>OZ020221.1:29972753-31312753 GCA_963971325.1 Aphodius granarius
ATTGGCACAAAAGGACTTTAATAACTGAGAATCTTCCGAAATGTCAAAGCGATATTTCTTCAGTTAGAGTGTAGATAGCGCCCAGCTAGGAAGAACGGACTTGGCGCCTCCTCTCCGTGTCCCGGCTAATTAAGTTATTAATTCATTCCCAGTCTCCTCTCTCGGAAGAGGCTTCTTAATTGCTATTTTAGTAATTTTCGAGATTAACTCGGCTCTCTTGCCCGAACACGAACGAACTAGCGCCGAATAAATTTCGAGCTGCTAAATTGGACATTAAATGTGTTACAAGTTCAGTGATTCGCTCTGCAGGCAGCCGAACGGCGAACTACACCGAGACGTGGCGGTGCTATTTCCTTGGCCAAAGGGAACTTTCAAGGAGGCTAATTTGTACGTCACACTTCCTGACTTGACCTATTCTGGGGTGGAAACTTGTGAGAATTTTAAATCAGTACGACTTAGCGAGAAGGTATATCAATCTCATCAACAATGATTCAGTAGAGAGAAAATTGGTTCAGCTTTATTAATTATATTTTATGATGTCCTTTTCTATGCCAAGAATGAAGGACATTTAATATTACTAATCTACTCAAATACTGGTTTCAAATTCAAATTACATTATTTTGAATTTTTGTATTTGAGTGTAAATTCTGCATTTGAAAAGACATTATTAGGTTTGACTGGCAGTATTACATTCTTCTAGTACATGCCTGTTTTACATATGCGTGAATATTTATGAACTGTGACTGCATCGATCTTTTTTTAATATTATTTGTAAAATATATGCCCAACCTTAAATAAATCGATAATAGACATTATTAATTATGTTCCTTGAAATTATCGTTGACAACGTACAGTTGCAATTAGTAATGCATTAGAGTAGTAGTTTTGCTATTTTACTTAATAAACACATTTTTAAACACATTTACTATATCTTCTTATTATATATTAAAGAGACTTATTCTCTCGATATTCAAATAAATGCACTCTACTGATATCTTTATTCCCCCTTCCCACGGCATACGACGATTCTTTCCAAGTGGGGTTAGAATCAACTCGAGATATAGAGCCGTTCGTGCGGATAAAACAGCGTAGCGGAGCTGCATGCAAATCGCCTACTCGATATAATAATTTCCTTCGTCTAAAGATTTACATTTCGAATACAAATTAAACGGCACAGAAAGAAAAAGGAATGACTGGAGAGACGATGATGTCAGGAAGCGACTGTCGGGGAGGAGAAGTTTGAAAGAGGAGGGACAGGCAACTTTTTTCTCGAGTAATTTTCCCCGTATTTGAATTAAAAAGTTAATTTATATGCGCATCGGGAACTTACGCCCACAAAATTTACTGTCACAGTTGATATTTAGGATTAGTAATGTTTAGCCAATTGTTAAGTTAGATCTTGGATTTGTCCGAAGTGGTTTCAGTTAGCTTCTGTCGTTAACTCACCATTATCTCTGTTGAATATATAGAAAACATACTTATTAAGCATTGGAAATACGGCAAGAAGGCTGGTGTAACAATTAATTTTATTTTGTAAACATTTTCACTAACACAATCAAACAATCCCACATCTTGTAACCCCCATCTCGGCCCACCTCCATCTTGCGGCGTTGGAAATTGTGCCACAAGATCTATCGTAAACGGTAATATTATTCCACAATAATGAAAGATCATACATTATTGTTGTAATCACTGTTTGTTTTGGAGATAGGCAATATATCACGTTCTTTTCGAAAGACTGGGTTGATAAATAATGAACACCAACTAAGTACGTGCTGAGCACAATGTTTTAGTTGGCAAATGTGTTTACCTTAAGAATTCTAGTGACTAGAGCAACATAAAGTATGCTTTTAGCGTGGCTTTTTCATAGTTCGAACAGAGATTTGTTCGAAAATCTGTCGGATTAAACTGAGCATTTAAACATTTTACAATTTCTGGATTGATTGTTTGATTGTTCGATAAAATATGCCAGTAACTCTGTTCTTTTTCTCTGTAAGTCGGTTGATTCAGCTGCCGATTCAATAAACAAACTTTGTTACTGCAGCTTAGCAGCAAGTTTAGAAATGACTAAATATAATATTATATGTATAATTTTGATTTTTTTGTGTTGGCAGATTCGTTGAAACATATGAATATTAAAAGATTCAAAAACCATACGAATTCGTGATTCCGTGGGGGAAACCGCACAATTGGCGGTACATTTTGGACGTTTTGCACTCAATTACAAGACCTCTTCACATACCGGCAGCTACGACGAGAACCGCACAAATCTCCAATCTATATGTAACGTTTTATAAATTATTTGAACGCCGATATCCATGTTATTGTATTGAAAAGTATTGCATTAGAAAAACGAAATTTTTTTTACATTTCTTAGAGGATATCGTTGTTTATATATCGCTAACGCTATTTAGAACATACTTTTGGTTGCCTTACTGATGATAAGATTTGCAACTATGACTTTCCTGGTTTCGCTTTTGGCTCAGTAAATAAGATCGCTGTTATTAAAAACATGCATTTTACTTGATGACATCTCTTGAAATACATTAGTCAAAGGACTTTGTCAGTGCTTTGTAGGACTTTGAACCACATTGTCACTAAATATGAATTACATATAAACAATATGAGTGGAACTTGATCTTTAGAACTCTGTTTTTCAGCATTAACAAATAGAGTTCTACTTTGAGATATTTACTACTTTCTATTTGTGAAATCCTATCGATGCACGATATCTGTGAGTTGGTGCGTATGCTGGCATCGAAGATTCGTGCACTGTATTTGGAAAAAGTATACGGATGTGCCAAAAAGTAACGTCATCCCCTTAAGGGATGATAGTGCAGGTCATTACTGACCAGGAAAAAAAAAACAAAATATAACTTAGTGAAAAGTTCTTCATTTGTGATTTATTGGCATATTTATAATTTTTTCTAAAATTGATACATTAAATCAGATATGTACTTGCATATAACGCCTATGGTATTACACATTTACATATTACATATTGTAATTGATTACACTTCAAACTGAAACTAATACTCTTGGCAAATTCAACATATGTATTCAAGTGGTTTATTCCAAAGCTAGTAAGCTTAATTATTACCCGCAAACCATAGAGGTAGTCAAAAAGAAAAAAATAATGCAATTTCAGTAGTTACAGAATTCTAATAAAAACGTTTTACTGATTAAACTGACAAATTATTTTATTAAAAATAACAAAAATAACATTTTTTGTATTTTTACATTTGTAATATGTATTTTGTCTGCAATATTAATTGATTAGATGTAATAATTCATAATAACTTATTTAAGTTTCTTTCTAATAAAGTTTCTGTGCTATTATTTAATGTAAAACAGGGCCAAAATTCAACTTTGTTGTCAAAAGCAGTAGTAAGCAGTAGTCCCTTTGCAATCTGATCAATAGAAATATTATTTTGTGCTATGAACTAAAAGTAATTTTCTACGTCTAATTCATTAGTATCTTATTTAAAGCTTCAGCATTCATAAAAATGTCAATATCGCCAAATTTGTATTTTTACTTTCCGATTAGTACCCTAGAAGGAAAGTATAGTAATTGACGGAAAAAAATTCGGGATTTCAGCGGAAATACCCGTTTTGGGGGCCTCTGAATCGATTACAATGATTTCTGGAATATATGTATGTGTGTGCGCGTATGTGTGTATGTATGTCTATATCCGTGAACACGATTGCGTCCAAACGGAACAACGGATCGGGCTGAAATTTGGTATACATATTTAGAATTACCGGGGGACGAACTGGATTGTTTTTATTTATTTATCCGATTGAGACCAAACTCATACCAAGTCATCCTCCAGTGACTTTAAATATGTATACAAAGCTACAGATCAGTGGGATGAACGGTTTAGGCGCTATAAGCGTTTATGGCATCAGTTTGACATAACCACAGCCTTCGTCTCTATGTTGCAAATTGTCAAATTTTGACAAACGTCAGTGCTGCTGATATGACATGATATTAAATGTCAGTATGTCAAATGTCATTATATGAAAGAAATCGACGTTAGGTAGTGTCCTGAGTGGCTCTGGCTTCCCAAAATTGAACAGTTGCAAAAGTCAGACACTTCTTTGTGCCAACCATTTAGTCGGAAAGTTGGGTGAGGGCAACCCCAGATATTTTTTTACGATAACCCGCTTTACCACCTTTAAATGGGATGACGTTGACTTTTGAGACACTGTATATGAAAACAAGGTTTTCAAATGAGTTACCAGTCTGCAAAATAGTCTTACATGTGAATGGCTTAGATCTTATATCATATAAAAGCACAAAATAAATCAAATCGATTTAAGTTAGTTTATTAGTGATCATCGTTTTTCAAGATTTGTAACTTAAATATTTGGTGGTGTTTGAGTTAAGTTAAGTAAATCTAATTTAAACAAAGCCATCATTTACTATGTTTACCCTGCCCAACCCAACCGAACCCCAAAACTACATTTACATTACAAGGTTTCGGAAATTTAACAGGTCACATTGGTCTACAATGCGATTTAGCGTAAATCCTATGATTGTCTAATTTTGTTTCTCACAACAACATTGCATTATAGAAGGTGATCGACTTAAATGGTGACTTTTGAAACTACAATATTTACAACAAAATTCATACTGAGTCAAGCAATTTTAAATTACCAGTATTTCATCCATTTGCTGCTTCTATAGGATTCTTAGGTTTTCTTGGGAAATTAGCAGAAATTAATTTCTAAGGAAATTAGGTTTGGTGGTGCAGGAAAAAAAGAATAGTCAAAGTTTGTAATTTTATATTTTGCACATATAATCTGCACATATATATTACATGTTTTCAGAAAAAAAAAACCTCATATTTTGCATAAAAAGTACTGAAATATATACGATACACATTTGTATGCTGATGTATCGCAACGTAACAGTTCTTCTTTCCGTGTGTTGTTTGATTTCTTCATTCAATTTTGCTGAATGGTTTAGACATCGATACTTTCCCGAGCACGCCTCGCCTTTCTGTTCATTTTTACTTATTTTTCGTGATGTCTTCGACGCCGGTCGATGGATTCCAACAATCTGCAGCGGTAGGTGACGTTTCCGAGTTTATTTGACAGCGACGCGCGACGACCCCAGCACCATCTAGCCATTGTGAAATATTCATGCAATTCTTGTATTAATATTGAATTCCTTTTCCCGGAAAAGTTCCGTGTTCTATACAATTTTCAACGGCTTGTTTGTCAGGAAAGAAATTTCCCAAAATCGCGTTTAGCTAATTGAATTTTTTTTTACTTTGATCAATCTAGCGATGGAACCGATTGATAAGTATACAATTGTCATACAATAATGCCTTATGCTTTCAAGACGGAGGTCTCTATTCATTGTGCTACAGAACATATTTTACATAGGGAGTGTAGACATAAAGCGGTCTTAGGATCTTGTTTGTTTTCTTAGCGTATCGAGTAATATTCAATAATGCCGGTACATGGGTAGGTATACTATGAATAGGTATACCTAAGCGTTCTGGGAGTTGTAATATCTGGAGAGCTATGATATTTTGCAGTTAAGCGCGCTGTTGACTATGAATACATTATGCAGCTGCGGCGGTTACAAACTTCCCACATTCCCCGGTTTAGCGCAACGACTTTTCTTAGAGATGCTTTCGGCAAACTTCTACATCGTTATTAATTAAAACCAGTTGACCTTTAACACGGAAAGTGTTCCACTTCCTGTTTCCTAAACTACTGCACCATGCAACGGACGTCTTTATTGTATCCAGCGTAAACTCTGCACAAGAAAACGACTTCCTAAAACTTACACCTTTTGTTCTCCAATAACTTATGTAATCTTTGTTGGATTTTGATAGATAAAGTCTTCGAAATTAGTCTTAGCTAATACAACACTCATTTGATGTATGCAACTGACTTGAAGTCTTATGGTCTATGTGAAAAAAGTAAGGATCAAGGTTTCAATTTCAAAGAAGATAAGGCTTTTGACTCAAACAATGTCAATGTAAATACAATTATAATAATAAAATATATCGCAAGTAGGAAAAGAATGTATAAAGTCTAAAGCTAGAAACGTGCTATAGCGGTAAAGCGTAAAGCCGTGTTTTCCTAGGAGCAGGTTAGCGCCTAGCGCAACACGCCGACCGTATTGGCGATATGACGGCGTGTTGCGCTAAGCGCTAACCTGCTCCTAGGAAAACACTGCTTAAAGTTTATTTATTCTAAGCGCATTAGTGATTGGTTTATTGCGCTATGTGCAAGATGAATTTACAAGGTTTAAGTAAAAGTTATATGTGCAATACAAGTTAAAATGATGTATATCGTACATCACTTTGATCAAAGTAAAAAAATTGAAAATGGAAAAGAGAACATTAATAATAAATGTTTTACATTAAGTTATATAATTTAATTACGCTCTCTACGTAAGTAATAAGTACTCTTAACGAGGCCATTAAAAAGATCCTCGGTCATGACCGTAGTGTCTTTTTATCACCATATAGCAATCCTCTACGACCAAAAACTATTTCCAGCGAGTAACAAACTAATTAGAAGCATGCGATTCCTTTCAGTCCAGTATGGATAAAAGCTGTACTTCTTTGATGGAGAGTTTTACGGCCGCTATAAAGCTACCCACTCTCTGCGCATCGCGTTATTAATGCCTTAAAAGCAACGAACGGAAGCAACGAAGAAGAAAGCGTAGGTATTCCTCTGCTATGCAGTAGCAATGAACGCGCTGAAACTGTTGGAATGTACAGCATTGATTGCGCTCTGAATGCATTTAAAAGGGCTGAAAATCAAACCGTGGTCGTTTTCATTATTGAAAAGCTCTTGTATTCAAAGTCAAAATTTATGTTTTACAGAAAAACAATTATGAGACAGAAGATACAAATGAAAGCCATTCTTATTAAGAATAAAGTATGGCACATCAATGGTGACATAAAGAAACCAGAAGGGGTTGAAAATAATCCAGAATTTTAAGAAGATTTGGAGTTTTTGAATAAGACTAAGAAGTATTACTAGTAGTAGTACTAAGAAGTAAGAATTTTGAAGTAAAGTTTATTTACTAACGAAAAGTCCTTGATGACGAAATTTAAATCCGGGAGAAAGATTTGCAAAAAATAAAACATATTGTTGCTGGTGCGCCCTTTGGGTGTATCGGTCGCAATTATGCCATCGGTATGCTATTCTACCGCCAAGAATGACGGCGAAAATCGAACCCCAGTGTATTGCATTATTGAGATCGTCCTGTAGTTTTGCAATATGGGCAGCTACAGGTTCGTTGGTGGTGAATTCAAACAATGGTGCTCCGGAATTGAGGGCTCAACTCCGATCGCCCGACTGGTCCAGAACTTGTAGAGAATTAGACTGTTGTTGAACGCGGAATTCGACGATAATGGCTTTCCGTTGTACATATGCAGAAACCGCGGTATTTCAAGTTGAATCGCTATTGCGGTCAGTGGTTATTGTACGTTCGAAATTATGATTAGAGGTAGTTATTTGGTTAGGGATGTTGGTGACACAAGGGAGCGAAAGCTTTGAGAGAAATTAAATTAAAAGTAAGTAGCTAGTAGATATTTCAAGTAATTTCAAATATATCTATTATTGGAATGTCTTTAAGGTAAAAATGAGGTGATCTTGTTTAAAAAAGGCTTATATTTGGTTTATATTAGACGTTCAAAACAAAATAATATATGATATTATTGCACACTCAAATAAAATTGCATGTATTCGTGGCAAACATTTTTTTTGTGTATGTAATTGTACGGCAAATGTTCTTAATTATCATTGGACTTACATTAGAGCAGTATGAATATTTTATTAGTGTTTAAGTAGGTAGGTATTCTTGCTGCTTACTGTCTTACCATTTGAAGTCTAATAAATGTGTCCACTGTCCAATCACATTAATTCATAATTATACAAATGGAAAGGGCTCAATACCTACAGTAGAAGATTAAGTTGAAGTGTTCTTATTAACCACTGATGGAAGTGAACTGTAGCAGGGACTGAGAAGCCACTTCTACTTCTCCAGATTAAAAGTAAACCGGAGGAAGGACACCCTTAAAGAAAAGAACAGCTCGTGTTTGAACAGTTGAATTAAAATGCGACCGAGCCGCCCGCTGACGCCCTCCAAGGTAATACGATAATTATCTCGGTCTGGCGCTGACATGGAAACGTTCGAAATTACAATCCGGCCTCCAGCCGCGGAATTTGTTTACTCCAATTTCAGACCTCGCTTTCCGTCTTTGCTTTGGAACAAGTTTAGCCCAAGATTATTAAAATGAGTCCTAAATAGGATCCTATTCTTTAGATTTTACTTGATAATTTGTAACTTGTGTTTAGAGGTTTAATTCTTACAGATATTTTGTGTAAACCAAAATAATAGAAATTTACAATAGTTATTGGGCCACATTGGTATTGTTCATACATATAGTGCTATACTAAATAGAAATTATAGCTTTTAATATATGCTCGCAAAACATCAGTTTCTCAAGTCTTCTGTAGTTCTTGATGTAGAAACTTTTTCATACCAATGGTATTACCAATACTATTTGCATTACTCATATAGCAATACATGTATGGTGAGAAAAGAATATAGCCAAAACGAAAACTGTTGAATAATTAATTTATACAAATTCTAACTTAGGTAATCATGATAATAGAAATAAGGAAAGGTAGCAAACAATAGCGTCTTATTCCCTTTAGACTTGGAGGAACTGTATCGTGACAGCTTGCAAGAGACCTCGTCGGAGAAGGAACTGAATGACTTATGTGAGTGATACTGGCCGAATTCTTCCCCAAATACTGGTGAACATAATGCGAATACCAGGTCGAATAATATCACGACATACCCAACCGCTGTGTATTAAATATAGCTGATTTATTTATTAAATAACTGATACTATTTATACATTCTAGTATACAGTGCTTAATTTAATATCTAACGAGTTTTTAAAACATCAAAATACTTGCTAACTGGTCATATTTTCACATGTCATATGTACTAATAATTTTGTCATTAAACGAGCAAATTTTATTTTTCCTTAATGTTTAAATGCTCGTGTGTCTTAAAAACATATTTAATGGTTATGTCTCCCGTTAAATTTCCGAAACATAACCTATATATAGGAATGTATACTCCAAACACATTTTCACAGCAAGTGAAAGGAACTTTCACCTGATTGAGTTTGTTCTAGGACGTGACGTTTTTCGAAAAACAGACCCCGATCACTTTTCTAACAAAGTTGGTAGCTATGTGGACAGTAGTACTTTCTGTTTCCACAGAACTATTTCTTGACTATAATGATAAATGTTACTTTATTGACTATTTAATATAAATAAGGCTTGAAAAAGAAATTTTTGTAAATAGGTTTTTACTTATGATTTGAATGTATCAAATATTTCCGCGATATCAGAACGGCAAACATGGATTCTCATATAATCCGTTACCTTTCCTAATTTTTCCTAAATTATTGAAATTCTGATTTGTCAATGTAATCTCAAAAATATAACACTAATTACTCAATTTCTAAAACAAATGTTCTATTTCTATAACAAAACATTGCAACAGCGGGATTAATTAAATTGAACTAACCCCTTCTCCTCTAGTCCACTAGGTTCAGTTTATTATTATGTTGGCCAGACAGACAGGGTCAAAAAAAAAACGATCTTTCCCATTCCATTCCCATACCCAATAAGATCGTTTTTCGTGGGTTCGGCCTGATACAATTATTTAAAACAGCAAAGCTACTAACAAAAATCCTACTTATTACTAATTATTCTGCCTGATCTTCCTTCAGTGTTTGAATATATAAAATGTTCTATTCAGTTTTCTTTATACGGTCCCATGAGAACTACAGAATTTACATTCTAAATCCAGCATTTTAATCTCAATTTAAGTACATCAGTACAGAAGGAACTCTGTAGAATTGCCAGCTAAATTTAATAAAAAGCGCTCTGACGGCTTAAAATAAGTAGTAAGAAGTGCAATGCTCCCTGCGCACTGCAGCGGAGCTAATCCGCGATTATGTGGCTCAGATAAATACTGTCCACAGGACAGTAAACACAACAACGTACACGTTATTAGTCTAGCGGTCTTGCGAATATTCCATCCAATTAGGTTAGGTAATTCTCTGAAAAGGGGACCGGGATGTGAACGGGGTGAATGTTTAATTGGGGGCGAGCAGCACTTTTTTTACGAGCAACGCTTCGACGCCCGCAACAACAACAACGGCGTTCGCATCGGTAATTGCCGGAACGGGACGAAATTTTACTTATTAAAGTTTGCATTAATGTTTTAACACTTCTCCGTGTTCCCTTGGCAAAAGCTCGACCATGTCTAGTACCACAGTTCTTATTTGCGTACTAACCCCACTTAATGATGCACAAGTTTTTGTTGCATTATAAATTTTGTGGGCATGTTAATTCATTACGTTTCTGCTGGTTACTCAAGTGTACTGTAGGAAGTAGCTGTCAATCATAACATTCTGTGTATTTGATGGGGTTCTATCGGTTTGCAAGGTTTCGTTTACTTAATTGATTTGAAAAACATGTACATGTATGTTCACATCTTGGGCGATGCATATTCAGTTTTCTTTTATGTTTATCCAAACAACATAGTTCTACAAAATTCAACTCACTGATATATGTCTGGTATGCATATTATTAAAAAGAATGAAGATATTGACAAATTAACAATACTGACAATGTAGGAAATTTCATAAAATTAAATTAAATTATACATACAAAATACAAGTTTGAGTTTGAGGTCACATATAATGATCAGAAAGTTGCACCACAACCGTCAAAAGGTAACGCAATATATTTTTTATATAAAATCAATTCTTTATATTTAGAATGTTTCAGCTAATTTACTTTTTTACTTCAGTTTCCTATCCCCTTTCATCATTAAACCCCGATCATCTCATGTATCCTTATCATTAGACTTATTTGTTTCTGTTTAATTCCTCTAAACGTAATTAAATAATCGTCATATATGCCGGAGGGTGAATGTTTTGAAGATGACGAATGTCAATCAACTCCCTCGCAACTTGTAGTGAAAGTTTATGAGAGAAACATGTTCACAAGGCAAAGTTCAGTGTTAACAGCTTGGCTTTGCAATCAGTTAAGTTAATCCATGCGTGTTAGTGTCGTTGATCTATTTATTATGTAGCCAATGTTTCCTTGATATACTATACGAAGATGATAAGTGATTTTCACGATCTAAGCATAATATTTGAACTTACCGGGGAGAAGATAGCCATAAAAGATATCCATAACTTTTTTTATTCGAATTTCTTAATTAAACATATGCCAATCGATAGAGCTACCCGTGTAATATACCCCAGAGTTTTACCCACAAAAAATATCGAACGGTTTAGCAAAAAAAAAATGATTTAATTACCAGTGCGTCATCTAAAACAGCTCATGGTGTCCTCAAATATTAAGACGCACACCAATTTACCGTTTTACTTATGTAAGAGGGGTTGTAACCGTAAGGGTAGTGTCGTATTGATACCATTACTAGAAGCAGAATTTCATGTAGATTTCGAATTTGTTATCCCCGATGTTCACAGGAAAGGTGCATTTGATTCTATCTTATCAAAATCGTATCGTATCATAAAGAGGCGCTTGAGTCCTAAATCTGTACCAAAGGAAGTTGGCTTTGCTAGCAAAGCTCCCAAAGCACAAATAGTAGATTGACGTGTGATAATAGTTTCAATAGCGCCAACACACGGCACATCTATTCAGCATAGTTGGTATTGTGTCGGAGAGACACTGCAACAGCTCGAAACGCTGTCAATGGCTCTCGACATACTGATGTCAAATGTTGATTTATAAAGGCTGGAGAATATGCAAACCTAGCCGGGCGAAGCTATGCCAATTAATAATGACGGAGGAATCCGGGCGCGTAATTGTCCCAAGGGCCGACCATAGATGACTCGACATAGAAGTGGAAGATGTTCTAATGCATCATGGTTGAGTGCTGAATGCAAGCAATGCAGTTTGTTATTGTGTTGTTGGGTATTGTGTATTAATAACATATATAGCCACCACCAAATAGGTATCAGAGAGGAGAGATTGGCAAAATAAAAATACAACGGACATCAAAACTTAATCAGAGAACACTACGTACGTATTCGTGCCAAAGAACTTTGGAGAGGTAAATAAAGAAATTATTTTAGTAACAACAAAACCACACTCCAATAGAAATGCGGAAAACGACAAAAGCTTGATGTTGCATAATTTAATTGTAACATGGCAACTAGCTGAGAAATAATAAATTGATAGTGTGTTAGCAAATCAAAAATATTGATTAGGTACAGTTAGTATTTTTTGAAGCTTTGCAATTTAGTTTAGTTATGATTATGAAACAATTCGGGACCAAAACCTTGTAAAAACCAATTAGATGGATGCGCCGGAGATTCCCAAGAAAAATTAATAATTTTTAGAATGCTCTTAACCAACCAACAAATGCCGCAATTTGATCAATACCGTAGCATTCCGCTGCACATTTCAACCTAGAAGACAGATCCCTTTTCGTGCTTTGGCGGCACGCTGCTTTTCCGTCCACGACACAAGACCGTGCTTGCAATCCACAACTTAAATTAACACACAAAACTAGTTAATCGCAGTTAATTGACACGCAGTGGAATGGCTCGCTCGCATCGTGATGCACCATGAGCTATAGAGGGCGCGTCGTCGTCTAGAAATGGCGCACATCCGCTTCATCGTCATTTATCGAATTAGCGCCACGACCCACGCTTCGTCCAGCTTGAACCAGATATGAACTTCCATGCGATCCGACGCTTCGTGGAAAGACGGACGCCGTCCGTCGGCTCCCACGAGCTCATCGACGCCAACGCCGGTACTCCTCTCCGCCTGACACAGCAAAACTTTTCGTCTGCCCTTTTGTTCGGGAGATAATATTATGCATGGTTCAATAGTTAAATTGGTGCAGTTTATTGTCGCCTTTGTTATATCTACTGCATGTTCTTCCTTCGTAGTAATATTCATCTATTTCGCTTATCGCTTATCCATTTTTACCCTTATTTGCCATTATTATTAGATACATGCATAAAATACCCAGAACCATATGACGCAAAAGTTAATGAACAAAATTACATATACCAACTTGCTAAGGATAATCTTTTTACTTTGAAAATAGTCAACCAATTGCTAAAATATACGACTATTAAAACTGGTCCACTCTATACATAAGAAATACCGTTAAATATACAAACCTTTTCAATAGAACACAAATTACTACAAAGAAAAATAAAGGCTTTTCTTTTCCACGTGATATAAAATCTAATAATTATAAATCCATACTATAAGTATTAAAGTATTGAAGTAAATGGAAATGAAATGTCAAGAAAATTATATAATTTTAAACATATCTTTCACAGACTACCAGAAGAATATCGGTAAATCGAAAATGTACATTACATATACCTTTTCACCAAATATGCACAGATATCAGGAGGAACTTTAATGCACACATATATGAACCCGACAAAGCGCGGCAGTTTTCGCGTGAGCACCGTAAAAGAATTGTCAAAAATAAACTGGGAACGGTCCTAGGTCCAGACTAGGTTACGCCGCGCTTCGGCGTCCGAGGCAAAGTAAATTTATCCTGCGCGTTATTGTATAATGTAGTAATTCCAGTTGTAAACTGCGGCGGCCGTTCTAATCCTTAGTCTCGCGAGCAACGGACGTGATGTATGGTCCTGCAGGACTGGCGGGCCACGTGATTGCAATCCTGCTAATGTAGCTCCATTATTAATACCAGATCGTCCTGTCGTGTACTCGCTTCTGCACCGGACCTCGGCCAAAACTTATTGTCCGCAACTGAATAACCGACTATTGTCCTTGTCCGTCGATTTATTATATTTCTGAATGTGGCTCATTTTACAATGCTGTACCATAGTATAAACAGTGTGAAATAACTAACTTTCATAGTTTTTATTAAGTTTTAGCTAAGGTTATTTCTTCAAAGATTCTGTAATAACTGGCTAATGTTTAGGACAAGTTGTTGATGTTTGGAGACCTTGTTCGGCATACGCGCAGAAATTCGTACACAACATAACTCAGGCCACGAGTGTCATATTCTTTGTATTCTGACCCTCACAAACCCACCATTAAAAGATTCTCATTTTGCATTGCAAATCAGTTCACCCAAATTTCCAGTTTTGTTCTTGTAGAGTTGCAGTTCAGAAATTAGTTTGTTGTAATAAGAATGAATAATTGCAACAACTCCCTACTGGTACTATGGGGTATACGCTTGCTCAGAGGAAGATGGGAAACAACAGAGGAAACAAGATATTTGACCACAAATAATTCGTGAAGCCGACATAATATCGATGGGAACGTTATACACAATATTTTCAATGCAATAATAAAGGATTAAAGGAATATGTAAAAAATCATCTCAGTTTGAATTTTTGTGCTGGTATTTTTCACATAAGAAAAAAAAATTTCGACCGTGTGTACACGCTATCTGACCTTTTTATATGTAAGTTATGATAGAACTTGCTTTATGCAATAATTGATATCACGTTCGGTTATAGTATGGCGTGTATGCGAGGCGAACAAAGCAATTAAACAAGTGTCCGGAACTGAAATTGCTTCCCGTTAGCCCCGTTGCGGTGTGCAGGTGACGAATTTTCTCCTAGGAACTAGTTATCCGGTTGGCAGTTAATTATTAATTAGTTTAATTATGAGCGCATGCCCTAACCACAAAACACATAAATCTCGAGTACCGACACGCTAACATACCAGTTGACTGCATCATTTCGTAACTCTAGGCATAAATATTTTATTATTAATCGCATATACCTGACGATGACTACTCATTTACTACATGCAGGCAGGATCTATAAACGTTAGCAACTTTGTTCAAATTGTTAACGAGTTGTTTCTGTTACAGATGTAAATATGGTCGCTGAACCGAAGCCTCACCAAACTGGGAGGAAGCGTCAGAATGTGGCTAAGACAGGAAACGATTGGTGAGTTAACTGACTATCTACTTCGAATAATTTTGTTCTACAAAATTAATTAATTAAAAGAACTTTGTTCCATTTCTATTCAGTATTAAAAATACTATATATACTAACATGTATGCGGTTTTGGTTGCAACCGAATAATGACATCTAACATTGACGGAAGCGATATAGAGAAATGCAAGGAGAGAAAAATCTAACTGTATCCTTAGCTTAACTAGTAAAGTAACGTGTGCAAAACACGGAGCTCCAGGTTCTGATTCTGGCGAATCATCCTTTTCCGCTCCTTCAATTTTTCTATATGGCTTCTATCTTAGTTAAAATTATTGTGGTGCAAAATTTGTTAAAATCATATTTGGTTTGAGATATACATATAAGCAAACGAGAAGCGCACTGGTATCGTATTTGTGATTTTCGGTTATTTTCTATTGATCGATTTGAAATAAAAACATAGCACTGGTAAACTTGGGCCGTTGCGTTGGAATAGACCCATAAACTGTGGGTAGTAGGGCAAATTGCTTTAACGGCAGAGACTTGCTCTACTGCTAGAATGGACTGGATTTAAATATATATATTAATATAATATCTCTGCTAATGAATAGTTTAATGTGCACAAAGTGTTCAGCGGAAGCGAAGTACATCTACAAACAGTCAAGCACTGATAGCTGCCGTAATCAAGAACAATACCACAAAGACCCCAAGATTCTAACCTAAAATTTTCTGGGCACACCAAGAGATAAGTCAATAAAGGCAAAGTAAGCGAAAGAGCTGCACGCTTCCTGAATCTTAGCTATGAAAATAGATCATTAGCATCAAAGGATTAATATACGTCTGCAAGGCAATATGTCTTATAAAAGTAGGGTATGGACCTCTACTAATCAGCTACTCACCAGCAAGAATGACAAAATTCATCGTTGTCAGAAAGAGAAGCACCCTGCTTATAATTCCTGTAAGAAACAAGGAACATTGCTCGTATCTCTGAGAGACTGAAAACTTTTGCCATAAGAACAGCCAAAAAGTTCCCCTCTAGCATTACCCATGTTTTCCTTTAAATAAACCCCAAATTCCAACCACACCAAAACAAGAAGAAACCCCTCAATGAGTCCTGTAAAAAATAGATTATCCATAGAATATACTGAAGCGATCCCTAACTGAAGGATTATTATTTTATGTATTTGATTTGCAACAATATCACAATAACAAAGTGAACAAAGCTGTTCTGTATTTACATACTTTGATTAGCAGTTCCTTCCTGTTTGAGTTTTTCAAGTTTCATATCTACTTATATTTTCGAAATGTCATGCAAGCTTTTACATGACAAAATGACTTTTGCTTTCTCTCTTTTTATACTCATGCGAAAAACATATCGGAATCCCGTGTTTCCGGTAACCATGAAATTCCTGAATTGAATGAATCCACAAATCGCAAACTATTAACCATCATGGAATTACGGCGACATTTTTGCCTATTCATTGTGTCGCGCTATACCGTAGGTAAACACCATTTTAAAGCCAGGATCGGGCAGGCATTATCCGGAGATCGGGCGGCTAGATCTGACGGAACGCGAAGCCAATTTAAATCGTAATCTGCCCGGACGCCACAAGCGAGATTTCCTTCGGCGATTTTGCGAGAGGAAGAGAGATAGCGACAGAGACCGGTACGAGACGATGGCTGTGTAGAGATCGGTGCGTTGCCAATTACTACCGAGACGGACCGGCAAAAGGCTGCTTCCGGGAGATGTCCTGAAGGTATAGAGCCGTATTCTCGTATTAAATCCGACTCCTCTTCCGCCGCCGACCCCTAAGAGTTTTATAATGAAATGAATAATTTAGGGAGGCTGGGAGATATATCGTTGCTGGTTATCCACAGACAGCAATTCTTCTTAAGGACGTTTTGCATTGATTCATGACGATTAATTCTTCCGGGACGTCGCTTAAGAAGGGGAAGTCTGGGGAGTCTTTGGAGGGCGACGAAAGGAGCTGATTCAATAAATTTTGCCTTATTGGATGTTTAATTGAAAATTGGACACATGTCAGAAATCAAACAGACATTCTAATTTATTATACTTAACGCACACGCTACTGTATTATCTTTGATTCAATACTGTGATTCAAATTATCAGTTTATAACTTGGTGTCTCACCTATTTTAAACTTTGCTGGAAGTAAATTGTAGGAGGGGGGCTGAGTTTGTTTGATTTAAAATATTTTGGGGTTCTTACTCCAAAAGTAATTAACAAAGTTTAATACGCAAAAGGGGTTAGATGAAGAAATGAGAGATAAGAAAGAATTTGCGAAATGTCCACAGTGAAAGGCGTCGAAAATATATTTAAAATAGTTCTTCAAGGGCTGGTTTATTCACCTACACGTAATGTCCTGAATAGCTGTGTGTCAGAAAAGTTGATTTTGATGCCCAAAACACCATAAAAAATTGACCTATCTGACACATCATATGGTTTTCTCATTGTGATATAAATAGAATCTAATATTACTAATATTACTGAAATCGGCCAGATTTTCTGAAAACCAATTTAAGCAGCTATGAAACCTTTATAGTACTATTTAGGGTCGCATAAGTAAAAACCTTCTTTCGCCTGAGAATCTCGCGTGAACCGTGTCTTCAGGCTCGACTCAAATCATACAAGCATTAGTTCAATGTTGTTGGTGCTGTATATAGTGTGATCTTTTATAAGACAAAGCTATTTGTGGATCATAAAATATCCTGATATTGTTTTTGAATGCTAACCTCAGAGAGTGTACTTGTCAAGCCTTTACATAACGTCCATCTCGATTTAATACCTTAAAAAATGGCACTAATACCCAAAATATTATCTTCGCTCGAAATCGTTCACTTCGTTGATTCCGTATGATTTTTGTTGAGTCATAACATTTCTGTTGCCTGTGCTGCCATAAAAATATTGAACACAGAGAGTTGTATGTTTTAATCATATTTGGTGTATCAGCTACATATTCATAATAAAATTAAATCAATATGTCTTCAGAATTCAGAAAAGGACTTTTTATTAATGTAGACCAATGTAGACACAACATGATCACTTATCAACTGTGTAAATTGCCCAGACATGAACTACGCAAAACTAGCGTCAGCCTATTATTTGAGGCCCACATTCATGAACCACAGACCCACACAAGTCAATATTCTCCAAATAAAATTTCGTTTGTCATTCATTTTTGTCGGTTCCTCATTTTCTCCGTGTCTCAGTGGTGTTTTAGAACGTCGACTGCCACCTTTATTTGCTCGACCAGTCCGCAGATGAAAAGAGCGAACCGCTGCGATGCCACCCTAGGCGTCGCTGTCGACGGCTAGACGGATCGAGCGCCTCGCCTGTTGAATTTACAGGCAGCCGCATATACGGCCCTCTCTGTTTGCGTCTGGCAAAAAGAACATTGTCGTGAGCAATTCGAGGCCTACTGGGCTTTTGCGACGACAAATTTGCTTGACTTCTTTGTGTTAATTTTAAACCCAAGTTTGTGTACCTGTGATGAGATCATTTGAACGCGGTTGGTTGTTTATTTCGTCTATTTTATGTCGGCTGGATTAATATTTATTCTTGCAATGTAGTTGCTATATTTTTTTTGCTATATTTTACTATGCTCATTGATAATAGTGATATGTTGCCGTTTGATTAAGAATATATGAACTACCACATAACTACAACATGATGTTGTGACCTAACCAAGAACATGAATTATGAAAGGTGCTACTAAAGTTAGAAGCTTTAAGTAAAAACACTGTTGGTGAATTGCAAGAAGGCCCGTCTTATTATCTGACTACCTCCTTAACGACTGTTTGTATTCCGACTAGGCGATCCTGTTCTTTTTTGCAACCCGCCATAAATTAAATAATTTTACCATTAAATAACAACTGTATTACTACAAAGATTAATCTAATATGTTTCTTTTGTTTAGCATTAAATACTCTTTTATAAATTCAATACGTTGTATTTTGTGCATTTTATTTTACTAAATGACGCTAGCAGAAACATAAAATCTGACTCAATATCTGCAACCCGTCATGCCATCCATCAATATCAAGAGGCGCACTCTCACCGTAACACTTCTGATGAATGGATATTATATATAGCATTTTTTTTCTTCTGGTCCTCTAGCATCCATCGTCTGCTCGATTTCGGTTTGGTACGTGGCAATTTCCGACTGTGTTTTTACGGCGTATCCGTCTATATATATCGTTCGCGGTTTCTTATTCTCTGCCTCTGTCCATCGTCGAAGTAGCGCGTAGCGTCATCTCGCGGCCTCGCCATTCGATGATTTACGACTTGCCGATTTCCGCTGGGATTGAATCAACGATAAATTCATATAATTTTGCCGTTGGTTGCCCGAACTTTTCCTCGGTTTTCCGCAGTTGCCCTCCGTCTCCAGTTGCCGTTTCTACTAGAAGCGTGGAATGGCAAGAAAAAGCTCCGAGTCCTGCACACGAAGAGAAGCCAATCGAATTTATTGGTCCACTCGGTTTCGTATCATTACACAGATGAGAATGGCGGGAATTCTATAATGGGCATGAGAGATCGACGGAAGGAAGTAAATAACTCTTTATTTTTCATTGATTTATTGTTGTGCTATATATTCCTTATCGCAATTTTATTTAGTGTTCGTGGTCATCAATTTGAGCCCAGGTCTAACTTTAATGATATTAAATTAAGAAATAGGGATAGGATTATTTAATTTTAAAGATACCATAATGTAATCCCATACACACAAGTAATTCCAGCTTCTATTTCAAAAGTAAGTATGTATTTCCATAATTTTTTGTGTAATTATTGTTTAATTTATGAAATCTTGTAAATTTTCGTTGTTATTGCATTCTGGTAGGTGTAGTCTTTGTTATTTAATTTATGGTTCATTTTGTCTTGATAGTATTAATTATAAGCATTTAGTAAAGAGCCTTTATTGAACGTTTCTTTTTTCACTTCTTTTTTGCTCCGCAGAAAGAAGCTGATAAATAGATCTGACTAGTAAGTAATCAATTGTAAAGAAACTTTAGTACCTAATCAATACATATAAACTAGCATATATATTTTCACTTAGGCGCGTTCCTCTGCAAAGATCCCGCTAAATCTCAGAATTCAAATCTTAAGGTATTCTGGATAGCGCATAAAGGTCGCATCAGTAATAAGGGCCGGATTACGCCGATTAAACGTCTTGTCTACGGTGGCGATTACAGGCGCCGGGGTTAAGGGAGGATCGTAGGAGTGCGCAGAGTCCCCGGTTCCCCGTGGATCCCCAACGTGACTGCAGGGTAAGATTAGAGAACAAGCCACAATTAGCGAGGATGCTTGTGCATCCTAATTGCTCCGGACCCCTCTAAATCTATAATTTTATGTTAGTTTCAAGGCAAACTGGAGCGAACTACTGCTGGGACTATACCAGCGTAGCGATGGGGAGGAGTCGACGCTACGACGATGCCTAGTAGACTGACCCGAAGGGAATTGTCAACTGGTCCAAATATTCTCCCTATTCAGTCCATCGCCCCAATTTTGTCATCAAGAATAAGTTGTTGTCGAAGAAATTAATTACAGATCGCTTCCAAAAAGGCCAAAAATTGATTGTGTTGGTTGCTGCTTGTGAGCTAACAGAATTCTAAAGGCTTACCAAGACTGTAGATAAATTATAAATAAAGATAGATTATAAATACATGGCTACCACCAGGAACTCGTTCCGCATTCCACCTAAAAAATCCAGCACTGTGATTTGGTAACATTTGATTTTGTTAAGGCGATTATGGTGTGGTCGCCTGACTCAGGAGGCCCAGCACCATGCTAAACTCTAGTTCAACTGAATCAGTGCTTCAATAATGGCTTGCCACCCAATAGAGAACAGTGTATCCCTTTGTATATCCCCAGAAGTTAAATTTTATGACAAATAAGAATAAATCAACAATACACCAGTGCAAGTTTTTATCACGCAGTTAAATCAGTTCAAATAATAAATTCAGCATTTAATTGGAGCCATCAGGTGGCAAACCTTCTACACCAAGTGACCTTTACGCAAATTTCTGCTTAATTACAGGGGTGTTCGTTCATTTAGTATTTTTTGCCGAGCTGGCTTTATCCCCTAGGGTTATAGCTTGCAATGGGCCGCAGCTGTGGCGGCCTCATAATTAAGGGCAAAGGCGTGTCCTAGTATAAGGTGCACGGAAATGCAAGCGGAAAACATCAAAGGAAGCGAACTTTGTGGAGATGTGTGCCTTCTTTTCTGTTACTTTGTTGCAATTTTGCAACACGAAAACAATAGAATGTGAGAATTTGGGTATTCGGCATATTCAAATTGTAAATTGTGGAGTTAAGTAATTAACTTTTGTCTGTACGCATTAAGCTGTATGTTTACTCAAACTTAACGCAATAAAACAATAGAAAGAACAAGGTCCATAAAATAGCTATTTTTTAAGCATCAAATTACGAAAAAGCCGTGAGAAAATATAAAAACATTTTTTGCTAACATGACTTTTTTACAGTTTTTTCGTGTCTTCGTATAAGGAAGTTTAGTGAGATTCCAATGGCATTGCGGAAACTTTTCAGTGATGTTGCAGATAATCAGCAAAGCAACTAAACATTTTGATGACAATGACTGTGCCGGCATATTTGCGCCAATGTTTACGCGGTTAGTACCGCAGGAAAGTCGGAGAGCAGCTGCACAAATTTGCCGTTGCTGCGGAAACGGTCGGGCTCAGTTTACAAAGTGAACAAGTTTGGTTATTAAAATTAAGTAACTAGAGTAATATGATACGAATCCGAACGGTAAAAACCAGTATTTTTTTAACGACCAATAAAATATATTCCTGTATAAGAAAGCTTATGTAATCGGTAAGCATTTGACCGCCAGTTTTACATCGGAAATACACGTTGTATAGTTCCAGGAACTAAAATCCACCAAAAACCCAATGATGTCGGTGTGTGTGTGTTCGATGTTTTGCGAAAAAACACTGACTTATTGTTATAAAATTTTTATGTTATAAAACTTATATGTATTAATTATTAGTGTATAAATTAAGTTTTGGCCGAAATTGAATACCGAAAGAGCTATGAGCAAAGAAGTGTTTTCAAAATTCATTTTGAACTATTTACGTGTAATTTCAATTTAAGTGTCATTAATGTATATCTACGATTTGAACCCACATGGGATATTATACGTGAAGTCATGGCACGTCTGATCGAAACATATTTTTACTGTGATGGCCACAGCAGATTTTATTTAGTACGCACCAATCTGGTTTAGCTAAATGATAAAAAAGTGCCAGTACCTATATAAATTAGGAAAGTTATGAGGGAATTACCAAAAAAAGGGAAAAAATAAGAAGAAGAGGAACAGGAGAGAATTATTAAGAATTTACAAAATCTTTGCAATAAAAACGTGCCAAATAGAAATGTCACAAATACTGCATAAGACGTCGACAGTGTTGTTTATAGCCTTTTCTAGGTTCCGATGTATCTCCTCTTTATCAGATTTCCTCGTTTAATTTTCGGTTCAACGCAAACCATGCGACAAATAACAGGTAAACGACAATAACAGATAAGTAATCGAGTTTGACAGGGGAGCGTATGCTGAACAACATAACGTTTCCTGATCACCACACCGTTCGGGTCTTGCTCGTATATATCGAGTGGGAGGGAGGTTTTCCTCTGAATAAATTACACACATTCGAGGACCATAAACTGTAATGGAAACGAGACACCGACACGCCGCCGGGTCCCGAAGCCCAGTCGCGTCCCCAGGACAGTCTGTGTACGGGGACCCGGTGGGACGTATAGATCTAGAACCAGGAAAAGGATTGGATTAAGATTCGTTTTTCTTTTTTTTTATTTATGTTAAGGCGGATTTTCTCCGCATAGCGTAGTGCCATGCGATTTATTACATATTTATTCGATTCTCTGATAGTTTTTTTAACATGAAGTTATTTGGAAATAACCAGCCTGAAGTTCGAAGCTACAGAGCTAGCGATAACCCTCGTTGTTATAAATACCAGGCATTTATACCAGACAGTCGATAATCGTCAACGGGTAAACTGCTTGGCACTGAGAATTGGGAAGTAAACTAACTGATATCAAATAAAGAAAAAAGTAAATCTTAAATACTAAATGTTCTGACCCGAGAAAGAAGAAGCAACTAACACTTAAGGCATGTTAAAATGAAGTCGATCAACAACTTTGACGCCTTCACAGTTTTGAACCATCATTAACACCATCAGGCGTTCATCTTGCTAACAGCAACGTACTGCGTTAGCTATGAATCGCCCGCATTTTGGCAATTTGGCATTTCCTATTCATTCATCCAGAAATAATTGTATTCAGTCTGACCTTTTCCGGCTGCAGCAGATGCAGCGGAGGTATAAACCGAGCAGAAAAAGGGGCCAAAATGTCTCTAATGCAAGTTGCGGCGAAACTGACGTATCGATTCGGCGATGTTTTGTTAATAAGTGTTGTCAGCCAACTCAACTGACACTAGTTCCATTTACCTGCCAACCTGCTGTCCCCCTGTTGCCACTCACGGTAACCCTGCCAGACATCGCAGTGCGAACCCGGAGATTCTCCGAATAACGTGAGCGACGTCGACGCGCTTACATCACCTCGCTATGATATTTTCATCGCCCGCCAGACGCAACGACGCGCGACGGCTGCATGTAAATTTAATTGCGGGAATAGGGGTTATTTATTATTTAGAATTTGAGCATCTGCAATATTTATGTCTTGCATCTATTCTATGAGAATATTTACATATTGTCACTACAGAACAGAATAAATGAATACTTGTATCCACCCAACGCAGTAGGTATTGAACATAATAATTTTGAAACAGTTTTGGAACAAACTTTATAATTGCGTTATTTAATGTTTTCGAGAAAGACGCTCGGATGCGTCAATTTTAACTTTTAAATAGCCTCCTTATAAAAATTTCATCTATGACGACACCTTTTTCGGAGCGATGACGTCATCCCTAATTTTGTAAATGGCAATCCCTATTTTTTGCTGTAATTCACAACCCTGTTTTTTTACCAAGCAATAAAAACTTGCGATCGGCTTCAATTGGACGATGAAGTTAAGGACCACCGGTGTCGGTCGGTGATTGGCCAATGTAGCAATGTTAAGATATGTCATCTTGTAACGATGTAACTTTTATCTGGCTTTGGAATAAAAACAGCCATTGTAAGAATTTGCTGCCTTTTGGAGTTCACCATGTTGACAAAGTACGTAACATTTCAGGAGTTTGAATAACAAATATTAATTCTGAATGACGATTATTTATGGCCAATGGTAAATGATCATCATTGCTGTTTTCTTAATCTTTGAAGGTGATCTGCCAATAAGATCGCTAGCTCCATTAACAGAGCCCTGAAGATGCTTTTTTGGTGTACGAAACTTCAAGCTCTTCAATGCTAACATCGCAATTTCTATCCGGAAAGGAAGAATTATCTGTTGAAGACCGTGGACCAACAGTCTTGACTCCTATAATTCATGTCAAATATTTGTTAATTGTCGCATAATATACAACTATAAAATACATATTACTATTT
This sequence comes from Aphodius granarius, assembly GCA_963971325.1. NCBI lineage: Eukaryota > Metazoa > Arthropoda > Insecta > Coleoptera > Scarabaeidae > Aphodius > Aphodius granarius. The sequence goes on from OZ020221.1 coordinate 29,997,292, forward strand.
ATTGGAGCTAATAGGCACCAGTACGAGTATTAAGTACGAGGATATGATTTAGGATATTGTACAGGTACAATTTTTGGCCATGTTTCATTAACAATTACACATTTGGCGGATGCGCCGGTGGATTTCAATACCTGCATAATTATGAAAGTGCAGGTAATAAATTTGAATCGAATTAACAAATCTCGTCCGTGCACCGGAATTCGGAAACATGAACGCCACGCACGAAAAATGTCATATAAAAACAAAGCAAACCAGTACAACCCGACACGCATAACAAACAACAAAGCTCCCGAAATATTATTCACCGTAATGTTTTAATTAGATAGTTGGCGCTAGCGAGTTACCTGATAATAATCTACACCGAATTACATGAATTCGCGGAAATGACAGACCAGTCGAAATTAAAATCGACATACCCGCTAGGTACGGCGTTAATTTCAACTCAACAAAATACGAACAAATATTTAAAACACCAACGTGAGAACATATCGTTCCGCGTTCATAGAACCATGAATAAATGCGTCCAGGATCGGAGTGTCATATGGGCTTTTGAAAAGTTTTCGCATATGGCGTGGCAGCGGTACATTGGTGCGGTTGGCTATGGATTACCGGGTAACTATGTCTGTCTTTCTGTGGGTTGCGTCGTCGCTTCATTGTGCGGAGAAAAGTTGGCCTTGCGACGAGGTGGAGTCGTAAAGCGTGAGAAAATTTGCAGCTAGCTATAACGGTGGCGCCCTCGCGTTCGCGTTAATTAGAACTGGGAGCGGGAATTTTGAATTAAAACTTTTCGGTTCTAGTAGAGTTATTGATGCGTGAATAGTTACGATCTAAAATAGAATCGTGATTTTATTTAACTTTCTGCTGTGGACATTATTAACTACCTCGAGTCTCTGAATTGTTGAATTGTATATATATGCATGTATTCCACGCAACTGATTCGTTAGAATTTTTTTGGGGTTAGTACCATTACGTCTTCGAAATTCAGAACTTCAAATTGACTACCTATTTGGGTATTCTGGTATGTATAGTGGTAAAAGATTACAATTACAGAATTTTTAGTGAATTTAAAGTATTTCCAATAACCTTGTCTACCACGGCGATTCCGACATTTCGTTTTTACTAACTAAAGAATGCCATTATTCAAGTCAATTTGATGTAAGGTAAGAATGACATATAATTTATATAATAGTTAGTCACTCCTGGAACACTTGTAGATTTTTCATAAACTGTCCATATTTTTTCGATATAGCTATTTCTGGGATGATTATATTGAGTATAATATTGAAACAGGAGAGGGACAAGAGGTTATGAACATTACTTGACTGGGCGTCAACCAGCAGAATCCATTTTTACTTTTCGACTAGTATTCTAGAGGGAAAGTAATCGACGGAAAAAAAATCGACATTTCCGCGGAAATACGTGTTTTGAAGTCCCCTGAATCGATTGCGATCATTTCTGGAAAATGTATGTATGTGTGTATGTATGTTTGTATGTGTGTATGGCCGTGAACACGATTGCGCCCAAACGGAACAACGGATCGGGCTGAAATTTGGTATACATATTTAGAATTACCGGGGGGCTAAATGGAGTATTTTTGGTGACAATCTGAGAGCAGATGTTACAAGCGTCTTCTTAGGAATTTATCCGATTTTAGCCAAACTGATATCAGCTCACTATCCAGCGACTTTCAATATGTATACTAATTTACAGATCAATGAGATGAATGGTCGCCGTGGTGCAAATTGTCAGATTTTGACAAACGTCAGGGCAACTGATATGACATGACATTAAGTAAAAGTAGAAAAAGTAGAAATGAAAAAAAACAACATTGAACATTCGCAGAACAATCTAAAAGATGCAATTACATCTACAGGTGTCCCGAAACTCAACGTCAAGCGAGCACCAGGAGAGAGGGTGGTTTATGTACGTTCTGGAAAAAATAGTAAAAAAATCTCTGTCACTTAGTTGAGTCATAATTGGCATTTTTCAAAAAAGTTGAAAATCTGCATTCTTTACCACAGCTTTAGTTAATGTGGCAACAAATTTTGTAATTCTCTTGCGGTTTTTTGCTAATATCATCATGAATAACCGTACCATTAATCGCAGTTGCAAATTGATCAAAAAAAGAATTGTGATATTGATAGAAATAAGGTAGATTGTTTGAGTTGTGGTTCGAAAAAATGTTGTCACTTAACTTTGACCCTTTATTACAGAAAAAGTATACCGTACTACCTTCGGCAAGTTATTTCAAAAAATGGGCCATTTAGTTAGGATTTCAAAAAGGTACATCGCTTGCTACTTTTCTGCCCAAAACATTTTTTGAGAATTTTTATTTGAAATTAGTGCAAGGAATTCAACCTAGCCTAGTTAGTCAAATGATGAAATAAATTGAAAAATAAAACGAAAACTATGAGACTAAAAAAAGCTGCTTTTATTTTACAAATTCAGATGCTCAAATTGTTTGTCTTCAGCACGAATACGGACTCGTCGGCATCGTCTGCATCTTTTTAATGCCTCAGCCACGAAATCGGACGCATCGGCGTTTTCGTTCATAGCGTCAAGGTCGAACGGGTGAAAGCCTGTTCCAAATGCATTCGTAGGAGAGGGAAAGGAGCTCTACGTTTGTAGCGTTTCGCCAGGAGTGAGCATTCCGTGGCCGAGGCATAAAAATAATCCTTTGATAAAACGTGCGTAGCGAGTTGCATTGATCGCTTCTGCTGCTTGAGTGGCGCAGCTGGGCGATATTTTGAATAGCGTTGGAATAAACATTTTCCTTTCTGCAGCCCCAGTAAAAAAATCAATTGCGTTTAGGTTCGGAGACAGAACTGGCCACGAAACTGCACACTGACGCCCAGTCCACCGTACAGTGCATTCTCTGTACAAAAAACTACCTGAAAACTATCATCGCTTTACTGGGGCTGTAGAAAGGAAAATGTTTTTTCCAGCGCTATTCAAAATATCGTCGAGCTGCACCACTCAAGCAGCAGAAGAGGTCAATCCAACTCGCTACGCACGTTTTATCAAACGATTATTTTTATGCCTCGGCCACAGAATGGTCACTCCTGGCGAAACGCTACAAGCGTAGAGAGCTCCTTTCCCTCTCCTACGAATGCATTTGGAACAGGCTTTCACCCGTTAGCCCTTGACGCTATGAACAAAAATGCCTATGCGTCCGATTTCGTGGCTGAGGCATTAAAAAGATCCAGACGATGCCGACGAGCCTGTATTCGAGCTGAAGACAAACTATTTGACCATCTGAATTTGTAAAATAAAAGCAACTTTTTTAATCTCATAGTTTTCGTTTTATTTTTCAATTTATTTCTTCATTTGACTAACTAGGCTAGGAAGAATTTCTTGCACTAATTTCAAATAAAAATTCTCAAAATTTTTTTTTGGGCAGAAAAGTAGCAAGTGCCTTTTTGAAATCCTAACTAAATGGCCCATTTTTTTTAAATAACGTGCCGAAGGTAGTACGGTATACTTTTTCTGTAATAAACGGTCAAAGTTAAGTGAAAACATTTTTTCAAACCACAACTCAAACAAACTACCTTATTTTTATCAATGTCACAATTCTTTTTTGATCGATTTGCAACTGTGATTAATGGTACGGTTATTTATGATGATATTAGCAAAAAACCGCAAGAGAATTACAGATTTTCAACTTTTTTGAAAAATGCCAATTATGACTCAACTAAGTGACAGAGATTTTTTTACTATTTTTCCCAGAACGTACATAAACCACCCTCTCTCCTGGTGCTCGCTTGACGTTGAGTTTCGGGACAGCCTGTATAAAGCTAACAGGGGTCATGAATCACGCTGTAAGATAGTTTAATTCATCTATTTTAGGCTCTTAAAAAATGTCAGGCTATTTAAAACTATGCAACATATACAGTGGTTGTAAAAGGCTGCTGGATTTAAAAGCTTTCCAGCAATGTAGGAATGGAATTTTCCTTATAGAGACGCAGGAATTTTGGCATTCCTTGGTGTATTGTAGATTTATTGTAGGCTAAAATGAGATTATGTGTTTTTGTTATCTTTCTACTAATGGTAACCTGTCTGAACCTAAAGTTTTACTGCTTGAATTCAATTTTGTTCTGAGTTTCACTTCTAATTATAACGCATCAAACGGGATTTTGGATGGATTGATTTTTGTTAATAATAATAATATTGTTTCGAGAATAGTTTATTAATTTATTGCCTTACTGATTTGGCTGTCTCAATAACAATCTACTGGTATTATTATAACTTGTATCATACCTCTCAGTTGGATATTATGGCAGGCGGAGTGCAGACATCTTCCAGGCATTAACCTCCTGCGTGCTAGCCGGCTACTGTGCTATACCATTAATCAAATGTGGGTGTGGAAACTCAACGTTTATGCCACGTGAGTATGTGGAGGAATCCATTAAGGGAGCAACGGCAAACGATGGCCTCACTATGCATTACCGGCAAGTGCACTGGATTTTCAATTTACAATAAAGAAGATATGGGAAATATGTCCCAGAAATTTATTTATTGTAGTAATTTGTCACTGGAAAATCTATTACTGTTGTTCCAAAGAATGGCAGAACAAAGATGATTTGGCAAGTTAATGTCGTATTTACACGAGGCGTATACTTTGCCGAGACAATGCTTTAAGCCCTGGAAGTACTCGCATATTGTAGGTTTGTTATTACTCGAACCGAGAACAAAGAAAGTAGAGGGAATTAAGCCAACACATCTATCTGGATCCAACATATAAAATCTGTTGAACTTTAGAGGTAAACAGTACATCGCGCTATTTAAATAAAATTTCCAATTTTTAACTTCCTCTGACCATACAGTAAACTTAAAATTATCCGGACATTTATTACAAACATTTATTAGTCAATCAGAGAACACTATTCTTCTTTCTGCATCACCAGCTAATAATATCGGGGTTTTTGGCGGAAGTGCCTGTTTTTGAGGTAACCTGAATCCATTGCAATGATTTCTGGAAGGGTCTGTGTGTATGTATGTCTGTGAACACGATATCCCCCAGACGGTGCAAATTATTCTTACGTACTCAATCGGATGTCGCAAATTTTACAGACATTCTCTTAGGTATTGACCTTAGGTATTTAACCAAACTGGTACTAGTTCGTCCTCCAGTTTCTTTAAACATGTATGCAAATTTTCAGATCAATGGAATGAACGGTTTGGGCGCTGTAAACGTTTATAGAGGCTGTCCGACGGAATCCTCAGCCTTGCGAATTGACAAATATTGATAAACGTCACTGACCACTGACATGACTTGATAATGACTGACATTAGGCTATAATACAGAATAGCTGTCGAAATTGAAATACTGTAAAAGGTTTCGACGCTTGTGGCAGCGTGGTGGTCAGAAAGTTGGTTGGGGATCACCCCGATTTTCAAAATTGCGTAAATACTAATACTTCAAAATACAAAATCACAGTAATCCTTCTTACTTTAGTAAAATGTTTGTCGTTATTTCGAAATTTTCAACACATCCACAGAAAATAGATATGTTGATTTGATAGTTCATGATTTGAAAATGAAAGCTGACCAACTTTTCCAAATGTGAGGACGGTGATAAATATCAATGCTAATCTGGCTTTCTAACAGTTTTATATGACAGATTCATTATTTATTTACTTTGTGTCCAAGTTACTTAAAAATTATTACAAAATTATTATTGTTTCCAAATTACTTCATATTATTATATGGCATTAATCTTAGTCCAACCTATTTACTTGCTTTAAAAACATTAGACAAACGGCTAAACAGCCAATTATTTATTTGTGTATGTTTAAGCGGAATATGCATTTATTAGTTTTTTAACCAAAATAAAGTTCTTACGATAAATGTAAAAATAAATAAGGTTATATTCTAGAAAATCTTTTCGAAAACAGAATTCTGAATTATGTTTCTATTTTCATAAACTTAATAATCGAACAAAATAGTACTGCTTTGCTTATTTAATCGACTTAGCACATACTTTCAATCGTAACAGTTCAATAGCACAACGATAAACCTGCATATGAACAATATTTTTTGACGAGAGAGACTTTTCAAATATTTTTTCTGTAATGAAATATGTATACTGAGAACCTATGTGTACTAGGTCAATTTCGTTATTGTCCAAATTTACTTGCAAAGGGTAATTGTACATCCACTTGATTGCAACGAATTTGTAGATTTGCAAGTACTAACTTTAAAAAATCAGAATTTTTTAAGTAACATTGTATTGTTTATTTCTTGTGCAATAAAAACTAAAAAACTAAGATTATTTATTTTGGTTGCAAGTTCCGCCCAAACCTATAAAATACATTTTGAGTTAGAGTTTGTACAGATATATCTCTGGACGCACTTGAAGTTTAGTTTCACAAATGGTCGGCATTCTGTGGAATCTGTGGATTGATTTATTCTTTAACTTTCTATTTTCTAATGGAGAAAAAGCTAAAAATTACGTCTTAAGCCAACCTTACCAAACATTAATACGTCTTATAATTTTCAATCACAAGCAATAAATTATCACCTTAATCTGCTAAGGTTTCTTTTCGTCCTCGCTTTTTTAAATCGTACACTTTGTTGGCGGCTCAATTACTTAAATCTGGTGGGAGGAAAGCAGTGTTCTAATGAAAGTTCCTCCACCGATTCACTTCCGGCAAATGTCCAAATAGCCCGAGGCACTCGCCGGCTACCCTTAAGGTAATTTCCCTTGTGTTTCGAGAGTTTCCGTCCCCGCCTTTATGTTTTATGCTCTCCAGTTTTTGCGCTACACGGTTGCTACTAGTTTTTCCGTCATACTCGTACTTAAACTTACGACCGGCTTTGAACCATTTTTATGACGTTTCGTGACGTTTATTGTTGTGTTGTCTTTTATACATCTCGTGCATTAAGGATATCTTTTGAAGGGCTGAACGACCAGCTGATGACTGACCACAATTTCCAATGATCTCGTTAGCTTAGTGGGTAATGCAACATGACGGGGACGTGAAGTTCCAGGTTTTCTGTGAAATTTTCTACATCACTTCTTTCCATATTTGATAATTTATAATATTTCTTTACTGTGTTTAGATTGAATGGTTACAATAGGAAAAACTAGTAGTAGCCCTTTCTTCCAAAGATGTCGTCACAAAGTAAATTAATTTAAAAACTACAGGTTCGGTTTTTTTTCTGTTCTATAAATGCAACAAAACAAATGTTTGCTATTTACGTCTATTCGTTTAATTCCCTATTAAGTAGTGCGACGTACCTGATTGATACATACATATAATCTTTTTATTTGCCGACTAGATAGTACTAAAAGTATTGTAGGCGACGGGAAAAAAATTGAGATGTCAGCAAAAATACGCGGTTTGGGGTATCCTAAATCGACTGCAATGAGTTCTGAAAAATGTCTGTGGGTACTTATACATATTTGTATGTGTGTATCTGTGAACATGATAGCGCACAAACGATACTACAACGAATCGGGTTGACATTCGTAGTTAGAATTACCAAGGGACGAACTGGATTGTTTTTGGTGACAATCTGACAACCGGAAATTGCGTAGTAACTAGTATAGCAATTTACAAATCAGTGGGATGAAGAGAGTTATAAGCTTTCATAGAAGTAGTCTGGTAAAATTCACAGTGGATCCAGAGTCGTTGTGGCTGCACGTAATTGAATTATTGCACAAGGTCTAGACACTCTAGACTCTAGACTAACACTTCAATGTGTCAGCGAAGTGGTCGGAAAATTGGGTGAGGTCACCCCAGATATTTTTATTAAAGGACGCATAAGCAAAACAAAAATAAAACTCTACGGTAAGGAAAAATCAAAGGAAAAGCAATCTTCTCTTGTAGTTGTATATCCTTCGGTAACTCTAAACTTGTTAAACCGTTCCAGGCTCAAGGAGATCGAGTTCGACTTGAGTCGAGGACAATCGGTAATTGGAGTCCCTGTATTCTTTTTCTATTGGGAAACTTTCGATATCCTTTCTTCGCCAGAAGACGCTCACGCAGGTCACCACTTATTTATCTGTTCCCGGTAAATATTTCTGGAATTTCTATCAGGTGCCAGCCTCAGAGACAACAAATTTTAGGTATTTAGATAGTGTTTCTTCACGTCGCGTCGTGTATATTATGGAAGATACAGGAAAACAGTAATCGTTTGCTATAAGCAAAGGGATAAAACTGTTATGGCCTATACACCTTATAGACATTTGTGCCATCTTCGATCAAAAGAACTGACCTATTGTCAAATGTGTTTCCAACTACACTAGTGAGGAGATATTTCAAATCTTTCATCTATGTCGGGTTTCATATAACTATACTCTGTCCGCCGAAACTTTGCAGTATTAGCCGGGATAGGGATCGAAATTCACGCTGTTGATTGGTGCAAACTTCAGGCAGATCTACACTGGCGCAAATAAAATTGTCACAATTTGACGTTTGTTTGAATTTCCTATAACATAAATTGTTGTAATACTATAGTTACAAAGTGTTACTATATAGTCACCGTGCTGGCCAGTGTAAATCTGGCTTGCTAAATCCCGCCCACCACTGCAAAGTTTCACTGAACAGAGTACAGCAGCGTTTCAAAGAATAATTTGCAATTTTGATTGATAATACATTACTGTATGAAGAAGGTATTGTAATCACCATTTGAATGCCGACCATTTCGGTTGAAATGCATGTGATGGGGTTCCAGGAACCCAAATTCAACAAAAAGCTAATGATGTCCCAATGAAATGAAATATCATTGCCACACATGTTTCATTTTTTTAGTAAGTTTATTAACTTTTGGTCGAAATCGGCCATTTGAGAAAAATTCTCTGTGAACTCGATAGCGTCAAACGGTACAGCTTACCGGGCAGAAATTGAGAATCTCACCAGAGGATAAACTGCATTATTTTTTGTGAGAATCTGACAACCGGAAGAGGCAGCTTTTTGCTATTTATTTAACCGGATTTAACCGATTTTGACCAAGATGATAATAACTCATCTTCCAGTAACACCACACATGTATACTAAATTACAGATCAGTGAGATGAAAGGCCCTATACGCGTTTATAGAAGCAGCCTGACAAAATCCACAGCCTTTAGTCGTTATGGTCGTGAATTGACAAACAATTTTGATAAACGTCAGAGGCCGCTACATGACACCTACCGCGAGTCCGTTTATTCATCGGTGAACATGAGTGATAGGGTCTGATTGTACCAAAACGGTTATTTTAATCCTGATGCCATCAACCGATGTCATCGTTTTGGAGTAATTTTAATCACCAGTTTGGTATTCAGAACTCATCGTTTTTAAATTTGGTAGATGTGATGAATTGGAGAGGGGGTAAATTTGCCGATTGAGAGTCTATATCAGAAGATGTCATTTGTGCTCTCTAAAATTTGACTTGCATTTAACACCTCTAATGAATGCGATAGCAAGATGATCACAACAACCAGATGTGTTCAACTGGTTGCCGGGACAAGGATCTTCAGCTCCTTAGCTGGGATTCCTTAATCCTAGACTTCCTAGCAGAAGAACAACGCTCGACCGCTAGAGCCACTCGCCCCACAAGTTGTTCAACTAAAATTTTATCTATCACTCCACCATCAAACCCCCCCTACTCCTTCCCATCTGTATTAACGTCATGTCATCAATCTGGTGAATAAACGAACTCGCAGGCTAATGTTATTCTATGACTGACGTTAGGTTGGGATCGTTAGGATCCTGAGTTGTTGCAGTTTCAATAAACTGAAGGATTGCAGAAGGCTTAAATGTGCCAACGAGGTAATCGGAAAGTTTGGTTGGGACCCCATTTATTTATAAATTGTATGAAGAATTTGCACGAATGAAATTAGATTTTGATCATATTTTCACTGATGAGTCTCATAAATTGTCTTTCGTTTCTACACAGTTTCTTTGTGTTCTTTAAAAAAACGTTATCACTTTATATATGTTTTATCACATACCAATTTGATAATTATGCTTTCAACTAAAATTTAATACTCTACCTCCATAGTACTTTCTTCATAGTACCACAGATATACCTCACACCTCTTGGTTAGAGAATATACACCAATTTTTCCGTTAAATTACAGCGCAAGGTAGACCAGGTGAGCCTGAACATTAAGCATCCAACTCATTTATGCAAATATGACTGCCGAGGCAATCTGAGTGCTGGCGAGAAATTGAACGAAGATTGCCCCACGTCTCTCACGTACTCGAGGGCGAGCTTCTCAACGCGAAATTGTTTTAAACACGTTGGATAAATTGTATGCGAAGGAAGAAGGAGGAGTAAAGTGAGGAGCGACCGGCAAGTGGGAATACCGTAACAGCTACTCGAGACGATATTAAAACGGATAAAACGGGTACCCTCGGGGTCCTAGACTGCTACCGGTACGCAGGGGTACGTATCCCCTCAAGCTCCCTATAATAGCGAAACAATTTATTCGAATTTAAATTCTCGAGCGGGGTGCGATAATCTCGTCAAAAACTTGTTATTATACGGGAGTAATCTTTGCAGGCTCGTCGCATTATGGCTCGCACATCAAAGATTCGCGTGTTTACGGACGCGGATGAGAAGGATAATTGGATCCGCTTATACCACTCTCTTGCCTCTTCTAGTTCACGTAAATAAAAATAAGGAGGCCCGTCGTCCGAGAGCTCTCTTTTAATTTCCGTCCGTCTGTGAGCCCCGGAAAGTTTCACGAGACACCGCGCGCGCGCCCTCTTGTGGCTATTTGGGCGCTAAAAGTGCGCCTGTCGACGCTTTTCATATTGAAATCGAGATGGTGAAATTGCTTTATAATTTGATTCGGGTTTAAATGTGCTACAGGAATACGATTTTTTATCGGGGTGTATCACCACCGTTCTGGCAGTATGCTAAACTCTCAGGGCACACTACAATCTATACTATGCGATCACAGTTACACACGAGTTTGACCCCAGAAAACATAAGATGAATATAAATAAATAAAAAACCTTAGATAACATACTCCGTATGAACTGATTAACAATTGGCCAAAATCTGTTTATATTTAGGATATTGAGAAAAATGCACATATAATATTTTCTATCATATTTATTTAACGACAAAAGTTTGATGATTAGTATATATTTATTTCTGACAATAGCATGAATCAATGAAACGCTCAATATTGTTACGTTTACTATAAAAATTGAATAGTGAATGAAATCAATAAAGGAGCAAAACTCTGTAACTTATGCGTGAATATAACTCGAAGAAGTATGCACTCGGCAAGCAATGAAAATCAACCAGTTCTCTGAGATATCGCTATTTGAACACAGTATTGTTGAGTTTACAAACCAGTTCACTGCAGTGTATTTGCGATGGACCTGTCGCGTCGCCAAAAATTGGACTGAACAGTAACGCAGTTATCACCAACAAAACTGTCAAAAGCAAGCAGATCTGACTATGCGGATGATCTAGCAGCTAATCTGGTTGTTTCTGTTCAAGTTTAATGACAGAGAGTTAGCAGAAAACCATGTGTATGCTTTATTCAGTTGAGAAGTAGATGCTTGCTGTATGTTATTTTTATGGTCTGAGATAAGTATGGTTGCATCGTCGGCACAGTTTACAACATGGCTGTCGTGCAGACATTCTACTATAACGTTAATGAACACCAAGAACAAAAGGGGTGCAAATACGGAGGATTTGCACCCCTTTTGACATTGAGGAACTCCAATATTAATCGGTAGAACTGACAATCTCACTCTTACCTTTTAGTTTGTATTTATTAGACCTACATGAAAACAGTTGTATTATGTTCTGCTGAATTTTAATTCAACAAAAATACATTTAAAAAGAAATAAATATTACTATATGAGTTTATAGGTACTAAACATATTTCATAGTCATTACTTGTGTTGTAGTCTCTATTATCGCGTTTGTTAGTAAATGTGTGGAAGGGAATATCAATGAAAGATATAGGAAAATGGGAGAACTATATTTGTCATATCTAAATCTATGACACGTTAATTAATAATAATAATATCTATAGATACGGCCAATGCCAATGAGAATGCACCGCATCGTTGATCCCTCCAACACCTCCCTCCTCAAAGATAGGATTTCATCCGGGGATTGAGGTTGAGCCGGGAAGTTTGATGACGGATTCGAGATGATGATCGACTTGGGGTAGGAGAATGCGTAGTGAAGTCTGGCGAGGCGACGGCTGTAATTTCTGATGGAAAAGTGGCCGTCGAAGACCTGGCGTCATCGTTGGCGGCTGGCGGCGTGGTTGAAGGCGCGGTCGAATCCAGCGGTGCTGCTGTTAGCGTCCATGGCAAGGAATGGTCTAGAAGTTCAAACTCGTCCATAAGAGTTAGAACTGGATCTGGAACGTGACGAAAACGCAGTTGATTGGCGTGTCGTCTCCAAGTCAGTCCATGAACGGCGACGTCGTATACAGAGCGACCATTGCGTTTTAGTATACGACCAGGAGTCCAAGTAGGTTTGGAAGGGTTCCTGAAGTCTCGCGCGTAAATTTGGTCATCGACTTCGAAATACCTCTTCTTGGCTCCGTGGTGGCTGTTGAACTGCTGCTCCATCGATGATGTTTGATGATAGGGGCGAGTTGGTTTGATATCTCGGGCGTCAGTGACCAATCGCGTAAGCGGAGTCTGCAGCTTTCTTCCCAAAAAAAGTTCAGCGGGAGAAAGCCCTTGCGGCGAAGACGGGCAGGGAGTCGAACGGTAGCACATTAATAGTTTCAAAAGGATCACAGCCACGTTTCCATCGTCCTTCAGCTTCTGAAGTCCACGCTTGAAGGTGTCCACAAATCTTTCAGCCAGACCGTTAGATTGTGGGTGAAACGGCGGCGTCCTTATGTGCTTAATTCCGTATTCTCTGCAAAACTGTGCGAAGTATTCTGAAGTGAACTGCGTGCCATTATCGGAGACGAGAGTCTCAGGAGTTCCGAAGTGGCTAAAGATGCGCAACAGTTCCAAACTAGTAGCGGAAGACGTCGCTGACTTCATGTTGACGATTTCGGGCCAACGGGAATATGAATCAACGACAACCATAAACATCTGTCCATTAATAGGGCCAGCAAAATCTATGTGGAGTCTTTCCATGGGACGTCGGGCGACGGGCCAAGGGGAGAGAGTAGTCTTCACAGGGTTCTTAGCGGCAATTTGGCAGTTGACACAGTGTTTCACAGTGTTTGTAATGTCTTCATCGATACCGGGCCAGTACACCAGATTGCGGGCAAACAGCTTCATTCGAGTTTGTCCTGGGTGTCCCTCGTGCAGTTGGCGAAGAATCTTTTTTCGTAGAGGACCGGGTATGATGATCCGATTTCCGAGAAAGAGACAACCGTTGAAGACAGCTAAATCTCGTTGGTGACTACGGTAGCATGGAATTTCAGATCCTGATGTGTGGGCAGGCCATTGTCCACACTGCACATATTTGATCACATCTTTTAGTAGAGGATCTTTATCTACTGTAGAGTGGATGTCGGCGAGGGTGACCGGTAGGGAGTTTATCGTTTCCTCGTAAGTAGCGTTGACGTCGGCATCCAGAGAAGCAATGACGACGTCTTCTTCCGGAGTGCTACGAGCGAAAATGAGTCGAGAGAGAGCATCTGCTTGACCGAACTTTTCAGTTGAACGATACTCTATGCTGAAATCGTAAGCGACAAGCGTCAGAGACCAGCGGAGTAGTCGATTTGCAGCGGTAGTGGGAACGCCCTTGTGGTTTCCAAAAATGGTGAGAAGTGGTTTATGGTCGGTCAACAGCGTGAATTTACGTCCGTAGATATAACGATGAAATTTCTTCACGGCGTAGATGATGGCCAAACCTTCCTTCTCTATCTGGGAGTAGTTTTTCTCTGCAGAAGTCAGCGCACGACTAGCGTGACAAACGGCTTTCTCTGCTCCGTCTGAGAAGCGGTGCGTCAGGACGGCTCCAATTCCGTACTGGCAGGCGTCAGCGGCAACAATGAGAGGCTTCGACGGGTCGTAGTGACATAGTAGCAGAGGTGATGCCAAGGCTTCGCGAAGGCGGTCGAACGCTTCTTGGCACTCATTACTCCAGACGAACGGTGTGTCTTTTGTCTTCAGTGCATCCAGAGGTCCTCTAAGTGATCTCAGATGCTTAACGAAAGATGAATAGAACGAGACCATCCCAAGAAATGATTCAAGCTGCTTGAGATCCTTGGGTGGAGGCATGTTGACAACGGCGGAGATCCTTTCCGGATCAGGACGTCTTCCTTCTGCATCAATGATGAAACCCAGGAAGTGGATGCTCGGTTGTCCAAATGAACACTTCTCGCGGCGAATGCGAATGCCGTATTCGTTGAGGCGAGAGAATAGCATCCTCACGTTATCGTCGTGATCTTCCTTTCTTCGACCCGTGATGACTACATCATCTAGATAGGCCGCAACTCCGGGAACGTTGCAGATGACCTTGTCCATGAGCGACTGGAAGATTCCAGGTGCGCTCTTGACACCGAAGGGTAGGCGGTTGTATCTGAAAAAGCCTCGGGATGTGTTAATTGTTAGCAATTCCTTACTTGGCTCGTCCATTTGAATTTGAAGATAAGCGTCTCGTAGGTCGATCTGAGAGAAGACGGTTCCCCCGTTGAGACGGGTGAATATCTCTTCGCAAGTGGGCAAGGGATGACGGTTGAGCTCCAGAGCATCGTTTAAACCGCAGCTGAAGTCGGCACAGATGCGAACGTCTCCAGTCTTCTTTTTAACGGGAACGATGGGAGCGGCCCATTTAGCGTAAACGACAGGTGACAGTACTCCAATAGAGACGAGACGGTCCAACTCAGCGTTGACTAGGGGTTCCACTGCAAATGGAACCTTACGCTTTGGCGTGAAGGAAGGATGGGCGTCCTTCTTCAGGATGAGTTCTCCGATGAACTTGGTGCAGCATCCCAGTTCCTCTTTAAAAACATCGGGATACGCAGCGACAAGTTGTCCTTCGAGCGGTAGGCCTGCGTTGACAGCACAGCATATGTCGTCGAAGGCGATGGTAAAGGGTGGTAATTGCTTTAACACATTCATTCCGAGTAGTTGCAGGTCGTCGGTGACATAGAATCGTCCATTTCCGTTGTAGCCTTTACATGTGAACACCGTATCCAGGACTCCGTGAACCTTAATGATGGTTCCATTAGCAGCTTTCAGTTCGGCAGTTGGAGCCTTCAGAGGGGGACTGTCCAGTTTCACCCAAGTCTGCCGAGAAATGACAGAGACGTCAGCACCGGTGTCGAGTTGCATCACAGTGTTCAGTCCGTTGATTCTCACTGTGGTGTATTTTCTAGAGTCCGTGGTGTTCAGAATCATAACGAGTTTTTTCACAGAGGTTCTCCGTCTTTGTGATGGGCATCTCGCAGCCCAGTGTCCTTCCATTCCACACTTGTAACACGGTCCAGGCGGTAGCTTTGAATGCGGAGACTGTGGTTTGCTAGGCCTCGAGTCTTGCCTGTTGACGTGTTGCGGACGATGACTCCTCCTCTTGTGTACATAGTTGACATGAACAGTCTTGGTTCCTCCGATCGCTCCAGCATCGTCCTTGATGCGAACGAACGAATCAGCTTCGGTGAGAAGATCCTGCAGAGTAGGCAACTTGTCTAAATGATCCATCCTTTGGAGAAGTCGAGTGCGAACAGAGATGTCATCTTGGTGGCGAAGACCAGAAATGAAAAACAGAGTCTTCACATCTTCGTCAGACATGTCCTTGAATTTGGCTTCCTCCACGCAGCGGTTCACCTTCGCGACGAAAGTAGTATAGTCCTCAGAAGCGGGGTTCCTGCATAGCTGCATGCAATCGTAACGACGCCGGAATAATGTCTTCTTACTTCCGAAAAGTCGGAGTAGCACCACAGCAAGCTCATCATACGATAGCTCGGACGGCTTCTTGGGCAGAACAAAGTGAACAAGCTTGGAATAACATTGCTGATCCAACTTTGACAGTAGAAGCTCCTTCTTGTCAACTACAGTGAGTTGAGAGTGGGCGGCGACAATGTCTTCGAATCGGGGGCTCCAGTTTTCGAAAACTAAATTGTCGTCTGGACTGAAGATGAATGCAGGGATTCGTGAAGCGAGGGCAGCCATATCCGAAAAATTAGTTTTGGTAGGATTAGAATATGCTGGTGATTGGTTGGAAATTGAAGAAATGAGCGACGTAATCTGAGAATCTCGTTCGTTCATTTTATTCACCAGAGAATGAATAATTTCTTCATTCTTACGATCTTTCTCCTCCATGCGAGACAGAAGTTGCAATAATAGTTTTTCGGACATAGCAATAATTAGAGTAACGTAGAAGAGAGTGCAAATATTACTAATAAACTGATAGACCGTATTGCGTAAGAACAGTACCTTAACTTTATCCCGTACTCGTCGCCAGTGTTGTAGTCTCTATTATCGCGTTTGTTAGTAAATGTGTGGAAGGGAATATCAATGAAAGATATAGGAAAATGGGAGAACTATATTTGTCATATCTAAATCTATGACACGTTAATTAATAATAATAATATCTATAGATACGGCCAATGCCAATGAGAATGCACCGCATCGTTGATCCCTCCAACAACTTGCAAAGCTGTAGGAAATAATATTTTAATGTAATATTTCATGTAAAATATTTAACTAGAAATCTTGAGAGTTTTGTATTACTTTGTGTTTTTTTTTTTACTTTCCGACTAGAAACCGACGGAATTTTTTTTTTCGGGATTTTGGTGGAAATACGCGTACCAACGATATAGTCGGAAAGTAGGGTGAGGGCCACCGCAGATATTTATTTTTCATGCTTATTTTAAGTGCTCTTTATGCAGAAATAAACGTTTAAAAGTGCGCACTCTTAGGTGAAAGAAAACGGCAATTATTTGGTTATTAAAAAACGCCACCTTAACTCAAAATGACGTGAGACATGAGATTCATAATTCATAGTCCGTTCCTGTCCCTGAGATTAGAAATATTTTTTACAGATAGGTACGACAATTTTTAGATATTATCTAAGAAATGTAAATTAAAAATATAATAACACAATTTATCATCCAACACATCAGCGATTTTTGCTCACAAATACTTCCTGGATTAGATAATAGGTACAACTCAGTAAAAAAAGAGATGCAGTGTGGCGCATTGTAATTTCGCGTAACCAGAAAGAAAATAACAAGAGCTCATTTTCAATTTGCGAGTATTAATTTTTCCGCACACCCTTCCAGGCGTATCGCGCCCAGATACGGTGCTCATATGCTCACAATGCCCTCTGGGGTCATTTCCGCACCGTAAGCGCTTCCATGTCCATCGAAAATCACAATAGCAGTGCTCGCTCACGGATTAATATTAGGCCGTACCGAAAATCTCGTACTCCGTAGTGAACAGGAAATGAAAACTCGCCCAACCCGGACCACGTTTGACGGTGAAACAATAGCACCACTTACGGGAGAAGCGTGTACTGCCCACGAAATGCTGCCAACATTTTCGGCTCGGGGTCAAGAATCGTAGTAATCGGAGTCTCCTCCACGCTCCGCTCAGCTTGGATTGAAAGCTCCGCGATCGAAGTGATCGCTGCGGGATTTCAGTTGGCTATGGAGCCGGAAAGTGGGGTGCGATGAACCATGACGTCCTGTAAGAATTGGCGATTTGCTCGCTTCGATCGTTCACATCATGGTTGGTACAAATAAAGAGTACTCCGTGGTCGGCTATTTTTTGAGCGAAAATAACACTTAACAGTGTGGAGTTCGGTAGAAATGCGATTCATAATGTGATTCAAATTTCAAACGATGCTTGCTTAGTTATTTTTCTTTCCGACTGGTACCCTAGAAAGAAAGTATTGTAATCGACGGAAAAAAGAAAAAAAGAAATATGCGTTTTGGGGTCCCCTGAATCGATTTCAATGATTTTTGAAAATAGTATGTATGTATATGTGTATGTATGTATGTATGTGTGTATATCCGTGAACACGATTGCGCCCAAACGGAACAACGGATCGGGTTGAAATTTGGTATGCATATTTAGAATTACCGGGGGACGAACTGGATTGTTTTTGGTAACAATTCGACAACCGGAAGTGACAAATGTTACATGCACCTTCTTTGGGATTTATCGGATTTTAACCAAACTGATACCAGTTCACCCTCCAGTGACCCTAAATATGTACACAAATTTGTAGACCAGTGGGATGAACGGTTTAGGAGATATAATCATTTATAAAGGCAAGTTGACAGAATCCACAGCCTTCGTCGCTGTGTTGCGAAGTGTCACATTTTGACAAACGTCAGCGCCACTGACATGATATGACATTAAATGTCATTATGTCATAGAAACTGACGTTAGGTAGGTGCCACGGTATGGCTTCACAAAATTGAATAATTGTGTTTAGACACTTCATTGTGCAAAAGATATAGTCGGACGGTTGGGTAAGGGCCACCCCAGATATTACTTTCCGACTAGTAGCCTAGAAGGAAAGTATTGTAATCGACGGAAAAAAATCGGGATTTCAGTGGAAATACACGTTTTGGGGTCTCCATGACATGACATTACATGTCAGGATGACAAATGTAATTCTGCCATAAAAACTGACGTTATATAGCCTCCAGAGATGGGCCTTACTAAATTGAATAATAGCAAAAGTGTTCAGACACTTCGTTGTGCCAACGATGTAGTCGGAAAGTTGGGTGAGGACGAGGACCATACCAGATATTTTAGAGAGCTTACTAGTCTAAGCAATACAAAAGAAAAATTATTGTTGAATTGTTTATGGAACATTCGCTATCATGCATATTTTAATTGGAGCTTAGATAAATATTATTGTCTCTGTAACCTAACAAAACTAATGTTGTCGGACTATGCGTACGCGTATGTTCTTCCACAGAAAGTCTCTATTACCTAATGATATGAAATTTCATACACCAATTATAGCTTTCATAATTATCATAGAGACACGAGAGTAGACTAACTAGAGAGACTGTTTTTGTCTTCAAAAATCAACAAATCGGGAAACTCGGCAGATTCTCAAACAAAAAGATAGATGAAACTCAAACAGAACAAATGCGACCGAGCCAAAAATTTTGACCTTTACTTTTTAAATGTTTCTAATAGAAAAAAGTCTCTTACTAGTGAAAACTATATGAAATGTTTTCCAGTCGACCGCGACATAAGCATAGTCCGACTTTTATATGCGAATATCTCGATCCTGTACCTATAATTACAAATACTAATTTGTAACATTTATTACAAATGTCTTTATTAATAAATAAAAAACGGTTGTGAACAACTTTTTCGGGTAATCGGTTTGTTTAAAATAAAGATATTTTACTCTTAAAACAAGAAGAATACTGAAGAAACGTTCACATTATCCGTGTTTATACAAATACGTGCAACAATATCTCATCATAGTTGGAACATCTGTGTCCTGCAAATGTTTATTTTCAAAGGCTGATGGAACTATATGAGCCATAAGAGAAATAAGTTGTCAGCTAAATATTTAGAAAAACTGCTTTTTTTGGCAAATATTCCAAAGAGAGCCTTTTTTGTTTAATTATACTCATTAATAAAAATATAAAATAATTAACGTGTTTTATTAAGCTACATAAAATGACCAATCAAGTAAAAAGTATCAATATGGATATGAGTAGGTATCGATACTTTTGAAATACTCAAATGAGTAGTATACTCTGATACTCTGAACATACCATGAATCAGAACATCACTATATGCGATAAAGATTATTTATTACAATTTCAATTTTAAGTGAAAGTGATAGGTGCTCACTGAACGTTCTTGATAATCAAAAGTAGCTCACAACCTAGTCGGAGTTGGATATTTCTGTTCTATAGGTATAACTATGATTCCCATGTTAAACTTTCCTTTTAGTTGTGCTTTATTGAGTGGATGTATTTGAAGTATAAGGAGCCGTCATGCGATTCAATTGCAAAATTAGCCTAAAAATTGTAGAAACCAAAATAGATTGAATATCCGACAGCTTTTAACATCAAACACAACGAAGCACCCACCCACAAGCTGATACATTAAATTTATCAGTTAAACATACACGTGAGTTGCTGTGAACAAGATAACCACGTCGCGTTGTTTTTCTTATTATTTTTGGTACTGGGTGAAGGATGAGGCTAAACCAAGTCCATTATCGTGTAAAAATGTCTCTCCTCATCTGGGTCGACGGTGGCCGATTATAAGCCAAGATCCGTCCTCCTAACTTTCCACTCTGCCCACAGAAGCGGCAGCAAGAGCGCCCCTACCACCGACTAGCGGGCTGACGGTGTAATAGGATGAAGCTGGAATAATGGAAGTTCGGGTTCGGGGCTTCCCCCCTAAGTCCAGATAATAGATAAGTTGAACATTTTAAATTGAAAAAAGAGCAGGACGGCGGAGCTAACGGTGGCGCGCTCCCAGTATATACCTCGAGATTATTATGACGAATTGTCCGTATTTACCGCTTAGGTTTAACCCCCGCGAGGGTGAAAGGGGTGCTGCTGCTTCGCGGGCGAAGCGAAGGGGATTTTAGTTGATATTTATGATCTCAAAAAACGCCGGAATTATTTTTTTCGAGTCTAGGGTTATCGGTGTTTATGATTCTGGAATGTATGTTGGAATAGGGGTTTGTGTTTCGTTCCGGACTGAGCGAAAATGATGGGCATATTTTAGATAAATAAAGTATGCTATACGATATAAATGCTGTTGTTATATTTAAAGCAAATATAATACTTTTTTATATGAATACTTGTAAGACAGGCCCTAACTGTCTTACAAGTATTCATATGAGCAGTAAGATAAGTTATACCCAGGATAAATGAGCCTTTGGTATATTTTATAGACTATGGGATAAGTCTTACTAGAGTAATCCTGGAGTTTATACCAGTAGCAGCTCGTGGATAAATTTTGTGGAAGGACTTAAAGTATTATAATAAAGAATTACTACGAGTTGGAAAATGCACTTTTCTTCAAATATTTCAGATAAAATATTTTTTTTACGTTTTTTGTTGGGACTATTTATTTTTCGCTCTACAGACTTGCTCTTTTAATTGCGTTCTAATGCATACCTACACTTCCTGAATGCACATTTCTCATCTTTTTAATATTTTCATTTAAATGATGTACATCGGCAATGCCAGTTTTTATCCATGACGTATCTTTCCCAAAGAAACGGCATGGGAAACAAAGAAATGCATTATTTTCCGGTCAACCTGTTAACCAATTATGCTTCGTATAAATGCCATAATTAAATTTTTGCTGATCCTTATTTGATCGACTTTATGACACTCGACAGATATTTAAATCTGTAGTTAGCCGTCCCAAAATTTAAATTTTTCTTGAAGCTCCAGTTGTGAAAAATTGATAACCTAATTTTTTGCTTCATTCATTTCTATAAAGGCATAATTAAATTAACCTTTTACTACAATAGTGACTAACTTATCTTTTCAATTAAATTATTCAAAATAAAAATGTTTTAACAACCTCAACGTATTAAAACAAAAGTTTAAGCTAGAATATGCACCAGCTCAGTACCTGTAAGTGCGGTTTGCGACGGTCTGCACTGACTGCAGTACTGAGTTCGTAATAGCTGTAATTGCACTAGTCAACAAAATAATAAAAAAAATGTACATTAGATGCCACTATTTTTTTCTTAGATACCATGGCCCGCTAAACTCAAAAATCGCATTAAAAATTTTTTGAATGGATACGTTTTCGAGTTATGAATTTTTCTTTTTTTGTTTATTTTTTGGAGGTAGTTCGACTATTTGGAGCATATCTCGAGTTCGGAACATCAAATCTTGTCGTTCGGTACATCAAATTAAAGCCAATTGAATCACCAATAAATGTTATTAATATTGTTTTACAATCGCTTCAGTCGTTTCAGTGTAAGTGACCATAATTTGAAATTTTTTTAGTATAAATGAAAATCCAACACTCATTTAACCGCCAGGGAAAGGTAGAAATAGTAAAAATATGCTCAGTTTCTTATTTTTTACGTAGAGTTTGCCCTTTTACGAAGAGAACAAGGTATTTAGGATGAAAATCTATGAAAAAATACCGAAGTTATGATCAACTATGACCAATGGGTACGAAACTACCAAAATTCAGCCTTTTCTCTATTTTGTATTTTTCGTCATTTATAGCAGTTTAAATGCATGGTAGAAGTCGGATCCATTCGGAAGACGAGTACGTCACGTGATTCGCACCAAGATGTGCATCTTTTAGTCAACGTTTCGCACTCTGTTGCAAGAGACATCTTCAGGACGGAGAGAATGAACGTGTGTGGAAGAGTGAGGGTATTTATCGTCGCTCAAAACACGTAGTGGCATATCTCACCAAAAAATGATATTCAGATATGTCAGTACCTGTTTCGAGCGACGTTATATGTACCTGGCGCAGGTGCCTGCGCAGGTAGTCAAACAACTATTGGTTGGGAGGGTGGTTTGGGGTAGCTGTGATTGGCTGTGGTGGTCGTAAAAGTGGTTTCCAGCTTTCTGATGCAAATGCCAACCGTCATCTCTATTGAGATTGGAGGGATCTTTAAAGATTTCGATCGCTTCACGGATTCTACGAGGATAATATTGTGATTCCCGGGAGATGATTTTTGTTTGGTCGAGAAGAATTGTTGTGTCTGTGCTCAGCAAGCGCTGAACTGGTGATCTGGCGCAACCTTGTACAACGTTCATGTTCTGAAACCCAACCCAACCCAACGCTGACAGAGCGCTTTGTCTCATCAATGTAGACACTGCCACAAGCACATGGGATACGGTATACACCTGGAGCTAGCAGTTGAGAAGATTTTTTCCTGAGAATCTTGGTGACGTCAGTGACGTAAATACCTTGTTCTCTTCGTAAAAGTTCAAACTCTACGCAAAAAATATTAAACTAACTATATTTCCACGATTTCTACTTTTCACAGGTGATAGAGTAAATGTTCCATTTTCATTTTGGCCAAATTTTTATAATATCGTGGCCTATTGCGCTAAAACTACTGAAGCGATTGAAAAACTATATGAGTGACAGTTGTTGTTGATACAATTAGCTTCAATTTTATGTGCCGAGCGACCAGATTGGACGTTCCTAACCCGAGATATGCTCCAAATAGTCGAACTACCTCCGCAAAAAAAAAAAAACAAAAAAAAAAGAAAAAAAATTGTAACTCGAAAACGTATCCATTAAAAATTTTTTTATGCGATTTTTGAGTTTAGAGGGCCTTAGTGTATATATAAAAAAATAGTCGCATCCAATGTACATTTTGACTATTGACTAGTGTAGTTTAAAAATAATCCTTTCTTATTTTCATTTTTGTGGGAGGGCTGCAGCTCAATTTTCTGTTATCCTAGGTATAAGCTACACTTAACATCAAACATATTTTCTTCTGTCTTCAATTGAATTAGTATTTAATTTTTACATTAAAGAGTTAATATTAATTGCTTAAAAAGAAAACAAATGAAAAACATATAACATAAAATAATAAGAAGAATGTGGGCGCATGTGAGTTCATTTAGGAGGAAAAATAAAGGCAACTTAGTCACTATTGCGCTATTACTGAAAAGTAGGGTATAAGACAATATAAACTATTTGACGAGGAACGAATGGAGTTTGAAAACTATTTACAATACCGGTAACAGTCCCGCACAGGTCCGGTCTTGTTCCAGTCAAATACTCTTTTCGATAAACATGTGTGGGCCGGACATTGGTCCGAAACCGGGGCGATGCCATAAAATTTAAAAATTTTATCGGACCGAGACCTGAGCGTGACCGAACCGAAACCAGCACTATGATGTGTATGTACCCTGAAGCTACAAACAGTTGCTGTCTCAGAGAAAAAAAAACATACGTGATGTTTTTTTAACACTGTGCATAGTACGTCACAATTTACTGGCGTGGCAGGTTGTAGTAGTAGTTTTGAGTGCAGTTAATTCCGCTGCATGGGCCACTCCTGACCATTTGCGCTTACCAACACTATCATAGTGTTTGATAACGACAACCAGAGGTGTTCAATTGGTTGCCGGGATCCACGGCTTTACGCCTCTTTCGAAAGGCGGTGGGACGAAGATCTTTAGCTGATGTCTGGATTTGAACTCCAGACTTCTAGCAGGAGAGCAACGCTCTACCGATAGTACCGCCCCACTGCACTGGCGTGGTAGGTTTTTGATAGCATTTGTGAAAGCACTCCCGGACGGAGCCTGCACGTTACCGGAACGTGCACGCTCCGCTCGCTGATGACGGGTAACATAATACGCTAAGAGTATTGATGTTTCTACATTTAATAACATTTGGAATTCTGTTACCTGTTGTCGCTATTAATACATTTAAACATAATATAATATTGTTGTGTTTGCATATAATAACGCAACCATGCGTAAAATGGTGAGAATGAATCTATAAATCACTTCACACCGTAATGCTAGGGGTATTTTGATTGCGAGCAATATTTTACGAGTAGCACCCCTGTAGTGAATAAAAAAATCCTCAAGCCTTCACGAAACCATTCTAACTCATTTTCAGCGTGTACGTTGCTACATTTTAGTCGCCATAAACAAATTTTCATGGTCTCGTGGCACATAAATCTAGCATCGTTCCGTCGAGCTAATTACAGGAAAGAAACAACCCATTCCCCAGTTAATTTCAATTTTTATTGGGTAACAACCGTTGCTACGATGTGTCATTAAACAAAAAAGTACCCAAGTTCCGTTGCGGAACTTTGGGAATTTGCCCTTATAGGGTCGTAAAATGGCATAGATTGCGTGCTAACGCAACCTTAATCAGCTTGTCGCGTTAAATAACTACATTAGCGATAATAGAATTGCAATAAACATCAACTCTCCAGGTAATTAAACGCGGAGTTACGACTGCTGTTACATTTCTATTGATTACTACATACATATTTTAGTTAGCATTCGGTTGTGTTTGTTCATCGGATTACATTAGACATTATCTACAACGGGCGAATTGTAATCGATATAGAAATGACCCACTATTTTTTTTATATAACTAGAAATTTTTGTTGGTCCCAGAAATTTCGAATAAGTTTGAACTACTAATAGGTCAAGAACCACCGCAGCTAACTAAACTCAATTTTAGCCTGCTGTTACCGACAAAATGGTTTAATGTGTAAAATTTTATTGTTTCATTTGACATATAATACCAATCCTACTGGTTTCATATGGCCGACGCCATCTACATTTAACTACAATTAATCAGGAACACAAAATAAAATATCTGGGGTGGCCCTCACTACGGCCATCACACAACATTTCGACTGACGTTTATCAAATTTGTAAATTCGTAACCATAGCGACATAGTTCTACCCTATACTGATTAGGTACATATCTATTCTATGGTTGTGGAGGTGAGAAAAAATGAAAGACCGATGTGCTTTGTTTAGACCTATTTCAGCTAATAAGCTATGGTTGTGGAGGTGAGAAGGAATGAAAGATCGATGTGCTTTATTCAGATCTGTTTCAGCTTATTAGCTGAAAAAGGTCTAAATAAAGCACATCGGTCTTTCATTCCTTCTCACCTCCACAAGCATATTTCAATCAATCGATGGAGAGATTTATACACATCACATATCTAATCTAACTATGTGCGGATATGGGACGTACGTCTTAGTTGCTAAACCTGGCATCCGCCTATTAGGGTAGTAGTCGGAAAGCAAATATAGTTTGCCTTTCGCTGATTACTATTACTAATATTAAGAAATGTATAAGAAATGTTTTCGTCTTCAACGATAATCCTGATTTGCATTTCACAAAACGGGTATCATGCATAAACAGGTGGAGGTGCCGGGGCGATATTTTTTTGCCGAAATGTTTAACCAAAATAAGAATAAGTATCTCCTTAAACATTTCAAAAACACTTTTAACACACACATCCCCTAATATCCCTAGATGAGTCTATATTGATAAACTAATACTTTTCCACGTATTATGCCCCGACATATACTCAGATCGAAATTACCTTAGGGCTTCCGCCCAATACCCATAAAACGGCTTCGAATGGATCGCATTACCAATTTGGCGCACACGGGACATCCCAACGGGGTTAGCGGCGACAAAATGACTCAGGAATTAGATCGGTGTTAATTTCGGTTTGTCGTCGACGACCGACGGTAGGTGGAGTGCGGTATGCGTGACTCCGGCGGTCCGGAGACCACCCCGGTCATCCTCAATGAGCTGACAAAGGGATTAGTTGGGTGTCTCCGGTAATTCCCTTGGAGCGACTGGGCTGACCACAAGACGTGGCCGCGTCGCTGAGCACTGTTGACTCGGCAGCCAATTTACTGCCGGAGATTTGATAGGGACTCAAATTGACCAAGAGGATATATACCTGCGAAACTACGTCTCTGTGACATCGAACCACATTGGCGGTTGATTGGATTTGCTAAAGTTACCATATGAAACCATAATATTGTTGATGACGTATTTTGTAGGGTAGCCAGTTATTTCATGTTTAATACTGGTTATCTCCAATTGTAATCTTCCGAAGTAATCCAAAGTGTTATACCTCCTTTGAGGTTAGGCTATTCGAGTGGGACATGTTTAAGTCACGGCGAATTTAGACTGTTCTCTTTGGATGTTCATCGTGATTGATTTACCCGCAGTGGAAGGCCTAAACATTGTGCTGATTAGCATTTTATCAAAACTGAACATCTGAAGTATATGTTTTCACCTTTCCCTGCGATTGAAGCATCCGCGATGAACTAAGCGAAACTGAGTAATTTCGGCCATGTTATGTGGGTTCTATTTGGTCCTAGGTGCTAGATGCACCGCCGCACCGTTATCTCATGCAAAACGCACCAGTGCAATACGCTTTCAAATCAAAAGCTCTACACGATTTTACTACCATTGAGCAATGTTGACCACAATTTTATAAAAATGGCACCAAAGATACAACCAGTACCATTTTTTAAACATGATTTTGATGTAAAACTCGTGATTAGCAGTAAACAATATGATCAAACAGAAATTATAAGTAACAAATTATATAATTTCTCAACTATATGCACAACATTTTAAACTCAACGCATATGCGAATGCATTACCAATGCTAATCCCTATTCTAGATACTATCGAGCACACCTCAACTTTTTACATGATTGCACACATATTCAATAAATAATCGGGTGTCGTCGCCACCTAATTTAGTATATTTGACATCCAAAATTGCGGGTGATTTATAACAGAACATTTTACAACATCGACATTCAATTCTAGCGTCACTATTAACATTTCACGTTATTGAGAACGTTCAGCAAACTCATCGATTGCAAACGATTATCAACACTTGCCAACAGTTATCAACAGTAACGCAACGATTCGCTGAACGATTGTGATGGCTACATGTTGATTACACAACGCCTGCCTGCTGAAAATCTTTACGTATGTATGTCAGCGAATTTATTGACATGATTGTACATGGTTAACTTTTAAATGTCCCTAGCATTTAAGAAAATAACTTTTACAGTACATCAAATTTTGAAAGTCAGAAATATAGCCTGTGGTCAAAAATGAATTTAAATTGGAATAAATATAGATGAAAAGAAGTTGCTGTGGGTTGTATAAATAGTGCCAACAAAAACAAAAATGTTTTTAATTTGGCTTACTGCTTTACTACTTTGACTTGTAGCTCTGCTTATCAGAGTCGTTACATAACAATTAAAACCACAACACATTTTGCTGACTACACAACCGTTGAGTTCGCTGAACCCGCCCACTGTCTTGGTACCCTATAAAAACATGCTAATTGAACAATCCCTAAAAACAATATCTAGTATTCTTGAGTGAGACCAGCTATTGTGTCATAACTTTATTAATTAGTAACAGCATTTTAAATTACAAGAACTGCAATAATCATTGTGAGTGAGTCAAAAGTTAAATTAAGTCTTACAAAGCCCAAAAAGGCTACAGGCTGACAAAACTTGCCTTTCATTGGACTTGAAAGGGGTTGATGTCAACACTGTTTCACCACATGACATTGCACAAAATAACGGATTACAAAGTGACGGGTTACGCATTAAAAAGTGTCAACAGTATTCGAAAATAGTTGTAAAATTGTCTAAATTGTGATCAATGTTGATATACATCGTGAGTTAAGAACGCTAAAAGTACACGTTTGTTAAAGCGAAATAAAAATAGGTAAGCAAGGTTGTGTAAATAGCATTTAATAATACGGTCCTAAAAAACCAGAAACCACAAACCAAAAAATGACTGTTTAAAAACAGTATATATAAATATCTTACTGACGTATAATGGCAAGTTTTATAACTATGATACACGGGAATACTTTGTGCCCTTGGACCCTAAGAAATTATAGGTTGCTGAGGTAACTAACCCGCAAAAATGTCGCCGCACAACAAGTGCTTATCATATTATGCCAAATGTGATAGGCCATTATCAGAGACTAATTAAAAAACATGGGTAAAATATAAAATTTGTTAAAATTAAACGTCGATACACAAATAACTATTATATCAATTTAAACATCTATAATTACTAGTTTTTAATGGTTAATTATCTATTTAGTAGTCATGATAGCATACACTGTACAGCACCCTACAAAATTTATAATAATTTTCACCTCGAGCTCCTCTTCCTAACAATAAAACCACCACATAGCTCAGTTAATTAAACCACAAAACAAGCAAAACAAATGCGCCGATATTGTCGATCTTGCAAAACGTTGAATTAAAATTTCTCGATTTTGCTGAGTTTGCATTCCCCCTCGGTACTAAAATCCACCCGGGTTATTATGCGAATGTTTGTCCTTCTGAGCACACTCATTATATAAATTTTTCCTCGGAGGGTTTCGGCTACCTTTGTTGCCCGTAATTCTCCTGTAACGGCCGTATAGCTTTGTCAGCGGTACGCCACCACAATGCCAGGTATTTATTTATTCGAGTAAGTCAATTTTTTGCAAACATTGCAGATGTAAACGTTAACAAAGCGTTATATATTCCATTTATCAATACTTCTGGTACTGGTACTTTCTTTAGTTGTTTCCTTTTTGTTGCATATAACGGAAGTAACCTATATTTCAATAATGGTATGTGATTAATGTACTAATTTTTATATCTTATTGTTGCAGGGATTACTACTATGACAGGTGAGTACTCAAAGGCAACATTTTTGTTAATTTATATCACAGTTCTGTATCTACGTAAAATATATTTTATAATATGTCTATCTCATATATAATATCATTTAAATAACATTTATAGTAGTCACTGACGCTACTAGTATTATGCGATTCTATCTGCTGAATCAGAACTGCCGTCGACCTAAATACATTTATAGTTTGAACTAATTTTCAGAACCGCGCGTTGTGAATTGGTTTATATTTTTAAGCTCTTTGGAAAAAACCAGCGGTTGTCAGCCTTTTACTACCTCTTAAACAGCCACCAAGTTTATGAATAGCACCATTCCTATTAAAATGTGTGAAAGAATGTTCATGTGCAGAAAATGTGTCATGTGCAGAAAATGTAGCTAAAATGCTTTCAATTTTATCGTACGCCAGATCAGCTAAGTCAATCTATTCTAATACATACACTAATGCAATTTGTTGATGGTTCTTGTCGTTGCAATATAGAAAATATAAACATATGCCGATTTGGAAAACGTCACTCCATTTTACACCAAATGACAATCTTTTTGCGACATTTTCGTTGCGCAATTATGAAAATTGATAATCGTATTCACAATTTCCTAAACATTAGTGATATATGTATGTACAGATAACAAAACATGATCAGTCTTTAGTAAGTTTTGAGCGCAACTGTTCACAAATTAATCTAATGTATAAAGATTTACGAATGGATTTACAATACTGTAAAAGGAAATCATATCTTTCAATATATTATATCTGTATCTTATATATCTTCCAATATACAAAAGAGTAAATATCATTTGCCTACTTTAAACTTTTCCTCGCGAGAAAAAGGTTATAGTATCACAGAAAAATATGTCACGTTAGTTAATCCACTATTTCTTTATATTATTCCCAACGATATTAAGCACGGAAGTTATTCGAAACAATCTTTGTACCTATCTGGGAGAAAGGGCGATTTTAGTGTAATTGGGGAAGTAGGAATGAGCGTCCCGGCTAGAAAACCGCGGAGGTGTGCCCTATCCTTATTGAGATCCTTGCGGTTTTACGATCCTTACTACCGCCCGTCCCACCTAAGAACGGGCAATAAAAGCCCGTGTATCCGACGCGGACATCAGAACCTCGCGTAATTCAACTGTTCTTTAGAGCTTTTTCCCTGGCTTGGCAGTTCCGCAGTTTTATTTTCTTTTGATGAGTATCGGCGGTACGTGTCGTTAGGAAATAGGACGCCATCTATACCACGTGATGTAAAATAATTCCGATTTATCACTAAAATTACATTAATGTGGCTATGATCGACGATATGATAAAGGTAACATACAGATACAGTTTATAATTCTCTATTCAGCGGGAAACAACGCATAAATAATTTGATTATTTAGCATGGCGACAAGAGACTGCGTTGGGCTATACCAGGAGGAACAAAGGATGCAATTCTTCTGTACGATCGGGCGACGTTTTCATGCAGGAAATAAAACAACAGTTCTCCAAAATCCTAAGCATGTGCGCCGCGTACATATCACAATCTCAGTAATGTGAAGTGAGAATAGAAGTATTTTGCCAATGCGCAGGCTTTTGAGGTTTCAGGAAAAAAATCTAAAAAAGAACAATTAAATAATATTCTACTAGTAATAAACCATTAAATAATAATTATGTGTGTTGGCTCAAAGATTCCGCCTTCATCTGCAAGCCACAATCCTAGGGTAGCTTTATAATACTAATAATAATTCATACCTTAAAAGCACAAAAGCTGAGTTAATGCCACTTCTGGCTGTAGTTAATGTAGAAAAAACTATTATGGTTTCAATTATATATTACAGATTTATTAATCTACACTACAAACATGCACTTGCTATAATATTCGGACTAAACCAATTTAACAAAAAGGAAAACGAAGACAAAGAAACCAGTCTCATGGCATGATATCATCCGTCAGGAGTGAAGTTGGGGATAATTCGGTCTGGGTGCGAGGCGTAGATATGAAAATTGACTCGGCGCCAAATGAAGCGAATGTTTTAAACGGTCTTTCATCCCCCATACATATCCTGGCGGGTAGGAAATGTAAATTGCAACGCGCGAAAAAGCCAGAGAGACGGAAATACGGTACGGTGAAAGTCGAACGGGGAAATGAAAAGCGAACAATGGTTGAAGCCGGATGCGTTCAGTTTCTCAGGTACTACCCCACACCATCCGATCTCACTAAACCACCACCCATCGCACCGAAACGTAAGCGCCAACGTGTTGAAAATAAAGCAATACCGGGAATGCTGAATTATTTGCCCCAGCAGAAGAGGATGAATGCAGAAAGGTGTACTTGACTTGTAATTTTTCTTGTTACAGAAGGAGGAATCTGAATTGACTACGACACATGATTGTCTGAAATACAAATTTAATTATTTCTTCTAAATTGGTCAAAGCCACTAACTATAATATAGTAATAGCAAAATGGCTACTGTGGTCGATAAATGCGAATAGCCAAATGAAACGTCAATATTCAAAAGCTTAAAGAAATAACCTTTTAATATATGTAGATCGATGCATCATGTAAACTATAAATATCAACGGACCCTTCATCTCGCCTTTAGCTATTAAATTTCTAATGATCACCTACGGTACCATGATATGCTGTATATAAAACTTTGAATAAGTATTAAAGCATAAATACTATTGCGCCGGTAGACGTTAACGTTTGCAGTAAATGGTGGAAAGCGGCATAGCTTTTGCGATCGGGATGGATGGACATAAAAATTCAATAATACCTGTAATAATGTCATCGGAGGCGTTACTTTTTTACTGGTAGTAAACCAGAGATGCGGTCTACAACGCTTCTACATTTATTTTATTACCGTTCTAAGAGCGCGTCCCTTTAGTTTGGATGTTTACTTTTTATACGTTCCACAAAGTTTATCCGTACTTAATTTGTGTCATTTTTAGAGGGACTGGCGAAATACTAAATTACACGACGTGATACTCAATTTTGAAGATGGACATATTAGATGCGGATTCTTTTTTCAGAAATGAGACACATTCTATAATAAATATCTGGGGTGGCCCTCACCCAACTTTCCGACTACATTTTTGGCACAATAAAGTGTCTGAACAATTTTGTAATTATTCAATTTTGTGAAGCCAGACACACTATGTAGTCCAGTCATTAAGTCGGAAAAAAAACGGGTTAGAAATGTAAATGAACCGAGAAGGCTAAATTTTTTATATGACCTGGGGGGTGTCTACAAAAGCTTAACTTCAAATTGTCGATCAAGATTTCCTAGTGCATTTTCCGCCATCTTGAAAAAAAGAGTTAAATTCGTTTTTTTCCAATAACTCGGTTTTCCGTTGAGATACGATAATTTTGAATGAATACTTTTTTGTTACTTCTTTTACGCTCTACAATTTAGATTCTATACATTTTTTACCGATTCCACCGCTTTGCAAAGTCAAAGTCAACAAATAAGTTGCATCACCTCTCACTACTACCACCAACAATAAGCGCAGTCCGCCAACACATTTTCCGGACATATCTTCAAGTACAAACGTGGCTCGGATTTTTCAAAGATCCTCAGGAATGGGGTTGGTGATAGACTATTAACGGGCTTGAACCAATTTGCACCACAACACACCTGCACTATTTGCCTGCATTGTAGCGGGGAAACACAGAGTCCACATTCTATTCAACGACGACGACGATGATGATGATGATATGTCGACCATCCCAGCATCATTTTCTGCGGTTCGAGAGTCGCCTCAACTCGAAGAGTTAACCGAGGAAGAACTTCTTCAGCCAGAACCATAGAAACGGGCCCCTAATTGTTGTTTTTTTGCTACACAAAAAATTATTTGTTCAGTAAATTTCATGTGTTTGTTTCATAATTTGTCTGGTTTATTTACTTATTTTGTATCCCAATAATTCCCCGAACAACCTTTCATCCGTTTTGACGTGTGCATGTGCATACATCCATGCGAGCGGCTAAATCGAAACGGGGCACGGACTTCCCGTGCAGCGCGTTAGTGATCGTAATTTTGGTCGAAGGAAAAAAATAAAAAAAACGAAGTAGTATGTCTGAACATGCTCTAAGTTTCATAATAGACATTTTTCAAATTTAAAAACAAATTTTGCTGCCTTAAATTTTGATTTTTTGATCGATATTTCAATAAGGATAAACAATAGGTAAAAAATGTGTACCACTTAAATTGTAGAGCGTCAAAAAAGCAACAAAAAAGTATTGATTCATAATTATCGTATATCAACGGAGAACCGAGTTATTGAAAAAAACTGAATTTAACCCTTTATTCAAGATGGCGCAAAATGCACATGGGAAATCTTGGTCGACAATTTGAAGTTAAGCTTTTCTAGAGCTCCTCCACGTCATATCAAAAATTCAGCCTTCTCGGTTCATTTGCATTTCCAAATGTATATAATGACTGGACTAATGGGCCCATGGTCCATGGTCCTACCTAACGTCAGTTTCTATGGCATAATGACATATGTCAAAATGATATTTAATGTGTCAAGTCATGTCAGTGGCATTGACGTTTGTCAAAATCTGACAATTTGCAATGCAGCGATAAATGGTTATAACGCATAAACCGTTCATCCCACTGGTTTACAAATTTGTATACATATTTAGAGTCACTGGAGGGTGAACTAATATCAATTTGATCTAAATCGCATAAATCCCTAAGAAGACGCATTTAATATTTGCCACTTCCGGTTGTCAGATTGTCACAAAAACCATCCAGTTCGTCCCCCGGTAATTCTAAATACGTATGCAAAATTTCAGCCCGATCCATTGTTCCGTTTGGGTACAATCGTGTTCACGGACATACATACACACATATACACATACACACCCATATAAATTTTTCAGAAATCATTGCAATCGATTCAGGGGGCGCCAAAACGCGTATTTCCACTGAAATCCTGAAATTTTTTTTCCGTCGATTACAATACTTTCCTTCTAGGGTACTAGTCGGAAAGTAATAAAAGTAGATATCATATATGAAATATTTGTTGCATTTATTTTATTGTTTGTAATAATGTCTTATGGAAACTATAAATATTGTCTATATGGGACAATAAATAAATATAATAAATATAACAAATACAACAAATATTTTAGCAATACAAAAAATATCTAATAATAATTAATGAAATGCCCATTAAAACAATCAACGTACATTATTTTGCATTTCATTAATCGCATAAATAATAGTCCATTTATAAATTTTAATTCCAGTTCTGTAAATTATTTTAATAAATAATTACATTTGAGTTTATTTAATAGCTTACAAAAACAAATGGCCGATGGTTTTGTGTTATGAAAAGATAAAACTGTGTATTTCCTTGAATATTCTATGCATAACGTTTTGCTACTTGCAGCGCGGATGATCCAAACCGCTTGAACTTAAAAGGCATTCACTATAAGGCAAGGGCATTGTGGTTATGTAGTTTCTTAAGCATATTGTTCGGACGGTATTTACTTTCATACAAAATATCGAAAAATTGATTGTATATGAAATGTATTTGTATTCTGTTTTTTATAAAAAATATAACGCACACTGAACGCAATATGAAATAGTATTGTAGGAAATATTATTAAAAATAGAATAGCTTTAGTTTTAACATTTTCTATTCAATATTTTTGTGTTTATTTAATGTACAAAGTAATTATCTTTTGTATATTTTGTTTCAAATAACCGGCGGTTAAATAAGGTCCTAAATATCTGAGAGATCCTAAACGTCTGAGAGATTTACAATATTTCTGTTCTCACTCCCAACAATTTCATATAACCGGAAATTTCTTGTGCGACGCGGACAGCACATGGCAATATCGAATCATTGCTTACAGAATTGTTGTGGCATTTAGAAAAGTGCACAACTACTTAAAAGTGTTATATAAAATAGCTTTATATTAACCTTAGCTATCTCAGCAGTTAAAAAAATATATAATAACATGGCATAAGAATTATCAATCAGGTTGACAGTCTATTATCCACACGCAAGTTTGTGCATGAAATGCGGTTATACTCTACATGAATGTGTACATTTCAGCTTTAAAGCATACGTTCCTAAAAAAACTCCAAATGGGTAGCTAAAATCTGAGTTAATTGGTTCAGCATTTCAATATCTAGTAACGGTTCATGTGAACGTTGGAAGCTAGTCGAAATTGTTGAGTATACCGCAACGGTGATGTTTAGTGGTTTTGACCGGCGGCATAATAAATAAGCGTACATAAACTCAACACAGCGGTGGCTCATCGACCACCGCCACCCATTCCAGACCCGCCCAATCCCGAAGCAAACGTTTGGTGTGACGCCTAGGGAAATAATTACATTAAAAAGCAATCGATTCAACCGCCATGTGCACTCTAGGGCGCTGGTCCTTTCACATAAATAATTCCCCAATCTGTAAATGATTTCGTCCTTCTTGCTCGACGGTACGTGCCCCTATTGTCCTCGATACGTAATGGCGGAGGAGCCGGTTTATGTTACTTTCGATTACCTCTACTTCACCTTTGTTCTACTTAAGTTGATTGGATTTGCACGAGCTTGTGACTTTTAAGGTCACTTGCTCCCTGGATAGTAATACCCGGTGTATGTATTAGCAAGTTACTGTTTTATGATTATACTCGGAACCGTTATACTCATATTTTTAAATTTAAATCTTTTGTTGATCAATGTTAACATAAATTTTATAAATGGAATATTTATGGAATCACCAAGACAGCAACCTCAAATGCCGATGCTGATCAATTTTCCTTATGATTTATATTTCAGTCGATTCTGATTTTTGTAATTTGGTGCATTAGTTTGTTCATTCATATGCTTTATGGTTGTTATCTTATCATGTTAATCACAGTTGGCAGATAAAGCAACATTCTTACATTAATGCGATACTAATGAAAAAAGAGAGACTCATCTCCACTCAGAACATTAAACAAATATACTTTGGTTTTCCAAAAATCTACATAAACATTGTTTTTGAACAATGCATTTTGAATAACATAAGAAAAATGTGATCGAGGTCCTCCTCTTCTCTGCCATCAGAAGTTGATGCGTCCCAGCAGCCTATTTGCTTGCCTATTTACTGATTCAATAGAGCATCCATCGCCCAGTGACATTCTGGCCAAAGATACTTAATCCATAATTTCTGATTTATTTGCTGGTTTAGCCACTTTTTACTTTGCAACTAGTGCCGTAAAAGAAAAGTAATTGCAATGATTTCCGAAAAATTTTGTGAAGTGTGACCATAGCGCTCAAACGGTACAAATGAAATTTGGCACAGTATTTAGAATTACCAGGAGATAAACTGCATTATTACAGTCCGCATGATTATTTAGAATAGCACCGTTAGCAAAAAAAAACAGGAAACGATTTTGATGTTATGGCGGTTTGGCTGCCTTTTCCCAAGGGGGAAAAAAGTCACAATTTCAGATACCGGTTGTAAAATAATCTCTTGCGAGAACCTATTAAATGATCACAAAGGCCATGTTCTTTCAAAATATTGCGACACCATTAGATTAATTAAACGTCAAAACGTTATATTCTGTAATACATATATGTATGACATACATATATAATTCATTTTATTGGAGCTTGACAGAAACATTTTAATTTAGATATTCTGGTTTTGGAGCTTTCCATCATGTTTCCTTGTCATAATGTGGAAAGATACATGTTTAGTTCTAGGGAAACTATACAATTCTTTGATCAATTGCCCTTGACTAATTCACTCTGCTATACAAGTTAAAAATGACAACCTGCTCCTTTGTCTCACTGTTTAACGACGTTCTGTTGAAAAGATTGCTATTAGACCTAAGACGATATATAATTTCATTTGAGGGAAATTACAATCTAAGCCCATATTGTTAGGAACGAAAGGCTTTCGAAGCGCTTTCTGGTGAATAACTTGAATGATCGCTAACGAACATCGACCACCATCAACACCGCTCGGCACGAGAAATCACGAATATCACTTGAATTAATAGGGTCCCATTTAAAACGCGAGTGATGATAGTGCCTAATTGAACCAGCAATGTCGACAAACTACATTCTTACACGACTGACGTCCGCCGAAAACCATGAATATTAAAAAGCATTAGTAATGCCGCGAACCGAACAATAGACGTATTCAAATTCACTAACTCCCCCCCCTCCCAAAACCGTCGAGTTTTCGGCGTAAAACAACGGACGACGATCTTCGACGTCGCTAAAGCCACTTAAGTCGAGCTTTCCAAGCCTCCGCGATTACCGCTGTGAATAATAAACAACGGCCCAATGGTTTGAATAAGCGCAACATTCGAAGGCAGAAGCGAATTTTAAGTGTTCTGGATTTTGGAGAGGGGTGGGGATATTCGTGGGGATGTTTCTGACAAAGGTTTGACAAGTTTTGGGGATTTCGAAGTTTGCCTGGACGGTATTTTTGCCTTGTACAGTCGGGGAAACGAACCGAGTGGGGGCGAATGCGATAAATCTCGTTTATATTTAATAATGTCGAGGATATTATTGGGGACGCCGTTGACGTGTTCTACCGGGACCGTAAATAATAATGCCCCCCCGCGTCGCGCAATTTGTCACCGGTGAGATCCCGTTAACGCGGGATTATCGCCATATAACTGCTAGATTCGGATTTGTTGAACAAGTTTAGTGCAAGTGCGAATCGTCCCGCGAATAGGAACCTCGATATCGTAAAAGCTTTATTAGCAGTAATGGGTTTAAAGTTTGACATTATTCCTGCGACCCCACCATTTTGGATTAAACATTCCTAAAGGACAATCGTTAGAAATGCGAACGTGTTTGCTTCGACGTTCGCGTTCGTGTTCGTGCCCGGACCAACTAGGTTCGGCCTTTAAGTTTGTCGCACACCACTCTGTTTTTACGGGTTCGATCCACCCCACACCAAAACACAGAAAGAATCGATTGCAATCGACAGATTTTTTGAGATTTTAGCGTTTTGGGCGATTAGGATTTTACGTTTTGAGGCCTTCTGAGTTAATTGCATTGACTTCTGAAAAATGTTAATTGCATTGAGCTTTGAAAAATCATATTTTATTGATAGGAATCACCATTTGTATGACAATACTTGAGATGACATCAATGTCATATATTACTTTCATTAATAAGTGAGATATTCAATTTTAGACTTCATCGTGGAAACCTCATAAGAATACAAAAATCCAAATAACTGAAAGAATGATATTGATGTATTACTGAAATCCAATGTATTTTATTATTCAAAATCTAAACATGAATCAGAAAGATATAGCAAATTGAACGATGTAATAAAAACAACAAGGTCAGTTGAGATCTGTGGTAAGAACTATTCTTCGGTAAAATATTACTACTTATGTTTAAATTCATCTAAGGAAACACGTCTAATAAAACTATACAGCGATGAAAGACTGTTAAATGACACCCAAGATGCCCATTTCATACACCTTCTCAACACAAAAAAAGAACGGCTCTCCGTTTCTCCATATTTTCACACCTAAGTTCTTTATTACCATTCCCGCCACTTTCCCCAAAAGTCTCCATTAAATAATCATATCTGCCGCGGATCGCCCGCACCTTATTCAAATTTTATCGCCGGCCACTGCGTTACGATAATGAGATACACAGTCGATTCGCTTCCGATTATGCACGGGTTCCCCTACTAAACGGGTTTGGGGATTCCCCCTTTCCCAATTCATTTTTTTGTCGGAGAAGACGCGGTTTTGGGCGGCTAGAACGGCCGTCCCGGTCATTAAAGTTAATTGAATTTTGTCGCTGTCTGCATGGCCTGGATGTTGAAACTGCCAAATTGAGTCAGGAATAGCCCCTGCAATGTAGCGGTAAAAGTGGGAAGAGAAGCGGGCCATGAATTCGGCCGACACATTAGAATGGGAACGAGGGCCGAGCTATAGAATCCGGGCAGGCTGGTCGGATCTAGTGTTAAATGTCCGTAATAAAATAAATCAGGAATTTGAAAGAGCATCTTGGAGGAAACTAAGGCACTGGTCGTAAATGCAGATTTCTTTCATTTAAAATCGAATATCGGAATATTACACTAATCATAATATCTAGAAAACTACTTTTTGCGTTGCCATTCGCTCACAACTTTAACAGCTAGCTGCCAAATCTTTGTTTTTTTGATATGACCGTAAATAAGATAGCAAACGTACATATGGTGACAATGTTGGTACTGTCAAACTTTCTTCCTTCCAA
Organism: Aphodius granarius; assembly: GCA_963971325.1. NCBI lineage: Eukaryota > Metazoa > Arthropoda > Insecta > Coleoptera > Scarabaeidae > Aphodius > Aphodius granarius. Next base: position 30,036,542 of record OZ020221.1, read on the forward strand.
GAATTCTGGTTAAGAAAAGTTTTTTTAAACTTATACTGTTAAATGGTTTAATCTTACATTTGAGTGTACTGTTGGTGCATTTTCGTTAACTGAACAGATTTATATAGTCTTTACTGAAGCAATTAACTGATTGTTATGTTAACCACAGTCAACCAGTTGACATAAAAAACCGAGTGTTTGTCATAACGTCCAAAATGTGATGTTTGTTGATAACATGCTAGTTTCCCGTGCGACATTTGTGGGTTCGATAACTTACTAGTTGAGATTCCATGGCATGCTTCATGATTATCCATCATTATCCATCCATCAATTTTCCGATTTGTTAAAGTTTGACATGTGACATTTTGACAGTTGTTGCCAATCCGGTAATGGTAATTTGTGAAGTAAAAAATAATGATCTGTATACATAATTCCAAATATACCGGATCAAAATCGTATTCGTACTGTCATTGAACTGGGAAGGGTGTCTGACAGTTTCCAGAACTACTTGGTTGTGTTCAAGATTCCATTCCGCTATCACAAAGCGAACAGTTGGAGAACGTCTCACTTACAGATATCTAGCATTCAAACTTGATAACTAATCCCAATCCAACACCTCACACACCAGTATACGTACTTAACTGCCTAAACACAACACCATTCAAGCACGACGAGCGGTATATCCACAAACGCCGTTCCTCGAGTTACCAGAACAATGGTAGGGTCGTCTCCCAATATGAACCTAGAGGTGTATTTAACTTGAAATATGACATACTATTCTAATAGGTAATATTTCAGTTTTTAACTGTTGAAGGGTTGGATGCAAGAACTGAGCAGCTGCATTTCTTGATAGATAAAGTCAAGTCCATACTATGCGGTATGTAGTAATTCAGCGAGGTATTTTCAATCTTGTTGATCTTGACTTAATATTTTTTATTTATAGAATTAAATCGATATACATACTTTAAGTAAGAACCAAAAGCAACATACCCGAAACATACGATTCTGAATTTAAATGGTGAGCAACGCATATCTTAGGATTTTTCTGTAGCCATCCAGCTTAGTAATTATCATTGTTGGGGTTCTAATAATAACCCCTCTTTCAGGTTTATGGGTTAAAATAGTAACTTTTATCGTTTTCTGAAGTGCCCCCAAAACAGAAAATTCGCATCTCACGTCGGTCATATATTGGTAAACAGAAGGTTAGATTACCATCTTTAAAATGTAGGTACGGTGCACAGTCTGTGGCGCTCACGTATCTCTCTTAAATATATATATTCCTGGGACTTTTATGCAGGGAAATTCGATTACCGAGAGATCGGCAGCTAACGCCATCTAGCCTCATTGCCCTGACCCAACCTCTATAGCCCCGCCAATGCTAAGTGAACTATTTAATGCCTGTCTTTTAAATTACGCCTGATCCAAGCCGTAAGTCTTATGGTATGTAAAGAGAACGAATTGTACGCGAGCTCATTGGTAGTTACATAAAGAATCAGGAGAATTTCCAGGATCCACGACGCAAGTAAATTAAGGCATTTATCTAAAAAATCTGGGATTGCCCTCACTCAACTTTCCAACTCCCTCGTTGCCACATTGATGCGTTCAAAACTTCTACAAAACTTCCATTTCGTGAAGATGCAATGTCAGACACAGAATATCTCCGGCTCCGGATTCGGTCAAACGGCTTTTATAAACGTTTATAGGGCCCGAACCATTCATCTCTGATTTGAAAATTAGCATACATGTTTAATATCATTGGACGGTGAGCTGGTATCAGTTTGATAAAAATAGGTTGAACCCCTAAGAAAACGAATGTATTATTTGCCAGTTTCAGTTGTGAGAATGTCACCAAAAACAATTGAGTTTTTTCCCTAAATACGTGTAACGTCAACAACACGGTTTTCTCCCGGAAATCATGAATTAATTGATTCGGACCACGGAAGTCTCAATTCTACATATAATTCTTATTCCTTCAATTTCTTACTCAGTGTCAATTACAAAGCCAAGTTCTTTCGCAAAAACAATCCGTTCCATCCCGATCACGTCCTGTATTTCATTGAGCAATAGCAGGCAAATAAGTGCCACTCGATGCTGTACTTCGAGGGCCGTTCATTCATTCAATTAATTCCCTACTCCAATACGACAGCCAAATTGCACGCTGGCACTCCGGAAATAGCAAAGAAAAGAAAATCCGACAACAATTCCCATTCACAGCGTTCCTTCCACTTTTTATTTGCTTTTCAGTCACCGGACTCCGCATAATGAAATTTCCAACATATAGAGGACTCTGGCGTAATTACGCCACGAGTAGATACGACTTCCTGGCCCGTGGCGGCCGCATCACTCTCGATCCACACACGCCTACAAATGAATGATCCGAATGAAAATTGATGAAATTCGCATTGCGAATATCGGAAAGCGTATCGTGTCCAATTCCGGGGAGAGCTGCGTGATGCATATTTGACGTGCGCGCTGATGCAATGCTGTTGATGTTGTTCTCTTTTTTAATTTTGCGATACGCGTTGGTTGCCGCTAATGGCCTTCATGCTGATGCATAGATGAGATTGTGCGAAGTTGATGAACAGGTGAAGCGGTGATGTATTTTTTGCCATGCGGCCTTAATGGGGACTAGTGGACTATGTTCCTGTCGGTCATCCCAAAAGTAATGATTAATAAGTAACAAGTATATACACAGATAAACTGTATGTGTTTTTTCTAGTAAATTTTATTTTATTATGCAACTTGGAGTCTTTATTTAAAATTTGGTTTAATTTGTATTGGTCTCATTTATAAATTATAATTTTGATTTAATAGTAGACAGTATTTCTAATTTTGTCAGACATGTTTTTAGTACATTTTACCATTTTTGAAACGCTTAGACGGAAAATGAAATGCTTATCTAAGATAAAATCACAGCCAAAACAACCTATTTCTATCTAACTACAAAACAATTGTATTAAGAATAAAGTAGGTAGGTCATATAGTTAATTGATACGTATGAAATTTTTGCAGTGGTAATCTGATATAATTTTTTGTCTGGTAAATACTTATTAGAAACATTCTCGACTTCATATATAAACCTAGGCGATCAAATATTGAAACAATCAATATTTGAGAGTAACCTGTGACCCAACTGATCAACCATCTTCTAGCAGAATTCCCGTGCATTCTCATACTGGTAATAACTCAAGCATTCCACCCACTGTACTCATGTCCCTAACCCGCGCCGTCTCGCTCGGGCTTTGCAAGGGTGAGGAAGATGCTAGATAAGTAAGGTGCAAACTGAGGTCAGTTCAGTCTCCAAATTAACAAAGGATGCTTCGGTTTTACCCTTCCATTCGTCTCCTTCACTGAAGAGAGGAGGCATTCCGATGCGATGGCCCGGGAATTTTTTCACCATCAATCATCTCAGGGCGCCCCTTTTATTGAAAATTGCTCCGGCGGAATATTGGATATTTCGGTGAACACCCTCGGAGGTAGCCACTGCATTGACAGCAATATATAAGGGGTGCGGTTTTGCAATTTATAGGCTTATATGAAAAATATTTATAATACGTTTGTATGCGCTGGGTAGAGCATATTTTGATATGGAGTGATTTTTTAGGGGCTCCTAATAGGAATTGTTGCATATAAATTTCGTTCTAGGGATAATTTCAAAAAAAAATATATCTTACGTTTCTCAAGGCGTACACCTGGAGTACACATAGCGTAACTTTTATTCTCCCCGACCCAAATCTGAATCCAACTCGACCAGAATCGTTTGCAGCATTTTTATTTTTCAAAACTGCAATTGCTTTCACTACACATCCTGCTCATTAATAGCTTTCTTTTGTAGTACTTCCTCTTCTTTAAAGTTAATTTCTGTCCCGTATTGTATTCTGCTGTGACGGATATATTTTTTGGCATAATGTGACGGAGGAATCTATCTCCTAATTTTCATTTGTTCTTTGTTCGTTGAGTTCATGGTCCTATAAATATCGCGATCGATACTATATTGTACGACGACGGACGAGGAGAACTCAGCCGTTGACCTCGTTTCTCATGCGTCGACTGTCGGCAAGCAACAGGTACGAACGAACATGCCATTTTACTTCGTCCTATCAGTCGCCGGTAGTTTCCGATGAAATCTGCGCTTTTAGAGATACACGGTACTCCGGAGTCTCCGGACGTCGTCACCCAGGCTTGTTCCATTGTTATGCTATCCTGGGCGGATGACCCCTTGAACCGTTGTCCAATGTGCAGATGCAAATGCCGCAGAGACGGCTGAGTGGTAATCCTTCGTCGTCCTGAATCGTTCTGAATACGGATGAATAAACGTAACCTACAGACGGTTAAGTCGGCGGATTGGTTTACGTATACTTTTGTATAGAAGGCTTCTTTCTGATCTTTGGTTGAGTGAATTGGTATATTTGCCTTTTTTAACCGGGTACAGACAAAAATAACAAAACGTCTTATATATAGAGCAACGTTAAAAACATTTAAAAAAATATTTTCTGGCGTTATATAACATTTTTCTTGTTATATATCAAATAACAATAAGTATTGGTTATTCAGATATATTTCGCACATCCGACGTCATATTGGGTACGTCTTGGTGAGTGATGGTCATCCGATGTACTGCCATCCACTAAAGCTTAACTTTCTGCACTGCTAGCCCCAGGTGTATAGCGTATCCCATATGCTTGTAGCAGTGTCTACATTGGTGAGACAAAGCGCTCTGTCAGCGTTTGGGTTTCAGAACATGAACGTTGTACAAGACTGCGGCAGAGGCGGCGCGGAGGCTCTTGCTGGGCACAGATAGAACACGGGTCACACAATACTTTTCGACCTAACAAAGATCATCTCCCGGGAATCACAATATTATCCTCGTAGAATCCGTGAAGCCCCAACCAATACTCGTTTGACTACCTGACCACCACGCACATACATACGTCATTTCTTCGTAGCTGTCTTATTGTTACGTCCTGAAGATGCCTCTTGCAACAGTGTGCGAAACGTTGGCTACTTTATCGTCGTTGACGCGGTTTTCTCCCGGAAATCTAGAACTTAATTTGCTTGTGTGTTATCAATAGAGATTTTTTTAGTTTCCGATTACTATCCTAGAAGGAAAAGTATTGTAATTGACGGAAGAAGATATTTCAAGATTTCAGCGGAAATACGCGTTTTTTGGGGTCCCCTGAATCGATTGCAATGATTTCTGAAACTGCATGTATATATGTATGTATGTATGTGTGTATGTGTAGAATTACCGGGGACGAACTGAATTGTTTTTTGTGACAATCTGACAACCAGAAGTGGCAAATGTTACATGCATCTTCTTAGGCGGCTTTCACACCGGAGTCGCATGCTACTTGCAACTTGGTGCCGGAAAGCAAGTAGCACTACGCATCGCGCGACTTCCTAATTTACTTTCATGCCGAAGTCACAAGTGCTACCCTGCTACTTGCTACAAAATCCAAAATACAAATCGTCAGAAGAGGACGATGCGATTACGTTAATTGCAGTGGTTAAATCAAGAATACGAAAGAATGCTGATACCCACAGTACGTATATTATCTCCCAACAACTACAAATGCATCGTCAGAAGTTCGGACATGTCCTCAGAAGCTCGAACATCCTCAGTTCGGCACCCTCAGAAGCTCGCCACTGTCCGATCGACACGTCGATTTTAACTTTAAATATCCAACTTATGGCGTAAAAATTTCATCTATGATGTTCAATCTGTGATTTGTGCAATGGCAACCACGTTTTTTGCTGCTTTTTTGTAGAACTCCTTTTTCGTTTTAAGGTAAATATTTTCCATAATGCATCACACCAAATACACAGCATCAATATACTTAAAAACAACCCGGGATTCACATGGTGTGTGAATTGAATACATAATTGGAAATTTGACACTCAATTTGTCAACGATTTAGTCGGAAAGTTGGATGTGACACCTCGGATATTTTCTAGCAGTGACTGAAACTTTCTGTGTGGTTTAGAAAAGGCAAAAACAGATTGGGAATGTTTTTGCTACAATAACGAACTTTTAGATGCGTGTATGGACGGGACAAGACTTATTGGTTTTGAATATTTGAATATTTGGATGTAGTCCAAATCCGTTTTTATCCGTTTTCTCTCCAACCATTTTTGGTTGATTTTGCAGCGCGATGTGAAGCGATCTTTTACTTTTATAATTTTTGTAAATATATTTGTTAATATAGATAAAACAGCAGACTCCGATCAACTATTACATCATAGGCAATACATAAAAAAAATTATATCTTACCACTGTTTTTGTTCTTTAAAACAAATAAAATGTCTCTGACACTGACATTTCTTATTTGGCATAACATGACAAATATAACGCAACAAGACAAACATATGCCACGCGTCCATATCCGTATATACCAATTACTAATAGCCAGTGTATACGGTCTGAAATGTTGATAGCAATTGTAGAAATTATGCATGCTCATAGAATATTTCAAGACCATTAACACTTTCGTAAGCAGTGCAAGGGATAACCATCCAAATTGAATCAACAAAACATAAAATAAGATTTTTTATGTCACATTGTTGATAAAAATTGATTAACGTATCTGGAGTAACCCCATTCAGCTTTTCGAGAAAAAAATCGAAAAAAAAATCGGTGTTTTGATCAATATTCCCGACATGTTATAAGTGGTTATGACAGAGAGGCCAAGTTTCCTTATTTACAAAAATTATTTTAAATTTTCATCTCCGTCCTAGATATCATTAGCAATCCACTACATAAATTATCACCACTGTCCTCCATGTTATCTCCGTCACACGCAAAAACAAAACGATTACTTAATGAAACCGCAAAATTCATTTATGAATTCTCTTGACTCACTTGACGAGGTGTGGCACCAGCTTGGGACCCTCAGTTTTAGGTGCTCGACTTGTAATTTTGCGAACCGGGATTTTGTGCACTCGAGCCTACAACCAGCAATTAGGGGCGGATTTTGGGTGGATGAAGAGTGCCGTTAATTGGAGTGAAACGGTGTCAATAATATTCTCGGCGGTAGGACAGAAGGGCAGAGGTGGCACAGGGCAAGCGAAATTTTAATTAATGTCAAAAGGTAGCCCCGCAGCCAGACCACCTACCCCCTCACCTATTCACCTCAAAAACCGCTAAGCGAAACGCGACGTTAAAGCTCGGCACGATGACACCAAAGCAAAAATGTAAGGAGAAAATGTAATAAGTATGCGATAATTACCGAATGTTTGCATATTGGTACTTTATTAATTCAAACGTTATTGACTCTTTTAATTAGTGGGATTAATTAATGTACAAAGGGTATAAAGTATGTATATGTTTATGCCCTCGATAGCCTCTAGGGCGGTTTAGTCCCCGAGAGCGTTAAACATCGATTTATGCCCGTGGTACATACGAAATTGTATATCCTGCCGCAAAAATCAAAAACATCTCTGAAACTGACAATTCAACATTTGACATAACATGACAAATACATGTCGCTCGGCGACATTTCTGCGTGTTGGTTACCTCGGCAACCCTTAATGACCTAGTAGGGCATTGAGTGGTACTTTATGCATGCGTATAACATTTTAATCTAAGATTCGGTATAAGAAAAAATATCCTGATCTGTTATTTAATGGGGGCGAGGAACACAACGATGCGTGATTAAATTGATTATTTCTGACAACAGAGCACCTTTTTTAATGTGAAGGATTCGTAACACGTGGATCTTCCTATATTAAAGATGAAATACGAACTTGTCTTCTTATTGTTGCACAGAGTAGGTGATTAGGTAGAAGCCGAAGAACTGCTTCGACTTTATTTGATGTTGATTTTGCATGTTCAGAATACGAGCTTGATACACTACTATCACTATCTTGATGTTAATCTTTCATGGTCAGAATACAAACTAACCATCACTATCTATCACTAGTTCTTGATCTTGATCTTTCATAGTCAGAATACAAACTGAAGTAAGGGTTTCGCAGAGACCTATTTATATAGGATGGATATGTGACTTCTGGCAGATGTTTAAGACAAATAATGTTATCTATTCCTTCTAGAACAATTCTACATGACATCTGCTATTTCTCTATTTCCAACAAACAATAATCCTATACATAGATCACATACCGCTGATGTCAGCATTATTATATATTTACAGCATTATTATATATTTATTTAATATACTAGTAACTAGATAATGATTGATACATCACAAATAGGTTGCCTAACTAAATCGCGTGCCGATGATGTTAAACAATAAAATGTTTAATTATTTTTTTTTTATCAACTACTCCGATTAGTTATTCATGAAAGTTCATCACTTGAGAGAAAACAACCCTCTGCGCAAACTAATATAAACTAAAATAATATACTCTCATAAGTTATTCTATCAAATTACATAATCAAATGAAAGGTTATTTTACTCCAAATCCAACTGCATTTGGTTGCATTACCAAAAAGTTTGCTGTATCCATGGTTGCCTATATTTAAGATGTCCAATTTTTTGGGCGAGTTTGAGAGTGACAGAGAAACGTTGTGCGCGCAATTTCACTATTTGTAAGTGGCAGTAAAAGCCACTCCAGATATTTTATTATTGGAACCATTTTAGAATACGTGTACATTCATGGGTGTCTAAAATCACCCCATTCAAATAGTAGGACTGAGGTTTACTCCAAGATATTCCTTGGCCGATCCTTTTAAGTTTGACTAACCCATATCTACAGTTTGAAATAAAAAATAATAGCTCACAACTCGATCATACTAAAAATCCTCCAGTAGCGAATATACTGGACCGACCAGCAGATTCTTGAACTATCGCAACATAATAGTCATCCAAAAACTCGGCAATATACACAAATCGGATACTGCATCGCAGTCTAAAATACGATTTTCTAAACTCTAAAGCTATTGCCGGGTAATAGAAGTAGGTAAAAGTTTCTCCGATGGAGTTTTCTGTGATATTTTGGTTCCTCCGAAGTTTCGTTATCAGAAACATTAGTCATACTTAGCATAAAAAAACACGCAGGACATTTCAAACGTCACCGATATAACTTCCTTTTATATAGCACAAAATTAAAAAGAAAATAGACAGTAAATGTTCTAAAACTACATGGATCCATTAAATGAATTACACCACCAAATACTGTAGTATTAGATCAATATGTAGGTAATATTGAACTCTGTGTAGGTACAAATGAGTGGTAATACAGAAACTGAAAGTTTACCTCCCCTTAATACATTACTGGACAATTCCACTTAAAAAACAGCGTCATTAGAACATAATAATGTAATAATAATAATTCTATGGGCACTTGTAGTAATCGAAATGCTTGGCAACGCCAAACAAATTTCGCCCGTTTAGAGTGTCATTATGGTGCAATCAATTCTATTCTGTACTGTGGAACACGACAACGAACCGACTATGCCTGGTCCAATGCGACTATTGTAATATGTTAATGCGTTCGCCAGGTTAGGTGACGGCCGAATATTGCCTCGTACACACTTTTCCAATTATCGAAATGGGACCGGGGAACTCCGCGACCAATTGGGCTGAACGCACCTCGGAATAATGCATGAAAGCGGTTGGCGTTGTCCTGAAATTGGAGGCGGCCTGTGCGGCCGTTCATATTTCATGCATGAGATGTTTGAATTAGTCGAACTAGCGTCAGCTATTGGCCTATTTACATTGCGGTGAAATACCAAATTTGCAACAAAAAAATCATGAACTGCTCGTTTTATTCTAAAAAAAAAAAAAAAAAAAAAAAATGAAGCGAAAAATGTGGGGGAACGCCCTTTCATTGCGTTCCATGACAAAAATATCTAGGGTGGCCCTCACCCAACTTTCCGACTACACCATTACCACAATGAAGTGTCTGAACACTTCTGCAATTATTCAATTTTGTGAAACCAGAGCCACCTAACGTCAGTTTCTATGACATAATGATTTTTGTCATATTTAAGGTCATGTCATGTCAGTGGCATTGACGTTTGTCCAAATCTGACAATTTGCAACCACAGCGACGAAGGCCGTGGATTCTGCCAAACCGCTTCTATAAAAGCTTATCGTGCCTAAACCGTTCATCCCATTGATCTGTAAGTTGGTATACATATTTAAAGTCACTGGAGGGTGAGCTTATATCAGTTTGACCAAAATCGGATTATTCCCTAAGAAGATGCATGTAACAGTTTTCACTTCCGGTTCTCAAATTGTTAAAACAATTAAAAAACAATCCAGTTCGTCCCCCGGTAATTCTAAATGCGTATGCAAAATTTCATCGCGATCCGTTGTTCCGTTTGGGCGCTATCGTGTTCACAGACATACATATATTTTCCAGAAATCATCGCAATCAATTCAGGGGACCTCAAAACGCGTATTTCTGCGAAAATCTCGAAACGTCATTTTCCGTCGATTACAATACTTTCGTTCTAGGGTACTAGTCGGAAAGTAAAAATCACTGCACAAGTGCACATACATAATGCAGTAAAGTTTTCGTAATCTTGTGAATCAGTAATCGGTCAGTGATGACTGATGACGTTGCTTTACAGCGATGCCAAGTCAGCACCATGACAGCACCTCTGATATTTGCACAAATACAAATATTAAGGGATGGTTTATTCACCTACACGTAAAGTCCTGTATGGCTATGTGTCAGATAAGTTGATTTTGTTGGCCTAGTTTTTGTCGTTAACACAGAAATAATATGTTAGTGGCAGTGTGTAAAACGTGATGATAATGATATCTAACACATAGCTATGCAGGACTTTACGTGTAGGTGAATAAACAAACCCTAACACATTCAATAAATCAGCTGCAATTTCCACATTTGTGGTTATGTTACATATTCACATTTGTATTATGCCCATCAGTGACAGTGTTGTCGTAATTTTGTGACATTTATCAAAATCAAACTTTCAATCAATGCATAAAAACATACGTCTTGCTAATGATAGAAATATTATTGGTATCCTCAGTACACGTTTGGCTGTGCGCATGTTACAGAATCATAATATAATTTATATCAGATTTCCTTTCGCATAGATACTAAAAATGAAAATATTCGATTGAAATAAAACACCTCGGTTTTTCGAAAAAGTTTTCCGCCACAGTTGTCGCCTAAACAACATCCATCAAAAACTTTGTACTATAATCTTCAAATTTTAATTTATGACTTCGCTTTACAAATAATATAATTGACCATTTAAGCTGGTGATAATCGCATAGTCAAAGCCGGTTCTTAATAAAATTAACAATTCACTGGTAAAAAGGTGCTTTATTTCAATCAACAATCGCATCCCGTTTGAAAACTGGACTACCTCTATAGTCCAGTCATTACGTCGGAAAAACGGGTTAGAAACGCAAATGAACCGAGAAGGCTAAATTTTTGGTATGACCTCGGGGATGCCTACAAAAGCTTAACTTCAAATTGTCGACCAAGATTTCCTATGTGCATTTTCCGCCATCTTGAAAAAAGACTTAAATTCAGTTTTTTCCAATAACTCGGCTTTCTGTTGAGATACGATAATTTTGAATCAGGACTTTTTTGTTGCTTTTCTTTTTTCACGCTCTACAATTTAGGTCCTATACACCTTTTACCGATTCCACCGCTTTGCAAAGTCAAATTCAACAAATAAGTTGCATCACCTCTCACTATTACTACCAACAAAAAGCACAGTCCACCAACACATTTTCCGGACATATCTACAAGTACAAACGTGGCTCCGATTTTTCAAAGATCCTCACGAATGGGGTTGGCGACAGAGTAATTACGGGCTGGAACCAAGGAAAGTGTGAGGCTGCAGGAATTAGTTGCTCCGATATTTGCTTGCATTGTAGAGGGAAAACACAGAGTCGACATTCTATTCAACGACGACGACGACCGCATCATTTCCTGCGGTTCGAGAGTCTTCACAACTCGAAGAGTTAACCGGAGAAGAACTTCTTCAGCCAGGACCATAGATACGACAAAACATATAAAGTAGGGGGCCCTTAATTATTATTTTTGGCTACACAAAAAATTATTTGTTCAATAAATTTCATGTGTTTGCTTCATAATTTGTCTGGTTTATTTATTTATTTTGTATCCCAATAATTCCCCGAACAACCTTTCATTCGTGTTGACGTGTGCATACAACCACGCGAGCGCGAGCGGCTAAATCAAAATTGGGCACGGACTTCCCGACTTTGCTGCGCGCTAGTGATCGTAATTTTGGTCGAAGGGAAAAAATAAAACAACAAAGTAGTAGTTCTGAACATGCTCTAAAAGTTTCATAATAGACATTTTTCCGATATCTATTGCGAGAAAAGAGAAAATAGCAAAAAAAAAATTTCACTACCTTAAATTTTGACTTTTTCGATCGATATCTCAATAAGGATGAACGATAGGTAAAAAATGTATAGCGCATAAATTGTAGAGCGTAAGAAAAGTAACAAAAAAGTATTTATTCAAAATTATCGTATGTCAACAGAAAACCGAGTTATTGTAAAAAAAAACTGAATTTAACCATTTTTTTCAAGATGGCGGAAAATGCACATAGAAATCTTGGTCGACAATTTGAAGTTAAGCTTTTCTAGAGTCCCTTCACGTCATATCAAAAATTTAGCCTTCTCGGTTCATTTGCATTTCCAAATGTATATAATGACTGGACTACTAGAAAAATGAAAATGTTTTCATAACATCAATCGTCCATGACAATTACACGTTAGTTCTGACACATTCACAAGATTGCAGTAACCTTACTATACACACATACAAACCCACATACATTTTTGAGATATCATTAGATTCAGGGGATTCCAAACCGCGCAACTCAGCTGAAATCCATTTTTTTCGTCGATTACAATACTTTCCTTCTATAAAGTAGTCCGGTATTAGTCGAAAAGTAACAATAAATAATAAACGGATAATCTCCAGTCATTTGATGCTCAAAATGGTGTTGGTATTGGTGAATTTATTGATTTTGATGTGCTTCAATATGGCCGCTCGCGCCGCCATATTGAAAAAATGTCGCCTAAAAAACAGTTTTTTTGACAATATCTCCTTTCCGACTCATTTTACGATAAAAATGTGTGCATCCACAGGCTCTCTCACATCCCTTTTTGAATTTTTGCTTGTAATCTTTTGTGGCACTCGTACGCTGAAACTATTCATTATACCAAAAAAACGTTATTACATAAATTATAGGAAATTTTCTCTAGTTTAATTCATTATATAACTGTTTTTATCGTAAAATGTGTCGGAAAAGAGATATTGTCAAAAAACTGTCTTTAGGCGCATTTTTTTCCACTATGGCGGCACGAGCGGCAAAGATACGAGAGGTGGAAAAGTAGAAATTCGGAAAGACCACACCGAAATCTATAAAACCACCAATTTTCAAAACTCCAGGTAAACTTTCCAAGCAAAACTACCAAATGACTGGACTATAAACATAACTGCTAAACCCTAACATTTTTTCTTTTTGTTTTAGGTAAGAATACTTCCTGGAGAAAAAAAGGAACATTTTATGGAGCAGTATGTAATGTAAGTCGTAGAACACACACTTATCAGCGCTGTAATAAATGATGAATATCATCTACTCGGTAAGGATTTTTCCATTATTTTACTGGACAAGTAGTTATTTTTCTTGTTTATAATACAAAACATTAAAACTGTAAAACAACCATTATATTAATAATAAACTATCGAATAACATCAGTTTCACATAACCAATTCTGGTGTCAGTGTAGACTTTATGATAACTGAAACGGCGCATTCTACTTAGTTTTAAAAACAACGATAACTTAAATTGCAGGTTAATAGAATTTAAGCTACTGATCATAAAATTCTTATAAAAGAAAGTATTCAGTTTTTTTCACAATAATTGAGATATCAAAGGACAATTGTTACGGACAACAATCGTAAACTGTGTCACATAAATGTGTTGATGTTACTTTCAACGGTACATGCCAAAAGAATAAAGCCAAGATAAAAACTCAAATAATAAATGACATGCGAAATGCATTTCATGACGATTTGATAGTTAATCTTGATAGTGTTTGTTATACTGGTGTAGACTAAATAACCCAATTAATCTACTATAATCATTAAGCATATGCGGTACTCAAACAATATTGTTCTTGATTTTGACAATCGATCCTTCACTTATTAAGAAGAATAGCCAAAACCTATTATTCCTCAAATTGTGTGCACTCAAATCTATTACACCTTTGTATATTTTACTATTTCATTTGTCAAGCTTCTGGAGCAAACAATACTGCAAAATAATAGTCGTTGTTACAGCGAAATCGGATTATCCAAGCGCCAGCGCAACCCTCATTTTCACCGCGAATAACAACGGCAACAATATAACCTCACCGCAAAATCACCGCCAAGGGTGCCCTGGAAATAATTGTAGAGGTCCATGAGGCCGAAATAAACGTCACCAAAACAAATAATAAAAAAGAATAATATCTCCATAACTGTTGCAGACTGTAGGGGGTCGAATTAACGCAATAACGCCGCTCGTCTATCCGCCCATTAAATAAATCAAGCGAGCCCTGTTTGACTGAAACTGAAACGTCATATTCCGGCGCCTCCGCCATGTGCTTTCGGGTCGAGTAAAAAAAGGTGCGGAAATAAAATCATTTTACGGCGCCGCCATGCCTAAACTCGTTGCATATTTCTGTGTTAAACTGGAAACTGAAATTTCATGGAAATTTATTGACGAACTGATGCGGACTGTGCTAGCCCGCGTACGAAATGAAGTTATGAATATCGGAACGGAATAGCAAGGCAAATTTACCCCGCCATATTTCGCTTTTGGTGAGGCTGACATAATCGAAAACTGTTACAGAATGCGTTTATTTCAGGTCTTCATCAATTTTAACGTGTCTCTGTTAATTTTACATGGATATCTTAGATGCAATAGTGAAGTCAGTGAATGGTTACATTATTATTATCACCGGAAAGTTAAGCACGGTTTTTATTATTAAATTTCGTGAAGCCACAGCTACTGTGGACTCCAACTCAACTTCAGTCATAGAATAACATTTGTCATGTCATGATAAACGTCAGTGACCACTGGCCACTTACGTTTTCGGCGACAGCGACGAAGACTATGGATTCTGACTGCTTCTATAAGCGCTTATAGTCACTCTAAATTTCTAAGAAAACGCATGTAACATTAGACGTCCAGTTGGCAGATTGGGGCCAATAACAATCTAGTTCGTCCCCCGGTAATTTAAATATGTATACCAAATTTCAGCCCGATCCGTTGCACGGTTTGGGCGCTATCGTGTTCACAGACATACATATCCACAAACATTTTCCAGAAATCATTACAATAGATTCAGGAGACTCCAAAATGTTTAACTGATCAAACGGTGTCATAGTGTCATACTTTATTTAGAAGATATTTGTGTTTAAAACATAAAACATTTTCATATACCTATATTTCTTAATAACGTATATGATATTAACGCATACCCAAATTAGAGCTCACGTATTAATGTCACGCATATCTGATATTGTATATCTACAATGCAATCCCGCAGGTGGCTCGAAAAGCCACCTAGAAAATAACATGGAATTACTTATTACTCAGTCAACTGCCCACATATTAAAAAAAGAACACTGTTATATTCAAAAGAGAACCATGTCAACTACAAACGCAAAAGCACTAACTATAATCACCTGATACAAAATTGAAGATAATACAACAAAATAAGGGATAAGATCATAATAATGCATTAGACAAATTTATGGGATCCTAAAATGCATGTTTTCTTTTTAATTGAAACCAACAATTTCAATTTCTAAAAAGCTAGTTCCGTACTCTCTAAAGGATATATGACGACAGCACAAAAGCAGAACGTTTCAGCTGTCAGCAAAAATAAAATCAAAGTTGAAACGATTTGTACACTGCTCCCATAGCACCGCTTCCCATACAAAACGTTGAATTTATATTCATCGAAATAAAATCCCGGCAATCAAAAACTTTTTACGTTCATCCCTATTATTGATCTTTCACATTCTCGCTATCAAATAAGTATTATATTACACAACGTTTTAGAATAGCAAACAAAATTCACCCTTCACATTAATTTTTCTTAAGAATATTATATCCGAAAATTTCATGAACCGACAGAACTTTCTGGGAAACCTTCAACTTTAATTTAGAAGACCAACTGACATGAATGAGACCTTAATGCTTGACCCGTATACGAAGTGTATTTTCAAAGCACAACTTATCCACTTAATTATAATTGGAACTGGCCATCTCTAGACATGTCATATTTTTATTTGGTTATTACCGGACTTAGTGCCTTAAGTTTCTGAAGCCCGAATTTAGTGCTAATCTAAAGTGGGGTAATTCAGTAATATTTAAGTTTCTTTTATTGGATTTGTTTGTATGGTTTATTACCTAAAGAAGAAAATAACGTAGTTTACATGTCTTTAAATATTGAAGTTAATCCACATTATATAGGCATTACGCAGTATGTCCCACTATTAATTATGGTGAAATTCCAAATCATGGATTCCATCCATATCTCGGATTCCGAATCTCGTATATGGGATTTTTTCGGCAGCGCCTTTTTTTCCGAAATGTTGCCTCAACCATACGCACATACATACATCATTGAGTTTTTGGTAGATTTGTGTTCCTGCGGCGGTTTAATTTTTAATGATGAATGTAAAAATAAAATTTCTAAACATTGTGTTCTTCTACATGCTCTTCTGCTGGCAATAAAACATGAGAAACATGAGAATTAAGAAGTCGAATATCATTTCAAGCTTACACTTTGTAACAAGAATCCAAGAATTGGTAACACACACTTAAAAATTAATGTTATTAGTGGCATGTTAAAATAAATTCACTGGTACAACATTTTAAAACAACCTGCGTTAGTAGTGACAATACTGTGAATGATAGAAACGATACACGAGGGACAAAACGTTTATTTTGTCACTATATTTCCTTTGTTTTCAACCATTAAAAAAACAACTATTACTAGTATTATAATTAGAAACATTGTTTCTGTTAACAAAAAACTTTATTAAAATGGATTGAAAATAGTTTTGGAACATTGGTGATAACCTGATAACCTGTATATCTTTGAAGCAATTCGACAGCAGTAGTAGAGAGAAGACACCGCTTGTATTATGTAACAGCTCTCTAATATGACCCCAAGCTGACCAATTATGTTCGTAACTTTGTCCTTTTATATATCAGTTTATTTAAAAAAACATACACTAAACAAGTATCTGTAAGAATTTTATGGTCAGTAGCTCAAAATCTATTGTCCCTCAATGTATGTAGGTATAATCTGATACAGCCTGTATATTATAACGTATTTTTGTTCGCTCCTAATTGACAAGAAATAATTTATAAAAGATTATATTTCGTTGCAAATTACGCGGCATAAATCTTTAGACCAACGTCTCATCGTTGTGTCAACGCCAGTTGTAAGCAATATTACACTCCACAAACCCGGTTAACGGCTCAACACACACAAGACCACACACACTCGCTGTTTCTTCCGGGACGTTCCGTCCTTTCAAGGACTGGCATTAGAAGGATATTCTCGAATCGGTGACTGTGAATCCGTGGGCAGAATCTAGTCTTAAGCCAATAGAAAAAGACAGAGAGATGGTTCTGTATGCGGATTAATCCGCATGATTTTGGAAATACGGACCCGGCACCGATATACGCAAACCTACGCCGCCGCGCCGCGCGCAGTCGCGTCGTTCGTCACGGTTTCCCCGCGGCGTAACATTACGCTTCATTACACTCGAGACGGCGTCGAAAGCTGGTTTGCTCTGAAAATATTTACCCATAATAAAACGGGTTGTAACTTTTAACAAACCCATGTAGGGAGAACTCGGCAGCGCGGCTAAGAAGCTAGATGAACATCGCCCGCAAATAAATTGGTATTAGGTAGAAATTCCGGGGGATGCATAGATTTGTTTCATGTTATTTTCTTCCATGTGTATGATGAATGATGATTTGAATTGTGTCCTGTGCCTATCATTAATATTAAACTAAATTAATTAACATTCAAATTACTATACAACTTTACTGAGTACTGATTCAAGATATTCATAAATATTTTGTATAGTTTTCTTTATATCTATTACTAAGTAGTTACTTATACTAAACCTACTTTCTCACAGTTAAAGTTATAAAATACACACTCGCTAATATCTAGACACGATTGCTACGTCATCTATGGTAATGGGTTGCATAACAAAGTAGTAAATTTCAGTGAGCTGCTCAGGCGTCGATTGCTGTAACTCGGAAGCATCATGAAGATTACATTACTTATTTACCCCGGTCCGAATCGAACTTCGTTCCCTTCGCCCGATTTTTACACTCCTTCCTCCTAATCAAACTGGAGCAAATTTCCACCATAAGGATAATCTAATTTCTGAACTTTGAGCGATCCCGATATAGCGTCCACTCCCTAGACGACAACTTTCAAAGTTTTCACTCGGAATAAATAGTTATTCATATTCGAAATAAGTTACTGAGGATCGACCCTTTTCATTCGGATATCAAAGATGAAAAACTTATTAAAATTACATATTGAATCATAAACGGTTCGTAATAGAGAAAAGAAAATCTCATTTCTGTTTTATTTCTTCTCTGTGTCAAATTTTGTACTTTTTTCATGAATGTTTACTGGCATTGTTCTGCAATTTTTACCGTAATTTATCTACTGTAGATAACAGCATTAATAGTGTTTGTAAATATGTAATACATCCTGAATAGTCTAATCCGTGTTTCTATTTGATTTTGTGCACAAACAAAAACTCTCTTATCCCGAAACGTCCCACTCAAAGTTCCGGGCGCGTGCCTTGCAGTTCCTTTAAGTGTTTGTCCGGGAGATCTAAGAGCCGGGAAACCGTTTCTCGTGTTTGATTAGTCAATATATCCGGAACGGTTAGAGTAATTAAAGTTTCGAAACTTGGGTGAGAGTGTAAGGAACGGCGGCGGACAGAGGGGTTACGCTGCAGGGGGCGGCTGTAAGATTTGCTGGGCACTTTACCTCACAAGGAGAATGTAGAGAAGAGGGAACGGTCTCGGAAATAACTCGTCCCATGCCGCGCCGCGCAGTCTAGATGTGTGATTTAGCGCTTAGCCATTAATGCTGTCGATAATAGTGATATTAAACGGCAACGGTTTCAAGCACCCAGTTACAATCATATGTAAGTGGATGGTTGGCTGCTCTAGTTCGCACTCCATTCGCAATTAAGTAATGGGAAAGGACGGTAGGCCACTTAGCTGGAAATGTTACGCTCGGTAGTTGGTGATGTTTGAAGATCTGAAATACGGTAATAGAAATGGCAAAAGCGTAAATTGTTTTTGACAACATGAACGCAACAAACTGGAGAAAAACATCGGTATAGAAAAGAATTATAACTTTCTGTTTGTATATTTAGTAGGGAATGGCAATTAAGAAAACTTAAGGATGAATACACGAACAGGGTCCCTGATGCTTATCAGCAAGCTTCTCAATTTGTTTTATGTACATATTTATAACATGAAATGTACCTAAAACAAGTATCAAGAAATTTACACATAATTTTCATCCCTGTATACGTTTTCCGCGGAAATACGCGTTTTGAGGTCTCCTGAATTCATTGCATGTATGTGTGTCCGTGAACACAATTGCACCCAAACGGACCAATGGATCGGGTTGAAATTTGGTACGCACATTTAGAATTACCATGGGACGAACTGGATTGTTTTTTGATGACAATGCTACATGTTTTCTTAGGAATTTATCCGATTTTGACAAAACTGATACAATCTCATCTTGCAGTTACTTTAAAAATGTATACAAATTTACAGATCAATTGGATGAGCGGTTTAGGTGCTATAAACGTTTATTGCTTCCCGTTTAAATATTATTTAATTATATTAGCTACTACAAAGTTTATTGTAAATTTTGAACTCCGCGTTTAATATCTTGTAATTATGTATATTAATCCTGAAAATGTGGTATATACATGCATCTCGAATGACGTCCTTTCTCGTAGTTCTCAGGTTAAGTTTTAATACATATCCTACGTCGCTGTGTTGCGAATTGTCAGATTTCGACAAAACGTCAGTGGCACTGACATGACATCACATTGTGTTATTCTGTGACTGGCGTTAGGTTAGGGCTCAGAGTGGTTGTGGCTTTACAAAATTAGATAATAGTAGTCGGAAAGTAGGACGGATAGTACAACGCAATGCAAGTCATTGTTATTCCTATGAAATAAACAAAAAGAACTTGGTACATTTTAAAATACGCATTAATCATGGGTTAGGAAGTCACTACACCGTTTTGTAACACAGTGCCAAATTAGAAAATTCCGGGTAAATTTGTATGTTTTAAATAACATATGTGCTGATCAATATCAGCAGGCAAAAACTCTGTAGATTGATAATCGAATCAAGAAGACCATAGTAACATCAAATATGATAAAATATTTGTTGTGGCAGCAAATTAAACAACAGGAACTTGTGGATATTACTAACTAATCCAACTCAAGGCAGGAGTTTATTTATTTAACCGTCTAACAAAAAGCCTGTCGCTGAATCAAAGTAAGTATGTATATTAAAATGAAATTTATTTTTATTCTGATGGATCACAAATATCGACGTTTTCACATCGATACACATCTCTATGTGACACCAACAATCTTATGTTTCATTCAGACATAATTATTGATAAAGCCACTTAATTTTTTTTTAATTTAGAACTTCTGCAGAAAACTCTAATAACATATCCCTCTCTCCCACATTAGCGCACAATTTTGACACTTCATTCGCAATACATGGTTGCCCAGCACTATTAACAAATAACCAATCTTGCAGCGCACAAATGTACGTAACAACAAAAACATTGTAATCACAGACACTCTGTTGGCACTAAATACTTGAACTATTTAACTAATAAGAAGTTATATTCAAATTCATCAAAGATTAAGAACTTTCCAATTTATAGTCGGCGATTCCTCTTTACCGCAGAATGAGCCTACATCATTCAAAGCTCAAGTAATAGCTATTAACAGTATTAACGTTATATTTCCAATACAAAACAAAAAAAAAAACATTTTACCCGTCGACACTAAACCGCTTCGGGTGCTATGTGCAGGTGCTAAAATTGTGGCGGAGCCGTCGGGTAGTGTTGTTTTACGTGAGGCCGTCGACGTCTAGATGGCGCCGCGGTCGTATTTCATTCGCGATTTTCCATTAAAATTTCCAGCGGTAAACACAAATTGCGTTGCATTAGGACTCGTCGGAACGATTGCGGGTGGGCAGGACGTCGGGCACGGACGGACGGTAATTGCAACGGTTCGTGGCTGGCAGAAGGAGAGAGACCCGAGCGGTAATCGCGAAAGCCGTGAAGAGAAATCGCGCGAGAACGAATTATAACCGGTGCCGGTTTAGTTGCGCTGCAATTGTATAGCGAAACGGCCGGGGATATGCACGTCAGTAGCCTAACGTAGTAGTTTCTGCTGCTGTGTTTAGGTGCTATCCTCCGTGATTGATACTTTAGGAGGATGTAAGTTTAAGAGAAGCTTGGGAGGAATTTAGAAACCGTTCTGCTGGTAAACAACTTCAGTTGAAAATGTGACGCTATATAGTAACAATGGTGGTCTTGGGATATTTAATTAAAAATTTCTGAAGAACTAATTAATAAAAATTAGCCACCATTAAAAGAGTTACTGAAATAAAATATCAGGGATTAATTATCACCGAGAACTTGAAGTGGAATGCCCACGTAAACAAAATACTTGTTAAAAAAGTCAGAAAGTACCTACAGCCCATCGACGACATACAAAATAATCTACCATGCATTCTAGCTCGCCAACATAAATACCTTTCAACGACGTCGGGACAACCACTCACGTAAACATGAACACATTACAAATACAACAAAACAACGTACTAAGAACGTTATATAACGTACACCACTCGACACCAACTAGAGAAATAAACAAACAGACACGTGAAATAAGTATTGGAGAGATACTAAAGAAGAACGATGTGCTCCACAAAATACAAAACAAAGAGAACAAACCGACATGACACACCGACAACAATAAATTAGGATACCCAAAAAAAAAGAGTTACACTAAAAGTAATCTGTTCGTATTTTAGTATATGTAGTTGTTTGAGTTGGTATTCAACTTTAAATACCTAAATAAGCCTTGCACCATTTTTCAAAAGACAATAGGTTTCACCATACTTCTCGTGTAAACACTTCGATAACAATGTGTACTTCAATTAACATTCAGAGTCCACAATTATTCTCGGGCAAACTCGCACTAAATCAATTTGATAATTCTCATTCACTTCGTGCAAGCAAAGAAACAATCAGAACCCCAGTACAAAACAATCCTAAACTCATTAAACACCCAGCGCCGCCAATGTCGGGCGGGAGAATTTCGGCAAAGGGGTAACGATGTTAATTGCTTGCGAAAATATTTACAGCAAAAGCGATCCAACCCACCTACCCTGCCCTATCCGGGACGATGAGGGCGAAAAAGTTAATTTGATTGCGGTAACGCCGGTTAACGACCGTGAAAAAGTCGCTATGGTGAAGTGGCTGAAGGAAACTCGATGCAGGCAAAGCGCCTAAGGGCGACCTTATCCATATTCAAAGCGGCTGTGGGCTATCTGTAGGGGTGATGGTCTGCTGCCTACCGAACGGTGGGTAGGGAATATTTACTTTCGACGCTAATTGAGAACAGGCGATATTTACTCGCTTGATTAGATGTAATCTGGGAACCGGTGAGTTAGACAATAGTTATTTACAACTTTTTCCGGTAGCAGCTATTACAGCTATTACACAACCTATCTCAACGATCCTTCAATAAATAGAAAGTACAAGTCTACAAGTTTAGTACTTTCCATAGTTTTGCCCGATCGACATTATAACATCTTCTCTGCAATTATTGAAATATTAATGTTCTTCACTGACTTTATCCGATCAAGGTAATGATGAATTGGGCCCTAAACAACGAAAATAAAAGTTGGTCTTAATCTTTTGAACCCTAATTATATATTTTTTGATGGGGCAAATCTAACGGAGAATCAGTACGTCATGCACTTTCCAATGATGTATCATTCATTAAAATTGGTTAAGAATAAAAGTTTTTGTCAAAAACGACATAGTATACAAATCTGCTCCTCCCTTTAAACATGTGGTAACCCTCTAACAAAATTGACCAAAAGCGACAAATCCAACCGAAACGCCAGCAGAGGCTGCAAGGGTCGCCGCAGAAACATCATACATACCTAACATATTTGCATGTACTACGCTCCGGCAATTAAATCCGTTCAGGACCACTCTTGGAAGACGATCCTGGGAGTCCTTGCATACCACAGCGGAAGGTCCCTCTCGCTTTGCGACGTAGCTCACTGAAACGAATGGCCAGTATTACAGTTAATAGTAATTTCAAATTCCACGACCCCGTCCGCCGCCGCCACGACGTCATAATTTTGTGTGGTGAAATTTCCGGGCCGCGTTCTACCGTTTGGGGTTAACTCGGGAGACGGTAGGGGTCGCTGTCGTCGTCGTGCATGTTAAATCACATAGACACGTGATATTTTAACGAAAACCGTAATGTGCAAAGTCAGGCCGTACGATTATTATACGGTGACACAATTGGAGATGTACAACGTTTCGGCAGCAATTATAAGGATATTTGAATTATGATACAGAATATTGGTACGAGTCTTAAGATAAATAATGGGCGATGAATGAATAATGCGTATGTACTTTAGTTTACTAAATTAAACTCAAAAGAAAATCATCAAGAAAATAACAATTTATTATTTAAAAGGAAACAAGAATAAGTAAAATGATTAATAAACAAAAATAAGAAAGAACTATAATTTTTATTAGAGGAGTTGTTAGAATTTGATAAGAAAAATAGAGGTATGAAAACACAAATGATGAAATAATAATCAACTTGCGCATTTAAAAAACACAAAACACTACACTAAGTTACATTATAAAAATAGGCAAGACAAAATATTTCGCTCCTGATGTCCAAAAGTTCATCCTCATGACATTTTTATTTTAAAATAGATATCTACAGTGTCCCAAAACTCAACGTCAAGCGGATACCAGGAGAAATGGTGGTTTATGTACGTTCTGGGAAAAATATTTGAAAAAATCTTTATCATGTGGCAATGTGGCAACAAATTTCCTAATTCTCGTGCGGTTTATTGCTAATATGATCTTAAGTAACCGTACCATTAATTTTTAATTTTTAATTTTTTTACCAGGTAGTTTGTTTGAGTTGTGGTTTGAACAAAATTTGTCACTTAACTTTGACTCTTTATTACAGTAAAAATACTCTCGGCAAGGTATTTTAAAAAATGGTAAATGGTCCATTTTTTCGAGCGTCAGGATGCAATTTTGTGGCCAGCACGGTCTCCGGACCTAAACCCAAATATTTTTTTTAATTGTGGCTGCAGAAAGGAAAAAGTTTATTCCAACGCTATTCAAAATATCGCCGAGCTGCGCCACGATCATTTTTATGCCTCGGCCACAGAATGCTCGCTCCTGTCGAAACGCTACGAGCGTAGAGCTCCGTTCTCTCCCCTGCGCGTGCATTTAGAACAGGCTCTCACCCGGTAGACCTTGACGCTATGAGCGAAACCGCCCATTCGTCCGATTTCATGGGCGAGGCATTAAAAAGATGCAGACGATGCCGACGAGCCTGTATTCGTGAAAACAATGGCCCATTTTTACTTTCCGAATAGTACCCTAAAAGGAAAGTATTGTAATCGACGGAAAAAAAATCGGGATTTCAGCGGAAATACGCGTTTTGAGGTCCCCTGAATCGATTGCAATGATTTCTGGAAAATGTATGTATGTATGTATGTGTGTGTGTGTGTATGTGTGTGTGTGTGTGTGTATGTGTGTGTGTGTGTATATGTGTGTGTGTATGTGTGTGTGTATGTGTGTGTGTGTGTGTGTGTGTGTGTGTGTATGTATGTCTGTGAACACGATAGCGTCCAAACGGTACAACGGATCGGGATCGGATGTAGCAAGTGTTGTACCTTTTAGAAAACTCAAACTAAATGGCCCATTTTTTTAAAATAACTTGCAGAGGGTAATACTGTATATTTTTTCTGTAATAAAGAGCCAAAGTTAAGTGATAAAATTTTTTCAAACCATAACACAAACAAACTACCTTATTTTTATCAATGTCATAATTTTTTTTTTTTTTGGTCAATTTGCAACTGCGATTAATGGTACGGTTATTTAGGAACATATTCGCAGAAAACCGCAAGAGAATTAGGAAATTTGTTGCCACAGTAACTAAAGATGTGATAAAGGATGTCGATTTTCTACTTTTCTGAAAAAGAAAAAACATATCTTAACGGCATCCGGCTAGACTAATTTGACTCATATTACAATAAACACAAAAATGAATGCAGCTGAAATCCCAATGATTACACATAAAATTAGTAGACAGTATACATATAAATCTGTGTGTATATTTAGTACTATTTAGTACCACACAATGAATACCTTTCAATACAACAAGTCTATCATTATTTACAATGATATTTCCGGAAATAAACATCCATTTATCTACTCTAACTTCCCTTGCGGTACCATTATCAATTCTCTCCCTTGCCTCGGATCGAAGTCAAAGTCGGAGTGTGTTGCTAGCTGTCACCTGTCGCCTTCCCATATTGTTTTCAGAACAAGTCGCTCGTCGCTACTGACGGGAGGCAAACGCCCTGAAAAGCAGAAGGGATTTTCCAGCGCCCTCCGCCGCAATTCACCCACCCTTCTGCAACATCCAACACATATATATGTATATACACCGATAGATATTGGCTAGAACTCGCCTCTCTGAAGTTACGTCTTAGATACTCCTCTGTCGATATGGATTTCCATTTTGCATGTTCCTAGCGTAGTGTAACTGTCACGTAAGGAAATATATCAGAGCGCGGATGTCGGTAGGAAATGTGATCAGAGACTGCTGCACGAGTCTGCAAACGCTTTTAGTTACTTTGTTTGCCGCTAGGGGACGTGTGGACATTGTGGAGATCGGTGTTGATTTTTCCACGCGTAAAAGAGCCGACATGGCTTAGGCAACAGTAAATTATTTTTAGTTTTAGTTTGCATTTGTGGTGTCTAATATATTCTACATAGTTTTAATCTAATGATCGTGTTGTCGCTAATACTTATAAGCTTATATAAATAAGCTTATATAAATAAAATGACTTATTAAATCAACTAATAATTTCAATGATATTTTATTAATAACAAAGAACAGTAAAATAATATCGAATATAAACCCCCGAATATTTTAGGCTGTATCAAAAACTTGAGACGACTCTTATTTACAAGTTAACATCCGCTACCAATTCCGGAGACTGCAGTTCATTTCGGTTTTATTACCTTCCGGTGGAGGTTACGGTGGCAGCGACAGGTCCCCGCTGACTAGCGGTGGCCACAAAACTCACCCTCTTCTTTGCCATCTACCCCGAGATCGCTATATAGCAACTATACGTCAATTTATCTGAAAAGATTAGACCGATATATTGGGATTTATTTATCGGAAGATCAGCGAAATTCCCCAAATTATAAAATATCGGTTTGCAAGGAACGGCTGCTAACCTTCCCGCGTTAATAGCTATCAAAAGTTTGCCGGCGAGAACAATGAGATATTTATGGGGTTAGGGTCGGCTTTTTACCGACCGTTACTGCATAAATATTCCCACATACCGCACCGCGTCGATTTGGATTCTGTTCGGTATTCGGTATGATATTAGGTTTGTTCGAGTAGTGAAGAAACTAGTTTGCAATTAATTTGATAGGATAAGCCAGATATGTTACAATTGCAACTGCATTATAAACAGAAATGACAGATGATTAGTGGTGTCTGTGGTCTGAAAGTTAATTTTAGTTCTAAGATTAGTTCCTCGTAGCTGCTCAAACAAATCTAAGTAAAGGAAGTACACGTTATAGGTCCCAAGAACCTAAATTCACCCAAAACCTACTTAATGACGTCGTTCTGCGTGTGTGAGACTTTCGGAAAATCGTTGCACTTAACGTTACAAAATTTCATGCAAAGGTTTCTAACCAGCTAAGCATAAACTGATTAACTGTTGGTCAAAATCGGCATATAAGAGCAATCAGCAAAATGCTAAATACGCGAATATCTACATTAATAGGTATAAATAAATAACTTCTAAATAACTTTTATTATATTTAACTGTTTTTTTTTCCATAAAATAAATATTTAAAAATTCAATTTGAAGTATTCATGTGTAATTTTAAGTTTGTTTATTATTTACAGTGATCAACTTCAAAATTGTTTTTAATTATTTTTAATCATCATTTTTGTAATTATTAAAAGCAAAATTACTACTCCACTTTTATGTAGTTATTACCAAATTCTACGTCATAATTGATAACCGAGATACGGAGGGTTTTTTCTCGAATATATACTTCTGCCGTTAAATTCATGTCGGGCAACAAACCCACACAAAATCATAACTCGTACACACATTTCTCCACCGATGAGATATTTTTCAGCGGCACACTTGAAGTCGGTTTTGTCGCACACTGTTACCGACAGTGTAATTTATAGGTCGCACGCAGGCAGTATAGCGTTAAGAACGGACGTGAGTTGCTGTTGAGCGGGCGACAGACTCTTTCAACTCGAAAGAAAGCGTTTATTTGGTGCCCTAAGACGGAAACGGCAAAAGCTCGCCTCTCTCGAGCTGTTTGTTTCATGTAGACGACCGGCCTTCTGCCGCTGACACGTTTCCCCCACTTGAATTAATCCTGATAATGTTATTGGGTAATCAAACTTGCCCACAGCACTTTGTCGCAGAGAGGAAACGATACATTTTGAATTGCATGGTTCGTTCTAGTACACACTACCTATTTTCTCAAACTTTATTATGTTAGTTGTTTTGCACGTTGTTTTTTACCATCGATTATTTCAAGTTGATTGTACTTGCAACTGGACACAAGAACTTATGTAGTTTATTTTGTTGATAAATCTAAACTACAATCAGAAGATCGATCTAAGTCCCGGTACTAATTATTTTCTATTCGTATGCCTAGCAGGAATGTAATTTATTGTATTCTCCAAATTTCGATATACATATATAAAAGGTAGAATAGTACAGTACTTAATAGACCAGTGCTGAAGCCTTTGAAAATGGTAAAAAGTGAAAAAAAATAATAGTAGAATGAACCTCATTACAAAACGAAGAGAATATAACAAAAATGAAAGGAAAAATAATTTACGGGCGATCTGAGGTCAGGAAGTGGAATTTTTATCTTTTACAAAAAAATACATATATCCCATATATACTAATTTGTTGAACGAGTAGTAAACTATAGCAGAAACGAGCAAA
Source organism: Aphodius granarius (assembly GCA_963971325.1). Lineage (NCBI taxonomy): Eukaryota > Metazoa > Arthropoda > Insecta > Coleoptera > Scarabaeidae > Aphodius > Aphodius granarius. Next base: position 30,064,890 of record OZ020221.1, read on the forward strand.
AATTGTATTGCTAATTTTTATGCTATAGTGATATACATAGTGGTGATAAAGTTTGGAACAAAATTCATAATTTCTTTTTTTTTGCGTTTTCAAGAAAAAAAAAACAAGTTGGTACCCTACATAAACTTTTTCATGTACTCAATCACGTTCTCAATCCGTGGATGCCCAATGCCCATATAAGATAATATTCGACCGATTCTAATATTTATCTTTGTATTCTTTTCCAGTTACTATGCGTCCACGGCCTTCCCAGTGGGGCCGCCGAGGTTAGTGCCGCCCCTAAAACGTCAGAGATTGATGACCACCACCGGCAGGAACAAGTCCAATCAATCTGCGAAGCCTAATTCAACACCGCCACTAGATCAACTGAAAATCTACAGTAAGTCCGGACGTGTGTGACATTGCCGACCCTAACTTTCCACAAAACCCTCATTTGTCTCGTTTGGCTTTTTATGTCCGGTTTGGATCATCCGTTAATATAGTACAGATTGACCGTGATAGTGAAAGAGAAAGTAACCTTTGCTATAATGAATTGATGGAAGTTGCACTGAAAGGAACTACATAGATTGATTAAAGGTCGAAGTGCCAGTTTAATTGCAAACAACCATTACCTACATTGTAATATTACAACAACTTTTGTCTCAAATACTCTTTCAGAAAATAATGAATACCCAACAAAATAAAAAACTTACAAAAATGCATTTATTTGGAATATTGCTAAGATTATATAACTCGGTTTTTCTGAAAATGACGTCATCAAAACATCACTAAGATATCTATCTTAGACCTTTATGTAGTCCTATTATTTCTCCGTTTTACCAAATCGAAAATCTCTGTAATGCAGATACCGCATACAACACAAAAAGCGATCATTAACTTACAGTTAACAACTTCATGGCACTTTACCCGAAAGTCAGGCATCAGTTACAAGAGGTACAGTATGCCGACTGTAGACGTTATATCCGAACTTTCGGTAAACTTTTAGAAGCTAATACTTGACATTTTGACTGGCTGTTAACGGGCTCGCAAAGTTAATTGTGCTCATCGTCGTGTAGCGGCAGTCGTTCGCTCTCCATGTTACCACTCGATTTTATGATCCCCCGAACAAAAGGGGCATTACAGGTCGCGTTACCGGTCCAGCACGTTCGAGTCTAGATGATCCCATTCAATTGGCTCCCTTAATAATTCAACAGAGGAATATTTCATCTCAGTTAAGCACCCTTACCTTCTTTGGTATAACTATCGAATTTGTTTAAACGAAATCATAACTACAATACAAGAAGTAGTCACTGGAGGGTGTCAATTTGGTCTAAATCGGAGATATCCCTAAGAAGACGCATATAACATTGGCACTTCCGGTCGGCAGATTGTCACCAAAGCCCATCCAGTTCGTCCCCCGGTAATTCTAAATATCTATGCAAAATTTCAGCCCGATCCGTTGCTCCGTTTGGGCGCAATCATCGTATTCACGGACATACACACATACACACACACCCACATACATTTTTCAGAAATCGTTGCAATCGATTCAGGGGACCCCAACATTCGTATTTCCACTGAAATCTCGATTTTTTTTTCCGTCGTTTACAAAATACTTTCCTTCTAGGGTACCAGTCGGAAAGTAATAATGTATCGCAATAAAATTTTAATTTCTAAAACATAAAAACAAAAGCATTATAAGAAACTTACGGCTGTCGTATTGAATGCCATTATACCATTATGCCATCACACCATTATTGTTGTTTATGGGATGATTATTTATTTTTACCTAGTAAAAACCTACTAAAAAGTTTGGGACAATCACATGAAAAAATGCAAACAAATTGAGGTTTGGATGGTTTCTTTTGGAGAAAAATAGATCAAATATTTTATTCTATTCACAAATTATAAAACAATTAAAGTAAATTATATCAATGATCGATTTTTGTAGAATAGAGAATCTGTTATTTCACTATGTATAATTTGAACTGAAACCTATATACATCGGAAGTTTAAGCGAGCATATTGGTCAGTTCACCGAACTGCAGTAGGAAGTAGAACTGGTCTCCCGCACAATGGACCGTACTTCGTTATTATTGCTATTGTTCGCGCTCAAAAGCGCTCAGTCGAATTTACATACATTCCCACGGATAAAGGCACATACGCAAATGTGCTTTTGATAATTGAAGTTCTAACTGTACAAAGGTCAGTTCAAGATATGCAAATAGTGCGGTCATACTGTACAGAATTTTGTATGGAATTTGATAAGCTTCTTACCAAAAATAAACATCAATGGAACAAATTACTGTGTCATACGGGGGGTTTTGTCTTTTGCTTTGGGTTTGAGTAGAATAAACGGTTGTATATAATATAATAAACAGATGACTCAGGGGTAGTTATTTGTTCAAGAGACGTTTTGACCTGCTCACAAGAATGTGGTATGAATACAGATTTTTTCTAGAAGTTTGAGCAACTTTCTGTGGCCTGAGGGCGGATGTAAACTTTTTGCTAAAATAACGAACTTTGGTTGTGTATTTGGTGGGAGAAGGCCTTCCTAGATTTGTATGTTTGAAATATTAGTCGAGGTCGTGGTTTAGAAGTCGAATGACGTAGTTCAATTTGTTTGGGCTTTAGGCCCTTGTGTTTTATTTCTGTGTGTGTGCCAAGTGTAGCCATCTCTGCTGATGTAAATTTGCCAATAACTCTTTAGGTAATTTTTATAAAATAATTATGTCTCTGTCATCCGTTTTCTCTCCAATCATCTTCATTATGTCAAGAGTTTCAATTATTGTTGTACACTCGATCTGAAGGGTTTTTAATCTTTGTTCATTTTGTAAATATATTTGTTTTGGTTAGAATTTGACTTTTAATCATCCTGCGGTGTTTTATTATTGAATTTATTTACGATTATTGTGCTTTCTAAAAAAATCTAGCGATACCAAACCCTCAAGGTTTGAAAGAAAGTTCTCGCGTCCTCCGTTTGAATTTGAGTTAAAGTAAATTACATTTTTGACCGCTGTGTTTGCTATGCTACAATAAAAACAGACTCAGGTCCTAACCTATTACAACTGCAAAAAACAAAAATTCCACATTTGTCACTTTATAATACAGCGAAATGATGAATAATGGAATTCTTTCGTTGGCAGTGTAGAGTTTATAAAATATAATTACTCCTTTCACTAACTAACTATTGTATACAAGCAATCTGTTTTAATGCAGTTTTGTGGGAAATCTAGACCCGAGTATTCGGCTTGGAAAATAACAATTTACGAACATTCCCGTATCCTTATATGCTCCTTTATATTCTGGTGGACATGGTACCTATTTTCTTTCATTCTCGTCCTTTTCTCTTTATAATAAATTCTGTAAAATTTACTCCACCCTACCCTTATTTCACGAAGGAATCCTTAATCAAGAATAAAATGTACCAAATATTTAAATAACCTTCCCAGAAAAGAAGTTTAATTAAAGATTTAACGAATATCCTTCGCAAACGACACAAAAGTATGCCGGTAAAATCGACCTCACTACCAAGCAAAGACCCATTTCTTTGTGACCCGGAGAACTAGCAAAGCCACCCTTATTTTTCTCTTGTTCAAACGGTTGTTTAATAAGGAAAAAAGAAAGCGGTCCGGCTACTGACTGTATTTGACTTTCTTTTAATTAAAAACGACCCGGCGCTAACTGGACGATTTTTTTTTCAGGTAATCCGGATATTCTCATCTGTGGCAATTGTAGGGAGATGTTCACCGACTTACACGACCTTCTAGATCACAAGAAAAGCTATTGCAAACTTCGCTTCACTTGCAAATGTGATACTAATAAGTCCAGTAAGTACCCATCAATTTAAAAACTTTCCATTTAAATGATTATGATCCATATTCCATTATTGTTTATAGAATCAGCACCGGATGACAGTTCCGCTGCCTCATTGCTGTGTGTTCAATGTAAAGATGCGTTCCAAAACGCATGGGATTTAATGGTCCACGCCCAGGCTGCCCACATGTTGAACATCTATGAACTGGGGGTTCCATCAATTGGAAACTGTTCATCCCCACCCATGTCCCCAAGAGACAACAACACACCGGATAAGGTTTGTGAACAATAATATTAAATAAGAAAGGCTAAATTTCCTTTCACTAAAGATTCCCTTTTACTAAAGAATTCGGTTCATTCAATGTTTTTCTCTCTGTGAAAGTTTCTGTTAAAGAATTTGCGAATAAATCTTTCGCCTTTTACTAAAGATTTCCGTTTAGATTTCCTTTTACTAAATATTTCCTTTTACTAAAGAATTCCCTTCATTCAATATTTGTCTCTCTGTGTAGATTTCTACTAAATAGTTTAAGCCGTTTGATGTAGAAATATCTTTTATGAAGAACTCCAAATCTGTCATTTATTATAAACGTCACAGTTTTTATTGGATGACTGTTACTGACGGTCGAGAAATACTCTGGTTTCTCTTCATTTGCGAATAAACCTTTCGCCTTTTACTAAAGGTTTCCGTGTAGATTTCCTTTTACTAAAGATTTCCTTCTACTAAAGATTTCCTTTTACTAAAGATTTTTTTCTACTGAAAATTTTCTTTTACTAAAGAATTCGGTTCATTCAATGTTTGTCTCTCTATGTAAATTTCTATTAAAGAATTTAAGCCCTTTGATACAGTAATAGCTTTTATGAAGAACTTTAAATCTGTCATTTATTATAAATGCCACAATATTTCTTGGATGACTGTTACTGATGGTCGAGAAGCACTCTGGTTTCACTTCATTTACGAATAAATCTTTCGACTTTTAATAAAGATTTCCGTTTAGATTTCCTTTTATTAAAGATTTCCTTTTAATAAAGAATTCGGTTCATTCAATGTTTGTTTCTGTATGTAGTTTTCTGTTAAAGAATTTAAGCCCTTTGATGCAGAAATAACTTTTATGGAGAACTTTAAATCTGTCATTTATTATAAATGTCACAGTTTTTATTGGATGACTGTTACTGACGGTCGAGAAATACTCTGATTTCTCTTCATTTGTGAACAAATCTTTCGCCTTTTACTAAAGATTTCCGTGTAGATTTCATTTTACTAAAGGTTTCCTTCTACTAAAGACTTCCTTTTACTAAAGATTTCCTTCTAATAAAGATGTCCTTTTACTAAAGAATTCGGTTCATTCAATGTTTATCTCTCTATGTAGATTTCTATTACAGAATTTAAGCCCTTTGATACAGTAATAACTTTTATGAACAACTTTAAATCTGTCATTTAATATAAATGCCACAATTTTTCTTGGATGACTGTTACTGACGGTCGAGAAGCACTTTGGTTTCTCTTCATTTGCTAAATCTTCCGCCTTTTAATAAAGATTTCCGTTTAGATTTCCTTTTACTAAAGGTTTCCTTTTACTAAAGACTTCGGTTCATTCAATGTTTGTTTCGCATGTAGCTTTCTGTTAAAGAATTTAAGCCCTTTGATGCAGATATAACTTTTATGGAGAACTTTAAATCTGTCATTTATTACAAATGTCACAGTTTTTATTGGATGACTGTTACTGACGGTCGAGAAATACTCCGGTTTCTCTTTATTTGCGAATAAATCTTTCGCCTTTGACTAAAGATTTCCGTGTAGATTTCATTTTACTAAAGGTTTCCTTCTACTAAAGACTTCCTTTTACTAAAGATTTCCTTCTAATAAAGATGTCCTTTTACTAAAGACTTCGGTTCATTCAATGTTTGTTTCGCATGTAGCTTTCTGTTAAAGAATTTAAGCCCTTTGATGCAGATATAACTTTTATGGAGAACTTTAAATCTGTCATTTATTACAAATGTCACAGTTTTTATTGGATGACTGTTACTGACGGTCGAGAAATACTCCGGTTTCTCTTTATTTGCGAATAAATCTTTCGCCTTTGACTAAAGATTTCCGTGTAGATTTCCTTTTACTAAAGGTTTCCTTCTACTAAAGATTTCCTTTTACTAAAGATTTCCTTCTACTAAAGATTTCCTTTTACTAAAGAATTCGGTTCATTCAATGTTTGTTTCACTATGTAGATTTCTATTAAAGAATTTAAGCCCTTTGTTACAGTAATAACATTTATGAAGAACTTTAAATCTGTCATTTATTATAAATGCCACAAATTTTCTTGGATGACTGCTACTGACGGTCGAGAAGCACTCTGGTTTCTCTTCATTTGCTAAATCTTCCGCCTTTTAATAAAGATTTCCGTTTAGATTTCCTTTTACTAAAGAATTCGGATCATTCAATGTTTGTTTCTCTGTGTAGCTTTCTGTTAAAGAATTTAAGCCCTTTGATGCAGAAATAACTTTTATGGAGAACTTTAAATCTGTCATTTATTAAAAATGTCACAGTTTTTATTGGATGACTGTTACTGACGGTCGAGAAATACTCTGGTTTCTTTTCATTTGCGAATAAATCTTTCGCCTTTTACTAAAGATTTCCGTGTAGATTTCCTTTTACTAAAGAGTTCCTTCTACTAACGATTTCCATTTACTAAAGAATTCGGTTCATTCAATGTTTATCTCTCTATGTAGATTTCTATTAAAGAATGTAAGCCCTTTTATACAGTAATAACTTTTATGAACAACTTTAAATCTGTCATTTATTATAAATGCCACAATTTTTCTTGGATGACTGTTACTGACGGTCGAGAAGCACTCTGGTTTCTCTTCATTTGCGAATAAATCTTCCGCCTTTTAATAAAGATTTCTGTTTAGATTTCCTTTTACTAAAGATTTCCTTTTACTAAAGAATTCGGTTCATTCAATGTTTGTTTCACTATGTAGATTCATATTAAAGAATTTAAGCCCTTTGTTACAGTAATAACATTTATGAAGAACGTTAAATCTGTCATTTATTATAAATGCCACAAATTTTCTTGGATGACTGTTACTGACGGTCGAGAAGCACTCTGGTTTCTCTTTATTTGCTAAATCTTCCGCCTTTTAAAAAAGATTTCCGTTTAGATTTCCTTTTACTAAACACTTCGGTTCATTCAATGTTTGTTTTTCTATGTAGCTTTCTATTAAAGAATTTAAGCCCTTTGGTGCAGAAATAACTTTTATGGAGAACTTTAAATCTGTCATTTATTTTAAATGTCACAGTTTTTATTGGATGACTGTTACTGACGGTCGAGAAATACTCTGGTTTCTCTTCATTTGCGAATAAATCTTTCGCCTTTTACTAAAGATTTCCGTGCAGATTTCCTTTTACTAAAGATTTCCTTTTACTAAAGATTTCCTTCTACTAAAGATTTCCTTTTACTAAAATATTCGGTTCATTCAATGTTTGTTTCTCTATGTAGATTTCTATTAAGGAATTTAAGCCCTTTGATACAGTAATAACTTTTATAAAGAACTTTAAATCTGTCATTTATTATAAATGCCACAATTTTTCTTGGATGACTGTTACTGATGGTCGAGAAGCACTCTGGTTTCACTTCATTTACGAATAAATCTTTCGACTTTTAATAAAGATTTCCGTTTAGATTTCCTTTTATTAAAGATTTCCTTTTAATAAAGAATTCGGTTCATTCAATGTTTGTTTCTGTATGTAGTTTTCTGTTAAAGAATTTAAGCCCTTTGATGCAGAAATAACTTTTATGGAGAACTTTAAATCTGTCATTTATTATAAATGCCACAATTTTTCTTGGATGACTGTTACTGACGGTCGAAAAGCACTCTGGTTTCTCTTCATTTTCGAATAAATCTTCCGCCTTTTACTAAAGATTTCCGTTTAGATTTCCTTTTACTAAAGATTTCCTTTTACTAAAGAATTCGGTTCATTCAACGTATGTCTCTCTATGTAGATTTCTATTACAGAATCTAAGGCCTTTGATACAGTAATAACTTTTATGAAGAACTTTAAATCTGTCATTTATTATAAATGACACAATTTTTCTTGGATGACTGTTACTGACGGTCGAGAAGCACTCTGGTTTCTCTTCATTTGCGAATAAATCTTCTGCCTTTTACTAAAGATTTCAGTTTAGATTTCCTTTTACTAAAGATTTCCTTTTACTAATGAATTCGGTTCATCCAATGTTTGTTTCTCTGTGTAGATTTCTGTTAAAGAATTTAAGCTCATTGATGCAGAAATAACTTTAAATATGTCATTTATTATAAATGTCACAATTTGTATTGGCTGACTGTTACTGACGGTCGAAAATACTCTGGTTTCTCTTAATTTGCGAATAAATGTTCGGTCCTTTTACTAAAGACTTCTGTTTAAATTAATTTTTACTAAAGATTTCATTTCGTTCAATGTGTGTCTCTCTGTGTAGATTTATGTTGAAGAATCTAAGCCCTGGATGCAGAAATAACTTTTATAACGAACTTTAAATCTGTCCTTTATTATAAATATCACAATGTGTCTTGGATGACTGTTACCGACGATCGAGAAATACGGCGAATAAATCTTTCGCCTTTTACTAAAGATTTCCGGTTAGGCTTTCCTTTATTAACGTCACCATGATTTAACAACCAAGATTCCTCATTGAATATTATCTAATTCCTGCTATAACAGGAATTAAAAAGAATACTTCCACTTAACGGAATAGTACACTAATACTAGAAGACTGGATTTTTTTATTTTAATCAAAAAGCGAGGTTTGCTCGAACAGCAGTCAAACGAATACACAAATTCTTCTGCGCATACCACTGCTATTTTTACAATACTAAAATGGAACATAATAGCTTTGTTCGCGGCAACAATTTCCGGCGGTTCTCCCGAAATTTGACTCCTAATTTATATTGGACCAGACGTAGTAGTGCTAGGTGAGTAGGGGAATAGTATAGCAAGGAATCGCATTGGCCGAGCCTGCAAACCTTTAGAAACTGTTACCGCGAACAGACCTAATATTTACGGTATCATCGGTAAAGTAGAAAACCGCAGAGCGAGCAACGCTATAAACTTCTGACGTTTTCTTAATAAACTATTTTAAAAAAAAATCGTCGCGTAAAAATCCGAAAATTTCTACCGAAAATGTCTACGCTCGCAAAATCGATTCGCGCACTACTGAAAGTCCAAACCCTTAGGGCCACTTCATCGCACTACTCTCGCATTCTACGATTGTGATTTAGATAAGTTGGATTTAGATAATTTGGACAGAATTCTGAACCTACCTTGCACATGATGTCTTCATCTCACGAAGCTGCCTCTCCATTAGACTCCATCAGTTGTCGTTCACCTTGAACTTCATCTTGAGCTGCCATTTCACACTTCACTCGTAACATTTACACTTGCAGAGTTTAGTCGCGCACTTCCGAAAGTATCTTCGACAATACCACGCAACATTTAAGAGTTTTTTAAAACATTAATAACTCGGCCGTATGTACACTGCACTGTTCACGAAGCGACTGAAGATTTTTCAAAAATAAATTCGGTACCTGCGACCCGATTAAAATAAAAAGTAGTTACTACTTGCAATAAGAACTGCAGTAGTCATCACATTATCGACCGGCTTTCTTTATAGACCAACAAAAGAGCATATATCACATGCCATTCAGACTTGCCATTACGTCACCTTAATAATAATGTTACGTATGATATAATAGTATATGTATATTATAATAATATTATATCTTATTATAATATTTTTAACAGCACCTACTGGTAGCAAAAGTTGGAACAATGGTGTCTGCTAAAATTTTATGATTATCCATTTTTTTCTTTGCAATTTTTTTGGTGGGATTTTCTGATTTAAACACGTATAATTCTTCTGCTCTTGCTCACTGCTGTTTTTACAAATTATATTTATATATTTATATTATATTTTTCGTATTTTTTGTCAATTTTTCCTGACTCTAAATGGAACATTACATTTAGCGTATTATCAATAAAGTAGAAAGTGTCAGAACGAACGACGCTATAAACTGCTGACCTTTTTTTAATAAATTATAAAAATGTCTGGGGTGGCCCTAACCCTCCTTTCCGACCACATCGTTGGTACAATGAAATATCTAAACACTTTTGCAATTATTCAATTTGGAAAACCACAGCCACTCTGGACCCTACGTAACGTCAGTTTCTATGACATAACGACATTTGTCGACATCCTACCATTTAATGTTATGTTATGTCAGGGACACTGACGTTTGTCCAAATATGACAATTCGCAACACGGCGACGAAGGCTGTGGATTCTTACTAACTGTAAATTTTTACTAAAAGTTTCAATTCTAAGCAATATTCTTCTTCCACAATACTTCACTTTCGTGGAGCCACAGCCATTCTAGATTGCAACTTAATGCTAGCCATAAAATGCCAGTGGCACTGACATTTATCAAAATCTGTTAAATCACAATCATAAAGGCTAAGGCTGTGTACCCTGTTAGACAGCTTCCATAAACGTTTATAGCGCCTAAACTGTTCATTCCACTGATTTTTAAATTGGTATACATATTTTAAGTTGCTAGAGGATGAAGTATCAAAATTTGTTACTTCCTGTTGCCAATTGTCACCAAAAATAATCCAGTTCGTCCCCCGATAGTTCTAGATATGTATACCAAATTTCAGCTCGATTCGTTGCATACACCCATTTCCAGAAGTCGCTGTAATGAATTAACAGCATCTTAAAATGTGCATTTTCCCTGAAATCCCGATTTTGTTCTGTCGATTACATCACTTTCTTTCTAGAGTACTGGTCGAATAGTAGAAATAAGTCAAAAATTATCAAGTTGTTTGTTCGTTATTGACACAAACAAATTTGACAGAAGTCATTCTCTTTTATCGTACCAGTACTCACATCAAAATTCCTGTTTGATCAACATCTCGACAATGAAGAATTTCTGAATCGTCAAGTGAAACTCGAACTAACTCATCCATATCAAGCGAAGGTTAGTCCAAATTTTATTATACGCCGTTAGGACCAAGGGTGCCATGACAAAATAAAACAACACTCTCTGTCAATCAGTCATACACGGTAAATTCTTTAGTGAATCAGAAAAATCTTCAGTGGTAAAAATTAACAAGACCATCTAGTCGGAGGTCTCCGATTATCTCAACAATTATGAGCGACATTGCACTGGCTGACCACGACTCTGACATCGACAGCAACTCATCATGGACCATACTGACGGAGGACAACAATACTCCGGTGACGAAGGATGATGACAGTTCAAGCCATGCGTCTATCGAAGTAATCAACAATACTTCAACTAACGAGATGCCCGCAGATGCTGCCGATAATGTCCACGGCGAACAGATAGAAACAGTGAACACCGCGTGGCCAGATGACCTGGAATCTTTCAGTACCAGTTCATCTTCAACTTCATGTGCTTCAAATACTGCCAAACCAGAAGAACAAGCTAAAGGGACACTTGGTTGCATAACGTTTGAGGAGTACCTGAAGGAACACAATCAAGATTACGATGATCAGGTCTGTAAATGGGAAACCCAAATAGACAATTGCAAGCAGAAAAAGAAAAAGTACAAGAAGGTCAAGAACGACAACCAAGTTTCGAACGCAAAACTTATTGGTGCCGTCCTATCTTTAGCAGGGATATCGTTTATCTGCATGATGGCACCCTATTTGAACAGACAATTCGTAACCTCGGATATGGAATACAAGCTCGAGAAAAACTTCACCAAAATTGAGTCCCAGTATGCCAAGAAGCACGGCTACGAGATCTATATTGACCATTCGGAAGAAGCTTCAAAATTACTTCAAGAACCAGAAGCCCTGGAGGAGTTTGCAAAACAATGTTGCTTATCTCAAGGAATCAACAAAGGAAGGACATCGAAAAAATGCACACGATGCCCCCAAGTACAATCCCTGCAACAATTTTTCCATAACAGTAAGGAGCAAGAGACAAGTAAGTTCTGTGATAACACCGACAAGCCAAAGGTCCTAAGAGAATATCCTGTCATTGATGAGAAGAAAATGAACAATGTACCTAAATCGCAACAGAAGGACAACAGAGATATAGAAATAATGGATCCAAAGCTAGAGAAGAACCTAAAAGAAGCTCCAAAAACGAACTCAATCGTTAAAGAAGATATTAAACAACAAACTAAGGAGGACCAGCCTATTGAGAATATCATCAAAGAAAACACAAAGAAAAAATACAGCAAGAAAATCTCATTCCAAAAGGACATCAATGACGAAAAGGAAATTGGGCCAAAAACTGAAGAGCAAGAACAAAAACAATTGCTGAAACAGAAGAAAGTTAAAAGAGAACTTAAGAGGAAAGTCAGTACTGCATCAGTTAAGGAAGAAATAACCACAGACCTCAGGAAAATGGAGGCCAATAAGACAAACCCATATGCTGGAACGACAGATCTCAAGAGCTTCGAAAACCACACGATGAAGGATGTGGACACACGTCAAGGTCATCAAAAAATGGCAGTCAAGGAAGACAGCATTGAAAAGGCAAAGAAGGATATGAAGAAAATTAAGAAACTTAAAACCCATGATAACAACATAGATGTTTTTCAAACTCCAAAGAAAGGAATTAAGAAGTCCGGGACTGATAAAGCAGTAAGGGCCTCCCAGAAAGAAGATAAAACTTCAAAGAAGATCAAAAGCGAAGTTAAAGTAACACAAGTCGACAAACAGAAAGAGCGTAACCATAAGAAAGCATTGGCCTTGCAAAGGAACGAAGCTCGAGATGCAAAATTGCAAATGAGTCATCCGGTCATGATTGATATCCAGCCGGAGCCAATCTCAGTGCCAACAACTAACAATGGCAAATTGACAAAGGACAAACCAGCGAAGCAAGAGGCAGAAACTGAATTGCAATCGTACGTCCAGCAGGAGAAGACCGGCTTCGAAGGTATGTTTAAACCTTATGTCCTTCCCAATCATCAGAATAAAGTGTTTGAAAACCAACAACAGCAGGGAAAACAAGAAGATGCAAAACCAGAAGACAAAACGAAACCACCTCCTGAGCAACCCAAGTACACTAACTTCAGGTGCGATTACATGGCGTGCCAGCTTCTACAAGATATCGCTTTCCTCAGGATCACCTGCAAGTTGAAAGCGCTCGTCCAAAAGAGGCAAAGGAAGTTAAAACGCAGGATCGAGAAAAGGCATCTTCGCATGATGAAGAACCAAGCGGAGGAGAGCGAAACCGATTGTGATAAGTGCAAACCTTTAAAAGAAACCAAGAAAAGCACTACACAACTGCCAAGCTCAAAGCCAGCGGACACAAGAGTAAAAGCCAGAAAGTCTTCAACGGCCGATTTCCTTCGTGAGGTTCCAGCCAAGAAAGAAGAACTTCCGCCAATTTATATTGGACGTCCAAGAGTCAGATCTCATGAAAGCAATTGCAAGCAGAGATGTAAAGATGTACCTCTTCGATCACATCCAGTAATTGATCAGCCATCCCAATCCTCCGATGTAGAATCCAGCCCTAGCCGAGCAGCAAAATCGTTCGAATTTCTCTTAGAACTCCAGAAGCGAAGACATGAAAAGTTAAAGGCTTTGGAACAAATGAAGAGAGAGAATAGGTTGAGGATCGAAGAAATGATCAAGGAACGAAGAAATAGGATGAAGAAGGACGTATCCATGGGCTACTACGATGTTCCGGTTCCACAGTACGACGATGTTTCAGAAAAGTTGAAACAATTGAAGAGGCAATGCTGTAGCCAAATTGGCTTTGCTGCCTTAAGTGACTCCTCTGATAGCGACTCTGAGAAAGCTTCAAGTTCATCGTTCAAGTCTGCTGAAAGTCGCGTCTCTGCCGAGCTTATGGCTGCCCTTAGGGTTGGAAGAAAAGTGAGCGCATCGTTTAAGGAATGGACTTTGAAGAAAGCACCCACTCTAACATGCTTGAGAAACTACTGTAACAGCAAAGTATCTCAAATCAGTGAAAGACTGACAAGTCAGTCTATGTGCAGTGCCAACGTACGACCGAATATCACTGAGGAAGAAATCGAGATACTTAACAATCGTAGGGAGCGCCACGAACAGCTGAAGCGATTCTGGAAGGCAAAGCAAGAATATTTAGATCGGCGCATAGAAATTTGCAATATGCTGAAAGAAAAGCTGTCTAGTGGGTCTATACCTGATACAGAGTCGTGCCCAGAAACTATCACGCAGGGTGTCCGGATGCTTGACAGTATTATAACAGACGTCTTAAAATCCGTTAAGAGCTCAAAGAGTCTGGAAAGCCAAACAACTGTACCTGAACTAGAACAAGACGTCCGGCACGCTTCTAAAAGTGTTTCCAATATCGATAGATCTAGAGAGGCTGCTTTTGAACCGCCAAAAGCAAATCAGTCTAACGATGATCTCTACAGGTGGTTATTTGAGAGGAAAGCCATGATGATCAAGAAAAGGGACATGAATCTTTTTGCCGCAACTGTAAGAGAAAATCTCATGACACAGAGGAAGAAGGAATTGAAAAGTAAGCAAGACCCCGCCAGGGCACATCTTGAAAAGATTCAGAAAAGGCATAATTAGGCAGTTATCAGTAAAAAGGATAAGATAGGATATTTTTGTAGTAGGATATTTTTCGGCTAAAATAAAATTTGGACTAACCTATATAAGATGTTTTCTTTTTGTATTACATTATTGAGATCGTACTTTAATAAGTTAATTATAAAACTAACCGTTAACAATTTCTATAAAATAATTTTGAAAATCAAATTAAGAGTTTTTTGCAATTCCAAGTCGTTTTTTGCTTAATTCTAACATTCACTCCAGCACATAGGTAAATATTATATCATATATTTACGAAAATATGTGGTGCGGCCCTGACCCAACATTCCGACTACATCGTTGGCACAATGAAGTGTCTGCACACTTTTGCAATTATTCTATTTTGTGAAGCCAGAGCCACTCAGGACACCACCTAACATCAGTTTCTATGACATAATGACATTTGTCATACTAACATTTAATGTCATGTCATGCCAGTGACAGTGACGTTTGTTAAAATCTGACAATTTGCAACATAGCGACGAAGGCTGTGGATTCTGTTAAACCGCTTTTATAAACGCTCATAGCGCCTAAACCATTCATGCCATTGATCTGCAAATTTGTATACATATAAAGTCACTGGAGGATGAGTTGGTATGTGTAGGTCGTAGAGTAGACATATTTTCCTTATTGTTTATTAAAATATACATCATTGTTTTATTCGCATGTTCTTTTTATTTATTTTTGTTCGTTTTACTATGTTTCGTATTTTCCATTGTTTCATTATCATTTATTTTATATTATTATAGAAAGATGCTCTATGCTGTAATTCAATATATAATTTATTCTTTATTCCGACATTTATTTTTACTTTCCGACTAGTACCCTAGAAGGAAAGTATTGTAATCGACGGAAAAAAAATCGAGATTTTATTGGAAATACGTTTTTGGGTCCCCTGTTTCTGTATCTTCTTGTACCCTTCTAACATACTGACCGTCACATACGAACGTCACAAGTTTTTGCCATCCGTTATACCACACATGTCCCGTGACTATACTAATATAATTACGTTACTCCCCATCTTTTGAGTGGTCTTTGATAGCAACGCCAGCGCCTTCTGAGGGCTTGATCCCGAACAAAGCCATGTGGACCGGCCTAGCCGTTACACAACTTTTACTATTCGACTAGTACCCTAGAAGGAAAGTATTGTAATAGACGGGAAAAATGGGATTTGGGCAGAAATGTGCGTTTTCAAGTCGCCTGAACCAGTCGCAATGATTTCTGTTTGTCTGTAAATATGTGTATGTCTGTTAACACTGATCGCAAATTTCAGATTACACCGATTCTGACCAAACTGATGCCAGCTCATCCTCCAGTGACTTTAAACGTGTATGTCAATGTTTAGATTAATGAGATGATCGTTTATCGATGCTGTCTGATAAACGTGAGCCACCACTGACATGACATTTAAATGTTATTCTAGATCTGTCATTAGGTTGGTAATGAGAGTGGCTGTGGCTTCACTAAATAGAAATATTCTATCAACTATTTCTAATAGAAATATTAATAAAACACACAGAATCTTTCAAAATGGGTATTCATATATTTTAGTAATTGACAATTTAATGGGAAATCTATGTAAATTTACAATAAATCGGACCTAATCATTCTCTTGCATTATTTATCACATTATATAGCAACGCCATTGGTTGGAATATGATACGATATCGACAAATCCAAAACACCATACTGCAATCGAGGACACTTGGACAGTGTCCGACTGTTGCAAATGACATTAAAATGGCCGCTGAATTATTTATGCGAAATTGACAGGTAGACCGATGTGGTATTTGAACCATTGTATTATTGTGACAGTGTGTATACACAAATTGATATATCTATTGAGTTTAGTTCACAATACATAATAAATGAATAAATTATGCGGCGATATCATGTGGCAATTATATTTGAAAAACTGATGACAAAACTAACACGCAATAGTATGATTTTCTTAGAATATCAACTTATAACTTAGTTGTTTGCTGCTTTAATATCTACAAACATACCCACAACGAATATTTCTGTGAAAATCAATGTATTTATAATTTATCGATGTTCCATTACTTAACATATTTCACATTATTTTAAAACATAGTAGAATATAACAAAATAAATGGATGTAGTTCGGGCAATCTGTTTCCATAACAGTATTACTGCAGACATTGATCATCCCAACTATAGAAATAAGTCTTCGACATGTTGAGGCCCCGTTTTTTTTTTGTGGATTTTAATATTCATAAATAATCTAGATAAATATTGAAAACCTTAATTCTTGCAGTTGCTTAAGTAACTGTATAATAAAATGGTAGCTTCGCAATCAAAGCCATAATTAATGCCTGTATTGGAAAGCACAATATCCAAAGAGTCTCGTAGGTGCAGCGTGCAGCGGCAAAAAGTACACTCAAACTACTACATACATGGATGGCATGTAATATACATATAAGTTTAACATCATAAGAATATCTCTAAATGTCCATGTGTTACTGCATCGCATTTTCTTCGATGTTTTGAAGTTGAATTTCCCATTTAGTCGTGCATCTATCGTGTGGTCCAATTTTTTGTGTCCCAATAGACGCGAGAATTATAATCTGTTTCATTTGTTGAAAGGCAAACAATAATATAATTGTAGCCTAAGCAAGATTTTTTACACTACCCTGAACGGGTGAGTAATCTTCGTCATTTCTCCGTACCTTACCATACTTTGTGGGAGAAATACTAGCTTTGGTATTCAGCCAATAACTCTTCTCTATCACCAAAGCCCGAAAGAAGAAATAACACTTTGGTACAAATTATCGTAAAATTTCTCCTGGGCGTTCTTTGATGCTCGTAATATACTTCCCTGGTGTGCCGATGGGCCCGATGGCAATGGCAGTGCGAGCAAAAGTGAAGTCTGTGAGATGTTAACCCCAAGCTGCGAGTCACGTCTCCGATATATAGGGCGAAATAACGCGGCACGCAATTTCTTTATCGCAGCAGTGTGGTTGCTACCACCTACCCGAAATATCTGCGTTATCCTGCACACTTTTTGCACCGCTCACTCGTCGATACTTCTCGGCTATCTCCGACAATTTTCTTATCTGAAAACAGTAATATCCGAGTTAACCTGCTGTCGCATTACGCTATCTTGAGGTCGATACATCGATTAAATTTTTGCAATGTATTGGTTTAATACCGATGGATACATATATTCAAAGACAAGACCTGAGAGTAATAATCTTCCTAATTTTGTAAGGAATATTCGTTTGCTACAATTTTGACCAGCATTTCTTATTATCTTTCAGTGATTTTTCGTTTTTCTTAATACAAAAGTTATGGAACCAATTATTATCGTAATTTTATGTTCCATATTACTTCTATAATTACATAAATATCTGGGGTGGCCCTCACCCTACTTTCCGACTACACAGTTGGCACAATGAATTGTCTGAACATTTTTGCACTTATTCAATTTTGTGAAGCCGAGCCACTCTGTACCCTACCTAACATCAATCAGTCTGACATAATAATATTTGTCACACTGACATTTAATGTCATGTCATGTAAGTGTCACTGACATTTGTCAAAATCTGACAATTTGCAACACAGCGACGAAGGCTGTGGATTCTGTCAAGCCGCTTCTATAAAAGCTAATAGCGCCTAAACCGTTCATCCCATTGATCTGTAAATCAGTATACTTATTTAAAATCACTGAAGGATGAGCTGATATTACTATGGCCAAAATCGTATAAATCCCGAAGACGATGCATGTAACATTTGCCGCTTCCGGTTGTCATATTGTGGCCAAAACAATCCAGTTCGCCCCCCCCCCCCCCCCCCCCCCCCGGCAATTCTAAATAAGTATGCAAAATTTCAGCCTATCGTGTTCACAGACATACATACACACACACACACACACATACATACATAAATTTTCCAGAAATCATTGCAATCGATTCAGGGGACCCCAAAACACATATTTCCACTGAAATACCGAACATTGTTTTCCCGTCAATTACAATACTTTACTTCTAAGTATTAGTCGGAAAGTAAATACCTGGGGTAGGCCTCACCCAACTTTCCGACTACACCGTTGGCACAATGAAATGTCCACTTTTGCAATTATTCAAATTTGTAAAGCCATAGCCACTCTGAACCCGATCTAACATCAGTTTCTAGGACACAGTTACATGACTTTAATGTCATGTCATGTTAGTGGCACTGAGGTTTGTCAAAATCTAACAGTTTGCAACACGTGTTCATAGACATACCCACAAACCCACATACATACACACATACGTTTTCCAGAAATCATTGCAATCGATTCGGAGGCCCCAAAACGCGTATTTCCACTGAAATCTCGAATTTTTTTTTCCGTCGATTACAATACTTTCCTTCTAGGATATTAGTCGAAAAGTAAAAAACATGTTAATTTGACAATCCGTGACTTATTTAAACCGTCCAGAAAATGCTTGATTTGTTGACACAAGTAACTTCAGTCCGCATGATGTGTCATTTGGTCTAGTGCTTGAAACGCTGTCGGCCGAATAACAATTATAACCCTCATTGTTCAACAGCCCTCTCGGCAGACCAACCTAATGGAGTGACGAACCTGATAAATTGTTAATAAAGTTAAAAGCCGTCGCATGTCATTGTCTCGTCAATAATTCATTGAAACACTTCTACCCCATTTCAATGCGTATCGTCCACACCATTCCACTAGCTACGTCAACTTCAGGTTTCCGTATAACAGTGCCCGAACATCACGTGGTGGGGCGACGAGGATAATTGAAGTGGACGGACAAATATTTTCTCGGTAACTTTTCGCGATTTTCTATTAATTGATTAATTAATTAATATGGAATTGCGGACTATGAAGTGGTTGTTTGATTTGTTACAAAACTGAAGAGATTCGGTAACGTACAGTTTCAATCATCTGAAACTGAACATTAGCCATCGAACACGGTTTTCCCATTGACCTAGTTGGTTGAATTGACCTGTTTGCCTGGAGAGAATTCGTACTTAACTCCCACTTTTATCGAAATTTGGTCTATTATTCGGGATATGTCGCTCCGCAGACATAGTAATGTCCGATTTTTAATTTATGTTACGTTAGATTATGATTTGTGCGTTTTTACTAAAATTATATTACTACTGAGCGCATTTACGCACCATACATGTAACCTGTCGATGTGTATTTGATAAATATGAACGGTTATCAAGCTGCTAAGTTATAGCCTATAGCCTCTTGGATTTTAGAGGATGTGAATATCGTACTCAAAGCTCTTCATAATACTGTAAGTACCTGCTGATGAAGAAAAATAATCACCCGTCCCTTACATCGGAATTTTCTTATACAGGACTTTTGATAACCGATAGAAGACAAATGCATAGAAAATTACAACACAACATAATTAAATGTTGTTGTTCCTGTAATAGAGACAGTTTTAAAACATCAATGTACAGGTAGCGTCCTAGAATTGAACACACGATCGCGACTTATGTTCAAACCAAATATCTGACGTTCGTCTTTACTTATATGCAACATATTTTTTTCTACGGCTATGGTTCCGCTTTTTTTTTCAATCCTGACAACCGATAATTGGGAAAATCTCGGGAGTTTTTTATTACATTTTCTGCGTTTATTTTACAAGTAGAAGTGCAAATATTAAAAGAAAAACGATTTCTGTTAAG
Organism: Aphodius granarius; assembly: GCA_963971325.1. Lineage (NCBI taxonomy): Eukaryota > Metazoa > Arthropoda > Insecta > Coleoptera > Scarabaeidae > Aphodius > Aphodius granarius. The sequence continues at coordinate 30,084,964 of OZ020221.1, forward strand.
AAAGTGAGTACTTCCTTGCAAAATTATAATCAATTACATACGTACTGTTAAAAAAGACTTTGACAATCTCCGAGGATATCTTAATTTTCAATGTTAATAATAATGAAATTGTAATTCGACACCGACACCTTTTTATTTTCCGACTAGTACCTAAGGAAAGTATTGTAATTTGTAATCGACGGAAAAAAATTTGAAATTTCCGCGGAAATACATACGCGTTTTGAGGTCCCCTGAATCGATTGCGATGATTTCTGGAAAATGTATGTAATTATGTATGTGTGTATGTGTGTATGTTTGTATGTGTGTATGTTTGTATGTGTGTATGTCCGTGTCCACGATGTGCCCAAACGCAACAACGGATTGGGCTGAAATTTGGTATACGAATTTAATTACCGGGGGACGAACTGGTGTGTTTTTGGTGACAATTTTTGGCAGATGTTACAAGCGTCTTCTTAGGGATTTATCCGATTTTGGCCAAACTGATATCAACTCACCATCCAGTGACTTTAAATATGTATACAAATTTTCAGATCAGTGGGATGAACGGTTTAGGCGCTATAAGGGTTTCTAGATGCAGTTTGACAGAATCCACAGCCTTCGTGGTTGTATTGCAAATTGTCAGATTTTGACAAACGTCAGTGCCACTGACATTACATGACATTAAATGTCACTATGACAAATGTAATTCTGTCACCGACAATGATGTTAGGTAGCGTCCAGAGATGGCTCTGGCTTTACTAAATTAAATAATTACAAAACTGTTTAGGCACTTCATTGTGCCAATGATTTAGTCGGAAAGTAGGGTGAGGGCCAACCCAGATATTTTACTAACTTATCAAATTGATAATAATATTTGCTGAATTCTGTCTTTTCCGATTCGTTCTCGTTCTATTCTGAAACTAGATAAATTCACCCATATTTTATTACTGCTTTAACTATACGGCAGCTAAATAATTTAGACAAATATGTATATCATCTTGTTGCTTACTTTTTTTGGAGTTTGAAAATTTTCTGATACTTTGTTCTGTGCATCTTATTCGACCTTACAGATACGGATGTGTTTCGGCCACACATAAGTGCTTGGTGGCCTGCATGTTAACTGAAACCGATCTATTCTACATATAGATAATTAAATTCAATAATTATTCATAAACATCAAAAAATAATATTGAAATAATTTGATTCTGAGTGAGAAAAATGGAACAATTATTGGTGTTATTGCGTGGAGAAGGTGGAGTAAATTACGCCGCAAGGCCAGAAAAAGAAAATATCGGGGGTGGCCCCCACCCAACTTTCCGACTACATCTTTAGCACAATGAAGTGTCTAAATACTTTTGCAATAATTCAATTTTGTGAAGCCATAATCACTCTGGACCCTACCTAACGTCAGTTTCTATGACAAAACGACATTTCTCATCCTGACTTTCAATGATATGTTATATTAGTGGCACTGACGTTTGTCAAAATCTGACAATTCGCAACACAGCGACGAAGGTTGTGTCCCACTGATCTGCAAATTTGTATACATATTTAAAGTCACTGAAGGATGAGCTGGTATCAGTTTGGTCAAAACCGGATAAATTCCTAAGAAAATGTATGTCTGATATTTCCGGTTGTCAGATTCTGGCCAAATGCAATCCAGTTCGTTCCCTGGCAATTCAAAATATGTATACCAAATGTCAGCCCGATCCGTTGTACCGTTATGTGTTCATAGACATACACATACACACATACATACACCCATACACCCACACACCAATACACACATACACGATACACGCATACACGCATACATTTTCCAGAAATCATTGCAATCGATTCAGGGGACTCCAAAACGCCTATTTCCACTGAAAATTCTATTTCCGTCGATTTTAATGAATTTCTTCTAGGGTAGGTACTAGGTAGCCGGAAAGTAAAAATAGATATTTAATATTTGCTGGCAAAATAGCAACGAAACAGCAACTATCACTTTTTTGTAATTTCACATCACAAGAGTAACTGATAAATTTAACACGGAGCATAGAGGTATCTACGTCAGTGCGTTTATACGATGCTCTATATAATCAGTCTAATCGAATCGTATAGGAAAGAAACGAAGTAACTGTCGGTTAAACACAACATACTTAAGTATAATTATTATGATTTTCATATAGTTCTCAACGCAGCCTAACCTTTCAAGTGGAATACTGTAAATATATTAAAAATTTTAGCAAACCTTACCTTTTAGAAATAGAATCACAACACAAGTTTGTAATGTAAAGTGTTATTGATTTCTTTTTGTCTCTTATATTGAATTTCGTATCTTGCCATCTAGTACTAGAATTTAATCACGATGGTCGCTGATATAATATATTTACACATTTATCTTTGAAAATATGATTCAGATAATAGGCTGAGCTGATGTGACCAAGAATTAAGATTTTAAATATCTAAAAATAACAATAGACACGACCCATTTGATATATAACAAGACTATATAATGTTGTATTCTTTTTTGACCATTAGATTGTCTTATTGTTTCTAACAGATATGTAGTTACAAGTTACAACTAATACACTGCGATTTTTGATTCATTGTTTGAAGATTTGAAAACAATCCACCATATTATAAACAACTCGATTAAGATAAATCGTATGTGACACTTCAAAAATCTACTACTGTAATATAAAACCAAAATGACCAAGATTTACGATTTTATATAATAGGAAAGACCCATTTCATATATAACAAGTCTATATAATGTGATATTCTTTTTTTTAATCATTGATTGTTTCTAAAAGATATGAAGTTACGTAGTTACAATACACTGCGATTTTACATGCATTGTTTGAAGAAACAAGAAAAAACGTTTCTATGATAAGCACAATATTATAAACAACTCGATCAAGATAAATTGACGCATGTGATACTTCAAAAATACACTATTGTAATATAAAAAGCTAAATAAAATATTGGTGATTTATGATTATGAGACTCTAATGACTATTAACATTTATAAATTAAATTTATTCAAACAGCAAAGTTCAAATGCGGTTAGGTAAGTCTAGAAAAAGGAAAACCACTTAGATTACGTCCTTTGGTTAAACTATCTCAAAAGATCATTACTCAATTTTAGGACAAATATTACCATCAGGGATGTTGTTCACTCTGGCCTTTAATCATTGACTATTTAATCACTTGCCGAACGCTGCACATGCCATCAGTGAGACCAAGTCCGATACTCTAACCAATAACTCTTTGGATTATAGTTTTCATTTTTATTTTATATTTAATTATTATAGACTTGGATTTTTTTTTACAAAAATGCATAAAATAAAATCTTCTACAATGCGATGAATAAATCATAATTTACATTTAACCTTGTTATGGGGTAGGTCCACCTCATGTTCATTTAAGCGGTGTTTTACAGCGAGCAAAAATCCGAGCATTGCACAGTAAATGTAGTGTTTAGGAACTATAGATATTACGAGGTTGGTAGCACTGCGCACCGAATGGGGACTACGTGATATACGGTAAAGGCGGCGTCATGTAACAAACCTGTAAAAGTTTAAGTGAATAAACAAATTAGTTAAAAGTTGGTGTTTAATTGTAAAGAACATAAGATTGGCGACGAGGATAACAACGGAAAAAGAAGAACGAAGAGATATAAGAGGAATGGTGTTGCAGCGACAAAAGTTAACCTAAAAAAACTGGGAGAAAAGGCGCGGAAAAGGCGTGCGGAAAAAAATGGAAGGTGACATAAATAATCAAGGAACTGGCAATCAAGGTAACAACGGACCAACCAGCACAATAGGTGTTATCAGAGAATATGATTCAAGTAAAGAATCCTTTCTTACATACATAAAACGCCTGAAGCTATACTTCAAGGTCAATAACACGTGTGGACAAAAGCAAGCTAGTATACTACTACTACTAATGGGCTCTAAGGTTTATGACACGTTGACTAATCTAATAAAGCCAAAACAACCAGAAGACCTGAGTTTCAAAAAAATTGAAGAAGCTCTAACGGAGTATTACGAACCTGCCAAGTTGGTAACAGTGGAACGATTTCAGTTTTTTAAACGAAATCAAAAGGAAAGTGAAACAATAAACGAATATGCAGTACAATTAAAGAAAATTGCAATACCTTGCAATTTTGGCTCTTTCCTGCAAGAAGCATTGAGAGACAGATTTATTGCTGGCATCAGAAATAAGAAAATTCAAGAGAAAATATTATTAAAAGAACGGACATTTAATGAAGCACTAAAATTAGCCATTGGATTGGAGATGGTGGAACGAGAGGCGAAAGAAATGGGTGGACACAAAGAGACACAGTTTAAAGAAGTGAATTTCTGCAAGAAAAAGGGGGAAGAAAAATACAAGAAGAGTTCAGGGGACCACAAGAAGATCTGCAGTTGCTGTGGGAAACATCATTTGGGAAAATGCAGATACCTGGACTATAAATGTAATCAATGTGGAAAAAAAAGGTCATTTACAGAAGATGTGTTCCCAAGACAAGAAAAGGTTTGTTCGAAGTCTAGAAGAAGGGGATAAAGGAAGCAGCGAGGAAGACGTCGAAGACGATCATGTTAACGAAGAATCGCTGTAGTTTGCCAAAATCGCTAAGGGTAAAAATCCTTTTTTAATTGATGTAATCGTAGACGGTAAATGTTGTATTATGGAAATAGACACTGGTGCAAATGTATCAGTTATAGGTTATCGTAAATATTTAAAGTATTTTTCTAAATTTGCATTGAATAGTTGCAGTACTAAATTGTATACATTTTCTAATAATAACCTAAAAGTACTAGGACAAATATTTGTACCTGTTTGTTATAAGGATAAAAAGAAGGAACTAGGTTTACTTGTTATTGATAATTCAGAGGAGTCATGTCCTATTTTAATGGGTAGGAACTGGTTAAAAGAATTAGACATTGAGGTAGAAATTGTTAATAACATAAGTTTACATGATGGTTCAAAAGTTGGTCGAATTGTAAAAGAGCTTAAGTCAAAGTTTAAAGCTTTTACTCCTGGCAATGGAAAATTTAAAGATTTTAAGATTGATTTGGTACTTGAAGGAAATCCTACTCCTATATTTTGCAAAGCTCGTCCTGTACCCTACTCCTTGAAATCAGTTGTATCGCATGAGTTGGACAGATTAGAACAATTAGAGATATTGGAAAAAGTGAGTCATAGCAAGTGGGCTTCGCCTATAGTCGTGGTAGAAAGAGGTCAAGGGGAAAACCGGAAGATTAGAATTTGTGGCGATTATAAGGTGTCCATAAATCCTGTAACGAGAACAGAACATTATCCACTACCAAATCCAAATGAAATTTTCAATAAATTGAAAAATGGTAAGTGTTATACAGTACTTGATCTTACAAATGCTTACCAACAATTGGAGTTGTCTTCAAAGGCTCAAGAGTTGCTAACAATTAACACTCATAAGGGTTTCTACCGTTACAAACGAATGCCTTTTGGAATTAAGGGCGCACCAGCAACTTTTCAAGCTACAATGAATAAAGTTTTGGAAAATATTGACAACACTGCTTGCTATATTGATGATATTATAATTTGTGGTGAAAATTTGGAAGATTGTAAACAAAATGTTGAAATAGTATTACAACGTCTAGATCAGGCAGGATTGAAAGTTAGATTTGATAAATGTATTTTTTTCAAAGATTGTGTAACTTATTTAGGATTTAAAATAAGTGCAGAAGGAATTCGCCCTACAGATGAAGGTATAGAAGCTATTATGAAAGTTCCTACGCCACATGATGTATCTAGTCTGCGTTCCTTCCTGGGTATGTTAAATTTCTACGGTAGATTTTTACACAATTTATCCACAAAATTAAATCCTCTATATAAACTACTAGAAAAAGGTGCAAAATGGAATTGGACCAAATCTTGTGAAAAATGTTTTAATGAATGGAACAGATGTTACAAAATTGTAATGTTCTTACAATGTATGATCCAGACAAACCATTAATTATGACATGCGATGCTTCAAAGTATGGTATTGGTGCTGTCTTGGCACAGATAGTAGATGAAGTTGAAAGATCAATATACTTTGCATCCAGAACATTGAATACTGCGGAGAAGAATTATTCTCAGTTAGAGAAAGAGGCTTTGGCCATAATTTTTGGCATTAAAAAGTTTCACGTATATTTATATGAAAGAAAATTTTCAATAAATTCAGACCACAAGCCATTACAAACAATTCTTCATCCAAATAAAGCCATACCTTGTTTGGAAGCAGCAAGAATACAAAGATGGGCCTTAATTTTGTCAAACTATAATTATGACATAAAATATAAACAAGGAAAAGACATTTCTCATGCTGAATTACTCTCCAGATTACCTCTACCGGAGATAGAACCTGCATCAGAGGCAGAATTAAACTATTTTTCTAACGTAGATGAACTATCGTTAACAGCAGAGGAAATAGCGAAAAATACGGTTAAGGATGAAATTTTGTCAAAAGTGTACGAAAATGCCTTGTATGGTTGGCAAAACTATACTAATAATGACAAATTAAAACCGTATTTTCTTCGACAATCAGAAATTTCTATCGAGAAAAATTGTTTGATTTGGGGGAGACGCGTTATTATTCCTGAAAAGTTACGACCAAGAATATTGGATATGATACATGAACAGCATCCGGGAATTGTACGGTCTAAAATGTTGGCTAGAAGTCTTGTATGGTGGCCACATATTGATTCTGATTTAGAAAAATTAGCACAACATTGTGACGTTTGCCAGAAAGCTCAAAATTGTAGCCCAGAATTAGAATTTAATTGGCCTACAACATCTAGAATATTTGAAAGACTCCATATTGATTTTGCAACTAAAAACAACAACGATTTCTTAATAGTCATCGATTCATATTCTAAATGGGTGGAAATCAAATTAATGAATTCCACAACCACTGAAGCTACAATCACTGAATTACGCTCGATTTTTGCTAGTTATGGACTGCCAGAAAAATTGGTTTCTGACAACGGACCACAGCTTATTTCAGCTAAATTCGAAGAATTTTGTAGACAGAATGGAGTTAAACACATAAGAACACCACCATACCACGTTCAAACGGGGCTGCAGAGAGAACGGTGCAAATATTAAATATCTGGGGTGGCCCTCACCCAACTTTCCGACTATATTGTTGACATTTAAACAAATGTCCGTATATATTATTAGATCATAAAACAAGGCACCTCTCGATACAAATAACCATAATATTATACTGTCACGTATGTATCTGTGTTTTTCTGCGAGGTGTTTATTTATTCTTCGACGGCGGGCCGATAACGTAATGCGGACACATACAGTGAGCCAGCCGTGAACTCTCCATTACGACATAAACCGAAGGCGCCCGATAGGTATAAACTCTTATAGTGCCTAAACCGTTCATCCCATTGATCTGTAAATTTGTATACATATTTAAAGTCACTGCAGGATGAGATGGTGTCAGTTTGGTCCAAATCGGATGAGTACCTAAGAAAACGTATTTGACAACTGCCACTTCCGGTTGTCAGATTGTCACCAAAAACAATCCAGTTCGTCCCCCGGTAATTCTAAATATGTATGCCAAATTTCAGCCCGATCCGTTGTTCCGTTTGGGCGCTATCGTGTTCACGGACATACGTACACCGTACACACATACACACATACACACATACACACATACATTTTCCAGAAATCATTGCAATGGATTCAGGGGACCCCAAAACGCGTATTTCCGCTAAAATCTCAAATTTTTTTTTTCCGTCGATTACAATACTTTCCTTCTAGGAGTCGGAAAGTAAAAAGCACGCAATATCACGGTTAAAAGTTACTTTCTTAAGCCATTTATACGTTAAAAGCAATCGGCATTATGATAACGAACGAAAAATGGTGAAAGTTGAATGTCACTAATTTTTTCGCTCATAACGAAACGAATAGCGAATTCGTTTATCTCAATAACACCCCAGGTGAGCGAATGCTGGATCGAGATAAGACTAGCGAACAAGGCAGAATGCATAGTTTCTAAATTAATCAATTCACCTTCTTAAAGAGAATCGCGGATTATTTTTACCATAAACGTCGCCAAATTTACAACAAAGTTTAGGGACAGTGATTGTAGAAACAACTTATAGGCAACTAAATCCACTAAATGGTCACGAGCCCTAAAGACAGTAAATGACAAAAAGAAATTACTATTAATTATCAAAACCATGACTAAACAATGTAATATTGTTGAACTGGTGGAATATAGAGGATATGTCATTACTGATGAAATCACGCCTTAGATAGACACATCTTGAGTTTCGAGATATAAGTATTCCGCATTAACTAGACGCAGTAATATAATATAAACAGTAATTACAATAAGCCGTATTCACTGAACAATATTTTACATATATTATTAAAGTTATGCAGTTAGAAATAGAAATATTCTGTCCCGAACAACTACAAGAGCGCAAAGAAAATTGCATATACGTACTACATAACCAGAAACAACTTCCGACCAAAAATGTACTTAACTGAATGTAAGCCCATTCACAAGAGTGCGGTGAACTCGTATTTATTCAACTTGAGCGGGGAATACCAAGCCTTAATTAGCATAAAGAGTACAGCTTCATCTTAACGCTGTCATCGCAAAAACTTTTCCAATTCTATCCCCATCTTGGGCCACTCCTACTCCGCTTTATGTACTGCTCCTCGCCAGCACAGTTTTTCCACGCCGATTGAAATTGCTAATCTGGAGTTTGCGATAAAATTTTCTGGACCATGAACCAGCGAAACAATGCTTTTCGCGTACGCTGATGCCAGCGAGTACGGAAGGGGTAGTTAGTAGGGGGTGTCGTTTTCCGAATGGCTAATTGAATACGGTCCTTCAGTTCCTCAGCGAGCGGAGGAAGAAGTGTCTTCGGAATTGTGTGGCGGACAGGCGTACTTAACTTGGAACGGCATGCTAAACGATCGTCCTGTGCAGTACTTCGAAATGATCCGAGCGGCAGAGTGCTATTTAGAACGATTGAACAAGGGCGACGTCGGTCGTTAGCCGATATTCTTCGAATGTTTTTTTTTATTGTTGCGTATTGAATTGAAGCCAGGATATTGTCTACAGAAATGATTCGATGGCTTTAACAGTTATTGTAAAATCTCAAATAAAATACTGTAATAAGTACACCGGTCTTCACCCAAATTTCGACGACATCGTTAACACGTTAAAGCGTCTAAGGGTTAGTTTATTCACCTGTCTATAAGATCCCGATTAGCCATGTGTCACAGAAGTTGATTTTGTTGCCCCAGTAAACGCGATAGCGCCAAAACTGTACAACGGATCGAGTTGAAATTTATGTAAGTCAAGTTTCAGCCCGATCCGTTGTACCGATCCGTTTAGAATTATCACAAGATGAACTGTATTGCTGTGGATGACAATCTGGCAACCGAAAGTGGCCTATAAACAGGCCATCTTCCAATGATTATAACTATGTATACCAATTTGCAGATCAATGGGTTAATAAACGGCGTAGGCGCTTTAAGCGTTTGCAGAAGCAGTATAACAATATAGTCGAAGCCTTAATTGCCATGGTTGTCAATTTAAAAAAAATGATAAACGTCAGTGGCTGTGGCTTAACAAAAGTGAGGTATGGCAGATTGTTTAGACCAAGATTAAACGCTCCAATGTGTCAACGAAACTTCGGTGGGCGCATCCCCAGATTTTTGTTGTTAGTTACAAAAGCAGAAATTAAGGCAACATTTACGCATTTATAATTGCGTACAGGGTTTTTCAGTCTAGATTCTAGACTCTAGAATGTACCCAGTGCGTACAGTTGATGTAAAAATCAGTATTTGCTGATAAATTATTCGGTACACAGAGGGAACAATTTATTCGATACAACACGAATATCTTTGAGTGAAGAATATTACTTGTTTCTATATCCACAGAAAGATCATTTGGTTGGTTCAAGTTAAATCCAAAAGTCGCAGAGTAAGAATATGATTTTCTTGATGTTCCAAGTATTACGTTTTCTTGTTTTAAGTATGAACGAACTGCTTGAAAGGAATTACGTCTGTTTTCCGCGATACGTACGTATATTTTTGGGTCAAGAAACTGTTTGTTCGTTGAAGAATGTATATTTTTCACCCAACAAAATATTGTTGTTGATGTAAAACGAACTTACGCAGTCAATCTTACTCTTTTTTCGTCAGAGCCAAATATACTCAACATAGACACACTAAACTCATAAACCGGAAGAATAACTTATTACAATCTTATTACATTAAAATATTATTTGGATAGCAAAAATATCCTCTTCATGCTACAGTATATATGCAAGAACTTTTTTCTTAATTTCCAAGAATAGAGTTCTCTCTGTGTAAGCTTTTCCACTACAATCCTGGTTTTCCTTATAATCCTTGTAAGTCACCCATGAAATAAAACGTAGATGTAAACAAACTATATAAGAGCACTCAGTATCGTCGAACTTATGTAATGGTGATATGTGGCAAAAGATGCGAGAAACTGTTAGCGCCATCTGTAAAGTAATTACACAACTTTTCATGTATCTCTCAGAGTAAGAATATTCGGTTAAGAAACTGATTTTTTTTTGTTGAAGCATATATATTGTTGTAAGACGAACGTCTACTTTTTTTATTAAAGAATAACTTTATCTTTGTCAGACAAAAGTATACTTAACATAAACATACTAAATTCTTAAATCGTACGAATAACTAACCGTTGAAACAACTATATATTTTCTGTTCAATTTTTGCGTTTAGTGTTCTCAAACAAATAACAGTGATGTATAAAAAAACGATTATCAAACTAAAAAAAAATATTTTTTAAACAAACATATTTGTTTTGTATAAAATAAAAAACGTTTTTTATAACAGCCCTGATTGCATTAGATACTAATTAATTCACTACACGTAGAAATACTGATGTACATAGTTGCTTTCGCAGATTGGACTCTAAATCCCATCAAGATTTTATTTTCAGATATATTCATTCTGCCATAGAACCATATTATTGAATTTTATTAGAATGCTTTAGTACAAATTTTTAGAATAACTACTTTGAAAGTATTTAAATAAAAGTTTTATTGCAATTACCTATGATTATTAAAACATGTTTATTAACATTCTTCATTGAGTTGCTTCACATTTCGTTTCATTTTGAAACTTACCTAACTGAACCGAGGTGAAGATTTAGAACAAGAGCATGTCTATAAAAAAAAACAAAAGAAAAACAAAGGAATCTGATCAAAAAGGCTTCTCCATTTATCAAACACTAACTTAGATCAAAAGTACGAATCGCGTAGCAGTACACTTAACAGGATCGACTAAACGGAATTTTAGCCTATTCCATTCACCTCCTCAATTTCGAGAGCGGGCATCGCGTGCCCGTCGCTGAAAGGCGGCCAGGTAAGATCAAAAGATGTTTGCACAGTTTCCCGAGGGGCAGCTACGACTCCCGCCCCCTACCGAGACGGTAAATTGAAACGGCATTTAAAAAAGCCCGTGTATTTTGAAATAACACACATTTCCATCTTGTATGGAACCGGCACACGCCTCCTTTGATCTTGGGCGAATATACACTCGCGGTGAACGAAGGAGTTCACTCTATTTACAGATTAGTCGCTGATAGGAAACTAAAGATAGCGAGTGGCAATTTCCTACTTTTTTGTGTTGAGGCGCTCGACTGGTCTATGTAAATATAGCGTCCCTTCTACTCTTACGATTCGCTCGTGTAAACGGGGTTGTTTGAATTCGGGTCTGGCCTTCCTAATGCCAGTTGAATGGAGGCATGGGGCTCCATCTGTCGGAGAGAGTGGTAATCGTTTATAGTACGTCTGGACTGGCTCGCAGTTTCTTCTGATTTTCTTTTGCAATTGAATCGCTCTTGGGAGAATGATAACAATTCGCTTTCAGCGTTTTACGATAACATTATCTTAGGAGGAACATTTATTTAAATTTTGTTAGCATGGTTTCAGGAGTAGTTTTTTTTAAGTGGGTAAATTAGTATAGAAGACCGTTTTCCACGGTCGCAGTTGTGTTGCAGTTTGCACCGAGCCACGAGGTATAAAGTATACATTTGTTTTTGCAAGATGTTTGATCAAGAACTCAGCATAATACGATATCCTTTAGGCATTCAGTGAACAGCTATAAACGTTCTAGCTGTCTTTGACAGTTCTTCTGCTGCTACGAACAGCGTAGAGGCCCTTATGTAGGGATGGACCCAATGCTCCCTCGGTACCCTGCATAGCCTACGGTATTGATAAGAATCAATGATGTCCTCCTCATCTGAATTTAAATTCGACATAACAACAAATCAACTGCACAGCTTTAGTAGATAATATCAATTGACCCACCCACAGTCAGTCTTGTCCGCGTGCGTACAGAAGCTTCATTCCGGTTGTAAACTGCTTAGTGAGGGGAACTGCTTTGCATCTTTGGTCCGAAAACAGTTGCATCGTGGGCGCTTGCAATAATTGTTGGTGATTTCTTACATCCCACATTGCTTCAGAACGAAATGAAAAGATATCTGAAAATTACTTCAAACACGACTTTTTAAACTGACACTGCCATATGTCACCAGTAGTGCCATAGTCATGCATACTAATTCATTTAAAATCAGAGTCGTGATCATGACGCAAATTAAATTCCTCGTATTCTTTGACTTCGCTAATATGATTCAGTGGTTAAGTGTGTGTTTGATCTGTTTTCTTCTATATTCGCTTACAAGAACGATGATAACCCTAAATCTGTAAGTAATTGCCTCAATCTAAAGAACGAAACCTAGCTAATTTGTTGCGTTCAAAAGTAATATATTCTTTATATTTAGCGAAACACGGAATGCACATAGTACTTGCTCGTTGACACATGCTGGACGGGCTTTCATTTGCGAGGAATAACTTACGCGGATTCTTGTCGCGGTTCCTTTTGAGAAGAGGGCATATTAACGATTCCAGCCATTTATATATATATATATATATATATATATATATATATATATATATATATATATATATATACATGTGAATGTATATTTTTCTTTGTCATATTGTTTGTACCTTGTAACAATTGATTGTATTGTTCTACTGCAACCTACAAGTAAAGGTACTTTATTAATTTATTATTATACTTTCGGCCATTTTTGGAAGAAAAATGGTGACCACGTTTGCAGAGAAATCACAATTTGAAAAGCAATTAAATGTGTCACAGATGTAGCTGGAAAATTGGTTAGAAGGATACCAGATATTTTATAAAACGATAAAGATTGAATAATTTCGATGCACCGTATGCCAGCAACGCAACGCCGCGTCTGGCCGTAAAGCACTGCTACAATGCATCTTATATGCCAAAAACTTCGTTCACACAGTTCGATTCGACCATAAAATTTTTATACCAAAGCAAAGCATATGGCCCTAGATACCATACCGAGAAGAAGTACAGTCTCCAGTATCAAGTAATTAGAGAAAAACGTGAAAGCCAGCACTGCCAGCAGCGCACTCCAACAATCTCGCAGACAAAACCACCGAGGTAATTATCTAAGGTACAATTGCGTCTCATAGCAACGCTGGTAAAGGCAATAAGGTGGTAGCTGTTGGAACGTGATAGAAGCCACCCCTTTTTTACCGCCACTGTCCACCCGCAATTACAGGAGTAGGAAAGAGCTCAACTTCGGTCCTCCTCGTGGTTTCTGAAGAGATCATTACCTCGTCTTGAACGGAGACGACCTCGCGGCACGTCGGACATGTTAATGATGATGCACACATTTTTCACCCTCGCACCTTAACCTTGCACGGTAGGGTAAATTGCCCCTTCACTTCTGCTCCAAGCGTCCCTTGCGGTGGGTCGTTAGGGTGCACACTGCAGAATGCTTGTTTCTGTTTTGCGTAAGGGAACTATCAATAGCAAAGAGGGAAAGTCAAGACACCTGTATACCGGTACTGCGCGCTCCATTTTGCTGTTTCATACATAAACAAATAAGCTATATGTATATTGTGAAGACATTTACTGACATTTACTCTTTTTGTTCAATATTATTCTGTTTTTCTACATTATTATGGTTTTTACTATAATTCTCTGTTCTTACACATAATACAAAATAAGATAACTAAAGTTTAAATTGTTCTTGCAAAGTCTTCAGCTTTATTAAAATTTCCGTTAAATAAAATTCCCTGACGGTTTCTAGTATTTTCAGAATTATTTGTTTGTACAACATTTAGTAATTCCCATATAAGAACAGTATTCAACGTCATTTCATGGCATAGTTTCTCAGACATAATACTCTTGTCTGTAGCTTAAAAAAATCAGTGAATGTTAAGGGCCCCGTCTCCTACCCCCAAAACGCGCAAATACACCACTCCGTTAATATGGCTCAGATTGGAAAACTAAGTGAACTATTTCTTAGAATAGGTCCTTACGCATGCTCTATCATAAAGATTTTTTATTCTAATGCAATTTATTTATGCAAATTTTAATGTAAAAGAAATTTAAACTACAGATATTGAAAAGCTTTATGATATAACATGCCTATGTGTCTTGTATATTGTTTTGTATCACAAAAGTACATTAAATGTTAATAATAACTGCACGGTGTATTGCGGCGTAAACGCAACTAGAATTACGTTGTGGGGGAGTTTTGCGTGGTTGGCTACACAATGGGTAGTTGCGTAGTTCCGATGTCATTTGCTAGATGGCGCTGCATTTCGATAAACAAATCTACAAAGATTATTTAAACATATTATTACATTTATGGATATTCATATAATATCGGTGGCTTTTATTTTCATTCCTATGAATGCAATCTTTCTTTATTTATTCAAACTTATGTACAACTAGTTGCAGAATAATTTGGTTTTAGGTTAGGTGCTTATGTACTACAATTATGTTTACCAGACCTACCGGTATCCTTTTTTATCATAACTGCAATAGATCAAATCATTCTTCTTTTATTAAAACTTCAAAATCAGCTTGGCTTTGATAAATTCTTCTTCTATCGTTTTTATTCACTTTATTGGAAATGATACACTAATACCGCTAATACACAGTTACCTACATATGTCAAAGTTTATTTGTTTACAATGAATTTCAGAAATATGAAGCCTTGTCTTCTGTAAAAATTATAGCAGTAAATTGACTTCAGTAAGATGAGTGGCTGTCAAATGTCATAAAAAATAGCTATGTATGTTAGTCCGAAAAGAGTGATGCCTATTTGCATAAGCAGCATTTATTTTTTTTATTTATAAATTGTATTATATTAGAGCCACAAGCATAGAAATTCCTTGAACAAAATAAAATTACCCTTTGCATGAGTATCATACAATATTTTTTCTACAAAAGCAATCAAATAGGTACTTTGCTGTAAATCAAATAAAACTAACATGAGTATATAAACATCAAACTTAGGACACTTTTAATGCTAAACAGCTGTTAAATTGTACAGAAACGATTACTTTTAATATTATTGTAGACAAAATTATGATTTGCACAAAAAGGTTATAATATGACTATCTATGAGTACCTACTTGCCGTTTAAAGGTAATATACTACTAAAACAAGACATTTTCTGTTGTAACATGCGTAATCTATCAACAAAATTCAGTATGTATTGCCTATTTTATTTTGTTCCGAAAAAAGGACATCATTAGTAGAATTGGAGAATCTAAACTTGTTGGTTTCTGAAACAATCGTTTATTATTTATTTTCTCAACAGATGATTTTCCAACCTTTGCCATCACTGTTATTGGTTATTGCTTTCTGACAATGCTGGCCACGCATTACGATTTACGATGCAGCACGTTTTTTTTTCTTGACCTATCTATCGTTCCTAGAGGTTATGGGGATAGAGACATAGAGAGCACTCAGATCATAGGCTCAGACTAATGTCGTTATCGGTTTGTGCATGTAAGAGAGAAACAGAATTTCAAGACGGCTTCGCGCGGCGAACGCATTGTTTTGTATGAATACTGTGGTAGGGCCGTATCGTGGCATGTTCAACGTAAATGAAAATAATACAAGATTCGGTATTAGTAGCGCCATCTACTTCTAGTGACTTCGGTTCTGCGAAGCTTTGGGTAAACACATAACGTTTGACCTTGATACGGGAGCCTTAAATAATGATTTTACAATTGTTAAATTGTATTTTACATTATTGAAAAGTACTCAATTACGGAGACATATTTCCGTTTAACGGCATATTTTGTCACTTCAGAACAGAATTAATTACCTTATGACGCGGGGCAGTTCTAAGGTGCTGAACTCCAGCCCTGTGTCAGCATATACGCCATCAATATGGCACAAGTTTTAATAAAGAACAATTAGAACCAAAGAATGCTAATTTTTTGACATTAAACTTAATTATCTTTTATTTCCAGGAAAACAAAAATGGGGCCGCAATCGATCTAGAGGAAGAGAACGGAGATGCTGACCACGACTTTCTGGAGAACGGCAGGGACGGCCTAACAGGAACACCTGATTCCTCACACTCAAGGAATGAAAAGGAACTGGAGGATCTGATGGAAGTCGAGGCGACAGCTAAGACATGCATCATGCATGCTCTGAGCATTGTCAGCTCACCGGCCACACAACCAGGTTCCTCCCCGCCCCCTTTAGCTGCAGTTGCACCATTGACCACAGCAGACGACTGGAAACCAACTGCACACACACGTCTCTCGCCCAAGATACGACACGAACCGTATTAGTGATTGAGCTTGCACCATCATATTAGATTTTTAATAGAAATTAATAAAAACTCTCGTTAGAAAACTCCAGGCGTATGAATATGTTTGGTGTAAAAATGTTTCTTCGGTTTGCGGCATCGACTATTGTTGATAATTTAAGTTAAAGTCGCCTATGATGCTGAAGTTTTCGCTTAGTATTTCTTTCGAGGATATGTATTTGTTTTTTGTGAATTTTTCTCTTAGTTCTTAGTGTTTAGAGATATTTAGTCGGGTGAGTGGTATAGTGAAACGTAAACAGCATAGATATTAATTAATAATATCTGCCTTAATTGAAGTTACTTAATGTTGTCATTAACCATTTATTAAGAAATTAATTAATTATTACCATTCGTAAAAGTTTTGATATTTGATTATTTTGTTAAACCTGCATACGCTCTAACTCTAACCACTCATTTCGATTTTTTTTAAATATTTTAAACGCATTAGTAGACCCAATAAATTATAGCAATGTGTATTGCCAAAGCTGGACACAAATATGTTAATCTGTTAATCGTTAATTGCCCAAGGTGATTTTGATAAATTAGTTAGCTTCTTTTAATGGATATTTCGTTAAATAAGTCCACTAATAAAAATTATTAACAAATAAATGTATATTTTTTGTAGCTTTTGTGCCCACCTTTGTGGATAGCTGATTTTCTTGTTCAGAAAACATTTTTGCTAATATACCATATAAAATGTTACAGTTTTTAAAACCATGATCAGGATATCTTCCAGGATTAATCTTACTTATTAGAAATTTCGAAGCTCTTAGACAAATGTTATAGCAATAGGATTTATTTAACAGAAAATCAATAGGTTTAAAGAGTGTTTTATATAATCATAGAAATAGAGAATTAAAAAAGGATACCGACAGCAGAGGGAGATAGAAAGAAAAGTGGTGAATAAATCGATTTTTGAAACTAAATTTCCCCTTGTATTTTGACAAAGGATTGAACATTATTTATTTAACGAAAATGAACTGTACATATTTGTGTATTATATACGAATAAAAAAATCGACATATCATCTATTCTAAGGTAAAAAATTATAATAAGGCCTCATAAACATGTTTGTTTTTCTTTTGTTAGAAAAGAACAACAAATTGGAAACGAAATTTAATGTTAGGGAAATTTTTAATGTAAACTTTAGGATTTACTCTAAAATGTTATAAAAGTATATTTATAATGAATATAGACGAAAAAAAATTAAATCTTTCGAGAGAAAAAAAAATATATATAAGACCTAAGATTAAGACCAATTTTATTATTAACAATCTGTTGCCTGACGTGAGATTTTTACTGTAGATACGTTATATTTATATCTTTTCGAGAAAAAGAATTATCCTAGGCTGTAGTTATACATAAATATATATATATGGGTGTTAATTATCTTTTTCGATCGTGGGGCATCTTGGTCTAGTTGGGAGTGCGGTTACTGTTCGTTTTTTTTTTTTGTTTTAGGGGTTCATGAGATTACTACCCCTTAACGCGCTCTCTGTCACAATCACGAGTAACATCTTTGCCTTGTAAATTTACTGTGTAGAGCTTTTGTTTTATTTATTTTTTTTGGAACTTACCGCTGACGACCATGTTATCTAAATGTATATGTAACATATACTCTACAATGTACTAGTCATTATAAATATATATATGTCCTCCATTGTATGGCAATTGTTTTATTTCTCTATTCCCCAAACCAAATGATGTACTTAGTTGAAACCGAACGGGCTGATGCGGGCTATTTACATTTTCTATTGCGCTATGTATTTCTACCACGAACAGTTATTTGATAATAACTAGAATTTGTTTTCCTAATTTATAGGTTTTTTTGTTTTTATAACATATAATATCCTTTGAGGATTATACATGTGATTAGGATCAATTTTAGATTCATTTGTTCTTGATTAATGATGTCTTAGTAGCATAGAAAGAAAGCATTGTAATCGACGAAAAAAAGGGATTACAGCAGAAATAAGCGTTTTAAGGTTTACTGAATCAATCCACTGCAAAGATGTCTGGAAAATATGAATGTATGTGAGTCTGTGAATACTACAGCGTTCAAACGGTACAACAGATCGGAATGAAATTGGTATGTAGAATTACCAGGTCGAACAAATTTTGGCCAAAATAATACCAGCTCATCCTCAAGTGACTTTAAAGATGGATACGGGGATATCACTCCGATTTACGTTATCGAGCGTTGCTATGGGTTCAATAGAGAAGCAACCTACGACGCGACGCCGACGGTTGTCTGAGCATTGCCCTCCCTGTAGCCGGGGAGATTAATCGAAAACGCCTCTAATGTTCTCTGTCATGGTGGCGAATTGACAAATTTTGAAAAATCTCAGTGGCCCCACTGACATTAAGCTTGGATTCAAAGTGGCTCCGGCTTCATGAAATTGAAAAATGCAGAACGTGTAAACGCTTTAATGCGTTACCGAGAGGTAGTCGGTGAGTTGTGTGGCGGATAACGCAGATATTTTAAATGTTTACCTACTTTCAATTTCGTGTTTTTATAGATGGTTATTATTTTAACGGTGTGATAATAGCAAACAGGTTTCATTTCGTCATAATACGACTTTTACACATATGCAACTCAGTCATGCGATTCTAAACATGTATCAGGTCGTACGCAATTTTTTATTTTACTCTATCCAATTTGTATATATACAGAAAAGTCGGCACCATATGGAAAGAAATTTATTCTTTATAAAAGTTGCAGCGTATACCGTGTGGTTCAAAATGAATAAACCGAACATAAGAGTAAACTACCTTTAATGTTAGAGTTAATAGATAAGATGTAGTGATGGCAGTGTGCAGAACCTAAAAGAAAGAGTAGGAGATGCGTTTGGCAGATCGCAATACAGAACTTACTGGGCAGATGAATAAATCCGCCCGTAAAATAGTTGCTTATCAGCCATTTTTTTTAATTGAAAAAAGTTTAGTATTGATAGTGGTTTAAAAAATTCTCCCCAATTCAACTAATAGACATTTTTTTTGTAATTCTCGCAATTTTAAATACGCTTGTAGCACTTGTTCTAACACCATGACTTTCACCCACTAGATATGTGGTAAGTCGGAATTTTGTCTTTTGTTTTGAGATTGCATAGACAGGCAGAACAAACGGTTGTAACAGATGTAAGAATACCAAAGAGATGTTTGGTTAGGATATAGTTTGGGTCCTTTTGGACCGGATGTCATAAATACAGATTTTTTCTAGAAGTTTGTGGAACAGTCCGTGTGGTCTGAGGGTTTTTATTATTGAGGGTTTTTGCTAAAATAACGAACTTTGGTTCTGTGTGTGGAGGGGAAACAGCTTTCCTGGTTTTGAAGTATATTTTAGAATATTAGTCGAGGTCGTGGTTTAGAAGTCGAAAGATGTAGTCGTTACGTGTTTTAGGGCAATAGGCCCTTATCTTGTGTTTTGTTTCTGTGTGTGCCCGTGATGCCATCTCTGCTGATGTAAATTTGCCAATAACAATTTAGGTAATTTTTATAAAATAATTATGTCTCTGTCATCCGTTTTCTCTCCAACTATTATCATATTGTCAACGGTTTCAATGATTATTGTACACTCGATCTGAAGGGTTTTTAATCTTTTTGTTCATTTTGTAAATATATTTGTTTTGGTTAGAATTTGACTTTTAATCACCCTGATGTTATTATATCAAGATTAATTCATTTACGATTATTTTTGGCTTCTAAAAATCTAGCGATACCAAACCCTCAAGGTTTCAAAGACAGTTCTCGCGTCCTCCGTTTGAATTTGATATAAAGTAAATTACATTTTGACCGCTCTGTTTGCTACGCTACCAATAAAAACAGACTCCAGGTCCCAACCTCTTACAGATATATATCAAAGCCATCAAGCAATACTTACAACAGGTAAATAAATTACTTTTCAGTGACTTATTATCCGTGATTATGGGAATGCTTATAACACTAATTTTGCTAGCTGCCTCCGTATTTGCATGGAACAGACCTAAAAAACGAAAAAGTTGATACACAAGCATAAAAAGGTATTCTCGGTATTGATCTTACTACTCTAAACCGTTCATCCCATTGATCTGTAAATTGGCATAAATATTTAATGTCGCTGGAGGATGAGCTGATATCAGACGTCACCATAACCCATCCCGTTCATCCCTGGTAATTCTAAATATGTATGTATACCAAATATCAACACAATCTGTAGAATTCTTTTGGCGCTATTGTGTTCACACGCATACAAATAGTAGAGTTCCCGTCATCTTGTGAATATTTCAGAGCTGACGTAATATGATTGACGTGTTCAATAGAAGTTATGAAAACATTTTTCTTTGTATTATTTGTGCTATCACTGCTATCACTGACCGAGTACGTATTCATAACATTACGGAAATTCTGCTGTACCTAATCACAGACATTTTTCAGAACCCACAGCACTGGATACAGGAGAGCTCAAAACGAGTTCTTCCGCTGAAATCACGATTATGTTACCGTCGATTACAATACTTTCCGTCTAAGATACTATCCGGAAAGTAAAAATATGTGGGGTGGCATCAGACAACAAGACATTTTGGCACAATGAAGTGTTTAAACCTTCTGCAATACTCCAATTATGAATTCATTAAAACATAAATCCACGTCAAAAAAATAGGGTGTCTATTTTTTACTCATTGTAATACCTCCGTTCACCCTTTTCGTAAAAAACCTTTCTTAAAACTTCCTTATTACAATAAGGTAGATAATTCTAATTAAAAAAAAACAGCAACACAATTTTATCCTATATTTCATACAAACAAAGACCTTTAAAATACCTAACAAATAAATTGGGGCGTAATCTTAAAAATTATTATATTCTGCCAGCCATACTTCAGACGTATTATCCACAGCTAAACCGTTTAAAAGCTGAGTGTCGGATATATTATTGTTCGCAAACGGAGGCACCCGGGCGAGGGAGCTAGAAAGGCAGTGGGTCCACAGGGTCCGTGTCGCGTGCTCATGTTATATTACGACGGCGGGGCATTCATCAAGGAGGCCGTGCCCGTACGGGGCCGTACCGGGACGCTAATTGTGCTTTATGGGGGCGCGACTGGAAGCCAGAACCGGGGCGGTTATTTTTCCCGGCGACGGTGGCGGTACAGACGCAAAATAAACAGCCCGCACCTGGCCTTTTCCCTTCACACGCGTACCCCTCTAACCCTTAACCCCTAGAGGCAACCGCCGAAAAGTGGAAACTATTATCCAACCGCCCGCCGATCAAAATCTGTCTTAATTTGTTAGTGTACTAGGCGTAATAGGTTGAGTAGAATAACGCGGAATAAGGTAATCAATAATAAATATAGTGACCTGGTCAATTTTTATCTGACCACAACTTTGCCTCTGTATCTTAAGGGTTGATAAATTAAATAAAATTAAACAGCAGTTCTCACAACAATATAGAGCATATATCTATTAATTAAATCAATAAAACAAAACCGCGTTTGATGCATTACAAAATTCTTCTTTTTCGTTCTTGATAGCAAGGACTTTCTATTCCCGCCGGAAATATCGCGACAACTAGCCTGCATAACAATAATAATTCTCTCCAAGTCCTCAATGTACGACAATAGTTTTGTTCTTGTGATATTATAGTATGTACCTACATACTGTCCGGGTATTTTATATGTGTATTTTTGTATATCTTAACTAGTCACATCAATATTTGTAGCCAAGTCATTGCGTAAGGTATTAATAGTACAATAAAAAAGTACGCAATATAAAAATAACAAAAAACTACTTTACTTCGAGATAAAAAATCAATTGGGAACAATTTGAACAACTGTGCTCTCATAAGCATCAGATCAAGATATACTTATCTCTCAGTAAACCAAACTTTACTCTAAGTGTACGTGTATACAACACTTAAAGCTTAAAAATAAACTTCAATAATAATCAATTTAAAAAAAAATGATTTATCTCTATCTATAAATCGCGGTTCACAGAAAAATCTTGTTAGTGCCTCAAGATGAGAATTCTAGTGTTGTTAGCGTTGATCTCGGTGGCCTTGGCTGACCGCATCCATTACGATGGGTAAATCTAAAGCATATTAAACAAAACTGAATATAACAATAATATTTTAGGTACAAAGTTTACAATGTTATTCCCAAAAGTAAGGATGACGCTAGATTGTTAAATTTACTGGGTGAAGATGAAACTTACGATTTTTGGACGGACGGTATCATCCTTGGTGCTAACACCACCATAATGGTACCACCACAAGCACAAGCTGAATTCGAAACCAGTTTAATTTACAACAAACTTTCATATTCTGTTCTTATTGCTGACGTTGAAAGGTATTATCTCTATCTGTGAATGAATAGTCAAATTGTACTTATCGGGTTGCACTTTTGTAGCGTTGTAGAAATGGAATATCAAAGAAAACTCAACTCTCCTAGGTTGGAAAAAGGACGCATCAGCTTCACTGAATACCACCGATATGATGACGTAAGACTTTTCGAATAAATTTAGTTACATTATTTTCGCACAAATTTTTACACCATTTTTGCACCTTTGGTGAATCAATCACCAGAGTATGGAAATCTTTAGTTTTGGTCTTTCAAAACTATCAATAGCTTTGTGTTCTTGTGTTGAATTAAACAAAAAATAGGTTAAAAGTATTCGTTATTATAATAAAATCTCAATTTGTTGGCACTTTAGATGGTTGCATACTTGGAGAGAATTGTTGCTGACTACCCCAACAGAGCTTCTTTGGAGATGTTTGGTTATTCCACTGAGCAACGTCCTCTTTACGCCATCCACATTGGTACTGGACCATCCAGCAATCCAACTCTTCTCTTCGAATGCGGCATCCATGCAAGAGAATGGATTGCTCCAGCTGTTTGCCTATATGTAGTTGAACAGCTTCTGAAGAGCGACAATGACAGAGATCTCATCTCGAATGTGAATTGGATTATCATTCCATCCCTAAATCCTGATGGCTACGAATATACCCATACCACAGTAAGTATAAATGCCTTCCTAATCTATACTTCCTACATGTTTTTCTTTCATCTATTAAAGAGTCGCTTCTGGAGAAAGACGAGAAGTCCGGGTGTTAACTGCTATGGGGCAGATGCCAACAGAAACTTCGACTATTTCTGGATGGAAGCTGGAGCAAGCGCAAATGAATGCTCAGAAACTTTTGCTGGTACTCATCCATTCTCCGAGCCTGAAGCACAGGCTTTTGCGGATTTGGTAGAGCGTATTGAAAATTTGGCCGTTCATCTCTCCGTGCATAGTTATGGGCAATGGTTATTGTACCCATGGGCGTATATCGCTCAAGGACCTGATAATGCTGAAGAGCACCAGATTATAGGAGACAGATTTGCGGAAGCGGTTGCGTCCATTGACAATACAATTTATACAGTTGGAAATTTGGCCGCATTGCTGTACCGCGCCGCTGGCAATAGCATTGACTGGGTTTACCAGGCTGGAGCTAGGTTAAGTTATTGCATCGAGCTTTCTGGAGGTGGCTCACAAGGTTTTGACTTACCACCAGAGAGAATACTCGCCGTTTCACAAGAAGTCTGGAATGGCTTCCTTACCTTCTACGATTATGCCGTTGAAGTTGGCAGATCTTAAATACGTTAAAACATGTTGATAAAATAAATTCTTTACAAGTCTCCTGTCTTTTTCTTGCGGAATTAAAAATTTGTCTATGACCATACTTAATATTTACAAATATTACGTCAAATACAACTTATAATCGTATCATCAGACAACAAAAGATAGCATCACATTATTTTATCAAAGTCCCGAATTGGAAAACAAGCACTTGCACTATCGGGTTGAAGTACCCGTTTTGAACTCAAAGTCACATTGGAATTTTTATCGCCACTCACAAAGATAAGGTGTTGCTCTTAAGAGTCCTGATTCGATCAAAATCTTTAGTTGCTGCAATGAAAATCTTGCTATTGACACTTTTTATGGTTGCCTGCGTGGCAGGCTATACCAGCTATGAAGGGTAAATCAGCAAACGCTGCACAACCATAACATAAACATTTGAATCTTTAGTTATAAGCTGTACCAGACCATTCCCAAAAGTATCCACGAATTGAAGGTTCTTCACCTTTTCACCCATGATGAGGATCATTTTGATTTCTGGTCGGAGATTCGTGCAGTTGGACGACCAGTTAATGTGATGGTATCGCCAGAAGGAGAAAGGAAGTTTACCAAAGTTTTGAATTTAAATAGGATGACTTTCACAGTTCTCATCGAAAATATTGAACAGTAAGAATTCTCTGAGGTAAAAAAGTTTATGCATTCAATTTTTTTAGAGTGTTCCAAGCTGAAAGACTAAGGCAAGCCTCTACCACGAAAACCAAGAAAGGAAGGATTGATTTTGAGTCATTCCAAAGATACGATGCGGTACGCTCATCAGAATTATTACTAGTAATTGTTATATACCAAATTTTTATTTTATAGATCGAGGCTTACTTAAATCAGTTAGGCGAAGATTATCCCGAAATTACTAAAGTGGAGACCATTGGGCAAACTTACGAAGGCCGCAATATCCAAATGATAAGAATTGGATCAGGTTCAGCTGATAATCCAACAATCTTTATTGACGGCGCCATTCATGCTAGAGAATGGGCATCGCCTGCTTTGTGTTTGTACATCATCCAACAACTGGTTGAAAATGAAGACAATCGTGGTTTAATTGTTAATGTGAATTGGGCTATAATTCCAGTTCTGAACCCCGATGGTTACGAATACACTCACAATACGGTAAGTTTGTATCAATTATATTTAGCATATATTTTAAGTATTATGTACATTTTAGAATCGTTTGTGGAGAAAAACTAGAAGTAGCGGTAGCAGCTGTTATGGTGCTGACGGCAACAGAAATTTTGATTTCCATTGGATGGAAGTTGGTGCCAGCGCTAATGAATGTTCGGATACATTTGCCGGGGCAACTCCATTCTCCGAAGTTGAGACTCAGGCATTTAGAGATACTGTGCTTAAGGAATCAAATATTGCTCTGTATTTAGCTATGCACAGTTACGGGCAATACCTTTTG
Source organism: Aphodius granarius (assembly GCA_963971325.1). NCBI lineage: Eukaryota > Metazoa > Arthropoda > Insecta > Coleoptera > Scarabaeidae > Aphodius > Aphodius granarius. Next base: position 30,110,700 of record OZ020221.1, read on the forward strand.
TATCCATGGGGTTGGACTTCTGATCTCCCTGACAACGCTGACCAACTGCATGCTTTGGCAGTGGACGTTGCTAATGCAATTTCAGCTGTCGATGGCACAAAGTATACCATTGGGAGTTCAACGAATGTTCTTTATGCTGCATCTGGCGCTTCTGACGATTGGATGTATGGAGTTGCTGGTGTTAAATTGAGTTATACTGTTGAGCTACCAGGTGGAGGAATTTTTGGTTTTGACCTGCCCGCATCTAGAATACTGCCTGTTGTACAAGAAACGTGGCCTGGTATTGTAGTCTTTCATGATTATGTTGCTAATAACTTCATAAAGAAATAAGTAACTATTGTGTTTCTTAAGTAAATTCTTAAAAATAAATAGTGTTTTATTGCACATTTATTTAATTCTTTGTGTCATATCTCAACTATAATATTTTCAGAATAAGTAAGTAGAATATCTTTTTACTTTCCGATTGGGTCTCCTAGAAGGAAAGTATGGTAGTCGAGGAAAAAAACGAGATTTTAATAAAAATATGCGGGTGTCCACTGAAACCATTGCAATAATTTTAAGGTTGCTGGAACTAGCAGTAAAGCTTCGTTTGTGTTCACGTTTCTTTACATATGTTACAAAAGTAGTGTTTGTGTTACAGACCCAAGCTTATATCCCCACTGCTTAGCATTTAGTGGAGAGCCCTTATGGGACAGGCCCAGTTTTCAATCATTTACAGTTGTACAAAAAATGTATATAAATTGTATAAAAAAACCATACAAAAATCTACTCAATTTAGGCTAGATTAAATAAAAGTTCTGACAAATAGTCGAGATGGCCTGCAGGTATAGGGAGGTTTTTCGCACGCCCACAAAGTGCTCATCCTGCAGAAGAGAGCCATACGAGAAGTGAAAGGAGCACCTACCACGGAATCATGCAGACCATTCTTCCGTAAACACAAGATACTGCCACTCCATGCGGAATACATACTCCAATACATTGTATATACAAGAAAACACTTGCACATGTACACACAAGGGGATGACCTCCACGAATAAGTACAGAAAATACACACTTTACTTAACTGCTAGCAAAATCAATTGTGCAATTTTCAATATATATGCCCAGTAGGCTTACACGTCAAAAACTTTACATTTGAACTGTCAAAACTTAATAATCGAATATTCTCACTCGGTAGTTAAGAGATCGATAGTTGACGATATTACCGACAATAACATAATTTTATTAAGTTAAGTCTTTGACTAAAAAATGGCAAAGTTACGACATCACAGAAGACCGACCTTTCCCCTACATGTTTATTATAATTGGACAATACCATCTTGAAATTAGTATCTCAATCATATAATTATTAAAGACTTTCGTCTTGATTTGGCCGTACATCCTTCATTTGGGAACACCAATGAGTTTGCATATCCTTTAGCAAAGGAAGAACAAAGCGGAATTTAGCCGGAGGACATTTATATTGCTTGCCGCTGCGACAGTAGCCTAGCAGAAATGTACGTAATTAGAATCCGTGCAGCTCCCTTTGTGCTCCTCACGATGAACACGATAATAATTTTAATAATTGAACTAATTGATGCTGCGAGCGCAACTTCACCAACGTCTTCAGAAGGACGACAGTTTCCTTTCTAAATTTCTTTCACCGATATTTTACGGCGTGTGCCATAGCACTAAAGGCAGTTAAGGTATATTTTACCTTGAACTAAAAAGGTCTAAAACAAAATTGGTTTTAATATATCTCAGTATCACAGCAGAGGTTGTTTCGTATTATGTAATTTGTTACTATCACCCAAGCGTACTAGCTCATATGTCTATTCTTTCATACAGTATTTGATGTTAAATATGAAAAAATGATCACCATTCAACGGGATCCAATAACGTGACTTTCAATTGTCACTTTTTGTATCGGCATATTATATGCTACGAATATATGGTATTTCTGTGTTAATTGTATAAGAATTACATAATACCTAAATTCCAATTAAAATATTTCTGTGTAAGTATATAAAATTGGAAATTGTTAGAAATCGGCTTGAGTGTTTAAATAATACGTTTTACCTAACCCTTCTGTAAAGTTATTTTCCGTAGATCAGGGCTGGCAATTTTGGCGTGTATCACCATCGAAGGGGAAGGAGTAGTTAGTACGAGATCTTGCCTCATAAAACCACAACTAAACTGCCGACGTGACCGGCTACGGAAAATGCCTAATTTAGCAGCAAAGCAAATTAAAATATGTCGGAGATTAGTGGGGATAAGTTCCAACCCCGTGTCGCGTTCATTCCAAACACCTGGAGCTCAACCCCTCTAGCTCAAATTAAGTCTCCGACACGACAGGTGACTCCCTCTGGCCACCCCCTATATAACTAACCTCATTCATAGGCGACACCTAGAGGTACCATGAGACCATAAACCTGCAGTTAGGAGGCCATCTCGCGCGCCTATCAGTTCTTGATTAGAAGCAGGTTTACGACGCTCTTAGGAACTGTTGGAGTTCCTCGATGTATGGAGTTATGTGTGGGGATGGCACGTGGATGATTGATGAGGATTTGCCTCCCCTTTCGGCCCCAAATTACCGACAGCCCAGTCGCTTCACTTTAACTTTTAATAAGTTACGTCCGTCGGTAGTCGTATGACACTTTTAACAAGTGCGTCCATCGATCTGGAGACCCTTGGGGAGGAGGTAGGGTTGCAGAGATTGCACGGCGTGGCAGCGGAGTGACGGTAATCGAAAATTGATACGCTGCTCGAACGTCTGGAAGAACTAATTTGGGCTTACTTGTCGCACCCTGTAGGTTAGCAAAGAACAATTTATTTTTGTCACAATGTACAAACCTATGAGTAGAAAAAATAAGTTGCTATAAAAGGTGTTGTAGCTTTCTGTTCCAAATTTTGGAGAAATTAATCATAATAACTTTTTTTACTTTATCATACGTAGTATGACAAAGTATTGTAATCGTGTCGAAAAAAAAAATGAGATTTTAGCGGAAATAGGTCTTTTTTGGCCCCCTGAACATTTTTGACCAAGGTACAAAAAATGTATGTGTGTGTGTGTACCCGCTTTTTGTGGCGACGATTCCGGAGAAACTACTGAAGGTATCGAGACAAAACTTCATATTAAGAAGTTTCGTGACTAAACTTAAAGCTGAAAGAAGTTTTGTCCAAAAGGGCCCAAAGGAACTCGAGGTTTACTCTTATCATTTTTCAACGATTTTGCAAATTAGCCGCCATTTCTGTAATTTCGTCAAAATAGTTAAATAATAAACTATAGTAGAGAAAATTTTGTATAATTTATGTCCATTCCATTTTTTGGAAAAAAAAATTAAATCATAGTAAGCGGATGCCCCTTAAACTTCCAAATTGCCCCCCTGAACACGGCTGTATCGTATGATAAAGTCATGTGCCTGGCCACATCAGATTTTTTATAATTACTTTGGCCAGTAGCTCAACTGATAGTTGGTGCCTGCGTGATAAAATAGTTATGATCTGTAAAACGTAAGAGAAATCTTTACTAACCTTTTGAAAATATGTAAAATTTTAATCATTTTTTTTCATATAGTGGATAAATGTAATACATTCCATGCATGCCCAATAGCACACAAATGTGTATTTTATCACATTTGCAAACACTTGTAGAAACATTAGCGCACTAGTTAAAAAGGTTTAGCAACGCCAGTCAACTCCAGAGTTAACCACAAATGTCAGTCTGACGATGCTCTAATCATTTCATGTATGGTTTTGAGTTTTTACAGCACCCTAACTATATTTAAATGCTTTTGTGGAAAATGGAAAAAATATGTTAAGATACTCATCCCAAAAGATGTTTCATTTTGTTCGAGGGGTTATGCCATAATTGTAAAGAGAGGTGCAAACTAATGCACTAGTGTCATAAATGGATATTTTGATGTATGCTAACCACTTATGAGACTAATGAGTGTTGGTTTTGGGCAGACATTTTCCATCAGCGAAGGTGGTTCCTGTTTTTTTTTTTTTTTTTCACCAAGTTTTCGTTCTTCTTTTATAAGTTTTTTGTTTTCCAGAGACCCCTCGTAGACGATTTTTTTCCAGTTGTGCATAAAGTGTGTATTGTATTCTGTTATATTATGGTGTGAGACTACCGAGACTACAGGGTGTAACAGGTTTGTGTGCACACATATTGAGGGATGATAGATTTTGAGCTATTGGCCATAAAATTCTTATAAAAAAAATATTCAATTTTTTATAATAACTGAAATATCAAAGGACAAAGTTACGGACAATATTGAATGACTTCATGTCATATAAATAAGATGAAGTTATTTAAAAGTTACGAAAGAAGAAAATACAAAATAAAGTAATAAATAACATAACAATAATGTATACCATTAAGATTTTACACCTTTTAACATGGTTTCTCCCCTATGGAATTGTGGTGTTTTTGCGGTGTTTTCTTTCTACTGCTGAATGTCGGATTAGTTCAAAGATATGCAGGTTATGACTCGCTATGGCCGTTAACCACATGCGGTACTCAAACAGTATTTTCCTTAACTCCGATCTTCGATATTTCAGTTATTAAGAAGAATAGAAAAACTTGGTTATCAGCTAGCCAGAACCTATCATCTCTCAAAATTTGTGTACTCAAACATGTTACACCCTGTATATGTATTTAAACATATACTAAGACAACCAGCAAACCAAAAAAAAATCGAAATAAAAAGGAATAAACAGGTTTGTGATATCCTTTTAAATAAAACTCAAATATTGGGGAGCGTGAAGGACAGCCAACATTTTAAATAGATTACAAGGTTATAGGTGAGAAAATTATTACTTAACAAGATATCAGTGATGAATTGTGTGTTAGTTTTTTGGCAACTAATTTTGTATGATGGTATGCACCTATGCGAGTTGTACTAACAATAGCTTTGTTCGAGCAGCCGTCACGAACTAGTTCGTTACTAGTTCTTTAGATGGCACAAATAATGTGTAACTGTTATTTATAATGCAGTTGCCATTGAAACTTATCTGGCTTATTCTGTTTTAAAAATTTGAAACTAGTTATTTCACTGCTCGAACAAACCTAATAGTTGCGCTTCAAATCCAGACACCAGCCGAAGATCCTCGTGACGTCATCTTTCGGCAGAGACGTAACCAAGGGTCCAGGCAACCAGTTGAACACCTCTGGTTGTCGCTATCATATAGTATGGGTAAGCGCAAAGTCAATCAGAAAAACTCGCACCCAACCCAACCCAAAAATTTGATTGGTTTTTTATCTACTAATAATTTTCGTATTTTGTCCATTTGTTTATTTATTGTTGTTAATTTATTGTTGTACATTTACCGTTTTGTTTCTTTTCTTTGCTAAAATTGTATAACTACTGCAATTAATTGCTGTTTTTGCACCTTGAACTAAAGAAAAGGATTTTCCAAAACTAGTAGCCCAAAGAAAAATATCTGGTGTGGCCCAACTTTCCGACTTCACTGTTGAGACATTTACATATAAAGTCTTTAAACGTATAGAGAATGAAACATCAATTAAACAAATGACGTAAGATAATAATAACTATATTGGGATTATAAAAAAACAAGACACCTCTCGATATAAATAACTATTGTCACATATACGTGTATTTTCCTGCGAGGTTATTTATTATTCTACGTTTATTTGTTCTTCAATCGCGAGTCGACGATACTGAGCTGACGCGAAAGGTCTCTCGTCCATTACGTGACAGACCGACGGATATAAACACCTATAGCACCTAAACCGCTCATCCCATTGATCTGTAAATTTTTACACATATTTAAAATGACTGCACGATAAGATGGAGTCAGTTTGGTCAAAATTGGATTAATCCCTAAGAAAGCGCATGTAACGTTTGCCACTTCCGGTTATCAGATTGTCGCCAACAACAATCCAGTTCGTCCCCCGGTAATTCTAAATATGTATACCAAAGTGAAAGTGGAAACAAATGGTTCCCTCCCTCTCCTTGATGTCCTAGTCACGCGTAGCACCAGCGCCAGCGGCTCCAGAAAACGTACCCACACTGACAGATAAATGAAAGCCCGCCACCATCAAAAACTCTAAAATAAGCTGTGAGCAATTTCCGTAATTCGTCCTTCTAACCCTCCTACAGAACTTGACTTCCTTATCAGAGTTCTTGTCAAAACAATTACCTTAACCTAATACTCTAACCCATTTATCCCATTTAATAGCCTGATACCCAATCTCAACGGCTTTTTTTCCTTACATCCAAGGTAGGACTGATTGCTTTGATCGTAACCTCTCGTAACCAGCTCTCTTCTACCAAAGGTAAGATTTCTCCACTCCTAGCCCCAGGTGTATACCGTATTCCCTGTGCTGGCGACAGTGTATATATCGGTGAAACAAAAAACAAAAAGTCGGCATTCGGATATCAGCATATGACCATTGTATCAGGCTGCGGTAATTTGCATTGATCAAACCAAGATCCTCTCCCGAGAATCCAACTATTATCCACAAAAAATCCAGGCGAAATCCTGAAACACCTCTCCAACCTCAATAGAGACAGATGACACCGCACCTGGAAAATAGACCGATCCCTACCAAATCCAAATACTCAAACCATCACGGTCTCTTCCGGTCTCCCCTGCACTTTTCACGTCTGGCCATCAACCACCTGCTATGAATGTTTACATTTCCTGACAGACGACATTCATCTTTGCAATTCTGGTAGTGTGAAGGCGTTCTGAAGATGCTTCTTGTAACAAAGTGCAAAATCCTACTGGAAATAAAAAATAAATTGATTTGGAACAACTGTATTAGTAGTTTGCCTCTACCTTATCCCGGTACCATAAGGTACCATTCCCTTTTGCTAATTTTCACTCTAATCAAGTTTTCGCTACCGTGTCGGTATTTCTTTTTATTCTTTACTTTGCCGTCGAGCTGTAATGCCTACAGGACGGCATTACACGTACAATTAAAATAATCACTGGAGTTACCGTAACGTGTTCCGCTCGTTCCAGCCTTCAGCTAAATGGAAGGAATTAAGCGCAAATTACCGACGACTGCAAAACTGCAAATGCAATTATGATTAAGCAACAATTAGTCGGGCTCACGTTATCGCCGTGAGATGGGCCGATACACAGTCAGGCGATCACCGCCCCCACTGTTGCTCCAATTCTACCTTACCTAACACTGCACTTAAGGATACTAGACTCAAAACTCACACGCGATTCTGTGCACTGCTCTATATAGATAGTAAAAACTAAACTCTATCTCCAAACTAAACTCTATCTCGCTATAATATGATATAAGTGTCTATTTTGATCGAAGAGCAAACAATGTTCACGTTGGCAAGCTGTAACTTAAAAAGTAGTGGATCTATAGGGTGATTTATTTCCAAATAAGTAGTACCCTGGACTGTAATCGACGGGAAAAAATCCGGGATTTCAGCGGAAATACGCGTTTTGTGGAGCCCTGAATCTATTGCATTGATTACCTACTGGAAAATGAATGTATGTATAATATGTATATGTATGTATGTGTATGTGTATGTCTGTGAACACGATAGCGTCCAAACGGTACAACGGTTTGTACTGAAATTTTGCAAACATATTTAGAATTGACGGGGGACGAACCGGGAAATTGCAAGAGAATTGCTGACTCTTGTCGGTAACTTGTCGAAGGCTTTTGATCGAGTCCGCCACGATCTGCTTAAAGGAAGCTGATGATGCTGAGGTATCATGTAAGTTTATAGACTCTTATTTATCTGGCAGGCTCCAAATGGTGCGTTTTGATGGAGAAAAAAACTCGCAAACTTGAAAAATTCTCGCTGTGTCCTATTGATCGTCCAAATGAGGTATCAGTAAGATTTCTAGGTGTTGTTCTTGGCTCATCACTTCGCTGGGATTTACGAGCCGAGTACTATGACCACTATGACTGACAATTACTTAGTAGTATTTTTTACTATTTTCGGATAACTTATTTATTGTTGTTGATTAGAAAACATTGTGCGACGTTGGTGTATTGTTTATTCTGTGTATAAGCTCTGTACTGAAACTATAAATATTCTGTTGTGATGGGTCGGAAACCCATTGTTTATTTATTAAGATATAAATAAAATAAATAAATAAATAAATAAATGTTTATTAACTTCTGGAAAAAGAACATGATAGAAATACAATAATCAAAAACAAAAATTACATTTCCATAGATAAAGGGGCTAAGTCAACGTGACCCCGTGAGGCACTGATGTTTTTTATTAGCCCCCGCAAAAACAAAATTATTACTAATTATAAGCTAATAAAGAAAAAAAAAGAAACAAGAAATAACGAAAAGTGATCTGCCGCAACCAAGACACCCAACGCGACCGCCATCCCCCGTCACCCACCAAAAGACCAGCATCCGATCAGGAAACAAATCAAACAAAACAGTAGCATCATCGGCCACCCATCTCAAACTGCTCAGCAAGAAACTGTCTCCTAAGCCTACGTTTAAAACAGCTCACACTTTCCGCCCTCAATGATTCAGATTATATGATCCAATTAAGCGAGATATTTGTAAGAACATTCGGGAATGTCAAAGGTTTTTTGCTTGGGTTGGGCATCTGGTATCTAGGAATTCATAGTGGAAATTTCCATCCCAAACATTGTGCAGAAAGAATACACGCCAAATATATATTTGAACAGCAGATTGTTTGTGATTGGTTCAGGAACACAATTTCCGTTTTGTCTTAAAAGTTGACCTGAGGACAGCCTGTTAGGGCCTCTGCCTCTGTTCTTTCGCTTCAGCCATGTAGATCAGACGTGTTTGTGAGAGCACAAATTGTGCTTATAGTGATTATAATCCGTAAGTCTTTTCAACTTCTCTCGCATTTCATTTTAAAGTAGAATTGTTTATTGGTATCTCTGCTAACTGGTGTCTGTCTAAATCAACTCCTAAATTTATTTAATCGTCAATGTGTTCAAAGCTTCATTCATTTTTACTTTCCGACTGGTCTCTAGAAGGAAAGTATTGTAATCGACGGAAAAAAATTTCGGAATTCCAGCGGAAATACGCGTTTTGAGGCCCCCTGAATCGATTGCAATGATTTCTGGAAAATGTATGTATGTATGTGTGTGTGTATGTATGTCTGTGAACACGATAGCGTCCAAACGGTACAACGGATCGGGCTGAAATTTTGTATACTTATTTAGAATTGCCAGGGGACGAACTGGATTGTTTTTGGCCACAATCTGACAACCGGAAGTGGCAAATGTTACATACATATTCTTAGAGATTTATTCGATTTTGACCAATTTGATAGTTGCTCATCCTCCCGTGACTTTAAACATGTATACAAATTTTAGGTGCTAAAAGAGTTTATAGAAGCAGTTTGACAGATTCCGCAGCCTTCATCGTTGTGTTGCGAATTGTCAGATTTTGACAAACGTCAGTGCCACTGACATGACATGACATTAAATATCAGTATGACAAATGTCATTATTTCATAGAAATTGATGTTAGGTAGGGTACAGAGTGGCTTTGACATCACAAATTGAGTAACTGCAAAAGTATTCAGACACTTCATTGTGCCCACGATGTAGTCGGAAAGTTGGGTGATGGCCACCCCAGATATTTTTATGTAACCTGCCAAACGGGATTGTTGATTAATTATTGTTAATAGATGTTATTGTTTTGAGAGGTGTTTTGTTTAATTTATTTGGTCTTGCTTTATCAGCTCTCATTAAATGTTCGAAGCTTAGAAGTGTCACTTAGCAGACATATAATGTATCCACAAAGTGCAAGAAAAAGAACCCAGTTAGTTTATTGTCTCCGAAGAGATTTGATTAACAATTAAAGCCTTAAACCGTGACCCGGCCAATTCGCTACCGGATGACGCGCGTTTTCCCGCGCAAAATGCACTTCTTACACTGAGTATGAAATCTGTACTGAGATTGTAACTTGCTTGTGTGTATACATTTTAATATATCTTGACATTAATAAAACTATCAATCGGATACATTTCTCATAAAAAAATATGCTATAGCCATCAATCGCTTTCCTCAGACATGCAATGACGTGACATATTTGGCGCACAATTTTGAGGTTGATTAATGCCATTGTACCCATTTCTTATTATTCCAATATTACCGAAATGCGCTACTCGTAGTTTGCGAAGTAGTAGTTTTGAGTGGAAACTCCTTCCCAGTTGAATGCTCGCGATTCTGTGTGAATGTGGAATTGTTCGCAGGACAGCTAACTTATATGACAATAGCCGTGATAGGGTTTGTGCATCCAAACTGAATTTCCCTTCGGTGCCCTGTGTGTACGTATGTACGTCCATTTCGAATGTTACTTGCAAACAAGCAGCTCAATGGGTCAAAATTTACATCGATCGATGCTTAACAATGACTGCCACCGGACCGCAAGCAAGCCGATTTGGTACAAAATCGCATTAGACGGAATGAGTCGGTTTGATTCTGTGGTCTGGTAGCAATGTGAAGTTGGAAGCGCTGTTTAAAATAATTAGTTGATTTTGACTGTGCGCAGAGTGCGTTTCCGGGTTATTTTGCGTTTTGGATAAGTTTAAATGCAGCGTGTTTTGTGCAACCTATTAAATGAATTTGTGTCGAAGATTCCAGTTGTCATTTTACCGGTAACAAGACGATAGAGTTATTGTTTATCAAATTTAGTTTATAATTTTGTTTGTTATACTACTCTTACTACTCGCGCGGCGAATTAAGATTCATGAAACCACCCAGAAATTGAAGGCAAGAGACTTCTGTGTCCACACAATGATGAATCGGAACATTCCGGCATACAACTGGAGTACGTATCCCAAGAAGACGCAGCAATTCTGGACACCGTGTCATAACACCGACACAGAGGTACAGATACTACAGATGCAATTAATACAGATCAACCATATAACATATAACAAGAACACATATAACCAAGAACCGATATACAACACGGACGAGAGTACTGAGGGAAATTTGTTGTTTACTCGATTCTGCCAAACCACCAGCAATTACTTCACATAGGTCTTGCTGTCTGTGGTATTGAAAACATTGACAACCTGGTAGACACTATACAACATCTTTAACAGCAGTGCGCCATTTATATTCATCGCCACCTTGCTCTGAATGCAGCCCAACTAGAGCTACGTGAGTGACATGGTGTAGACTCCAAATGCTCCAAAGAGAAAGGAAGAAGGTAACATGCTGGAAGCGCCAAATGATCCCAAAGGTAAGCAACAAACAGAGCGTGAGTGAGAATTTAGTATATAGAACTGTTTCTTTTGTCGATCTGAATCAATTGGGTTTCGTTAGATGGGTGCGGGGGTGTAAGAGGTTAGGACCTGGGTCTGTTTTTATTGGTAGCATGGAAACAGAGCGGTCAAAAGGTAATTTATTTTAACTCAAATTCAAACGGAGGACGCGAGAACTTTCTTTCAAACCTTGAGGGTTTGGTATCGCTAGATTTTTAGAAGCCAAAAATAATCGTAAATGAATGTCAAGTATAACCTTAGGGTGATTAAAAGTCAACTCTAACCACAACAAATATATTTACAAAATGAATAAAAAAATTAAAAACCCTTCAGATCGAGTGTACAATAATCATTGAAACTCTTGACATAATGAAGATGATTGGAGAGAAAACGGATGACAGAGACATAATTATTTTATAAAAATTACCTAAATTGTTATTGGCAAATTTACATCAGCAGAGATGGCATCACGGGCACACACAGAAACAAAACACAAGATAATGGCCTATTGCCCTAAAACACGTAACGACTACATCTTTCGACTTCTAAACCACGACCTCGACTGATATTCCAAAATATATTTCAAAACCCAAGAAGGCTGTTTCACCCCCACACACAGAACCAAAGTTCGTTATTTTAGCAAAAACCCTCAATAATAAAAACCCTCAGATCACACACGGACAGTTCCACAAACTTCTAGAAAAAATCTGTATTTATGACATCCGGTCCAAATGACCCAAACTATTTCCTAACCAAACATCTCTTTGGTATTCTTACATCTGTTGCAACCGTTTGTTCTGCCTGTCTATGCAATCTCAAAACAAAAGACAAAATTCCGACCTACCACAGGGGGCAGTTTTGTAAAAAGCTATTTCCTGTTGTGATGTAAGTGGAAACCATCACCTCTATTAATGTAGGACTGCTTAAAAACCGAGAATAAAAAGATATCTAGATACATTCTAAAGTTTGGTTAATCTTGCTTCCTTCCAACCTTCTGATTGGTTAAATTTAAAACAACTGAGGGTAAATCCTCCTGTATGAATTGATTTAAACAGGGGTGGTATTGTACCAGAATTTATTTTTTAGCACATGATAATACATATTTTTTATGAGGAGATCATTACCGCTTCAGGAGCTGAGTAGGTAAGTTACATAACTTAAAAACTTACTATTATCAGTTTTTTCTTAAGTAAGTTTCCCCTGTAACGTTATGTCAGGCTACAACTTCTGATAACCGGTCCCCATTATGTAGGTAAAGTTTTACGCCAATATTAGCAAAGTAGTAGCTAAAACAATCTTCAAGGAAACATAGATTTGCAGCGTTAGGCCCTGGTAGCTCTTTAGTCAGGCGGCAAGGGCGGTTTGTGATAAAATTAAAGTCAAATTTGTTCCGTTATCGACTTTCAGCGCACAGAGAACAGGGAAGTACCTAGAGGTTTTATTAAATGGAATTAAGCTCGGTGTTCTGTTCGACAGCCTATTTGAATATTAATTAAGACAGCGCAGGGGTAAAGAGGGCTGTTATTTCTCTCCCTCTCGTTCACATACACACACACTCACCCTATCTCTTTCCCTATATTTACACTATACAGTTAGACTTGGCATGCGACCACAAGAAAGGAAAAAAATGCAACAAGAAGTTGGAAACGAAAAAGCTCGGCAGCACTTTTCAATTTGATGATAGTTAGGGTGCTCAGGGGGAAGGAGCGTCTAATGGTGTATCCATTACTCCTCGACCGACGGTTCGTTGTTTTACAACTTTTCAGGGTAACCTCCGCACTCCAATTTTTTATTCACATTTAACGTAAATACCTCAAGGCCAGCGGTTCGCTGAAAGTTTGTGGTGACTACCTGCTGAGGACTCGATGTCTGTCTTAAGTACGTCAGTGCATTTATTCAAAAATATCCCTAGCACTAAAAAAAAAACAATTTTGACAGCAACTCTTCTACGTCAGAAACATAGTCTGAGCTCAAAAAGATTTAAGAATAAGAATTTTTGGATAACATATCATGTAATTGATTTACGGCAGTAAATTCAGTAAAATAGCTCAAACATCCTAAGGAAGAGTTTTATGTTTATTTCTCATATATCGAGTGTTAATAATAACACGAAAATCATAATAACAGTTTGTTATAATTCCAAAGCGCGTTAACATACATTGTGATATCTACTGCTATTCATTAGATTTAGGCTGATGAAAGTATTGTAACAAATTTCATCAAAATCATATAGAATACTTTCTGGCCCGATAGATTAATTAATAAGGAGGGAGAACAAAACAGCATCGCCATTAATATTTTGTAGCGCTCGGTGCGGCACCACTCGTGGCCAAGACAAACGACGGCGTCGAGGGGGTTAATTGGACAACCTCGACCCTAAGAAATAAACTCGAGTTACCGGTGCGATTAATCTAAATTTACCATGGAGAAATCGCCGCCAAGGTAAGAAAAACGCAATCACTAATTAATATTAATACTATTAGTTATTATCTAAAAGGGTGTTGGCAGAAAATTCTCACTCTAAGGGCCATGGGGACGCTTAATTATTTTTCGAGGTCCTGGGTTGCTCCCCAGACCTTGTCTTTACGTTGTTGATTTTCCGACGCTCAGCGAAGCGGCAGTGCTGCCGAATCCGTATGGAAATGACGGGCCAATCAGGATGATTGATGCTTGTTGTTCTTTGATAAAACAAACGTGTTAACAAAGATTTATTAACCTTTATGACTTGGCGTTAGTTGATACCGGTTGACTTGTTGCCCTGACATAGCTGTGGTTATAAAATTGTGTGATGCCGGTCGTATTAATATGAAATAGCTAGTAGGCAGTAGAGTCAACTGATCGAATCAACAAAATAGTAGTAATTTGTATGAAAAATATGACTCATTAATTACTTTAAAGTTAAAATATATCCATGTGCTTACGCTATACAAATATTAATTGATAATTAACTGGTTTAAACAGGACTTTTGAATGTAAAAAACAGATCCATGTTGTATGAAAATATATAATAGGTACCTAGATATGGCAATTTTCAGACTACAGTCAGTAAGTATTATTAATCAAAATAGTATTAAGGTCAGCAGGTGACTGGTTTCGGGTTCGAGAAAAGATGTGGCCTGACGAGCCATATTCGAGAGGACAAAAAAGGTCATATTCTCCTTGCAGGGAGAATTTATGCATTCACGTGACATAAGTCTGAACAAGAGGAATATTAATCGTCAATTTTCATTACCACCTTATATTTTGTACGTGATATATTACTACTGCCCGCTGTACAATTTAACTTTTCTTTTGTCAATCAACCAACTTTTCTTGATATGTCATCCTAACACCGCTATTAAAGAAAATATCATTTAGGGTACAGTGAAAATGCCTATAGGTACTTCAGAGTACTGCCTAACACGGTAACAAAACAAATCATTTTGGAAGTGTTCAAGTTAACCGTCGTTGGAAGATGTTACACAGCTAAGAAAAGAGACCTAGCAACAAAATTCGTAGAATTCGAAATATTTACTAGGTAGTAAATATTCAGAATTCTACGAATTTTATTGCTAGGTAATTTTGTTACCGTGTTGGGTAACACGGTAACAAAGTAAGTCATTTTGGAAGTATTCATGTTACTCGTCTTTGAAAGATGTTTCACAGTTAAGAAAAGAGATCTAGTAACAAAATTTGTAGGTATCTGGCACGATTATTTACTGACTAATGCTAGGGCTACTCTAAGCGTGTAACGTCCTGTGTATTTGATGTGGCAAAATGTTCTATCTGTTTCCAGTTAGCTTAGCTTAATTAATAAAACAACATGCCGGAAACGTGGAATTCCATGATCAAATCCTAGGTAAGTCATATCCTTTTCCTCTTCTTGAATTTTTATACATCGCTTCTCTCCAGCTCTTGTTTACTTTACTATTGTTAAACACTTGAATAGAAAAATTAATAGACGTAAGTTATCCTGTTTAACTATTTAACTCACTTTTGAACGTATTTCGTGATATTCTTTTGGAAATAACAATTCTCCGCATGCACCAACATTTACACACTCTATCAATTTATGTATAACGTTTAAGAAAGTTTTCTCGTGGCACTCAAAGCACCACCATAATTCCTAGAACACTATATTTATCGAAAATATCATATTCGACAAAAAAGATTATTGAATATATAAACTTTGACAATCAAGCAGGTCGGGCTTTACGGCAACGCAACACGCACATTTATCATTTTTGTCATCGCACTCCAGTTACTTTCACATTTAATGGTACTCCTGATACTCGCCGAAAATATAATACGCGTCCATTCTGTTCCAACGGCATAATGCGAGAAATTAGAAGTTATGTGGTCGTTAATTTTAGCTGAAAACCGCCCCCTGTCCGTTGTAATTGTTCATAATTACTTCAGCCGTGAGGAGGTGGCTGCGTTTTTCATTTCATTAAGGTAAATTAAACGCAACCTACTTGAAAACGGTGAGTTTTAAAGCCACCTGTGTTATACTTTTAAAGAACAAAGTTATTGTTCTTTATTGTTCTCTATTTGCTTTTTACTAAAGGTGTATATAGTGACCAGGGAAGAGGATCTTACAAAAGTATAATATTATACCTATTTTAAACTAGCTTCCTTTTATTTTATATAAAAGTCAAAATTTAGAACTGATCAATCAACAGTTATTGTTTCCTTATAAGATACATGGGATTTGTTTTAGGCCTTCCCCCAATTGTCTATGTCCAGTGACAGACGGTATAAAAATACACATGCTGGGGTCGCTTAGCACGAAGTGCGTAACGGTGTCTATATCCGATAGATTTAAAAATGCATGGCGGCAATCCCCATGCATGTTTAATCAGCTCGCACGGGCATGGCTACATAATGTGGTAAATGGAGCATTGATTTCACTTATTGAAGGGTGATCTTTTTTTGCTACCAACGCAATGGGTAGAATACTGATCGGATGGAATTAAAAATAAATCCACTTTTTATAGTTCTGTAGATCTGTAGAAATGTATTATTATACTAAGTTCCAGTAAATGATGGAATTAATGGAAATAATGGAATTTTTTTCATCAGAGGACCATATACCACACCATTCGTAATTTTGGTATCCAATTAGTTACCTACTCATACTATGCTCATACTACTCCAAGTTCCTTAAATAACAACTTTATCGAATAACCCAATTAATCGCAAACACAAAACACTTCCGTTAATTTTCTCACCTAATGCCAAATGCAGCGTATACCCATTTGTGCCGTCCTTCGCAAGACTTAACTTTATTCCGTCCGGAGCAGTCATACTTCTTTGCTCAACGCTAGACGGCGCTGCAGTCACTTTACTCCTCCTATTTAATTAACGCCTTTGTGTTGTGTTAATATCGAGTTCGGTGCAAACGGGCTTCCTACTAGACAGTCAAAGAGATCTGCGCCACCCTACACTATCTGAAGCTGAATCCGTCCATGTCCCTGCGTACGTTCGATATTAAGGAAATTCGATTTCAACGAGCGGAACAGCCGCTTGCAACGATAATCGCATGAGTGAGACAATTCGGACGTTTTGTGCTTTTGCACAACATCCGTCTGAATTGCATTCTGCTGCTGCTGATTCGCTTAAACGTGTTCTACCTCCGAGCGCTTCCTGCTAATCCAACGGCGACCGTACTACATATAACATACAACAAACTGTAATAACATTTGTATGGAGAGTTAATTGATAATTATGTCAGTAAACGTCTGTGGTATAATATTTAGTTGGCTTGGTACAGTATTAACATGCGAAGACAGATATGACTAATTTTGAAATAGAGTTCTTTATTAATGATTGCAAGTATGACCAGAATACTGTAATAAGTTTATAATCTTTGGTGGTATTATATCTTTTTTTTCTGTTGGTAGGTTTTGACCATGTATTGACGTAAGTGTTTATGGGGGAGTGATCTGGATGTTAAAATCAGAAAACAGTATAATTAATAATTGCTCTAATTCTCAGAGGGCACTATGTGTTTATCACACAAGATTTCAAGCCATTAATTTTATTGTAGTGGGATGGAGCCATTCTACTAAAGGGATTTTAATATCAAGAGTTAATAATCAATGAAACTGTGAAAGCCTACCGACCTGATTTAATCGGCTCGCAATGAAAATTGGTAATGTATTGCTTTCACATATCTAGGCAGTATTGTAATAATTGGGGATTTCAGCTGCATCCATATTTTGTTCATTGTAATTTGAGATAAATTGTATGTGATGCCGGATATGTGAATGGTGATACTGTCTGACCTTTTCATACGCATGGGTATGATTTGTTATATTTTCAACTTAGAAGACTCGTAAATCTTTCTTTTTTATGGCCCAAATTAGTAGGGCCCTTTCGTTAAGTGCTTTGTGTCTTGATATTTTATGTGTGTGTTATTTGCTTAATTAGAAATTATGGTATCGTGGACCGAGATAGTTTATACATGAGAGGTATAAGTTCAAGACACAAAGATGAAGAGAAAAACATTCTGTAGAGAACAGTCGAGATTAACAGCCGACATTCGGCATTCTACTTAAGATGTACTCTTTTTTCATTTATTTTTATAATGTAACTTAGTGTAGTGTTTTGTGTTTTGTAAATGGTAAGCTAATTATTATTTCCTCCTTTGTGTTTTCACTTCTTTGTATTTTTACGAGAATCTAACAGCTCCTCTAGATGGTAATTTTAAGGATGAATTAAGTGTCTCTTTTATATTTTTTATTCATTCATTTTTATGTTTTTTTAATTTAATAAATTTGTTATTTTGTTGAGAAGTGTTTTCCTTTGAGTTAAATATCAATATGAGTAGTTTAATTAGTTTTGCCTGCTAAAATGCTGCACTGGTCCCATTGCAAGAACTCACGTGCAGAGCTAGTGTAAGAGCAATAATAGTGGTGGCTTGTGTTTGGGGGGTCGTGGTGTTTGACTTTAAATGTTTTAGAACATTTTTTTGTCATGCACTAATCACATTCCAAGAACCCACCATCCTACTATTACAATGGTGGCAGCGATCGGATTAAGTGAGCGTTTCGATTAAATGAGCGATGCGATTAAATGAGCCATTCGGATTAAATTAGCGATTTGGGATTGAGTAAGCGATTCGGTGTGGTTAAATAACTAAAATGATTAAAAATCAAATTGAAGAATTGTTAAAATTTAATTAAATTAAAATTTTTGTGTTGAACAACAGCGATTTAAGTAACTTGGGTGTAGAGTATATCTTTTAGTGCACTTTGATTTGTGAATCTGTCGAGAGTTATTGAGTTTATAAAAAGCCCTGACTAGCTAATCAAAGTAATTAGTAGTCACAAAAAAGGGTATATCGTCGATTTGAGAAATATGTGTCGTTGTGTGAGATAGAAATTCACGTAAATCTGTGCCTGATGGATGTGCGATATACCTTTGGCTTTGTGCTGGAATTCGTGTGTTTGAATAATTTGAGTAAGGAGACAAATATGAAAGTACATATTGATGATGCGTTGATCTATTGGTTTGAGGCTGTTTTGATGTTATGGGTATCAGTTCCCTTTTATTGTGTTTGTTGAGATCCGCTATAGTTAACCCTTGACTATTCAAAGTAATTAGTTGTCACAAAATTTAATTTGTTTTAAATTTATTTTTAATTTTTAGTTGCAAAAGTGTTGACATTTCATTGTGCTAAAGATGTAGTCGGAATGTTGCTTAAATGACGATGTAAAAAAAATGTTACCTTACATAATATTTTTAACTAATTTAAAAAATAAAAACTTTTTTTGTTTAATAGAAAATATTTAAACACTTTTGCAATTATTCAATTTTGTGAAGCCATAGCTGCTGTGGATCCTACGTTAGTTTCTATGACATAATAACATTTCTCATACTGACATTTAATGTCATGTCATGTCAGTGGCAATGACGTTTGTCAAAATCTGACAATTTACAATACAGCGACGAAGGCTGTGGATTTTGTCAAACTGCTTCTATAAACTCTTATAGCGCTTAAACCGACAGATCCGACAGATCTGCACATTGGTATACATATTTAGAATGACTGGAGGATGAGCTATAATGAGTTTGATCTCATTCGGATGAATCCCTAAGAAAACGCATGTAACATTTGCCACTTCCGATTGTCAGATTGTCACCAAAAACAATCCAGGTCGTCCCCCGGTAATTCTAAATAAGTATACCAAATTTCAGCCCGATGCGTTGTTCCGTTTGGGCACTATCGTGTTCACAGACATACATACACACACACTTACATACACACATACATACATACATACATACATGCATACATACACACATACATACTACATACATACATACATTTTCCAGAAATCATTGCAATCAAATTTTATTGAACCGAAAAAAAAAACACAAAATTTAGCGCTAATGTTCAAATTGTTCTCCAAAATTTTGTATGCACACTGCTCTCCAAAATGTCAGAATAAATTTGCTCCACTTCAGCGCTAATTCGTTGCTGTAGCTACTGGAGAGAACAATTTGAACATTTGCGCTAAATTTTGTGGTTTTTTGGGTTCAGTAATAATTTTTTGCATTAAAATTATGTTTTTATACTTTAAAGTAAATGTGCTATTTTTTAAGGTTATGTAAGGTACCAACTTTTTATGTCGCCATTTAAGTAGTAAGGAGTTCTATGGAAAACCAGCAAAAAGGACTAGTGTTGCCATCTAAAAAAAATAAGGATGACGTCATCGCTCCGAAATATTTGATGTCATAGATAAAATTGTTACGTAATAGATTGGCTTTTTAAAAGTTAAAAGTGACTTGTCCAAACGTTACTCATGAAAACATTAGATAACGAAATTATGAATTTTGTTCCGAACTTTATCATGACTCTGTATTTCAGGAAAATTTACTAATGTTACTTCGCATTACAGGTTATGTGTAGTTGCTATTACTATGTTATTTGCAATCATCGTACTTAATTAATTGTATTCTTTTTATCTTGATTTGTTCTCCAATATACGTCAAGTTAATACAGCGTGTTGATATTATATTCCTATGCCTCTTAACAAGTACCAAACAGAACTTCACGATTGAACTATCGTCTATGGTTATGTTTCATGCAAAGATCAAACGTATGTATGTAGACTATATTTACGTTGACGGAATGGAGGTCGTGGTTTACAACAATTAGAAAATGTTTATGATTCTGAAATTTAAAATTTGAATTTTTTTAAAGCTGATAAGGATAATAGAAAATCAAACAATTAAATCGAGACATTTATGGCTCTCAAGTCCTCATCATAACAATTTTGTAAACAAGAAGAAAGTGTTTATTCGAAAAATTTCAGGGATGTGGTTTTTCAAAGTCTGGTTCATTGCGTTAGCCCAAGATCAAGCACTATTGCTGTCGGGGTGTCTGGATCTAGCCGAGTCGGTTTATATTCTTAGACATGACAGGGTCGGAGCAAATATTTGTTATAATTTATGTTTTAAACTTGGTTTGAAGAAAGTTGGGTATCTGAAAAGACACCCTGTGAAGGAATTACCATATAAAATTTCACCACGTATCTAAGTGCTAACCTCTTGAAAAGAGTATTATCGACTTAATATTATTTGGAAATACAATTTTAATTAATATGAGAAATTTTTGCTCTCATTGTCATGAATATCGTCAGGAAGATAAAAGTCTGGACTTCTCTAGAATCATCATCACGAAGATCGTCACGAAGATGTAAATATTGTACTTGTAGTAGATTATAATGTGTAGATTATATTTCCTCAACGTTGTGGCGGTTTCCTGCAGTCTTTAATATATCGTTTGCTATCGCAATTTACAATATTGGCGAAGGCGCCGGAATGTATTTTTGGTGTTCCATGCAATACGCATTGATGCTAAAATAAGCAAATTCTGATTGAATTTCAAAACGTTCTTCACAAGCGATTGGACCATATTGAATCAACATGTCCAATATTTACCAGCAGGGGTATTCATCTCTTTGCAGAACGCAACACAATAAAACTGAGCGTTTGCTCGCGTTATTCTTCAATTAATTCGAATCAGAAGCACCAATTCCCCTGTAAATGCGCCCCATTTTCAATATAATTCAATCCAAGCTCAAGCGGCGACGACACCGACAGGGGCATAGTAACGCAATCACAATCAATTTCGCAAAAACAATAACCTATAAAGCAGCGCCCCCTGTGTTCGCGGCTCGCAAAGTACCCCATTTAATTCCAAATCGCGTTGCCGTTGACAAAGAGCACTCGCAGCGCGCTCTGACAATCGCTCGTCGCGCCACAGGCATCTAGATTGGCCCGCCACAGCGGACAAACACACTTGCGAATTTCCAAGCCTTCCCAAAACAAATTTTAAAGGTTAAGAGGCTGAACGGGTAATGCTTGGGGTCGTATTAATTAATCAAAATTAATTAACGGCTATTGTTCGAGGAGTCGTTGCGAGGCCCTCGATCGTCTGTAGACACAGCGCATAGAAGATGGAGCGAAATTACAAACGGGTAATTGGTAAATGTCGCCAACGTAGATTTTGGAAAAGAAAAATTTCGAAGGGTTTAAGGTTTAAGTATGTTTGAACACTTTCAGCTACTATACCAATCAATAGAAATTGTATATAAGATTAGTAAATTTAGCTGAATTCTATCCAGCAAAATTTATTATTTTCCATATTTCAAGTAATTTCGATCAAAAATTAGGATTGAAAACATTCATCAACCGCAAAGATTGAAATTGAAAAGATTCATCGAGGTTTTACGTCACCTAAAATCTTACATTGTCGAAAAATGAAATGATCACTTTATATTGTAAATAGCATATACTTTTAGATATTACTTTTTGTGCCTATTGCTTCGGAGTAAATATTATATTTTGAACAGGTTTTTTTTACAGCCCGAATAGCTATTATACATAGGTATTTTTCTATGAAAAAAAAAATCTTCCGAATTGGAGAATATAAATCGTTTTTACTTTCCGACTAGTACCTTAGAAGGGAAAGAAGTATATTGTAATCGACATCATATGTATGTATGTGAACACGGTAGCGCCCAAACGGAACGGATCGGCCTGAAATTTGGTATACATATTAATAACTGACAGTGAACGAACTGGATTGTTTTTGGTGAGAATCTTACAACAGGATGTGGCAAATATTACATGAAAAGCTCAGGAATTTAAATGATTACATATGTAGCTTATAATACAACATATATATATATACAGGCTGTAACAGGTTTGAGTGCTCAAATTTTGCGAGATGATAGGTTCTAGCTAGTTGATAACAAAGTTTCTATATCATTTTTTTCTATTCTTCTTAATAACTGAAATATCAAAGGGTAAAGTTAAGTTATAGAGATTAAAATGGATTTTAAACAATTTTGGACCAGTTATTGATAACCTGCATACCTTTGACACACGCTTGTATTCCATAAGGGGGAAACCATGTTGACCAAAAAAAAGCTGTAAAATCATGTTATCATGTTATTTATTACTTTGTTTTTTAATTTTCTTGCTATGTAACGTTTAAAGAAACTTCAGTTCATTTATATGACACGATGTTGACCATTGGTCGTAGTTCGTAGTCGTAGTCCTGTCGTACGGACTACGACAGGAGTTTGTCCTTTGATATATCAGTTATTATAAAGAATTGAACAATTTTTTATAAGAATTTTATGTTCAATAGCTCAAAATCTATGATCCCTCAATGTTTGCGCACTCAAACCTGTTACACCCTGTATTTAGTTGATGCGGTACCATCTAAAAAGGCAACAAAACTTATTTATCATATTTTTGGCCACAATCTGACAACCGGAAGTGGCAAATGTTACATGCGTTTTCTTAGGGATTCAACCGATTTTGACCAAACTGACACCATCTCATCCTGCAGTGACTTTAAATATGTATACAAATTTACAGGTCAATGGGATGAGCGGTTTAGGCACTATAAGAGTTTATACCTATCGGGCGCCTCCGGTTTGTGTCGTAATGGAGGGCTCACGGATGGCTCACTGTATGTGTCGGCATTTAAGCAACCACACGTTATCAGCCCGCAATCGAAGAATAAGTAAAAACCTCGCAGAAAAACACAGATACGTGACAGTATAATATTATGGTTATTTGTATCGAGAGGTGCCTTGTGTTATGATCTAATAATATAGTATTATTATTATCTTAGGGACATGCGATTAAATTTCAACAATGTAGTCGGAAAGTTGGGTGAGGGCCATCCCAGATATTTCTTGGTCTAAACTTGTGTCGTTTCGATATCAGAGTTTTCAGTGTTCTGGAAAAGATGATATGCAACGCCTTTTAAGAGGTTTTTAACGGTTTTACCGCGTTTTTGTTTGTGTATTTAATGGCTCGAACGCGTTCCCATTACAATAATAATATGATACGCCACTGCCCTATTTATTTACGGAACAGAATTCATTGAAGCCAACATATGTATATTTGGTTGCCTACATCCGTAGTCACGTGACATTCAATCATTAAAAATGACACTGTACATGTGTCTCCTTCTCCTACGCATTGATGATATAATGCATAAACGGTTATGGTGTACTACTGGTCAAAAGAATTAGGGGACAATGAAAAATTTGCCAAAAATTGAAAGTTGATTTTCTACCAAACCATTCATCCGATTTTGATGATTCTTTCACTTACTGGTAGCCCAATTCTTCAGCAACAGTGCGGATGAACAGTTTTTATTCGAATTTTGAGTTTTGAGCATATACCAGGTGATACTAATGATGTGATGTTTTTTTGTCTAAACTTTGAAGCACTATATAGGTTTTTCCAGCTGTAACAACTGGCAATAACGGAAATGAAACGGTAATCTGATCTTTTCTGAACATTTTGTTTTTTGATTTACTTTATTATCTCTTTTTTTGAAGGAGATACAACAAGAAAAGTAATAACAAGACGGAACGATTTCAAGGTTGATTTTCTCTGGAACCGCTTAACGGATTTTGGCGATTTTTTTTTGCATTTCGGTTGATTGCCCAGCAATAAATACGGTGATGAAAGCTTTTGCTTGACTTTCAGTTTTACTCATATTCAGGGTGTAAAAATTCTCACTTTTACACCCTGTATGCGTTTCTGTCCGAAATGCGCCAGCTTTATCATCTGGTGTTCTCATGTACCAAACGTTAGCTTTATTTGTTTTACGTTATTATGTCTGTTAGTAAAGGAGATATGGCAAGAACAGTGATAACAAGTCGTGGATAAAAGCGAATCAAAAAATTTCTTTTGGATACATGTTCGCATTTCATCAAGGAATGTCCAATTAGGGAATTTCTGATGATTTGTGTTGACACTAGCTTTCCTGCACTTGCAGCCAAGTCTGCCCTTAGGTAGGTAGCGTTCATCCCCCTGTCTCTTCGGGCCAGCAACAACAAATATCGTTCATCTCGTGCGCTCGTGATGGTGGCCGACCTTGCCCTCGTCTCCTAACATTGTCCGCTTCTAAAAACCGACTCCATAGCCGAGTAATGACACTTTGAGTCACATTGCAAGCTTCTGCAACAACTTGTTGCGTCTGCCCTGCTTCCAGCTTTCCAATAATTCTCCAAGCCATGGATTCAGCGATATCATGTTGGTCACCCATTTGAGGCAACTGCCGTACTTAACTCTAGAATCTACTAAATTGTAACTCAGTGCGTACCGGCTTTTATACCCTACACGAAAAATCCCGCATAAACTTGTTGACGCGTATTTCTTTCTTCGTAACAAGTGTTAACATTATTTTTTAACAAACTAAGCATATCTAACTAAGCATTCTGATGGTGTCAGCAGTATATTAGACTAGCTTTGCATGGTTTTGGCGATTTTACGAATTTACAACAGGGGCGGACTGGGACAATTTTTCTTACCGGGGAGAATGGAAACCGGCCCTACAGCTACCTGCTGAAGTGCCGACGGGGGGGTTAAATTTACTATGGTTATCGGAGTAGCCCAGCAGCCCACTAACACCGCTGCCCACCCACGTGACCTCTTATGGCCAGTCCGCCAATGCCCCCCTGATTTACATTGTGAATAACGCTCATTACAGCTCTTATTTTATCTTCGTTAAATATAGAGATAATGACGTGAATCAAAAAAAGAAATATTTAGAAATGATCAGGCTCCTTTCTGTTCAACAAATTCAATCATAAAATTCCAATGATCGTACATGGCACACCCCAGAGAGTGTGCCCAATGTCGGACAGAAACGTGGCCTCATTCTTACATCCACTATGTGATTAAAACAGGATCTCATGCAAAAGTTTCTACCACCGTATTATTGCCGAGAAATCAAACCACATGTCAATAAAAAAAATCGCCAAAATCCGTTAAGGGGTTCCAGAGAAAATCAACCTTGAAATCGTTCCGTCTTGTTATTACTTTTCTTGTTGTATCTCCATCAAAAAAAGAGATAATAAAGTAAATCAAAAAACAAAATGTGCAGAAAAGATCAGATTACCGTTTCATTTCAGCTATTGTCAGTTGTTACAGCTGGAAAACCCCATGTAGTGCTTCAAAGTTCAGACAAAAAAAACATTACATCAGTAGTACATCCTGTATATGCTCAAAACTCAAAATTCGAATAAAAACTCTCCATCCGCACTGTGCTGAAGAATTGGGCTACCAGTGAGTGAAAGAATCATCAAAATCGGATAAATGGTTTGGTAGAAAATCAACTTTCAATTTTTGACAAATTTTTCATTATCCCCTAATTCTTTTGACCAGTGTATATACGATAGGTAAAATCCATGAAAGGTTGTTTTTGATTGTGGGCAATAGCTTAAGTTTTACTGTACGTTCATATCTCCGGGGCTTGTGGATCAAATACATATCAAATGAATCGGAAATCCAACAAAAGAGAGTTCGAGAAAACTTGACAGCACAAAGTAAGCGGAACGCGTCAGTTTCTGAAGCGCCCGAAGGCTGCACGGGGTGAGATTCGCCACCGGACAGACGGGTAGGGGGTAAAGCGAGAGTTCATGTTGTGGTCAACTGTCCGAGTGACCGCAGCAATGCCGCCGCCGCTGCCCACTTCTTTAATACACCATTGCGAATACCGCCAAAAAGGATGCCGCGACCGACACGTCTGCTCCTTTCATCCCCCGTCTTTACCATCCGCCACAAAATCCACCCGTCGAGATGATACTGTGTGCGTGGGGCCTGCGGGTGGGATCCTATTCTACTTCAAACACACCGGATCATGCCAGCGTACAAATACAACGATTAAAATTCCCTTTCATTAGCCCAAACCGGAAATCCCTGTTCAAAGGATAGAATATTACGAAAGTGACTTTTTTATTGCACACGAGAATTTAAAAGGATTGTGTTCTTACTTTAAATTCTTGCATCTTTCAAATTCGTACATATCCGTGTTTCTTTCTTTTTGGTTTTGTACAAAATCTGCACTCCACTTTTGAACTACGTCGTTCGTACACTGAAAGGTCTAAACGTTCTGCAATACTTCAATATAGTGAAGCCGCAGCCACTCTGGATCTTAACCTAATGTTAGCCAATTAGCAACCATAGCAGCTAACCCCGCACTTCCTGTCAGACTGCGCCATGAATGTTTAGTAGACACCCTCTCATCCAGCTACGGTTGGATCGGCCGCCGGATGATTCGGCCCGGCCGGCCAGCGCAGCCGGGCCGAATCATCGCAGAACGTATTGATAAGGGCGAATGTGTGCAAGTATTTGTAATGAACTAAGGCCCAGTATTATAAACAGAAAATCATTTCCGAATAGTTATTTGTCGACACAAGGAATACGGAGTAACCATGACAACCTAACAAAGTACTTCCTTAAAGTATCTAAAATCTGTAGATGATTTGCTTTATAATACTGGGCCTAAATGTATGTAAAAGTACTGTTAATGATTGGTGTCGAAATAGAAAAGCCATTGAGACCTTCTGCACACAAATTTAAACAGAAAAAGTACTTACAACACGCTGTCCCTTAAAAAAAGCCTAGTCCAGGAGCCTTATTCTACAATTATAGCGAATATCGTTATGATATCGAAATCGCAATACCGTTTCTATGCGACATAACGTAATATACCTATAACGATACCGTTCCGTTCCGACATGACGATTATACAACGATATCGCTATAGTGAATAATGACTTCCATTCTTAAACAACAAAACCTCCCTGTGTAAACATGAACAAACAAGAATATTTGAGGTTAGTTTATTGGTTTGATGATATATCATTGCGATAAAAATTGCCCCACGTGATACCATAATTACAATCGCACAGAAGTATGCTGTAGTGTTGCTTATGTTTGATCATCAATCATTTGCCCAAAGCATATGATTGGGCGTTACTCAGGCGATATGTTCGTAGAAATTCGGTGTCCAAAACTGAAAAGGGATCCTTAAATTTCGACAAATTAGCCTAAATTCTCTCTGCGGTCTTCTGCGATCATTTCTTTCTGATAACTCCACAGCCACTAATTGTACGTATGGAAATGCCATTACCGAAACCTAAAATTATTGAAACCTCGGAACCTACCTTAACGAAATTCACAAGGCAAAAATATGTATTCAGAAAAACAGAATTGGAAGCAAGTGAAGTGACGTGACGTACGCCTAGCGATATCGAATCGATATAACGACACCTCTCAAGCATTCGCTAAATTTAACGATATGTCGATATATCATGACGTCAGTCGATATCGACAAAAGTGGCAGAATACGGCTATCGATATCGCTAAGTGTTCGATATGACGTATAGCGATATCACTATGTGGTGTAGAATAAGGCTCCAGAGCAAGTATATAACGTTGATAAGACTAGATTAAATTTCAACCTCTTGTCCGAAAAACGTTTGCTATCGCTACCGAAACATGACCCCTGGGTTTAAAACAAATAAAGAGAGAATTACGGTAGCTTTGTGTTCGAATGCCTCAAGATCACGCAAGCTTCTTTTGTTTGTGATTGGAAAGGCTGCAAACCCGAGAGCTTTCAGGAACTTAAATGTGTCATGCCTTCCGGCACTCTATAGAGCAAAAAAATCAGCCTGTATGGACTCTTACTTGTTTAAGAAGTGGTTTGTAATTCAATTTGTTCCAAAAATGAAACATCATTTGACCACTTTAAAGTTATCAATTAAAGCAGTTCTACTGATAGATAATACACCTACACATCCGGAAGCACTTCAATGTGACGGGTATAGTGATATCAAACTTTTGTTTCTTCCACAAAATGTAACGAGTATTTTACCAATGAACCAAGGGGTTATTGAATGTTTTAAGAAAAGCTACAGCAGAAAGCTTCCTTCCTTTTTAAACTAGTGGATGCGCAGCTCACAGATCTTATGCAAGCTTTAGAGGCAATCAACATGAAAGACGTGAGCTATACAGTGGCTAGAGCATATAATGAAATCCCAGCGTATACATTAACAAAACCTTGGAGAAAAACTTGGCTAAATATACTTGAAATTATTGAAAAATAGATAAACAGGACAATCCTGAAGCTGAAGAACCAAACATTCAAGAAACATACAGAAGAGGATGCTGTAGAATGGATCAAAGTGTCAACACAAAGAGGTTGAAAATGAATTCCTAAATGATTATGAAATCCGACAAGCTGTCATCCATTAGGATGAAGAAAAAGTCGATGAAGAAGAGGGGCATGACGAGGGAAAAGTGACGGCGAAGGAAGAACAGCACTGCAGTTAGCAACAACTTACGTTGAGCAGCAAACGAAATAATTGTGTTATTTCACTTGCTTCCAATCAAGAATAGCACAATTTAGGTGAATACATTAAGCAAAATGCATATGCAAACCATAGCTTCGGCTTTTGCAATGACAATTCAAAATTAGAGCATATTTTTTATCGTTCAGCCATTTTTCAATCCGGCCTAAGATGAGGTCCCGAGGTAGCCGGACGAGAGAGAGCCTATTTGCTACTGCTCCTAAACCATTCATCCTAGTTATCTGGACGAGCAGGTACCACTTTGGTCAAAATAGGTTAACTCCCTAAGAAAATGCATGTAAATGTGTCACTTCCGGTTACTTCCGGTACTTTCCTTCTAATATACAAGTCGGAAAGTAAAAATAGGCACTACTCAATCTGTCTGTTCTGTTTGTTGCATAACTGCAATGGTTTAACACTAGAGCCAAACACCCCACTTGATGACATGTGAATTATTTTCAATTACTAATCTGAAATAGTAGCCTACATGAGCATTTTCACCCAAACATACTTAAAAGCATTACAAAATTTGTATCAATTTTGTATATTCGTATCAAAAAAAGTATATCTTACAGTAGCACGTGTGACACGTTTTGGTGAGCTAGTGATTGAAGTGCTGTTTTGACTGGGTTTTTTGACGTTTCTGAGGACGTATCTTACATCACCGTACGTACAAAAATTGCTGCATTCATTTAGTGTATTTGTGGGTCTGTTTCGCCTCTGTTATCACAGTAATAATCGCGTATTGTGTATATATATTGTTGCTATCCTGGATTTTGGTGGGTCCCGTGTAGTCTGAGCTGGTTCTGAACGTTTTCAGACCGGTTCCTGCTCGGACACTTCCCTTTCATTGGAGTTCCTCTTTTTGTTTCCGTTGCCTAGTTCTAGTGTGTTTATTGAAAGTTGCCGTGTCGGGCACCACTGGCGTGAAGGGTGTGTCCTTGTCTCTTCCTTTACTCCTCTAGCACATCTGATTGTTATCCAATTGTCCATATAATTAAAAATGCGCACTAAGTGTGTTTGCTGCGACCAGGAGAATGACGAGCGTCATTTTCTTGGATGTTCCGTATGCCGTAAAATGTATCTCCTGACTTGCATTGGGCGGACAAAGGCGGATGCCACAAGAATTCGCGGAGACTCCGGTCTGACTTGGTCCTGTGGTGGTTGCAGGGGGTTTGCTGGAGATATGGCAGAGTTGAAAACAGTTAATTACCAGTCTCCAGACTGAAATACAGGGTCTGAAGGCCACTACTCCAGGGAACTGGACAGTCGTTGGCACCGAATGATTTTGAAAAGGTTGTACAGGAGGTGATGGAACGCGATAAGCGTAAAGCTAATATTATCATATTCAAGCTATCGGAAACTGGGGGTACAAACAGGGAGGCTCAAACTAAGCTTGATACCGTGGCGGCTGGAAATATTCTGTCGGAGCTGGGTGTGGCGGTTGGCAGTGTGGAACTACGAACACAAAGACCGGGCAAGTTTGACCCAACCAAGAGAAACTCTTGTCGTCCTGTGAAGGTGCTCTTACCAAATGAATCGCTGGTGTCGGCAGTAATACGTAACTCGGCAAAGATTTGATTTAAGAATTAAATATTTAGATGGATTTCCCACGATTGTATCTTCCTCATCTTTAAACTAAATTTGCCCAGAGACTCCCTTGTGTGGACTTATAAATTGTATTACCAGAATGTTCGGGGACTATGTTCCAAAACTCATCCATTTTATGTTAATACTTGTGATATGTCCTATGATATTATTTTTCTAACCGAAACATGGCTCAACGAATCCGTCAGGAGCTCTGAACTTTTTCACGATTCCTATAATGTTGTACGTTCTGACCGAGATTGTTGTGCTGTGGGTCGTAGCAGGGGTGGTGGAGTTTTAATGGCTCTCTCTCATGCGATCAAGTTGTTGATGTGTCCCATCTGTCTACTCTTGTTCCCTTAATTGATATTGTCTTGTGCAAGTGCTATTTTGGCTACATAGTTTTTCTTGTTGGAGTCATATACATGCCTCCGGATCTTAGTGCCAATGAACTTGAGCTTTTTCTCGACTCCTTATCTGTGACGCTGATAGGCAGCAGAATTCTTATTTTTGGTAATTTTAATATACCTGATTATGCGTCATCCAGTGATAGTGCCAAGGCATTGGTTCTTCGTAATTTTTGTGATATGTTAGGTCTTCAACAGTCTAATAGCGTCCTGAATCGCAACGATAGACTGTTGGATTTGATCCTCACTGGTGGCGAACGACACCTGTCTGTGGAGCGTGATTTGTATCCGTTGACTGATGAGGACTTGCATCATCCCTCAATTTCTGCAACCTTTCGGCCTGGCGTGAATATGCCCGATTCTCGTTTCTCTACAAATCCGAGATGTTCGGGGTACAATTTCAAAAAAGCAGAGTCCGAGCATTGGTGAAGCGGCAATCATCGGCCACATATTACGAGTTTCTGCGAGATATGGAAAACAATATCCAGTCTACACCTGGTAATATATTTGAGTTTTTCAGGCTCAAGAGTGGTGGTACGCGAATTCCGGGGAGTATGAGTGAGGGTGATATCAGCTATGAGGGGCCCCAAAAATTGTAGATGCCTTTGCTCGCCACTTTTCTGCAGTTTATACTCAGTCATCTGACACATCCTTCCAGTGCAACACGATGAGACCGGCCTTTCCTCAGGTCAGTGTCGGGGCGGAGGAGATACTGAAGTTCATGGGGACACTTCCCAATAAAAGAACAGCTGGCGTCGATCTTATTCCATCTTTCTTGGTGCGGGATACTAGATTTGTATTAGCCGGGCCGCTTACCAAACTTATAAATCTGGCGATTTCATCTTCTACATTTCCAAGCATTTGGAAGCGAGCAAAAATTGTACCTGTTTTAAAAAAGGGAGATAAGTCTCAGTTGAAAAACTACCACCCAATAGCTATCTTGTCGAATTTCTCTAAGATTTTTGAGAAGATACTCTGCAGCACAATAACATCTAATACAAGGTCCTTCGTATCCCCTTACCAGCACGGGTTTATTTCCGGTAAATCAACAGTTACCAATTTGGCATCAATAACTCAATATCTGGCCGAGGTTCTCGATGGTGGTGGAAGAGTTGACGTTGCTTATACTGATTTTTCGAAAGCGTTTGATGTAATTGATCACGGAATACTAATTCGTAAACTCAGTGACTTTGGCTGCAGCGACACACTCCTGGCGCTCCTGCTATGCTACCTTTCCGGCAGATCTGGTCATGTTTTCTATAATGGCTTCTCTTCCAAGGAATTTATGGCTACTTCTGGGGTTCCACAAGGCTCCAACCTGGGACCTTTAATGTTTGATCTTTTCCTGGATGATTTGTTGGGAATTTTAACCTGTCCGCGCCTGGCGTATGCTGATGATTTTAAGTTGTATAAGTCTATCAGGAATATCCGGGATATCCAGCTACTCCAGGACAACATCAGCATCGTGGAGGGTTGGTGTAGGACCAACAGATTGATATTAAATGTGGAGAAGTTTGTGTCAGCTACACACGAAGAATTTCCGATGAATTGCCATTCGCGTATTTTCTGTCTGGGGTTCTCCTACCATCGTCCACACTTATGAGAGATTTGGGTGTGCTGTTTGACTCACGATTGACGTTCGTGCCGCACATCGATGGAGTCTGCGCCAGAGCTAACAGGATGCTTGGATTTGTTCTTAGAACTACTAGGTAGTTTCGTGAAATCAACGTAGTCAAATCGCTGTATTTTGCGTTTGTGCTGCCTATTCTGGAGTATGCGTCAGTCGTCTGGTCTCCACGTTATGTTTCGCATCAAATAAAGCTCGAGCGAGTACAGCGTCGATTTTTGAAGTGTCTGTCGTTTCGTGTAGACCAAGTGTATCCGGAACATGGTTGTGACTACGACTCTTTACTGGTGCGGCATGGTGTTGCGTCTTTGTCAGTGCGGCGCGAAAGGTGCTCTGTTCAGTTCTATCTTCTCTCGAGGGTGGATTTCTTGGTGCCACGTGCGGGTTCTCGCTCACGTACAATGTTTTATAAACCGCGTATGCGTACAAATGCCTTGGGTGTAGCACCTATTCTTGCGATGTGCGGCTTAGCGAACAATGTTCGATTTATTTCTGAATTTCCATAAGTATTTCTTTATTTGTTTTTTTTTGCTTTTTGTAGTATTATTGATTAGTTCTGTTCATTTGATTCTTTTCTTTTGTAATCACTGCTCCGTTTCTGTTATGTAATAGATAATATACTTCTATATATTTGTTTGTAATTGCCTTGTAATTGGGGGTCTCTCTGTTGGGCAATAAAGGATTATTATTATTATTATTATTATTGTTACTATTATTATTATCAATTAGTTAAGAACATATACTCGCATTCATTCGTTTGTTGATTGCAATGATTTCTGGAAAATGTTTGTATGTGGGTACGTATGTATGTATACATGTCTGTGAACACGATTGCGCCAAAACGGAACAACGGATCGGGCTGAAACTTCGCATATGTATATTAGAATTACCGGGGTACGAACTGGATTGTTTTTGGTGGCAATATGACAACCGGAAGTGGCAAATGTTACTAGCGTCTTCTATGGGATTCTTCCGATTTTGGCCAAACTGATATCAGGTCACCATCCAGTGACTTTAAATATCAGTGGGATGACCGGTTTAGGCGCTATAAGGGTTTCTAGAAGCAGTTTGACAGAATCCACAGCCTTCATGGTTGTATTGCAAATTGTCAGATTTTGACAAACGTCAGTGCCACTGACATTACATGACATTAAAATGTCAGTATGACAAATGTAATTCTATCACTGAAACTGACGTTAGGTAGCGTCCAGAGATGGCTCTGGCTTTACTAAATTAAATAATTGCAAAAGTGTTTAGGCACTTCATTGTGCCAACGATTTAGTCGGAAAGTAGGGCCACCCCAGATATTTTATTACGAATGCCTATTTACTTTGAAAATAAATGTTTTAATTCAAATTTGTCATATGTTGTCATAAATTCAGTACCACAAATTATGGGGACCCCACTTTAATAACCCAACTGTAATAATGTCGTAAACATCCTCAACACTTTCTGTCTTTCCCTAGCACAAGTATTCGACCCGCTAGAGGCTACTGGTCCTACTAAGAGGATTTCCCGGTCCCATCAAAAAGCCGAGATTTACGCCATGGTGACGTTCGAACGTCTCTCCTAGAAGATTCTTCGCTAACGCGATATACTACCCACCACGGTTGATGTGTACGTGGGCTACAGCCAACGACGAAGATGACGACGTGACTCTTACTTGTTATCTCCTCCTTCTGGTGCGGGTCCCTCAACCTTACGTTCCATTCCCCATAGGCGAACAAAACGAGTGCTCTCGTGTCAAAATAGCTCCGCGTACGTACCGTAAAAATGGCGCAGCAACTTTCCTCGGCCGACTAAGTGGATTTCGCTGAACCGCAAATGTGAATTTATATGATTTGCGGCGGAAAGTTGAGGAGGATTCCATTGTGCGCGATCTCTTGCATTCGAATCGCCGCATTTCACAGGCGAGGTTTAAAGTGTTAGGGTGGAGAAGATCTCTGTGCCATTAATCATACCGTGGGTGTACAGACGATTCGCCTTTTTCTCTTGTCAATAAATAATATGAAGCTTACGTGGCACTACTGTGATTTTATTGTATTTTGACCTCTGGCAGAAAAAACAATATTACTTATATTACTATATATAGCAAGAAAGTATAATACCTTTAAATACAGTGGTGCTGATCTGTTCTTTGATTATTTACTTGGAAGGTTTAATAGTGTCATACTAAATTTTAGTCAATTTCATAATTTGTAAGGCAGATACATTTATTTTTTGTCCGGTCACTCCTTCACACAAAATCAATACTATAAACGGAATGAAAAATCGAGTGTTGAGGTCTGATCTAATCTTCCACTTGTCATTACTGAACAGATTTCACCATTGAGCAAATTTGGCGGCGATGTACTTTTATGAGGGTATACATTTGTCACGGGCTCCCAGTCGAAATTAGGGCCAGTTTTCGAGAATCTGACAGGTACCTGCTACATGGTAACGTTGCAATTAACTCATTTGGTTGCGTATATAACTGTGTTTGGTTACATACTTTTAAAATGCTGTGCATAAAAATAGCATTGAGCCACACAAAATACACATTAACAGTGACTATCGCTTCTTACAGTAATTTACCTGTAGATAACGAAAAAAATTCTTTTCTTCACATCACGTCCAGATAAAGCGATATACATGGTGATCCATACAAAGTGCAGCATTTATGCGATATCAGATAAGAAGAAGTATTAGTATCTTTATTAGTGATTTAAATACAGATTTACTTTCACATGTCATTAGAAAAGTAAGATGGAGAGAAACGAGAACAAAAATCTAAGGAGAGCAAAAGGATAGCCTCGGCCAGGATTCGAACCTGGAACTCCACGTGTCCGGCATGTTACTTTACTAATTAAGCTAACGAGAACGTTGAAGACGGATAGATTAGAATATTTTGCCACTTCAAGTACACAACATGTTATGCTGGACACTTACAGTACACTTGGGAGACCTCTATCAAGGATAGGTGGAAGTTGGTTCTGACTGTCAGCAGAAGCAATCCAGTTCGTCACCTGGTGGTAATTTGTATACCTGGTAATACGTATACAAAATTACAAATTTTACAAATTATTATGAAACCATTTGGACTACGTATATTAATAGTAAGCTACTTGCGAAATATCGAAGTTTGAACATCGGCCATCGAGCCATAATGTGATGGGTGAGATTTTGTCTTTTGTTTTGAGATAGCATAGACAGGCAGAACAAACGGTTGTAATAGATGAGGAAACATACCAAAGAGATGTTTGGTTAAGAAATAGTTTGGGACCGGATGTTTGTCCCATGATGAACTTTCAGTGTGGTCTATAAGTTTTTGCTAGAATAACGAACTTTGGAGAAAGGCCTTCCTAGCAGCGTTGTTCAAGTTGGTCCTTTGGGACCAACTTGTAACTGGTACTTTGAAATCTCATTTGGTACCCTGGTACTCCTTTGATCAAACTGGTCCCCACTCGATGTAATGTTGATGTTTTGTTTTTCGAAGGGTGGCCCCTACTGTGGACCAACATTATGTAATGTACTAAATCCGTTTTTTTTTTCTCTACCCCCGACTTCCTTTTATAAAGTGCATATATATCATTAAATGTCGGTCCACACCCCCCCCCCCCCCCCCCCCCCCCGTCGACAGTGAACAACAAAACTGTTTGGTACTGAACGTTCAAATTTGGTACTCAACCACTACCAACTTGGTACTCTCAAAGTCACTGCCAGGAACAACACTGCTTCCTAGTTTTGTATATTTGAAATATCAGTCGAAGTAGTAATTTAGAAGTCGAACCATGTAGTTCAATCTGTTTGGGCGTTATGCCCTTGTGTTTTGTTTCTGTGTGTGCCCGTGATGCCATCTCTGCTGATGTAAATTTGCCAATAACAGTTTAGGCAATTTTTATCGTTTAATTATGTCTCTGTCATCCGTTTTCCCTTCAACTATTTTCATTATGTCAAGAGTTTCAATGATTCTTGTACACTCGATCTGAAGGGTTTTTAATCTTTTTGTTCATTTTGTAAATATATTTGTTTTGGTTAGAATTTGACTTTCGATCACCCAGAGGTTATAATATCAAAATTAATTCATTTACGATTATTTTTGCCTTCTAAAAATCTAACGATACCAAACCCTCAAGGTTTCAAGTAAGAATCTCGCGTCCTCCGTTTGAATTTGATATAAAGTAAATTACATTTTGACCGCTCAGTTTGCTACGCAACCAATAAAAACAGACTCAGGTCCAAACCTATTACATGGTAGCAGCCAGCGGTGGGATTTTTGATTAGTGCTTCCATTTATAACAATGGTTGCTATCGGTGTAGTACTTTTCATAGATTAATTTTAGACAAAGATTTTACTAAGTTTTAGGATATGTTCTTGTAGATAAGTTGTTTTATACGTTTACTAAGTTTTGTATCGCAATAAAGTTAGGGATAGGGATAACATCAGTAGAGTGAATCAATCAAATGCCAGTTGATTGTGTAAATAGTTCAATTAAGATTCGTACAAGTCCAGTAAAGTCGTCGATTGGGTTATGTTAGGAAGATAGTTGCTCCTTAGAATGGTTAGACATATTAGAGATATGTCTGTAAAAACGCAAATCAGCGAGTAAAGGGTAGATAGATAATCTGTAGCATTATCTGTGGTTTCAACGAAGAAGCAAAGTAGGTCTTTTGGAAAAGATATGGGCATCAGGTGATTATGCCAATAAGGGTTTTGAAATTGCACGCCCACAACATTGAAACATTGAAACAAACATTGCATAGGGACGCAATGTTGGTTTCAATGTTTATGTAGGACATTTTGTGGAGAATGTCAGAACAATATATATGACTGTACGAATTTGATCGAGACTTTGTCACTGGTGGCAGGATAATCTTTAAACAATTGTGACATAGATTTTGATTAGAAAGATGCTTTATAAGGAGAAAAATGTTTTGTAGAAGTACGTTTCTTTTGTTTGTCTTTTAAACTGATCGAGGGCGGTTGAGCTAGATTTGGTTTAGATTTGATTTGGATTAGAATGTGACAGAAATATTGATATCATTGTGGAATTATGTATATAATACGTTTAATAATGGGTTAGGTAATAAACAGATGAGAAGGCAAGCTATAAAGCATAGGAACATAAAGGCTCGAAATAAATGTGCCTGCTCTGCGTGAAGAAGTAAGGTCGACCGTAACCTAGGGTAAGGCACTTGAAGTGAATAGAGGGTAACATTGAGAGTACTTATTGTGTAAAACACAATAAATAGAAAACGGACAGAAATTATTATTCAAAGTAGGATCAATTAGTTTGTATTATGAATGGCAGAGGAGATGCACACACGGCAGCGCACATAGAGCAAAGCGCAATAAGTAATTTAAATATGAAGTTTAATAGTAATGGGATTGTTCTTGCAATTAGTTTTTTTGTAATAATAAGGGGTTTATATCAAGAGAAATTGCAAGAGCATTTGTTTGTTTTTGTTTATATTTATTTCCGCGAATATGGGTTGTTTGAGGGCAACACATGCAGCAGCAAAATACAAATTTTCAAGAATAAAAGTATCCGGCTACGATCGCAAGATGTCTAAAGAACGTCCGTTGTCCAATCTTATCAAAGGAAGAAGACTATTTTGATCGACGAGTACGAGATGTTCTCTTATCCAGAACAAATCAAGATTGTCCACCCTGCATCGCATAGCTCGACAAATAGGTGGAATGGCAGTAGCAGAAAGATGCATTCCAAGAAGTAGCGCCAGCAGACTCAGGTCACAACCTATTACAATAAAATATCAATATTCATCGCACAACTGCTTTCGATTCGACCAATTGTCACTCGTGTGTGACTGACCACACTTTTTTTCGCAACTTTTACATTTTTACAATTTAATACATAATATTATAAAACAAAAAGAAAGTGAAAATCATAACCCTGTAAACAAATATGTTAAATCTGATTTATTGCGATATAAGTACGCACTATCAATAAAATTCATAACACATTTTTGAGGACATGTACTTGTCATGAACTACCTGCACCTGTTTGGTATCAATGCAATTTTTCCTGCAACCTCGTCTACACTGACGGCGCCTTTATGCTATGGTCACACTAGACTGTTTTACTAGCGTGCTATTTGCTACTGGATGCTAACAGCATAGTGTGTCCACTCAGCAGCGGTGTTTTACCAGTTGGCGAGTGAGTTCAGCAGCAGCAGTGCCAGCTCAGCGCTTGTTTAACTTTTACAGCAACCAGCATAAATCAACTTTGGAAATTATGTATTTTTGAAATGTGTTTTATAAATATTATGCGAGGTAATATTCTCCCAATAGATATATAAAGATAGCCTTAAGCTATACAGTTGTTAAAATACTGATCAGTGATCACATAATGAATAGTTATGCTGAAACATTGATTGGAATGCAAAATGTGGGGTGGTCACACTATGCTGTTTTAGTATTTGCTGCTTGCTGTAGATTATTAGCCGCTGTTAACCAGCATAGTGAGATCACTCAGCAACCGCTATTTTTGCATGCAGGCGAATGGTTTTGGATGTTGCTTGTAAAGGTGAACATGTTGAGCTTTCATTAGCCGCTATTTAGAGCTTGTGCTGCCGGCTCAGGACAAATGTGGTTATTGTAGAAAATACCAACGATCGATTATAATAAATAATTTAAAGCAACAATTTATTACTTTTGTTACACGTATAACTAATAATATAAAATAATAAACAGCGTAATGTGACCACAAAATAGCCGCTAGCAGCACCACCTACTAGCAGCTAATAAAACAGCCTAGTGTGACCGTGGCATTAGAGTGATACACTACCCACTCTGCACTACAATATACCAAAATAACAAACAGACTCAGTATATTACAAGGGCTGTAATCTTTAATCTGTAACTTCAACAATAAAGCGTAATGCTCACCAGTCCAGTTCATGATGACGACTGAAAATAGGTGGAAAATAGCATGTTACTCCCTTTCTTATGCGACATTTCCGATCTCCGCCTCCGTACCGCCTCTACTCACCAAGCAGTAACCTTTGAAAAAGTGTCAATTACTTCTGCCGTACCCTGTATAATTTAGGAAAATTTAGGGGCAATGTTTTATAAGCGTATAAATTTGACATGGGTGCTCAGTTTATTCGTGCTACTACAGTTTCAAAACTTAGCAGTAGAACATTTGATTTTCGATGTCCAGCTGTGGTCCACACAACTGTCTTATAAATTACGTTGATCACAAGAGCTAAACACCCACACACCACTCAATACCAATACTCCATCCATTAATGGACTGAAAAAAACACCAACTGTCCGCTGATGAGACATCAAACAGTAGCCATTCTTTACATTATAGTAAGATGCGTCACTTTGGCAGAATATGTCAATTACGAAGGGTAATATAACCTTTACTTCTAAATGTATCCGCCATTTGAATGATGATTCAGTTCAAAAGTTTATAGGATTGTTCCAAAATCTGGAACGGATGTCTACATCCTGAACTTACTCAAAGGAAACCGTGACTATGACATATGGACAGAGACAATAGCCATGAATCACCAAGTCGACATAATGGTCGCGCCAAGAGCCCTGACCAAGTTTACATCCATTCTGGAGAAGAATCAAGTCGATAACACTGTTTTGATTAGAAACGTTGGAAGGTACCTCTGTCGACCTTGTATTTCTTGCTTTAATTAACATTTTTAGGTCGATAGCCATGGAAAGAGCTCGTCAAAGGGTTTCATCGACTTTAACTAAGAATAGGTTCAGCTTTGCCCAGTTCCATAGATACCACAAAGTATTTTTAAAATTACACATTATGTTTCTTACTTATCTTAAACATTTGTGTAGATTATTCAATTTTTGGAAAGGATTGCTTTTATATATAAACATAAGATGACGCTCCGAATATTTGGATATTCCTCAGAGGGAAGACCGCTATACTGTCTAAAAATCGGCACGGGAAAAAGAACAAACCCTACTATTCTGATAGGTGGAGGAATGCGTGGCAGGGAATGGATGTCTTCGGCTACAGTTCTGTACATTGTCACTCAGCTAGTAGAGAACATGCGCTGTGCAGAGTTTATCACAAAATTAAATTGGGTGATAGTTCCATTATTAAATCCTGATGGTTATGAATACGCACATGCAAAGGTAAATACATCTTAAACATCCTGCTGAAATGAAGACAAAACGTAAATCCTGATAAACTTGAGCTGAGCTAAACTCATTATGAACGCCTACATGAAAATCGACAAAACAAACAAGAAACCCATTAAGTGGGAAGATATTCCTAAACTTTTGCAAATATTTTGTTTATATTTGTACCACTCTTAGGCGTCTCCATTGAGTCTCCATTGATGTCTGCAAACATTTGCGATATATTTTCCTCACATGAATGAGGATGTATTTTACAAATAAAGTTAAATCTTTCTTCCTTCAGGATAGACTCTGGGGGAAAACACGAAGCAAAGGTATACTTTGCGATGGTGTCGACGGCAATAGAAACTTTCCATTCCAGTGGATGGGTGAGGGTGCGAGTGATGATGAATGCTCTCCACACTACGCTGGTCCTCAAGCATTGTCAGAACCTGAAACGTCTGCGTTTACCAACCTAACCAGATCAATCAGAAACCTACAACTCTATCTCTCGATACAAAATTTTGGACCTTGGCTCGTATACCCATGGGAATTTGTCCACAAAGCAAGAGAGAAGGATTCAGTTGCAGGGAATTTGGGCAGTGAGTTTGCTAACCTGGTCGCTTATATGAATAGAACGAGGTATTGTCAAAGTATTGACGCAAAGGTGCTGTTCTTTGGTTCAGGGAATAGTATGGACTGGATGTATTCGTCAGGTGTCAAGTTGGCATATACTATAGAATTGCCAAGTCCGAATCGATTTGGGCATGAGCATCCCTCTAAGATGATCCTCCCGATTTCTAGAGAGGTGTGGCGTGGTTCACATATCTTCTTCAATTATTTGATTAGCAAAAATAATGGTTGATCCTAATGTGCTCTGTAAATATAATTTTAATAAACAGTTAACTGAACATAGATTTATTATTAAAAAAAAATGGCTTTGGTGGTGGTGATTTTCATAGATATCTAATTACATGGCGGAAATACATGGCTGTATATAATCTTCATGTCGCCGATATTTCATAGACGATTCTGAAATAGAAATAGTTGGCAAACATAGCAGGATTTCGGCTGCTTTCATATTTGTGTGCATGTAGTTTGAGATAAATTAGTCTATGTACCCATTTGTGATACCGTGCTACTCTGGTGATACGATTTGACCCGTTCACTCGTATGAGCACGACTTGTTATATTTTTCAACTGACGACATTATAAATCTTTGATTTTTATTGCTGGTTTACTGATTTAGACCCTCCATGGGAATAACGCTTAAAATAAACCCTATCTGTTGAGTTTAATATTTTTGTGTTTATTTTTCTAAGAAGTAAAGTAAATCCAAATAGTTTTGTCTGCTAAAGTGCCACAATGCGATGATCCCATTGCAAGGATCCACGTGCAGAGCATATTTAATACAATAATAATATGGGCTCGTGTTTGGGGTTATGGTACTTAGTTTAAATGCCTTTTACAACAACATTTGTGTTCACATGTTGCTCAAAACAGAGTTCTGTGTACTCATGAGTACTGCATTCTGAGTACTGTACTCATACTCATTTTATTGATTAAATGAGTATGAGTATTTCACTCTGTACTCAAATATAAATCAAATGAGTATGAGTACTGTACTCAATACTCAAATTATAAAATGAGTACTGAGTACCAATGTACTCTGTACACATATTGTAAAAGAGAGTAAGTACAGTGCTCAGTACTCACATTTTGGTGTTACTACAGAGTACTGTACTCTGTACTCATATTAGAAAATGAGTACTTTTCGGAATATATATATATATATATATATATATATATATATATATATATATATATATATATATATATATATATATATATATATATATAAAATCAGGAATAACGTGGGAAATACGGTCAATCGGGCGAAGCAAGGAAACTCCTTTTTTCTTAGTTCAAATTTTCGTTTTAATTAAAAACTTCTTCAGGAACAAGCTGTTTATAGAAAACAATAGGTATTAGTTAACCTTAAAAGTGTACAAAAAACAGGTAAAAACTTACAATTGGAGTTTAAGAAAAGTTGCAAAATTGTGGAGGGTCATCCCTGCTGCACAGATAGACCAAATATCAAGCTCTCGACAAAACAAATGAACATCGCACAACAGTTTAAAAGCATAAACGTATTAACATGTTAAAATGACCGACACACGCGACACAGCCATCGCGGCAATAGGTTAAGAATGAAGTGAAATTTACTACCATAATCAAAATCGAACGCCAGAAGTGCCAACATCACCACCAACCGATTCGCGTGAATTGTTAAAGTTTCTACTAATTAAAAATGAATATATACTACTGAGTTGATTAGTATCGGATTTGTAGTTTATACTATCTTCGTTATTGACTTGAATGTGATACATTTCTAAAAACAATCTTGAACGATAATTATTCTCCACAGCAACGATCTTAGTGTCTGTCCAGTTCATAGTATGGTCCAAATCAATGGCGTGCTGAGTGACAGCGCAATTTTTTCTGCCATGTTTTATGTCACTCTTGTGTAGAGCTACACGTGATTTTAGCCATTGACTTGTCTGACCATAGTACTTCTTGGTACAGCCTCCACAAGGAATGCTGTAGACAATGTTTGATTTTAAGCTTTGAGGAGTTTTATCTTTGATGTTGGAGAAGATATTACCTATTGTTTTATTATTACCAACTGCAATTTTAAACTCATCATTTCTGAACAACTGAACCAACTTATTTGATAGATTATCAATCTGTGACAGCTTTTTGTAACTGACCAAGGCAACGCTCCGCTCGTCATCAAAGACACGTCTCAACGAAGTCACGGTCGTTACTTCCCCATAGTTATATATATATATATATATATATATATATATATATATATATATATATATATATATATATATATATATATATATATTCGTCCGACGATTTGTCTACAAATCTTTTAACATGTCACCGTGAGAGTATGGATTTTAAACTTATTTTAATGTGTGAATGTTTTCTTAATACTGGCGGCCTCTTGCAACTCTCAGTAAGTAACATTTTGGATTATACATGTGTTGAGGACTGCATTGTGACTTCTGTATGTTTTG
Source organism: Aphodius granarius (assembly GCA_963971325.1). NCBI lineage: Eukaryota > Metazoa > Arthropoda > Insecta > Coleoptera > Scarabaeidae > Aphodius > Aphodius granarius. The sequence goes on from OZ020221.1 coordinate 30,154,375, forward strand.
TCTTCTCGTAGATGTAAATGCCTGATGAAGGTCACATACATGACCGAAATATAGCAAGCACTATTACAAAAAAGGAGTTTTATTGAATACTTAGACGATCGAACACCCAAATCATACAGTTTTTATATTTATATATATATATATATATATATATATATATATAGTAAAAATGATTATCTTTTTTTGGGCATAACCGCTATCTTAAATGCAACCGTAGACACGTGTTTCGGACTTATTAGTCCTCGTCAGTACGGTATAGCCAAAGAGAAAGGATGGAAACTCAATGGAGAACTCAACAAAAGGGACCTTAATCAGGGAGACCAACGTCACCATTTGGAGCTTCAGTCACGACATCCTCGGATTTGAGGACAAGAAGTAACGTCGCGCCGAGGCAACAAGTATACCCCGAGGTGCAACCTTAGCCCTGGTACAATATAAAGGAAAAAAAGGTATTGTTTGCGGTGAAATCTAAATATAAATATAGTAAAAAGGATTATCTTTTTTTGGGCATAACCGCTATCTTAAATGCAACCGTAGACACGTGTTTCGGACTTATTAGTCTTATATACAGGGTGACATAGAACAAACTACAATGCATAACACCACGCGATAGAGGGCCAAAAAATAATAAGAAAAGTTCCTATACACTAATGTCCGATCGCTTTTTGTTTTTAAGTTACCTGCTGTTGAAGTTATTTAATTTGTCTGTTCCAAACGCCTGCACCTGTCAACAAATGTTGAGAAAAGAGAACAATTTGAGCATTTGCGCTAAATTTAGTGTCTGTTTGGGTTTAATAATAATTTTTTCCATTAAAATTAAGACTTTATTTGTTAAAAAAGAACATAAAAAGTTTCCAAAAAAAAAGGTTATGTAAGGTACCAATTAGTTTACACCGTCATTTAAGGAGTAACGAGTTCTACTGAAAAAACAGCAAAAAAATGGGGTTGTGATTAAAACAAATAAGGATGACCTCATCGCTCCGAAATAAATGACCTCATAGTTAAAATGTTTACGTCATAAGGTGGCTATTTAATAATTAAAATTGACGTGTCCGAACGATTTTCTTGAAAACATTAAATAAAGATATTATGATTTTTTTCCAAACTTTATTATTATTTAAAAGCTACTTAAAAACACTACTTAAACTACTTGACTTTAGCTTGCTTTGATAGTACCATAGGTTCAGTTTCATGAAATCAAAGCCTGTTACCTCTACTGCCTAATTAAAGTAATACTAAATAACATTTATCAAACAAACTTCAACAGCCGGTAACTTGAAAACAAAAAGCGATCGGACATTAGTGTATAGGAACTTTTTTTATTATTTTGCGGCCCTCTATCACGTGGTGCTACGCATGGTAGTTTGTTCTATGGCACCCTGTATATATATATATATATATATATATATATATATATATATATATATATATATATATATATATATATATATATATATATATATATATATATACATGTCATTCTTATTCTTTAGTTATATACTGAATCTTTTAATGCATTTTCAACCACATAGTTATAAAAGACAACAATGCCAGGCCATGTTTCTTCACATACTGATACTATTCTTTCAGGCGGAAGATCAAATCCAGCTTTTCCTCCGCCAGGCAATTCTAAGGTATAACTCAGTCTAGCTGCACCAATACGAAGCATCCAGTCCTTGGTGGTCCCAGAAACGTAGTAAGTTAGTAGTGGCGATGTGCCCACCTTATACACCGTACCATTCACTGCAGCTATAGCTTCAGCAACACTCTCTCCAACAAACTGATGCTCGTCAGCGTTTTCTAGAAGATGTGTAGTGAAACCCCATGGATATAACAGATACTGACCATAACTATGCATGCCCAAGTAAAGAAAGATGTTGTCCAATGATAATGCAAGTTTGGAAAAAGCGAGGGCTTCAGGTTCTGAGAATGCGGATGGTCCAGCGTAAGTGTCTGAGCATTCGGCGTCGTTGCTTCCAAGTCCCATCCAATTAAAGTCAAAGTTTCTATTGGCGTCCACTCATATACAAGTGGTTCCTATGCTTCTCGTTTTTCTCCACCGGCGATTCTAAAATTATTATATGTTAATATAATTTGAAGAAGTAAAATATTAGACATATCGATTATTTTATAAAACTTACATCAGTATGGCTATATTCATAACCATCTGCATTCAAAACAGGGACTAGAACCCAGTTTACATTGCCTATCATATCAGCATTAGTTTCATTTTCAACTAATTCCCTAATAATGTATAACATAAATGCCGGTGATATCCACTCCCTGCCATGTATACCACCTTCCATCAATATTGCGGGGTGGTAGATAGACCTGTCCCTATTCGTATCATGTAAAGTGGCCGCCCCTCGTATGAAGTTCCAAACTCCTTCACAGATGCTTTTTCTGGGTAGTCTAAAACTAGTTTATTGACGTAATCTACAATCTACAGACATTAATCAATAAAAATGTTGTGTTACTCTATTAAGTTTTATTAAAACCTTATTATAGCGGTGATATTCTGTGAAGCTGACCCCTTTGTCTACCGTCCGAGAAAACAATTGGTGCTTTTCATGTTTGGGAATTCTAAAATACAAATCCTAAATTTTATACGAAATAATAACAAAAATCTGTTGTTGCCATCGCCGTACCGACTTCTCAGGATGTGCGATGTTATGACGTAAGTAACGCACAATTTTGTGACTCATTATGAGATTAATTAATTGTAAAAAAACATACATCAATCATCGGACTTATCTATCGAAACTATCCATAAAAAGTAATTGTAGGGAAAACAACTTTCCGAATACCTCGGTGACACATTGAAGCGTCGAATCCAGCTGAGATATTTTAATTTCTTGAAGCCACAACCAGTCTGATTCCAATCTAATGTCAGCCATAAAATAACATGAACTCAACATGTCATGACATTGACCACTGACGTTCATCAAAATTTGTCAATTTGCAAACATAGCGGACTTAGCACGCCATATAGCGTGCAATCTGTTAAACTGATTCTATAAACGCTTAATAGCTCCTAAACCGGTGATCCCATTGATCTGTAAATTGGTATAAGTACATACTTAAACTCCCTAGAGGATGAGGTTTTATCAATTTGGTTAAAATCCACTAAATCCCCAAAAAAATACATGTAACATTTGCCACTTCCCGTTGTGAGATTGTCCAGTTTATCCCCTGGTAATTCTAAATAGCGAAACTTCGATGAGTTGATTTGTGCCTTTTTGAAACGATTACATTCAAAGGCAGACGGGTAATTGCAGTCAAAATGCCAGCAACTAGACTAGAAAAAACTAGAAAAAATATCGATATTCATTCGTTTGAATGTAAGCAATCAGAAGATGACTTACATGGCTTAGTAACAAACAGGGATGGTAACTCTAGCAAATAAGCAACCCTCTATACATTGCTGTCCAAAATTAATTCACTGGAAAATGAAAATGAAGAGAATTTATGACCAAACAGCTTTAAGATTATAATAGTAAGTTCTCAGACTAGACTAGATGTATGTAGCTATTCATGCTACATACCTACATATTTCGCACTGTAAAGTTCAATATGTTGCTGACTATATTTTGCATAAATATTTACAACAAACGAAAGAAAGATAAAGTTTGATTCAAAATAGCATATTAAAAAATGCAAAGATATTAAACTCCTTTCAAAAAAATAAATAAATAAATATCTTCAAAATAAAAAATTCGGGGTGGCCCCCACCCAATTTTCCGACGGAATTGTTGACACAAGTGTCTAAACACAATCTATGTACGTCCTTCATAAAAATTCACCGGACCGTAAGAGTTAAATTTCATTATCTTCTGGGCATTTGTACTTTCTGGCGGTAAAATGCATATTTTGTCGTGCAATTGAATTTTCTGCCGTTCATGTACATATTTTGGTGTTGTATATGAATTGCACTGCATATATAATGTTGGCGGGTAAAAAAAATACACCCAATAAAAATACACGGCTTTAAGTTACGATATATGTTTTTAAACCCGAAAATTTACTTACCTGTCATAGTCGACAATAATATCTGATGCAAAAGTCGACGATATAAGGCCTACTAAGGAAATTGCCTGCATTTTCATAACAACAACAACAACTGCTATAAACATCATTTCTCTTCGTACGTTTATGAACTGCTTCAATGATTTATCACACTTATGCAAGGATACTAATGTTGGAATAAAACCTACACCGACGCCACTTGGAGAAACGATATTATTCAAACGAAGAAGTTCGAGCATGCAAGACAATCTAACAACCTATTAACCATTTACGCCCAAACAACACACGCTTGTTTCGCGTGAAAATTACCATGCAAATTTGCCTCGTGTCATATTCATGAAATGGTTAAGGAGGATGGTAACAGTTAAGATCAACCGTGAACTTGTGCACACTGAGCAAATTGCGCCCTTGTGAACAACATTTATTCAGAAGTGTTTGTATTTATTTTTTTGTAAGGTTAGATTTTATTTTAATTTAATATACATTAATAAACAATTGTGAAGTAAAAACTTTGAACCCTTAAAGTATGTAGTATTGTAGTATGTTACTATATAGTAAGTTCGCATTACATATATGGAAAAGCTTTTATTATCCATTTGTCAGAAACTGTTGTCCTTTCTAAAAGTTGACGGTAGTAGTGTAATCATCTTCAAAATATTGCACATATACTGGGTGGTTCAATATGTATGAACTAGGCATAAAAGTAAAATAACAATGCGAAAAAAAAACGTTGAAAGGAACAATTTTGCGACGTTTATAATCAAACTAGACAGCGCATCCAAAACTTCGAGTGTAGGATGTCGGAATGGCGGGAAACGCACTACGCGCGCGACCATGTTAGCGTTTTGGCCGGCCGCGGTTTAAGGCTTTAACTATTTAATCATAATTCTAGTTCAAATCTAATCGGAGACAAAACTATCTGAGTTCTTTTCCTGAACCATGTAGACACATTATCTGGCTGCTAACTTACGTGTTCAACTTGAACAGTTCAAGTATCCAACATTACTAGGGGCTGATAAAGGAAGACTACATCCATCAAACGAAACACTTCTCACAACAAAAATAATAATAATAACATCTATTAACAATTAAGAAAAACAAACGCATTTGATGCGGTACATTGTTTAATTGACCCTATGAACAAAATGACCTTTAAATGAACCTAGCAGTTGATTCAGACAGTTTTTAGTAGAGACATCAAAACAATTTAAATTACAATTAAATGCGAGACAAGATGAAATGACTTAATAATCACTACAGGCTCAATTTTGTGCTTTCACAACACACGTCTAGCCCATCTTACGTCTTGGGAAGTACGCCAATCTGGCCAATAGAATACAATTCTACTTTGGAATTTGAAATACGCGTTACCAGTAAAACGGTTTGGGTCAAATTCCCAGAGGCATTCTCGAACGTTCTATCCTGGTTATATCTCGATTAATTTAATCACTTATCTTAATAAGTAAACAATCGGTTTCCGACCCATCACACGAGTATTATAAAAAAATCCACAAATATCTAAAAAAAGACCTTGAGGAAAATTATTTTACATCACTAACCGCTAATAAGCTTTTTCCAAATTATAAACATTTGAAAAGCAAGCAATTATAGATTTTTACGATAGGTGGTGAATAACATTTTCTGAGAAATCTATAACAAATGTTTTTCCATATGAACCTTGCATAAATATTTGTTGTAACAATTCTAATAACTATTTCAGACGAAGAGTTTTCCAGATCTGCTGCCATCCTATATTCCACCTATAATACTTACTTATTTGTTCAAAACAATTGGATTATATAAGGGGTTGATGTACTACTAATTATTGCTATATATTTTCAGAAAGATAACTTACACATAAGTAAAACAGAAAATAGAGATGCTATGCTTTCAGTGATGGTCATCAAAATGTCAAAATGTAACTGGGTTTTATTAAAATTTGGATCGATTTTTTTTATAGAGGTAGGTGTTCGTTTTGGTACGTCAGCATCTTGAGTTAACATGGTCATCATTTTCAAATTCTGATGTACTGCAAAATAGGAAGTCACTTGTCTGCTAAATGATTCTGACCTTCATAATTATTATAGTCAGAGTTCTAGAGTTTGGAGAGTTTGGTTCCGGAGAAAACAACAACCAGTAGCGCATGCTTTGACTATTTGCTGTGTTGGGAAAAGTCATTATATTGTTGCCGTGTGCGTATTCCCAAAACATTGCGGATTAATCCCCATACGGAAGGATTTATTTCTCCTCTTTTACAAGCGCACGGAGAAAGAGATATATTGGTGATATATTTCGTGCTTGGGTTCGTCCTTCATCGTCTATTCGAGAAGGGTTAGATGGTTCAATGTGTCAACGAGGTTGTCGGAATGTTGAGTGAGGGCCACCGGAGATATTTTGGTTAACAATAAAGTTTGGTAGCAATCCGCCCATAGCAAACAGACAATAAAGTCTCAATGAAAATTAATGAAAATATTATTAGTTCTCATTGCTAATATGTACTACAATAATATTTTGTGTCCCAGTGCCGAATATAAAGCTTTGATTAAGTACAAGTTTGGTTAGTATATATATAATAAAAGCAAAGCAACTAAAGGTGTAGAGAAGTAACAAAATGAATAATTTTATTACGGATTTATGTTACTTCCTATGTTCTGTTTGTCATGACACAGATTCCATGCTTTGAAGTATACTACTGTACAACATCTGTTTTAAAATAAATAAATTCATGCTAATGTTCTCCTCTTTATTATTCTCAAAGTTATGTACCCCAATTACAATTTTTCTTTGATCGAATTTTCAACCACATAATTGTAGAAGATAACAATGCCGGGCCATGTTTCTTCACAAACCGGAATTATCCTTTCAGCCGGCAGATCAAATCCAGCACTTCCTCCGCCAGGCAATTCAATGGTATAACTCAGTCTAGTACCACCAACACCAAGCATCCAGTCCTTAGTGGTTCCAGAAACGTAATATGTTAGTTGTGGCGACGTTCCCGCTCTGTAGATAGTACCATCCACGGCAGCTATCGCTTCAGCGACACTATCTCCCACAAACTGATGTTCGTCAGCGTTTTCGGGAAGGTCAGTAGTGAAACCCCAGGGATATAAGAGATACTGACCGTAACTGTGCATGCCTAGGTAAAGAAATACATTGTCCAAAGATAACGCAAGTTTGGAGAAGGCGAGGGTTTCAGGTTCTGAAAATGCTGATGCTCCAGCGAAAGTTTCAGAGCATTCGTTAGCACTGGTACCTGGTCCCATCCAGTGAAAGTCAAAGTTTCTATTAGCATCCACTCCTATACAAGTTGTACCAATACTTCTGGTTTTCCTCCACAAGCGATTCTAAAATTATTTATCACACAGAAAATCAACGTTACACAAGCAACACTAGCAGCATTGGCAGATATATTTATGCATAACCGAATTATTGGTTGCTTTTCGATTATATGTACAAACTTACATCGGTATGGGTATATTCATACCCGTCCGGATTCAATACAGGTACTAACACCCAGTTTACATTGGCAATCATTTCGGCATTATTTTCATTTTCGACTAGTTCCTTGATTATATACAACATTAATGCCGGTGATATCCATTCTCTGGCATGTATACCACCTTCCATCAGTATTGTGGGGTTGGTAGATGGACCAGTGCCAATTCTGATCACATATAGTGGTCGTCCTTCGTATGAAGTTCCAAATTCCTCCACAGAAGCTTTGTCTGGGTAATCCACTGCTAGTTGCTGGATGTAATCTACAATCTTCAAAAATAATGTGATTAGATTATTGTTCTTATTTCAAGTCTTAGTTAAACCTTATCATAACGGTGATATTCTGTGAAGCTGATTCCTTTCTCTGCTTTTGGAGATTCCAATTGGCGCTGCTTTTCTTCATCGAGTGTTCTAAAAAATTAAAACTAGAAAAATAATTTTTTTTCGAAATTAAATTTTTAGTATTTGTCTGTAAATTTCAGATGACTGTTTTGAATTTAAAATTAAATTTTGAATTTAAATACAAAATTCTTACATTTTTAGTTTTCAGTCGGTATTATGGCATCTGGTAAGTATTATAATCAAAAGATCAGATAAAGATAGAGAACAGAAATGAAATGCTTCTCAGTAGTATACCTTTGCACATTGCTGATTAAAACGTTGTACTTCATACCAACATGGTTCATAGCCTCCCAGAAGTTTTCAATAGCTGTTGGTTTCACCATTAGAATCACCGGTCGATTCAAGCCGTGAATATCTGACCAGAAATCAAAGTCTTCACTTTGTTGTATATGTTTGAGCATTTTGATGTGTCCCAACGTCCTTGGAACAACTTCGTACACAGAATACCTTAAAATGTATGGTGTTGCATATGTATTTGCATTATGTGGGGATTCACTTACCCGTCATAGTTAACAATAAAATCGGTGGCGTAAACCGCCGATAAGAAACTTATGAATAGTATTGCACGCATTTTCACAATAACTACCTTACAGTCCGTTTGTATTTGTATATTTATGAACAGATTTCGATAACTTATCGCTTAAGTACTTATAATGATTGGGAAAAAATAAATCCCTCCACTTATATAACGTTTAATTATTTATTTTAAGCTTTAGATAAAACGTAATTAACATAGGTCAAAATTCCTTGCCAAGTTTCTTGAACCACCGGTCGTATTCTTGAAGCTGGTAGATCAAATCCAGCACTACCTCCACCAGGTAGTTCCAATGTGTAACTCAACGGAGCTCCACCTTTAGCTAGCATCCAGTCATCAGAACAACCAGCTGCTGGATATAAAAGTGCTGCTGAATTGCCTACAACATACTTTGTGCCAGCAACGGTTCTTATTGCATCCGCAACAGCTTCTCCAAGGGCTTGATGCTCCTCTGCGTTGTCTGGAACAGCAACGGCATAACCCCATGGATAGATAATCCATTGTCCATAACTGTGGATAGCTAGGTATAATGCTATGTTATCAATGGTATCAGCGAGCTGGGCAAACCCAGCAACTTCAGGTTCTGAAAATGCGTAAGGACCAGCGTAGATATCAGAACATTCATCAGAACTTGTACCATCTCCACCCCAATAATAATCAAAATTTCTATTGGCATCAACGCCATAACATCTTGTACCAGGACTACGTGTTTTTCTCCATAACCTAGACTGGAATTAAAAAGGACAAATGCTTTCACGACCAGATTCATTTAGATTTAAGTATTTTATAACATTGTTATTTTATCATCAGATAATTATATTATTTAGCTTGACTTACTGTGGTATGCGTATATTCGTATCCATCCGGGTTTAAAACTGGAACAATAACCCAGTTTATCCTTTCGGACAAATATTTGTAGTCAGGATTTTCAACTAGTTGTTGGATTATGTATAAGACCATAGCTGGTGCAATCCACTCTCTAGCGTGGATACCTCCATCAACAACGATTGATGGATTATTGCTATTACTACCAATCCTAATGAAGCGAATAGGTCTCCCTTCAGTTGAAGTTGCAAATACTTCAACTTCTACAAATTCTGGATATTCTTCAGCTAATGTTAAAATATATTCTTGTATCTAAAACTGGATGCTTACAACCAAATAAATTAAATTTAAACTCCTTATAGACGTACATTATCATAGCGTTCATAGGCCTCAAAACTGATCCTTCCTTTTTCGGACTTTTTAACACTTGCTTGCCTTGCTCTCTCTTCTAAAAAGGCACTAAGGAAACAACACTAATTATCAGTAATTTATTTATGATCACATTACTTACCTTTCTACATTCTGAATTAATTCCGTATAATAAATATTATACGTTTTCAGAACGTTGTCAAACATTTTATGCATTTTTGGAGAGACCATGATATTTACTGGATAATTCACCGCCCTAGATTCGGTCCAAAAATCGAACTCATTGCTCTTCTTGAATACTTTCAAGATACTTGCTTGTTGTTCCGTTCGTGGGATAACTTGATACACCTTGTACCTACAATTTGATATAAGTATTGCTTATACAATTGTACTATTTTTACTTCTTTATTACCCTTTATAGCTGATATGCTCTGCTGAACAAATTGCCACTAGGGCAAGTAACACTAAAAACTTCATTTCGAATGGCTTCAAAATATCTTCAATTTACTATTTATAGCTGCTCTTTAATCTTGCGTTGGTATAGAAAGATATGCATCGAAATAAAACAAACGATATCGCCAGACATCACGTCAAATCAAAATTTAATTTTGAAATGCTTAGTGGTGTAGTCCAATGTTGAATTGTTTGGTTGCAAAGTTCAAGTGTTCGCTTCTGACAATGGCACATAATTTGATAGTTATAAGTTTATAAATAATTGATTATACAAGCTTCCAGAAATTTTTAGACATTACTTTTGTTGTTGTTTACGACGTCCGTGTTGTTGTCAGCTTCACGAGTACCTACCCAGTATCAATAATATATTACTGTATAATAAATGTATGTAGTAAATTATTACAATCCTTATTAGGAAACGAAAGAAAATGTATAATGCTTCTGTCCAGTAAGTGATTTACAACCTCCCTTCACATTGTCAACTGTATAATAGAAAAAGACTCCAAACTAGCTCCTTTCTTGGGTGTATTCAATATTATTTGTTAGTTTGGGCACATCCGCCACAGTCTAAAATATAACCTCAGAGGTCCTGTTGTCCTAATTCATCCCAGGATTGTTGCCTACCAAGGTCAATAGGATAAAAACGCACATGCACTGGAATGTTTTGTTTTGCATGCAAAAATGACTTTTAGGCCAACAAACAAAATATAATAGCCCAAAAATGTATAAACAATATTGTCAGTAAAATACACGTGGAGAAAATGATCGATATTATTATATTATTAATTATACTAATTACATGGAATGCCCGGAAGACATTTATTCAAACCTTGCATTTTCCTAACGGTCCTAACTACAAATAATTACACTTCAATTGTTGTTTTAGACATTATCACTTGATAATGCTGGCGGTGACAAGTTAGCTATAACAGTTATATATACTTTCTTTTTTTCAGTCAATGAGTTACACATCAATGGACAGAGCCCTGATTCTCCATTAGTTTTGTTCCATCGAAAAAACAGAACTAGAACCCGAAAAAAATAGTCGCAATTTTACTCGGAATTCCCGGTATGTCATATTACAGAACCTATCTCAACACTCCTTGCATTAATAGAAAGTACAAGTCGTCAAGTATCTCCTGCAGTTTTGTCCGATTGAAATTTTAACGATCAACATACTAAAAAGAGTCGCGGAGAAGTTAGCCATAACTTTTCTTGTTCGTTCGATCGTCAGAGCAATTCAAGTAGTAGAACTCAAAATTTTGCCGACAAAAAAAATATTGAACGGTTTAGCACAAACATCGATTTAATTATCAGCCAGCCACCGATACTGTAGTATAGAAATATTATATCTAACAATGGTAACAAAACGAAGACACTACACTTATGGTAACAACCCCTTTATTTATTTATTTTATCGCTTTGCTAATGTAAGAAGGGTTGTTACCATAAGTATAGTTTCTTGATGATACCATTAGTAGATGCAGAATTTTATGAGGATTAAAAATTTGATATCCCCGATGTTTTGCGTTGCACCTATTATGTAAATATCCATACTTTGGCGTATTCAACAAAGCTATGTAATCATACTTACATAATATACTGCAATATAATATTATAACAATTTTTTTCTTAACTGATTTTAAGGAATGACACTGAGAACTACCGATATTTGCTTCGTTCATTACTATTACTGCTTTAACAACATAATGAATACAATGTACAATGTAAGTACAACTACAAAATTAAAGTACACATTGTTTTTGTTTTCGAAATTTGCCTACGTAATTAATATATAGCTTAGTCTTATCAAGACCGTAACTATTACTGCTTTTACAATGTAAAAAAGAAAGGTCTGGAAACACTGATTTTCAATATTTCAATAATTTTTTCAGGGCATTAATTATCATAATACATAGTACATTACTGCTTGTACTTTCCATAGTAAGAATTTTTTCACTATATTAATTTGCTGAATGGGCAAAACTAGTAGAGTATCAGAGTGTTATGCGCCTTCCATTTCTGCGCCACTAATTACAATCGGTTGAGAAAAGAAATATTGTGGTAACTGTTTTATATGGCATATGGTGATCCAGAACACAAATATTTCGATTTTTTTAGACAAGTTGTTGAAATTTGATTGTATAAATCCACGGAGAGTACGTTAAAACGTGTTCTTTCCATTAATGGAAGGATCATTGAGTTAGAAAGTGTAATAGCTGAGATATGACCGAAACTGTTGCAAAAATTGCGAGAAAATCAACGTCGATTTTCATATTTTTGGGCCCTAATTAGGATGTTTTTGGCTGGTCCTTGCCCGATCTGTGACGTTTTGGAAAATGCTTTAAAACTTGACTTTCACATACTATGTCTGGTTCATCAAATACAGTAAATTTAAACACGACTATACTAAAAAGCAACAACATCTAACAACTGTATATTTTATTTCCTAATTAAATAACATCTAATTCTGGGCCCTCAGCTTGGCACTAACATAGTCGTAGTAGACCAAGATACCCTGCCAGGTCTCGGTGATCACTCCAACAATCCTGTTAGGTGGCAAATCAAAACCGTTGTTACCACCGCCTGGTAACTCAACAGTGTAACTCAGTGGAGCACCACCAACAGCCATCATCCAGTCATCAGATGCACCAGCAGCTGGATAGAGGAGGATAGCAGCGTTACCAACGGTGTAAGAAGTACCGCTTACACTCCTGATGGCCTCAGCTACGGAATTACCCAAAGTCTCGAGTTCTACATTGTTATCAGGGACGACCGCATCATAACCCCATGGGTACAACAACCATTGACCGTAACTGTGGACGGCCAAGTATAAAACGATGTTTTCTGTGGCTAGAGCAACTTCTGAGTAACCTCTAGTTTCAGGTTCTGAGAATGGAGCAGTGCCGGTGAAGATCTCTGAGCATTCGTTATTACTGGTTCCTAGGCCTCCCCAGAAGTAATCGAAGTTGCGGTTGCCATCAACGCCATAGCATAAGTTTCCACGGCTACGAGTCTTCCTCCAAAGACGGGTCTGGAAAGAATTTCAAGCAAATTTGTGATTTTTTAAATTGGTTTAGATTCTCACACCGATCGCTGGTGGTTGTTATTATGTATAAAAACTCCTTATCGCCTTTTAAATACTTTATATCCAAATAATATTATACTCACGTTGGTGTGGGAGAATTCATAACCATCAGGGTTCAAAACTGGAACGATGATCCAGTTGACGTTATTGCTCATATGACGATATTCAGGATTCTCAACCAATTGTTGGATGATGTACAAGACTGTTGCGGGAGCGATCCATTCCCTGGCGTGGATGCCACCGTCAATAACGATATTTGGGTTGTTAGGGTTGTTGCCGATTCTGATCAAGTCGACTGATCTACCTTCAGAAGAAAAGGCAAAAGTTTCAACGGTAACAAAGTCTGAATACTCCTCCGCCAAACGAGCGAGGTAGTCTTGGATCTAAAAGTGGAGGTAATGACATTATTCTTCAGTTATGAATTATATTTTATTGGATGAGAACTTACGGTACTATAACGTTGGTATGCATCGAAAGAGATTCTGCCCTTCTCAACTTTTGGTGCGCGCGATTGCTGTTGACGTTCAGCTTCAAAAGCGCTGAAAATTATAAATATAATATTAGTAACAATAAATAATAATTGACATACAGAACTTTTTGGTAGCTATGTGGTATGTTACTATTACGTAATAAGTCCTAGCTTACGTACCTTTCGAAGCAGGGATATTAGACATATTAGACATTTTCTGGTGGAAGGTGGCCTACATGCCCACATCTTATGTGATTATATTCGTTCTTAATTTGGATTGGTTCCAATTTTAAGATTGCAATTATCACAGTTTTTGATGCATAAGAAAAAACTTGAAGATGATATGGTTGTTACTTACTTTTCAGCGTTTTCGATTAGGACCTTGTAAGGGACGGCATTCATTTCCATGACCTTTTCGAAAGCTTTTTGCATCTCTGGGACAACCATAACGGTGGTTGGAAAGTTAAGAGCACGGACCTCGGACCAGAAGTCGAATTCCCCGCTGTCCTTGAAGGTTTTCAAGATGTTGGCATGCTCCTGAGTAGTTGGAGTTACCTGGTATACCTTGTAACTACAATGTTTTTTTTTTAGGTTTTGTTTTAATTATCATATTAGCTTTAAAGCTTACCCATCATAGCGTGTAATTTCGGCCAAAGCGGCCGTAGCCAAAACTGCCAACAGCAATATAGTTTTCATGTTGAACACTAAATTGAGCTAAATGGGTTACGTGACTTTTATACAATTACTTTATCAAAATTTAGTGGAGTGGTTTGTCTATATTTGAAACTAAGATCTGTATCGTCAAACCTTTTATCTAACTCACTTAACACTTGGTATTTAGTTGTTTCACAATTTCCTCAATAATTTTGCTCATTATTTTATGATGTTTATGATGTTTCTTAAAATGTTATTGTTGACATTCCGAAATGAACTGCAAGCTTATTAATAATATCGTATGTTCACGGAGAATATGGTAATATAAACCAAACTTTGTTTGGAATTTGAGCAAAATATTGTGACGTATCATTCCTTCTTTCCAATGGGATCATTTTGGGCTTCCACCATGGAGCTCTGGAAGCTTTTAGGTAACCAAGACACATGTACAAACTTTGCAGTGTTGCCGTATCAAAACTACCTTATTGTGTACTCATTAGTGACCACCATGGCCACTATTTAGTAGGCAACTAGACCAAACTAAAATCATTTTATTGAAGTAGATAACCACAACCACAGAATTTGCCGATGAGTGAAAATCATAAACATTCTAATAAGAAATATTCTTGTATCAATAATTTTTAAATCGTTTATATTAAATTTCGTGAAACTTCACTGTCTAATTTTTTACAAAATATAGAAATCTTCTGCAGACATCTTCTATTGTATAATACCTAAATACTCGCACCCAATTAAAAAAATAATTATGTGGTGATTTTATTTTGATCCATATCTACGCAAACGCTAAGAAGTTGAATTTGTATTAAAATAAATTACAAATAGACTGCTCTGTTTTTGCCATGCTACCAATAAAAGCAGACTCCGGTCCAACTAACAACGTTGTACTCAAAGTTTGCTAGAATGGGAATAAAAGTCTATTGTAAAACCATTTATGGAACATCAGAACAACTGGTAGAGCACCTGCCCGGCAAGCAGAAGGTCGTGGGTTTGGATCCTACCATAACAGGTCATTTTTTCCGTTGGTTGACGTAGTTTGAGAATTATCCTCTTTATCATCATTAACCATATCCTACGTAATTGATTCCAAATTCCATCTAATCAGAACAACTGTTAAAAAGTTGCCCGATCTGTGACGTTTTGGAAAATGCTTTAAAAATTTATGTGGGAGTAAACTTTGTGGTAAACTTTCCAACTGCGGTTGGAAATTTGTCCTACAGTACATTTAAATAAGACGATACTTAAAAGCAACAACATCTAACAAATGTATTTTATTTCCTAATTAAATAACATCTAATTCTGCGCCCTCAACTTGGCACTGACATATTCGTAGTAGACCAAGATACCCTGCCAGGTCTCGGTGACCACGCCAACAATCCTGTTAGGTGGCAAATCGAAACCGTTGTTACCACCACCTGGTAACTCAACAGTGTAACTGAGTGGAGCACCACCAATAGCCATCATCCAGTCATCAGATGCACCAGCAGCGGGATAGAGGAGGATAGCAGAGTTACCGACGGTGTAAGAAGTACCGCTTACACTCCTGATGGCGTCAGCTACGGAGTTACCCAAAGTCTGGAGTTCTACATTGTTATCAGGGACGACCGCATCATAACCCCATGGGTACAACAACCATTGACCGAAACTGTGGACGGCCAAGTATAAAACGATGTTTTCTGTAGCTAGAGCAACTTCTGAGAAACCCCTAGTTTCAGGTTCTGAGAATGGAGCTGTGCCGGTAAATATTTCTGAGCATTCGTTGGTACTGGTTCCTTGGCCTCCCCAGAAGTAATCGAAGTTGCGGTTGCCATCAACGCCATAGCATAAGTTTCCACGGCTACGAGTCTTCCTCCAAAGACGGGTCTGGAAAGAATTTCAAGCAAATTTGTAATTTTTTAAATTGGTTTAGATTCTAACACCGATCGCTGGTGGTCAAAGTGGTCAAACTCCTTATCGCCTTTTAAATACATTATATCCAAATAATATTATACTCACGTTGGTGTGGGAGAATTCATAACCATCAGGATTCAAAACTGGAACTATGATCCAGTTGACGTTATTGCTCATATAACGATATTCAGGATTCTCAACCAATTGTTGGATGATGTACAAGACTGTTGCGGGAGCGATCCATTCCCTGGCGTGGATACCACCGTCAATAACGATATTTGGGTTGTTAGGATTGTTGCCGATTCTGATCAAGTCGACTGATCTACCTTCAGAAGAAAAGGCAAACGTTTCAACGGTAACGAAGTCTGAATACTCCTCCGCCAAACGAGCGAGGTAGTCTTGGATCTAAAAGTGGAAGTAATGACATTATTCTTCAGTTATTAATTATATTTTATTGAATGAGAACTTACGGTACTATAACGTTGGTATGCATCGAAAGAGATTCTGCCCTTCTCAACTTTTGGTGCACGCGATTGCTGTTGACGTTCAGCTTCAAAAGCGCTGAAAATTATAAATATAATATTAGTAACAATAAATTATAATTGACATACAGAACTTTTTAGTAGTTATGTGGTGTGGTGTCACGTATTAACATCCAATACATCCCAGCTTACGTACCTTCCCACATGCCCACATCTTATGTGATTATATTAGTTTTTAATTTTGATTGTTTCCAATTTTAAGATTACAAGTATTACAGTTTTTGATGCAAAGGAAAAAAACTTGAAGATGATATGTTTGTTACTTACTTTTCAGCGTTTTTGATAAGGACCTTGTAAGGAACGGCATTAATTTCCATGACCTTTTCGAAAGCTTTTTGCATCTCAGGGACAACCATAACGGTCGTTGGGAAGTTAAGAGCACGGACCTCAGACCAGAAGTCAAATTCCCCGCTCTCCTTGAAGGTTTTCAAGATGTTGGCATGCTCCTCAGTAGTTGGAGTTACCTGGTATACCTTGTAACTACAATGTTTTTTTTTTTAGGTTTTGTTTTAATTATCATATTAGCTTTAAAGCTTACCCATCATAGCGTGTAATTTCGGCCAAAGCGGCCGTAGCCAACACTGCCAACAGCAATATAGTTTTCATGTTGTACACTAATTTTAACTAAATGAGTTTCGTGACTTTTATACAATTACTTTATCAAAATTGAGTGGAGTGGTTTGTCTATATTTGAAACAAAGATCTGTATCGTCAAACCTTTTATGTAACTCACTTAACACTTTGGGCGCGTTCGGTTAATCTTTCCGGGGACTGGGAGGGTAATACTCAGACAACCTTCGTAGATTGTTTCTCTATTGAACTCATATCAACGCTCAGTAACGTAAATCCGAGTGCTAACTGTTATTCAGCGAGTAGAATACCTTCTCCGTACCCGGGGAGACTAACCGAACGCGGCCCTAGTATTTAGTTGTTTCACAACTTCCTCAATAATTTTGCTTATTATTTTATGATGTTTCTTATATATATATATGTATATATATATATATATATATATATATATATATATATATATATATAAGCGGTTATGCCCAAAAAAAGATAATCCTTTTGACTATATTTATATTTAGATTTCACCGCAAACAATACCTTTTTTCCTTTATATTGTACCAGGGCTAAGGTTGCACCTCGGGGTGTACTTGTTGCCTCGGCGCGACGTTACTTCTTGTCCTCAAATCTGAGGATGTTGTGACTGAAGCTCCAAAATGGTGACGTTGGTCTCCCTGATTAAGGTCCCTTTTGTTGAGTTCTCCATTGAGTTTCCATCCTTTCTCTTTGGCTATACCGTACTGACGAGGACTAATAAGTCCGAAACACGTGTCTACGGTTGCATTTAAGATAGCGGTTATGCCCAAAAAAAGATAATCCTTTTGACTATATTTATATTTAGATTTCACCGCAAACAATACCTTTTTTCCTTTATATTGTACCAGGGCTAAGGTTGCACCTCGGGGTGTACTTGTTGCCTCGGCGCGACGTTACTTCTTGTCCTCAAATCTGAGGATGTTGTGACTGAAGCTCCAAAATGGTGACGTTGGTCTCCCTGATTAAGGTCCCTTTTGTTGAGTTCTCCATTGAGTTTCCATCCTTTCTCTTTGGCTATACCGTACTGACGAGGACTAATAAGTCCGAAACACGTGTCTACGGTTGCATTTAAGATAGCGGTTATGCCCAAAAAAAGATAATCCTTTTGACTATATTTATATTTAGATTTCACCGCAAACAATACCTTTTTTCCTATATATATATATATATATATATATATATATATATATATATATATATATATATATATATATATATATATATATATATATATATATATATATATATATATATATATATATATATATATATATATATATATATATATATATATATATATAGTATGTTCACATTGAATAAGGTAATATAAACAAAACTTTGTTTGGGATTTCAGCACAATATAAATTTAACATGTTCCTAAATTTAACAAATTTAACTTTGTTTAATGACTTCGTAAAAATATCCGCTATGTTCTCGTTAGAATCTACTTTAATTATATCAATAATTTCCTTCGTGTATCATTCATTTACAAAATGATAATGTACTTCTATATAATTAGAATTTTTAGTAAATTTTCCATATTTTGCTATATTTAAAGCACCTGAGTTGTCCTGATAAATCTTAATGGGATGACGAAAATGTATATTAAAAAATCCAAGTATATCCCGTAACAATTTTATTTCACTAACTGCTTCTGATAAAGCTACATATTCTGCAAACATTGACGACTTTGTTACACTACCCTGTTTTCTAGATTTCCAATGAACAATATTGCCAAATAGTCTTATTACATAACCTGACGTTGACTTTCTAAGTTATCACCGACCCAATCCGCATCTACATAGCAATCGAAAATTTCACATATATTATTTTTACGATAAGTAAGTTTAATGCTCTTTGTCAAAAATAAATATTTCAATACTCTTAACAAGTACTTATAGTGAGTTTCGTAGTAACAGTTTTGGAATCTACTTAAATAATTAACACTGTAGCTTATATCTGGTCTTGTTGCTGAACTTATATATAAAAGTGCTCCAATTAAATTTCTATACTGTACAATCTGTACATTGTCAGACACCTCCTGTTTAGATTCTAATTTCAAATTTACTTCCATTGGTGTATTATATAATTTCGAATTAGATATTTTATATTTTTCCGATAACGATTCAATATAATTCTCCTGACTAGCGTCATAACATTTTTTACATAATTATAATCAATATTAATTCCGAGATAAGTTGTTACTTCGTGTAAATCTTTCATTTTGAATTTACTTGATAATAGACCTTTCATATACTGGATCTTTCTTTTAACTTTACAACATATAAGTAAACCATCAACAAACAATATTAAATAAATCATATCATCTCCATCTTTCTTTGCATATAAACAATAACCATAATTACTTTTTTCAAAGTTTAAATTCATCAAGAATTTATCGAAACAATCATACCATGCACGCGGACTTTCTCTCAAACCATATAGTGCCTTTTCTAGCTTACATACTCTGTTTGTGCCATCTTCATACCCTTTTGCTTGATTTACATAAATTTCAGAAAAAACTTTACCGTTTAAAAATGCTGTTTCTACATCCATTTGCTCAATAATTAAACCTTTGTTACAACAATATGATAATAAAACTTTCAAAGTTTGCATTTTAGCAACAGGTGAATAAATATCTTCTACAATTTCTTTTTGTTGAAACCCTCGTACAACTAATCTTGCTTTATAAACATTTCCTGCCTTCTTTGTATACACCCACTTAACATCTAAACTTTTCTTATTTTCTGGTTGTTTAACTAATTTCCAAGTTTTATTTTTCTTTAAACATTCCATTTCTCTATCCATAGCCTTTTTCCACTGCTCTGACTCATTACTGTTTATTGCCTCCTGTTAAATAATATATCGGATTCGTGGTCTTGCTAACACCTTTTATTAAAGTATGTACAGGTCAGTACAGGTAATACGTGAATACAACATAACATCGACGTATATCAAATTATTTATATATCAATAAAATATGTACAACTATGGTTACAGATATCAGCATACTATGTTATAATATAAATGTACAGTACTGTTTGACTGATTAAACCATTAAACTAACAATATTAAATTTCGTCAAACTGCACCCGCTATTTTTTTACAAAATGTAGAAACCTTCTGCAGACATTTTCTATTGTATAATACCTAAATACTCGCACACAATTAAAAAAAATAATTATGTGGTGATTTTATTTTGATCCATATCTACGCAAACGATAAAAACGGCAGACGCAAACTATCTTTCGGAGATCTATGATCAAGTGTTTACGAATAGGTAGAGCAGTTGAGTGAGGAGACAAATGTGACACATGAGATAATTTTTTTTTTTTCAAGTAAAACATATTTATTTGAATGAACACAAACTATTTTATCTGAATCCAGTTAAAAGCAAAAAAATATGTCACAACTTTGATAGTGTTAAAATTTTAATTGATGTAAATAAACATATTATATTTACACATTTTACGTTTTAAAACTTTTAATTTACATCGGAGATAAAATGAAAGAGAACGTGGAAACCGAACAACAATTACTTATAGTAATTTTATATAGATAATCTATTAAAATGACGCTATAGTGAGAGGTTCAAGGAGTTGTTACTGCGACGTTACCGTTACCATTAAATATTTATTTCTTGGTACAGAACCAAGAAATAAATATTTAATGGAGATTATGCAAGAAAAAAGAGGAACAGCGATTCTGAGGTCCGCCAACACTTCACAGACAAACTTTTACCCGATAATAAATGGGTTAACTAAGGTCTTCAGTGCAATAATGAACCCAGTTTATGTTGGATTGTGAAAGGCAAAATGATTGGAAAGCGGAGCTGAGTGGCGTAGTGGCAAGTGCAGGCACTGCCAGACGAGGTAGTAATGCTATCCGATCCGCTCATGACCACGCTGTGCGCTCATTGAACGATACCGACTCGCGAGTAAGCAAAAGGGACGTAGAGAGGCCTAGGTGTTATAAAAATAGCTCCCCCCACAGATAATCTATACGGTGCTAGATCGTTATTACTCTAAAGACCTTAATTCATTACATAAGTATAAACTTATTGACGGGAATTTTATAACAGTAGGTGATAGTAGTAGATAATTGATAGAAATAGAAGGGCTTCTCTTTTGTGTATAGTGGAGTAAAATCACAGTAAAATTATGACTTTGAGTGACTCCGAAGTATAACCAAATGAAACCTATACGATCTTGTCAATATATGTATATAAACATTTTCAACAATTCACATAGCTCGCCGCAGGGAGAAGTTTTAGATGCACGATTTTGATAATTCAATATTCCTTATTTATTTTTTCAAAAACTTTAAACTTTTTTGAAATTTCCAACTGGCCATTGGAAGCGCTCACATTTTAAGTATATGTCTGCAAAAAATCAAAACCATAGCTTGTATACTTGAATTAATACAACGGTAAATGTTAAGAAAAACGTGGTTTTTCGAATACCAGATCAGTCGCGTTTAAGCGTCGTTTCCAAAGTTCGGTTCCACTAAAAAAAGTTGTAGATTTCCATTTCCTATGCCCTAAAATGTCCTCTATAAGATGGTATAGGTTTCATTTGGTTATACCTTAGAGTCACGTACCCTCAGAAAACAGCGAGTTAGAAGAGCGATTTTACTCCACTAGTAGGTATGGGTCTTAATTTGTCTCCAAATCACAATTATTAAAATTCGATATTTATGGTCCAAAATTTAGTACATAAAATATTAAATAAATAAATGAACGGATACTTAATGTGGTATATGATCCTATACATATTTTATTTTTCTCGTGACAGAAATAATATGTGCATAGGAGGGCTACTATATATTTTAACATTTGCGGACCGACGGAAATGTCACCCTGCTGCAAATTCGGACGACTCGTTGCAGCACCACCGGAAAGATCATATAAAATTTATTATGGGGTCGTGTTGGTATGACGGAGAAGGCGTCATACTTTAAAAATTATCGCTGGGCGATATCGCCACGGCTTTGGCAATATTAGCGCCATTAAATGTCGGCCGCCACACCAGCTTTACGATCCCATAAACCATCCGCGAAAATTGTTTACCATTCTACACTGTAAATTGTAATTTTTATTAGTACTGCGCTCGCGAAAATGATGGAGCCCCGATAAGTCTGGTGCAACATTCTCACGCAATACCTTTTCTGTATTTTTCAATATGTATTTTTATGGTGTATGAGAAAATCATACATCAATCGATGCTGATTATGCAATGTCACACGTATATTTTTTTTGTCGAGTGCAAGTTTTCAAATTGACTTGACGCTGTCAGAGTTCTTTAAAAGATAATCGTTCACAAAATTTATCCATCCAAATCTGCTTAATTAAAAACAATCGTTATCCGAAGATTGACTTGATATAATCTATGTTCGAAAACTTGTGCTCGACTACATTTATAATCAGAACTCGTCAGTTTGACAATGCCGTATATAGGCGAAACCGGTCACTAACAACAGTAATTAACAGGCAGAAGAGAATTCTAGTGTTTTATTTCATACAAATACCATATATCTGTCTAATTAGCGTTATTTCTCATTATAATAAAATAGAAAAATGTATGTACATAGCAGCTCAGTGAATTAATAAAAATGAAATCAGATTTTATTAAATAAATTTATTGATTGTCAATTGCAGCATTTGCATTTTTCCAAAAACAGTTTTCCATAAAAAGTTCCTCATGGTGCAGTACAGAATGTTGAAGAACATAGTATAAGTACCCAACAACATGCATTAATGTTAATTTTAATCATCTAAGTGCTACATATATAACATAGCTATCAACTGACAAATATTTTATGTATAAAAACAATTTGACAAGAAAAACTAACTTAACCAAGGGCTGTTTGTTTTAAATAAAACCGATAAAGTAGTTCATAAGTGAGAATACATTATCACATATAAATAAAATAAAATGTAATATCAACAAACAATTAATCATAAGAGGCTGTAATAAAGTTACACTTTATTAGTTTTTGTTTACCTACCTGAAGCACTCGAACGTATCTATAACCATAAACAATCACAGAAATAATCCGATAAGAAAACTTTATTTTTTTCATGTCGATATATCTACAGCTATTTTAAGATTTTAAGTGGCTAAGCTATTGAGACATTATATCGTATGTTTAATAAAAAAAACGGTCTGGTGTGTTATGAATTGAAGCACGTCATTCAATAACTAATCAGCACGTCATTCAATACATCATTGGAAAGCGCATAACGCCCTGAATCTCCCCTAGTTTTGCCCGATCGAAAAAATCAGAATTAGGGCCCAAAAAAATAAAATGAAAGTTGAATTTCTCGCAACTTTGCCGAAATTCCCGGGATCATATCTCAGTTATTACATAAGCTATTTCAACGATCTTTGCACCACTGGAAAGGGCAGGTCTTCAACTACACCCCATAGTTTTGCCCGATCAAAATTATGACAACTTCTGTCCAAAAAAATTATTGAAATATTAGTGTTCTGAATGACCACCATATGCCAGCCACAACAGTTATCCACAACTCTTATTTCTCAACCGATTTTAATGAGTTATACATCGGTGGAAAGCGCATGACGCCCTGAATCTCCCCTAGTTTTGCCCGATCGAAAGAATTAGGGTAAAAAAAATTAAATTGAAAGTACATTTTGATATATTTATTTTTGATTTATTTTGTCGAAATTACCAGTGACGTATCTCAGTTATTAGACCACCTATCTCAACGATCCTTGCATTGGTAGAAAGACATGTCAAGTACTCTATAAAAAATATGCATTAATAAAATATATCACCATACTCACTAGTATTAAGTATTAACCCTTTTTCCTAAAGCCAATATGCTCTTATACAATGTGTGAAGTATGTAATAAAGTGTTTTTAAGACTAAACCTTACGCTCTAAAAAATAATTAACTTTAAGGTAATTAAATTTGATAAATGATGTAATGAATTACTTTGTTGCGATTATATACTGTGTGTTGTTATTTGCACGAATAGTTTCTCCTACTTATCCTACACAACTCACAGTTATAAAACTGATTAGTAGGGACCTGTGCGCATGTGATATGGAAAAATCTACTATTGCATCTTAGATCAAGATTGTCGCATTCTGCGCAAGATAAACACTTGTCTTCTAAACTTTCTTAATTCTGTAATAAAACGCCTATTATTGATTGTTCAAATGAGATTGGGTTTAGGTTATTCATTTTACAGTTTTGTATTAGGCACTTCGCATAATAGCACGTACAACCCCCACTATTTTATCCGTCCTTTATAAACTAAATCTTTTAGTTTATAATTAATGAAAGGTTGTGGTTTAGAAACTTGTTTTAAAATACCTTCAAATTTTCTTAAATAAAAAGCTGCATGAAATGCGTTTTTTTCCAGTAGACCTAAATAGATAAATGTATGTTTGTAAATATTTTCAATTGCAAGAGTCCATTGGCATGTATTGTGGTTAAATTGCATTAAAATCGATGATTTACTTAGTAACATTTTGCTATTAATATTTATCAATGAAGTGGTATTGGTAATGCCAACATATCCCTCTTATGTATTGCACAAAGAACAGATAAGTATTGGTCCAAACTCATACCAGCTCATACTCCAGGAACTTTAAACATGTATAACAATTTTTAAATCAAAAGCCTTCGTCGCTGTGGTTGCGAATTGTCACATTTTAGTAAACGTGAGCTTTTTCTCTTGTTCCACGTCTAGGACAGTAATTTCCATAATGTTGATCTGGCAAAAGGGGAAGCAGATGACAACTTATATTTTCTATTGAAGTAAGAATTAATGGCATTAGGATATATTCCCGAGAAATGGGGTAAATTAGCAAGAAAATTAACGTTCAATTTCATTTTGCTGGTTCTAATTAATATTTTGATCGGGCAAAGCTATGGGGTGTAGGTACTTGAAGAAAAGATCGTTGAGATAGGTTGTGAGATATTCAGGGCGTTATGCGCTTTGATGTATAACTCATTAAAATCCGTTGAGAAATAAGAGTTGTGGATAAGTGTTGTGGCTGGCATATGGTGGTCATTCGGAACACTAATATTTCAATTTTTTTTTTTGGACAGAAGTTGTCATAATTTTGATCGGGCAAAACTATGGTGTGTAGTTGAAGACCTGCCCTTTCCAGTGGTGCAAAGATCGTTGAGATAGGTTGTGTAATAACTGAGATATGATCCCGGGAATTTCGGCAAAATTGCGAGAAATCCAACTTTCATTTTAATTTTTTGGGCCCTAATTATGATTTTTTCGATCGGGCAAAACTAGTGGAGATTCAGGGCATTATACGCTTTCCAATGATGTATAACTCATTAAAATCAGTTCAGAAAAAAAAGTTGTGGATAACTGTTGTGGCTGGCATATGGGGATGTTTCAGAACACTAATGTTTCAATAATTTTTTTTTTGACAGAAGTTGTCACAATTTTGATCGGACAAAACTATGGTGTGTAGTTGAAGACCTGCCCTTTCCAGTGGTGCAAAGATCGTTGAGATAGGTTGTGTAATAACTGAGATTTGATCCCGGGAATTTCGGCAAAATTGCGAGAAATCCAACTTTCATTTTAATTTTTTGGGCCCTAATTATGATTTTTTCGATCGGGCAAAACTAGGGGAGATTCAGGGCGTTATGCGCTTTCCAATGATGTATAACTCATTAAAATCGGTTCAGAAAAAAAAGTTGTGGATAACTGTTGTGGCTGGCATATGGTGATCATTTAGAACACTAATGTTTCAATAATTTTTTTTTACAGAAGTTGTCACAATTTTGATCGGGCAAAACTATGGTGTGTAGTTGAAGACCTGCCCTTTCCAGTGGTGCAAAGTGTAATAACTAGTGTAATCCAGTGGTGGTTGTGTAATAACTGAGATATGATCCCGGGAATTTCGGCAAAATTGCGAGAAATCCAACTTTCATTTTAATTTTTTGGGCCCTAATTATGATTTTTTCGATCGGGTAAAACTAGGGGAGATTCAGGGCATTATGCGCTTTCCAATGATGGATAACTCATTAAAATCGGTTCAGAAAAAAAAGTTGTGGATAACTGTTGTGGCTAACTTCTCACCGGTAGAGAACTCTATTCTTGGATATAAAGAAAAATTGTTCTTGCGTATAGAGTGTAGCATGAAGAGGTTTCTTTCGATACAAATAATATTTTATTCTGATAAGAATTTCAAAATAGTTGTTTTAACGGTTAGTTATTCTTAAGATTTAAGAATTTAGTATGTTTATGTCAAGTATATTTTTCTCTGGCGAAGAAAAAGTTATTCTTCAATAAAAAAGTAGACGTTCGTCTTACAACAACCAAAATATTTCGTTGTACGAAAAACATATACGCTTCAACAAAAAAACACGCTAACAGTTTATCGCGTCTTTTGCCTCAAGTTTGGCGATATTGAGTGTTCGTATACTGTTTGTTTACATCTATGCATGTGTTTTATTTCATGGGTGACTTACAAGGATTATGAGGAAAACCACGATTGTAGCCTACACAGAGAGAACTCTATTCTTGGATATAAAGAAAAATTATTCTTGCGTATAGAGTGTATACGCATATATGAAGAGGATATTTTTTCTATCCAAATAATATTTTATTCTAATAAGAATTTCAATATATGTAGTTATTTCAACGGCTAGTTATTCTTCCGGTTTAAGAGATTAGAATGTTTATGTTGAGTATATTTTGCTCTGGCGAAGAAAATGTTATTCTTCTACAATTAAAAAGAGTAAGGTGTTCGTTTTACAACAACCACAATATTTGTTGGGTGAAAAATATACATGCTTACACGAACAAACAGTTTCTTGACCCAAAAGTACGTACGTATCGCTTAAAACAGACGTAATTCCTTTCAAGCTGTTCTTTTATGATTAAAACAAGAAAACGTATTACTTGAAACATCAAGAAAATCATATTGTTACTCTGAGAATTTTATATTTTACTTGTACCAACCAAATGATCTTTCTGCGGATATAGAAACAAGTGATATTCTTCACTCAAAGATATTCGTGTTGTATCGAATATATTTTTCCCTCTGTGTATTAATGCAAGCGCATTATATGTCAGTGTTCTTGCTCTCTGTACACATTATTTCGTTATTCACGTTATTGTGAAATAAATGAAACTGAGGGCATGTTGCTACAGGCCGCTATTTTGAAGATCCAAAAAAATAGGTCCGTACTTCAGGGAAATAACTTTTCTTAAATTGCCCAAATTACGTCTCCCTTTTACAAGGCCATTTTAAATATTGTACTTACTGTACATTTATCAGTTGTATTTTGTCCAGTCGTAAATATACAATTCTAACTGAATTTAACACGAAATGATAAGAACAAGTTGTAGGTATGCTCTTCCAATGTTGCCGATACTGCGAACAGCAATAAAACTATTCGTAAAACACATCTCATATGGCGAGAGTACCGTCTGGAAGCAGTATCATCGGCCACGTATCTAAATGGTGGTGCAGGTAGAGTTTAGGGCTGTAAAAATTGACGACTTCCCATCGTATCTCTAGAGATGCGGCGGACTGGAACTACCACCATTACCCCTCACCATCTATACCACGGACAGATATCAAGAGATGTCCTTTGATGTTGCCCTTATATTTTAAAATGCGCGACGTTTACGATTCTTTATGTCTTAAGTCGACAAATTTCAATGGCGGTCTTCTTGTGGCAAATATTAAATATTGTACATTTTTTTGCCTTCTTTTGTGCTGTGAGAAAATAATAATTTATGCATACTCAGATTATCATTTTACACCTGTTTTATGGATTGATATTAAATGATGCAACATAGGAGCAAACAGAAACGCTAAGTAAGATGTTTTTAGAATGAAGAGAACATACCCTGATCCTCAGAGTGGATTTTTCACCATCGGGTCTAAAACTGAAGAGACAAATTTCGAAGTGGCTTTAGTTGTACCATAAAATGCGTGTCCAAGATTCAAATATCTTGTTTTTATATGAATAAAATATGAATAAAATTTGAGTTGTAGATTCTTCGTGTTTGTGACATTATGTCCTTTGCAACTGGTTGTCCAAGATGTCAGCACATGCACATTATTCATGGTGGCGGTTTCTCTACAACCAACGTAGAAGATTGATGTTGAACATCGATACCGACTATCGATGATATAAAAACATCGACCGCAAAACGTAGATTTTTTCAATGGACGATGCATATATCTTAACTTAAAATTCTTTTCAAAGGTATTAAAATAACTAAATCACAAAATATATTTATTTTAAATGTATTGAAACAATACAAATTTAATGTAAGAATATCAATTATTCAAATTTAGCATATGTTTTGGCAATCTCCTGGTAGTAAACCTTAACACCTTCAAATGTTTCGATGCACACTGGAAGGATTCTACTGGCAGGCAAGTCGAAACCTTGAGAACCACCGCCCGGCAACTCAATCGTATAGCTTAGTGCAACTCCACCAACACCTTTAACCCAGTCATCGCTGCCTCCAGCGGCAGCATACAAGACATTTGTAGAGCTACCAATGGTGTACCTTGTTCCATCCACACTTGCGATGGCATTGTCAACTTTTACGGCCAAAGAATGTAATTCATCAGCATTGTCCGGAAGGGCTGAGGTCCATCCCCATGGATACAACAGATAATTACCATAACTATGGAATGTCAAGTACAATTTCACTGTATTCTTGTATGCCAATATTTGATCTCTAAGGAACTGAGTCTCCAATTCGGAGAAACCAGATGTACCAGCATACGTTTCGGAACATTCGTTGGAGCTTGCACCAGTTTCCATCCAGTGGAAGTCAAAGTTGCGATTGGCATCAACACCATAACAAAGCCTACCCCTGGACCTAGTTTTTCTCCAGAAACGTTCCTGAATGGTACAAATAGTACAGGAGTGAAAATACACATATACGAAAAAAGCCTGTAAATATTTATTAATCGTACTTACAGATGAATGTGAGTATGCATAACCATCTGGATTCAAAACAGGGATGATGTACCAGTCAACATTTTCAATCATATAACGATTACTCTCATTTTCAACTAATTCTTGAATAATGTAGGTGACCACGGCCGGCGAAATCCACTCTCTGGCATGAATACCACCATCAATGAAAATAACTGGATTATTAGCGTTTGGATTGGCACTGATTTTAGCCATAAACATAGCTCTTCCCTCGTACGAAGCAGCAGATCTGTCCAAAGTTACCAAATTTGGGTATTGCGCTTGTAGTTCAGTTAAATAAGTTTGAATCTAGAAGTATGTTAATTGTTTGATATTAGTACGTGACATGTTGGTCCAATTTTCATCCGCCTACCGTTGTATATGTGTTGTACGCGGTAAAACTCAATCTTCCCGTTCCTTCTCTTGCTGCTTTTTGTTGTCTAGTGCGTTCTTCAGCAACAGTACTGCAAATTTAAGTTTGCAAGGAGAATATTATGAATTAAATATTATGTAGGAAGTGATAAACAAATCTATGTGTTTAATGAAAATGTTAAATATTGAGATAAAACATCAGTTAAATGCATTAATAAGTTAACAACAGAATAAAATTAAAAGAACTTACTTTTGTACGTCTTCAATTAAAGTGGAAAACGTGACTCCGTTCATTCTCATAAAAGATTCGAACATGTTTTGGAGTTCAGGCTGCACCATGACTGTTGATGGCGCATTTAACATCTTTGGTTCTACCCAGAAGTCAACATAGCTTGTGTGTTCAAATATTCTTAAAGCCTTCATTTCGTTGGGTGTCGTTGGAACAACTTGATATACTTTATAGCTAAAAAATTAGCATTTTAAAGTATATTAGCAAAACGAAGATAGCAAACTGAAAATGCTCACCCATCGTACGATTTGTAGTCTGCCCAAGCAGCAGCGCAAAGCGCAAACAACACCAGAACAACTTTCATGTTGACTGAAGGTGCCATATGTGCACTTCATCCTTTTATACTTTATATCTACAGTGCATTTTATACTTCTTATCTACAGTGCATTTTTACTTTATATTTTAATTTGTTCAACCTGATTGCCCAATTCAAAAGGTGTAGTCTGTAATATACCACACTTGACAAGTTGATTTAATTTGATATACTCGACAGATAATCACTGGAAATAATATATTGGGAAAAACAAATGTTAACCTTTATCATTTCTTTCCACATCCTGAAAAAACTGATAGTATATATATATATGTATGTATAATTTTGTTTGTAAATATTGTACCTAATTTTCTTGGAACCAAATTTGTTTTAGTTGTTTTTTGAAAGTGTCTCAGTTATGCATATTTTAATGTGTTTTGTTTATGTTCATTTTGTAGTTTTGTTATCTTTTTAACTACTTGTGCAAACACGAAATTGCACTTAAATAACATCATACATTGTAGTTTATTCAAATATTCAAATAAACTATAATTAATACACCATTATAAAATTAAATATTTGATTAAATGCTGATTATTTGGAAAAACTAAACTGAATACAAAACAAAATTACGTAACGAAATTTGTGTTAATCTAATTTACAAAAGAGTCATCCACACAAACCATATTGCTCAAACGATGTGAAAAAAAGTTGTGGGTGCCTTATCCAACTTTCCGACTAAACTGTTGACACAAGTGTTTAAACACTTTTACATTATTCAATTCCGTGAAGTGGCAATCACTCTGAACTCCAACCTAACGTCAACCATAGAATAACATAATGTTATGTTAAGTCAGTGACATTTATCAAAATCAAGATTCTCAACTACAGCGATGATGGCTGTGGATTTTGTCAAATTGCTTCTATAAACGGTTTTAGCTACTAAATCGTTCATCCCACTGATATTATACATATTGTAAATTCGTATATACATATATAAATTGGTGTCACTGCAGAACGAGCTGGAATCAGCTTTGTCAAAATCGGTTAAATCGCTAAGAACATCCATGTATTATATGCCACTTCCGGTCGTCGAATTATCACCAAAAGCAATCCATGTCATCAAATGTTACATACATATTCTTACGGATCTATGCGATTTTGACCAAACTGATACCAGCTTATCCTCCAGTGACTTTATATGTATACACATTTGCAGATCAGTGGGATTAACGGTTTAGGTGGTAAAGAGCTTATAGAAACAGTTTGACAGAATCCACAGCCTTCATCGCTGTGTTACAAATTGTCAGATTTTGACAAACGTCAATGCCAATGACATGACATGATATTAAATGTCAGTATGACAAATGTCATTATCTCATAGGAACTGACGTTAGATAGGGACCAGAGTGGCTATGGCTTTAAAAAATTGAATAATTGCAAACGTGTTTCGACAGTTCATTGTGCATGTAGTCGGAAAGGTGGGTGAGGGCCACCCCAGATATTTGATAATATACTGTAATTATATTGATAAATGATATTATTTTGTATATGTAAAAATTGTATTTATTTGCGAATTTGTCGACAGCCAGTCATGCAAATTGTAAATATAAAAACCTAAAACCTTAAAAAAAATCTTAGTAAGTGCCCAAAAAGTATATTTCGGTATGGCTATGTAAAAATTGTTCAACAATTTTCGATGCGCGAAGATCAAATAATAATCAAATTAGATATTATTACTAGAACGAAAGTATTGTAATCGGCGGGAAAAGAATTATCAAAGATGCGTATTTTATGGTTCCTTGAACCCAATGCAATGCTTTCGTATATTTTCAATTACCTGAGAACTAACTGGATTGTTTTTTTGCGGATAACCTGACAACCGAAAGTGGCAAATCTTACATGCATTTTGTTGGGGATTTATTCGATTTTGACCAAACTGATACCAGCTTATCCTTCAGTGACTTTAATGATGTATACCTATTTACAAATCAGTGAGAAAGTTTTATTATTTATATTAGGTTTAAACATTTCAATGTATCTACGGGGCAATCGAAAGGTTATGTGGGGGCCTCCCCAGATATTTTTTGTCCCGTCTTTTTAGTGTGCAGCTTTTCCATATTGATTTAAACAAATCGGTTTTTGTGCTCATTTTATAGAGGGACCATTTATACAAGTACCCAAAACGAAATTAAGACGCTAAACCCTCTAGAATATTAGGAATGGATTCTTTCATTCAAATATCTGGCAGAATAAGCTATTGTACGACAACACTCATACAGAAATGTCATAAAATTTTACGCTGAATAATTAGACCTTAAAACCTATATTTTCTGAGTTGTTTATGAGATATAAAGCTCGATTCGATAGTGTACCCATTGTAGACCTAGTATAAAATCAAACTCCTTGTTTCAAACATCAAACATGTTTCAATTCAAAATGATTCTCTTCTCTTTCGTGGTGTGCGTCTATGTCAGTGTAGTATATTCTATACCAACCACAGTGTAAGGCTTACCAATTATTTGATATTGATGCCTAATCACTACACACCATATTTTGCAGGCCAAGATATGATTTTACTAGATACCATAGATACGATGTAGTAAGTACTTAACTACCTCTAAGCGCAATACTAAGATGATTTCAGCATTAAAAACAAATCTTTTAGATAAAAACGTTCTTCTATGACTTGCAAAAGAATAACAAACAAGTGATAGTAGAAAATGGCTATTCTTATGACGATCGTCCAATACTTTTGGTGAAAATAAGCTCAGATCCAAAAGCAAGGAAACCAATTATCTTTTTGGAAAGTGGCAGCCATGCGAGAGAATGGTTGACCCCAGCTTTCGTCGTATATCTAACAGCACAATTACTCGAGCAACCAGACTTGTTGAGACTTTTCGACTGGTATATGATACCAGTGTTAAATCCGGACGGTTACGATTTTAGCTTCACATACGTATGTACAACTAAAAATTTACCATTAAACATTAATTGAATATCAAACTTTTAGGACCGATCATGGAGAAAAACAAAAAGTTTCCACGTTGCGTGCGAAGGGGTTGACCTAAATAGAAATTTTGACGTCCACTGGAGACCTAAATCTATAAAACAATGCAGTGAAGAGTTTCCAGGTCCAAAGCCGTTTTCAGAACCTGAAACACAGTTCTTGCGAGATATCATTATAAAATATTCCCACCGTATTAAGCTGTTTGTCTCTATACACTGTTGCGCGCAGCAAATATTGCTTCCATGGGCATATACAACTGCGCCACCAACGAACATCAAAGAGCTTCGACAGATCGCAATAGAAGTTCAAAGTGCAATGAATTATAATGGCACCACCTACGCCGTCGGTACCCCTGCTGAAATATTATATCCAGCCATTGGAACTAGTTATGATTGGATTAAAGCAGTTGGTGGTGTTGATTTGAGCTTTCTAATTGAATTAAGTGGAAGGCATCGTTCTTTTAAGGTTAGCGAAAACCAAATTGTACCTATTTGTTCTGAGGGATTCAGAGGAATGCAGGCTTTCCATAAGTATCTCGAGAAAAAATTAGTCCTTGGTAATAAGTAGGATTTGGTAGTTATATTCAAAAGTAAGGTGTTTTATAAAATATTTATTTACTTCTAGTTTCATATATATAAATTGTTAATAAATAATTTATAATTCGTCTTTAAATTCTGCCCAGTCGTCATCTTCGTCCCCCGTTTTTTCTGTATCTTGACCCTCTTCCTCTTCTTCATGTTTCTCTTCGTCTATGCCTGCCTTTATTTCTTCTCCTTGAACACCATCATCGTCTTCATCTTCCACTTGAGTTTCTTCAGCTTCGTCATCTTCAACTTCTACATCTTCATATTTGTCTAACACTGAATCATATTTCAAATCTTTTATCTCTTTGTTGTCTTCGTCATCTTCCGCATTAATATCTTCAGAATCTCCACTACCATTTCCTTCGACACCTGAGGCTTCTTCCTCGGCCTTTTCAATAATTACCTCTTCCGGTTCTTCGTCTTCTGCCTCAATCTCTTTTTCATCAATTTTTTCTGGACTATAATGTTGAGTCTTTACGTAATCATGGAACACGTGAATTCCTGGAATTAGCTCCGCCACAACTTCTTCTATTCTACTGATAGGAAAGTCGTACCCTGTATAACCAGCGGACGGTAGTTCTAAAGTGTATGCCAAAGGTATTCCAACGGATTTCACAGCCCAGTCTACGGAACTTCCGGAAAAGATCAAATTCTTTCCAGAACTTGGACGAACTTTGTACATGTGATCGGAGGAATCAGCAATAGCTGCTGCTACTTTTCTACCTAACCAACGGTACAATTTGATATTTCCTGGTTTGTCTGTTGTGTACCCAAAGGGATATAAGATGGCAGGACCGAAAGAGTGCAAACTTAAGTACAGTTTAATGCTTTCCGAGTTTTCCTCGATAAATTCTTTAAGGGCTTTTGATTCAGCTTCGGAGAATGGTTCTGTTCCATGATAGTTCCAATCTTCTCCGTTAGCACTTGTTATGTTTTTAGCCCAGTTAATGTCGAAGTTCCTATTGATATATGTGCCAAAACCTTCCGAGTTCTTAGATCTATTCTTCTTCCATAATCTTTGCTGAAGAAAAATAATATATTATGGATACGGTGTGTGATAAGTGTATGCATTTTTACTTACAATTGTATGGCTGTATTCGTAACCATCTGGATTGACCAATGGTATGATATACCAGTCCACATTTTCGATTAGGGCTCTATTTTCCGGATTTATGACCAAGTCTTGGATAATATACAAAGCCTGTGCAGGACCAATCCATTCTCTGGGACTTAATGCTGCATCTATGAGAATTGCTGGTCTCTTGACCGAGCTGTCAGTTGATATTTTTACAACTGTGATATCTCTTCCTTCAGAAGTTGTACCAATTTTCTCCAAATCAACTTCTTCGTAAGTTTCTGCCAACTTAGCCAAGTAAGCCATGATCTGAAATGTTGTAATGATTAGAATTGCACAAGTAAGAACGTAGGACAACCTTACGGTGTCATATCTATGATAGGTTTTAAAGTTAATATCTCCTTTCTCCACTGGTTCTACAGCCTTCATTTGTTTTCTTTCTTTGTTCAATGCCCTAAAATTACATAAAAACAAATCACAGAAGTAAGATGAAAAAATTATCAGTCGTAAAAGACATTTCCTTCATATTATTTTAATTACCAGTCAACATGTTCGAGTTCTACTCTATGTTTAATTTCGATCATATTCAAGATATTTTGGAATGAAGGGTGTGCAATTTCAGCTACAGCAATATCCACTGGTTGCCCTGGTTCTCGAATTGCAGTCCAAAAGTCTATATTCATTGAATTTTCGTAAAGAAGAGCAATGGTGTCCACAATTTCGTGGTCCTTTGGCCATATCCTGAATAGCTTCCATCTAAGATTAACAAAAAGTGTTGGTTACATTTTAAATGACGGAGTTTGCCAAGTTTACCCTTCGTATGTATTTCGCACAGCCGGTGACACAAAATTCAAACAAAACAACAAAATCAGAACACGTTTCATTTTTACCGTTCCCGATCTACAATTCTATTTACTTGCGATTATTAGTGTGTCAAGTAAATTTTGATATTAGATTAGATAGATGATTAAATTATACTTTACGTGTATTATTTTTATTAGGTCGTAAGTGTGTACAGTACAGCCATTATCTATATGTTGGGTAATATATGTATTTACTGATTGATTGTTTTGACGATAATGTCTAATTTTAACCGTTTTGTTTAGTTTACGGACGCTGCGCACGATCGTGTTGAATGTATGATTATGATCTATGAATAATTTAATTGCAATAGATCACTTGATCACTTCGCTATGTAATGTTTAATATAATAGATAACAAAGTGAGAAAAGAAATAATGTATAATAATTATTTGTATGTTGGTTATATTATATTCTAATATACATAATATGTACCTATTGACATTTTGATTTTATATTGACTTGTAAAGCACATGATAATTCCAAGATAAATTAACAAACCCTTTAACTTTTTGCCCCCATTTAACATATTATCGTCATCTTAAATTCGAACACTGATACTTACTAAAACGATCCTAAAAATGTTCTTCAAAAAATCAACTTTTATTGCTGTTTATTTAATTGTTATGTCTACAAATTCATGTAGTCCTCCATATAACATTGCTGGTAGTAATAAACTATTAAGCTGAAGATGAAAGTCGAAAACATTTAATTCAACATAATACATTTTCTGCTATCGTATGTATTACTAACTGCAATATTTTATGCTTTTTGTTCAACACCTACAGATTTTATTGACGAAGTTTCATAGTCTCGTATAACTTATAATTTACGTCAAAATAACAAGAACATACGCTGTCATGAAAAGCATTCATAAAGATGCACCATAAGTTTCTCAAACCCTTTTTAAAAACTACATTTATTTTATTCATTGGTACTAAACATCAACACTTTTTGCAATGCTAAATGTGTACTTAGCAATTCAAGAACTACCGACAACATGACAAACTTATTATCATTTATGAATCCAGCCCTTAATGATAATTAAGTTTGTTTCACCACTGCTTCTATGTGTCAGACGGGTCAAATTTTGTTGATGTGTTACAACTCAATCAAGTAAATTACTAATCAATGGTGTACAGAACTCATCACTTGATTCTTTTAATAACTTTAATAACGTACTACCACTACCACAACATATTTATGGTTAATGGCAAAAAATGGGGCAAAAAATTAACTTATCTGACCCATAGCTATATACATATACAGGACTTTACGTGTAGGTGAATAAACCAGCCTGAAAAAGGAAGACAATACGAATTCTAAATGATAACAGCGAAGTTTCGTGGGTCGATAATTTAACGCTTCTTGTAATTTTTCGGAAAAGTCCCCCCAGATTTGTAAGACATTTTTTTTTTTCGAATATTCGATACACTAAACTTTATATCCCTCCTGTTAGACAGTTCTACAACTATGTATCTACGTTACGGCCACGCACAAAAATCCAAATCAACATTATGACACCCAGCTTGGGCCAACATGCGTTGAACGTAGGTTCCTCAAACGCCCCCACGAAAATGATACGACTACATAAGAAAAGAGTCTGAAAGGGACGTCGAATTGTCGATTTTTTTTTTAAATGATTCTAAAAATAGAGAAATTATTTTAATAAAATAACTCCTATTTATTCGGATCAGTTTGGTTATCTGAGGAATAGATCCGCCATCATCTATATAAGACCATGATACATTTAGTTGAAATTATAGTGACTAATTTTAATCAGCATAACAGGTAATCCACACAAATAGATTTGTCTAATTCTTTTGATTGCTCAATTCATGCTAATTTATTTAAAAAAACGAACATTATATGGTATCTGAGACCACTCTTGGAGTTTTATGGTTTTTTCCTTCCAAATAAAAAGCAAGCCGTGAAAAAAGTATTTGGAAAATTTGCCATAAAAGGATGGGTAATTTTGTTGCTCGTGGAATGACAGTAAATTTACTTTACAAATATTAAGTTGACCATAAAAGAAACGCAATTTTACTAAAAATAAATGTAATTTTATAAAATGTACAATCAGTAAAAATACATTTCATATCTGTAAATTTACCGCTAAAGGAAGGTAAACATTGATTTACTGTCGTGACATGGTATTTTTACCAATTCTTTTTTCTGTAAGACTCAATTCTTGGAGCTATTTTATTCTGAATACTAAAACATAAATGATTTGAGTTGTAAGTTTGTGTGGGCCTATTATTTTTGCAGATGATGTCACAAAAACAGGTAGTCAAGTTGCTAGCAGTAAAAGCCAACGTTGACCAAACTTATGTCAACTTATCCTCCAATGACTTGTGCGCCAATTTTCAGATCAATGGGATAAATGGTTTACAAT
Source organism: Aphodius granarius (assembly GCA_963971325.1). Taxonomy (NCBI): domain Eukaryota; kingdom Metazoa; phylum Arthropoda; class Insecta; order Coleoptera; family Scarabaeidae; genus Aphodius; species Aphodius granarius. The sequence continues at coordinate 30,192,529 of OZ020221.1, forward strand.
GTAGAAGCATGCAAAGACACAGTCTGATTACCTGCAGCATTAGAGGCTATGGTTGCATTTTGGCAAATTTTGATAATCGTCAGTGGCCACTGATATTAGGTCGGAACCCAAAGTGGCTGTGGTTTCACGACTTTGAATAATTGCAAAAGGGTTAGATGCTTCAATGTGGCATTAGGGTTGTCGGAAATATCAGGCCCATTCTTGATATTTTTTATTTGTGATACTGTGTGTATTATATTGTAATGTAGTTTGTGATTTTCTAATGTCTCCTCATTATTTGCATCTCCATATATCAAAGATCATTATTTTTTCAAAATTTTCAAAATTTGAGGCAGAAATTCTCACATATGATCCAATTTAAAAAAAATAAGACCATGTGGGCAGGGATGGCAAATATACATCGATGTTTTCAAAACATCGATGTATTTCATAAAAACATCGATATTTCTACATCGATGTTAGTGCTGCGATGTATCGTTGAAAACATCGATACCTATTTTTGTTTCGATACCTATTTCAAAAAATATCGTTATTATTTGCGAGTCCGTTTATTCATCAAATGAATGAAAGGACGTCAGACACTGATAGAAAGAAGTGGGGGGTTGATGGTTGCCTGATAGATACAATTTCAGTTGGAGCCATGTTGGAGCCGTCAGGTTGACGAAAGTTGACGGCTTAATTTGTTGGTAGCGATATGAATTTCATGTGCCATCATATGATACAATACATCAATGTATTAGTTATTTTTTTGCCATCCCTACATGTGGGTGAGCCACTTTTGATAGGTCAAGCATTTCCGTCCAAAAGTGGCAAAACAACTGCTATTGACACTATTATACAGAAGAAATTAACAAAAAAAAAAACACAAATGTTTATGATAACAGATTTTTAGACATCCTCTTCAAATAATAATCATTTTCTTCAAGATTTAAGAAATACATTTATACAACCATATATTTACAATTTTTTCCAATATTAAATATTTTTATTTAATATGTATAATATGCGTTTTTTTAATACAAAATTTTTAACTTAACATTGTACAAAGACGTTTTTTACTTTCTGACTAGTATCCTAGAACAGTGTTTCCCAACCTGCAGTCAACCTGTAGATTTATACATATTTGGAATTACCGCGAAGCGACCTAGATTGCTTTTGGTGACAATCTGATAACCGGAAGTGGCAAATGTTACATGCGTCTTCTGAGTGATTCATCCGATTGGGACCAAAGTCACACCAACTCTTCCTCCAGTGACTTTAAGTATGTATACAAGTTTGCAGATCAGTGGGATGAACGATTTAGGTGTAATAAGAGTTTATAGAAACAGTTTGACAGAATCCACAGCTTTTGTCACTGCATTATGAATTTTCAGATTTTGACAAACATTGGTACCACTGATATGACACGACATTAAAGATCAGTATAACAAATGTCATTATCTCATAAAAACTGGTGTTAGATAGGGTCCAAAGTCGTTATGGCTTTAAAAAATTGAAAAACTGCAAGTGTACCCCAGATATTTTTACTGAGCAAATGTCAAGAAACATTTAGAATTGAGGACAATATATTAGTGTCTTTGTTGCTTGTGCGTACACATTAAAATTTATCTACAAGGGTGTTGTAACATACAGTAAAAACCAAAACTAAAACTTCAGTGCTATTTATTCCATAATAAAAGGAACATTAATTATAACATAATACATAGAAAAGTGTTAAACCCTAACAAATCAATCATACCACTGTCTAAGAGCATAAAGGTAGAAAACAATTCAGTAAAATATTATCACTTACATGTATCTTTACAACAGCTACAATAATGAGAAAGTATCAATTAAATTCAATATGCACATAAAACAGTAAAATCGAGACACTTATGTTGATATTAAAATAAACTCTCTTCAGCTCTAATTCTTAGGAGTATTCCATTTCCATCTCGTCATTCACCTGCGATTTGCGACCGTACAGTTGTTTCAATTTTTGATAATGTTTTTGATCCTACAAAAAAAAAACATATATTGGACAATTTTTATCGTATTTAAGAAAAATATAAAAATCAATTTTTGGTAGATTAATTAATCTAATTATGGTTTCTGCAATCACAAACCTTTTCATTTACGGACGGCCTAATCCTGGAAACGGCACGTTTAAAATGTTCTGTAGTAACCATTAAAACTTTCTCAAGATCAGCGGCTAACATGAATTCTTTGAGCGCTTCCACAGACGCTTCCCTTACAAGTGCTGCAAGGTCAGCCCCGGTGTATCCATCACACTCCTCTGACTTGCCAATGATCTCCAAATCAACATCAGGGGCTAACAAAGGCTTTGTACCGCCCTAAAAAAGAAAACAAAAATATGCTTTAAACAACAAAAAAAACTGAACAGAATATAATTACCTTTGTGATAGTTCTTAAAATATCCACCCGATCTGATGATGTTGGCAAACCAACATATAAAATTTTATCTAATCTTCCTGGCCTGAGGACCGCTGGATCTACTATGTCCGGCCTGTTTGTCGCAGCTAAAATATATACATCTTTCCTGCCCTCGATACCATCCATCTCTGTTAGAATCTGATTTACCACTCGCATGCTTGCACCATTCTGATGAATAAGTCAATTTAATAAACATAATCTCAAATGCCCTAATGTTGCTTAAAATTATTGTAAGTAGAGTAGTTTTAATCTAAGTAGAGCACAGTGACATATGCAGCCAATTATACCCAGTGTATGGTTTATAATTGACCCGCGTATACTTGGTTGCATACACAACTGTGCTTTCCTTGGTTTGAAACATCAATACAAATATCAAAACAGACATTACAAAGAGTATAAACATACCTCTCCACTATCTGACCTCTTCGGGCACAACGCGTCCAACTCATCAAAAAATATTACGCATGGGGCAGAATTTCTAGCCCGGGCAAAGCACGTCCGGACTGCACGTTCACTCTCACCAACATACTGGAAGAAGAAAAATACATAAATTCCAATATCTCCTAAATAAATCATTTCCTACTTACCATATTTAACAACTCAGGTCCCTTCACGGATATAAAATTAATTCCGGCCTCATTGGCGATAGCCTTTGCCAGCAAAGTCTTTCCGCACCCAGGAGGGCCACAGAGTAAGACTCCCGTTGGTGTTGTCATACCTAAGGCTTTGTACTGCTCGGCATGTCGTACAGGTGCCTGTAACACAAATTAACATGGAGGTCAACCCTCAATTCATAACTCATGGTGCCTATAGCTAAGAAAGTCCAGAATAAATGGACAGAACCAAAACTCACCAAGATTGCCATCTGTAGCTCCTGTCTTATGTCACCCAATGACCCAATATCATCCCAAGTGGTGTCTGGAACTGTTACGAATCCTTCCCGTTTCGCCGAAGGCTGAACACATTTCAGGGCTGCAGCAAAATCGTCCATGGTTATGTACATCTCGCTCAACTGGGCGTCCGTAAGTGGGATCTCGCCATGAAGCCAGGAGATAAGTTCCTCGAGTGTTGTCTTTGGAGTCAGGTCCAACTGGATCCTTGGTTTGTCAGCAGTTGCTGACCTGTGGTTTGCTACTCCGCTTGTAGAAGGCTCTGGCCCCTTTTCCTTCACATCGTCATCGATGATAACAACCGCATCTCCGGCGCCACTTTCTTCCGCTTCTTTCTCATCCTAGAGTTAAAATTAAAAGACCAAAAAGGTCTTTTGTTAGCAGGACTAGTCTATCAGTCAGTCCATACATACCAATTAAAATGGTACTTATTTTGTATTTATGTCATATACAGCATGTTCAAACTGTACCAATACATATATCATTGATTTAGGAAATTAAAAACAAACTATTTTTTTATACTATTTTTTATGCTATTTCAATCGATACTTCAGAACGTTCATTGTTTTATTAACTTAAGTACTTCAATATTTTGCAAGATATTGTTTGTTACTATTTATAGTTTTATGGTAATGTATTATAAAGTAAAAGAAAAAGTTCAGTTGTATTCAGCTTCACATTAATATAATACAAACCGTGGTGTTATAGAAATGTATTTTTGCTGTAATTTGGCATCATTTGACACTGTTTGATGCTGCTTCACGTCATATATGAAATAATGTATAAATGGGGAGCCTCTTCATTTGCAACTCGCGTATTTGTAGCACAAAAACGCATTATTAGAATGTTTGTTGGTGCTTCACCTCGACAATCATGCCATTCTATATTTAGGCAACTTCAAGTAATGCTTCTGTGCTGTCTTTATATTTATGAAATATGCAAGTATATTTACAAATATCTGGGGTAGCCCTCACCCAACTTTCCGACTACATCGTGGTCACAATGAAGTCTATATTTAATGTCATGTCATGTCAGTGGCACTGACGTTTGTCAAAATCTCCCAATTCACAACACAACGATGAAGGCTGTGGATTCTGTCAACCCGCTTCTATAAACTCTTATAGCACCTAAACCGTTCATCCCACTAATCTGAAAATTTGCATACATGTTTAAAGTCACGGGAGGATGAGCAACTATCAAATTTGTCAAAATCGAATAAATCTCTAAGACTATGTATGTAACATTTGCCATTTCCGGTTGTCAGATTGTGGCCAAAAACAATCCAGTTCGTCCCCTGGCAATTCTAAATAAGTATCAAAATTTCAGCCCGATCCGTTGTACCGTTTGGACGCTATTGTGTTCACAGACACACATTTTCCATAAATCATTGCAATCGATTCAGGGGACCTCAAAACACGTATTTCCGATGAAATCCCGAAAAAAAAAAATTCCGTTGATTACAATACTTTCCTTCTAGGGACTAGTCGGAAAGTAAAAATCAACTGCACCTGAATAAGCAAAATCAGCACAATTGCGACACCATATGTAAAGATTTGCTCAATGAAATCTCGAATTTGAGGGTTTCAGACAAATCACCTCATTTTATAATCTGAATGAATACTTTAGTTTGTCATTTAGTTAATTCTAGTATAATCTTCATCGTAATTTAATTTTGATTTACACTTTATTTCATTTTGTCTAGTATTAATGGTTTAATGGTTTAATTTTGTATAATTTTGTATAGTATTAATGACGTGTCCTGTAATTTGTTAATTCTTTTGGGGTAAATAAATATTAATATTATTATCATTATTAATGTAATAACATACTCAAAACAACAGAAAAGTCCATCTGAAAATTTGATAAATTTTTTATCTACCTTTTTATCTGGTGTCTCAACATCAACCACCTCCTCCTCTTTTGGTCCTTCGGTCTGCTCCTCAACAACAGGCGATGGTGGAGGTTTGTTCTTCTCCTCCTCAATCTTCTGAATTGCAATCGCTAGTTCAAGCTCACGTTTTGCTTTCAGCTCAGCAAACACCCTGCTAACGGCGGCCATCGCCGCCTCCCTCGTTAAGGCAACAAGATCGGCACCCACGTAACCCGGAGTGTGTTTTGCAATCGTGTCGTAGTCGAATCCTTCGCCAAGCTTTAGTTTAGCTGTGAGCACCTTCAAGATGTGAATTCTGGCTGTGATGTCTGGGATTCCCAGACAAACTTCACGATCAAAACGACCGGCACGCCTCAGAGCCGGATCGAGAGACTCCGGCCTGTTGGTAGCTCCGATAACGAGTACTTGATCCGCAATGTCACTCTTGCTCAAGTCTATGATAATTGTAAAGAAGCAACATTATTGCGATTATTATGAAAATGATTATTATTACATATGATCAGTAGAAAAAAACCTCTAGTGTACCATAGAAAATATTGCAAGTTGGCAACTCTGAAATTTGACAATTAAACATTACATTACGTAACTATTTCTTCACAACTAAAATAATGTAAACAAAATGCTGAAGTTATATCTAATATCATTTCCCAATAGGCAACATATAATATCATGCCACACTAGTATATTTTTTTTCTACATACTATATATTGGACTATATAAATTATAAATGATTTTAGCTGAAGTCTTACCATCTAGGCATGTTAGTAACTGTGCTACAATTCTCCTTTCCATTTCTTTCTGGGCATTTTGGCGATTTGGGGTAATGGCATCTATCTCATCAATAAACAAAACGCAAGGTGACGCAACAGTGGCTTTCTCGAAAAGCTCTCGTATTCTTTCTTCACTTTCACCTGATACGCCCGCAACAAGTTCCGGAGCCGAAACCTTCAGCAGCGGAACTTCCAGCTCCTAAATTAAAATAAAAATAAAATTGCACTTTTAGATTTTTGCATTAACTTATATAGTTTTCTAATGATCATATTAATACAATACATGTAGCGTACTGTTTTCAACGTGAAGAAATTTCATCTATTGAAAATGTACAACAAAATAAGAAAAGTAACACAAAATAAAAAATTAGAATAGAAAATTTATAAATTTGTGATATAAAATACATACTGCAGTAACCATTACACTGATAATACTAAACAATGTTAAATTCGATGTGCCGAGCTCCAATTAGGTGGTTCCCATTCCAAAACTACACAAAAAAGTCCTGAAATCTATACTTTTGCTTCTGTCTTCTATTAATATAAAAGTAATTATTTTTATAATAATTATAGAGTTGCTATCGATGTTAAAACCAAACCTTTGACTTCACTTTCCTAGCAAATGTTAATAACAAATGCCAATAAAGCATGTGGTTATAATGAAATTTCAAATCGACAGCAACTAGATGTGATGAAATTATATTGTCATGTGGCTTGGTTTACTGTGATATGGGAATCACATGTGAAATCTACATTAGACTGTGGATTTTTTTTCCTTGCAATAAGCACTAGCAATTATAAAAGAAAACACAAAAAAGAGGATTCTAAGCACTTTAATTGAAATATAAGTGCTTTCAATAAGCATACAAAACAAAGAAAAAAATTCACATTTACTCACATATTTTCTATTTAGGATAAAATAAGTAAATAATCGTAATATTTTATTTATGAAAAACAACTTGAAAATAAGTCTTATATTCATCAAAAACAAAATACTTTAACAAAACTTAAAAACATTCATATAAACTATTTACAACATTATTTTTCATTTTCACCTTGTGGGATTCGAAAAATACGAAAAAATGTTAATGAAATTACTTACTCCTGCGATTGCATTTGCTAGCAATGTTTTTCCACATCCTGGAGGTCCGTGCAATAGAAATCCTCTTGGAGGCGATATCCCAATCTGCCGATAGATCTCCGGATGTCTTATATGCACCAGCAACTTGCATATCTCCTCCAAAGTCTTGTCCATACCTCCAACATCCTTGAACGTCACATACGATTCCTCCAAATTAGCAACACTCTTTTTCTTCTTAATGTTGAAATAAGAATTCAACTGCGAATCCATTTTACGCTTTTTACCACGTCCTGGAGGCTGACCCCTTGGCACTGACCTATCACCGGCTCGGTACATCTCTGTCTCCACCAAGTCCTCCGGTAACATTCCTTGATCTCCACGTGCCGTCGCCCCGTTTGCAGGAATTTTAGGATCTGAGGTTCCGTCGTCAGAATCGCCGCTGCTGATATCAATCAATTCGTTCGAATCCATAGGAGGTTTATTGACATTACGACCATACATCTCATTCAGTTGGTTGTTGAGGATATTGTCATGCTAAAAATCAGAAAATAAACAAAATATAGAAAGCGGTTGAAGAAAGCCGATGAACACAACTCACGTGGCGTACTTCGACGTCTTCAACTTCTTCATCACTAAGTTCTTCAGAAGAAGAGACTTGTTGGTCATCGAGACCATAACTTTGCATTACGATAGCATATGCCTTTTTAACGGACCCCCGGAAAGCGTCCCGTTTACGCTTTGCGTACTCTTTGTACGTTTTTTGCAGTTCATCGGCTATTGCATCGATTGACACATACACTTTATCAACATTCTTCTCTAAGTACTACAAAAGCGTGGTCAGTCATGCAAAAGACGTGCCTAGTTATATACTTACTTTCTGAACGCGGGGAACTAACGTGCGGTCTGCCATGTAGGGTAACCTATTCATCCTGATGCCTGGTGGAAATATTGGCTTTGAAACTGATGAAGAGCTACTCTGTTGTTGGTTTGTGTTCAACGGTATCACTTCTATTCCTCTGTAGGTGTTTATTTTTCCCATTATCTAATAAAGAAACTCTTAAGAACGCTTATTTTGCTAGTACGCATCAAAAACCCGCAAATTTTAGGACCGATGCAAGCATCAGCGCCGTTTAAAACCAAACGCTGCGGTAGGAAACAGAACTAAACGCAACAAGCGGAAAGTTTAAATCAAGGTCTATACGAAAAGGGTTGACAAGTTCCGGAGCGGTGAGGAGAGCCAGACAAGGTTTTTTTTATTATGACGTCACTGTGGGTTTTGTTCTGTCGTGCTAAGTTTATAAACACCGAGTTAATTCCTCCACCATTGGTCTATTTTACCGTGTTGTAACTGCAATTATTATTTATAGTTACCCGTAAGATATGTTACAACGAACACAAAATAAAGACGCGACGACGTGGCGTTCGTCGGCTCAACGTCACGAAATATAAATAAGCAAGAAAACCACCTCTAAACCCTAGATCTTGTGCCTAAGGTATGCGTAGTTTCCGTAAAATAAACATAACCTACGATACAAATAAAAAACCCTACTACAGCGCCAAACAATTGTTAACAAAATTATAACAATTACCTAAACAAGTGTCTATCAAATCTATCAATCAAAAACTGAGCACTTATCACAGCATGAAGCAAAAAAAATAAATATACATTAGAAAACTAACCTGCAATGCGTACAAGTAAGGATTGGTGTAATATCTTGAATGTTGTTTTAAATTAAAAACCATTTCCACGTTATCTTTATAATCGACTACTTCCTACCTTAGTTAACGATTTTATTCGGGCACGTTCAATGCGATCCCGTCTGCCTCTGCTGAACTTCATGAATAAGAGGGTGTATGATAGGGTGCTAACATGCACTTATTCTATAAAATAAAATATATCAATAAAAACAGACCACTAAAGAAGCTATTGTTTTCATCTTATTTAATAGATGGCGACAGTTAAGTCAATTTGACGTTTGACAGTTGTGGTTAGGTAATAGAGGTGATATTCAGAATGGCTTCAATTTTGAGGCAATTTACCAGAGCTTTGCGACAGCCAGTGGTCCAAGTAGTTCAAGCTAGAGGTATATCCATAAATTAACACTAAAACCAAATATAAATGATCGTTTAATTAGTTTGCAGTAATGGAATTAGACTTATGTCGACAGGGGCAGTCACAGAACATGCAAAAGAAGAGACAAGACGTACGAATTAATTGCTTATTTTGTAAGACAATTTCATAAACTGATTATTTTTAGCGACTGTACGTAAATTTGACGCAGTCCAACGTAGCCAGTTGAAAGATTTTGGCAAGTACTGTGCTGAACTATTACCTAGATTCATCCAAAAGGTTCAAATCACCGCTGGCGATGAATTAGAATTATTGATCGTACCGGAAGGTGTTCTCCCAGTATTACAATTCTTGAAAGATCATCATAATGCGCAGTTCTCTAATCTGGTTGATTTAACTGCTGTTGATGTTCCGACTAGGCAGTATCGTTTTGAGGTTAGTTTTGTTTACTGAGATAAACATGAGTAAAGATTATTGCATTTGTCGTGAGTGACAGTTCATCAAAAGTACATTTTCTTATAATTTTATCCATTAGTGGCATTGGGTATTATAAGGTATAGATGTTTCAAACCAAGGAGAGCACAGCCAAATATACGAGGGTCAATTATAAACCATACACTGGATATAATTGGTTGCATATGTCACTGTGCTCTACTTAGTTTAAAACTACTCTATTTTATTATTTGTATAAACATGTGCCAACATGAGCCCTTTAGTGTTTATGAGTTACTATTTAATTTAATTAAAAGTAAATTAAGTAATCGTACAGTTACCATTTGTTTGAGTTTGCTGTATTTGATTTGACATACACAAATATAGTGTGTTTATTGAAAGAACTATAGTGTGCCATGGAAAATATTGTAAGTTGCCAACTCTGAAACTTGACAATTAAACTTGCCCATTTTTTGTTTTATGTCATTCAGCAAGTTTCTGACATAGAGTTGACCAGTTTTGTCTTTTTTATGCGTAAATGTTTTATATGTAAATTCCTAAAGTGCATATCTAACACAAATCGACTCATCCATGGAAAATTGTACCAACTCAATTTTTTTTTAAATTTGAGAATAAAGCAAAATAAATAGATATTGTGGTAATCTATTTCTTAGGGGGTCTAACTCAAAAAGGCAAGAAATTGAGTTAGTACAGTCTTTCTTGGACGAGTTAAAAACATTTACCTACTGTAGGACTGCACATTTAAATTGTCATTATATTTTTATCAGGAAACAATTTGAGGCTATTTTTTTGTTTATTAGCTCCAATCACTGTCTTAAAGTTTATTGTGGTGCCACTTCCTTATTCAGGAGCGACAACTTAATGCAACCATATTCAAACATGAACTAATCTGAGGCTAAATTGTTCTTTTTAAGATTGTCTACAACATTCTCTCCTTGCGGTACAACTCCAGGATCAGGGTTAAGACCTATACAGACGAGTTAACACCAATTGATTCAGTTAATGGCATCTATGCTGCCGCAAACTGGTATGAACGAGAAATCTGGGATATGTTTGGAGTTTTCTTTGCAAATCATCCGGATTTGAGACGCATTCTAACTGATTATGGGTTCCAAGGTCACCCCTTCAGGAAAGATTTCCCGTTGAGCGGTTACGTTGAGGTAGGTACTGTTACTTTTTATTTTGGACATTTTGTTATCGCGTTTTTGCGTTTAGGTGAGGTATGATGATGAGAAGAAACGTGTTGTGTGCGAGCCATTGGAATTAGCACAAGAGTTCCGCAGATTTGAACTGTCTGCTCCATGGGAACAGTTCCCGAATTTCAGAGCCCTGCCTGCTTCCGAAGAGGTTCCAACCGACAACAAACCAAAGGACAAATAAGAAATTTAGAATTTTTGTTGGCTCCTGTGTATATTATTATAAATGTTTATCATGAGGATAAATAAATAACATGTCTCAGTTTTTATTTTGTTTTTGTTCTTGTTTTGTTAAAACTTGGTTCTTTTAGTGATAGATTGTATGTTGCTCAGTATAAATGTTTCTGTTGTGTTGAGGATGATTAAAGATTTGCACTGTACTTGACAAGATTCAGTGGCATTTATGTGCAGTATAAAAAGAATATACTGAAACAAAAATGCACACTAACTGCCAATAGCTTACCACAGAATGTACCGAAGCGAACATTCTATTATTTCATTTAATAATAATAATCAGTTTGAAACTGACTTGTCTGATGGTATAATAAATACAAGGTAGTGTAGTGGGTACAGCCAGTTTTGCACTTAACTGCTTGCATGTATTACACGACATTTTTTATGAAACTACATCTTTGAGTTCCAATTTTAAATCAAAAGAATAGTAATAAAATATCTGGGTCGGCCCTCACCAAAAACATCGTTGTCTGAACATTTTTACAATAAATTATACAATTTGGAAAGCTGGAGCCATCTCTGAACGCTACCTAACGTCAGCTTCTATGAAGGTGGGACCAGACTGAGCAAACATTGTTGAGCAACAGTTGCGCAACTGTTCGCCAACAGTTGGCTAACTGTTGCTCAACAATTATGCAATTATGTAACTGTTGAGCAACAGTTGCGCAACTGTTCATCAACAGTGTTGCTCAATACTGACATTTAATGTCATGTCAGTGGCACTGACGTTTGTCAAAATCTGTCAATTTGCAATTCAGAGACGAAGGCTGTGGATTCTGTCAACCTGTGAGTGACACTCACTCACATGACAGACTGTAATACATCGAGTCCGAATAAATATGAATATATATATATATCTATGACGCTTTATGACATTTTCTTTAGATAACAAAAGTTTTTATTACTAATTTTAATAGAAAAATATTATTGAACCCAATAAAAAACACATAGTTCACCCTAAGAATGCCTAGCTAGCAGTTACGCTTTAATTTTAAATAATCGATAGAGCAACAAGGACAAGAAAAGTACTTTACTTCCTTTGCAAGAAATGCGCTAATCAAAATCTAATTCAAAGTTTTGAAAGTGAGGCAGATGTATTTTTAGAAACAAATGTGTGCATGTGCACGCAACCCACTACAGATGCTATCACCGAACATATTACTTATTTTGCTGCTCATCTCTCAGATAATCATTAATAGTAGACAGAACTGTGCAACAGTGATGAATGTGATAATATAGCAATAACAAATTAATATGGTAAAGCTATGAAAACAAAAACTAAGAATTGTATTTAAATTTTTATTGATAAATACAAAGATAGAATAATAATAATCCTCAATGAATTTATTAGATTGAATTTTCCCTAATACAATATACAAATTACACAATAGAAATCACGGGTAACAAACCATAATTTACCAAACAATTTTCTCTAGAGTCAACCAATACTGTAATAATACCGATGTTTGAAAGTTCAGGTTTTTGCCAGCTGGTTTAAAATATTTCATTTAACTAACAAACACTTTCTGATAAAATTTTTCAATGCTCGTTATAAAATTTGAAAATTTACACTAGCTTATAACCTTAACCTCAGTGATACCGATAACAATTGCCGTTTTTAGTTTTTACAATTTTTTTACAAAGGTTATTAGATACCTAACACTTTGGCTTGTTTTAATTAACAATATAATTTATTTCAAAATTCTCTTATAAAATGACAAATTTAGAATATCTGTGGTTTGATCCCGTATTTCAGAGATCCGTGCATTCTCTTAATAAATTTGCTTCCACACAATCATCTTCCGATCATAGTTGATTATCAAAAATACCTCTACCCACTTTGATTTCCTACGAGCAAACGTATATTCTTACCAATTGTACAAACATTGTGAATTTACAGCAATGGAGATGAGACATACAACAGGAACGAAAGCATAAAAACAATTCCAGCCAAGAGTTACACCGCAAATACAATAAATAAACCTAACCTCTACTATATATCATATATGTATATAAACTGATAATTTCTTACAATTACGAATATACATGTAATACTTAAATATCAACTTGTGTCTCTATCTCGTTAACATAGAACGTAACATATTTTTTCACAACAGTCGGGAGATCTTTTGAACAGGTATAAATTCACACTATTCGTTAGAAAAGCAAATTTTAACATATAATTACGTGTATTTTCAGTTAAACATTTTCACACAAAAATTGAGTTAAAAACAAAAACAGTTTTGACTTAAAATGCAAAACTGATCAATCAAAAATGGAGATTCCAAAAATTTTAAATGTGCTATGCAAGAAAATTATTAAGTTCAGGTATATAAAAGAATGTTTCCGGTATAAATAAATTGCTTTCCCCAAATTGCTACAAAATCACAAAGTGCCAAAGGTAAAACAAATAATACAGATTCTTGCACAGCAAAGGCAGTAGTAGCGGAAAATTAAAAACGTAACGTAAAATTGCAAGTGCCACATATATTACGGACTAGGCTTACAGTCTATAGGGCTTCAATCACGTCCCTGGAGTCTTGTTCAGTGCTTAGAAGTATCGGAGCCAATAACAGCCCAAATATTGCCATCTTTCTTATAAAATAAATACTCTTCCATTTATCTTTTGTTTTTCATGTTTTTTATAATTCTACCAGGATATCATTTACTATTAATTTTTCTCTTTTCTTTTAAAATAGCTACGTAAGTTTGTCGTCATTACACAGGAACACTTCGTACATATATATCTTATTATTTGGCAGTAATGCAGAAGACACCAAGTTCTTGATATGATTAGAAAAAAACACAATGTCGACAGAGGAATTTTTACTCACTTTGGGACACCGTCATCAGTCAAGTATATGGCTAGATTAATATTATTTTAGTATTGTAATATAGCTACAAATTTAAAGTTATATTTTGTTATTTAAAGTTGGACCCTTACTAGATGTTTGAAAGTAATTACAAAAAAATAGGAAGAGTGATTAATCCACCAAATAGCTTGGGTAAAATCTACAATGATTTTTGTAAAATATTGTGCGTAAAAATACCCATGATTACTCACTGTAAAAATTGCCCTGTCAACACAGTCAATATTGCTCTGTCTTACATTACGTTGAACACAATTAAATCATACATTATTAAATTAATAAATACGAGGAAAATAAATCAATCTGTAATCTAATCGCATACAAAATAAATACGCATGAATATGAATGTAATAGAAAATTATAAAATATTCACATTTGTCATATATACACAAATAGAATTAATCAATGCGATACGCACAATTGCATAATTATATCCACCATACGAAAAATTATAATAAATAATCAAATCAAAAATGCCAAGAGGGAAACTTTGAAATTTTCTTTCATCAAATTTTGACAGGCAACCCCAGAAAACAGAACGGTTGCAGAAAAATCAAGATCACCTCCCTAGTTTGGACCCAAACCCGATTGTAGTGGTGCGTCATATTCCCTCGCAAAATTAAAACGACAGCCAGCTTTGACAGAGGGTGTTGCCGAAGACCTCACATAATGAAGCCTTCCTTCTCTCCACTTACATTAAATTTGTACTGTCGGCAAGAGAAATCATTCGTGCCTTTCTTGCAAGCGATATGTCTGAGCATCAAGCCGTAATTTGTAAGTTGAGTCAATGTGCAGACACCGGAACACTAAATTGAGCACAAGTACATAATTTGACTTTTTTATGTACATAAGTACATACAGCAATCAAAGTTAGGACTTAAGTAATAATGACTAATTTACGTTACACAGAAGAAGAAATGAAATGCATAAAATAAAACAATTCAAAAATTAATTCTAAATGGCATTTTAAATGATTAGAGGTCCCGAGTCCTTGCAAGAATGGCAAGAGCTGACCGAAAATCACTTCAACTAGAAGGCGGAAACTTAATGCTAACTATTCGTTGGTAATAATAAATTAAAACAATCTAGGTAGAGTGTGCATTAATTGGCAGTGGTCGTTGCTTCGACAAGAGGGGGGGGCGCCGCCACGCCGACAGGCGAAGTCGAGGATCCGTTCTCACCGGCGGCGCCCTGATTCGAGGATTCGTCATAGCCGGAATCGGAGCTGCTATCGCTGTTGTACACCTTCGAGGCGGACGAAGAGGCATCGCTAATATCGCTCTCCGACTTGCACTGCGTTAGGCCCAGCTTCTTGCATCCGCGCTGAAGGCGGACTGGACATGGCTTCATAAACCGTCTATCCACCAGCACCTCCCCAAGCTGTCCTCGAAATATCGTTCCACAACAAACCGTCTCTCTAAAATTAAAAATAATGTAAGTACAATACAAAAAACTCTAATGCCCGTTTGTGTTAAGAATGGCTTAAGTATGAAGTCATACTTCTGTCATCGATTTTGTTTGCACCGTCACATATCCATTACCTAACTACAGTTGAGAACGACCTAACTTAAGCCAAGAGAATTGACGGCTTAAAGCCGGCGTAAATATAATCTTAGTTGTGATTGGTTGATTGCGATGTAGACATACAGTGCACATGAAACGTCGTTTCAAGAAATGTCAAGACAGTACTTATATATGTCAATTTATCATTCTATGAAGCAATTTTAGGAGTTTGTAATGAAAATTTATAGTTTTATTGTGTATTAGAAATAATGGTTTCATTTTCATAATAAATTCTTTTTTTTGTGCCGCAATTTTTGTAGTTAAGAAAGTAATTCAAATTTGCCGCCAAATTAACCTATTGAAAGTTTTGACGCAATACTGTTCATTTTAGAACCAAATATTCCCCAATATTACTAGAACTTTACAGTGTTGCCAACGTCAGAAACCCTTAAGTAATGCGTAAGTTAGGAACAGCTTACATGCACACGGTGCAAATGATGCCTGACTTATGTCAGGCATAAAGATAAGCTGTTCTTAAATTTAAGTCATTCTTAATAAATACGGTGCAAACGGGCATAAACGTGCATTTAGAGACACATGCAACAAATGTTTGCAAGGATTAGTGAACACTTACGAACACAAGTGAAACGCACTCCCTTGCTCATATGTGAACAAATCGAATAAATTATTTGTGAATGTTGTCAAATGTTTGCATACGTTCGGGGCATACGTTCCCTTTTATGTATCTAAATGCACCTTAAGGCTGGTTTCTTCACCTACACGTAAAGTCCTGTATAGCCATGTGTCAGATAGGTCAAATTTTGTTGGTGCATTACAACTCATTCAAGTAATAGATTACTAATCATGGTGTACAGCATTTGATTCTTTTATCCACGTTCTACACACTGCCACTAACATCATATTACTCTTTATTAATGGCAAAAAATGGAGCATCAAAATCAACTTATCTCACACATACCTATACAGAACTTTACGTGTAGGTGAATAAACTAGGCCTTTATGTGCGATGGAAAGAATTGTAGATTATAAACTCGGATATTTGATAAACTTTAACCTCCTTTTTACTTTCGGCAAGTTTTAGAGGTTTGAGTTGAACAGTTTGCGGTGGCAATTTTTCACAGCAAGAAGATGTCTATCCTAATCTACCCGTTCAACCGGATATTAGCACTATAGATTAAAGCAGTAACATAACAAGATAACAATTTATGGCCATTTTGCCACCAACATGCACCTCATCTATCGAACAGTGATTAAAATCATTAGGATTGTATGTCAAATTGGTTGCATCTTTTACCCTATATTTCTATAGGGAAAATAAACGTGGAGTTGTGAGTTCGAACAACTTCGCCGACTCTGACTCCTTTAGGCAGAAATTTTAGGGCCTCCATACACGAGCGATCCATCGGTCCAATTGGCCCCACGTCGATCCAAAAACTCACTGTGTATGGTGCAACCCAGATGGACTGGTGGACTCGAGGCGACATGCAAAATATTCATGACGCCGAGAGCCATCGCTCTGGTTACTTGGTCTGATCGTGTGTGGCAAACCTAGAGCCGAATGGACTGAAGCGAGGCGTTGGACCGTTCGTGTGTGTGCCTGATCGATCCAAAAAATTCGATTTGTATTGATTACGAAGCAGCCGTGGCAAGATCTCTTTCTCTCTCTTTGCTCAACACAATTTAAATTTTCGTCAATTTATGTTATTATTGCATTTATTAATTGTTATTAATATTGTTAATAAAATTGTTAATACAATAAAATAGAATAAATATTGGAAATTAAATAAAATAACTTCTGGTCAATAAGGTAACGTTTTCTAGGTAACATTTCTAATTCATCTAGACATTAACTTTAAAGGAGTATAACAAAGAATTATATTGTGCAGCTTGTATGTCAACTAGGACTGCGACTCTGGCTCCGTGGATCGGTCGTGTGTGGGACCTATTTTGTGACTCAGGCCAAACAGACTCGAGCCAAATGGACTGGGGCCGTTAGGCCTGCTCGTGTATGGAGGCCCTTACACGACTGCGACTCTGACTCCACAGCCCTAGTGATGTTCCAATACTAGTAAATACAAGTAAATTAACGACACTTTTGTTTCGATACCAGGTACATTTAGCATCGACACTTTTCTTTCGATACTTACTTGGTATCGAAAGAAATGTTTTATCCTGAAAGACGATTCATTTGCAGACTGGGAAGACAATAAGGCACTTTATCGGTGTTTTTACAAATACATGCAACAATATATCATCATAGTTGCAACTTCTGTGCCCTGCGAATGTTTATTTTCAAAGGTTGGTGGATCTATGACCCATAAGAGAAATAAGTTGTCTAATTGTTCTAATTATTTAGAGAAACTGCTTTTTTTGGCAAATATTCCAAAGACTTTTTTGTTTACTTATGTGTTTTCTTAAACTATATAAAATGACCAATATGTAAAAGGTACCATTGTGGATATGAGTAGGTATCGATACGAGTAGGTATCAACACTTTTGGAGTACTCATATGAGCAGTATTGCAAAACCGATTTCAGTACTACTCATTTGAGACGGAACATTTTGACGGAACATTACTTCACAGCCCTGACCATAACAGGGGAAATGATGACGTTTCGGACCAAATGACTTTTTGAGCCGTCGAATATTTCAAATCGCATTATAAAGTCAATAGGTAATATCATACAATGTATAACTGTTCTTTCAAATTTTATTCCTGCTATTTTCACCGTGGTTTTCACTGCTGTTACGGTAATACTGTCAGCAATGCAGCAAAAGTCACTAAGGGCTAGTTTTTCAATACTGGTTTATTTCTAAGTTCTACTGAACTCCGTTCTATTCTTGATTTCTGTCAGATTCGCCAAAGCTGATTGGATACTGGTCATCAAAGCGTCATTATCAGCAGTGCTGAACTTCACTCGTGGTTTAAACTAGTATTGAAAAACTAGCCCTAAGTAAAATTGAAGAATTATTTGTAATTATTGCCAAACGTCTAGCAAGAGTTCAATATGATCATATAAATTTGTTTTAAGCAAAATGCTAATTTGAATTTTTGCCAGAACGCTGATGATATACTTGTGCTATTACATAGTTGACATTTATGAAACGTGCGTAAATTGGCCTTCAACATGGTTATAACAGTACAGGAAATGCACTGAATAAAATTACCACTGTATTACAAACACAAAATGTCAACCATGTAATCATCAGCAATTGATATTTTCTTTGACAAACACTATAACCTCACTTTAAAAAAAGTAAGGTTCGCTAAGTAAATGAGTGAAATAAAAATTTTGAGGTAATTTGAAAACATAACCTATCCATTGTTCATATCTACAATTCCTTCAGTACCTTGCACTAAACAAATAAATAGTTGGTACTTACTTCTTCCAGTAGTCCAGGTCAACAAAGTCGCTGACCTCTGGTTCATCGGAAGGAATCCTCCGTTTGGCCTCTCCTTTGCGCCTGCGGCTGCTGCTCACCGTGCTAACGGTCTCCTCGCAATCGCTACCACCAGGACTGCCCCCGCTATGCCCCGACTCAGACATGAAATCAATGTCGGCCATCTCAAAGTCCTGCGACGGGTCCTGCTCATTGTCTGACAACGGAGGGCTGTACTCCCTCTCAAAGTGCTTCTTCTTCCTAGCCATGGCTGCTGAAGACTGCTGCTTCTCGAAATTCTCAGTTGTAAGCTTCTTGTGCTTGCTCTTAAACTTGGTCATCGACTTCATACCAGGGCCAGCTCGGGCGTCCACCACCTGTTTTTGATACCACAGATACATCTTATTCTGGTTGAACATTACGAAAATCTACGGCGACAGTTTGCCGAAAAAAAATTGTTGTTTGACGTATTTTTTTCGCCCAGAGCACGCTTGCTTATAGCAATTGTTTTTCTGCCATGGCCGACCTTACATACTGTGCAAATCACAAATTTAAAAGAAACTAAACGAGGTAACAGTAACAAAAATCGAATTTGATTCGTTATTGATATGAAAATTTGTACAGAACTGTAACGATGTTCTAATATTGTATTATGTTGAACTGTGAAAATAGAATCTGCAGTACTTACATGTCTCCAATTCTTTTCAGACCCCACGGGTAACTTTTTGTATCTCTTGACCAATAGGACGCAAGCGTTGCAGATTTCTCCCTGTCTGGGAGTTGTCAGTTGGAAACATTCGGTAAAATCGCTCTCGTACTTCCTACTGTCAGTGAACCTTGAACTGGAAATTAACCACATTTTGCTTTCCGAATTACCGGGTGTATTTGAGTTTTTACCTGCTGGACTTTGCTTTACATATGCAGCAACCCGTCGACGATCTGTACACTTTCGGTCGGTGGAATGAGAACATTTTTGCTTTGTAATTTTGGGGGTTAGGTTGAGGAAACAGCAAAACGTTAACTAATCTATACAAATCTGGAAAGAGAAATAAGTGGTACAGTTCAAATAGGTTATTACTCTGGATAATTTAACAGGATAAAATGTTCAATCTGAAAATGCTATCTTAATTAAGGTTTTTTAATAATACCGCATCATTGAATGTAAATTTTAAGCTATTGCATTGGAGGATAAGCTGGTATCAGGTTGCTGGTTGGAATTAAGCTCTTCCATAAAAAATCCATAAAAAAATGCATGTAACATTTGCCACGGTTATCTGATTATCACCAAAAACAATCCAGTTCGTCCCCTGATAACTCTAAATATTATGTATTATCTAACGAAATTCAGACCGATCAGTTGGACCGTTTAGTCACTATCGTGTTCACAGACACATACCCACATAAAGGTTGATACACACTATAGGTCAAGTAACAGTCACGCTCAGGGTACGGTCACAATCCGCTCGCAAGCACGAGTATTCACACTGGTACAGTCTACTCGCGGTCAGTTTGCGTTCAGGATGATACACACTATAGGTCAAGCAATAGTCATGCTCAGGGTACGGTCACGGTCCGCTCGCGAGCAAGAGTATTCACACTGCTACAGTCTAGGCGCGGTCAGTTAGCAGGAATTCGTCGTTACGGAAGCATAATGTTTAAAAAGCTATCGAATAGTGACTTAATGATAATTGCATTGTTGCTCGACAAAGATGAAGAAAAACATAGACCCAAGAGGAGGAAACATTGGGTTCATCACGCTTTAAAGCGTAGGAAGAGCGAAGAAAAACGAGAAAAATTTGAACTTCTATTGTCTAATATTGAAGCAGATTTGAAGAAGATTTCGAAATTAATTTTACATTTAGAAATTAACTATTACATTTACAAATTAACAATTACATTTAGAAATATATAATATTAAAAGAAAAAAGTACGCACAACAAAAGTAAATTTAATGTTTGACAAAATTAATTTGGCGATGAATACCATGACGTGTGTGACCAGCTGACGGATTTGGCGACGGGGAAGATTCTGGATAGTTGACGTTTGAATTTGAAAGACAGGATTGTGTTAAAGGTATATGTTGGGAGAATGATGGTGTGGATTGAGGTATCGGGAAATTCTGGGAAGGAGATGCACTACGTTGAGATGAGATCTGGGACATAAATGGTCTGGGTTAGTGGTACATTTTGAATATCTCTTGGCAGTGGATCTGGATGAGGCATTAAGTACTTCGTCTCGTGTTTGACAATCTGTGTGTGTCTGTACCGTTTTATTTTCTAGGTAAAAACTACCAAAAACTAGACTGATCGCGGCGTTCAGACCGCGAGCGACCCGCGACCCATTCACACTGGCGCTCTGCTCGCGTTGCGGTCAAGGCGCGAACACGCTCGCAGTCAAAGGCTAGATTGCTCGCGGTCAAGATCTTGCCTGTGAGCGCGACGTGCTCGCAAGTGTGAATACTCGTATTCACTTCAATGGTATAATTTTTTGCTTGATCGTGACTGTACCTTGACTGTGCCTTGAACGTACCCATAGTGTGTACCATGCTTAACAATTTTTAGCACGCACGTGTCAAACACGATATGTTTGCACAATGTGTTGGCACGAAGAAAACATAGCGTAAACACAACCATGTAATTTGCATAGTGCCCGTGTTTGCACGTCATGCCAGCACAGCGTGCAGACGCTGTGAGGACTCGGTCTGCCCGCGAGGTGTCACCCCGTTTGCGAGGTGAGCAAGGTGCTCACACACCGTGTAGGACTGTTTACGTTTGTTTACGAACATTACGCTCCTCACGTGTGTCAAGCACGCGTGAGAAGCACAACGTGTTGACATATTGCTCTCATATGCGGACTCACTGCGCCAGCAAGGCACCAACACGCGTGCAAAATTTAGCACGACGTGTTAGCACCATGCTGGGAACGTGTCTCTAAATTGTTATGTGGGTACATACATCCGTCAAGCACGCGTGAGAAGCGTAAAGTCCGTAAACAAACGTAAACAGTCCAACACGATGGGTGGGGACCTTGCTCACCTCGCAAACGGGGTGACAACTAGCAAACAGATCGAGTCCTCACAGCATCTGCACGCCGTGCTAGCATGACGTGCAAACACAGTGCGGGCACTATGCAAATTATACGGTTGTGTTTACGCTGTTTTCTTCGTGCCAACACATTGTGCAAACATATCGTGTTCGACACGTGCGTGCTAAAAATTATTATGTAGGAGACATTTTCCAGAAACCATTGAAATGGATTCAATGGGTCTCAAAATGCGCATTTCCGCTAAAATCTCTACTTGTTTCCCGTCAATTATAATACGTACTTTCCTTGTGGGGTACTCGGAAAATAAAATATTTGGGCTGGCCCTCACCCTACTTTCCGACTACATCATTTGCACAATGAAGTGTCTAAACACTTTTGCAATTATTCACTTTTGTAAAACCACAGCCATATTGGACCCTACAATGACCCTACCTAGCGTCTTGTTCTATGACATAATTACATTTGTCATACTGACATTTAATGTCATGTCATGCCACTGGCACTGACGTTTGTCAAATCTGACAATATGCAACACAGCGACTGTGAATTCTGGCAAACTGTTTCTATAAAAGCATATAGCGCATAAACCGTTCATCCCACTGATCTGCAAATTTGTATACATATTTAAAATCGGATAAATTTCTCAGAAGACGCATGTAACATTTGCAATTTCGGTTGTCAGATTGTCACAAAAAAACAATGCAGTTTGTTCCCCGGTAATTCTAAATATGTATACCAAATTTCAACACGATCCGTTATTCCATTTGGGCGCAGTCGTGTTCACAGGGGGCACCAAAACGGGTATTTCCGTTGAAATCTCGAATTTTTAGTCGGAAAGTAAAAATCCGGGGTGACCCTCATCCAACATTCCGACTACATAGTTGCAACATTGAAGTCACATCCACTCTGAACCAGAAACAAACGTTACTACCACTGACAAAATCTGTCAATTTGCAACCACAACAACGAAGGTTGTGGATTCTGTCAGACTGCTTCTAAAAACTCTTACAGCGTCGTTTATAAACCATCTAAATACTTTATTGAATACTTACTCAATGCTATGATACCTATACCTATATCTTAACAAGAAGGTAATTTTCATTTCCATACACTGCTTAAAAGTGCGTTATTTAGTTAGCAACCAAAACCATAATCAAAAAGTCACTGCTATAAAACAATGTCACAAAAAAAGGAAATTTAAAAATGTACGATATATAGAATCGTTTACGTAATAAGCTATGTATTTTAAACATGGTACCATTGTTAATACAATTTTATTTATTATGGAAATGCATTTCTTATCAGAAATAACCCGTCGCAGAGATTAGATTAAACTATTGGAGTATTGGGTTGCGCCAATAATTGATTTTAACATTAAACGATTGCGTATCCATTTCATTACTTCCATACTGTGGGATTTAATTGCCCATGTATTAAGAGACACAGTTGGTGTGTTAAGTGTTGGTATAAATAGGATAATTAATAGTAACGCTACACCACATTGCTCAGCGTATACGCTAGGCATAAACTATTGGATAAAATGCTTTCTGTCCAACTGGTCACACCAAATCGACAGTTCTGCAAGCTCTGCAGTAGTACGCTACATTTCTGTTTGTACGATGCTGTTTGTATGAAAAGTAAACGAAAGCAGAATGCGCATAGACAATATGTTGCATGGCAATACTGCGGAAGTACGTTGAATAATCATGCAAATGTTGACTAACTGGAGTAACTGGTTCGTCCTTTAGTCCAGTTATTAAAGAAAGATTTGTCAGTTTGCTGTGCACACAGTTTAGTTCCCAACTGTTTAAAAGAAACCCAGCTTATAAGACAATTTTATGGATGTAATCGGGGAAAAATCAATCAAAGAAAGATGTGGTTAAGATTTAAATATTCCTACTACCGTGCATATTGATTAATATCCCCAATAAAACAAATATTAGCCAAACCATTCCAATAATCGTTAATTTAATCAGATTCCTACAAACACGGCAGGTATCATTAATCCAAACCTGTCAAGGTTGGGTTACGAGGCACGCGACGAACGTCACGGTGCAGTCTGACCACGTCAAACCCAAATCTGGTATATCACGTTGTGCCATGCGAACAAAATTCCTCCCATTCCGGTCAATCCTCCGCGTTCGTCGAGTAATTATTCTAGACGCCACCACGGATTCTCCCGCCTGACTTCTTCAAATCGCAGAGGAGAGCAAAAAAAGCCACAGTGCAAAACCAGAGAAACTGGATGCCGGATTGGAACAAGTATTCCGAACGACACGCGTTCTCAAATCACCGGAGGAGAGATACTACAGCTATTTTTAGAACATGCAGAGAAAAGATTTAATGTTGCTAACTCTGTATTGCGATATAAGTTAAGGTTATGAAGTTAACAGTTTATTTACTGGTTTAGAAATAGTAGATGTTTTGGTCCTTTGGCCTAGATGGCGTTCTTCAGTCTTCAAGCGTGGTAGTGTCATGACTACGAAAGATGTCCAATTTCAAAACAAACCATAAAGTAGGTATACAGTCAACCTCTGTTATATTATAACACACCATCGGATATAACGAACTATTTTGAATTGACATCAAATCTGATATAGAGAACCAATTACAAAAGGGACCAAGGGTCCTACAACCAGCACAGGGATTACATATTTTTATTGACCTAACATCACGTTTCATTGATCAAGTCATCAAAGTGTTGTGGTCTAAGATCCATTTTATTTGAAGTCGCTACATATTCCGCTTGAATTAGCTTTCTGTGCATACGTTCTCATAACAGATTGTTCAAAATATTACGAATCAACAAGTTTACTTTCCGACTAGTGCCCTAGAATGAAAGTATTGTAATCGACGGAATTTTTTTTGAGATTTCAGTGGAAGATTCAGCAATGATTTCTGGAAACTGTATGTGGGTGTGTATGTATGTGTATGTCCGTGAACACGATTGCGCCCAAACGGAACAACGGATCGGGCTGAAATTTCGAATAAATATTTAGAATTACCGGGGGACAACTGGATGGTTTTTGGTGACAATCTGACAACCGGAAGTGGCAAATGTCACATACGTTTTCTTAGGTATTCTTCCGATTTTGACCAAACTGACACCATCTCATCCTGCAGTGATTTTAAATATGTATATAAATTTACAGATCAATGGGATGAGCAGTTTAGGCGCTATTGAGATTTACATCAGTTGGTTTGTGACGTAATGGAGAACTGACGGCATCATATCGCGTTACCTCACACGTTACTGTTACTGAATATTATCGATATAGAAATAAACCTAGTATGATAAAGATAAAGATAAAGAATTTGCTTTATTCAGGGACATAGTATGGCAATACATGTATGAATGGTGTCATGACAAAGTTTACCTACAGCACAACAGATCTTATGCAAGAAAGGCTTATATTAACCATAGTAAAATTACATTCATTGCCCAAATCAACAGGAAAAAAGTATACAATAAATACACAGTGATGTGGAAAAAAAAAGAAAAAAAAAGAGAAAAACATTCTAAATAATAAAATATGGTTCTAAAATATTACAACTGACATTACCTATGAGAATAAAATTCCTCAATACTGTAAGGCTCCATGTCTACCAGAAAATTAAAGGTAACTCTTTTAAATTCTTTAAGCCTAGTCAGCGATTTTATCGTTTCAGGAAGATTATTAAAAAAATGCATACTTCTGTAACTGCAGCATTTCTGAGAAAGAGCTAATCTACATTTAGACAACATAAAATGCTTAACACGGATACGTGACAGTATATTATAGTCATTTGTATCGAGAAGTTAGTCAGTCGTATTGTTATAATCCCGATATTTTTTTTCCAGATATTTTATGTTATTTTATCAATTTAAGTTATACAGACATTCTGTGCATTAAAAAATATGTAAATTTGCCGAATAAGTTTTGTTACATGTGCGGTTGTTAAGTAGTGACACATCTGAAAAAAATATGAAGAGGTAAAAGCAGCTTACTGCTGCTATTTTATAAATAGAATTGAAGATCTGGAAAAATCATGGAGACCTAATATATGCTGTATCTTGTGTTGCGTCGGACTTTTAAAGTGGATGAAAGGGAAGCAAAAGAAAATGCCGTTTGCAGTTCCCATGTTGTGGCGATAGCCTTCCAATCATGTAGTTTGTAGATGATTGCTATTTTAGCACGATAAGCATCTCCGGATATTCGAAGAAGGATAAGCATAAAATAAAATATCCAAATTTGCCATCAGAATCGCGACCTATCCCCATGGAGAGAATCATCCTCTCCCAAGTGCGCTATCAACTTCATCATCTTCGATTTTTGACACAGAAGAAATATCGTCTGTTTGAAGAAACTTGCCTGATTTGTCAGTCTGTGAAATCACTCTGTCAAATCAGGCAAGTTGTGAAGAGTCACCATTGGAAGTTTTAGGAACACCCCACCTTACAAATCAATGAGAACTGAATGATTTGGTTAAAGACTTAAGTTTATCAAAAGAAAAAGCCAAGTTATTGGGTTCTAGGCTACATAAATGGAATCTTTTAGCACGAGGTGTGACAGTGTCTTCATTTACAAAGCGTAACGATTCTTTTAAAGCATATTTTAAAATGGAAGGATCTTTACGTTACGTTGTTGAGGGTCTTATGAACGAGTTTGATATTCCCCACAATCGTTCTGAATGGTGGCTTTTTATCGATTCATCAAAATATAGCATGAAAGCAGTACTTTTGCATATTCTTTGAATTAATATAATTTGTTAAATGATTTTGTTGCTGTTTCCTCAGTTTTTTTTAGTATAGCTATATCTGTAAATCTAGACCAGTTTCTAGTTATGTAAGTTGTTATGTAATAATCTGGAACAAATAAATATTTTTTGGTTGTATCAGAAAGTTGGAAATTTGTTCCCTTGTCTTATCATCGCAATTTGTCGTGTACTTATGGCTATAGAAAACTTACGCAAACCTTTCCGAACTAACTTGTACAATTACAAACCAAACTCTTTTCTAAAGGATTGAATAAAAGTCGAAACAACAATAAAAAAACCGTAGGCTGTATACTACAAACAATACTGTGTATATCGGGTATACAATTTGATAACATTTTCTGCATGTTGTTCAGATTTTCTACGACTTATGGTATTTCGGAAAATGATTTTGAATTGAAATAATCTAGTTTTTCGCCATGTTTGTAATCAAGACATTATTCTGAATATCTGAATACAAAAATATGTATATCAATCGCCAGTTTTATCTCTGAGACAACGCAAAAATTACTTTTTTATCAAAATGTTATTCATTAAATCGATTCTGGAATGTGTTAAATAACTAGCGCCCTCTAGGAAAGTCTAATCTAAAATATAATATGTAGTAGTAAAATATAAAATGCAGTAAATATACCTGAAACGTAACGTACACCACGATTATTCGATAGAAATGTTCTTCCAGTTACAATGAAATTAAATGAATTATTCTGAACAAAGTTATAAAATCAATAAAATGTTTAACATGATGCTGAAGAAAGATTTTTTATAATGGACACAGCGTGTTGTTGGATTTCGGTTAAAGTTTATGAAAAGCAGGTTAGAAATATTAAAAAATATTCAATATTCATACAGTTAAGCCGAAAGACATTTTTTTTGGGAATTGAGCACACAGATACGCAGAATACGCGTACCACGTATTGGGTTGAATAACTCTGCAAAAGCTGTAGATTGTTTGCTTCGTCTCTTAGCTGGATAGCTCTATTTGATATCTGCTCACTATAGCATGGAAGTCACCATCATAATCACAGGTTTATTATACCCACAAAATCGATGAGAATTTGTCGCCGTTTTGAGAGAACTAATTGGAGAAATTAGCAAAATAACGCCCGAATTTTGAAGAGATAAATTAAAGTCTCCCCTTTTATTAAGAAATAGTTACCTATGTATAGTTCTCAAGTGGACCTCGAGAGCAACAATAGAAAGAACGTTAACAACCACCCCCATGACGGTCAACATTAAATTGACGGTACCCATTAAATTGATCTCTCTTTCATTCGGTCTATCACTGAAGCCGGCGAAAGTCGTTTACAGCGTAACATTTCCCAGTTATATCATCAAGACTGGTTCGACCATCAACCGTCAAGGATCAACCAAAAAAATACATTCTACTTTCATTTTTCTCGGCGTGGATGATGGCCGGCAGGCGTGCCGGCCGGCATTAAACATGAATCGACTGTACTTGGCCACTATCCGCGATACTAGGTCAGAGACACGTACTAAACGTAGACCCACACGTAGCGTCGTCGTCAATTGACCGGCTCCGCGCCGCGGTGTGCTTGCCATGTGGCTTGGTGCGTACGTACGCTCGACAGATCTACCATACTAGGCCGTGACGATAATGTAGGCAGTTTAAAGGCCGAACCTAACCGCTGCGAACACAAACACGGACACGAACACGAACGCGTACACGGTCACTTAATTCAATTGCGGTATATGGCGGAACCCTAACCGCCGCGTTTGCATGCGTCCCATATACCGCAATATAACTGCCCGCGTTCGCGTTCGTGTCCGTGTTCGCAGCAGTTAGGGCTGGCCTTAAAGGCTTGCACACACCGCCGCAATTTCGAATCGGTACGATATCTAATTACATGGCGGTAAAAAAGTCGTGGGGCGCAATATTGTCGCAGTCGGTAGATCGCATCGATGTGTAATTAATCATTAGTAGTGTGCTGATTCTAAGCATTTGCTTGGGCAGTTTTATTATAAGAAGCTTAAATTCCATAAGGATTTTTTGCCTTTTATAAAATATGTATCCACTTTTTTATGCCCTTTTTTGGGAATATCGGGCTTTAATCCTTTTTTTTTTTCAATTTCTGGGGTACTTTTGAGGTGCCCCGTTTTACTCTGGGTTTCTGTCAGATTTGCCAAAGGTTATTGGATACTGGTCTTCAAAACGTCATCGCCAGCTTAACTCTGTTCGTGGCTTAAAGCAGTGTTGAAAACCTCATCCTAAAACAAACATATAAATGCGGTTATGTTTGTGTTCAGCTCAGTCGGTCGATGGCTATAATATCGCACCGAGTACCGTATCGAATTACCTACGTAAAGAATCCAAATTGCGGCGGTGTGTGGTAGCCTTAATCCGGGTCGGGTTGAAGAATGCCAAGATCAAGGCGACCGGGAGGAGGGTTTGTCGGACGGTACGTGCGTAACGTAACGTAAGCACCACGCGCCTCTACGTAGTGACGCGCGACCGATTGTGGCACAATTCTGGAATTTATTCGGGGTACGAGGTTACCCGAATTCGAGAAGTATCGATTTTCCAGCGACGCGGCGGTGACGTCAACGTCTGGTTGTACGTAGGGCGAATTGAGACTCACCCTACAAGTACTCGTAACACTACTGATAACTTATAAAGAGCGTAATCAGTTTGGGTGACAAAAAATGATGGGAGCTGACAATCGTAAATTCTTATAAAAAATTTTCCATTCCTCAAAACAATCAGGAACACACGGTGTTTTTTGTACCCCTGCTTGTTGCATAGCTTCAAAGGTATGCAGGTTACAGTTAACAATTCCAAAAGCATTTCCAATCAATTAAAATCGCTACAATCATTAATCACAAACTGTAGTCAAATAATATTGTCCTTAACATTAACCTTCGATATTTCAGTTATTCAGATGTATAGAATATGTTCGATCAGGTAGCCAAAACCTATTACCTCCAAATTTCGTTCACCCAAACCTGTTACCCTTCTAAAGTAACTACAAAATTGGATGCATCTTCAGTAAAAATAACCGACACCTGCAGAGAAGATCTAACCCTTCAGGTGGACAGGTGTTAAGGAATTCGGATCATTTCTCCACAAACAGGTGCAGAAGAATTCATGTAGTGATGCTCTTCACTAACGATTTTTATTTCAAGTTCATTCATCACTACAAAATCAACAAATAAGAGCAGCTTGCACACTAACGTTTGTAGTCAACCATCCATTTATTGCATCTGAGGTTCAAGAGTTCACTAAGACCCAATAGTCTAATCATTAGACTCTAATGAGGAACATTTGCCGCAAATCACTTTCTGATTGCCAAACACATGTTTTCAAGTTGTAAGCGCAGTATTCAAAATGAAACTTTTCGATGTAAAAAATCTGCTGTGTTTCTCTATGAGAATAAAATCGACGCTGCAGATTCTTAGGCATCATGAACATTATCGTCATTCAGCATCTCTTTTGCTTTCATATTTTTTGGATCTCCAAATTAAAATGTGTTCGATTCCCTCCATTCTTCCTCGGGAAAAAGTTTTCCACGTAACAAGAAGAACTCAAATCTCCACTGCAAAGTGCAAACTTATATGCAAGTGGCTTGGTATCTATTCTGTTCCCCTTTCTGTAACCCAGTAATGAAATCAGGAATATCTTCATAGCGTCTACTCGGCCCTTGTGTTCTTTATTCAACTTGTTCTAGAAAATCTTATTTGGAGTACTAACAAATATTATCCTGCATTCTATTTTGAATTATTCCTGAAAGCCTACTGCCACCTTAGTCTTGAATTCATCTTGAATTTAATATACCTATAACCAATGGGAAAGAAATGAGTAAACTAAATGAGTGCCGTGACGCATGGAATAAAGACGCGCTTGCCGTACGCATTAACGGGACAGCGTGGTTCAATTTTCCTCTTTCCTCGATGACGTACCATCAAAATCGCATAGCAACGCACGGGCGGCCTATTTGACAAGTCAACGGACCAATGTGATTAAACTACAAGACAAATTTTTGTGCATGCACGATTTATACATATTTATCGGTTAAGCGATTTGTGTTCCACGCTCCTGAAGATTTCAATTTAAATGAATTTATCTTGTGTTTCTTGAAATTTGTTACTTTGTTGGAAATTAATCCAAACTTCTGCAGTCTACAAGGTCGAAATCAATGTCGTTGACATCGAATACAAAGACCACGTTACAAATAAGTCGATTTATTTTGTCTTATTTTGGGTCCGCATTGTTCGAAAGCTCATCATGACTAACAACAACTCCTTTATATTTTCAACGTAAACACCTCGATTCAACCAATTACTGTTGGCAAGCAGCACCGTTGTTTGCGTCGAGGCAGCGCAATTTTTTGTTTTAAGGCAGAAAACGCCTATTGGCAAGTGACCTAGAAAATATCGCTTTCATCGAACATTGGCGCAAGAATATTTCAACAAGTATATACAAATTCGATCGCGTATTATTAAAACACACATATGTAGGTATGTACCTACGTGTATCTTAGTAGACATAATAAATTGTTCCTATTGAGAAACAATTGCGATGGGGGATCGTAGCTAATGGCTGGTTTACACGTTGCCAGTACGCCTGCCAGTAGAGTTTGCCAGTGACTGACGAATTCTACTGGCAAGCGACTTGCAAGGTGTAGACACCATCTTGCCAGCGGCTAGCAAGCCAGTTGTGCCAGATTCACTGGCAGACTGGCATAGTTCCCCACCACATTTTTGAACTGGCGCAAATGCTTGCACTTTGTAAACAGTTTCAAGCCAGTTGGTAGTCCAAGCCAGTCCAAGCTTATGATGACAAAGCGCAGTGTTCAGTTTATATTGAAAATTGAATAATTATAAATTATGGTCGAAACGATAAAAAGGGCCCTAAAATGGATCGCCAAAATTCTCATTCCTCCTGCTGGCACGACATTGTCCGATAACTGGCATTGTATATAAAAACCGCCACTTGCATGACAGTTATCAGCAACGTGTAAATAGTCACTAGACTTTCCCAATCCTTTGCCAATGGTGGCATGCTAGTGCCGTAGCAACTGGCATGCTAGTCGCTGGCAACGTGTAAACCAGCCATAAGTAAGCTGCAGGTTTTGCTTGCTCTTAAGTAAAAGCAAGCGTTCAATGTACCAACGTTGAATATTTACTTCCAACGCAAAAATATATCATACTCTATCAATTTGCATATATAGGTACGTGTAATAATACCGGTTACGGTATCTATAAATAACTTCAGCATTGGCGAGTCAGCCCAGCATAACCTAGACAACTTCACGTCGGTTGCGACAAAAAGCGATAATAACTTTGTTGATCGGGATAGCCGTTCGGTTAATAATTAATATCACCGACCACTTGTCAATCTGAGTACTTATGCAATCTTTGCCGATGCAATACGCTAGAATGTGAGAAAAATGGCGCTCCGCCGCTGCTAGGTCGACGTTTTTTATTTAACGCATCGAAAATAACAGATTGGTGCAGTTGTTTATCGGCGCGCAAACTTGTATACTTCTGTTGAGGACAGTGACATTGTTTGGCACGGCGACTAAATCTGGCACCGATGCAGAGGACCAATCAAATAGATATCAAAAATTTTGCGGTCTACCATTTTTTCACGCGATCCCAAAATAAAACACCTTGAACTTCGTGCAAGCCGCTCCGTGACGAGATATAAAAATTATAAATATCGGAGAGAGCAGAACAGATAAGAACATTTTGTTAAACAATTCACCAACCCATATTTTACACCAAGATGCACAGTTAATTGGATTATAAAATCAAACAACTGTGACCAATATAAACAGTGGAGCGCAGTTATTATTTATTTACGCTCACTCACAGTGATAAGTATTTCAAAAATACGTATACAAAGATTCGATAACGTGCAATGTTTGTTCTTTATAACGATAAAAAATAACTATAGCCGTATTTCGATAAATAAAAACGTCACCGGCTGCGTTTAGCGGTATGACGTAGGGGATCTTTTTGCGGGAAACCGTTCCTGCACCCCAGTAGATATAAAATAGTGCGAAGAACATCTAAAAGGGCATTCACCCGCATTTTACACGCGCCAAACAAGAAGCGATCGATCGCGACAGCCATGATGGAGCAATCGCCGGTAAATCCAAAAGTCGGGACAACTGCTATACCGAAGTCCGCCACGAATTTAACAAACGAGGAAAAACAATCCTCGACCTCTAACTTACAAAACAACTGATGTTAAGCTGTGGCATAATACTCAGACTTCTTGATAATCACCTAAATAGAACTTATATAATTCAATTTTAACGAAGAGATGAAGTTACGAACGTATGCATCAACATCGCGTACGACTGAATTTCTATTTGGCATTGCAACGCAATTTTGGCGATTGGTGTCAA
The DNA here is from genome assembly GCA_963971325.1 of Aphodius granarius. Lineage (NCBI taxonomy): Eukaryota > Metazoa > Arthropoda > Insecta > Coleoptera > Scarabaeidae > Aphodius > Aphodius granarius. Next base: position 30,225,497 of record OZ020221.1, read on the forward strand.
GATCGTGCGAATGCAACAACAACACGACTTTGGTACATTTTTTTCACTGGTTGTCGTCTGCAGCAGATAGCAACAAATTAAATTAGGGCAGGATATTCAACACGTGCATGTAGAGAAAGCAAGGAGTACGTGCCAAGCCATTCCAATCACGTAGACAATCTCTTGAACAAACCTCAACGCACTGACAATTCCGAAAAACTCCGTTAATTGTATAATACCGAACATAGAAACAATGAATATTCCGTTAGGGTGTTAAATCAAGTATCGCAAAGCGTAAATGGGGTGTCTGGACACCCTGACCTGATTATCAAGCTTCGAACGCACTGTATAACGCTTAGGACATTGCATATGACGCTACAAGAAAATCGGCTATTTCTAAATTAAATACCGGATAATTTCACGTGACAATCACGGTTCCCGATACAAACCATCCTAATGCGCACTTTTGTGAATGAATCACTTCAAAATATCGCGTATTTTTTGAGAAAATCGGAAAATTAATGCAATGATCAACTTACCAATACAACACAGGTGACGGCTGGTAACACGGTTGTCCCTCTGCACTGCGCATGCTCACCATGTACCATTCCGCATCAACATTTTCAAACGGGACTTTCTACACCTTTGTTAATTTACTTCAATCGAATCGTGAAAAATCGAAAAATTATTTTTAAATGACAAAACTGACAAAACCAGTGCATATTTCAGTTTTAGTAAAAACGTCACGCGATTTTCAGAAGTTCGCTTGACGCCTGCCTAGCGTCAGCAGTGTGGCCAACCTTTTGCTCTTAGAGATAATTAATAATTTATATATTTTTAATCAGGATAAAATGAATAAATTGAAACATAAATAATTCTTGTATATACATAAATTACTATCGAGGACAGTTTTATAATTTAAAATAAAAAGAAAACCAAATTATCTTATTTTTTAAATAAACGCTATGAGTACGTCCTCTATTGATGAAGACCGGAGTTACATTGACAACAAAAGTCACACCTACACTATTGTCACCGTAAACAGCTGATTGTAACCGATTTGCATGTTTGGTTTGATTGTTCATGCCAAAATGTGTCAACAGAAATAAACACGTATGAAAGCCGCTTTTATGTCTAATAATACCGACCATGGCGAATAATAATCATAATTTCAAAGTCGTATTATTAGGAGAGGGTTGTGTTGGAAAGACAAGCTTAGTTTTGCGATACATAGAAAATACATTTAATACAAACCATATAAGCACGATACAGGTAAGCATAAACTCACCAAACACTTGCACACATTCTTATTTTTTAACATTTCAGGCTTCCTTTTTAACAAAGAAATTGAATATCGATGGACAGAGAGTAAATTTAGCGATATGGGATACAGCGGGACAAGAACAGTTTCATGCTTTGGGGCCTCTGTACTACAGGAACTCAAACGGTGCAGTTCTGGTATACGATATTACAGACGAGTCATCATTCCCAAAGGTTAAAAGTTGGGTTAAGGAACTACGTAAGATGCTGGGGACCGACGTGTGCCTTGTAATTGTTGGAAATAAGACTGACCTCGAAAAAGATAGACACGTTAGTTTAGAAGAGGCGGAACAGTAAGTTTGGTTTCCTTAATTTACTATTTTATGTTGTGTGCTTAGCAATTTACAATGAAATGTTTATGTTTGTCATTTTGAAGTGCTCTGTTCTGAATAAACACAATAAAGGTAGATGATATGTTTGATGCATCTTTGATATTTATCAGAGTGGGTAATAATTAATAATAATCATGGAATTTGTTCTGTTTAACTTATTTTTGAACATTACATCAACATTTTTGTGTTATTTTTTCCATTTTAAATAAGGGGGGGTCAATTTTTTACCAGAATGAGTTTTCTATGCTAAATTGTAGATGGAGGTAGTTTAGTGCAAAAATGGCAAAATTTAAAATAAATTTGCCAATAGCTATATCTTAAAGCTTAAAATAAGTTTTAACAAATGTTGTTTGCTCAAAAAAACCATTTATTTTGCTGAAATTAAATAATAATTGAAATTATTACAATTTGTTTTAGATATTATAATTGTACATTATTTTTGTTTACCATTTTAGATATGCTAATGCTGTTGGTGCAATGCATTTCCAAACATCTGCAAAGTTGAATGAAGGAGTTGAGGATGTATTTTTAGCTTTAACTAATAAAATGCTTGAACATGCTGTGCAGCAGCTGAGTCGAACACAATCCCTGGAACGACAGAACTCACACAGACGAAACGTATTGGTTGTAGAGGATGACGAGGTGCCCCCACCTCCAACAAAGTCCTGTTGTGCTCATTCATAGTTTACTTCCACTACAGAAATATGCAGCCATAGATGGCCCCACATCGATATCTACAATACATATTATTTTTTTATGATTTAACTGACCTATTATCATATGTAATGTCCGAGTACATTAAAATCGTCCTAATATATACATACTATATTATTATCGTAAAAAAATGGAGATGCTTTGTTTTTAGGGTGAAGTACACAGCTTCTACTATAAATTATTATTATTGTTACTGTGTGATATGAGTAATTGAAGATAGCTGTTATTAAAAAATGAAAAATAAATCTTGTTTGCAAAACATGTATGTTTGTTTTTGTCTTCAAATTTCCAGAATGTGAGACAAGTTTTGCATACAAAATTTGCAGAGTTAATAAATTAATACTAATTCAGCATTACAGAATTGAGCCCACATACTTTGAACTGTGTTCCCAAATGCTTATTATATTTGCTCTCATCCTCTCATGTCAACATTTCGAGATTTTTATTGCCATTGGAGTCAAAATTAAAAAGAATTTATAAGAACCATATTTTTGTTCATCTTCAACAAGACAGAAATGCTCGCCATTCAAAATACAAAAAAAAAGAAATTATCGATACCAACAATTAAGTGTGATAAGTTACTAAATAGAAACGTCACCTGCCGCATAACCACACTTTTGTCAACGTCAAAGACTATTTACAAACAAGAAATATGCCCGAACCTTCGCCGGAAGTTGAGAATGTTCTTTCAAAACGTTTAAAGAAAATCTTGGAGACCAGATTGGAAAATGACCAAGTAAGATATATATTGTATATCTATGATATATTCTTCAGTATGAATTATTATTGCAGGACACGTTGGATGCCCTCAAACAACTTTCAACATTCTACACAGAAAACAATTTGCAAGCAAGAAGAAACCTTAGGAGTCAAATTGAAAAGCAAAGCTTAGAAATTAACGAGAATTTTCTAGCAGCTTTCCGAGAGGTCAAAGAATCATTTGATGAGGTTTACAATAATGTTGCCGACATGAACAAGTCTTTGGAGGATATGACTGCGCAGCTGCAGAATGCTAAGTCTCAAACAAAGCATCTTTTGGAGCAAACATCAGCATTGCAGAATGACAAGTAAATATGATCTGATAATCTCCAAAAATTCTCATTTTCTATATTTTTGTATTAATTGTAAGCTTTTTTTTTATTTAGGGAGAAAAATTGCATGCAGTCAAAAGTAATCACAGCTTTCCTTGACACATTCCAACTTAGTCAGGACGAGATCATAGCTCTTCATGGTAACAAGCAGAGAAAGGAATTATCCATAACTATTGACATCTTTGATGCCCTGAACAAAGTACAGAAGATCCATAGTGATTGTCGTATTTTGATGCAGTCTGGTCATCAGACATTGGCCTTGGATATCATGGAACAAATGACTTTACACCAGGTGACTGTGATCCTATTCAATTTATTTACCAATTTGAATTATAATTTATGTTATATCATGATTTACTTTGTGGTAATTAAATACTACGAATTAGGTAGAGTAGTTTTAAACTAAGTAGAGCACAGTGCCATATGCAACCAATTATACCCAGTGTATGGTTTATAATTAACCTGCGTATATTTGGTTGGATACACAACTGTGCTCTCCTTGGTTTGAAACATGTACATATTTAACTTTCTGTAACTTGCAGGTTGCAGTGAAGTCTACTGCATGCTATTCTTAATGTAAAATTCTGTTTTATATTAATTTATTTTAGGAAGGTGCCTTGGAACGTTTATACAGGTGGACGCAGAACCACTGTAGAAATGTTGACCACCCTGACCTGAAAGATATAATAGTGAAAGCCATGGCAAGACTACAGGAGCGCCCAGTACTTTTCAGGTAATTATTTTGATATTAGAGTGACTGGATGAAAAAATATCAAGAAAACAGAATCTTGATCAACATAATATAGTTTTTCTAATTTAAAAATTTATTTGGCAGATATGTTATCGATGAGTATTGCATATCACGACGCGCTGTTCTTGTTGGTGATTTTATTGATGCTTTAACACGTGGTGGCCCTTCAGGAAACCCTTCACCAATAGAAATGCGGGCACATGATCCGCAGATATATGTTACTGATATGCTGGCTTGGTTGAACAAAGCTATTCCAATGGAAAGACAGAAGCTGTTATTGTTGGTGTCACAATGTCAACAAACAGGTACTATTATTATTTTATTGTTGCTTTCTTTATTTTTCATCTTTTCTATAGACTTAAGTCAACAGATTGAGGACGCCGTGTGCAGCATTTGTGAGGGTGTTTGTCATCCGTTGAAGATTAGGATTGAAAAAATTGTTACAACGCCAACTGATGCTGCCGCTCTCTATTCAATCACTAACCTGATCAGATACTACAAAAAGACTATAGCAAAGGTAGGTGTAACTGTGAACATTTAGCAACTGTGAATACAAAGAAATTATTATGTTAAGATTTGACTGTTTTTTGGAAACAGATGACGGAGAATGCAAAAGTGACATTTTTTATTAGATTTTTATTGGAAAATTATAGAAAATGAGCACCCTATTAAACAAGACTTCAAACCAGAACTAAACCAACAGTTTGCAACAGTCATGTTGCATTGGACATTTAAGATATTATTATACTGGTATGCTGGCATACATTAAATATAAATATATACATATGCAGTCTCGCTATTAATATATTAATAGTAGTTTTCTCTAAGTTCGAATATTTTCATCCACTCCATATATGGTACAACATTTTTAAGCTATAGTGATGGCATTTTTTATTTCAGTCTACAAGAGGTGGTCCTCTAAACAACACCCTTCAAGAATTACAGGAAAAGGTAGAATATGCATTTATAAAAACGCTGGAAAATCAAGTTTCCAATATTCTTGTAAGGGTAGAAGCCCCGCCAAAAGATTTAACTCCTACCTCATCAATCAATAACTTACTGTCCCTTCTACGTGATATGCTATCCACAGCCAGTATGAGTGAAGGACGAGAGCAGGACATGATTAAGGTAAAATTATCTTCCTATGTTATAGGAAGAATTTGTAAAAGTCCTCTCACAACTTAACTCTAAATAACCAGTTGGCATAATATTTAACATACCATTGTCAATGACATAGCTCATCATCATTTTTTTATTGTGACCGAATTCTGTACAGAAAGTTGAATAAATTATTTCTATTATTTCTATAAGACTAGCTAGTGCCTTATGTCACATTTTGTATTTTCTTTACAGATTGCGCAGTGTGTAATTGAACCTCTGTTACGTGCTGTCAACGAACAGGCATCACGACTACCAACTGCTGATATGGCTGTCTACATGTTAAATTGTATGTACTCGATGTATACTTGCTTATCTTTGTACCAATACATGGAAGATCGTTTGGAACGAATCCAAGCACAATCTGAAGCACAAATTGATACTTTAACTTCTGAACAAGCAAGCTCTTTGGTCGCTACCTTAAACCTTGGTCCGATATACACAATCCTGCAGGATAGCAGTCATGGACCGTTGTCAACAATTCCTGGAATGGAACCCAGCAATCTAAGAAACTTTTTGGTATGTAGCATTTAATAAATTTTGGAGAAAAAAAATCACATGATTTTTTTTAAATGGAACTTTGTTAATTCGATATATGTTTTAGTCAGGTTTATATTTTTTTTTATCATTAGCTTAGGTTGGATTCTCTATCAACAACTCCAGATGCACTGTTGCTGCATCAGATCACTTTATTGTTATCTTCCCAACATAAGAAGGCAATACAGAAGAGATCCTTTGATGTATTACTTGCCATCTATAAGCAAATTTACGAAGCTGTACATAACCCTGCAAATTTATACGACAATCCAAATAGTATTTTATCAAAAACTCCTGAAGAATTAGTTGCGCAAGTATCAAAATGATTATTGCTGTTCATGAGAAACTCATAGTTATTTTGTGTTTATTATTCTAATAAGTGCAGTATGTAAATATAAATTGTATAATTGTAAGAAATATTTAATATATGCATAAAATATTAGTATTACTGGCCTTTCATTTAACTATGCTTATCAACTTATACAATAAAACTCGAATAATCTAAAAACACTATATTATAACTTAGAAAATAATCATTAAAAAACACATTTTTTATTCAGTATTATCACTTGTACTTGTGGTTTCACCTTCTGTAACCTCTGCCTGTTTCTTCCAGTTCTTTGCAGCAGCCAGTAATTTAAGGTTGGGTTTACCAGCCTCATCTTCAGGAAATATATAATCGAACACCTCCTCCCAGCCCTGCTCAAACCCATCCTCGTCGATGATCTTCTGTCTCTTTTTAATCCTCCTTGGCATTTTACTTTCAACTTTTTCTCTAGATGACTCATCACCGTGGGTATTCTCAAAGTCTCGCCAACTTTCTAACAACAAAACCCGAGCTTCTTTCTCAGTGGAATTCTTCAAACTATCATTCGCCCTTTCATAAATTCTTCGAGATAATAGAACATTCATGTTGTTTTCCGTTGTGCTATTATTTAATTCGAATTTTGCAAAGGACAACCAAACTTTAACGTGTATTGTTCTCTCTAATAAACGTTCGTATAAATTCCGAGCATTTTCAAACTCTTCTTGAGAAATTTCGAAATCTATATACGATTTCCATAACAATTCCGGCATATCCAATCGTGGTTGATTTATCGCCAACTCATAAATCGCTCTTGCACGTTCGTAATCGCCTAATAAAGTCTCCAACTCGGCAAATTTCATCCAAGTAACGCAGTTCTCTGGACCAAACTCTAAGAACTTTTGATACAATATGCGGCAGCGGTCGAATTCGCGAAGTTGTATTTCCAGGTCGATGTAGCCACGGAATAATTTGTCTCGGGGACACATGCCGATGGACATGCCAAGAATTTTGCGGGCACTTGTCAAATTTTTCTGACGGATTTCAAATTGTGCGTACAGCAACCATATTTTCGAAAATGTGAATGTTTTATGGGGTAAGAGTTCCAAGCAGGCCTTGTAAACCTGACGAGCACGTTCGTAATCTTCAGTTTCTAATTCTTCGAATAAGGCATAATTTATCCATAAGTAGATGTATCTGAAAAGAATTTTAATGTAAATTTAAAATTACTTTAAAATGAAATTAGTATTAGTGTAGGAGGTTGTAAAGTGTAAGTTTCTGCTTTGCTTCTGCCAAGCTACGTGATGGTAATGGGACATAGTAACTCTTGGAAATGTGAGGTCAAACGGAACACAAACAATAAAAGGCGGCTTTTCACCGATTCTAGCAATATCAAATATTTAGTGTTGCAAAATAAAATTAATACAGCAACATCACATTCTTATTTCTGTCAACAATACATTTTGAATTATTTTGTGGTAACAAGTACTATTGAATTTTATCCTCGATTGATTGCAGCACAAACAGGCCAATCTTTCAGACTTTCAGACGGTCATTTTTGTGTTTGATGTATACAGTGCGACCTCGATAATCCGGATCTCATTATACCGGATTCTTCAATAATCCGGACAAGTATTTCAAATGCATTGTGTACTTTATAATCCGGATTTGATAGTACTCAGTAATCCGGATCTGCATTTTTACACATCTACTTCATTCAAACTACATATTATACATATAGGAAAACTGAAATTGATAGTGAGGGATTCCCCTAACTTCCTAAATTCGGCCGAGTATAATATCTGGGTTATGAACCAGAAAAAAATGAAGCAAACTAAAATTACAAATTATTTTACAAAATAATATAAATAGTAATAAGGTATACTTCTGATGTAAACAATCTTTATGTAAACACTATTTTTAGTTGTTTAGCATTAAAAGTTTTGTTTTTCAATACAAAAGTTGTCTCGCTTCAGTAATCCGAATTATTTACTAATCCGGATCACCCCTGTTTTAATTAGTCTGGATTATCGAGGTCGCACTGTAGTTTGAAATTTGAACAGTGGTATTACTAGGGAGTTTATAAAATAGTTATTTCACCATTGCACATGTCGGGCGTGCAGTTGACCGATCGGGGAATGCATATGTACTTCGCGACTGTAAATCGAAAATATCAGTGTGTCACAGTACCACTCGTGGCACACTGATGTTTTCGATCTACTGTCGCCAATTCATAATACATTCCCCGTGACTATTTTATAGACTCCCTAGTTATTACAGTTATATTATATGTACTAGATGCTACAAATAATATAATTACAGTATAACTTCGCTAATCCGGACATATATCGTTCCTGACCATGTCCGGACTATTGAGGTATCCGGATCACTGGAGGTTTTTTTCTTTTGTTGGGAAGGGTCATTTTTTATGATGAAGATGAAAACAACTGGGAATATTTGAATATATGTGAGCCCGGAAGCAAAAAGGGACCTGTCGTAACGTTATCTTGCACAATATTTTCGCACGATAGGTCCCTTTTCGCATCCGAGGTCACATATAACCAATACATAAAATTAAAAACTAAATTCTGAACATAAATGGATAAAATAAGCAAAAGATTTCAGTTATTTTTTAAAAATATATCAATCTTTGTTTATATTCTTTTGGATACAGCTACATTAGTAAATTTTTCTCTGGGCCTTTTGAGAAGCAGAATTTCCATGGGAAAATTGTTTTCTGCAGACCACCTGATGCCCAAAGAAAACGCGTTGGCAGCATCGACATTAGAGCTTTTTGGGGCCTGTTAACCCCTGTTAAAATGTCTTAACCTCAGGCTTAAAATATTTTTCGAAACATTCAGTAAGCAATGTTCTACTCATCCGTCCTTTATCAGACGGCTTGTACACAACTGGTATTGAGCTCATTCTGCATTTAAAAGCATCTAGATTTGCCGCTATTGCTAATATTAAGTGGCAATTTATGTGATCCGGTTGCTTTACAGTAAGACATTAATGTTAAACAATACTTTGATATTTTCTACCTGGTTTTAACTGCAAATTATATTTTGTGTCCGAACTAGGGAGGTAAAATTTCTAAAATGTCCGGTTGACAAGAGCGTTCGGATTACTGGAGTGTCCGTACTAGAGAGTGTCCGATCTATCGAAGTTGTACTGTATTTCAATTCGGCATATGAAATATAATTGATCTAATATTAACAAGGATATCACTTAATCTATTATTTGAACCATTTGACTATTGCTTCTAAAATTAAACTAAACGCTAATAACAAACAGACCAACAGGTTCAACATTTAAATATCTTCCTAAATCCATACAAATGCCAAAGATCAAGGTATTTGTAGAGTGAAGGTATAAACTACGAGATTTATGGCTTGACTTGAGATTATTTAAACGTTCGAGATTATTTAAATGTTATATTGCAAACAACTATAAAAGATGAAAGTAATAAACTACTTATGCAATGCAATTCAGGAACATTTGATACTTTATTTGGTCAAAATGTTATTTGGCCTAAAAGTTTCGTGTAATTGTAATTGACTTTTTAGCCGACAAAATCCCTGAAGGTGATGACTCTAGATGTAGAATTATTTATTAGTATAATTGAAAAAAGACCGGCATTGTATAACATTAAATTAAAAGATATTCTGCCAGGAATCTAAACAAAGTGCGCCTCAAAATGTTCAACTAGTTTCTAAAATTGTCCATTAAACAGTTGCTGACTAACAAGTGGATGTACGTGTGTATGACTGTGTTGATGTGTGTATGTCTGTGAACCTATAGCAACCAAAACAGAACAACAGACTGAGCTGCAAGACATCTTTAGGTCGGGTTAAATTAATAAAATATATATCTTGGGGTGCCGCTGTATGAGAAACCATCCTTTAAAGGCGTCGCAGTGTTAAAAACGTTGAAGAACTGTGCATTAGAGATATGCAATTCTCAAATAAAATTGTTATTAACAATGATGTTTTTTATTAACCGAGCAAAACCTACTAGCTTTGTTTGAGCAGTGGTCAAGAACTAGTTTACAATTAGGTTTTTAGATGACCCAAAATAATCTATTACAGTTATTTATGGTACAGTGCCATTGAAAAATATCTTCTTCTGTCTTACTATTTGTCACTATTTTTATCATTTCTCAAACAAACCAAATTTCATATTTCCAATCACTCATATTCTACCATATATGGAAAACTGGTTTATTTACCTTCTCCAGAACTGCTTATTTTTTGTAGGTGGCACATTGGCTATAGCCCGCTCATAAGTTTCCCTAATAATATCATAATCATTCTCAGTCTCGACGAGTCTCAAATAATCAAACCAAGCATCGTAGTTAGTAGGATTCTGTAGGATCTCCTGCTCATACTGGAACTTCCTTTTCGAAACAATCACATCTTCAATACCACTTCTATCTCCATATTTCTTTTCGTGAATAGTATAAGCCTTATATAGCTCTTTTGCATTTTCCTTTGGAATATGATCCAAAGCATACTTATAGATCACCCTTGCTCTATCGTGTTCCTTTTGATTCTCCTCAAAACGTGCAAACGCAATATACAATTTTTCATCCAAGTGGTCGTCTCCATAAAAATGAACGGCCCGTTCGTATATTTGCCTGGCTGAGTTAATAAACCCGTGATTTTCCTCAAATCTTGCATATTTAATCCAATGCTTTACTTCAGGATGAGTGATAACAAAACGTTCATAAATTTCTCGAGCACGATCAATCTCACGATATCTTAACTCAAAATTTATATAAGTTTGCCAGGCTTGTTCATCTGGTTGCCATTCCATCCAACGTTCAAATACAGCTCTTGTTCCAGCAACGTTTTCTAACATTTCTTCCATATATGTATACTTGTACCAAAATTGATTTACCCTTGGTAAAATTGTTACTGCGCGGTCCCATAAATTCCTTGCGTGATTCACTTGACGGTTTCTCATTTCCATTTCGGCGTACTTCAACCATAATGTAATATTACGGTGATCAACGTCTAAGCCTCTCTCGTAAATTGAACGTGCTCGTTGGATTTCCTTCTGTGATTCTTCCCACTGTGCGTATTTTATCCAGTTGGACATGACAGTCCGGTTTTTACGAATGTTATCTTCGAATTGCTTCCGTCTGCGGTGTTGATAGTCAGCGAGCTCAGCTGGGTCGGAAATTTTTTGTTTTGGAGGTGGAGGAAGAATCTCAAGATCTCTCTCTTTAGCCTCCCGGAGCAGCTGCTCCGCTGTGATTTGAATTTCAGCCGGAGCTTTGTTTTTAACCTAAAAGTCGGTTTTGTGAATTTGGGTATTATCGTACCTTTTTTATACGTACCTTTGCCACTTTAGGCATTTTTTGCGGTTTACTATCCATGTTTAATTAATCGTTGATTACAGCTATGAAAATAGTTAAGATAACCTAGAAAGTAACACCACCGAAAAAACGACGCATTTACACAAATGTCGTGCCAACAGTACTACCAATTGCCAATAGCTACCAACCGCCAACTCCGAAATCAAAACATTCCTAATTCGATCGCCTGAACGACCGAACATGTAGATGGCGCTAAACTTACCCCGACTGCTTTAATTCAAATTTCTACTACCAAAACTAATTCTAACTTTCTCACCCCTGATTTTAACCCTCCCCTAGCCCTACTTTGTGACGCCTGCGCCAAGCTTATAAGTGATAACCCACTGGAGATCGGTGGCCTCAGTGGAAACAGCGAATCTGTCGTTGTTGAAATTGACGAGAATAAGTTTTCCACAGAAAATGGGGTTTTTGGCGGAATTGAGAGGATGAGCGGTAGGTGTTCTTTGGAGGTAGTTCCGAAGAGTTGACGGAGAGAGACGTTAGAACTCATTATCAACCAAATATTCAAGGAGGTATATACAACCACCAAGTGGTAGAGATGATTTCAACTAAGAACGTCACTCACGTGACTTCCCGCCAAGTGCGCAGTAGACGACTTTCCATTTAGCAGTGTAGATATATGGAGCTGTTTATCAACGTCGTTATTTTCCCGCCGCGCAGGTGTACTGGTGGGGGAGTGACGTTCTTAGTTGAAATCATCTCTAGTTCTTCAAGAAAACTTTGTTGATCCCGCAGACTGCAATGTTCACTCAGAATGTTGAGAACATGTGGCTGCTTAGAAGGCAGTTTGGTACATCGGCTGATCTATCCCAATCTTACATCGACAAATTTATGTTGAGAAAAAAATTTAAAGGTCCAAGTATCTTTAATGACTTTATTATTTTGTCAAACAACCTGTTTAGTATAGTTTAATTTTTTTTTAATAAACATAGGGTACATTTTTGTTTCTTTTTCATAATAAATGATGTAGGTACATACTGTTATAGCTTTATTTATTTACTGTTAAGATGAATTTTGTATTCACTTTCTACTTTGGTATTTCTATAAGTGATTTATTAGAACCACTGAACAATGTCCAACGCCTGTAAGAGTTTCAGTACCAATACTGCAGAAGCAGAATTACCCTGATCTAAAGACAAGTTGATAGTTGAGACTTCCTTCTGTTTTATTGCAACTAGTTTTAGACAATTAAATTATTTCCAGTAATAAAATACAGAGTGTAGTCGTTTCTAGTGCAGTGTTGTCACAAATGTAGGGCAACCCAAGGCATTCCCAGAGAAGAGCTTAGAAAAGTTATACCAGTGCAGTGCAGATGCGACATTGACGAACCAAAGGAACACAAAAACCTTCACGATTGCAATCAATAGAACCCAAATTTGCCACAAGTCTGCATCAGGTTTACCAAAAGAAAACGCTAGAATAAAGTAGAAAAGGTAGTGGGTTGAGAAGAATATTTTGTAGAGAGTTTCTGAAAAAGTATTAGTGATCATTAAAAGAAAATAAATTGTGTAAATATGTAGCATATACTCAACACACATGTCAAAGTAAGGACTTTTAACAGCCTACTACTCAAAACAGAAATAAAACAAAATAATATATTAGAATCACTTTAATAACCAGTTATTTCCATTAAAAACTTGTACTTTTCTTCTTTTTAAACTTCATTTTTCCAATGGTATTTTCCAGCATTGCTTTATTGTTCTTGATAAACTCCTACAAAAACAACAAAAATAAAAAACCACGAAACATTATTAATATTTCTTGGTATATACCTTCTTAGCCAACTCCTGAACAATTTTCTTATTTCTAGTAATGTTTGCGGTACCTCCACGACCTTTCATCTTCTTTCTAGGTTCATAATTAACTTTCGGAGGTTTCACATACTAAAAAGGAAAACAATATAAAACCATAAAAGAAACAAAACAAATCACTCACCAATAGTTTCTTCTTTGCTTCAACCTTATCACGAAGAGTTGGAACGTCCACATCTGTTATTTTTGTCGGATCCAATGTAATTAGATCAGGTTGAATCTAAATTGAACATATAAATATGATTACTGGTTACATTGTATTTCAATTCTAGTTTTACCTTCTCCAGTAATGCCTTCACTTCTGCCTCACGCCTTTGTGATTTTGTCTGGAACGGATTTGCTTCAAACGCATCAAAATTAGCCTCCCCAGCCCCCGGAATAATCAAACTGCTGAATCCCCACTGTGTACCAACCCCCAAAACATCCTCATAAGGACAAAACTCAAACTTAGCCACCGTTTGGTTGAACCGATGTCTCAAATACGCTTTCTCTGTGGTCTCTCTAACGCAGTCTCTATAAACTTCCACAACATTCTCCATACTAACAGCAAGCATATTTTTCTGAGAGAACGCGACATTGCTCGCAGCCGACCTTAAAATATACGTCTGAAGAGGGCCTTCGAGTTTCCGAACATCCCAGACTTTCACGGTACGATCGGTGGCGGCTGTCGCCATATAAGTGCCCTTAGGGTCGACGTGTATCGACGTCATTGCAGCTTTATGGCAGAGCATCTTAGCGAGGGGCTCCCGAGTATTGGGGGCCCACATCGAGACGACACCTTTTGCGTGGCCTACGCATAAGGTTGCGTTGTAAGGATTCTGTGTTAACATTGTAAGGCGACCCAGTTTTGTGTTAAATTGTGCAACTATCTCACCAATCGAGACATCTAACCATGACAAATATCCTTGTTCACTCTAAATTGGAAAAGAGATATTTGTTAATATGAAGTAGAGTGGTTTAAACTAAGTAGAGCACAATGACATATGCAACCAATTATACCCAGTGTATGGTTTATAATTGACCCGCGTATATTCGGTTGCATACACAATAGAGCACTGCACGAGTACGTAAAAAGTAATCGTAGAAATAATCGCCGAGTATACGACCGTACGATGCGAGTACCTACTCGGCATCGTTTCGGTAGTGCATCGCCGATTACATTTACTTTGTGATCACGAGTCATATTTGTCAAAACTGCATCGTAGCATCGTGCATCGTAGCGAGTATAATCGTGAATACTGGTGGGGGTTTCGCGCATTACGCAATATTACGCCATATTGCATTTCTTGACAAGTCGGCACAGGATTTTCAGGTTAGTGTAATCAACAGTACGCGGGATTGCATATTATTGTGGAAGTAATCATTCATTTCTATTGAAAATTTGGAACTGGAATGTCGATTTTAGAAAAAATTAAAAGTGGCGAATATTCAACAAAAGCAGCGTCTGGTAAAAGCAACGTGTGGGCCTGTTTTAAAAAGATTGTGAAAGAAATTAACGGTATAGAAGAAGTGCAACCATTTGTAATATGTGCTAAGTGTGAGCATATTTTTAAATATAGTAAAGGTTCAAGTCCATCCAATTTAAAGAAACACCGTTGTTTTAAAGACATAGGTGAGCCGGAGAACTCTTTTTGTGCATATACAGACTCTGATGAAAGCAACAGAAAAAGGGCACGTATAAATGTGAGTGACGAAATAAGAAGGGACATTACGGACAAGTGTGCACGATATGTGACGCAGGATCTCCGTTCGTTTGCAGCAGTAAGTGGTAGCGGATTTAAAGTCCTAGCACGTTGCTTGGTAGAAACAGGAGTGAAACTGGGGTCAAAAAATTTTGATATAGATGACATTCTGCCGCATCCGACTACCGTTAGCCGTACGCTTTACAACATCCACACTAGAGAATTAGAACGCTTTGTTTCCGAGTTACAACCACTGCTCGAGAAAGGTACGGCGTTGATTTTTTGTTTTTGTTCAAAATACTGAAAGAACATGTAATGACGTTTTACAGGATGGTGTGCAGCAACAACAGATATGTGGACGGAAACCAAAAAACAGAGGAACTTCATGGCCTTAACGGATCATTATCTGGATTCGACTTGGCGACTGCATAGGTATCGTACATTAAATGAAGCAAAGTTTCGTTAAAATCAAGGATAAGATGTTGGGGAAGGGAGCGCTAAACTGTTTGGCGTGTTGAAAAGATAGCTTTATTTAGGAGCTTTTGGTGGATACTACTACAAATGTATAAAAGCATGAGATAAGGAGATAGTATTGCGTACAAAAGTAATAATGCTTAATGTAATAATTTTACCGAAGGCACGTACCAAACGTTAAAATAAACGATGTGCTCTTCATGCAGACATATGTTGTAAAGGCGGTTTCTGGAAAGTGAGTTTTTTTAAACCTGAGACTGTACATGCCATACTATTTTCACTTTTCATAATGACCAGTATGAGCTTTAGACTTGAATAATTACATTATCTCATTTATTCTTTGTGTTATAGTCGACTCCTGTGTACAATCGAATTTTTGAATTTCGACGAGGAGGAAAACCCAGTAAAAAAACAGCTAGCAACATTCTTCGCGTGTTAGAAGAGAAATTGAGAACCTTGCAGTTAGGAGATACTATACTTAAAAAACTGACTTTTACTACTGATCAAGGTTCTAACATCAAAAAAGCGTTGGAACAGTATTCGCGTATTAATTGTATTGCACATGTTCTGAACCTGATTTTAACACATACTTTCAAGAAAACAGTACTAGAAGAAGTATCACCTCGTATTTTACAATTAATCACACGTTGCAAGTCTTTAGCAGAATACCTTAAACGCAGTGGTAATTGTCAGAAGTTGAAAACAACAGTTAGGCAAGAGTGCACTTCACGATGGAACACAAAATTTGATATGTTGCTTTCGATTCGGAAAAACTTTAATACCATTGAAGAAATACTAGAAGGTGCAAAAGAAGAATATCGTCTTCATGGAATCGAAAAATATCTCTTAGATAGGTTGATTATATTTTTACATCCCTTTAAGACGGCTACATTACTGTTTGAGGCGGAGAAGAAGCCTACCATTCATTTAGTGCTATTACACATGCATATTTTGAAAGAAAAGCTGATAAAACTACAGAATGAAGAAACAACTACCGATGCCCAAGAGGTTATTCGTCATTGCTTGGATAATGTTTTTGACATAAAATATCAACTACATCGCATATTCATAAAATAGCTGCATTCTTATGGCCCGAATATAAACAACTACGCTTTCTAGAAAACAATACGCGTGAAGAAATTTATACTCTTGTAAAGGATGAGCTAAATATTATTCTCGAAAATCCTGAAAGCTTCCCTGCCGCAATTTCATCTTCTTGTGACCTCCAAGAGATACAGCTTAATGCCAATACGTCGGATGATAATGCTGCTGAAGATGACGTGCAGTTTTGTAATAAATATAAAGATATTTACGTTGACAACGATAATAAATGGCAGTCACAAGTTAATGTTGAAATGGAGCTCTACAAAGGAAGCCGTGCCAGTGACGGAAATATATTAGGATGGTGGCGAAGTCATGAAAAGGATTTCCCTTTACTCCACCAATTAGGACGAAAAATCTTATGTATTCCTGCTACCAGCGCCTCAAGTGAACGAGCGTTCAGTTTCGCAAATAGAGTATTAGAAGATAGGAGAACTAATCTGAAGGGAGAGAATGTCGATGCAATACTTTTTCTACATTCTGCCGGAAAGAATTAGCGTAAAAATACAGTGGAAAACAAGTTATTTATTTCTTTACTTATGTTTTTTTAATGCTAGATTATATTTCTTTCTTTTCAGTGTACAGCATAGACTGCATAATAGAAAATAAACTTTTTTTCGTTATATTCTGTTTTTATGTAATAAGATGAACATCCTATTTTTAATCTTACTTGTGTCGGATATCTCACCTTCCTATGAATGTCTGATAGAATATTAAAACTTCCTTGACGATAAGAAAAATACCACTTAATACGGAGCAATATCGCACACGTGTATACTACTCGAGGGACATATGACAAAATAAGGGTACATTCACATGACAAGCGCTCAACGCGCGTTTACAACTACACGTATTTTATTGAAGGCTTTACACATGCTAACGCAGGTTTTTTATGAAACGTGCACCTATGTATGTAGCGTTGGGAGGTACGGTGCCAGGCATATACAGCACTTAGGCCCCAATGGGCCTTTTGTGCCAACCTCCATGCCCTCCAGACGTGTACTACCTAGTACTTCCATGCACAAAAAAACTTATCGCGCGTTTAATGGCACGTTCACATGACAAGCGATCACCGCGTACAACTACACGTATTTTATTCAAGACGTGCACAAGTAACGGGCGTTTTTATGAGACTTGTATATACACAACAAAGAACTTAGCGCGCGATTAGTGCTTGTCATGTGAACGTACCCTAAGCAAAATCTCACCAATGCCGATACCAAACGATGCCGAATACAGTTATACTCGCCGATGCCGATTAGAAACGACGCCGAATACTGTCATACTCTCCGATGCCGATGCAAAACGATGCGAGTACTGAAGTGTAAATACGATGCGAGTACACACAAAGTAATCGTATTACTTGTCTGACGAGTATTTGTACTCGTAATCACACGATGCTGTACATACTCGTGCAGTGCTCTAATACACAACTGTGCTCTCCTTGCTTTGAAACACCTATATGCACTGAAAAAATGACCACTTCTTTGCAGGGTTGTTATAAAAAAAGTTTTTTTTATTTAAAACAAAAAAAAAATGTGTTTTAAAACATGAAACAATGTTTTAAAACACCTCAAAAAAAAAACATGTTTTAAATCATGTTTTTTTTTTGTTTTTTTAATATTGAAGGCAAAGTGTCAGAAAAAAAAAATAGTAAACTATGCTGTTACAAATGTTGGCTCTCTTGAGTTGATAGTAGTTTCTCCTTTCCATTTGGCCTTGTAATGGGATTTCCTGATGGTTAGGGGAATACCCCACGGGTAGTTAGTTGGATTTAATACAAAACAATTATTTACTATTATTTATTTTAAAAGGTTTTTACTGTTATTTAAAAAAAAAACCTGGTCAATATACAACACTTAAGGTAAATAGTCTCTAAATGATTCTAGTGAATGTAGTTAGGATATAAACAGTAACAGTAGAAAATAAATATGTTTTAAAAACTTTGTTTTAAAACATTTTTAAAACAATGTTTTAAAACATAACAACCCTACTTCTGTGGTCATTTTGGAGATCAACATTTGTTCAATTTTTAGGTGGGTGGTTTTTCTTTGACACTAAGTATAGCATTCTAAATAGAGATTATTACAACAAAAAGAAAGGAACAAAGACACTTACTGCAGATGCTAGCAAGAAATGATAAGGTAGAAACTCCATCCTGGAAACTCTATACAACTTCTTCAAACAGTGCAACTCTGTACCTTCATTATCATACATATATAGCCACTCTTTCTGTGCGACAGCAAACATAGTTTCATTGTGGAGCCAGCAGACGTCATGTACACTCTCCATCACATTTATCTCGCAGTGAAGCTTCTTTGTAACCCAGTCAAAGGCGGCTACATGGCCCTTTTTTCCACCTAAAAGCAAGTGCCGTCCATTCCTCGTGTAAGCATTCCTATAAGGGCCAAAGTCCCTCAGATTAAGTTCAAAATTTTTTGCTGCAGATGCTATATCAAGACTTTCTGCTATTTGTCTTTGCGTGAATTGCAAGCTTGATTCTCCAACATCAGCTTCCAAATAACTGCAATATGGAAATTGACAATGAAGAGAAAATTAATATAGTAGGAAATGAGACTATAAATACAATAAATTCTTACCCAGCCTGTTCAGTTAGTAAAATTTCATTTCTTGCAGCTTGCTCATTGGCAAATTTTACATTTCCTTCATGAGTGTCAAGGCGCATCTTATGTATGCCAGTTCGGATTCCTCGTTTTGACATTCCCTCGCCTCTACTATGTTTCTCAAGAAGTTCTTTTGGAATAGGCTGTCGTTTCTTGCTGATTTTTTTCTTTTTTTCATTTATCGTCTTATTCTTAAACTTTTCTCTTTGATCCTCTCGTTTTCTACCCCATGGTTTCTTCTTAATTTTTACATTGTACACCACTTCATTTTCCTTCTTCTCTTTTGACTCGTCAACCGAGGAAAAATATCGTACCTAAACAAGAGAGAAGTTTATATTCATTCGCTTTGTTGTTAATTCTAATACATACTGTTTTATTCATTTTTTGTCCTACAAAATCCTCAACAAACATAGGTTTACACCACTTTTTTCAAATGGTCTTTCGTTAAAGCAACTTTACGTATGCATCTTCTAGGTAAATACCATGCTTGCTTTCCTTGCTACTTATATGAGAATGAGGTTATGTTTAGTTTACTGACTAGTGCTGCCAGTGCCACGGACACATTAGTGTCTACTTTGCGAACTAATCGCAAAATGTACCTCAGGCACTTATCGTTAGATGTCGCTAACATTATTTTTTTTTATTATTATCTTTTATTTTTTTTATTTTTACGTTTAACATCAACAAATTTTGTCCCCATTTTTATTTCCGTATACTACTATTTATTACTTCGGTTTTAAAAAAAAAGCATTTGGCAGCTAGAAACAGCAGTGAAAAAGGTAGTTTGAAATTAATTTGACAGAATAAGCCAGATATATTTCAATGGTGCATTATAAATATGCTGCATTATAAATATGATAACAATGTCAGATTTTATGTGTCATCTAGAAAACTAATAAGGAACTAGTTCGGAAACCCGATTTGAACCAGCTGTATATTTTCCAAAAATTCTATCCTGTTCTAAATAAAAATACCAAGAAGACAACCTCAAACACACGGCAACCACAACTCATAAGTTGTCACCAACCAAGGGTAACCATAACGATAATAAATATAAATAAATACTAATAAACAAAACTATTAATTAAAAACAAATAATTTCGACCGTTGTTAAGTGACATTCAAAACAAAATGACATGCGCGACCTCTGTGGGCATCTGTCAGGACGATTTAGCTGTGCGGCAATTCTGAACATCCTGTAATTACGAGGAACGGGATGAAAACATCTCGTCAAGCGGCGGGTACCGGCAAGTACAGAGCAGCGAGTTCCCGTGCGTCGCCATCTCGCTCGCTCGCAAAGGCACCAAGGTAGGGAACCACCTGTCGTTTTCCTTTTTCGTCCACACTGACTTTTTTCCCTCGCTCCACACCGCAACCAATCGGATGCCGGAGCAGTTGCGCTACGCCGGCATGGCAGTGTACATCGTGATGTGATATATCGCCGTACTTTCGCGCACTGAATAGACGGTGATATCGGAGTGTCACACAACTTTTCAGAAGTTTTAACGTGCCGAGTTTTCGTATAGATTGAGACCTCTCACAATTTGGGACAATAGGATTGGCCACAAAAAGTTGTTAAATCTAATTATGTGATGTAAACTTGGCCTGTCTTCAAGATGGCGGACTCATATTATCAGGTGAGCAGCAATTATTTGTATATTTATCTGCTTGTAGAAGGATTTCTTGCCGTTTATTTTTATTTGGGGCGCCTTTTGGAGCGCTGCTTATGGCCTGCATTAGCTGCGATTTGATCTGTTGCAACGTGACGTTTGTCATTTTTAGGTTATGTGTACTTTGTTGTTTGACATTAAAAGTCGCCTGTTGCTCTCGATTTTAACCTTATTTGCTCAGACAGATGATTTTGACACAGACATCTGTTATGGAAAGGTGTAGAAGAGACGAGGTCATCGTCAATGTATTTTTAAGTGCAGTCAAGGTTTCCTATTCTCGGAATTTCTTGGTCACATTATCTATACTTTTTTTGTATTGATGCATAATTGGAATCTTAATCGGGTTGGAAAACTTGTTTACTTGCGATTAGATAAAAAGGAAATTAATTCTCCACGTCATGTCCATATCAATGATAAGATAGCATAGGGAGCGTTTCATTCAAACGTCCTTTGGCAGATGTTCAGCTTGTTTTACCTTTTCTATTTACAAATCGTGCAAACTAAGAATGAATGAATGCAGATGAATTAAAATGGAACTACATATTCCCATCGGTTCTCATGATATAGCGGGATTTTTAATTATTCACTCTATATGACTACAGATTATTTCATTTTTTACAGTTTCTTGTAGATAGAATATTATCTCTTTCTGACAAATGTCAGGGTATCGAAATGTCAATATAATAATCACAATCGTATGTAAATACGTAGTTGAGATTAATATAAACAAATGTGGATGTGATTTCCCATAGTACATATATTATGTACATACATGATCATTTGAGCCTTGGTTTAATTTTTTCTTACATTTATGTTGGGATTGATATCGTCGATGCGGCTGCAAAATCCGCTATGTGTATTCCGATATTTTGAATCTATTGCGCTACAAATCGTATTTTTACGAAAAATGTCACAGCGGATTTTGCAGGCGCATCGACGATATATAAAACGTCAGAAAATTTATGTAACGAAAACAACAAAAGTGGTCCACTCTGACCTTTAAAACATGGATAATGACTAGGAATGACTAGAGAGTCTACAAAATAGTCACTTTATCATTGCGCATGACGGCAGATCGAAAACATCAGTGTGCCACGCTACTGCTTGACACGCACACCTTTTTTCTTGAACATACGGTAGAAGTTGTTTCACAGCTTTAATCGCTATGGTTGCGAATTGATAGTTTTTGTTTTCCGACTAGTACCATTGAAAGAAAGTATTGTAATCGACGGAAAAAATGGGATTTTAGCTAAACTACGCATTTTGGAGCCCTTTGTATCCACTGAAATGATTTCTGGAAAGTATCTTTGTGAACGCCCAGACGGTACAACGGATCGGGCCGAAATATGGTATACTTTTGAATTGCCATAACCGGAAGTGGTTAATGATACATATGTTTTCTTAGAAGTCTATCCGATTTTGACCCAATTGCTACCAGCTTATCCTTTAGTGACTGTAAATATGTACACTAATTTACAAATCAATGGGATGAGCGGTTTAGGCGCTATAAGCGTTTATAGAAGCAGTTTGACAGAACCACAGCCTTCGTCACTGTGGTTGCGAATTAGCAGATCTTGCTAACAGTTAGGTTAGGATCCAGAGTAGCTTCACGAATTTGAATATGTACCTAATTGCAAAAAATTGTTTAGACACTTCAGTGTGCCAACGATGTATCTAGTCGCAAAGTTGGTTACATTATTTTGTCCTAATACAACTTGTGGAGACAAGCATAAAGCAAACGTTCTGATATTTAATTGATAATGACAGTTTGATAACTTTATTTTTAATGACTGATTTTCGATACATAAAGTAAACAGTGTGGGTATGCAAATGGAACGTCACGTTTGACCTTGGTTTAATAAACAACATACATAGGTAATGCAATCAACCTGAAATATAGAGTTATATGACCTGCGTGGACTTCGGTCTTTCTAATCACTGTAAAATAAAGTTGTTCATCAACTGTTGTTTGAATAATTTATGAACCAACATTATTTGAACTTTACTGTATGTAACAATAGCAGCTTCGACAAATCACAGAGTAGCTATGAACGTGGTAAAGGACTCTATCGAAATATGTATTTTAGTGGAAGATAACGTGACGTTCCAGAAGTAATTCAACAAGATTAACCGTTCAATAGATTTGAATATAATACCCAGTTTTTTTTATAATAGCTGTCTAGAGGTACCTTTAATTGGATATGAACTAATCCTGTTCATAGTGTAGATTGAGTGGAATGTAGTGCACTTGACACTAGGGTTCTTATCACGTTTCCATGCACCTGTCAAGTGGAGTTTCATTTGTTCAGTTGAATGTTGATAGGTTTATTTGTGGATCGGAAAACTGGATGCACACGGATGTTCTAGCTGTCATTCATTTTGATAAGAAATTACGTAGGTACTGTAAAAACATTTCATTTTACGTCAATAATCAAAATGATTGTCAATCGATGGAAATGAAGCCCCGGGAGCTGCAGTCCCATCCATCGCTATTATGACACGTTCGCTAAATAGAAATGAAAAAAAAAAATTGAAGTTTTCGGAAGCATGCTACACGCTTTTCTAACAAAAACTTCCATTATACGAACTTGTGTATAATTTGTTGAAAGAATCATCAAATCCAAAACAAAGCTTATTAAATTTTTAGGTAGGTAGTCTGTTTTGCGCCGAGAATAGAAAAATTATAATCAAAATGTTAATCAAAGTCATTAGTCGTTACCTATATGATTGCGGCTACATCTTAAAAACAAAATCTGGCATCTTGAGTTCAGCACTATTAGAAAAACAACATAACATAACAAGTCCTTTCTTTTGTGATATATATTTCTTTCGAATAAGTAGCACGTATTAAGCGTTAAGTAGGATAGTGACCACAGTAGCAATGAGTTCTAATAGTGATGAATAAGTATTGAGCTTTCATATACATAGGTGCTAATCATTGGTACCGTCCACCAATTAGGCAGACTGTACCATGCGAGGTACTAATTGAAACAAATTTTTCTATGTCGTTGGTTCTCAAAAATAACTCGGGTTATCCCTTTTGAGCACATTTTTTGCGAACGTTAAAAGTTGTACCTTATTTTTCTCGCCTAAAATATAAAAAATAACACTTCAACGTGGTTATGGTGGCAGGCCAACTCTGCCTACTGTCCGGCGCGGGTACTTTTTTGCCGAGGCCCAGGGCCTTCTGGATTCCGGAGTGTCGCGTACGTGGGGGTACTGCTTCTCCGTCCATCGTCCGCTGCCGTGAATCCAGTTACGTGCCTCCTCTGCTGGTTGTTGCTCTTCGTGCCGGTGATGGTACCTCGTGCGCCGGTTCCACTCAGTTCGGCCCGCAGAGACCTTCGAACGTCGGCAAAGGTTCGCTTTAGTAGCGCGCGGACTCGTGATGCCGCGGTATCGTACACCCTACGAATAAACAGAACACAAACAAGCGGGAAATCGACCGGAAGCAGCAAGTAAAACTGTTTGTGACGTCCAGTTGGTGTTGATTGTCTCATTTTGTGTCTTTCCGAGTGTTCGACCTGTGTTGTTTTTTTTGTGGTACATATTCTGTTATTTTCAGTTTTGGTCTTTAGTTGCTTTTGTTCGATTTAATGTCTGGTTGGTTTGAAAGGACTGCTGCAGGTAACGTTTGGTAATGTTTGTTTGGTCTACAGGAGTTATCGCATGCGATAACGCTCATATTTGCCTAAACTGTTAACTGTAGTTATGCAACGGAAGTTGGTTTTTATTTTGTGTTGTTGAATTTTATATAAACATATTTAGATTCTCTTTAATTTGAGGTTATGACCTATTAACGTATTTGACATCCACTGAGACTCAATATATGAAATTCTTATAAAATACCTAGACCTACACCTTCTGCAATCATTCAATTTCGCGAAGCGGCAACCACTTTGGATCTCAACCGAATGTCAGTCATAGAACATTAGATGTCATGTTATGTCAGCGGCCACTGACGTTTGCAAAAATTTGTCAATTCTCAGCGATAGCGACAGAGGCGGGTTATAGTAATTGGAAGATCAGCTGATATCAATTTTGTCAAGATCGGGGAAATCCCTAAGAAAACGCATGTAACACTTGCCACTTCAAGTCACAAAAACAATATCACAATAATTTCAGCCGATTCGTTGTACCGTTTGAGCTCTATCGTGTTCACAGACATATACATATGTACACAAACTACATATAAGTATACCTACAACATTAGTAAACTGCGTGTTGTATAGGTAAATCAGCTAAATTTTTATTTTGACGTTATATTGCAATACATAAAATACAAGCAATAAAGTAATAAATATATATGTAAGAAATGTATTCCATACAGTTTTTTTTTGCTCAAAATGCTTTGGTGTTTTTTTTGTACTCCTGC
The DNA here is from genome assembly GCA_963971325.1 of Aphodius granarius. Taxonomy (NCBI): domain Eukaryota; kingdom Metazoa; phylum Arthropoda; class Insecta; order Coleoptera; family Scarabaeidae; genus Aphodius; species Aphodius granarius. The sequence goes on from OZ020221.1 coordinate 30,250,800, forward strand.
CTGTTGGATGGATTAAAAGATGCGCAGGTTATCACTAAATGTTCCAAAAGCATTTCCAACCAATTTAAAACACTATAATCATTAACCATATCCGGTACTCGAACAATTTTCCCCCCAACTTTGACCTCCTGTTCAGTTATTAAGAAGAATTGAATAATTTGACTAAGAATTTTGTTATCTAGCTAGCCAAAACTTATTAACCCTTCAAATGTTGTGCACTCAAACATGTTACACTTTGTATAGGTAGTACATCCTTCATTGCTTTGTACTGGTGGTTTACATATATAGTTTCTAACACAAACGTTATACTTTCTCATAAACATCGAATTATTCATTGACGTTTTTGGTTACAATATAAACGTTATCAAATAGAAGAGTTCAATGTGAACCATATCTTTTACACGGAGATATAAGATCGTTTTATTTGAATAGATGTTCTATAACATACTAACTATTAATGTTTGGAGCCGTCGACAGTACATTTACTAAGTTAATGTTCTATAAAAAGTACTGCAAAATGCTGCTATCGTAAATATTTAAGTTTGGAAGCTACGGTTCATATTTTTAATGTTTGGTATGCTTTTTAGCTGAGGGTAATAAAAATTTGGAAGGTAAACAGTTTAAAATTATTACTGTAAAACCTATGAGATTTATTATCCACTGCTTATGGAATATTGTGTTATTTTAAATAAAAATGTTTTTATAATCTTATAGATTATTGCGTAGATAATGATTCGAGCAATGCACAATGCGGATTATGTAAACAACTGAATCATATCGTCATTAGATTCGTTAGATATTGCGTACACTATTGAATAACAATACTGCATGGTATGTTTCTATGTGTTGTCTTGTTATCTAATCGCAATGCTCATATAGAAGCATCGCATAATAAGTTTGGTAGAAACATTTCCATAGAAAACTTTGTTAGTCACGTTTTTTTTTTTTTTGTTTGCAAACCCACGATCAAAGATTATATTGTTTTGAGGTCGCTAGGTCACTATCTGACAGGTACTGTTTCCTGTAAACTATTCTCCAACGCTTTCTCAACGTTGTCAATGTTAATAAGTGCAGGTGATTTCATTATAATAGTGGCAATAATGTACCTGAAATGTATGCTGCTATTGCTACTATTAACTTGAAATCAATGAATACTTATCTGTTGCCGTTCCAGATTGTAAAATGTATGTCACTTAAAGGTTTTGTAGAATTAAAATACCTTAGGTCTAAGGAAATAGTCTTCCGAATAAATTAATTCACTTGGTGCTGTTCTTCATGCGTACAAAAACGTCTAAATTTCTGGATGAAACTATACTCACCGCAAAAAAGACGCAACTTAACAACTGAGGTAATTATGAAGAAAGATATTTCACCAGAAGTAGTGGTAAGAAAGATATCTTACCACTTACTTTTCTTGATGTTCCAAGTATTACGTTTTCTTGTTTTAAGTATGAAGGAATTGCTTGAAATGAATTACGTCTGTTTTAAGAGATACGTACGTTTACTTTTGGGTCAAGAAAGTTTGTTCGTTGAAGCATGTATATTTTTAACCCAACAAAATATTGTTGTTGATGTAAAACAAACGTCTTACTCATTTTATATGTAGAAGAATAACATTTTCTTCGTCAGAGCAAAATATACTCTACACAAACATACTAAACTCTTAAACCGGAAGAATAACTAGCCGTTGAAATAACTACATATTATATTGAAATTCTTATTACAATAAAATATTATTTGAATAGCAAAAATATCCTCTCTTCACGTTACACTATATACGCAAGAACATTTTTTCTTGATATCCAAGAATAGAGGTTCTCTGTGTGTAGGCTCTTCCACTACAATCCTGATTTTCCTAATAATCCTTTTAAGTCACCCATGAAATAAAACACTTATGCATAAATGCAAACAAACAATATACGAGCACTCAATATCGTCGAACTTATATAAACCAAATATCACCGCTATATAGCGGTGATATTTGGCAAAAGACGCGAGAACCTGTTAGCGCCATCTATAAAGTAATTTCACTACTTTCTATGTATCTCTCAGAGTAAGAATCTTGGGTCAAGAAACTGTGTTTTTTTTTTGTTGAAGCATATATATTTTTCGTCCAACAAAATAGTTTTTGTCAGAGAAAAAAAATACTCTAACATAATCATACTAAATTCTTAAATCGTAAGAATAACTAACCGTTGAAACAACTATATTGAAATTCTTATTAGAATAAAATATTATTTGGATAGAAAAACAATCGTCTTCATTCTACACTATATACGCAAGAATAATTTTTCTTGATATCCAAGAATAGAGGCGTCTCTGTGTGGTAAAAAATTGCTGTTTGATTTATCGCGCTTGATTTGGGTTAAATTTGGAGGGTTTAAGTGAAAGTTTAAGGTACAGGTTTTAATTTAAAATAAATAGTTATATCTAGGAAGAATTTAGAAGAAATTATCTATAATTGGTTGAAACAAATATCAATATTCACCAAAGATTACAAGAGTTATTGAACAATAAACTTTGTCAAATTTTTAGATAGGCTTTTTTGCGATTAGTATTTTTAATTACTCTTTTATCTTGATCTGTCTTGAATCTATCTTGATCTCAAACATGTTTGACAGCACTTATTTCAATTCATAGATATGAAATAAATAACTAACCATTATTATTCATTAAAATGTTTTGATCCAAAATGCAAATTTCACAATTTTACCGTTCTACTAGAATATGTATTAGGATCATGCTGATCACAAATTGATTCTGTACTGATACGCGTATAAAATTGTCCCACAAAGCACACTCGGTTTTATCGCGCACATAAGTATTTATTTCACATTTATCAAGATAACGGTGCATTCCAGTGCCGTAATAAGAAACAAGCCGTGCACAGGATCAGTTTCGGCCGTACATTTCGCGAATACATACATACTTTGCTATTTCGATGTCGCGTCGGCCGTCTCTGTTTGCCGTGTCTGATCGATCTTTTTTTATGGAAAGTAGAAAGTGACGATAGAGGTAATTGCTGGTGCAATTAGCGTGGGTGAGCCGATAGTTGTGTTTGGGTGTTTGTAATTGGCCGTTCGTTGCACGATCCCAATATCAAGATGATGTGCATGAGCAGATCGATGAAGTACGAGGTCTATCTTCACCAGATGTATGAGATGATGGAGGTTAATACATTTCCTTAATGTCTATTTTATTTTCAATTGTTTCAGTATGATTATACTTCTAATTAGCGATTTACTGCTTAAAGCTAATATCAACTATCATTTTGATATAATGCTGAAACAATCATGACGATTAGTTGCAGATTAACAAGTTTATTATAACATGAGGTTTAAAATTGTTGAAATGTGTTATTATTAACTTTAAGCTTTTTGGGTCCACATCAATAAAAATTTGCGTTGTGTGGATTGTATTGTATACAAGTTGTCGGTTTTTTCACGAACAGCAAAAAATTTGCGGCGAACAGCATTCGTATGTGGACAGTGTAGTTTGCGGAGCAGGGCACAGAGTACGCACAACAAAAATGTTTATGGACTGTGTGTGGTAAATTTTCGTCGATAAAAATTTTTGCCGCAGAGGGCGCACAGTAAATTCAACACTCACAAATTTTTTATTGATGTGGACATAGCTTAAATGGGCGAAATGGGGTCCTAATGCATTTTGCATCAAAAGGTGACATCTTTTCTTGGAATGCGTGCATAGTTCTCTAGTATCTACTCATACATAATATAGGTTATGAAAGGCACCAAATATCCTTTGTTTTTTTTATCTAAAATTATCCAATCACACGTGATGGCAAGATTATTGATGCCTTCTCCTTGTAGTTTGAAAATCAATTATAAAATGTCATGTTTTCATTTTTATTAATCCCAACGATTAATCCGAGCGGTTTTTTATTTCGTTATGGTTACAACTGTCGTAAAATTCAACTTCGGCCTCGTAAAAGATCAATTATTGTTCTAAGCGCTGTTTTTTTTACCGCTACACTTGAACGAACAGTTATCTATATGGCATAATAGTAACTTGTTCGGATGTTGATGTAATTATTACCGCAGATTCTAGATAAAAGAAGTATTTATACTCCAAGTCGAGTACCGATAACACTCTCGAATTAACCTAATTTCATGCGTGCAGACGGACATTTGTAAGGCATCCCGATCCAGGAATGTTTCTGGTTGCGTGCTTCCTGATGCTATCTAGCGTTGGATTATCGAAGCCATTCATGTGCTTGTACTGGCTTCACATCGGTACTTTTATTTACAAACATTTCTGTGTATTTTTAATTGTATTACCATATTACTTTTAGAGGTGTCTTTTGAAAGAAAGGCACTTTATTGCTTTGGCAGTCGATCAAAGCCGTTCTACAATCGTTTCCAACTTAATTGGCCATGAATGTTAAGTTAATCTTTACTTAAATACATATTTCCATTTTTTGTCTCGCTGGTCGAAACCAGCTCGTCTGTTTATTATTCCAAATTTGTATATTGGCTAAAGATACTTTCAGCAGACAGGGGACAGAGGTAGTATAAGTGATTTATCGCAACTCATTTGTGCAAATCGTTAACGTTGAAGCTCATTAGTGGCGATTAACGGAGTTCCGCGTTAGCAAATCTCTCACCTGAGCGCTAGGAACGAGTAGACGCCTGACTGTCGAAATATTTGGCCGTTAGCAGAGGTGACCGTGACCCCCATGATGTCAAATGTAGAAGATGCGGATCCGGCGAAGACAAAGTTCGGATTCTTCGATTATCGAATTTTGGCATTTTAGTATAAAATTTCGTATTCTGTGGTTCTTTCACATTCTATGACTTAAGAATTGGTACAGTTACTCCTTAGATATTATCTAATGGAACTTCATTAGATTCCATCTTATACAGTCTGCTCTAAAATTGAATGACCGTTTAGTAATAATTTCAATGAAACACCCTATATTTGGTTGGCCTATCAGATAGAGAATTTAATTTTCCACAAATAAGCGTCCCTAAACCTATTGATTGAAGTTTCTGAGATATTTGAGAACTGAATACAGCTAAGAGTAACTTATTATCATAGCAAATTATACAAACGGATATTTTATATTTATGTATTTCAAAATGTAATAAGAAAAACTGGCTGGAACCCCACATTCTTTTAATTTGAACTTGTTCAAAAGCAAGACTTCAATTTTTCTTTGTTTAACAAGTTATATCTAAAATGTTATTACATTCTCCGTGAATGTAAAATAAATTAAAAATATCTGGGGTGGGCCCTCACCCAATTTACGACTACATCGTTGCCACAATAAGGTATCTAAACATTTTTGTAATTATTCAATTTCGTGAAGACAGAGCCACTCTGGACACTACCTCACATAATGACATTTGTCATACTGACATTTAATGTCATGTCATGTCAGTGGCATTGACGTTTGTCAAAATCTGACAATTTGCAACACAGCAACGAAGGCTTTGTATTCTGCCAAACTGCTTCTGTAAACTCTTATAGCGCGTAAACCGTTCATCCCACTGTTCTGTAATTTTGTAAACATATTTAACGTCGCTGGAGGATGAACAGTTTGGTCAAAACCGGACAAATCTCTCAGAAGACGTATTTAACATTTGCCATTTCCGGTTGTCAGATTGTCACCAAAAACAATTCAGTTCGTCCCCCGGTAATTCTAAATACGTATGCAAATATTTCAGCCCGATCCGTTGTTCAATCGTGTTCGCGGATATACACACATACATACATTTTCCAGAAATCATTGTAATCGACTCAGGGGACCTCAAAATGGGTATTTCCAATTACTATTTAATTTAAATTACTATTTAAAAAATCCGTGGTGGCGACCACCCAACTTTCCGACTACACTGTCGGAACATGTCTGTAAGATAATAATAATAATAATAATACTAATTGGGATTATAACAATACAAGGCACCTCTTGGTAAAACCCAAAATAATTAAATTGGTTCTTGATTCTGCTAACAAATATCATTGGCCGGTTTCTGAAATTTTGAATTTTGCAAATTTTGCATGTTTAACGGTTGTTAAGGAGATAATAAGTCATAAGGAGTAAAAACAACATTTAACCATGATTTCTTCGGCAGCTATGAAGTTATTTCAAATACATCAATAAGGATTTGTCTAAAAAAATCAAATGAAATGTTGTGAAATAAGAACAGCCCTAATTGCAGATACACCCTAATAGCACAGTAACATCGATGGCTTGACAATTACCCGTGGAGTACACAAGTACCAATTTATTAATAACGCTTCATAAGCGTCATTGGCTCGCCCGATTGGATTGACCGAAATTCCCAACGCCTCATTATAAAAAGTAAATTTATCATTTCATTAGCCGGTCAACGACATTAGCCGAGCGTTAGCTATGAAGTTCTCACTATGTTGATATAATTTCATAATTTCGGCGGCCATATCAAAGAGTAGCGAGCGAGAGAGGATAGAAACAAAGCGATCGCGACGTGAGCCCGAAGCTTTACTTACCAAATTGATTTCCTTCCCTGGCGACGAAGCGCACCCACGCGAGTACCAGCGTGGCGCGGCCCCGGACGAATGAACTTGAACATGTTTTACGGCGCTGGAACGCGGCCCAACAGTTTTTTTTTTTTTTTTTGAACCGAGACGAAATATTGGTGAGATGACGATCATTTTGCTCTCTGTATTCTTGAATTGTTGGTGCAACTTGTAATGATCGACGCAGTTGCTATAAAAAGCAATCGTGTGTTAATTTTTATACTTAAAATTAACTTGGTAATTAACAACATTTTGGCAGTTTCCATAATTAACTTCATTTAATCAGTGCCTAATATCATGAAGAACGAATGATTCAATTACGAATAAAATATGTATATTCAGCGTCAATAGTCTTCGGTGGATTTTCATGATTGATTAAGAAAATTATAAACAATTCTTCGAAATTCATCTTTGTCAACATAATTTTTAAAATAAATATTTCTACAACTCATTTCATCTGTGACTTAATAATGTAACGTCATTTGATCATTTCTGCTTATGGAAGATAAACGTGAAATTTACAAGATTTCGGTGTGTATGTCCTTCAACAATTAAGGTATTGAATCAACGGACATTGCATTGCTAATTAATTTGTCTTTAAAATTAAGTCGACAAAAGCTTGACCGACTGCCTTCATTGTTCCACAGGGTGTTCCAAACTTAGATCACAAAAACATCAATATGAAAGCTTGATAAAATTGTGCGGTGTTCGGTTTGTCGATATCTTGAGTCACGAAAATCCGTATATAACTTCCTGTTTATCCTATAAAAAACTAACCATAATTGTCATGTTCTAAACCGATCTTAAAAGGGAAACTTAGATCCGGATTCTACACCGTTTAACGGTACAACGCGCGTCTGTAGAAAGAACAATTGAATGACTGCACTTCTAGCGCGTCTTCTTCGGGAACTGTGCGTACCTTCTGCCGTAAAAGCGGAAAGAATTCACTTTTTACCGGTAATCTAATAGGCGCTTCATCGAAGATTGCTTTCATCGGCAGCAAGTGTTTCCCGCGGTTTACTGTAGTTTCATTTTTTTCTATTTCTTTTTCATCTTCCGTCGTTTACCTTCTGCTGTACGCTCAACTGTTGGAGTAGTTCGATATCCTTAAGGCCCGAAGGATATTGACATATCAAATAAAGTGGGGGGAACCCGTTTTGTACTTGATACGTGCCTTGGGTCATTAATTATGGCAAAGCTTGTTGAAGTTTTGCAAACTTTGTTTTACTTTGAACTGTCAAACAATTTGTTATTTTCGAGTCTGAATTTTCACATGCATGTAAACATTTCAATTGAGGATATATTTTCCGATCTGGCAATCTAAAGAAACGGTGAGTCTTCTTAATGTATTGCTAGGAATTGGTTCTAAGTAGCGTTAGTCAGAGATAAAATCGGTAAATATTTAATTGACTTTTAATCGCTGTTTATGCTGGCTATGTTTTCTTTCTGCTTCTAAAAATATATTTAAAATGTTTCCGCTAAAGTTTATTATGTGAGTGGAAAAATACAAAGAAATTAGGATAATTCACAAGTAACACCAATGACTAACCGATGGCAGTTATTATTTTAACGTATTTACATCACATATTTTTTTGACAGATTATGCCAAGAAAGAAACTGCATGCTTTTTACTTTCCGACGAGTTCCCTAGAAGGAAAGTATTGTAATCGACATTGAAAATCGGGTGTTCAGCGGAAATACGTGTTTCGAGGTCTCCTGAATTCATTTCTGAAAAATGCCTGTGTGTATACGGTGCAACGGATCGAGTTGAAATATTGCGAATTAGCTAATTCTGATAAACTTGAATGGCCACTGACATGACATGACATTTAATATTCTATGACTGACATTTGGTTGGAATTCAGTGCTGCTGTGGCTTCACGAAATTAAAGTTTTGCAGAAGGTTTAGACTCTTGAATGTTGAGACGAGGTGGTTGGACGGCCACCACAGATATTGTACAGATGTTTATTTCGTAACATTTTACGTGATGAGCTTCTGCTGAAGAGCCATTTATGGAAGAATTGTCAAAATTTCTGTTTATTTTTTTCTTGAAGTTGTGCATAATTATATTTGTAAGATACCTTCCCCCAAGTAATAGTAATTCGGTACTTTTTTCTTATATATGTTTATATCTTATATTGTGACATTGGGTTGTAGTTAATTTACCACAGTAAATGTGGGAGGTAAATAAATATCTGCAAAATATGCATTTTATTCAAAGTATGTATGACTAATCAACTTTGTGTATGCAAAGTCTATTCTGTGATTTACGTTGTAAAACTTTAGTGTACCTAATTGAATTTTATAACATCAAATGGTACCCGTTTCTATAAGTATAAGTAATATTTATCGAAAATCGAGCGTAGGTATTTAACTAAATGCTTTTCTACGTTGTGGGGAAAGTAACGAGGTCTAGTCACATCGATAGAAAGCGATATTAGTTCACATTTGATTATTAATGTATTAATGATATGAAAGTTAGAAGATGCACCAATGCGTTGTTTTAATATCCGCAATAAAAAGTGATTACTTCTTTTCACAATTTCTCATTATTAATTCATTACTCAATAAATTTCCATCGTCCGAGCGCGGATATAACTAATACAATTTCAACAAAGAAAAAAATGAAATTTGTCACTCATTAGCGGGCATGCTTTCTCCTTAGGCTATCATTAATTGATTAGCTTACATTTCGTTACGTTTTACCTGTAGTCGTCGATTGAATTTACTTTTCACTAGTCGTTGGCGAGACACGTCCTTTTGGCCAACACAAGCTTTATGCAGTTATTATTTTGTTCATTATTTAGATACGCTGTAGAGATGTTTATTTTGGTAGAAGGCATGTAATTCTGTTTCATCGTGTTTCGACAGTTATCATTGTCTTTTTCTTCTGTGACTGTGCGATTGTTTTGTGGTGAGGAAAACCTGGTGTTTTAGTGAGCGACGAGCAAACGGTTACCTGCGGCATGCTGATCCTGAAAAAGTCGGGAATCCAAACTGAGGCGTGCGCCAGCCCATTTGGATCTATTCAGCAGGACCCCTTCTTGGTAAGGAACCTTCAGGTTATTTCAAATTACGTTCGAAAACCTATTATTTCCTATTATTGTATCGTATGTTGTATTTTTTTCCTTTTGTTATTTATTGAAACAATTTTTCTTTTGCCTGTCTTCTACTGGATCTGTCTGTCGCTAGTATTCGTTCACGTTCTGGGTAACTCTGAACATCAAATGTGGCTTCAGTTTTCTCAAAGGCAGCAAATTGTAATACGTAACAACCATTTTAAATGCAACATAGAAATATAACCCCATAAATAAAGTCAAGCTACATTAATAATTATATTAAATAAATAATTATATTGCATGGTATTAACCATGTTTGGAATTCCGATCAACGCATTTAAACATCTTAATATTAACGGTTCTACATGTTTATAATTTAATGATTCATTTCCCGAATATTCTTGGTCAATGGCACCATCTGACGGCTAACTTCTGTACGAAGTTATGCATCCAGAAATAGCACACGTGCCCGCGCAAAAAAATATAACAGTACGCCGCACCGTGCCGTGCCGTAAACCTCGTATTTACAATTTATCTTATACGGTGGGCCGCCAAAAGTCTACGTACGACCTCCATATTTTCTCCAATCTGACTAGTCCAAAAAAAAGCATTACGAAGAAAAAGAATGATGCAGTTTAATTTTAAATCAATTTTTATTATTGTATAGCAAAAAATAACTGGCTGCAATGTAAACTTAACGAATTATTCACGAAAATATCTGGGGTGGCCCTCACCCTACTTTCCGACTAAATCGTTGGCACAATGAAGTGCCTAAACACTTCTGCACATATTTAGTTTATTTAAGTCAGAGCCATCTCTGGACGCTACCTAACGTCAGCTTCAGTCAAACTTTCAGTGACAGAATTACATTTATCATACTCACAGTCACTAGAGGATAAATTGATATGAGTTTGGTCTCAATCGGATAAATTCCACAGAAGACGCATGTAACATACTTCCGGTTGTAAGATTGTGACAAAAAACAATCCAGTTCGTCCCCCGGTAATTCTAAATATGTATACCAAAGTTCAGCCCGATCCGTTGTTCCGTTTGGGCGCAATCGTGTTCACGGATATACACACATACATACACACACATACATATATGTATATATGTGTATAACAACATATGTGTATAACATACATTTTCCAGAAATCATTGTAATTGATTCTTGGGACCCCAAAACGCGTATTTTCACTGAAATCCAATTTACATTACTTTCCTTCTAGGGTACTAATCGGAAAGTAAAAAACAGTGCCAAAGTCTACATACAACGGGCAAAGTTACTTTGCTCACGCTTTGAAAATATTGTAAACTGTACTTTTATATCTAAAGTTCCCCAATTGAAACTCTTTCAATTTCACTTTCACTCCAAACTTACAAAGTATTAAACATAAGTTTAATTAGTTAATTATGCGTTGGTTAATTAGAGACAATCTACATTAGAATAACAATAATATTTATTTACTTATAAAGAGTATCTTACAGATTGCAGTGGAATTCTTATTGTTGTTCAATTAATTTTTCTTCATCTGTTATGTTATCTTTGTGTGGTACGTGTTTCTCATCCTCGTTAATGCTGTCATTGTTTTCACATTCTTTTGATTGGTTGGTTTCAGTTTTTTCTTCTGTATCGTTTTCTTCTGTTTCGTAGACACACTGCTGCAACAAATTATGTATTTAATATTTATGCTTTTGTGTTTTATTAACTTACTTGTTGTTTCGGTTCTAAATTCATAATACAGGCAGCTGTTGTGAACACATCTTCCTTTTCATCTTCAGTAAAATCCAGAAAGTCGTAATCGTCCTAAATATTGATAAAATAGCTCCAGTTTTGTGTTGATTTGCTATTGCTATGTAAATTACTTACTAGAAACAAATCTATGACCTGCATTTTATCCGGTGTAGATTTTAGGATATTCTGGAACCGAAGGAATTGTTAGCGTGCTCAGAACCAACTAAATCTGTCGTAACTCTACCGAATTCGGCAAACGGCTACTTTGACGGACAATATTTCTAATTGGTCACTTAAAACACGCGGTCGGTGAATATCCGCGTTGTCTTATCTTTGGAGATAGTTAACAGCCAGAAAAAAATATGATAATTTGTACTGTGATTACGTCACCACTTCGCAACTACTAGACACTAGACGTGACCTTAAAGAAGAGTTCAAACATATTTTTAGCTGGATTATGGTATTTAAAAACTACCAGGACTGTCCTTGGAACAAAATGAAATAATGTTTTTGCATAAGTATCTTACGAGTATAATACTTTTTCTATGAAAGCACTAAAAAATACTTCAGTTAGGGTGGATCTATCAATGCAGGTTTAAAGTGATAGTTAAAATAACTAGAAGTTAGTGATTACTCTAAGTTTAAGTTCCTTTCTGGTACAGAAGCAAACCAAGTGCGATAACGGCATTGGGACAGAACAGCGTAAACTCGGCCAACTGTCTACCGCTACGTCCACAACGACAACGTATACTACAAACAGAACAACAAGCAAACAATAGCTGGCCGAATGACAAAAGCTGGTCTCAGGTACGCAGGTGTATATCTGGACCGCCAAAGTTACTAGGTCGACGCCTTCCATTTGTTTCTGCATATCAGGCTTCACAACATCTACCTTCTGTCGGAATTTGCACCGTTACGTCTCCTACAAAAGCAGCATCCACCTTGATGGTGGTGAATACAAGTGAAACAACAGATATTCCGATATCTGTACTCTGGGAACGACCCACAACGGTGTTTCGACTGTATAAATAGCACCAATTGTTTAAGAGCCGCTCTGTAATAAACAGTGGGAATTGATAAGTGCCACGATAAGTGGTGAAAACAGGTGTTAATGGGTCACCGTATGATATGTAGACGCGGGTATTGATGTTCGCTATGTTTAGGACGTTTGTAGAATGCGAAGGATTATATCCGCCAAGATTATGTCAACGAATAGACGAAATTCTAAAGCGGAATTGTGGAGACAAACAAAGTTTTCTCTATTGTTCATTGTCGTGCAGGGCTCTTGTAGGTGACTGTGGGAATCTCGTGACTGCGCTATGAGAAAGGGATAGAAATTGAAACTCATACTGTGGACTGTCAGTAGGAGCTATTAGGTCTGTTTTCGGTAACAGTTTCAAACGGTTTGCAGGCTCGGCCAATACGATGCCTTGCTATACTATTCCCCTACTCATCTCGCACTACTACGTCTGGTCCAATATAAATCTGACCCCCAACCGTTGGAAACTGTTACCGCAAACAAAACTATTATCAACCGCTAGAATTCTTGGTAATAAGGACACAAGATTACAGCATTACAATGTAATTATACAACCTTCCACCTACCCCAGTGACATATTGAAGCGTCTAAACCACGCTGTGTTAGCATTGGGCGACCACATTTCATGCAATTGTTCTACCGTGTGGACTTAGTTTAGAACTTGGCGTCGAAAGTTGGCTGAAGTCGGTAACGAAAAATCCACATTTCAGTAACGTTAAACTTAAACCAAAAGGAAATAAATTATATCTGGATTCATCATTGACTATGAACGAACCTACCATCCCCAGCAGAAGAAAAGGTTTTTGTTAATTGGCGCGAAGAAGGTCAATCTGGCATAGATTGTAAGAAGACCTTGCGAGCATAAATCTCCTGAATTATGACGCGTAACCACATCCTCTGATTTACCGTGACCTTTCTAAAACTGACGTGCAGTATACTTGCGTGCAATTCATGCAAGAACTATAAATCAGCAACGACAACTTGAACGTGTCATACGATTGGAAACGTATTCTGAAACGAAAAACAGCAAAAATATTACAATATCTGCATTACCGACGTCTATTTGTGAAAAATTAAACATTTGCGTTGATGTGGAAAGCTAACTTAGGCTTCCCGACTACCTCGTTGACTAACAAGTGGCATCGATATTCAAAACAGTTCTAGCTGCGCTATCTACATTGTGTATAAACCCAAAAAATAAAAATACAGAAGCTTGTTTTGGTCTAGGCGCAAAAATAACCACTCTCATGCAAAAGGATTCTTTAGGATCTTCATAGGTGGGCAAAATGGCAATTTGCTTGTTGTGGAATAAAGAACTTCTTAAAATAGAAAACTTCTTAAACGTATATGATCTGATCACATTGGCACATCACAAGATTGGCGCCTCACAGGCTACGGCAATAAACCAACGGCGCATTCCCCAAATCTGGACGACTTTCTGTTTACTCAGGCTAGATTTATTATATCTCCGCAATTAGGTCTGCACACAGAAGCCGGTCCAGTAATGAGTCAATGATGCAGAGCGCTCTTCTGAGCTTCTTTCTCGACGATAATTATCTCCGTTTGAGAAGTTAATCGTCCCGAATTGAATCGATTTGCTGTTTGCTTACGTCGACCAATGACGATGATGGCAGTAATAATACGAAATGGTGATGGTTCAGTTGTCATATAGAGGATCGTTCGAGTCGTTCGACCATCTCAATTATAATTCAAATGTGACCCCAATACACGCATCGTTTGCGCCGCCCTTGGAGAACTTCTCAACAACGGATCTTGAAGATTGGATACGACTTATGCGCTCACTAGGTGCTGATATTGAATAATGATAGTGGTGGATAGTGGCTGTTGATGGTTGTCAATATGCAAGATTATTATCTTGTGAAATTGGCTGAAAAAGAACAGTGGTTTGCATGAATTACTGAGTGAATCGACAGTTTATCAATGACGAAGGGAGCACTTTGTTTGATAAAAGCTAGTTTTTCAATACTAGTTTAAATCATGACCGAAGTTCAGTACTGTTTTTTACTGTCTAATAACCACGGTTACCGTGGAGTTCAGTAGAACTCTATGTTAGCATGTATGTAAATTGCCATGAATTACCCAACTTACTTTGCGCCAGTGGTGAATATACTTCTTCCCGAAAATCGCACAACCTCGTTACTTTTGTATAAACTTCTTAATCATTAGACAACGTGCACTCTGCTGAATTACCGAGAAAACACATTATCGAATCTGTTTGTTTTCTCTGTACTATCCTAATAATTCAACAGTCAAATTTAAACGTGGACTTTACAACCCAGACAGCATATCAACAAGCTGTAACCACGTCATTGTAATTTTGGAGCATTTTGGTTGATCGCCGGTCATAAACTCTTGTAATGCGGATGTTGGTTGCTGCGACGCTGACGAACAGTGGAACGAGTATATGGGTCCTGTTGGACATTATTTTTTCTCAGTCATTACACTCATTACTCAACCATATTATATTATTGATGTCTAAACACTTCAAATTTTGTTTTTATTTATGACTTGATTTTGCAGTGAGGTTACCACCCTAAATTGCGGTGTTATCTGTAAATCGTTAGCCCGATGATGACGTTCGGATTTTTTCTCCGAAGTTTTGTTTTATTATCGCGATATAGATAGCCCAATCTATCTCGAAAGGATTTTAAGGAGTACCTACTTACATATTGTAATAGAGTTTCACCGAAAAGGTTATTTAAAGAACATAATATACCTGAATCATAAATGATAATAATACCAATTACATATTTGTGTAATTAAAGTACAGTACAACAAATGAAATAAAAAATGTACATATGTAAAGATATATAAAAAAAAACACACATTTGTTATTAATGCAGGTTATATAGTATACAAGTACCTACTATGGAACCACACCATATTGTCGGTACTTAACTGACGTTTAAGAAATCTTTAACGTAGAAGCTCATACCGTAATACCGTAATAATACCTCTATACAGATTGTTACCAATGCAATGCACTAATCATAAAGCATATAACACGCCCTATTAAAAATTAAAAATTCCCTGTATACAATGCTATTTCACCACAATGTCTCGATCCAGTCCCAATATCCATATTAAGCGATACAATCAACACGTAATAAATAAACTAAATAAGTACTGCAATAAATATCTATGGACATTGTTAAAATTTTTCATAGTTTTTTTGTCGCTCTATATGGACACTAGCAATATGGAGTAAATTGCGACAGTTGCGTTTTCTCACAATTCTCTAAATAAAAAAGACGAAAACCATTACTGTACAGGCAGGTATGGCTAAGGCGACTTATGAATGCACTTGGACTTAAGTGTATAATGATAATTAATCAACTGTTCGAGATCGGGCAGTCTAGCTAATGCCAGAAGGAATTATGTGCGACAGAATTTAGATTGTCTAGGAGAGAAATAATCTATAAATACCGCATGGGCAAATTAAAATGGATTGAATGGACGATGAATATTTATTGAGGTTATAAATAAGTTGGGGTATATAGAAAATGCGAATGCTATTTTTTCTGCAGTTATGATGAATGTTTGATTAAACTAATTACGTGTTTATTTCCCAGGATAATTGGCTAAGCAATAAATTATTTACTTACAGGTATTTTCTCCACGTTTCACCATCCTCCACCATTTCTTATTTAAAAGACACGTGGTAAATATCTGTACATGGTAACACGCTACATTATTATGGTTTAGGTTAATTCTTTGATAATTTGGTTTAGTTGCCTTGTTTTCATTCGTAGATGTTTGCTTACTACTACTAAACATTTGCCATACAACCCAACTTCTTTTCATAGGTAAACTATGAAAAAAAGTATTAACTGATTCTTTATAATACCAATTCCACTCTTTGGCAAACTACAATTGCTATTGTACAATTTGCTTTTGTATAAAAAATATGTTTCAGAAAGTACTAACCATTATTTCTTTGTCTTTCTTTCTATATTGTCAGTTATTTTTTTTATGTTGGTACTTGGTAATGTATTTTCTTTCGTGGGGCCCTCAAAAAGATTTCGAGGAAACGCACAGCACTTTAACAGATTTTTTAAAAAACATATGTATATGGAGTTATTTTGACCGGTGCCGATAAATGGCTTAATTCTCTTCACAGTGCAATAAAAAATGTGTGGTATTATATATGCAAAGATGCCCTAGAAATAGATTGTTAAAAATTATATTGTGTAAATTTTATATTATGCAAATATACATAATTTGTATGTTAATTGTTCCAACAATTAATTTATGCACGTAGTAAGTCAGTAATAATTAAGGTTGGTTTTGGCATTATACAAATATTGATGACGGCGTTACTTGAAAACAATTGATTGTAAAATAATATTTTTGTATAGAAATTTGTTTTTTTGTAATTAAAAGTTGATGAATCAAACGATCTTTTCTTTCCGACTAGTACCCTACAAGGAAAGTATTGTAATCGACGGAATTTTTGAGATTTCAGCGGAAATTTGCGTTTTGGGGTCCCCTGAATCGATTGCAATGATTTTTGGAAAATGTATGTATGTGTGTGATATGTTTTGAATAGGCGAGTCGTATTTGAGTCGATGCTCTGGTTGTAATGATGGCGAAAACGTCGTAGATTTAATAAAACACCATAAATTATAGTGGACTGTATAATAGTTAAAACTTGAGTGTATAGTGTACAAGAATATATGTGTTTTAAATGACTGCACACTAGCGACTGTACGCAGTTAGTCGGTGTACTCTGGTAGAGAACTACATCAGCAGAAAATATGTAACTTAATACTGAATATATTTGATTAACAAAACTAAACAGTATGTATGTATGTATGGATGTGTGTATGTATGTATGTCTGTGAACACGATAGCATCCAAACGGTACAACGTATCGGTCTGAAATTTGGTACACATGTTTAGAATTGCCGAAGGACGAACCGGATTTTTTTTGGGTGATAATCTGACAACCGGAAGTAGCAAAAGTTAGATACGTTTTCTGAAAGATTTATCCGATTTTCGCCTAACTGATACCTGTTCATCCTCCAGTGCCTTTAAATATATACACCAAATTATAGATCAGTGTGATGGACGGTTTAAGCGCTATAAGAGTTTATAGAAGCAGTTTGACAGAATCCACAGCCTTCGTCACTGTGTTGCGAATTGTCAGATTTTGACAAACGTCAGTGTCACTGACGTGACATGACATTAAATGTCAGTATGACAAATGTCATCATGTCACAGAAGCTGGCGTTAGGTTAACAAAATTGAATAATTGCAAAAGTATTCAGACACTTCATTGTGCCAACAATGTAGTCGGAAAGTTGGGTGATATTTTAGATATTTTAAGACTGATATTTTAATTTTGAGAAGATAGTAGATTTTTTAACGTTTCTTTATCGTTAGCGCTTCCTCTAGAATTTACTTATGGGCATGCATTATGCATTGTTAAATTAATTTCATTTCCAATACATATATTGTAAAAGTTATCGTAAAAATGTAGTTAAATTTATTATTATATAATTTATCTGATTTATAAATACTTACACTCAAGTTCATTCATAAGGACTTTTTCACACGAAATAAGTTCTATTGCCTGTTCTCAGTGTTATTTTTCTATCAAACACTAGCAATAATTTAAACCACGCGATATCCCAACATGTATCACCAATCTTACCAGCAATATATCACCGATCTTTATCTTTATCTTTCCTATACGACCTCCGTACCTCAGTAAGAAAGTGGGTTTGGTCGACCAAAAGCATATGTCATCGTAATAATAGAATCGCGACATCAAAAATAACACAGCCACCGTATCAACTTATAAATAGGCTCACAGTTGGTTTTTCCCAACTCGATAATATTGTGGGCGACGTATATAACTCTATGAGAAGAATGAAGTAAGTCTTACGTATTGTTATTAGACCTATTAGCGTTGTTGTTGATCATCATCGTCGACTTTTCCACTCGGGGAAGGGTGCATAAATTTCTACCGGCAGCTAATGATTTACATCCTCTTTAAGTTAATTTTGTAAAACAGTGCGTAGTTGGCCCGATTGTAACACTGCTAAAGATCCTTAGTCATCATGATTTTCCTCTCGGTTATTTTTATTTAGGACTGATTTTACCAACAGAGAGGTACTGTTTAGGTAGCTATTAACGACTATACCCGCACAAGTATTGATAAAAATATAAAAATACTTCTGGTAAACTTTTAATATGTAACGATTGTAGTAAATCAGTAGTTACCTACAAATTTTCAACTGAAATGTATTATTATAAAAAACAGCATTTTTACTCATAAAATATGTTTATTTTTAATATAATGCTTTTTCAGTATTAATACAATTTGATTAGGAATTTTACAGTCGTAACATGCTAAATGTAACACGCAAAGAAATATTACATTTGAAGATATGATAATCTGTTTTCTTTGATGACATCAGAAAAAAAGAATTATTTAGGTATGCTCTGCGCCAAGAAAATGTCACCTAAAAATTTTGATGCGGTTTGATCTCCAATAACTTACATAAATTACATATAACTTACAACGTCCTGTGCCTCTAAAAGAAAATATCTTCGGTGATCTACAATTCCTTTATCTCGTGAAGTCACATCCTCTGGACCCCAACCTAACGTCAGTCATAACCGAGAATAACAATTAATGCCATGTTAGTGGCCAGAAGTTTATCAAAATCTGTGTATTAGCAACCACAGCGGCGAAGGCTACGAAATCTGTTAAACTGTTTTTGTTAACGCTTATACTGCATAAATTACTCATCCCATTGATCTATAAATTGGTTTACATACCTTAAGTCACTCGATGATGAGCTGTTATCAATTTGGCCAAAATCGGATGAATCCCTAAAAACGCATATAACATTTGCTACTTTCGGTGGTCAGATTGTCGCAAAAAACAATTCACGCCGTTCTGTTGTGTCGTTTGGGCGCTATCGTATTCATGTAGGAGATCAAAATGGCGGGAACAACCGCGACTCCCTAACATGGTAGCATTTTGGCCAAGCGCGGTTTATGGGCTTTAATTACTGGTCAAAATTCTAATTTATCAAATCTCTTCCAATTTATTCGAAGGCAAAACTAACTGGGTTCTTTTTCTTGAACCTTGTGAACACATTTTCTGACTACTAACTGACGCGTTTAAGTATTTAACATTTAATAAGGGCTGATAAAGCAAGACTACTCAAATGAAACGAAACACTTATCAAAATAATAATCAACAATCCCGTTTGATAGGTTACATAGAAAAATGAATGAAGCTTTGAACATATTGACGTTTAAATTAAACCTAGGAGTTGATTTAGACAGACACACTTTTAGCAGAAATATGAATAATTTAATTTACAATGAAATGCGAGACGAGTTGAAAAGACTTACCAGGGATAAACTTATGCGCCTAAGAACGCTCCACAAAAACGTGTACTTTACATGACGGTGGTTGAAATGAGAAGAGCGAGATCTGTTCGTTTGCATCCCTCGACCCCAAAGGAAGCCGGAAGCATTTCTTCTTAGCCAATGACAACTCTTCAATTTTAAACTTATAACACGCGGTCAAATCCTAAACCAGATGTTCAACCCTAGCAAAAACCTTTGACATTCCCGAATGTTCTTACAAATATCTCGCTTAATTTGATCATATCTTAATAAATAAATAATGGGTTTCCGACCCATTACATTCACAGACATACAGAGTGATGATAAAGTTTGGACCAAAATTAATAATTCAATAGAAACGCTCGGATACGTCAATTTTAACTTTTAAATAGCCGACTTACGTAGTAAAAATTTCTTTTTTTAATGTCTATTTCGGAGCGATGACGTCATCCTTAATTTTTTTAAATGGCCACCCCATTTGTTTGTTTTTTTTCCATAGAACTCCTTACTATTTAAAAAACCATGTTAAAAAATTGGTACCGTAAGTAACCTTTTTTCGAAAAAATAGCACATTTACTTTAAAACATAAAACCTTAATTTTAAGGAATGAATTATTATTGAACCCTAAACATTTATCTCATATGTTGACATTTTCCTCTCTACGAGCTCCAGTAAAGAATTCGCGCCGACGTGGAGCAAATTACGTTTTTATTACTCACAAAGTGTTTGCGCTCGTATCGGTCAATGCCTAGTTGGTCGAGAACAATTTGACCATTTGCGCCAAATTTTGTGTTTTTTTTTTTGGTGTTTTTTCAATAATAATTTCTCCATTAAAAAAGGTTTTTATTTTTTGACGTAAATATGATATTTTTCAAAAAAATTTTATGTAATGTTCCAATTTTTTTACATCGTCATTTAAGTAGGTAGTAAGGTAGACGGAAAAATAGCAAAAAATAGATAACGTCATAAATTCCAATTTTACGTCATCACTTTATCATCAATCATACAACACCTACACACATATATCCATACATACTCACATAACTTTTATAGGAATCATTGCAATGGTTTTTCGAGGTTGGGTTCAGGTAACCTCAAAACGCGTATTTTCGCCAAAATATCGTCGATTTTTTTCGTTGATTACAATATTTTTCTTCTACGGTGCTAATCGGAAAGTAAAAAGATATCAGTAAGTCCAAATTTGAAATACTCGGTAGAGGAATTAGGTGCGGATCACTTGATTTCCTTTTACATTTTAGTAAAGCCCTGTCAATTCTAAAATTGGTGATGTTTAATTTATCTCGCATTTAACATGAAAGCGTACAAGGTTTAATTGAAAATTAAATGTAGAAATGTTAGTTAAAGCACTGTATCTTCTTTGAAAATGAACATATCGGTATGAATCGAAGAACAATACATTGCTAATCAAATTGTCTTTAAAACTGGTACAAAAATTAAAATTAAAATAGTCAAAAACTTGACCGTGGCTCTTAATTGCACCAGGTGTTCCATCAAGACGACAAAAACAACATGTCGGTCACACAGATCAACGAGTTATGGAAATTATTATTGACTAGTTACAATCCTCAAATTGTATTGACTAGGAAGAATTTTGAAGAAGTTGCTGAAATAACTATAAAAAAAAATAACTAACTATTTTTTGTTTTTGGTATATTGTGCGGCGTATTGTTGCAATTTATGACATTTCATGCAACCTAGAATCTATCGTTCGTTCGTGCTCTATGGGAAAATCAGAGCGTGCAGATCTCGTCACGGCTACCGCTGACCTAGTAATTATATGATTTAGTTCCAGTGCGTACACTACAATTGTCATTAGGTCATCTTTTACGCCGAATTACGATTAGCATCGTAATTTAACTGTACATTATTCAATTATTTTTTGTAGTAGATTTCTTTTTCGTTTAAACGCTCCTCTTTAAGATTATACGCATTAAACATGGTTTTTGTACTGTTTATAGCGTATAAAATTGATTTCGTTCTAAAATATAAAACCGTTTAATTCGTATTTGCAGCGGCAGACAGAAATTTATTTAAAATTAATTATCTAATCGTGTAAAATGCCAAATTATCAAACATCCGGGTATTTATTTCCGGTAATTGGTAAACTTAAACCTTTCCATTATGTTCAACAGTGATGTCTCACTGAAAATATGTTCTTTAAACCGAACATTGATATTCAACTGGACTCTTAATAAAGTTGTAATAGTGCTCCATTATAATAAAATATGTGAGAATGACACACAATGGTTTCAAAATGATTATTCAATGTTACACAGAAAACTTGTTTGTGAATTTTTCACTTGAACCACATAGTCTGTACATCTATTTGATTCTACAAACAATATGACTTGTTTTTATTTTAAAATATACAATAAATGTGCAAAAGTTCTTGTTACTATTGTAAAACATCAGTCAACTAAATCAACCAACAAACCGAAATAATATGTATCTATACTTGATCGAGACTGATTGCCCATTCCAATAATTTCAAGATTCTAGGTTGAGCTACTTAAACCTTGCCAAAAATACAGATTTTCCAAGAAACGATAATCAGGCATTCAATCCTGCAGAACAGCCAATTAATTGCGGGATTCACGATTCACGTAAGAAATATGCATATCCACACCAATGCATATTTCCAAAAATAAAATCTACAGCTATGCATAATGCACACACTTATTTACATTGGAAAAGAAATGGGAACATGAATTATAACTACGAGCACATCGAGAAAGATAGGCTTAATTATCAATCAATTATCTCTGGACATAACTGTTAATAGCAATTACAGGCTTAGGAAACGCAATTATGCAACGTCCTCATTGTGTTTCTTCGGTAATCACGGGCGAAAAAATTAATTAACAAACAATGCGATTCGCGCGACTTCACTCGGGTTGCAGAGGGACCCCCTTCGCACATGTGCGAATGCTTATCATTCCGTTGACAGGTGCAACCTCTGCTAACGAACTGCACCCAGAGTAGCATAAGTAAAAATTGTGAGGAATCCACCGAGAATGAATGGAGTCGATTCGGAATATGGATGTTTTTTGTCCAGCGTGGCATTGACATTCCTCGGTTTTCAACGAAACGCGAACGATTTCCCTGGTTCTATGATTGATTATGTAGGAAGTTATGTCCGCAGATAATTTTCTGTTTAGTCGGTGCTCGTTGAGTTTCGAAATTAGCTACCACCGAATGATGAACATGAAGAAATGCAACTATGCCAGAAACGTGCAGGTGAAAGTATAAAAAAATAGCTGCACCTCATATAGATGACTATGAAAACCATCTTTTTTTAGCTAAAGCCACCGTTATATATCGGTATAAGTTAGGTAGGTACGGAATGTACCGCCAGCACTCTTTACATTAAAATTCATATGTGTAATGTATTAGCTATAGTTAAAATATAAGAGCTTTAAATATTCATGGAAATTTAAAAAGCTGCGATAGATAATAAAGCAAAATACACATGTGTCCCGAAACTCGACGTCAAGCGGGTGCCAGGAGAGAGGTGGTTTATGTACGTTCTGGCAAAAATATTAAAAAAATCACTTATTTGAGTGATAATTCGCGTTTTTCAAAAAACGTAGAAAATCGATATTCTTTATCACATCATTAGTTACTCCGGCAACAAATCAAACAAACTACCTTATTTTTATCAATGTCACAATTTTTTTTTTTTTGATCGATTTGCGACTGCGATTAATGGTACGTTTAGGGTTAGGATCCAGTAAATTTTATCTACTTTACTACTAAAAATCCAAGTCAATCCATCAAGTAATTCTTGAGATATCATGGAGACCAGATATCTGAGAGATTGTACCCTAGAAGAAAAGTATTGTAATCGACGAAAAACTAAGTTTCCAGATTTCCGCGGAAATACGCGTTTTGAGGTCTCCTGAATCGATTGCGATGATTTCTGGAAAATGTATGTATGTATGTGTGTATGTATGTATGTATGTATGTATGTATGTATGTATGTATGTATGTATGTATGTATGGCCGTGAACATTATTGCCCCCAAACGGAACAACGGATCGGGCTGAAATTTGGTATGCATATATAGGATCACGGGGGACGAACTGGAGTGTTTTTGGTGACAATCTGGCAGCCGGAAGTGGTATATGTTACAAGCGTCTTCTTAGGGATTTATCCGATTTTGGCCAAACTGATATCAACTCACCATCCAGTAACTTTAAATATGTATACAAATCATTCGAATGTATTTACACTCTTATTGATGGTATTGGCTCATTACCTTGTTGAAAGTAAGGTTATACCTGCCGTGTGTTAGTTATTTATGCTTTTGTACGTCGAGTATATTACCAATTGTTAGAGTAAGACGCGAAAACAAATCGGGGAAATGGCAATACACCAATAAATAAACAGTTTGACAAAATTCACCTTTACAAATCTTGAATAATGGCTTGTCTCTTATTCATAATTTATTTATTGTTCAGGCTGTGTGGCTTTGTAATGCTTGTAAACGCATTTTTAGTCATCACTAAGAAGTACATACAACATAAAATAATATAATCAACTGAATATTTTTTAGTAGTTGTTAAATTGAGTAAAAAGAAATGAGGGAATAAGCATTTCTTTGGAGTGGAGTTAAATCTGTATCTGCTATCGATCATTAATCATTTTTTTTTTTTTTTGGGTTTTCAGGGTGACTACATACGGCACCCGGTTCTTTACGAACTATCCCACAAGTACGGCCTGCAGACGGAACATCTGCCGGACGCAATGAAGCTCGAGGAGCTGAAGGAGATCATCAAGCGCGAGATCCGCAAGGAGCTTAAGATCAAGGAGGGCGCCGAGAAGTTGCGCGAGGTGTCCACGGACCGGAAGTCCGTCAATCACGTCAACACGATCGTGAAACGGTCGAATCTGAAGCTCACCGAGCTCAAGAACGAGCTCAGCGAGCTCGAATCGCAGATCATCCTTACCCAAGGACAGACGGCGCCATCTACGCCACCCATGAATGGAGGTAAGAAACAAAACCCAGATTTAACCTTTTGTACGTTGAATGTGGACACAGTTAAAAACCTACAGTATTGAAGAAGAAGATCCTGCAAGCATTTGCATTCTTTTCTATACTAAGTAACTATTGCAATGTCTAAAAGATGCTGTGTTATGGTTGGTGAAGGGGTGACCTGGTAAACTATGGAGGCACGTGCTTGAAACACTCTAAACAAATGAGTGCACATCTGGTATTCGCCTTACCAGCGTTCTAAAATTTACAAGCGCATACTAGGAGGTTTATATTTAGTGTTGCGTGTGTTGTTGTGAAGGTATTACGAAATTGTGGCTGGATGTGTATCGTGGGTCGGTTTGTGAACTTTTTTCCTGTGACTGTTTCGACAGTTTTCTGTTTGTTTTAACAGAATTTAGCGGCACTGAATGGGAACACAGGCAACTGTGTAGTATCATTAAAGTGATTTAATAGGTATAAATATGTAGTATTGTAGTAGTTTTGGGTGCCGTTTATTCCGCTGCACCTAGGCCACTATTGGACCCTTTGCGCTTACCCATACTATCATACTGTTTGATAACGACAACCAGTGGTGTTCAACTGGTTGCCGGGACCCACGGCTTTACGCCTCTTCCGAAAGGCGATGGGACAGAGATCTTGAGCTGATGTCTGGATTTGAACCCAACACTTCTTAGCAGAAGAGCAACTCTCTACCGCTAGAGCCACTCGCCTCGCATACGTAGTATTGAATGCCGTAAAATATCATTTACCACAGTCTATACAGAAAAATTAGACTAGATTCCAGAAAGGCATAAAGTCGCCAAGCAAATTAGAATATAATATATTAACCATTGCCTTGATAGTCTTTAATTTAGTATTAAAAAATCTGATGTGGCCAGGCACATGACTTTATCATACGATACAGCCGTGTTCAGGGGGGCAATTTGGAAGTTCAAGGGGCATCCGCTTACTATGATTTAATTTTTTTTTCCAAAAAATGGAATGGACATAAATTATACAAAATTTTCTCTACTATAGTTTATTATTTAACTATTTTGACGAAATTACAGAAATGGCGGCTAATTTGCAAAATCGTTGAAAAATGATAAGAGTAAACCTCGAGTTCCTTTGGGCCCTTTTGGACTAAACTTCTTTCAGCTCTAAGTTTAGTCACGAAGCTTCTAAATATGAAGTTTCGTCTCGATACCTTCAGTAGTTTCTCCGGAATCGTCGCCACAAAAAACGGGTACACACACACATACACACATACACACAGACATTTTTTTGTACCTTTGTCAAAAACGTATTTCCGCTAAAATCTCAATTTTTTTTTTCGACACGATTACAATACTTTGTCATACTACGTATGATAAAGTAAAAAATAGTTTAAAATGTCTTCTTTCTCGCTTTTTACAAAAAAGAAGCGAAATGCTCTACGATTTGTGTTCAATACCAAATACTGCTTTAAACAATTTTTTCCAATGTATCGTGTTAACCAAATATTTATAGATAGAAAGCGCCAAAAAGTTTATTTTTTTTTTTCAATTAAATGTCATACTTGAGAGACTACGAAAGAAAATTCATTGTCAGTTTTATTGGTACTAGTTTTGGACGGCCCTATATGCATAGCTGTTTCAGTGACAGTGTATTGGATGAAATGCATATTATCAAGAATACTTTTTATTATATTCTCTGTGCAAGAAAATGCCTACCTTTAAATTTAATCAATTTTGATGTCCAATAACGTTTATGACCGTTGATGGTTTTTATGATTCTTTGAGCCGATGGCTATTTTTTTTAAATAATTATTTCTACAACTCATATTATCTATGTAACCCACGTGATGTTTTTCTGGTCAAAGTTTGGAACATACTGTGGAATGATGTAGGACCTTGGTCAAGTTTTCGCCTACTCAGTTTTAAAGTCAAATTAATTACGAATGGAAAGATATCGCATATTCGATAAAAAAGGTCTAGTATGTCATAGAAAATATTGTAGGTTGGCTGCTCTGAAATTGCACAATTAAACTTCAAACTCCTGTTCGCTTTATGTCATTATCCAGGGTTTAGAGGTTAGAGTTGACAAGTTTTGTTGTTATTTTCGTTACTTAAATTTTCTGACGTTTCTGTCTGACGTTTAATGCCAATTCCTAAAGCGTATAACCAACATAAATAAATTAAAAGAAGGTTAAATCTTGGCACACTAGACCTTTTTTATTGACTATATTTGCTTCACATTGGATGCGATATATACATTTTTGTAGAAAATATATAATTTTACCAAAAGGATTTAATAATTAATACTTGTTAAAACCATTTAAAAACTGTATTACATTAATTAAAGTTTGGAGAATCAGAACCAGTAAAACAAAAACATCATCAGGAAAATTTTGACATTGGTCCTTTTGAGTTTCATGAAAATGGAAAGGAATGGAATTTTCTTCTAGTTTATAACTTTTTACTTTCATTCTCTTTCTGTGACCAAAAAATTAGAAAACTGCATTTAACTAAGCGCAGCCCGTCAAGACGGCTTTGGCATTCCTAGATAAACTAGCGGTTTTAATTGGTTCGCGTGACCAAGGAATGTCACTCCAGAAGCCGTAATGAGTGGTCCTCGACGCAATTTAGTCCAGCGTTGCTATTTTAATCCTTCATGGCACGCAATCCGCCACCGATACCGCATTCCATCATACACATACTACGGTATTCGTTCAAATTATAGAATTAGCAATTTCTACAATCCAATCGCAGAAGGCAAATGATTGGATCGATGTTGGCCGTAGACCTGCTGCTGCTGCCACGAGACCTGTTCACGGGCATTCCTTCGCCAGCCGAGATGAACCGTAAGCAAATTGCACGAACAATGTCCGGAATGAGAAGCACCGTTAGAACGAGACGACTTCTCGCCAGTGCAGTGACCTTGGGAGGTTGTGCCGCGGAAGCTCGCTATTGGAGGCAGCTTTTGGCGTCGCGTCGCGTCGCCAACTCAATTTTGACGCTACCATGGATACGAGATTGTACAACATAGAGGTGGGTAGTTCGTGAACGAACTAGTCCGAGAGAATGGCTCCCGGCTTAGAACAAAAGAACTAGTTCTTTAAAATAAAAAGAACTAGTTCGTTCAGTGAACGACTTGTAGGGACATGAAATCTAGTTCGAAAGTCCTGCTTTGGTGAAACATATCCCATTCAGTGAACGAGTTGTGGCGACATCAAACGAGCGACATAGCACCCTGCCCGCCAGTTGTTTCTTTACCTAACTGCGGATGTCAAAAATATAATTAGAGTATAGTTTTTTTCCTATTGGATAATGGATTACACTGTTAATAGTAATTTCGCCAGTATATGTTATACTATAATTTATAAATAATACCCAAATTCCACCTAAAATTGCAGTATGAATAAGGCTAAAATACGTGCAGCAATATGTCTTTTATGCCTTATTAAATAAATATTTAAAAAATATACCTAAATAAAATAAGACAACGATTCTTCGATCAATATAATTATAAATAATTATTTATTTTCAAAACAAAATAACGATTCTTCAAGAAAAAGACAAAGTGGGAAGGCAGACATCGATTCTGTCCAAACTAGATCCTAGTTTCGTTTGGAACGAGATATAAACGTGCTAGAACACACAAAGACACGTTTATCGAAGTAGTATGTCTCAGGATCAAAGTAGTTCTTCAGAACTAGTTCTTTGAACTAGTTCCTTTTTGTGAACTAATCCGGAGGAACTAGTTCATTAAAAAGAACTAATAAGCCCATCTCTAGTACAACAGCCCGCTCCTGCATCGATTCCAGTGCACTTCCTGGTGCATTTTAATATTCATAAATTAAATTACTAAGTGGTGGTTACTGAAATATATTGTAAAATTATATTCGTTCTCGGATGCATACATTTCTCTAGGGAATATACTCTCTGCATTTTGTTTAATAAATAATGAGTAGAAGTAAAGTAACTGGATTTACGTGGGTACCACATTATACAGCGAGTTACTGTATACAGTACATACTATTCTGCCTTCGATATTTACGGTTGCATGTATCCACGTTCTTTAATTTATCATGAAATGCATATTTTTATAAGAAAAGTTTTACTGCATAAGTCTTATGATTTCAAATATCTAGGACGGTTCCCACCAAACTTTTGTATGTGTGTATGGCCGTGAACACGATTGCGCCCAAACGGAACAACGGATCGGGCTGAAATTTGATATGCATTTTAGGTTTACCGGGGGACGAACTGGAGTGCTTTTGGCGACAATCTGACAGCCGGCAGATGTTACAAGTGTCTTGTTAGGGATTTATCCGATTTTGGCCAAACTGATATCAACTCATTACATGTCAGTATGACAAATGTAATTCTTTACTAAATCCGCCTGAACGGGCGAATGTAGATGGCGCTTTTTACCCCGAGTTATTTAATTCAAATTTCTACCCCCAGAGTGCGTCTCTCGCTTGTTCAGGCGAACGGCGCATTTCATTGGCTATTTACCCCGCATTATTTAATTCAAATTTCTACCACCAGGGCGGCGACTCTTTCGTTCGTTGAGGCGGATTAAATAATTGCAAGTGTTTAGGCACTTCATTAGGAGCATTACTAGTCCCTTGAGTTTTCAATTTAACGCTGGATAGCATCGCCATGAAAGCCCTGATACACGTCATTCAGTCAGTCAATCGTAGAGATGAGTTTTTAATTATCAATTAGGTTCGAAGCAATCAGCTAGGCGACGCATCGCTGATTGGTTAAGCAGACGGGTAGAGCACTGTGCACTGTCGTAGAAGTTGTACGGTAAAATGGAAAACATAATTAAATGCTGTCATCACCTGTTCAGCTGCGATGGAAACGCCATCTATCGGCGTCGACAGTTCTACGAAATCATGCCGCCTTCCTCTAAGTTGGGCGTTGAATACATCTTGATAGGCAACGGTGTTTGCTGAATGATTGTCAATCAATCATACAATGATCACGAATGAGTTTGCAATGCGTGTAGAGTCTTCTTACAAGTTGACTTTCTTAGTGAAACTTTTACCAAACTTGAAAAAAAAAAACATAATGCAGTAAAATAACAACCATGTAGGTATGTATATGTAAGTATGTACCTTAGTCTCTGCACTAATTAGAACTAACATAAAAGTCGCAAATAAGTAATTTACTGGTAGGTACATACCAGTAAACAAACTTAATAGTGCACTCGTTACCAAAAGACTAGTGCACTCATTACCAAAAGTTCAGAATCCCAAAAAGAAAAATCAGCGAAAAACATGCAGACAATACTACTACTGTATTATAATTAGCGGACTAATGAGCATTGTGTTTAACAAACGTCTTCTTTGGTTAATCCAGAAATAATTCAACCTCAAGTTGTTATTTATTATTATTTTGCGAAAACGGTCGCTTGTTACAAGTCATGCATAGCAATGATTAATGATTTGGCCACTATTCTCGTGTTTCAGTAACCAATGTCAGCAGGTTGTATGTTTGCGTTTAACCACAATATAAATTGTATTTGTATGTTTTCAAACATTGTGTACCGTGTAAATACACTGTCTAGTTACTAGTATACTATTTTGTCACAAAGTGTCATTTTGTTACTGTAAGCCCGATATTTTCAGTTATTATATTTAAAGTTCAAACGATAGGTAATGTTCTGATGTTCAACATGTCAATTCGGAAAAGTTAACGGTAGAAGTATGTTATAGTTGATGAACAGTCAGTCTTTGAGCATGAACGTAAGTCATTAACTATATAGGACCTTTCATAGTAAACACATGGGTAAATCTCTTTCATTCCATTTAAAATAAATTGAGTCTAAATTATAAATGTACACAAAGAATGTAATCATTAAAAAAATTACTAGCTCTGAAGTAAATTTACAGAATTAATCATTTTGGGTCTTACACCAAAGAACCACCTTGCACGGCAAGAGACAAAAATATAATTTTTCTTGGCTAAGAGCGAATTTGACTACCAGATGACTAACAGGCCGATCTGGCCAATAAATATGTCCTTGCCATTTTATTGCCAATTTGTTACATTTAGGACGTGTGAGATAAAAAGCAATCAAAATCCAACCTGAAGTGACTGGCGTGACCCACCTCTCGCCAATTCATATCTTTCCTCGCAGCACAATATATTATTGCTTCAGCTAATCTTTGATAATAAATCTATTTTAACTTTCCGACTAGTACTCAAGAAGTATCATCCAAAAAAATCTGGGTTTCAACCCAGTCGAACTCTAGTCTTCTTTATGCGTGTGTATGGGTATGTCTGTGAACGCGATTGCGGCCAAACGGTACAACGGATCTGGGTAGTCTTTGCTCACAACCGAAAGTGACAAATGTTACGTATATTTGTCATTTTTTTAGGGATTCAACCGATTTTTACCAAACTGATACTAACTAACTCACCCTACAGTGACTTTAAATATGTATACCGGTTTACAGATGAAGAGAATGGACGGTTTAGCCGCTGTAATATAAGCAGTCTGACAATCCTCATACAGGATGCGGCATCTCAACTTCCTTTTTTAAAATGCGCGCCATTCAGTCGGTTGATGTCGTAGCGAAGCGCTAGTAGTCTCGTTGGAGAGGCGGGACCTTAAAGTTTTGTGCTGTTCATTTCAAAAACCAGGGACCACATTTTTGACTGATTTTGGGATATTTTGTCTTTTTCTGAGTTTTTTCTGTGTATTAAGAAGCAAATTACGTATTAGATACTGCTATTAAATTCCGATTTGTAAACAAGAAATTTATTTTAAGGTTTAATAAATTAAAAATAAAGAAATGTTTAAATTTCTTACGTCTTTTATTGTGAGATTTGTATTTGAAAAGTTGGTAATAAAATTGAGGAATTTAAGAAGCTAGAACGTGTATTGTAAGTAAACACGAATTAGGAAAAGTAAATTCAATTGGTGCTGTGTTTACGTTGCACAATAAAAGAGTAAATAACTTTCTCTGCAGATCATTAATACTCATTAAGCGTCCACTATCCAGGTCTTTGCCATACATGTCCACGGTCACCTAGTAAGCGGAGGCTAACCTAGGACAACCACATTTTACGCGGATAAGTAGATGTTTGGAAATTTAGACGTTTTAATTTTTTTTTTTTTTTTCGTGAAAAGATCAATAATGTATTCGTAATTAATATCGGAAATATAGTTCATTATTTCTCCCAAATAACGCAGAATTCTACTTTAAGGTTAGTAAAGAATTCCAAGGGTGAAACGACAACTATGATGAACATATAACGGGCGACTTAACGGGCGACAATCGCCCGACGAAAAAAATCGCTAGCGGCGGCGGTTGCAGAAAATACAACGAGGCGCGACAGAAAGTGGGTCTGGCCGTACCTTAAGTTACACCGATGTAGTTGTATCGATGTGGTAGAGCACTCGATGCTTTTACGAACTACTAGTTCTCGAACTGCTTGTGGCGTCAATTTATTTATTTTCATAATGATAGGTTTGTTTGCGGTAACAGTTTCAAACGGTGTGCATGCTATTCAATGCGATTCTCCTACCCTCTCCGCACTGACACAACTGATTCAATATAAATTATATTCCCAATTGTTTTAAATTAATTACATTATTATTTTAGATACTCGTAGGTACTAAATAAGTATTCGCTTGAGCGGAAATAACAAGTTTGCAGTAACGAGTAGACTTTCCATAAGTATCCATACTTAATATCGATTTTGACGAAATAATAAACCAGATTCTTTCGCTTACTAATTTAAGTCAAGAATCCAGTATTTCACTGCTAGGCTGTAAGCTTTTTTCTTCACCATGACCACGCCGGTCGTGTTTACCATAAAGCGCAACAACCTATCCATTCCGAGATCGGGCAAATCGTTTCTCGTCGTCGCGGCTCCCATATTGGTCGTCGCCGTATAAACGAATCGAGGAAAGTGCCGTGAGGGGACCACGTGCTGTCCATATGGCGGCAGGTTGACTGTATGCGCGTGCATTGCGCAAGTATTATTGCCCGAGCATTCGATCCGTCCCGATCTGGACAATCCGAACGCGGCAAATAGTGCATAAAAGCGGCGGAGTCGTGCCCGATGATGGCGTGGAATGTTAATGCTTGATAGGACTAGTGACTCCCACACCCTATTTGTGGAGGAGATTAATCAGATTTCAGCGAACGTGGCAGCGCCCTTTCACTATTAATTGCGAGCGGTGAGGGACTGGGATTATTTGTAAAATAGGTACTTTATATTCTTGTTAGAACATGATTTACCAGTAAAAGATACGTAGCCATAAAAAAACGTGAGAGCGAAAGTGGCTTTACGAAATTGTAGAAGGTTTAGATGCTTCAATGTATCAACGAGGTGGTCGGAAAGTTGGGTGTTATAAAGATATTGTTATGCATGTGGCATATTTCGCCGCTTCTTGACGCATTTCCTCGTGGGCATACAGATGTCGCGTGTATTTGAAGTAACCCCTTGTCGCTGTAGCGTAAGACGGTAGCCATAAAAGATATCCATAACGTTCATGTTCTAATTTTTTAATGAAACATACCTATGCCAATCGATGGAGCTGATCAAGTAATATACGCCATAGTTTTGCCCACAAAAATATTGAACGGTTTAGCCAAAATATGATTGATCTCTCTGCAATGGAGACTTCCCCGCTCCGAATCAATTAATTCTTGATTTCCGGGAGGAAACCGCGTTGTTGGCAGTACAACTGCCGACGTTTTGCACTCTGTTGCAGAGGCATCTTGTAAACAGAACTTCACACCGCAAAGTTACGAAGAGACTGACAGTTGTACCCAGTGTGGCCAGATGTTCTATAGGAAACATCCCTACAGCCGACACGAAATGTCCCTACGCCTCCCTACGCTGCTAGCGGGGGGGGAGTACCAAAGTAAAGTTCATATACGTATAATTTTTTATTTATTCTTAGGCCAATAAACCCTATTCACCTACCCATGAAATCCTGAACAGATGAGTTAGATAAACTGATTTTGTTGTCCTATTTGTAGAGATAATAATTATATGCAGGACCTGCAAGAAATGGTAACGTTTTCTACACATCCGTCGAAAATATATTGCTTGTACGAGTTGTAATAGGACAACAAAATTTGACGTATTTGAGAAATCGCAATACAGAACTTCATGGGTAGGTGAATAATTATATTTTTTTTACAAGAGTCTTCGCTCTGGTAGTAGAAACTTGAACTTAAACAGTCAGGATTAATAGCGCCATCTACATTCGCTCGTTCAGGCGAATTTAAATTAAAAGTTGTAACGTCAGCATCAACGACGCAACAAAATTAATTTATTGTTTTATATGGTATAACCACAGAACGTATCACCCGTCTCGCGATCGGTGGACATCTAGGGCGCCCCATGAGTCCTTCTTCGCATAAAATTAACACAATAAATAAATATTTTTTCTCAAATATACATAAAAACACGTACCCATACTGCAGTAACAAATATCCGTACATTTTCCACAATCCCAAGAAAACCTCCCTACGCATTTTTTAAGCTAAAAAATCCCTACGTGTAGGGCGAAATCCCTACGTCTGGCCACACTGGTTGTACCGTCAACAACGCGGTTTCCTCCCGGAAATCAAGAATTAGAGATTTAATTATCAGCCCTAATAAGACCACATGTCCACCTCACCTCATATAGAATCGGCAAATAACGCCATCCTCGGGTGCTGTAGAACATCAAAGATAACAAATTCTTAATTCGCATCAAATTTTGCATCTAATAATAATGGTGTTATCAATGCACTACCCTTCTGGTGGTTATATGGAGGGTTATATAATTATTACAAAATTGTTAAAGTTGATGGTATGTAATTAATAGGGATACACTGGGAAGCTTAGATATTTGTTGACTGGATAGCATCCTGCTGCGATTGATGCAGTGAGCAGTCATATTTAAACAAAGGCCATCATTTGTTCATGGATAACTATTACAACAGACTTAAGACAAAGCTTAGAAGAGGAGAAAATGTATGGCGACGCCAAAATCAGACATTCGTATCCACATGGAAAGATAAACGGGATGTGCTATGTCTGACAATAGCTTACCTCCCAAGTATGATAAACAGCTAACTGGCGACAACAGGAAAAAAGAAAACTAATTGAAATATTGAATTATAATCATAATATATCAGGTGTTGACAAAGCAGATCAGATGACCTATTATTCCTGTCCACGAAAAACAAATAGATGGTATAAAAAGGTAATCTTTCATCTACTGGATGTCGCAGTGTGGAATTCTTACTACATCTTTAAAGAAAAGACAGGTTCTCAAATGAAGTTTATAGAATACAGGGAAGCAATCATACAATCTTCTAACTGGTGTAGATTATAAACAGGATGGACGGTCTTTGGTTCAATTTAAACGTGCACGAATCCAAACCAATGAAATCACCTACAATGGAACACAGCATTTTTCTGAGAAAATTTCTCCTCCTGAAAATTATCAGCGAAAAACATATTTTCAGTTGTAAACAATGTTATAAACAGGGTATAAAATAAAACCTGCACTGTGTCCTGCACCATGCTTTGAAACATGGCATACCGAAAATAATGTGTAATAATTATAAAACTATATAATATTTTTTTGTCATTTATTTATTTATTTTTGTTTGATTATGAAAACTCCCAAAAATAATTTGTTGCTCACAAACAATTGCTTATTTGAGTCATGACAGGTTTAGATTTACGTTTTTAAATTTTTGCTGTTATAGCTACCATCGTCCCATTATTGCGTAGTGTCTAGAGTCCGCTGGCGCCATGACCATTAATTACCTACAATTTGACATATTGAAGCAAAGATATTTTTGTGGGCAAAACTCGGGGGTAATATTACGTAAACACCTATATCGGTTGATATATATTTGAAGCGTTCATATCAAAAACAGCACTTGTCAAGAAAGCAAAATTCTCAGGAGAGCAAGAAAACAAAATATGTACTGCTGTATTTACGAAATAGAGAATATTTTAAAAGCAAAATTGACTGTGATTGTAGGTACTTTTGTCGAAAATAATACATGTATTGTATAGATATGATAAATAGGAACCAAATGCTGCTCTAATCTCTGAATTCGGTTTTTGTGACAAGTGTTGTTTTTGAAATCAACTCTTCATTTCATTACAAAAATCGAACAAAAAAGTTGTGGATATCTTTTATGGCTATTTTTACCACAGTATATATCAATCTATTTGGTGTTTACTTTTTGTCAGCGCAACTGTGCCACCAAAAACAAACAAGTCAAAACCATTCTCCACTCATTAATTTATGCAAATGAAACGAGGTCTACGACGAAAATAACACGGTCAAATTTCAATAATAACGTGTATTGACTTCGCTCGGATTCTTTGACTAATTGCAACAACCTTCGATAGTTTTCGCCAGCAAACAGGTTCTGTCAAGTACCAGAGGTGAACTTCACCGTCGAAGGTATTTTGAGAAGGCATATAACGTGAGGTGACCGCTGGAGCCAGCAACTTCATGTCTCTCTGTATCGGATTGCACGAGCCAAGGAGTATTACGTACATACATACGTACTCTGTGCGAATTCCGGCGACATTGCCATTGTATGAATGGAAGTCAGACGTTTACGTAACTCAGAACGGACGTTCTGGGCCGTTCTCTCTCTGTATCGGCTTCGACGCGAAACTGTCCTTGGTCTGATTGTCGGAAAACATGATGGCGATGTAGATACGATTCTGTCTGTAGCAAAATAAAGATGTTATGTGTATTTTGGTAGCCGTCGTACCATTTATCATTGTGAATATCAAATATGTAAAGATTAGTATGAGATATGTAAGTCCACGTCCTCGCTAACGGCGTTGTTTGGTGCCAAAAGAAACATTCCATTGAGTTCAAATGACGCAGGACAAATACTACAAGAAAGGTAACATCTGAGTAACTCATGAACACTCAGCGACCGACCACTGGTGATAATAATAGTAATAATAATTTTAATAGTAAAGTCATCACTCTCAACGTGAGCACCCCAATTTGATCTCATTCCAACTTTCGCCTGTATAATATATGTCCTTCATACTTCATAATTCAGGACATTCTAGGTCAGGCTTAATTAGTCCGTCTCCTGCATTTAGAGCCCTTGTTTGATGTCTGAATGCTAGATTCGGTCTTCGAGACACAGAATTTTACAAGTTTTAGTGTGGGCGTCGCCGGTTCAAGTCCAGTGACCTGCTTTCAGGGTGAGGTTTTTCTGTGGGTTTCCTCACTCTTTAGCGAATGCTGGGAGGCAAACATCCCAAGACGTTCCACAGGCTCGGGCAATAATAATGATAACTGTGGTTATATCACATCATGTATTATTATTGTTCTTGCAGTTCTTGTTGTACTCAAATGTCATAATATAGAATACGTAATTAGTATCGCCACTTATTGATTAATTTGTTACCTGTGGTGAGGCATTTCCCCGAAAAGAATTTCCCCACAAAAAAGACCTTTGTTTCAAACAAGAACAGATACATATGATTGATTTGCGTTACTAATTTGTTCAAATATTGCTATTTGTTTTATTTACCTGAGCAACATGGACGAAATCTGACTCACATCATAACAAGATAAGGACCGCCTACATTTCGTATTCGGATCATGTTTATCTAATCTGTCGACATTTCTATGCTGTAAATCATCATCGAGAATTATGCCTAAATGATAATAGTATAGTATAGTTATAATATATTCGTTCTCTTGAATATTCTTGCGCTAAATTCCCTAAATTCCTATGACTTAGTTATAGATATGTATTTTTAAATCAAGTTAAATATATAAAAAAATACCTTCTAGTCGTGACTAGAAGTGACGAATCTTAGAATCTTTCTGTTTGAAACTAAATTCTAGTTACTTAGCTGCGAGTGTTGAATTTTTAACGTATTCTGAAGCTGTCGTTGTGTGCGTTTATGTGCACTGCATGGATGGATGGTAATTAGTAATTATGTAATTGGCGGAAGTCGGACTCCGGAAAATTGTGCATTTCCTGAACACGTGTGATGGATTTATTGTCGTTTTGAATGAGTGGAACACAGTGTACTACGATTTTCGTAGTGTAATGTTACAAGAAAACATTTCATTAAGACTTTATCTCGGCATTTGCGCCAAATATCTGCATGTACATCTCCCTTGTGGGGAGCTAGGTAGTTTGAAACCTGGAACACATCATTATGTAGTGCCCGAATTAATATATAATACAGCTCACAGACAATAATATCAACAGTTTTTAATCCCTTTTTTGTGTGATTAATAGTGTGTTGTTGATTAATAGTATGTTTTTTATATATTATATTTTTACGGAAAAAAAAATTTCGGGATTTCAGCGCGCGCGTGTGTGTGTGTGTGTGTGTGTGTGTGTGTGTGTGTCTGTGTCTGTGTCTGTGTCTGTGTCTGTGTCTGTGTCTGTGTCTGTGTCTGTGTCTGTGTCTGTGTCTGTGTCTGTGTCTGTGTCTGTGTCTGTGTCTGTGTCTGTGTCTGTGTCTGTGTCTGTGTCTGTGTCTGTGTCTGTGTCTGTGTCTGTGTCTGTGTCTGTGTCTGTGTCTGTGTCTGTGTCTGTGTCTGTGTCTGTGTCTGTGTCTGTGTCTGTGTCTGTGTCTGTGTCTGTGTCTGTGTCTGTGTCTGTGTCTGTGTCTGTGTCTGTGTCTGTGTCTGTGTCTGTGTCTGTGTCTGTGTCTGTGTCTGTGTCTGTGTCTGTGTCTGTGTCTGTGTCTGTGTCTGTGTCTGTGTCTGTGTCTGTGTCTGTGTCTGTGTCTGTGTCTGTGTCTGTGTCTGTGTCTGTGTCTGTGTCTGTGTCTGTGTCTGTGTCTGTGTCTGTGTCTGTGTCTGTGTCTGTGTCTGTGTCTGTGTCTGTGTCTGTGTCTGTGTCTGTGTCTGTGTCTGTGTCTGTGTCTGTGTCTGTGTCTGTGTCTGTGTCTGTGTCTGTGTCTGTGTCTGTGTCTGTGTCTGTGTCTGTGTCTGTGTCTGTGTCTGTGTCTGTGTCTGTGTCTGTGTCTGTGTCTGTGTCTGTGTCTGTGTCTGTGTCTGTCTGTGTGTGTGTGTGTGTGTGTGTGTGTGTGTGTGTGTGTGTGTGTGTGTGTGTGTGTGTGTGTGTGTGTGTGTGTGTGTGTGTGTGTGTGTGTGTGTGTGTGTGTGTGTGTGTGTGTGAAGTGTGTACGTATGTCTGTGAACACGATAGCGTCCAAACGGTACAACGGATCGGGCTGACATTTTGCATACTTATTTAGAATTTCCAGAGGACGAACTGGATTGTTTTTGGCCACAATCTGACAACCGGAAGTGGCAAATGTTACATACATATTCTTAGAGATTTATTCGATTTTGACCAGTTTGATAGTTGCTCATCCTCCCGTGACTTTCAACATGTATACAAATTTTCAGATCAGTGGGATGAACGGTTTAGGTGCTATAAGAGTTTATAGAAGCGGGTTGACAGAATCCACAGCCTTCATCGTTGTGTTGTGAATTGTCAGATTTTGACAAACTTCAGTGCCACTGATATGACATGACATTAAATATAGACTTCATTGTGGCCACGATGTAGTCGGAAAGTTGGGTGAGGGCCACCCCAGATATTTTGTATTGTAATGTACGCTCTTCTCCACATACATATGCAATGATTTCTAGAAGTTAGTTTCAAATTGTTCATTAACAGAGTACAGATGTCGTTGGACTCAAGTCGCTTCCAATTTTATTGTCTCCTTGCTCTATACATAGACCAATTAGCTTATTGGTTCGGTATATAAATAAACACGAGTCCATAGTATCTGAGTATCACCATTATAATATTACAGATGTCAGCTTGCATCTTACAATTAGTCTATCACACGAACAGTTTTATTATCATTATTAGTAATAGATAGATATTTATCAGTATGAAAATATGAAGAAGCAAAACAGTTAATGTGGGTCTCTAAAAATTATTTAAATTCTACAGTTTCATAATAATCGATTTTTTCTTTTAATTGCAGATGGTCTGCTCCATTCATCGCCCTTTCCTTTGGAGTCTGATGGCATCAGTCAGGATCCAAGGTTGCTCAATTTGGAAAAACAGTTGAATATCGAGCTGAAGGTAAAGCAGGGTGCAGAGAATATCATCCAAACGATAAATGGCGGTCCTCACCGGGACAAGAAACTCCTCGCAGAAGCTCAACAGATGCTTTTGGACTCCAAAGCAAAGATAGAATTTTTAAAGATGAGAATTTTAAAGGTAAATTCCTTAGTATCATTACAAAAGATGGTTCGGTATATCTAATCATTTTGTTTCATTAGGTGAAAAATGACATCAACAATAAGCATCACGGTTCTATGCACGATCTAGCCAACGGTGACATAACAACGTTGGAATTGGAGCCGCCATTGGAAGAAAGAATAGAGGACATTAGACATAGACTGAGAATAGAGATGGCAGTGGTTGAAGGAGCTAAAAATGTGATTAAACTGTTGCAGCAAGGCAGCAAGGACAAAAGTGATAAAAAGGCCTTACAAGAGGTAAGTGACAACAAAATTAAACATTCCGATTTGTTGTGTGGTTGACTCGAAAGGTGGACATCTTGAAAATATCGCGGTGGTAGAGACATCTACCGGCTGATGCGGTGGTTACTGTTTCTTGGTTCTATTATTGGGATAAGTTTATAGATGGCAGCAGTGTTTGAATTCGGGATTTGTTGTGCTTTGAACTAGTGTGTATTGTTTTGTTTTTATTCTTTTTAGGTGCTTATTTGGTGACGTAGATTTGCTGATTGCCAGAAAACTATTTAATTGTTACAAGCATGTATACTTGTTCAGTCAAGCAAACTTGACACGCATCTGTTTTCTTAGCTATCCAACCTCGAAGGTCCAGCATTGTGGGAGTTTTTATTCTCATAGCAATAGTCTTCTTTAATCTATTGTTTTTTGTCATATTTTTTTCTTGGTAACTGATTCTCCTGGAGGGTTAACAATTACATCATACTGGTTGGTGTAATTGTCATAAATAATTATCATTATGAGACATTTAACTTGAGTATCACTTAAGTAATCACCACCCACTGAACACAAAATCTTGCGATTTTGAAAGATACGCAAAAATGTACGAAATTAGAATCACTTTTGTATGATTTTTTTTAAATCGCATGTTCACGCAAATTTCCGACTACATCGTTTGCACAATGAAGCATCAATGAAGTGTCTAAAGCAGCGTTCTTCAACCTTTTTGCCACTGCGGCACCCTTAAAGGATGGTTTCTCATACAGCGGCACCCCAAGATATATATTTTATTAATTTAACCCGGTCTAAACAACACAGATGCCTATTTTTCACATTTTTAAGTTTTTTCCGCGGCACCCTGGCACCCCGGTTGAAGAACGCTGGACTAAAGTATCACAGAGGTGTCACAATTGCAAATATTCAATTTTGTGAAGCCAGAGCCACCCTGGACCCTACTCAGTTTCTATGACATGACATTTGTCATACTGACATTTAATGCCATGTCATGTCAGTGGCACTGATGTTTGTTAAAATCGGACAATTTGCAACACAGCGACGAAGGCTGTGTAAACCGTTCATCCCACTGGTTTGTAATTTGGTGTACATATTGAAAGTCATTGGAGGATTAACAAGTATCATTTAGGTCAAAATTGGACAAATCTCTCTGATGACGCATGTAACATTTGCCACTTCCGGTTGTCAGATTGTCGCCAAAAACAATTTAGTTCGTCCCCCGGGAATTCTAAATATGTATACAAAATTCCAGCCCGATCGGTTGTTCCGTTTAGGCGCTATCGTTTTCACAGACAAACCCACATACATACATACATACATTTTCCAGAAATCATTGCAATCGATCCAGGGAACCCCAAAACGGGTATTTCCGCTGAAATCTCTTTTTTCCGTCTATTACAATACTTTCCTTCTAGGGTACTAGTCGGAAAGTAAAAATTAACTAAGCAACACATATTAACATTTCATATTGATGACTAACAACAGAAAAAACAAACGACAACAAGTAACAAAAACCGAAATTTATTGTTAAAATATTAAAAAGGTAACACATTCTAACATTTTGTTTTAACACATATCCACACATACATTTTCCAGAAATCATTGCAATCGCTTCAGGGGACGCTAAAACGCGTATTTTCGCTGAAATCTCGAAACTTTTTTCCGTCTATTACAATACTTTCCTTCTAGGGTACTAGTCGGACAGTAAAAAACAGATATTTGGTACTAAAAAATTAACTAAGCAACACATCAACATTTCATTTTGATTTTGATAACACAAAAAAACGAACGACAACAAGCAACAAAAACAGAAATTTATTGTTAAAGTATTAAAAAGGTAACACTGGAAAAATACTAAAAGTAGGTAGGTACTAAACAAATGAAATTTTTTAATAACAACACATCACAGTATAATGTTTGGCTCAATGTGGCCTCCCTCATTTTCAGCGCATAATATTGTACGTTTCTCTTTATGCACATTTCTTAGCATATCTGAGCATTTCAGAAGTGATGTCTTGCATGCAATTTTCGATGACTTTTGTGAGATGTTGAACGTCTCTAAAGAAAAACATCCATTGGGATAAGGTCGGGGGATGTCGCAGGCCACGGGTTATTCAAATATCTTCCTATCCATCGGTTTGGAAAACTTAACACTACAGAATATGACTGATCCGCTCCAAACTACGTTGCCAAAACATACTGTGTAAAGACCATCTACCTATACTCAATTTAATTATTCATCTTAAATCGTGACAACCCTAAGATTTGCCATCATTTGCAAAATCGACCGTTACGCGTTTAGGGGTCCCCTGAATCGATTGCAATGATTGGAAAATGTGTGTGTGTGTGTATGTATGTGTGTGTGTGTGTGTGTGTGTAGGTATGTATGTGTGTGCGTATGTCTGGATTGTTTTTGGTGACAATAACCGGAAGTGGCACATGTTACATGCGTCTTCTGAGTGATTCATCCAACCAAACTCATACCAACTCTTCCTCATGTAACTTTAATTATGTACCCCAAATTACAGACCAGTGGAATGGACGGTTTAGGCGCTATATCACTGTTGCAAATTGTCAGATTGTGACAAACGTCAGTGCCACAGACATGACCTGACATTAAATGTCAGTATGACAAATGTCATTATGTCAGATAGATAGGGTCCAGAGTGCTTCTGTTTGAACAGAACTGAATAGTTGCAAAAGTATTCAGACACTTTATTGTGCCAATAATGTAGTCGGAAGGTTGGGTGAGGGCCACCCCAGATATTTTTCTAGACCTTTTTGCCTGTTTTCTTCAATTATTGAAGATAGATGTAAAAACTAAACCAGCAAACAAAATGTTTTGATTAAATGCCTTGCGCTTCTTGAAGCATTATGTATTTTTGTTATTGTGTGTCTTGTATATGCACATAATTTGCTTACAATTTTACGTTGATATATATGAATGGTTTTTATTGGATTTTGAACGTTCACATTGTTTGAATAATAAGATGCAAGCGTCCGTTAACATTTACCAGTTGTGTTGCAAATTTGGTGCATATTCTAAAAGTATATTGCAGACGTGTAAGCACAGATTTGAAAGTGAGACGTCATTTCAAAAGCACACCTTGGCCAGCACGTGACAGCCTCTAAATTTATCTTTGACTCTTTGACATCCGCATTCGTCGGTCTAGTTAGTTAAATTGCAGCAGTACTCGTTTAGTATTGCACAATGATGAACACGGACCATTCCAAAATTCCCTCATTCCGACACATTAACAAATCGACGGCCGCCCAGTGGTCCAGCAGCACCACAGCCGGTCTATTTCTAGTCTATTCTCACACCGCAGCACAGGTGCTCCGCGATTTTCGGCCGTGCCGGTTTCTAAATCGGTTGTGCGCGCTTTTCAAAAATAGGTCCGCCCTACACACCACTCGGTTCAGTTTTCAGTTTCTGCTGATCTCTCGCGCCATACGTGCGTCTCTTCTGCGAATAGTTTTTTGTTTACGGTCACGAGTGTATCGCCAACGCTTGCTGCCAACAAATTATTGCGATGTAGGCCAAGATGTACGGCAGGAATGATCAACAGCAATCGCAGCAATGGACCGTCCATGCTGAATTCACAATTAAACACGATGGACTGGACGACACCTCCCCCACGACTCACACGGAAAGAGATGAGAATGGTGTTAAAATGGTGTACACTTGGACGTCGCACCCTCAACCTTTGCAGGATAACCAATCCTTAAGGACAGATCGTTCCACTAGTTCAAGCGTACCGGACGTCAGAGACCCCGAGTTGCCATATGGGTTCCAAAAGGGAAACTTGGTCTTTACGTCCACGCCTCCCAAAAACAAAATTGAAAACTCTTCAGG
Organism: Aphodius granarius; assembly: GCA_963971325.1. Classification (NCBI taxonomy): domain Eukaryota; kingdom Metazoa; phylum Arthropoda; class Insecta; order Coleoptera; family Scarabaeidae; genus Aphodius; species Aphodius granarius. The sequence goes on from OZ020221.1 coordinate 30,294,883, forward strand.
TTACAGCAGCGAGTTACTCTCACCCACCTCAGGTTCTCTCCAGTTGAGACCCCCGCAACCCTATAACCGGAGATGCCGAAGCACTTGTAGCATCGTCTTATCGACGGACGTTACCGAACCGAATGCGGACCTCAACCAGGATGTGCAGTGCGGAAGGACACACAGTCTCAGGTGTCAAACCCCTACCGCGAAAACTGAACGCCGCGAAAGTTTTTTCGGTTGTGGTGATCCATGGTGTTATCACGCTTGCAGTGACGAAAGATTTCCTCCTCTGCAAGAGTGCGATGAGTGTTCAAGTGGATCTAAGCGGCCCTCGAGAGCTTCAACGTTCAACGTTCGCCAAAGATCGAAGAGCTCTCCTCCAAAGTGCGATGCGTCAGTGCAAACATACGAGATGATCGACAAATGTACTTCTCCGTTTCCTGGTTATGAAAGTTCAAGGAAAAGTTCGGTTGATTCAACGGATAGTAGGCTAAGGAGAAGTAAGAATGTCGGGAAAAAGGCTGCCTACAACGGTAGAAGGAAGACAGAGCCCATTTTCCAAAGGATTCACTCGCCGTCATCTTTTACACCAGATAGTTTGGATAGTCAACAGGTAGTTGCCATCTTTGAAAAAAAAAAAAAGAATATTAGTGAAGTATTTTTGAGGTTGCGATCAGATCTATGTATCTGGCTATACAGAAGATGTTGTTTTGATCGAAATAAGCGCGAGTCCTTTGTGGAATATAAACAATGAGCGGATAAACTGGCGTAGTTAATGGCTAAATATATCCCGCCGATGTCGCCATCTGTTCTTTAGCCGTGATGAAAACACGAGTGGATTTGTGCTCGAAGTATGCGAATATTGGAAAAGTAATGAAATATTAATAGCCATAAAAGTGGAATTCTCTAACTTCAAAGAGAATAACAATCCACATCATGATGCCACTGTATGTTTATAGTTTAGAATCGTTTTGTTAAATGGATTTTACTCCACTTAAACATAACGGATTATTATTTTACCATGTAGGAAAATTCACAATTTATTTCATATAAAACTTAATTTTATTACTAAACAGGTGGAATGGGTGATACTGCCACCCACAAACCATCATCGACTTAGTGATCTTGTCCGCCTGCCAAAAGCTTTATCAATTCCAATCGTCAGCTGTTCATTCGTTTGGCAACAGCTCCAGATTAACTTTTCACGATTCGCAACCCTGAAAATGCTTCGTCCAAAATGTCAATCTGGGTCAAAACTTACTCACTTGTATACTTTTTCAGTCGGTGAAACGTCAGGTCAAAGCACCCGGTAAGTTGGGGCATCTTGCCAACGTGAAGTCATCCACTCCTGACTCCAAAGCTGGCGAAAAGAAACCCAGAACTGTTCATATTGACGTTTACTGCACGGGTACCGAGTTGGAGTCCAGCTCTTCCTGCAGTGATTCAGAGAATAAAACCACGTCATCGCCTCAGACGGTTTTCGAGTCTGAGAAGTTTCGTTTAACGCACAAGCGAGCGAATACTGTGGAACTTCCTTATCATTTGAAAAAATGTGAGAGTACTTCGTTTGGAAATGTTAATGCTTTGGTGAAGAAGTTTGAGAAGGACGTGTCTGATGATGAGAGTACTGCCTATCCGTCTCAACGGAGCTCGTATTCTCATATTAAAGACTTTGGATCTAGCTTTTCGAGTGTTCCTCCTTCATGGTCAACTATGTCCATGTCGAGTTATGCCCTGCCCGATGACGAGTCCGTTGCCAATACTTCTTGGAAGGATACCTATTCGGACATGGGTAGTTTGCTTGAAAGTAGATCTAGTATAGCCCAAACGGAAAGTCTAGACTTCGTGCCTAGAAGATTGCTTCAAAGAGATAGCATTGAAGAAATTCCTGAAGACACCGCGAGCAAAGGAAGTATCCAACCCAGCGATAGCTTTGAGTACGCGGATTCTGAAGACAGGTTCAGGATAAAGCAGATGGAAAGGATGTGGTGTGGACACGAAAAACCATGGAAGTCGCCTCAAATTCAGAGAAGGCATTTGGTCCAACAAAAGAGGATTAAAGAATACATTGATAAAAAAATGAAAGAGGCTAAGGACAGTGAATCCGAAGATACTGACGATGAGACAACCGGTTGGTCTATCATTAAGGATAATAAAAAGGAAGACCAAGATCCAAAGAAGATTGCAGAGGTCGTGAAGAAGTGTGCCGAACAGAAGGTGCTGAACAATGTGAAGCCAAATACTGAAGTTACTATTACTCCAAGTAGAACTCCAAGCATCATGGCCATAAAGCAGCGGTTAAGCTTAGATCCGTCTTTGAGTTCTCCGTTTACACTTCTTCCTGGTGTCTTCACTGAGCAGAGAACAGTTGCAAGGCGTTTTGGAACGATTGTGGACGTTTTTAAGAAGCCTGGTCATCATGTCGGTCCTGCCAAAAATCCTGACTGTACATGTGAACATTGCAGGATGCACTTCCAAATGTTTGGAATTCGAGGAAGGGCTCGAAGTTGGGGAGATTCTAACGTCACAATGAACTGGAAGCAAATGGGAAGGAACTCAATGCCTCCTGACGATAAGTCTCCTTCTTCCCCAATGGAGGAAAACAAAATCGAATACACTGATTTTTGATATGAATGAACACGATGGATCGAACGAAGAAAAACGATAAATGCTTTTTGAAATTTGTACATTTATTAAACGGCATTTTTAATTAGCTAGATTTTTTGTAATTTTCTGTTGTCAGCGATGGTGTTTTCTCGAAAAAAAAATAAAGTTAAATGTTTTTTATTTGATCCATTTTTAGTGTTCCTGTGCTGTTATGCGTCCTTTGACAACAGGAGATTATGTTTTATTATTGTGTGCGCACTGAATTGTCCACCTTTCTGAGTCAACTTGGTGAGTCTTCTACTGTTTGGTGGATTTAATGTGTTTTATTAGTCATGTTGAATCTAAATCATCGGTATTCAACTGGGTAGGAGGTGACATAAAGAATGATTAAAATGCACGCTGTCATCAGTTTTCTTAATTCACCCGTCCTCCTTGAGCTGTGATAATGCAAATATTGTGAATAAGCAAAATCACCCATGAAAAAGATGAACAAGACAAATCCAACACATCCAAATTCTTAGTATTTTAAAATAGTGATATATATTTTATTTAGGCCCAAGCTAGCCTGGAGGCCAGCAGTAAAAAGTTAGATTTGCTCAGAAAGTCGCTGGAATTGCGAAAGAAAGAGTTACCCCCAGACAGCAGGATGGCCAAGCTCCTCCAACGCGAGCTACAGAGTGTCCAACAAGCCAGCCCATTGCCAGTACAGTACACCAGCTTGCAGCCATTTAGAGAAGGTTCAGATGGGAATAAACTAACCAGTTCCTCATCAACTGTGGGAAGAAGTGCATTAGTAACCGGTGTGTAGTTCTCAAATTTTAACTAAGCCTGCGGATGACCAATTTCTTCTTGTTACCTTAGGAACTTTGGAGGTGCGTCTGATGGGTTGTCAAGACCTCTTGGAGGATGTTCCCGGACGAGCAAAGAAGGACAAAGATGTCACCTCGAGTCCATCGGACTTGCGAAACTTTATGAAGGGCGTCACAGGGAGAAGTTCCTCGAAAAGCTATAGCGTCAAAGACGAGATCAGTAACGAGATCATGGCCGTCTTGAAGCTGGATAATCAGACTGTAGCGCAGACAAGCTGGAAGCCATGGTCTCAACAGGCATGGGATCAAAGGTACTACTGTCAGGGAGGATCCAGAATCTTTGGTAACTCTTTTTGTTTTAGGTTCTCCATTGAGCTAGACAAATCGCGCGAGCTTGAGATTTGTGTGTACTGGAGGGATTGGAGGTCGCTATGCGCTGTCAAGTTTTTGAAATTGGAAGAGTTTATTGATGATGTTCGTCACGGTATGGCTCTGCAGTTGGAACCACAAGGCTTGCTTTTTGCCGAGGTATGTTCTTTCTTTGTTGGTAGAATACCCATGACATATAACAAACAATACTCTGTATGCAATAGCTGGACTCCCAGCTAGACCCATAATAGCTTATGTTCTGGTTTTAACTTTTCATTTTTTGCACAGATTTCTCTAAGAAGTTCTAAGACAACACTTAATGCATCCAATAAAATTCCAAATTACAGATCAAGTTCCTCAACCCTATGATCACCAGACGGCCGAAGTTGAAGCGACAACGGAAGATCTTCAAGCAGGAAGTGAAGAACTTCCCGAGGGCGCCACAGATGAACATCAATGTGGCAACATGGGGCCGCCTCTTGAAAAGGAGCGCCACGTCAACGCCAAGCCCTAGAGTTCCGCCGAGTCCTCCCGAACCAAACGATTCGTTCGGGCCGCCGCCGGACGATAAACCAGAGACGCCCGGAGAGACTCCGGATCCCCAGATTGGCGGTTTGGGCGGCCATAGGCCTTTGGGTATCGGGATTCCGGTACTTCCGCCAGAATTGCCGCCCCTTCCGCCTTCGGTGCCGCCGCCGGTTGCCAAGAAGAAGCCACCGCAGACCCCACCTCCATTGCCACCACGCTTGGACTTGGATGAGGTAGGTCTCAAAGGTTATGGTGGAATTTCGGGGTTATTTGGTGGGGATGTTGTTGAGGTTTTTTAATATTTCAATTAATTTGTAGGAAAGTTTTCTTGCACAGTTGTGGGATTTTTATTTTGATTTAAATGATTTTTGATGGAAATCTTGGGAACGTTGAAGGAAATTATTGTGTTTTTACCTGTAATAGACCTGTAATAGGCTGAATGTGACAACATAATCAGTAATCATAATGTTTATGTATTAGTTCTGTATAAACATCATTTAAAAATTTCTTTAATCAATTCTTGCAGGGCAGATTCTAATAATAATGTTACTTACATTTAACTACAATCTTAATGTCAAGTGTTTTTTTTTTTTTTTTTTCAAAATTGAATGTATTTTTTGCTTGTTCTTTTTGTCTTATTGTGTATCACCTGTTCTCAAGATGGCTTATCTCTAAATAACTTTATATGGAAGATGTACAGAAGTTTAGTTTGTTCGAGTGCCACCAGAGGGCAAATTGGTATTCAAATCTGAGTAACAGGCAGTTTGCAATACACAAATGTCAAACAGCATTTTTTAAAATGTTGATAGATCACAGCACAGAGTGTAAAACAATGCACAAAAAAGCTTGACAACGCTACTTTAAAAATAGAGGTTATATTGTAAGACCTATGTCGCCACCAATTTTACTGCCAACGACTAGTGAATTGACATCATCTTTAGCAAGATAATATTTACGTACACTAGACTCTTGCTAATCCCAGTGCATATGACTTTATTGTTTATTCTGGAATTATTTATTCCCTAATTTGGAACATATGTGCTTTTCAAGTAAACATTATGTATAGTCCATTTGTTGGTCCAAAATGTGCCTGTTTAAGTTTTTTGTTGTTGCTGTGTTATATTCACTTTTAATCCAATACAAGGGATATTTTGGAAGCTTCATTCTTCTTACTGCTACATTTATAACAATATTGCATTAAACACTAGCAATAATAATAATAATAATAATAATAATAATAATAATAATAATATTTACAACTACAGCAGTAATTGTATTTAAAATAATATTATTGTGATAAATAAAATCAAGAAATTTTCAAAAACCTATTCAACAACTTCCACTGCCTTTATTTGCTTGGGATATGTAGGTATGTACGTCTCGAGGGTTGTAGTACGCACCTATTTTTGCATTGGTAGTGGCTCTCGATTGGCTATAGTTGTGCACCCAAAACGCTATCGCTTTTGCAGACCCTGGCACTGAGGGAATTTGACTTCCTGAATGAGGAGCGCGAGTACACGAGGCCCGGGCCTCTGATTATCCATTTCCCCGTCGCAGCCGCACCCTCGGCACCGCCACAGCAGTTGGACGTTCCACCTACCCCGGAACCCGTCATCGAGTTCCCCGACGACGAGGTACGACATCCCTGCCTTTGGTTGCACTAACCTATCTGTCGTCGTTACTATTATTACGATGTGTACTTTTTTTATGTAGTAGCGCCATGCAAGGATAACAGTGAGCACATTTAGTTCAAATAAGCGCATAACGCCATGGAGATGACACATTTTTCTTTTCTCTGTTTCTTTACGGTTGACCCTTTAAGTATGGATTTTACTTTTCTGGTGTGGGGTTTTGTTGTGGCACCAATAGTTGAAGGGTTAATTCAATGTATGTGATGTTAGTTGATGTAAATATGTAATTTTGTTGTAGAGTTGTTGAGTATTTGTTTACTTGTGTTTACATTGTCCTTGTGTGCGTTTTAGTTATCTATTCTTTTAACTTATTTCATCTTTACAGTTTATTTCACACATATGCATGATAACCAAAGTAGAACACAAATTATAAAGCATTCTATATTAGTTACAGTTGTTGTCAACTAATATTGTACATATATTTTAATTTATGCTATTTTATAACCTGAGAAATGTTTTCTATTTCACAGCAGAAGTACAACAATGTTTCTATTTCCATCTACATAAAAAGTAATATACACGTTGTTAAAACAAGTTGTCTTCATATGAAGAAAATTTCATTATTTCTTTCGCAGAAAATTTTATTATTCATTACAGTTTATGCTTAGCTTAAGACATAGTGTAAGTAATTTTTACATGGTGGGCCAAGAACGCGACTATCTCTTTCTAAAAAACTCAGTCTGTCTCTATCTACCTCGCTCCGAAATTTGCAATTTTGCCAATAGTTGGAAAAATCACCAAAGAGTGTTATCAAGCATTAGAAATATCACCAGAACATTATTAATATATACTAATCGAAGGTCGGTGCTTTACAATTAGAACAATATTTACAATTAGAAATTTTCGCAATAAGAATTTTTAATATTGCTACTTTGGTTTCACAGTAGACTCAGTTCTCAGTGTTTACTACTGACTTTGGTAACAATGGAATCCACCAACCAATATAGCTGCCACATTTTCTAAATTTATTAACGATAAATGTGGTACTCGTTTTGTAAGACGTATTGTCCATAGTAGTACAGAAAGAAAAATTTAAAGAATAAAAATTATTAGTTATGCTAGAATACTGTAATGGTGTCATCTATGTCGCTTCGAGTAGGAGCAATAGATGGCCATGGCAGCAACGACAATTTTTGTAAACTACCATGCATTGCTGTTTGAACAAAGTTATTCAATGTGGAGTATTTGGAATAGTTGCCAGACAAGAGTATGGTTAAATTTTCTAAATAGGAATTATATTTTAATAAAAAAAAAAAACAGAAAAAATGAAAACATTTATTTTTGCAGACAAGTTGCATCACTTCACATCTCGCTACGAATTGTCCGAAAAGTGGGGAGTTCTTGGCCCACCATGTAAAAATTACTTACACTATGGCTTAAGACAAAGAAATCTTTCATCAAATTTTAAATTGTTTGTTAACCCAATAGGACAGTTAAAATAATATAAACTCAAGTAAGATGAAACATTCCATATAATTTTGAACTTATATTTTAGCTGTTTTAGCGAACTTATATTTTTAGCTCATTTTTTTTTAATTGGTCTCACATTTTTTGTATTTTTGTTTTAATTATTGGCCTGTTGTAGTGATTTTGATATGATCCGTAAGCATGATCTTATGATGAATAAAATTTTCTTAAAAATGGTTTTTTCCATAAGAAGACACAACCACGCAATTGGTTTGTTAGAAGTTTGTTGGGTTCTAGTCTATCTCCTACAAATTTTTTAGAATATAGATGTTCATACCAGTCTTTTTATATAAATATATTTTCAAGATGGTCGCCACATTCGGTCCACCGGAAGTAGACTAAATCTTTGCCATTTTAAATGAAATTGTATTTTTTTATTTTCTCCATACAAAGTATCCATACAAAAATATATTGACTATGATCAGGATTATTTATACCTGGTGCTTTTTGTTTTCGAGTTATTTTAAGTTCAAAGTTTTTCTAAAAATTATGATTTGTAAAACCGCATTTACGAGCTGCTGAAAAATTAAATTACCATATGTCCATATTCAATTGCAAAAAGCTTAAAATTTTTAAAACACTTGTAGACAATTAAATTCTATATCTAATAGGCTAATCAAATATGGGGTGTTCTATATAATAATTTATTTCGTTTTGCAATTGCATATGGTGAAACAATAATTCAATTTTTGAACAGCCTGTATAGACCAATAAATAGTGAAAATTGTTAGAAACGCTTTAAAATTAAAGTACATAACTTGAAAACAAAATGCACCACATATCAACAATCCTGCTCAAATCCTGGAGAATTACAATGTGGAATAAAAATGTACTTTTGGTTGACCGGAAGTGGCGGCCATTGAAAATATTTTGGATAAAAATACCGGTATGAACAAGCTCTACATTCTGAATTTAAAAAATGGTAGAAGTAGATGTAGAATCATTGTTGTAGATATTAAAATAAATGTACATTAAGTGAATTAAGACGAAACAAATTACTATTAATTCAAATTGTATTGAGTTTTTGTTTGGACATTTTCAATCCTATTAACTTTCAGTGGTTTGAAGGAATTATAGTAGATACTCGACAGTATTTTTTTTCCTGTTTTTCAAATTTAATACTAATAATTTTAATATTATTTATAACTTTTGATTTAACTGCCCAAGCACTTGCAAAATAAACGTATCACTTATTAAAATCTTTTGTGACCAGATTCCCATATATGACCAGGCCAATGTACCACGGCGCATGCCTCCTCGTGAGCTGCCAACGTTGAACCACCGTGACTCAGCCTACGAGTCTCGCCGCCACTCGCAGTTCACCGGCATGTCAATGGAAAACTTCAAGCTCACTAGCGTCTTGGGCCGCGGTCATTTCGGCAAAGTTATCCTGTCCCAATATCGCAACACCGGCGAATACTTTGCCATCAAGGCCCTAAAGAAGGGCGACATCATCGCTAGAGATGAAGTGGAATCCCTTCTCTCCGAAAAACGAATCTTTGAAGTTGCAAACTCGATCCGTCATCCTTTCCTCGTCAACTTGTTTGCTTGTTTCCAAACGGACGCTCACGTATGCTTTGTTATGGAATATGCAGCCGGAGGTGATTTGATGATGCACATCCATGCCGATGTCTTCACCGAACCGAGAGCTGTGTTTTATGCTGGCTGCGTCGTTCTCGGTTTGCAATTCTTGCACGAGAATCGTATAATCTACCGAGACTTGAAGTTGGATAATTTGCTTTTGGACACGGAGGGTTTTGTGAAGATTGCTGACTTTGGTTTATGTAAAGAGGGAATGGGCTTTGGAGATCGTACTGGGACGTTCTGTGGGACACCGGAGTTTTTGGCTCCCGAGGTATTGACGGAGACTTCGTACACCCGGGCAGTGGATTGGTGGGGCTTGGGTGTTCTGATCTTTGAGATGCTTGTTGGAGAGGTAAGTTTGTTAATTTTCTGTATTGTGTTTTATTGTTAATGCATTGATTTTATATTTGTAGTCACCCTTCCCTGGAGATGATGAAGAGGAAGTATTTGACTCGATTGTGAATGATGAGGTGCGCTATCCCAGATTCTTATCGCTCGAAGCAATTGCAATTATGAGAAGGGTGAGTTTTTGTCATTATATTGTTTATTTCTGTGAACGGCAATGATGACTAGCAAATTGACTTAATCGTGTTGAGTTGTCTTACTATTATTTTTATTTTCTATTTTATGTGGGGTTGTGGAAAATTAAGTACAGTTAATAATACAGTGCAACCTCGATTATACGAACACACTATTATCCTGCAAATAACCATTATCGCATTATGTATTTATTTGCTGAATAAAAATTTATAATCTTTTAACAATCATTTAAAATCTGTACCTAAGTGCATGACTTATTTGTTGCTGACCTTTAGTGGAATTATTATTTAGTATAAATTCTAGTTATAATTACACAAAAAGTTGCCAACATTGGTTCTATGCATGACTTCAAATTAACCAATACTTCAGATAATGCTATTTAAACCATTTTGAAGCTATATTCGGTAATCCGGACAAATTGATTACCCGGACACTCCCCTTGCATTTAATTGTCCGGATATTCGAGGTTGCACTGTACTGCGTGAATAATAATTAGTGTCACTGCTATTGGGCCATAATTTTTGGTGTTGTTTTCTCTTCCCTTGTAAATAGGTGCCATTATTTTCTTTTTCAAATGTCTTTTGAAAATATTTGTATGGATGACATCTTGGGAAAGTTTACAATTAGAGGTGTGAATTAGAAAACATTATTTTAGTCGGAACAGAAAGCGGAACTGAACCGATATATGTCTTGTGTTGCACCAGATTAAAACTGGAATGGAAAAAAAATAACGTTTTGAAGCTCTGATTGTTTGTCGCAATTTGTTTTTTACTTTACCAATTACTTTGTGCATTTTGGAGTGACCCAGTTGTTTTTGGTAGTAGTTGAGTTGAGTGTTGTTTTGTGATACTAGTTTCTCGGCTAATAGGATTAGTTGTATCTACTATATTCTCAAGGGCATCTTCTGTTTGCCGTTTTAAAGTCAAATGAGCTTGATTTAATTCTATTTCCGATATGCAAATTTATCACAGCCCAAAGTTTGCTTTAATTATGTTGTTTTTAAAACAGTTTTTGGTAGTACTATATTTTGCTCTCTATTATTGAACTTACTGTTCTTTTCATCTGGTTGTAATCTGATATTCTGGATTTTCTTGTCTATTAAATTTATCTTTTCCCCTAAACCGTTATATGATGTTCTCTGTGCCCCAGCTGTTTCCTTCTCTTTTCTGATTTTTTATCAGTTTCAACCACATTCAAACACATGATAAAATTCATTACAGTTATTGCGTAAGAATCCTGAAAGACGTTTGGGATCCAGTGAGAGAGATGCTGAGGATGTGAAAAAGCAAGCATTCTTCCGAAATATCAATTGGGACGATTTACTCCATAGGAAAGTAAAGCCTCCATTTGTACCAACAGTGGTAAGTATCCTATTTACTATTGTCTCAACCTGCATTGACAATTTCTAATAAAATGGATGGTATAAAAACAAATAATTTTTCTAGCGCTCTTTGGAAGATGTGAGTAACTTTGATGAAGAGTTTACATCTGAAAAGCCTCAGCTGACCCCACCTAAGGAGCCAAGGCCGTTGACTGAACAAGATCAACAGCTGTTCCGTGACTTTACATACATGGCGGATTGGTGCTGACATTAGATGCTTGGCGCTGTTCCACTTGCGCTTTACAACTTTAAGAAACACCATTAAGGAGCTTAGCTGAAGGAGGATTGCAACATGTTTCTGGGTTTGGGTTAACAGTTGCCGGATATATAACTACATAGTATATAAAGCATAATACGTATGCTACTACATGTCTATACATAATATGCGCATATATGTCTTTCGTCCAGTGCTCTTACAGTAGGTAGTCGTATTTTTAATTGTTTATATATTTTATTGAGAGTAAAACTGCATTAGTTTTTTTATTATTTAATTTTATTCTTCGTAGGTAATTTTTTTAATATTTATGGAAATTAGGTAATTGCGTCATTGTAGGTTTTTAAATTCTTCAATTTCTAGCCGTTATGTATCCGTTTGCCGATTAAACCGTGTATATAGTATTAGTTTTCTGTAGCTCGTTAAATTGTTAGGTAGTTAGTCTAAGTGTAAATGATCGCTCTTCCAATGTATTCGAATTGCAATTTTTATATTATAATAACGTTGCTTAAAAGAGGTTTTACTTTTTGTTTTTCTCTGGCAAGTTGGGAGTACATATATAATTTTTTCTTTTATTGGAAGTGCCTGTTGTCCTTTGACCGCTTTATATATTTAAAAAATATTCATAATGCTGAATCATTGTTGTACATAGTTTACTAATTGTAATGTAATCATATTTTTTGATGCTTTAACATATACATAAATAAATATATATTATATACTGAAACAATAATTAACATATTTAAACTATGTAAGTTTTCATACCATAAATGTATTAAACAACAAATATTAAACATTTTGTTTTAGTTACCCTGCTCACATCGTGCAATGAAAAATATCGTGGGTATGTATGTAGCAGTGCTCATACATACAATAGTTTACAGAAATTGTAGTGCCCAAACAAAGCAATGGATTGGGCTGAAATACGAAATTCAAATTATGTCAAATTACAAGTAAACAAACTGGATTCTTTTGTGACAATCTAACAACCGGAACTGGCAAACGTTAAATGCGTTTTCTTAGGGATTCATTTGATTTTGACCAAATTGATACCTGCTCTTCCTCCGATGATTTTAAATATACGGTAGAACGTCGATAATCCGGACATCAAAAATCCAGACCGTCAATAATCCAGATTCAATTCTGGTGGAAAAAAGTTGAAGTGAATACATACATACATATTTGTCAAACAAAAGCGTTGATGAGACAGGCTGGGCGGGATACAGTATTCAGTAAATGTGTAAATAAATACTTATGTGCACATTGTACATTATATATGTATGCATATTACTCTTTATGTTCATTAAAATATATTATAAATGTTCATAGTAATTAACGTTTTATCAATCTCCTCCAATTATTTAACTACTGAAAGGAATTATTAACGGTTTTAGTAAGTTTTCTTGTTGTTATGAACACAAACGACCGTTTTCTGTTCTTTTTGAAAATCCGGCCATTTTGATAAACTGAACCGGTCACAATTAATCTGAATTATTGACGCTCTACTTATGTACTAATTTACAGTTATAAGCGTTTATAGAAGCAGTTAGACAGAATCCACAGGCTTTGTCACTGTAGTTGTAAACTGACAGATTTTGATAAACGTCAGTATCAACTGACATGACATTGTATTATTTTATGAGTGACATTTGGTTGGGGTCCTGATTTTGACCAAATTGATACCAGCTCATCCTCTAGCGACTTTAAATATGTATACCAATTTACAGTTTAATGGGATGAGCAATTTATGCGCTAAAAGCGCTTATAAAAGCAATTTGACAGAATCCACTTTGTGGCTGACATGACTTGACATTAAATATTATTCTATGACTGGCTTCAGGTTGAGGTCCAGAATGGCTATGGCTTCACAAAAGCAAACAATAGCAAACGTGTTAGAACACTTGTTTTAATCATTTATAATTATTAATAATAAATTTACCAACATAAATTTAAGAAAAAGATGAATTAATGGCAACCTAGGTTTTTTTTATTAAACACTATAATAAACGTCTACAGAGACAATGTCAACATAATTTTTATCCACCCACTCTTTAAAAACTCACTCCTTTTATCGAAGTGAGTAGTAACCCTTTAGTACACTAGAGCGTCGATAAACCAAACATTTACTAAAAAAAGCAATGCGCAATACTACTATAATTAAAAATTTGTTTTTCTTATATGCTTATTGGAATATATTGCTGAGTTGAATAAAACCCAAGGCAATCCGAATTAGTGAATCATCCGGATTATTGAGACCTTTTTAAAAGTCACAAAAATATGTTAATCATGGACGTACCAACTCCATACTTAATAGTCAACACTTTTCCAAAACAGTTCTAGTTTAAAAAATATCTTTCTTCAATCTTCTGTAAGCGGTGATTAAACTGATTACTGCTGAAGCTGCAGTCGCTTTAAGCAATTAATCTCTGAATTACATGCTAGATTTTTTTATTATATAAAACTAAATACAAATAGTCTGCAAATATACTAAAATTTATTGTACTGCACACTGAGGGTCTGGAATAAGATTAGTTGATTATCAAACTTCTTTCTAAAGCAAACAAATCTCTAAGAAGTTCTACACTTCCAGGATATAAAACATTTTCACTAGTGTTCTACCAATCTTCAAATAAGATAAATTGTTTTACATGTTTCAAAGAAGGGAAAAAAACTTTGGGCAAAATGTGATAGAATTCTTTTCTGGAAACCAGGTGAAAAAGTTACTGTCAATGACACAGTTAAAAAATATAATGAAAACAAGATATGTATGATGCTAATAAGATTCTAAATACGATACTACGATACAATAAAGAACTACCTTGGGAGAAGAGGCATAATTTGATGAAAAAATATTTTTATTAGGATTTATAATTGAACATTTTTGGCAACTATATCTTCAAAGCACAAAGAACTATTTGCCTCACCAAACATGTTACACTGTTTGACTGATCTAACACTGTTACAACATTGCACAACTTTGAACTTCTGTGATGATTGATATGTAGCATTTTAATTTCATACATGCAACATTTTTGTTGAATGTTAATACGACACCTGACATTTTGTCAACATAAATGCAACATTTTTATACAATGTTCATCAACATCCCATTAGAAACATAAATGCAACATATTTGTACATTTATTTGACGATAGGGGAATAAGTAATACATTTAAGGGGTCTTACAATGATAAAGCTCTTAGATAAAGCTTTTTTTTATGGGAAAATTATTTCTCTGGTAATATGTGTTGTGACAGTAGTATTGTTAACATCTCTATTTTTTCTTCGTTACAGTAGTTGCAGAAATAAAGCAAATAAATCATATTATACTGAAATACCAAAACATAAATACATCAAACTGGTAGACATATTTATCAACACATTTTATCTTTATGTGCACGATAAGAAGTGGGACAGATAACAAATTTTAGCCTAATCCGTTTTGGCACTATCGCGTTCACAGACATACATACACACAGTCATTTTTGAGAAACCTTTGCAAATAGAGTTAAGGGACACAAAAACGAGTATTTTCTCTGAAATTTAAAAAAAAATCTGTGGATTGGAGTACTTTCCTTCTAGGGTATTAGTCGTAAAGTAAAAAGAGGGGAAATCTCTTACATAAAGGGACTACCTCTTATATCAAAAAAAATTATAACTAATATGCATTAATTCGTAATAATACAATTTTTTTATACCATTACAAACATGTTAATACAATGCTTAAATGGTACATAAATGTAGATTTATTTGCAAATATATGATTCTTTAACATGTTAGCATCTTCTAATTAAAAAGTTGTTTAAATGTTATAAAAATGTTGGCATTTTACATTTTTGTAGTAGTACATAACATGTTGCATAGATATAACAGTTATAACTGCTACATAATAATAGAGTAGTTTTGAACTGAGAAGAGCACAGTGACATATACAACCAATTATACCCAGTGTATGGTTTATAATTGACCTGCGTATATTTGGTTGCATATACAACTGTGCTCTTTTTAGTTTGAAACATCTAAAACATTACACCAACATTACAGTCATGTTTTCTAGTTTAGTAGTGGGATTCTCATATTAATAAACTTATTTGAAAAAGACATTTCTGAATAAAAAATAAGAACAATACATCCATTTCCAATTTATTCACACAATTTTGTTACCCATTAGCCTTAACTATTTTGATCCGATTTGTAAATCTTTGTATCCTTAGGGATTGTAACAGGAATTCCGAACATTGCAGCTTGCTCTATAATTGCCCGGTGCTTCTCCAAGTCAGTGTCGTGCTGCTCGCGCCTTTCTTCAAAAGAGATGTGACGCACCTCTGGAACGGGCTTAGCAATACCATCGGAAATTTGGTAATAGACACATGTAGAATCCGAATCTACAATACTTAAATAGATGCTACAAAAAAAAGGACAAAATCATTTTTTATACCATAAATAACAAAGATATTCAGCAATATAAAAGCCTAGGAAATTAAGCTTGCTAACCTTTTAGCATCAGAACTGTCTAAAGCAATGAATTTTTGCATATCCGCAAACGACACTCGATCAGAAATGGCAACAGGAACGAACACTGATGTTTTACTCAATTTCGTAGGTTTACCGGTGAGATATAGGGATTGCAACACCTTATTGTAGTGATACTCAACATCCCAGTACTTTCTCACTAAAATTTAAAATATGTAGTCAAAATAAACAACAAGAAGTAAGGTTATACCTTCGCATAATTCCGAATATACTTGAAGCGCAATGGCAGCTTGTTTTCTACTTTCGCATCCAAGACCCATAAATTCGTTTATCTAAAAATACAAATAATTATAGAGAATGATTATTTTTAAATAAAATTAATATATTACAAGTTTGATATTCATTTTGGGTTAGTTCTGCCCTCAGCGCCATCGCTTATGACGTTTTGCTACTGATGGTTGTAGATCGGTAATGCAGGTCCCGAATCACTCAACTTCGTCGATCTGGGGTCCACTTGGTGTGTTGAATTGCCTGTTTGGAGGCCGGTAACTCCCCGCGTTGGTGTACAATCTCATCACGATCGGTTTGCAGGTGTTTTCTATTTCTTTCTTTTTCTCAACATACTCGGTTTCGGCAGTATCTTTATGAGTACTCATCCAATTCAGGGCGTCGTCGCACGTTTTATCTAAGACTTTCTTGTCTTCCTTAGGTATCTTTGTTGTAATACTTTGGTCGTCGACCATGGCTTTAATCTGATAGACGTATGTTTCTAGTTCGTTCTTAGCTGCAATGGACGCCCGGACGCGCTCGTCATCTTCTCTAAATCTTTCAGCATCGGCGATCATCTTGTCTATCTGCTGCTTGGAGAGCCTTCCGCGGTCGTTTGTGATCGTGATCTTGTTTTCCTTCTGCGTGGCCGTTTCTTTCGCAAACACGTGAAGAATTCCATTGGCATCAATATCGAAAGTAACTTCAATCTGATAAAAAGAAACATTTTTAGTCAATTCATATCTCAAAAATACATTTAATATTATGTAAATAATTAATCATTCTGTCATACCCAACAAAATGATATATTTATGTGAATCGTATAATCTGCGTTGGCTGATATCGACTTCTTGAGATAAGTTAAGCCATTAAAATACTTTGTCCATGTTTATGTAAATACCTTACCAGATAATAAACGTACCTACCTGGGCCCTGTTTCATAAAACTACTTAGCAATTTTGCGAACAAAGTGCAAACAAAGTTTCTGTTTTCATAAAATATTCAGTGTGGTTTTAGACAAAAACACTCTACCATAGATCAAGTCCATAGAATAACGAACATAATAGAAAAACCACTAGAAGAAAAGCGTATTTGCTCAACAGTCTTTCTTGAGGTATCACATGCTTTTGATAAGGTTTGGCACGAAGGACTTATCTGCAAATTGAAGAGTATGCTACCCATTCAATATGTCGAGCTACTAACTTCATATATATCCAATAGACTATTCCGAGTTAAGCAGATGAATGAATAATACTCATCTCTAAGTCAAATAAAAGCAGGAGTGTCCCAGGGCAGCGTCTTGGGACCAATACTCTGTTTACTTTACACCAGTGACTTATCACAACCAGAAAACGTGACGATCGCCACATTTGCGGATGACACGACACGGCAATTATGGCTGTAGGAAAAACCGTTGATGAAACAACGCGAAAACTTCAATATGCTTGTGACCAAGTGCATCTATGGACCAAACAATGAAAAGTCAAACTCAACGAACTAAAATCAGTTCACATCAACTTCACCAACAGACATACAAAGGGGGACATACCTCCAGTCAGAATAAACGATGTCATAGTGCACGTCAATATAGCAAAGTATTTGGGAATGACCCTAGATGAAAAGCTCAAAACAAAGTACTAAGGAACATCGTCAATGCCCCTTGGTACATACAGAATAGGGACCTACACCGCGATCTTGGAGTCTCATCTGTAATAGACGAGATAACAAGATTCGCCGAAAGGCACTAATCTCACCTTCATCATGTCAACGTACAGGGCTTGAGGCGACTGGTTTCAAAGTCTTATTTCTTAATTTAAATCCCTTACGTGGACCATTACATGGGTTGATAATGCATTGTGCATTTAATAATAATAATTTTTATTGACTATAAAATGCGCTTTCACCCGCCCACCACTTCGTTCTAAACCCGAACGCACTATATTCTTTATTCTTTATTCAATTTTGTGAAGCCAGAGCCACTCTGGACCCTACCTAACGTCAGTTTCTGTGACATAATGACATTTGTCACACTAACATTTAAAGTCATGGCGTGTCAGTGGCACTGACGTTTGTCAAAATCTGACAATTTGCAACACAGCAAGGAAGGCTGTGGATTCTGTCAAGCCGCTTCAATAAAAGCTATTAGCGCCTAAACCGTTCATCCCATTGATCTGTAAATAAGTATATTTAGGTATTTAAAATCACTAGAGGATGAACTGACATTAGTTTGGCCAAAATCGGATAAATTCCGAAGAAGACGCATGTAACATTTGCCACTTCCGGTTGTCAGGTTGTGGCCAAAACCAATCCAGTTCGTCCTCCGGCAATTCTAAATAAGTATGAAAAATTTCAGCCCGATCGGTTGTACCGTTTGGACGCTATCGTGTTCACAGACATATATACCCACACACATACACACACACACTTACATACATACATATTTAGTGGATATGTCATTTGAAGACAAGGGATAGTTGTTGTGTTAACTGGAGGTAATAAACGAAGACCTTGCGAGTGAATCGCTCAGTGAGACCACGTTATTTTTATAATAAATATTCTTCCATTGGGCAACATTTGCTGGTGATATTATGTGTGTAAGACGTAACTGGTATGGTTTTCTTTGCGGCGAACGAGATCATTTCGGCCAAATGCGGCCATGCAAACCATATTATTGTGAAAGTACATAAAATAATGTGTAATTGCGCAACATTTACCGTTGGTGTTACTTCAATGTGCGATTCGTTTTTTTGGCTTGACTTTTTGAAAAGGAGCTCGAGGAGTGAGGACCTTCTGACCATTTGCTATCTGGCATATCAGATTATTACAAAAGGAGATATATTTACCTATAGATAAAAAAGGTATTTTTATGTCAATATTGCCAAGATAATAGATATGTTAAACTTTCTAAGAGGTATTTTATTTGAAGGCCTTCCGGTAGTGCGTTCATGCAAATAGATTTAAAAAGTACTTATTTTTATTTATAATTGATCAACATTATTTTTATCTAAATAAGGTTTTAAAATTGTATTTCTATTTTTACTGAACAATTTGGACTGGGTTGGAAAAAGCCGTTTGACACGATCAAAAATAATCAAATTGACCTTCGTCTTTAGAGATTAGGGGAACCATTGACTAGTGGATCAGCAATGGATCGTTAATTTAGATATGTTAAATTAAGTTCTGGTTTATCCACTTGCACGTAAAGTCCTATGTATAGATATGTCAAATTTTGTTGGTGTGTTACAACTCATTCAATCATGGTGTACAGAAATCATCACTTCCTTCTTTTATTCACGTTCTATGTACTGCCACTAACATATGTCTGTATTAATGTCAAATAATTGTGCAACGAAATCCACTTATCTGGCACATGGCTAATCAGAACTTTATAGGCAGGTGAATAAACTAGCCCTAAGTCATACAACTCTAAACATTTTCGGCGCATCCGCCAGTTTGATTAAAGCCGTACCTGTGGAACTCCGCGAGGTGCTGGAGGAATACCGCTTAGATCAAATTTCCCCAGCAGATTATTATCCTTGGTCAAGGCTCTCTCGCCTTCGAAGACTTGAATCAGAACGCTTGGTTGATTATCCGCGTATGTCGAAAATATCTACAAAGGCAATCAAAAAGGTCGATTCGCGTTTCCTTGTGCCTGATCGCACCTGATAATGTCACTGACCTGAGTGTGCTTCGTCGGTATCGTCGAGTTTCTTCTTATCAGCACGGACATAACTCCGCCTGCCGTTTCGATGCCGAGAGATAGAGGTGTTACATCAAGGAGGAGTAAATCTTTGACGTTGCTCGACTGATCACCAGATAATATAGCGGCCTGGACAGCGGCTCCGTAAGCCACCGCCTCATCCGGATTAATGGATTTATTGAGCTCTTTGCCGTTGAACATCTCCTGGAGCATGGACTGGATCTTTGGAATTCTTGTCGAACCACCAACTAGTACGATGTCGTTGATCTGAAATTCACATGTCGCAATGAGGTATCGGGGTTAGTCGTGCAACGCAAGTACGGAAGTTATAAACACGGTTGACAGGAGTTTATTACAAGGTAAAAGTCAATATACCCCTAATTAATCTATAGGGCATATCAAACTTAGACTTCTTAAAACTTTTCTCCTCGTTGTATAAGAAGTTGTAAAATATCTTTCCATAATTTTACCACGCATTTTAATTCTGACAATGTTTACATCGTGTGAACTCTCCTGAGATCAACTGCCTCGAGTAGGCTGCTATCTCTGGAGGACAGTGTGCGAGGCGGGGCAGCTATGATATCTTATCCTCCCATGACTATGCTGCGCGCTCTATGAACAATAAGGTTACTATCGAGGGGTATGTGCTGAGCTAGTATAATCTCTCCTCCCTGTTCGAATACAGAATAATGAGCTTATTGTGGGTTGTAGTTTAAAAAAGAAATATTGACGTAGAATGATCTATATTTCGTAACAGTGCATTGGTACTTTATGTTCATACCCCGGCGACTCCACCAATACGAAGTTTGTATTTGTTATTTGAATTGAGACAATAACAAATATAAAAGAGATGAAGTTCTTGAAGTTATGTTTAATACTGGATTGTTCTAAAACTTACCTCACTCTTCGATAATTTTGCATCTTTGATAGCTTTCTCCACAGGTTCAATCGTCCTCCTAAAGATATCGGAGTTGAGCTCCTCAAATTTTGCCCTGGTGATCGAAGAATAGAAATCGATTCCATCGCACAACGAATCGATTTCGATGTTGGCCTGAGTCGCAACCGACAAGGTTCTCTTGGCTCTCTCGCATGCGGTCTGCAGTCGACGCAGCGCTCTCTTATTCTTGATGATGTCAATGTGATTCTTCCTGTTGAATTCGTCGGCGAAGAACTGGACGAGTCGGTTATCTATATCTTCGCCACCCAGATGTGTATCGCCCGATGTAGATTTCACTTCAAATATGCCGCCTGCTATAAGAAGAACTGACACATCGAATGTGCCACCTCCCATATCAAATATTAAGACGTACCGCTCAGCATCGCTCTAAAATGCAAATGAAAGGTTGGATGCAATAATGAAAAGTAGCCTTACAGTTTGATCTAAAAACAAAGTAGATATATTAGACAAAGGGAATAAGGCCCAGTCTTATTATACCCAAGATAATAGGATATCAATAATAAATAAACTCCAGAATTACTATACTAATATTTATCCTACAGTCAAAGAAATGAAAGACCTATGTATCATGGGTATAGCTCCTCTACATCTTATATAAATACTTGCAATATAGGGCCTAAAGGTCCTACCTTCTTATCTAATCCATATGCGATTGCGGCGGCTGTTGGTTCATTAATAATCCTCTGTACTTCCAAACCAGCAATTGTTCCAGCATCTTTAGTTGCTTGACGTTGGGCGTCGTTGAAATAAGCTGGGACGGTAATGACAGCTTGTGTCACTTTTGTGCCCAGATACGCCTCTGCAATCTCCTTCATTTTACCCAAAACCATCGACGAAATTTCCTCAGGGTAGAAACTTTTCAGCTCGCCTTTGTATTTAACTCCGACCTTCGGCCTACCTTTATCATTGAGCACTTGAAACGGCCACAGTTGCATATCCTGCTGTAGCATTGGATCGGTAAATTTTCTACCGATTAGTCTCTTCGCATCTAAACATTAAAAATATTGTATTTTACTAGTTACAGTAAGAAGCACGATTATTTGAACTAAATTAGGATATACAGTATAGTTGCTTGGTGGGGGCACGCAAATTATCAGGGTTGTTATAAAACACGTTTTTTTTTATTTAAAACAAAAACAGGTTTTTTTTGTTAAAATATGTTTTAAAACATGTTTTAAACTATGTTTTTTTTTTGTTTTTTCTTTTACTTTTTAAGACAAAGTGTCAGAAAACAATAAATTATTGTTTTCCAATATAAATTAGATGGAATTTGGAATCAATTACGTAGGATATGGTTAATGATGATAAAGAGGATAATTCTCAAACTACGTAAACCAACGGAAAAAATGACCTGTTATGGTAGGATCCGAACCCACGACCTTCTGCTTGCCGGGCAGGTGCTCTACCAACTGAGCTACACAACAGGTGTGCAATTCATTTCTTCCGAGAGGCTTGTATGGTATCTGGCTATATTGTAATGTCTTTCATAAGGCGCGATTACTTAACCATCGTCAAGGGGATTCCGAAACTACTCGATAGAGTAGAAATTACAATTAGATGGAATTTGGAATCAATTACGTAGGATATGGTTAATGATGATAAAGAGGATAATTCTCAAACTACGTAAACCAACGGAAAAAATGACCTGTTATGCTAGGATCCGAACCCACGACCTTCTGTTTGCCGGGCAGGTGCTCTACCAACTGAGCTACACAACAGGTGTGCAATTCATTTCTTCCGTGAGGCTTGTAAGGTTGACCATGGTAGAGCACCTGCCCGGCAAGCAGAAGGTCGTGGGTTCGGATCCTATCATAACAGGTAATTTTTTCCGTTGGTTGACATAGTTTGAGAATTATCCTCTTTTCCAATATAAAGGCATGCTCATGGAGATTTAGAGATTTTTGGCGTTGAACAGTAGAAAAAACATGTTTTAAAATCTTTGTTTTAAAACATTTTTAAAACGAAATTGGACTAACACGTTCCTTTTTAGCGAACATAAAATTAAGAGAAAATCAGATTATGGTAGATTGGCTCAAATTAAATGAATTCAGACGCTAACAAACGGATTACAGCTATTGTCAGACACTGCAAAACACTTCAGTTACACCGCTATATGCTTTAGTATGAAGACTGAACAGTTAATATCGTTTTTATCCGCTTTTCCTGCATCATTTATATTCTAATAGGAAAACTTTACACTATTATGATTACGATCTAGATGTAGTCTCAAATCTCTACAAATTTGAATATTTAAAAACATACTTCATGTTGTAATGTATATATTGTAACATATTTAAAATCAATGAAGCAAGCCTATATTTCTGCAGAAGTTCAACACTGAATTATACAATTAGTGGGTTTGTCTCACCGTATATGGTATTTGATGGATTAAAAGCGACTTGGTTCTTTGCTGCGTCACCAATGAGACGTTCCACGTCGTTGAACGCGACGTAGCTTGGGGTTGTGCGGTTTCCTTGGTCATTGGCTATGATCTCAACAACTCCATTCCGAAAAACGCCAACGCAAGAGTACGTCGTGCCCAAGTCTATTCCCACAGGAAGACTCTTGCTCATAGCCATACCGGTAAATCGTTAGTCCAATCCAAACTGCCTTTAGTGTAGGAGCTCTTTTCTTGAAGACGGTGACGTAAAATTTAAAGACATGACCGAAAAATGAATGACAGATCTATTGACAGCGCTTACCGATGTAAATTTCATTTTTCAATTGTTTGTTTTAATGAAATCAAAATCGATTCTATGATCGATTCCTGCTCGATAACGGAAGATGACCTGATATTGTAGTCATTATGTCCAAATATGTCCATAACGAAGTTCATTTTAAAAGAAGATCCAGTCTCTTAACTGAAACTAAAATAAATTTAATATTTATCTTCCATAATTCGGTATTTTTTTGACAGATTGCAATGATCTTTTTAATGTGATACAATTGGGGATGTATTACTTGATTGGCTTACAGTATAATAAAGCACAGTCAACTCTGAACGTACTGCTGTTAAATGTTGAAGTGAAAACACTGCATCATCATGTCGGTTACAGAGGTTCGTTTAAAAAAATTTAAATTTAAATGTCGAAAATTGGGAACTAGGACTAAGAAAATATTCTAGATGATATTCCTCGAATATTTCGGATAGTGCGAGCGGAAAGAAAATTCTCCAAAATCCTTCTCCGAACATTGCAAGTAACTGCGAGGCGCTTTTATCAAATTGCGAACGTCGGCGTCGCCTCGTAGTGTAAATAATAATACAAGTATGGTAGCGGGGTCGTAGAGGGCATGCTTCCGCTCCTGCTTGTTTTATTGATAGAATAAACAACATTCCTTCAAAGCGAGCAAACGCGCCACTCTTGAACGAAAAGAAATAAGTGGCGCGTCGTTGGCGGGCGATTTTTCGCATCGAATACGTGAGCGCCACAAGATCACCCCTGCCTTTACGCTGAGAAATCGCGAACTCCAAGGCGACACGATCAGTGCGGTAGATCAAGGAAGTAAACTTAACAGGGTTGGAATATCCTGAATGTTTTTGTTAAAAACTGGCTTACGTATATGAAGTCGGGGATAATTTGCCTTCATGTTACGCTCGCTCTTATCCAGTTTATGCTTTATTTTCTTAGAAATTATATCCGACATTGAAATCAAAGCCAGGACAATTTTTTTTTCATTTTTCAATTTTATGATACAAGTTGGTTGTAGTTAGTGTTGTTTACTTTGATAATGTTTTCTTATATTCAAAGAATAAACAAACATAAAAAGTCATCAATTCTGTGATGTGTTGAATTTTGCTATGAATTTCTTGAGTTCAAAGATGCTGTCTTATTGTGTTAGCTTACATTTTTTTTTAAATTCACCATTAATTTCTTATTATTAGATCTGTTTGCGGTAACAGTTTCAAACAGTTTGCAAACGGTTTGCAGGCTCGGCCAATGCGATGCCTTGCTATACTATTCCCCTACTCACCTCGCACTACTACGTCTGGTCCAATATAATTCTGACTCCCAACCGTTGGAAACTGTTACTGACCTTTTCACATTTCTTAAATCATCTTAGTTAATGTAATCTAATTTATCATAAATGTAGCGTTTCTTTTGTTGTCGTGAAGACGAACTCAGCAGGTTTACCTCAAAGGTAGTATGTATGTATACATACTAGCTTCGGATTTATCTCAGCGCTGGTCCTTGGTTAGTTACCCGCGTATCCGCACGATGTATTCTAACTTAGACAAAAAGGTGCGAACTTTTTGTCATGTTAGACTAGCTTAGATGAGCTTAAAATACGTTATACTAGCTCAGATCGGACGAATTTAAAACAATGCAAATGGAAAGCGACTATTGTACTTACTGTTACAATAATAGTGATTTGTGATGTAAACTTGTTTGCTCCATACATTCATTTATAGATATTTACGAATATTAAAGTCTCAAATTTAAATATTAATTGACTTCAGTGTATGGTCATTTTTACTTTCCGATTAGTACGCGATTCTAGCGTGTTGTAATCGACGGAAAAAGATTTTTTAGGATTTCTGCAAAATTACGCGTTTTGAAATGTCAAAGTTGGCAAAGTCGAGAAATCAAACCCCCCTCTTCCACTTAACCCTGTTATCGTAAGAACAGAAAAAAATATCTGAGGTGGCCCTCACCCTACATTCCGACTAAATCGTTGGCACAATTAAGTGCCTAAACACTTTTGCATTTATTTAATTTAGTAAGGCCAGAGCCATATCTGGACGCTACTTAACGTCAGTTTCAGTGACAGAATTACATTTGTCAATCTGACATTTAATGTCATGTAATGTCAGTGGCACTGACATTTGTCAAAATCTGACAATTTGCAATACAACCACGAAGGCTGTGGATTCTGTCAAACTGCTTCTAGAAACCCTTATAGCGCCTAAACCCATCATCCCACTGATCTACAAATTGGTATACATATTTAAAGTCACTGGATGGTGAGTTGAGATCAGTTTGGCCAAAATCGAATAAATCCCTAAGACGACGCTTGCAACATCTGCCACTTCCGGCTGTCAGATTGTCATCAAAAAAACCTTCCAGTTCGTCCCCCGGTAATCCTAAATATGCATACCAAATTTCAGCCCGATCCGTTTGGGCGCAGTCGTGTTCACGGCCATACACACACACACATACATACATACATACATACATACATACATACATACATACATACATTTTCCAGAAATCATCGCAATCGATTCAGGGGACCTCAAAACGCGTATTTCCGCGGAAATCTCGAATTTTCTTTCCGTCGATTACAATACTTTCCTTCTAGGGTACTAGTCGGTATATTATAAGACTTAGACAAGAGCATTACACAGTTCAGCTTTTATCTGATAACGATTGCGTGATGTTAGTGAATCTCGTGAAAATTATTTGTCCAGCAATTCACAACAATTTTATTACCCCCAAAATTTAATGTAAAATTTAATATTTAAATATTGAATATTTACATTTTTTACAAAAATATCCCGTCGTATCTACTTAATTGAATTCAGAGAATTTTTCGATCGTTTTCGGTGGACAGAAACGTGAGCCGGCCCTGTCGCATCCCGATTCGAGTAGACAAAAGAACGTCGGATAGGGAAACGGACGGGATTCTTATTAAATTCCCATCTGAAAGCGTTTGCCAATGTGAATTGTCGAATGAATTGAAGCGAGACCCGAAAGAGAAAAAGAAAAGTTTGAATTAGTTGGTGCCGGCCACGTCAGTGATTATTGTTATTAGTTCGAGAGAAAT
This sequence comes from Aphodius granarius, assembly GCA_963971325.1. Taxonomy (NCBI): domain Eukaryota; kingdom Metazoa; phylum Arthropoda; class Insecta; order Coleoptera; family Scarabaeidae; genus Aphodius; species Aphodius granarius. Next base: position 30,321,219 of record OZ020221.1, read on the forward strand.
TGATTGGCGGTAGGTAGTGGGGGAAGTTTTTGAAAACTTTTGCCGACGTTGCAGGACGTATCCTTTATTGGAATACCCGGATTAAGGTATTTTTTGGTAAGCGGACGCGCACGCGATTCTCGCGGACCTGCGAAAAACTTTCCGATCGAGAGAGTTGGTATAAGGAATTATTTAATTACCGCTCGAGTGCCAACGTTCCCCTTCTACTTACCGGACGTCCGTATCGGAAATATAAGAATTCAATTTTGGAAGTTGCCCGAGAAGGCAGTTCGGACGTTGAAAACTTCGATAAAATTTCGTTTTATCCGAATTCCGCACTTGACTTTTGGAATTCTATTACAATGCGACGGAAGCTGTCTGAAGTGAAGTGTCCAATTGAGCACACGAAAGAATGAACCCGATGAACGTTAGGAGAGATTTTTAGCTTGTAAAGAATACAACGTAATTCCTAACTTTCATATTTCCTGGATATATTTACCTAACTGCGGACAATTGAGATTTTTACTTTCTGACTATGTAGTACCCTTACCTAGATTCCCTAGAAGGAAGATATGTATTGTAATCGACGGACAAAAATTTTTCGGGATTTCAGCGGAAATACCCGTTTTGGGGTCCCCTGAATTCATTGCAATTAGTTCTGGAAAATGTATGTATGTGCGTATGTGTGTATGTCTGTGAACACGATCAGGCTGAAATTTGGTATACCACTTTAGAATTAGCACGAGACTTTGAAATAAAAATTTAATATGAAATAAAAAAAATGCATTTTCTTAGGGATTCATCCGATTTTTACCAAATTGATTCCTGCTCATTCTCCAGTGACCTTAAATATGTATACTAATTTACAGATCACTGGGATGAGCAGTTTAGGCAATATAAGCGTTTATAGCAGCAGTTTGACAGAATCCACAGCCTTCATCGCTGTGTTGCAAATTGTCAGATCTTAACAAACGTCAGTGCTATTTGCAACTGACATGACATTAAATGTCAGGATGACAAATGTCATTATGTCATAGAAACTGATGTTAGGTAGGGTCCAGAGTGGCTGTGGCTTTACAAAATTGAATAATTGCAAAAGTGTATAGACATTTCATTGTGCCAACGATATAGTCGGAAACGAGAGCGAGGGCCACCCCAGATATTTACTTTTAAAATGTTTCTAATAGAAAATAAATCCGCTTTTTCTAATGAACATATGTATTTTGAAGTGTTTTCCAGCCGAATAAATAAAAGAAATAGTGAAAATTTTAAAAACAAGCCAAAATAGATTCTTTTATGATAGGTGGCTATGATTTCAAATCTGCGCGTAATTATTTATTCTAACCAACGTTTTCCAATAGTGTTACTCGATATTATTAACGGTAGTTTTCTCGTAACCACTCGATATATGGTGCAATATTTTAGAGATCTAGTGATGACATTCATGAGTTTAGTCCTACCGCCAACTTTTATAAAGAACAATATTTTCTGAGAAATGCATAACATTTTTTCCGCATGAGATGGCGCGGAGCAGATTTTTCGATTTGTTTCGAAAAAAAAAAAATAGTCTTAGATCCCGACCTAGATCGACCTTCAAATGAACACAATGTACTAGGGTTACCGTCCCGTATCCTGGCAAGGCTATTTTTAATTAAACATTATTTAAGGTACATTGATACTAGTAATTTAGCCTCATCGTTTTTCCTAATGGATTGTATATCAAAATGTAGGTTACTTTGTTGCGAACATTGTTGCAAAAGTTGGCATATCTTAGTTACCAATCTTAGTTTGGCGCTTTTTTGTACGTCTTTGTCTCTCGACTGGTACTAAATTTGTCAAGAAAAAGAATGACCGTAAGTATTAAAAAAATGCCTTGCCAGGATATGCGGCGACAACCCTAGGACATTGTGTTCATTTATACATGATATTGTATAAAAAATAGATTTGATTAGGAAAAAGGATGAGGGAAGGTTGACCTAGGTCCGAATCTTGTACTAAAAATAATCCAGTGCTAACATCCGATGTCATTCTTGGTGACAAAAACAATGTGAATAATACAGATTCAGAATGTTTCGTAATCAGTGATTAATCCTTATGTTCATGGCATAATATATTCTATATTCCCTTTTTACATTTATTAAATATTTTGCCTTATATTATAGATTGATCACAATTGAGAATTTCCACATTCACCACATCAACCTGATCACCTTTATCAATGACTTTACTTACCTGACCCAATGGTCACGCAAGTTGGTCTCCGTCGATCTCACAGGATCAAATCCGTGCTGTTGAGTTCAGATGTAGGGTTTTACAAAAAAAAATCGGCTGACTTTTAAAATCTTGTAGAAGTTTGTGTTATCGTTGTAGTTGCATCTCTCAATTTACAACCAACATATTCCTTAGTTTTGTGCATTACCAGACAAAGTAGTAAACTTTCTGCTTAAGCTCCATAACAATGTCGTAATATTTACAGACAGTGCTGACCCGGTCTCCATCTAGCGGTCACGATCGTAAGTGAACTAGATTGCGCACAATATCTTCATTTTGGAAGATACCCCGGGGAACCCCTGCGCTAATACCATCGGCCTGGCACAAAAATAAATCAGGCGGGCGGGCAGGCGAGCGCAGTACTCTTTACAATTAGAATAATCTGATTTGGTTGTACATGTAGTCGAAAAGAGGATTACGTCCCGCTGCAATAAATAGTTGAATTTGTCACGGTAAAAACTTGCTCGGATGACAGCCAAGAGAGGAGAACGGAGAGCTCCACGCGGCAAGCACAATTTCCACTACTGCTGCCAGTTTAAGGCATCGCAGCATTAAATTACCTCATTTCGAAAACATTGTCCGTACAGGAAACCGCAAACGTATATATCTCAGATTGGATTCTATCTCTTGCTTTTACGTCTGCTGCCTTAGTACATCCCCTCTAGGTAACGCCTTTTTTTGTTTTGAGGCTCCTATACATATTCACAAGATACATACACTACAATATCTAATATTTAACCTTATTACACCACAATATATGAAATAGATTTTTTTATTGGCTAATATAGTGTTTTTGAGGGTGCTAAATACAAACATTTATTCTTTCAGAAAAACGCTATAAATGTTATGTGGTGTGAGTGACTCTAGCAGTAGAGCGTTGTTCTCCTGCTGCAAAGTCTTGGGTTCAAATCCAGACATCAGTTTGATTTAAGAAGTAAAGGACCAAGAGTGGCTGGCCTAGTGGCAACAAAAAAAACTGCACTCAAAAACTACTACATACTACAAGAGTTAAGAGAAGTTAATATTGATAATAGGGTAAATCCTACACTATATTAAAACTAAAGTTGAATTGGTCATATACACTAAAAATTATAGGCAGCCGATTCTTCACAAAGATAAAGTTCGTAAACAAATTATATCTATGTTAGATCAGAAAATTAATATACCTACCGATTAAAATGTTGATGCATCAGGAAAACATATAGTTGTATACATAAACATTTATTGCCAATTACAGTAGGTACAGGTGTTCGATCGAAAAATATGTAATGATTCAAGTAAAATACAATAAAAATTTTAATAAAGATAATGTAAATTTACTAAGTTACAATACAAAACAAAAATATCTGGGGTGGCCCACACCCAACATTCCGACCACATCGTTGGCACAATGAAGTATCCCAACACTTTTTCAATTATTTCATTTTGTTAAAACATAGCCACTTTGGACCCGTCCGTTTCATAATTACATTTGTCATACTGACACTAAATGTCATGTCATGTCAGTAGCACTGACGTTTGTCAAAATCTGACAATTCACAACAGCGTCGAAGGCTGTGGATTCTGTTAAACTGCTTCTATAAATTCTTATAGCGCCTAAACCGTCCATCCAACTGGTCTGTAATTTGGTGCACATATTTAAAGTCACTTTTTTCAATTTACTATGGTTATCGGAATAGCCAACGGCCCCATATCGCCACAGTGGTCCACTAATTCCGCGGCCCACCCACGTGAGCCCCGGTTGCTCTTATGGCCAGTCCGCCCCTGGTAGCAGTTAGGTCAAAATCGGACAAATCCCTAAGAATTATGGGTATCCCTTGCTATGGGTTGTCTTGGAATGAGTTGTCTTGGTATAAGGTGTACCCACCCCTTTTAGAACATTTATTCAATAATACTTTTTCCGAATGAAAGCAAGAGTTGTACTTATTGATGTTATTATCAGACCAATATTTCAAGTTAATGAAAACAATAAATGTGACTTGGTCTACGAAAAGGGGGCTTAGGTGTCAAAAAAACATTTTCCACTTTTTTGCCGATTCGGATAGAATTTGAGACGCTCTTTCACATGGTAAAAACCAGAAAGTCATAATTTGTTTAAAAATTTACGAAAGAAAAAGAAGAGTACAAATACGAAAAAGCTGTTGTTGTTTACATTTAACAGCTGTTTTCTCGAAAACTTGTTTTCACACTTAAGCCAAACAAATAAATATCTGGGGTGTCCCTCACCCAACTTTCCGACTACGTACAATGAAGTGTCGACGAAACACTTTTGCAATTATTCAATTTTTTAAGCCATAGCCCCTCTGGCCCCTATCTAACGTCAGTTTCTATGAGATAATGACATTTGTCATACTAACATTTAAAGTTATGTCATGTCAGTGGCACTGACGTTTGTTAAAATCTGACGATTCGCAACACAACGACGAAGGCTGTGTATTCTATCAAACTATTTCCATAAACTCTTATACCACCTAAACCGTTCATCCCACTGATCTGCAAATTTGTATACACATTTAAAATCACTGGAGGATGAGCTAGTATCAGTTTGGTCAAAATCGGTTAAATCCCTAAGAAAATGTATGTAACATTTGCTACTTCCGGTTGTCACATTGTAGCCAAAAACAATCCAGTTCGTCCCCTTGCAATTCAAAATACGAATACCAAATTTCAGCCCGATCCGTTGTACCGTTTGGACCCTATCGTGTTCACAGACATATACACATGCATACACACAAACACAGGGACGTTTTAAGGCATGGGTCAACTGGTCCGGAACAAGGGCCTCGGCCTCCAAGGGGCCTCGTCTCGTTCTTGACTCGGATTTTCAATAAGATTATGATGCGAATAATATTAATCGGCATCATTCTGTGTTACATGCCGATGCCGAGCGAGTAAGCACGTGTGCAGCGCCCTCGACAATTTTTATACAATTTGTGGAAGTTTTATACCGTCTTAAGTAGAAATATTGGTCTACGCTGTTCTCTGAGTGGTCTTCGGTAGTGTTGGTTAATTTCAATTGTTGCGATGGTCGTCACAAAGCAGAAACTCGCTGAGTTTAAGGAAGTCATGGTGGAGTTTAAGGAAGTCATGGTGGAGTTGTTCAGGAAGGACTCATTCGTCAGTCAAATAGCTAAAGCTGTGGCTGGGGTTGTTGCGGAACAATACAAGGAGCTTAATGGAAGGATAAAGAAACTGGAAGCCAAAGTGGTAAATTTAGAAAACGAAATTCTTCAAATACAGACCGCAAATACCGATTCGAAGGATAAACTTGAGGAAAAACTGGATCAACATGAACAATATAGTCGCCGTACTAGTATTCGTATGTTTGGTATCAAAGAGGATAGTGCGACAAAGACGGAAGACACCGAACTGGTTGCTTGGAAGTTTTGCGCGAAAAATTGAATTTGAACTTGTCTGCTGCTGAGATTGATCGTTGCCACCGAGTTGGCGCGCGAAAACCAAACGTCACTCGCCCAATAATAACTAAGTTTTCGACTTATAAATCTAAAGCGACCGTTTTTCGAGCGAAGAGGTTTCTCAAGGGCACAGGGGTATTTATTGGAGAAGATCTTACACAGTTTCGAGTTCTGGAATTGAAAAAGCTACAGGAACTCCATGGAAAAATGTCAGTGTGGACCCATGATGGTGCGATTTATATGAAGAAGAACGACGTTATCAAGAAGATGTTAAGTTAAGTTCTTTTTGCTTTATAATTTGTAAATTCTGTTTCATTTTGTTTGGGTTTTGTCGAGGGACGCATAATCGCGCATTTGTTCCTGCTTTAGTTGTTGTAACTTCAACGCACGAATAGTGATTCTTTTTTGTTTCTTCATTGAGTTCGCTAATTTGCTTTTATATTTGTAGCTGTATTATTATAGCGTCTGTTATTGGTTTTGGCTGAGGGACTGAATAGTATGCATATAGCGTGCGTAAATATAAGATCACTAGCTTCTTGTTTTTTGGAATTCAGAGAGTTTATTGTGGTGAATCAATACGATATTGTGCTGATTACGGAGACGTGGCTGACGGATGACATTTGGGATCGCTGTATGATACCGGGTTACAAATTTGTGCAACAGAATAGGGCAACTGGGAGAGGCGGAGGCGTTGGTCTGTACATTAGGTCTAATATTAAAATCACTAATTTGAACGTCAACTGTTATGAGCATTTGGAGCAGGCTTGGGGCTTGGTGAGGTATAATAATCTGAACTATTGTGAGGGAGTTGTTTATAGACCATCCAAGGCTAACTGTTCCTTATTTTTTGAATCTTTTGAGGAAACCTTAAGTGCTTGCATTCCACTATGCGACGAGCTTTTCTGTGCTGACGATATTAATATCAATTTATTGGGTCCTCTGGGCTCGAGCGCGGTTACATTTTTGGACTTGTTGGATACATATGGCCTACAGCAGATTGTTGATCAACCCACGCGTACTACTCCCATTTCTGAGTCACTGATAGATGTTGCGGTGTGCTCTGGAGCTGAGTTTTCTTTTCGAGGTTTGAAGTCGCTTCATGGTATGACTGATCATGAGCTGATTGAATGTCATTTGAGGGCTCCAAAGAAAACGTGTAAGCCTAGTGTGCGGGTCTACAGGGATTTTAGTATGTTCAATTTAGAATCATTCACATGAGATTTAAAACAGCTGTCATTTTATTTACTATACGATATTCATGACATTAATGTGAAAGTTAATTATTTTAATACTTTTATCGTGAGCCTATTTGATGTTCATGCTCCTATAAAAACATCTAAGTTCACTAAAAAGCCTGCACCCTGGTTGACACCTAATATTAAAAATTTATTAAAGCTTAGAGAAAATGCCTGTACTAGATATAAGACTACTAAATCTGTGAACGATTTTCAAGAGTACAAATCGATCTGTAAACACGTGTCTAGCGCTGTTGCAGCGGAGAAGAAGGCTTATTCTCGGCAATATTGAATGGTACTGGGGGCAGGAAGCTTTGGAGTGAAATGAGAAACACCGGAATTGTAAAACCGATAAGTAGTGCTTTGCCACCTGATTTGCAGGATGTGGATGAGATTAATGAGTACTTTATTAATGCTGGTGGTGGGCTTGTTGACGCGGATATTGATTTGCTGAGCTTTTATGATAACAACAAAAAAGTTGACTTTACTGGTGAATTTTCTTTTCAACCTGTTGATGAGGCTGTGGTTTCTGGTTTCCTATTGAAAATGAAATCAAATGCTATTGGGGCGGACGGGATCTCGCTTGCGATGGGTTGTTATTGCTGTTCTTTTGTTTTGCCTTATTTAACACACATACTAGACTACGGTCTTGTCAATTCTGTTTTTCCATCCTGTTGGAAATTGGCAGTGGTAACCCCTCTCCCCAAGGTGGCGAATCCTCAGACTTGCGGGGACCTCAGACCAATAAGCATTCTGTCGGTAGTATCCAAGCTTTTGGAAAAAATAATGGAAAGCCAAATAACGCAATTTCTTAATGATTATAATATTTTACCTGAATTCCAATCTGGTCTTCGAAAGGGCTATAGTGGTGCAACTGCACTAACAAACATAAGTAATGATATCTTGCGTGCGTCTGACGGGGGCGAGCTTACAGGTTTAGCTCTTTTAGATTACTCTAAGGCATTTGATACCGTAAATCATCAATTGTTGTGTTCGATCTTGTATTATGTCGGTTTTAGTGAAAAGGCACGGTCTTTAATATCTAATTATTTACATGATAGACAACAAATAGTAAAAATAGACAATCGTAGTTCACGGCCGGGGTTTTTACGCTCTGGGGGACCCCAGGGGTCCATTTTGGGTCCTCTGTTGTTTTGTATCTATACTAATAATTTATTTTCATGCCTTAAGCATTGCAGTTTGCACTTCTACGCAGACGATGCGCAAATTTATTTGTCCTTTCCTCATAGTAAAACGGCGGTTGCACAGTCAAAACTTAATGATGATATCAAGAGGCTCATAGACATCTCCAATCGTCATTCACTTAGAATTAACCCCCGTAAGTCGGTGGTGATGCTATTTGAGGGGAGGTCCGCGAGAGGGGCTGCTGCACAGGATTTTAGTTTGCAAGTTGGGGAACAAATGGTAGGTGTGAGTGGCATCATCCGAAATCTGAGGCTTGAAATGGACAGTGACCTGCATCAGTATTTCCCTCGGCCCTGAAGCGTTCAGTTGTTGTTCCTGTGTTGAAGGGTGGTTCGTCTGAGTCAAACCAAAAGAGACTCTTTTGATTTTTATGAGTCAAAAGCCAAAGAAATATCCTTTATAAAAGATTATCAAAGTATTCACAAGCGTGTACTAAGACTGCGCAGTACTAAAGTAACTTTTTTGGAAGAACATAAAAGATACAGGCGTAACTTTTGAAGGCAACCACAGCCAGAAATTGAAAGTCGAAATCTTTTTACCGATAATGGACTATCTAATTTACAACATAGAAAAACGCAGTAAAATATTTGGGGTGGCCCTCACACAACTTTCCGACTACATCGTTGGCACAATGAAGTATCTAAACATTTTTGTAATTATTCAATTTTCTGAAGACAGAGCCTCACTGGACACTACCTCACATAATGACATTTGTCATACTGAAATTTAATGTCACGTCACGTCAGTGGCACTGACGTTTGTCAAAATCTGACAATTTGCAACACAGCACGAAGCACGCACGAAGGCTGTGTATTCTGTCAAACTGCTTCTATAAACTCTTATAGCGCCTAAACCGTTTATCCCACTGATCTGTAATTTTGAAAACATATTAATTTAACGTCACTGGAGGATGAACAGGTATCAGTTTGGTCAAAACCGGATAAATCTCGCAGAAGACGCATTTAACATTTGCCACTTGCGGTTGTCAGATTGTCACAAAAAACAATCCAGTTCGTCTCCCGGTAATTCTAAATGCGTATGCAAAATTTCAGCGCGATCCGTTGTTCCGTTTGGGCGTTATCGTGTTCACAGACATACATACACACACACCCACACATACACGTACATACAGACATTTTCCAGAAACCATCGCAATCAATTCAGGGGACCTCAAAACGCGTATGTCCGCGAAAATCTTGAAACGTCATTTTCCGTCGATTACAATACGTTCCTTCTATGATACTAGTCGTAAAGTAAACATACGAGGAGGTATTTGAACTGTTTGGGTTTTTTGAAAATATTTGCAATTTGGATGAAAGCGAAATTAAAATAGCATGCGAGAAAATATCAAAATTTTATGATAATGATGTTCATGGGGACGAACTGAATTTGGAATGTCAACATTTTAAGTCATATCTAACCATTAATGGCGGAGAACTGAAGAAAAAACAAAGAGAAGACATGGAAAAAAGAAAAATATAATTTTACAAATGGCGATGACAATGAAGAGCAGTTGTTGGATGAAGAGATTGGGATTAGTATCAACACACTACACATACATGTATAATGAAAGACTATTTACAGTGTTACCAAATATTGAAATAGTAATGAGAATTTTCTTGTCAATGATGGTTACTAACGCAAGTGGTGAGCGTTCATTTTCAAAACGCAAACTGGTAAAAAATGAATTGAGAAATCGAATGACTCAATCTCGTTTAAATAATTTAACTTTGATGAGTATTGAAAATGACATATTATTAACAGTTGATTTTGATGATTTTAATATGGATTGCTGTTATTAAATCTTACATTTAATGAAATAAAAGGGGCGCAGGTGGGGCCTACTTTTGCATAGGGGCCAGGACCTCAAGAAATCTTAAGACGTCCCTGCTGACATACATAGGTACATACATTTTCTAGAAACTCGCAATCGATTCAGGGGACCTCAAAACGCGTATTTCCGCGGAAATCACGAAATGTCATTTTCCGTCGATTACAATACTTTCCTTCTAGGTACTAGTCGGAAAGTAAAAATACATCAGTCAATGCGCTGGAACTTGATAATATGCTAAACGTTTCGATAAACTTTATTCTATAATATTACGAAAACGTACTAAACAGGGATTAATTGATGGATTAGGTTCAATTTTAAAAATTATAAAATGAAATTTTTATACATCAGATGCATCAGAACAGCATAGAATTATTGAAACAGTAAACCAACTAATTTATTTATTATTACCTACTGCACGATTTGTATATAATTCCTTCCCAATACCTTCCAAATAGCCATCCTTCGTTTTTACAAAACGATTTCAATGGTTAAAGAAATTTAAAATTCTTGAACAGATTACCGTTTCATAAAGTTTAGAAAACCAGGTAATCCCACTATTACTATTACTGTTACTGTTACTGTTACTGTTACTGTTACTGTTACTGTTACTGTTACTGTTACTGTTACTGTTACTGTTACTGTTACTGTTACTGTTACTGTTACTGTTACTGTTACTGTTACTGTTACTGTTACTGTTACTGTTACTGTTACTGTTACTGTTACTGTTACTGTTACTGTTACTGTTACTGTTACTGTTACTGTTACTGTTACTGTTACTGTTACTGTTACTGTTACTGTTACTGTTACTGTTACTGTTACTGTTACTGTTACTGTTACTGTTACTGTTACTGTTACTGTTACTGTTACTATTACTATTACTATTACTATTACTATTACTATTACTATTACTATTACTATTACTATTACTATTACTATTACTATTACTATTACTATTACTATTACTATTACTATTACTATTACTATTACTATTACTATTACTATTACTATTACTATTACTATTACTATTACTATTACTATTACTATTACTATTACTATTACTATTACTATTACTATTACTATTACTAGGCTAGTCCTTATTACTAGTACTAGTCAGAGTTCGTATTTTTTTTCTTATATATTTTAGAGCGCCCTTTAATTGAAAGGAAATCATAGACTTTTTGCAATTATAATTATATGCTATATGCTGGTTAGATTTCTTAACATTAATAATTAATAAAATATTTAATCTTTTTTTTTGTAATAAGATGTATATTCACTATCCGGTGTTATTCTTTTATTTTTCTTGGAGATATATAACCTTTTTTATTTTTGGAAAGCTGTGGTTAAAATATTTATAAAATTTGAAATAAAATTTTTCAATTGTATATTACGGTGTGAGGGGAAATGCTTCTAGGCTTGTGGAATCATATCTGTCTGATAGAGCGTAAATAATAACATGGAAGGGAAAAACTCCGAGTAAACAGCTATCAAGCACGGAGTACCACAGGGAAGTGTGCTCGGACCTGTGCTATTCCTCATATATATCAACGATCTACCAGTAAATGTACTAACAATGTCCACTTACCTGTTTGCTGATGATACAAGCTTCGTGGCAAAGGGAAATTCGATGGCCGAAATTGATGCAAAGATACAAGACACGCTGCATGCAGTAAGTAGTTGGATGCACGCAAACCAGCTCTCCCTGAATGACGAAAAAACCCAAATGATGCATTTCAACGCATTGTCCGACAATGAATGTATAAAGTTTCTAGGATTGCATAGACAGAGTACATTGAAATGGAAAACTCATATAGACGAGCTGTGTAAGAGAATACCTGCACAAATATATTGCCTAAGAAGAATAAAACAAATAAGCACTTATCAAGCAGCTAAAGCGGTCTATTATGCAAAAATACATTCCATTCTTCAGTTTGGGGTGATGTTCTGGGGAACAGCTACCGAGGCGGATCGAGTCTTCATTTTGCAGAAAAGGGCGCTGAGAGCTTTGGTGGGAATAGGTAGCAGAGAGAGTTACAGGGAAATTTTCAAAGAGCACAACATACTTACCGTGTGCAGCATGTTTCTTTTAACGATACTAAAATATGTTCATACAAAAAAAATACAAATTTAAGTTAAATAAAGAAATACACAGCTACAATACCAGAGGAAGGAACGACCTAGTTGTACCATACCACCGGCTAACTGCCACCAAAGGACTTCATTACTGGGCAGCAAAACTGTACAACAAATTGCCTAAGAGGATAGAAGACATGCCCGAGAACCATTTTGACAGGGCCGTAAAAACTATTTTGCTGAGTACTACATTCTACACTGTCGAGGAGTTTTTAGAGACAAAATTGTTGTGAAATTTAATGTTCGTAATCCGTTTTGTTGTGTAATTACCTGTAGAGTCAGTGGTGGCATATACATATATGTATATTTATACACATATTTGTTTGTAGTTTATGAAGATTGTATTTATTTTAAAATGACGTTTTTTGTAATTTTGATTGCAATGAATAAAGTACTATCTATCTATCTATTTACATCCTTGGCCCAACCAATTTTAATCCTTTAGACAATTTATAAAGTAGCTTTTATTCTTTTATGTATAAATCATTCTCATTATAAATTTTTGTTTCTGTGACATGTATCTGGAAGGTGGTTCCTTCTAGAATATTTCAATAAGGAAACTATTATCCAAGCATTTCCCCACTCAAACCGCGCCTCTTGTACAATTACTAATCAGTCAAACACTTCCCGCGTTATTTAGGTTTATTATTAGAGTAGTTTTAAACTAAGTAGAGCACATTGACATATGCAACAAAGCGGGGAAAGTTTTAGGAGATTATGCGCGATCTCCGGAATTAGGCCCTTGGTCCGGGTTTGTCAGTGGATCCAGCTCGGCAAATAGACTGAGCCATGACATCTGAGCACCAGGACCTTTCTGGTCCATTTGAGATTTCTTCACCGGTTCATCCTGCAACGTCTCTTTGCCAAGTCCAAGTCGTCTCTTTGCCAGTGAGGTCAGCCAGGTCAAAATTTAAGTTGCCTTCTTGGAGCAGTTTTGAAGGCATGAAGTCACCGCCCAGGAAGTCCGAAGTTGATGGCCACGTCAGATCCAAGAGTTTCGTGTTTGATGGGTTTGCTGTTTCTTCATTTGGGGTCATCGAAAAATCCTCACCTAGGAGGTTTACTGTCTCTAGTGAAGTGTCGTTGTGACTGAAAAAAAAAATAATAATATTATATTAACAAGTTAGCAACCTAGAAGTTTATACAAAAATTAGTTTGCAATAGTTTGAGAAAGTTTGCTAAACTTCGGACCAAAAATTTGGGACATCTCTCAATGATCTCTAATAACTTTTGTAATCTTTGGTAGATTTTGATAAATATTTCTGCAAATTCGTTCTTTATAGTCAATACAATGTTTAGAATAATTATTCTAGAACTGATTTGATTTGTTTAACCAACATGATGTTTTGTTGAATGATGTTACAACTCATTCAAGTAATAGATGGTGTATAGTAGTTTTAAACTAAGTAGAGCACAGTGACATATGCAACCAATTATACCCAGTGTATGGTTTATAATTGACCCGCGTATATTTGGTTGCATACACAACTGTGCTCTCCTTGGTTTAGAACATCTATACACTTCTTCATAAACGTCCACGCAGTGCTTACATTTCTGCAACATTTATAGGGTTGCCATTTTTATTTCATTCAGACGAGAATTTGATGTTTGGCCCGCAAGAAAAAAATTGCCCACTGTGACCCGATATTTTACGAAAACAACTAATTAAACCGAAATTAAATCAATAATAATTGTTCAGATCAGTTATTCATCTGACACACACAGCAAAAAAGTAGACAAATTACCATGGCGATCCTACCAACATAACAAACCCAATTTTTTTGAGAATGAGAAATCATAAACATCCAAAATAAAAGTCAACGTTGTCCCGTCCCACGCACACTTCCATCTCCTAATCTACAGTCTAGGCTAGACTGTCTGGACTAGACTGTCTAGCCCCTCACGTGCCCCCACCTTTTAGCGGCTATTTTGTTCCCACCAATTCCCGTTGCAACTTGTAGGTACAACATACGTAGTTGCTTCGCTAGGGTCGCAAAAATGTGTTGTTGTTCCGTTCGGTGGTATAAAAAAAACGCAAAACTTCAAAAACCTTGATTAACACATGTGATTTACAGTGTATAGTGATACGAATTTGCCGACATCTAGACATACCTGGTCCTTTCGGTGGTGTAATCGGTGGTAAATTATAAATTACTTCATTACATGTAGGTTAGACACAATCAAGTACGGCTGGGATCTTTTCGTGTCAAATTCGAGTCAATAATTAAATTATGACTATTGTAATATTGCATTTTGCATGTATTGAAACTCGCCTATTATTTACCTATATCGAAAAATGCTTGTTTACTTATGTATTTGTATACATGTGTACATTATGTACATATATAGCTATGTACGCGGTTACTGCGCAGTAAACACTAAAGCACTACAACAGGTGGTTGTGTAGCTGTAATAATGTAGTACATTACTAAAATGACTATTAAATTATCGAACAATAAAACAGACGATGAGTTTTGGTACGTTCTTTGCGACTTTTGTTTTGGTCTTGGCTTTCGCGGACTTTGTAGGTAAGTGCCGCGTTAGCCCAATAACGCTTGAACACAATACTTGTGTTCGATTACCGGTGGCTGTTCTGTTCAATTCAATTAGAGTTGCGATCAGCTGACTAAACCCTGAAGCACAACCCGAAAAAATGCTCAGTTGAATATTGATTCACACTCAATATGATTTCACACAAATTTGACCCATAGGAACGGAAATCGGTTCAATTCAATACTGATCGCGCTCAATAAGATTGCGCTCAATCTCTTTTTAAATCTTCAATACATTTCGAAGATATTACAGTAATTTAATAATCATGAACTAAATATTAGCTTCATTTCTATTCACCTGGAAAACTACAGATCCAAAGCACTCCAAAAGCAAGGGGTTCTCACCTAAATATACAGGTATGCACTTAACAAATAAGCAAATAAATGTATTACTAAAATTATACTAAATATTATCAACAGAGAATAAGTTTTTCATTTTTTAATGTGTTTTGAAATTGCAATGCGGCACATACCAACATTACTACTTGATGTCTTGTAAGCATGTATGTATTGTATGTACTACACTCTACACGTACAAACCCCAATATTGTGCTTAAGTTACTTTTGTATGATATGACTTGCAATTATGTATTTGCGGTTTCTTATGTGCTATCATATTGGATAATAATGTAGAAACAATAAACAAGGGATCGATTTAAGCACCTGTATACTTTCAAGATTCGTTCATGAAACGACCATTTATTGGTGCTCTGGTGTGTTTTGTAATCGTTAAATTTATTTGATGTAATTGTATAATTTTTAATTCAAGACTTTAGCGTCCTCCAGTATTGATGTAGTATGATGTCCTTTCCAAATTCTTACCATAAAAAACTCAAGATAAATTGCAAATTACTTTTATACAGTTTGGTTTTTGTGTTTTTAATAACAACTTTAATGTCCTACAAGATTGTCGTAGTTGATGATGTATTTTCCAAATTCTACTGTTTGTCTTGCTATAAAAAAAAACGCAAGACAAATTGCAAATTTCTTTTATACAGTTTGATTTTGTATAGTGGTTTAAAGCCACAAATCGTAGCTAATCATCAAATATGGTAATTCTGCGCTGGTCTGTTTTGTAATCGTTATATTTATAACATGTACTTGTGTATTTTTTAATTAACAAATTTAATGTCCTCCAAGATTGTCGTAGTTGATGATGTATTTTCCAAATTCTACTGTTTGTCTTGCTATAAAAAAAAACGCAGGACAAATTGCAAATTTCTTTTATACAGTTTGATTTTGTATAGTGGTTTAAAGCCACAAATCGTAGCTAATCATCAAATATGGTAATTCTGCGCTGGTCTGTTTTGTAATCGTTATATTTATAACATGTACTTGTGTATTTTTTAATTAACAAATTTAATGTCCTCCAAGATTGTCGTAGTTGATGATGTATTTTCCAAATTCTACTGTTTGTCTTGCTATAAAAAAAAACGCAAGACAAATTGCAAATTTCTTTTATACAGTTTGATTTTGTATAGTGGTTTAAAGCCACAAATCGTAGCTAATCATCAAATATGGTAATTCTGCGCTGGTCTGTTTTGTAATCGTTATATTTATAACATGTACTTGTGTATTTTTTAATTAACAAATTTAATGTCCTCCAAGATTGTCGTAGTTGATGATGTATTTTCCAAATTCTACTGTTTGTCTTGCTATAAAAAAAAACGCAAGACAAATTGCAAATTTCTTTTATACAGTTTGATTTTGTATAGTGGTTTAAAGCCACAAATCGTAGCTAATCATCAAATATGGTAATTCGGCGCTGGTCTGTTTTGTAATCGTTATATTTATAACATGTACTTGTGTATTTTTTAATTAACAAATTTAATGTCCTCCAAGATTGTCGTAGTTGATGATGTATTTTCCAAATTCTACTGTTTGTCTTGCTATAAAAAAAAAGCGCAAGACAAATTGCAAATTACTTTTATACAGTTTGATTTTGTATAGTGGTTTAAAGCCACAAATCGTAGCTAATCTTCAAATATGGTAATTCTGCGCTGGTCTGTTTTGTAATCGTTATATTTATAACATGTACTTGTGTATTTTTTAATTAACAAATTTAATGTCCTCCAAGATTGTCGTAGTTGATGATGTATTTTCCAAATTCTACTGTTTGTCTTGCTATAAAAAAAAAAAAACGCAAGACAAATTGCAAATTTCTTTTATACAGTTTGATTTTGTATAGTGGTTTAAAGCCACAAATCGTAGCTAATCATCAAATATGGTAATTCGGCGCTGGTCTGTTTTGTAATCGTTATATTTATAACATGTACTTGTGTATTTTTTAATTAACAAATTTAATGTCCTCCAAGATTGTCGTAGTTGATGATGTATTTTCCAAATTCTACTGTTTGTCTTGCTATAAAAAAAAACGCAAGACAAATTGCAAATTTCTTTTATACAGTTTGATTTTGTATAGTGGTTTAAAGCCACAAATCGTAGCTAATCATCAAATATGGTAATTCGGCGCTGGTCTGTTTTGTAATCGTTATATTTATAACATGTACTTGTGTATTTTTTAATTAACAAATTTAATGTCCTCCAAGATTGTCGTAGTTGATGATGTATTTTCCAAATTCTACTGTTTGTCTTGCTATAAAAAAAAAAAAACGCAAGACAAATTGCAAATTTCTTTTATACAGTTTGATTTTGTATAGTGGTTTAAAGCCACAAATCGTAGCTAATCATCAAATATGGTAATTCGGCGCTGGTCTGTTTTGTAATCGTTATATTTATAACATGTACTTGTGTATTTTTTAATTAACAAATTTAATGTCCTCCAAGATTGTCGTAGTTGATGATGTATTTTCCAAATTCTACTGTTTGTCTTGCTATAAAAAAAGCGCAAGACAAATTGCAAATTACTTTTATACAGTTTGATTTTGTATAGTGGTTTAAAGCCACAAATCGTAGCTAATCATCAAATATGGTAATTCTGCGCTGATCTGTTTTGTAATCGTTATATTTATAACATGTACTTGTGTATTTTTTAATTAACAAATTTAATGTCCTCCAAGATTGTCGTAGTTGATGATGTATTTTCCAAATTCTACTGTTTGTCTTGCTATAAAAAAAAGCGCAAGACAAATTGCAAATTACTTTTATGCAGTTTGATTTTGTATAGTGGTTTAAAGCCACAAATCGTAGCTAATCATCAAATATGGTAATTCTGCGCTGGTCTGTTTTGTAATCGTTATATTTATAACATGTACTTGTGTATTTTTTAATTAACAAATTTAATGTCCTCCAAGATTGTCGTAGTTGATGATGTATTTTCCAAATTCTACTGTTTGTCTTGCTATAAAAAAAAACGCAAGACAAATTGCAAATTTCTTTTATACAGTTTGATTTTGTATATTGGTTTAAAGCCACAAATCGTAGCTAATCATCAAATATGGTAATTCTGCGCTGGTCTGTTTTGTAATCGTTATATTTATAACATGTACTTGTGTATTTTTTAATTAACTAATTTAATGTCCTCTAAGATTGTCGTAGTTGATGATGTATTTTCCAAATTCTACTGTTTGTCTTGCTATAAAAAAAAACGCAAGACAACTTGCAAATTTCTTTTATACAGTTTGATTTTGTATAGTGGTTTAAAGCCACAAATCGTAGCTAATCATCAAAAATGGTAATTCTGCGCTGGTCTGTTTTGTAATCGTTATATTTATAACATGTACTTGTGTATTTTTTAATTAACAAATTTAATGTCCTCCAAGATTGTCGTAGTTGATGATGTATTTTCCAAATTCTACTGTTTGTCTTGCTATAAAAAAAAAACGCAAGACAAATTGCAAATTTCTTTTATACTGTTTGATTATAGTATAGTGGTTCAAAGCCACAAATCGTAGCTCATCATCAAATATGGTAATTCTGCGCTGGTGTGTTTTGTAATCGTTATATTTATAACATGTACTTGTGTATTTTTTAATTAACAAATTTAATGTCCTCAAAGATTGTCCTAGTTGATGATGTATTTTCCAAATTCTACAGTTTGTCTCGCTATGAAAAAAAAAAAAAAAAAAAAATAAAACGCAAGACAAATTGCAAATTACTTTTATACAGTTTGATTTTGTATAGTGGTTTAAAGCCACAAATCGTAGCTCATCATCAAATATGGTAATTCTGCGCTGGTGCGTTTTGTAGTCGTTATATTTATAACATGTACTTGTGTATTTTTTAATTAAGAAATTTAATGTCCTCAAAGATTGTCGTAGTTGATGATGTATTTTCCAAATTCTACAGTTTGTCTCGCTATAAAAAAAAAACAAAAAAAACAAAACGCAAGACAAGTTGCAAATTACTTTTATACAGTTTGATTTTGTATAGTGCTTTAAAGCCACAAATCGTAGCTCATCATCAAATATGGTAATTCTGCGCTGGTGCGTTTTGTAATCGTTATATTTATAACATGTACTTGTGTATTTTTTAATTAGATTTTCGTAGTTGATGATGTATTTTCCAAATTCTACAGTTTGTCTCGCTATGAAAAAAAAAAAAAAAAACAAAACGCAAGACAAATTGCAAATTATTTTTATACAGTTTGATTTTGTATAGTGGTTTAAAGCCACAAATCGTAGCTCATCATCAAATATGGTAATTCTGCGCTGGTGCGTTTTGTAATCGTTATATTTATAACATGTACTTGTGTATTTTTTAATTAAGAAATTTAATGTCCTCAAAGATTGTCGTAGTTGATGATGTATTTTCCAAATTCTACAGTTTGTCTCGCTATGAAAAAAAAAAAAAAAAAAAAAAATAAAACGCAAGACAAATTGCAAATTACTTTTATACAGTTTGATTTTGTATAGTGGTTTAAAGCCACAAATCGTAGCTCATCATCAAATATGGTAATTCTGCGCTGGTGCGTTTTGTAGTCGTTATATTTATAACATGTACTTGTGTATTTTTTAATTAAGAAATTTAATGTCCTCAAAGATTGTCGTAGTTGATGATGTATTTTCCAAATTCTACAGTTTGTCTCGCTATAAAAAAAAAACAAAAAAAACAAAACGCAAGACAAGTTGCAAATTACTTTTATACAGTTTGATTTTGTATAGTGCTTTAAAGCCACAAATCGTAGCTCATCATCAAATATGGTAATTCTGCGCTGGTGCGTTTTGTAATCGTTATATTTATAACATGTACTTGTGTATTTTTTAATTAAGAAATTTAATGTCCTCAAAGATTGTCGTAGTTGATGATGTATTTTCCAAATTCTACAGTTTGTCTCGCTATGAAAAAAAAAAAAAAAAAAAAAATAAAACGCAAGACAAATTGCAAATTACTTTTATACAGTTTGATTTTGTATAGTGGTTTAAAGCCACAAATCGTAGCTCATCATCAAATATGGTAATTCTGCGCTGGTGCGTTTTGTAGTCGTTATATTTATAACATGTACTTGTGTATTTTTTAATTAAGAAATTTAATGTCCTCAAAGATTGTCGTAGTTGATGATGTATTTTCCAAATTCTACAGTTTGTCTCGCTATAAAAAAAAAACAAAAAAAACAAAACGCAAGACAAGTTGCAAATTACTTTTATACAGTTTGATTTTGTATAGTGCTTTAAAGCCACAAATCGTAGCTCATCATCAAATATGGTAATTCTGCGCTGGTGCGTTTTGTAATCGTTATATTTATAACATGTACTTGTGTATTTTTTAATTAAGAAATTTAATGTCCTCAAAGATTGTCGTAGTTGATGATGTATTTTCCAAATTCTACAGTTTGTCTCGCTATGAAAAAAAAAAAAAAAAAAAAAAAAAAAAAAAAAAAAAAACGCAAGACAAATTGCAAATTACTTTTATACAGTTTGATTTTGTATAGTGGTTTAAAGCCACAAATCGTAGCTCATCATCAAATATGGTAATTCTGCGCTGGTGCGTTTTGTAATCGTTATATTTATAACATGTACTTGTGTATTTTTTAATTAACAAATTTAATGTCCTCCAAGATTGTCGTAGTTGATGATGTATTTTCCAAATTCTACTGTTTGTCTTGCTATAAAAAAAAACGCAAGACAAATTGCAAATTTCTTTTATACAGTTTGATTTTGTATATTGGTTTAAAGCCACAAATCGTAGCTAATCATCAAATATGGTAATTCTGCGCTGGTCTGTTTTGTAATCGTTATATTTATAACATGTACTTGTGTATTTTTTAATTAACAAATTTAATGTCCTCCAAGATTGTCGTAGTTGATGATGTATTTTCCAAATTCTACTGTTTGTCTTGCTATAAAAAAAAACGCAAGACAAATTGCAAATTTCTTTTATACAGTTTGATTTTGTATAGTGGTTTAAAGCCACAAATCGTAGCTAATCATCAAATATGGTAATTCGGCGCTGGTCTGTTTTGTAATCGTTATATTTATAACATGTACTTGTGTATTTTTTAATTAACAAATTTAATGTCCTCCAAGATTGTCGTAGTTGATGATGTATTTTCCAAATTCTACTGTTTGTCTTGCTATAAAAAAAAAAACGCAAGACAAATTGCAAATTTCTTTTATACAGTTTGATTTTGTATAGTGGTTTAAAGCCACAAATCGTAGCTAATCATCAAATATGGTAATTCGGCGCTGGTCTGTTTTGTAATCGTTATATTTATAACATGTACTTGTGTATTTTTTAATTAACAAATTTAATGTCCTCCAAGATTGTCGTAGTTGATGATGTATTTTCCAAATTCTACTGTTTGTCTTGCTATAAAAAAAGCGCAAGACAAATTGCAAATTACTTTTATACAGTTTGATTTTGTATAGTGGTTTAAAGCCACAAATCGTAGCTAATCATCAAATATGGTAATTCTGCGCTGATCTGTTTTGTAATCGTTATATTTATAACATGTACTTGTGTATTTTTTAATTAACAAATTTAATGTCCTCCAAGATTGTCGTAGTTGATGATGTATTTTCCAAATTCTACTGTTTGTCTTGCTATAAAAAAAAGCGCAAGACAAATTGCAAATTACTTTTATGCAGTTTGATTTTGTATAGTGGTTTAAAGCCACAAATCGTAGCTAATCATCAAATATGGTAATTCTGCGCTGGTCTGTTTTGTAATCGTTATATTTATAACATGTACTTGTGTATTTTTTAATTAACAAATTTAATGTCCTCCAAGATTGTCGTAGTTGATGATGTATTTTCCAAATTCTACTGTTTGTCTTGCTATAAAAAAAAACGCAAGACAAATTGCAAATTTCTTTTATACAGTTTGATTTTGTATATTGGTTTAAAGCCACAAATCGTAGCTAATCATCAAATATGGTAATTCTGCGCTGGTCTGTTTTGTAATCGTTATATTTATAACATGTACTTGTGTATTTTTTAATTAACTAATTTAATGTCCTCTAAGATTGTCGTAGTTGATGATGTATTTTCCAAATTCTACTGTTTGTCTTGCTATAAAAAAAAACGCAAGACAACTTGCAAATTTCTTTTATACAGTTTGATTTTGTATAGTGGTTTAAAGCCACAAATCGTAGCTAATCATCAAAAATGGTAATTCTGCGCTGGTCTGTTTTGTAATCGTTATATTTATAACATGTACTTGTGTATTTTTTAATTAACAAATTTAATGTCCTCCAAGATTGTCGTAGTTGATGATGTATTTTCCAAATTCTACTGTTTGTCTTGCTATAAAAAAAAAACGCAAGACAAATTGCAAATTTCTTTTATACTGTTTGATTATAGTATAGTGGTTCAAAGCCACAAATCGTAGCTCATCATCAAATATGGTAATTCTGCGCTGGTGTGTTTTGTAATCGTTATATTTATAACATGTACTTGTGTATTTTTTAATTAACAAATTTAATGTCCTCAAAGATTGTCCCAGTTGATGATGTATTTTCCAAATTCTACAGTTTGTCTCGCTATGAAAAAAAAAAAAAAAAAAAAAAAATAAAACGCAAGACAAATTGCAAATTACTTTTATACAGTTTGATTTTGTATAGTGGTTTAAAGCCACAAATCGTAGCTCATCATCAAATATGGTAATTCTGCGCTGGTGCGTTTTGTAGTCGTTATATTTATAACATGTACTTGTGTATTTTTTAATTAAGAAATTTAATGTCCTCAAAGATTGTCGTAGTTGATGATGTATTTTCCAAATTCTACAGTTTGTCTCGCTATAAAAAAAAAACAAAAAAAACAAAACGCAAGACAAGTTGCAAATTACTTTTATACAGTTTGATTTTGTATAGTGCTTTAAAGCCACAAATCGTAGCTCATCATCAAATATGGTAATTCTGCGCTGGTGCGTTTTGTAATCGTTATATTTATAACATGTACTTGTGTATTTTTTAATTAGATTTTCGTAGTTGATGATGTATTTTCCAAATTCTACAGTTTGTCTCGCTATGAAAAAAAAAAAAAAAAACAAAACGCAAGACAAATTGCAAATTATTTTTATACAGTTTGATTTTGTATAGTGGTTTAAAGCCACAAATCGTAGCTCATCATCAAATATGGTAATTCTGCGCTGGTGCGTTTTGTAATCGTTATATTTATAACATGTACTTGTGTATTTTTTAATTAAGAAATTTAATGTCCTCAAAGATTGTCGTAGTTGATGATGTATTTTCCAAATTCTACAGTTTGTCTCGCTATGAAAAAAAAAAAAAAAAAAAAAAAATAAAACGCAAGACAAATTGCAAATTACTTTTATACAGTTTGATTTTGTATAGTGGTTTAAAGCCACAAATCGTAGCTCATCATCAAATATGGTAATTCTGCGCTGGTGCGTTTTGTAGTCGTTATATTTATAACATGTACTTGTGTATTTTTTAATTAAGAAATTTAATGTCCTCAAAGATTGTCGTAGTTGATGATGTATTTTCCAAATTCTACAGTTTGTCTCGCTATAAAAAAAAAACAAAAAAAACAAAACGCAAGACAAGTTGCAAATTACTTTTATACAGTTTGATTTTGTATAGTGCTTTAAAGCCACAAATCGTAGCTCATCATCAAATATGGTAATTCTGCGCTGGTGCGTTTTGTAATCGTTATATTTATAACATGTACTTGTGTATTTTTTAATTAAGAAATTTAATGTCCTCAAAGATTGTCGTAGTTGATGATGTATTTTCCAAATTCTACAGTTTGTCTCGCTATGAAAAAAAAAAAAAAAAAAAAATAAAACGCAAGACAAATTGCAAATTACTTTTATACAGTTTGATTTTGTATAGTGGTTTAAAGCCACAAATCGTAGCTCATCATCAAATATGGTAATTCTGCGCTGGTGCGTTTTGTAGTCGTTATATTTATAACATGTACTTGTGTATTTTTTAATTAAGAAATTTAATGTCCTCAAAGATTGTCGTAGTTGATGATGTATTTTCCAAATTCTACAGTTTGTCTCGCTATAAAAAAAAAACAAAAAAAACAAAACGCAAGACAAGTTGCAAATTACTTTTATACAGTTTGATTTTGTATAGTGCTTTAAAGCCACAAATCGTAGCTCATCATCAAATATGGTAATTCTGCGCTGGTGCGTTTTGTAATCGTTATATTTATAACATGTACTTGTGTATTTTTTAATTAAGAAATTTAATGTCCTCAAAGATTGTCGTAGTTGATGATGTATTTTCCAAATTCTACAGTTTGTCTCGCTATGAAAAAAAAAAAAAAAAAAAAAAAAAAAAAAAAAAAAAAAACGCAAGACAAATTGCAAATTACTTTTATACAGTTTGATTTTGTATAGTGGTTTAAAGCCACAAATCGTAGCTCATCATCAAATATGGTAATTCTGCGCTGGTGCGTTTTGTAATCGTTATATTTATAACATGTACTTGTGTATTTTTTAATTAACAAATTTAATGTCCTCCAAGATTGTCGTAGTTGATGATGTATTTTCCAAATTCTACTGTTTGTCTTGCTATAAAAAAAAACGCAAGACAAATTGCAAATTTCTTTTATACAGTTTGATTTTGTATATTGGTTTAAAGCCACAAATCGTAGCTAATCATCAAATATGGTAATTCTGCGCTGGTCTGTTTTGTAATCGTTATATTTATAACATGTACTTGTGTATTTTTTAATTAACAAATTTAATGTCCTCCAAGATTGTCGTAGTTGATGATGTATTTTCCAAATTCTACTGTTTGTCTTGCTATAAAAAAAAAAGCGCAAGACAAATTGCAAATTACTTTTATACAGTTTGATTTTGTATAGTGGTTTAAAGCCACAAATCGTAGCTAATCATCAAATATGGTAATTCTGCGCTGGTCTGTTTTGTAATCGTTATATTTATAACATGTACTTGTGTATTTTTTAATTAACAAATTTAATGTCCTCCAAGATTGTCGTAGTTGATGATGTATTTTCCAAATTCTACTGTTTGTCTTGCTATAAAAAAAAAACGCAAGACAAATTGCAAATTTCTTTTATACAGTTTGATTTTGTATAGTGGTTTAAAGCCACAAATCGTAGCTAATCATCAAATATGGTAATTCTGCGCTGGTCTGTTTTGTAATCGTTATATTTATAACATGTACTTGTGTATTTTTTAATTAACAAATTTAATGTCCTCCAAGATTGTCGTAGTTGATGATGTATTTTCCAAATTCTACTGTTTGTCTTGCTATAAAAAAAAAAAAAAACGCAAGACAAATTGCAAATTTCTTTTATACAGTTTGATTTTGTATAGTGGTTTAAAGCCACAAATCGTAGCTAATCATCAAATATGGTAATTCGGCGCTGGTCTGTTTTGTAATCGTTATATTTATAACATGTACTTGTGTATTTTTTAATTAACAAATTTAATGTCCTCCAAGATTGTCGTAGTTGATGATGTATTTTCCAAATTCTACTGTTTGTCTTGCTATAAAAAAAAAGCGCAAGACAAATTGCAAATTACTTTTATACAGTTTGATTTTGTATAGTGGTTTAAAGCCACAAATCGTAGCTAATCTTCAAATATGGTAATTCTGCGCTGGTCTGTTTTGTAATCGTTATATTTATAACATGTACTTGTGTATTTTTTAATTAACAAATTTAATGTCCTCCAAGATTGTCGTAGTTGATGATGTATTTTCCAAATTCTACTGTTTGTCTTGCTATAAAAAAAAGCGCAAGACAAATTGCAAATTACTTTTATACAGTTTGATTTTGTATAGTGGTTTAAAGCCACAAATCGTAGCTAATCTTCAAATATGGTAATTCTGCGCTGGTCTGTTTTGTAATCGTTATATTTATAACATGTACTTGTGTATTTTTTAATTAACAAATTTAATGTCCTCCAAGATTGTCGTAGTTGATGATGTATTTTCCAAATTCTACTGTTTGTCTTGCTATAAAAAAAAAAAACGCAAGACAAATTGCAAATTTCTTTTATACAGTTTGATTTTGTATAGTGGTTTAAAGCCACAAATCGTAGCTAATCATCAAATATGGTAATTCGGCGCTGGTCTGTTTTGTAATCGTTATATTTATAACATGTACTTGTGTATTTTTTAATTAACAAATTTAATGTCCTCCAAGATTGTCGTAGTTGATGATGTATTTTCCAAATTCTACTGTTTGTCTTGCTATAAAAAAAAACGCAAGACAAATTGCAAATTTCTTTTATACAGTTTGATTTTGTATAGTGGTTTAAAGCCA
The DNA here is from genome assembly GCA_963971325.1 of Aphodius granarius. Lineage (NCBI taxonomy): Eukaryota > Metazoa > Arthropoda > Insecta > Coleoptera > Scarabaeidae > Aphodius > Aphodius granarius. Next base: position 30,347,451 of record OZ020221.1, read on the forward strand.
CAAATCGTAGCTAATCATCAAATATGGTAATTCGGCGCTGGTCTGTTTTGTAATCGTTATATTTATAACATGTACTTGTGTATTTTTTAATTAACAAATTTAATGTCCTCCAAGATTGTCGTAGTTGATGATGTATTTTCCAAATTCTACTGTTTGTCTTGCTATAAAAAAAAAAAAAACGCAAGACAAATTGCAAATTTCTTTTATACAGTTTGATTTTGTATAGTGGTTTAAAGCCACAAATCGTAGCTAATCATCAAATATGGTAATTCGGCGCTGGTCTGTTTTGTAATCGTTATATTTATAACATGTACTTGTGTATTTTTTAATTAACAAATTTAATGTCCTCCAAGATTGTCGTAGTTGATGATGTATTTTCCAAATTCTACTGTTTGTCTTGCTATAAAAAAAAGCGCAAGACAAATTGCAAATTACTTTTATACAGTTTGATTTTGTATAGTGGTTTAAAGCCACAAATCGTAGCTAATCATCAAATATGGTAATTCTGCGCTGATCTGTTTTGTAATCGTTATATTTATAACATGTACTTGTGTATTTTTTAATTAACAAATTTAATGTCCTCCAAGATTGTCGTAGTTGATGATGTATTTTCCAAATTCTACTGTTTGTCTTGCTATAAAAAAAAGCGCAAGACAAATTGCAAATTTCTTTTATACAGTTTGATTTTGTATAGTGGTTTAAAGCCACAAATCGTAGCTAATCATCAAATATGGTAATTCTGCGCTGGTCTGTTTTGTAATCGTTATATTTATAACATGTACTTGTGTATTTTTTAATTAACAAATTTAATGTCCTCCAAGATTGTCGTAGTTGATGATGTATTTTCCAAATTCTACTGTTTGTCTTGCTATAAAAAAAAAAAAAACGCAAGACAAATTGCAAATTTCTTTTATACAGTTTGATTTTGTATAGTGGTTTAAAGCCACAAATCGTAGCTAATCATCAAATATGGTAATTCGGCGCTGGTCTGTTTTGTAATCGTTATATTTATAACATGTACTTGTATATATTTTAATTAACAAATTTAATGTCCTCCAAGATTGTCGTAGTTGATGATGTATTTTCCAAATTCTACTGTTTGTCTTGCTATAAAAAAAAAGCGCAAGACAAATTGCAAATTACTTTTATACAGTTTGATTTTGTATAGTGGTTTAAAGCCACAAATCGTAGCTAATCATCAAATATGGTAATTCTGCGCTGGTCTGTTTTGTAATCGTTATATTTATAACATGTACTTGTGTATTTTTTAATTAACAAATTTAATGTCCTCCAAGATTGTCGTAGTTGATGATGTATTTTCCAAATTCTACTGTTTGTCTTGCTATAAAAAAAGCGCAAGACAAATTGCAAATTTCTTTTATACAGTTTGATTTTGTATATTGGTTTAAAGCCACAAATCGTAGCTAATCATCAAATATGGTAATTCTGCGCTGGTCTGTTTTGTAATCGTTATATTTATAACATGTACTTGTGTATTTTTTAATTAACTAATTTAATGTCCTCTAAGATTGTCGTAGTTGATGATGTATTTTCCAAATTCTACTGTTTGTCTTGCTATAAAAAAAAACGCAAGACAACTTGCAAATTTCTTTTATACAGTTTGATTTTGTATAGTGGTTTAAAGCCACAAATCGTAGCTAATCATCAAAAATGGTAATTCTGCGCTGGTCTGTTTTGTAATCGTTATATTTATAACATGTACTTGTGTATTTTTTAATTAACAAATTTAATGTCCTCCAAGATTGTCGTAGTTGATGATGTATTTTCCAAATTCTACTGTTTGTCTTGCTATAAAAAAAAAACGCAAGACAAATTGCAAATTTCTTTTATACAGTTTGATTTTGTATATTCGTTTAAAGCCACAAATCGTTGCTAATCATCAAATATGGTAATTCTGCGCTGGTCTGTTTTGTAATCGTTATATTTATAACATGTACTTGTGTATTTTTTAATTAACTAATTTAATGTCCTCTAAGATTGTCGTAGTTGATGATGTATTTTCCAAATTCTACTGTTTGTCTTGCTATAAAAAAAAAACGCAAGACAACTTGCAAATTTCTTTTATACAGTTTGATTTTGTATAGTGGTTTAAAGCCACAAATCGTAGCTAATCATCAAAAATGGTAATTCTGCGCTGGTCTGTTTTGTAATCGTTATATTTATAACATGTACTTGTGTATTTTTTAATTAACTAATTTAATGTCCTCTAAGATTGTCGTAGTTGATGATGTATTTTCCAAATTCTACTGTTTGTCTTGCTATAAAAAAAAACGCAAGACAACTTGCAAATTTCTTTTATACAGTTTGATTTTGTATAGTGGTTTAAAGCCACAAATCGTAGCTAATCATCAAAAATGGTAATTCTGCGCTGGTCTGTTTTGTAATCGTTATATTTATAACATGTACTTGTGTATTTTTTAATTAACAAATTTAATGTCCTCCAAGATTGTCGTAGTTGATGATGTATTTTCCAAATTCTACTGTTTGTCTTGCTATAAAAAAAAAACGCAAGACAAATTGCAAATTTCTTTTATACAGTTTGATTTTGTATAGTGGTTTAAAGCCACAAATCGTAGCTAATCATCAAATATGGTAATTCTGCGCTGGTCTGTTTTGTAATCGTTATATTTATAACATGTACTTGTGTATTTTTTAATTAACAAATTTAATGTCCTCCAAGATTGTCGTAGTTGATGATGTATTTTCCAAATTCTACAGTTTGTCTCGCTATGAAAAAAAAAAAAAAAAAAAAAATAAAACGCAAGACAAATTGCAAATTACTTTTATACAGTTTGATTTTGTATAGTGGTTTAAAGCCACAAATCGTAGCTCATCATCAAATATGGTAATTCTGCGCTGGTGCGTTTTGTAGTCGTTATATTTATAACATGTACTTGTGTATTTTTTAATTAAGAAATTTAATGTCCTCAAAGATTGTCGTAGTTGATGATGTATTTTCCAAATTCTACAGTTTGTCTCGCTATAAAAAAAAAACAAAAAAAACAAAACGCAAGACAAGTTGCAAATTACTTTTATACAGTTTGATTTTGTATAGTGCTTTAAAGCCACAAATCGTAGCTCATCATCAAATATGGTAATTCTGCGCTGGTGCGTTTTGTAATCGTTATATTTATAACATGTACTTGTGTATTTTTTAATTAAGAAATTTAATGTCCTCAAAGATTTTCGTAGTTGATGATGTATTTTCCAAATTCTACAGTTTGTCTCGCTATGAAAAAAAAAAAAAAAAAACAAAACGCAAGACAAATTGCAAATTACTTTTATACAGTTTGATTTTGTATAGTGGTTTAAAGCCACAAATCGTAGCTCATCATCAAATATGGTAATTCTGCGCTGGTGCGTTTTGTAATCGTTATATTTATAACATGTACTTGTGTATTTTTTAATTAAGAAATTTAATGTCCTCAAAGATTGTCGTAGTTGATGATGTATTTTCCAAATTCTACAGTTTGTCTCGCTATAAAAAAAAAAAAAAAAAAAAAAAAAACGCAAGACAAATTGCAAATTACTTTTATACAGTTTGATTTTGTATAGTGGTTTAAAGCCACAAATCGTAGCTCATCATCAAATATGGTAATTCTGCGCTGGTGCGTTTTGTAATCGTTATATTTATAACATGTACTTGTGTATTTTTTAATTAAGAAATTTAATGTCCTCAAAGATTGTCGTAGTTGATGATGTATTTTCCAAATTCTACAGTTTGTCTCGCTATGAAAAAAAAAAAAAAAAAAAAAAACGCAAGACAAATTGCAAATTACTTTTATACAGTTTGATTTTGTATAGTGGTTTAAAGCCACAAATCGTAGCTCATCATCAAATATGGTAATTCTGCGCTGGTGTGTTTTGTAATCGTTATATTTATTTGATGTACTTGTGAGTTTTTAACATCATAAATGTAATAGAAAAAAACGAAGGAAAGAAGATGTCGCTGTATTCAAAATGCCCTTCAGGTAATACAGCGGGGTGGAAGGAGGGGTCCTTCCTTCGTTTTTTTTTTGTATTTTGCAACCAATGCTTGATTCTTTACCAGGATTATTGTAATTGATGATCAATTTTAGGCAAATTGCAAATTACTTTTATACAGTTTGCTTTTGTATTGTGATTTCAATCCACAAATCGTGGCTTATCATCAAATATGATAATTCTGCGCTGGTGTGTTTTGTAATCGTTATATTTATAACATGTACTTGTATATTTTTTAATTAACAACTTTAATGTCCTCCAAGATTGTCGTAGTTGATGATGTATTTTCCAAATATTACTGTTTGCCTTGCTATAAAGAAAAAAAAAACGCAAGACAAATTGCAAATTACTTTTATACAGTTCGATTTTGTATAGTGGTTTAAAGCCACAAATCGTAGCTAATCATCAAATATGGTAATTCTGCGCTGGTGTGTTTTGTAATCGTTATATTTATAACATGTACTTGTGTATTTTTTAATTAACAAATTTAATGTCCTCAAAGATTGTCGTAGTTGATGATGTATTTTCCAAATTCTACAGTTTGTCTCGCTATGAAAAAAAAAAAAAAAAAAACGCAAGACAAATTGCAAATTACTTTTATACAGTTTGATTTTGTATAGTGGTTTAAAGCCACAAATCGTAGCTCATCATCAAATATGGTAATTCTGCGCTGGTCTGTTTTGTAATCGTTATATTTATAACATGTACTTGTGTATTTTTTAATTAACAAATTTAATGTCCTCCAAGATTGTCGTAGTTGATGATGTATTTTCCAAATTCTACTGTTTGTCTTGCTATAAAAAAAAAACGCAAGACAAATTGCAAATTTCTTTTATACAGTTTGATTTTGTATAGTGGTTTAAAGCCACAAATCGTAGCTAATCATCAAATATGGTAATTCGGCGCTGGTCTGTTTTGTAATCGTTATATTTATAACATGTACTTGTATATTTTTTAATTAACAAATTTAATGTCCTCCAAGATTGTCGTAGTTGATGATGTATTTTCCAAATTCTACTGTTTGTCTTGCTATAAAAAAAAAGCGCAAGACAAATTGCAAATTACTTTTATACAGTTTGATTTTGTATAGTGGTTTAAAGCCACAAATCGTAGCTAATCATCAAATATGGTACTTCTGCGCTGGTCTGTTTTGTAATCGTTATATTTATAACATGTAGTTGTGTATTTTTTAATTAACAAATTTAATGTCCTCCAAGATTGTCGTAGTTGATGATGTATTTTCCAAATTCTACTGTTTGTCTTGCTATAAAAAAAAAGCGCAAGACAAATTGCAAATTTCTTTTATACAGTTTGATTTTGTATAGTGGTTTAAAGCCACAAATCGTAGCTAATCATCAAATATGGTAATTCTGCGCTGGTGTGTTTTGTAATCGTTATATTTATTTGATGTACTTGTGAGTTTTTAACATCATAAATGTAATAGAAAAAAACGAAGGAAAGAAGATGTCGCTGTATTCAAAATGCCCTTCAGGTAATACAGCGGGGTGGAAGGAGGGGTCCTTCCTTCGTTTTTTTTGTATTTTGCAACCAATGCTTGATTCTTTACCAGGATTATTGTAATTGATGATCATTTTTAGGCAAATTGCAAATTACTTTTATACAGTTTGCTTTTGTATTGTGATTTCAATCCACAAATCGTGGCTTATCATCAAATATGATAATTCTGCGCTGGTGTGTTTTGTAATCGTTATATTTATAACATGTACTTGTATATTTTTTAATTAACAACTTTAATGTCCTCCAAGATTGTCGTAGTTGATGATGTATTTTCCAAATACTACTGTTTGCCTTGCTATAAAGAAAAAAAAAAACGCAAGACAAATTGCAAATTACTTTTATACAGTTTGATTTTGTATAGTGGTTTAAAGCCACAAATCGTAGCTAATCATCAAATATGGTAATTCTGCGCTGGTCTGTTTTGTAATCGTTATATTTATAACATGTACTTGTGTATTTTTTAATTAACAAATTTAATGTCCTCCAAGATTGTCGTAGTTGATGATGTATTTTCCAAATTCTACTGTTTGTCTTGCTATAAAAAAAAAACGCAAGACAAATTGCAAATTTCTTTTATACAGTTTGATTTTGTATAGTGGTTTAAAGCCACAAATCGTAGCTAATCATCAAATATGGTAATTCTGCGCTGGTCTGTTTTGTAATCGTTATATTTATAACATGTACTTGTGTATTTTTTAATTAACAAATTTAATGTCCTCCAAGATTGTCGTAGTTGATGATGTATTTTCCAAATTCTACTGTTTGTCTTGCTGTAAAAAAAAACGCAAGACAAATTGCAAATTTCTTTTATACAGTTTGATTTTGTATAGTGGTTTAAAGCCACAAATCGTAGCTAATCATCAAATATGGTAATTCTGCGCTGGTCTGTTTTGTAATCGTTATATTTATAACATGTACTTGTATATTTTTTAATTAACAACTTTAATGTCCTCCAAGATTGTCGTAGTTGATGATGTATTTTCCAAATTCTACTGTTTGTCTTGCTGTAAAAAAAAACGCAAGACAAATTGCAAATTTCTTTTATACAGTTTGATTTTGTATAGTGGTTTAAAGCCACAAATCGTAGCTAATCATCAAATATGGTAATTCTGCGCTGGTCTGTTTTGTAATCGTTATATTTATAACATGTACTTGTGTATTTTTTAATTAACAAATTTAATGTCCTCCAAGATTGTCGTAGTTGATGATGTATTTTCCAAATTCTACTGTTTGTCTTGCTATAAAAAAAAAAAAAAAAACGCAAGACAAATTGCAAATTTCTTTTATACAGTTTGATTTTGTATAGTGGTTTAAAGCCACAAATCGTAGCTAATCATCAAATATGGTAATTCGGCGCTGGTCTGTTTTGTAATCGTTATATTTATAACATGTACTTGTGTATTTTTTAATTAACAAATTTAATGTCCTCCAAGATTGTCGTAGTTGATGATGTATTTTCCAAATTCTACTGTTTGTCTTGCTATAAAAAAAACGCAAGACAAATTGCAAATTTCTTTTATACAGTTTGATTTTGTATAGTGGTTTAAAGCCACAAATCGTAGCTAATCATCAAATATGGTAATTCGGCGCTGGTCTGTTTTGTAATCGTTATATTTATAACATGTACTTGTGTATTTTTTAATTAACAAATTTAATGTCCTCCAAGATTGTCGTAGTTGATGATGTATTTTCCAAATTCTACTGTTTGTCTTGCTATAAAAAAAAAAAACGCAAGGCAAATTGCAAATTTCTTTTATACAGTTTGATTTTGTATAGTGGTTTAAAGCCACAAATCGTAGCTAATCATCAAATATGGTAATTCGACGCTGGTCTGTTTTGTAATCGTTATATTTATAACATGTACTTGTGTATTTTTTAATTAACAAATTTAATGTCCTCCAAGATTGTCGTAGTTGATGATGTATTTTCCAAATTCTACTGTTTGTCTTGCTATAAAAAAAAGCGCAAGACAAATTGCAAATTACTTTTATGCAGTTTGATTTTGTATAGTGGTTTAAAGCCACAAATCGTAGCTAATCATCAAATATGGTAATTCTGCGCTGGTCTGTTTTGTAATCGTTATATTTATAACATGTACTTGTGTATTTTTTAATTAACAAATTTAATGTCCTCCAAGATTGTCGTAGTTGATGATGTATTTTCCAAATTCTACTGTTTGTCTTGCTATAAAAAAAAACGCAAGACAAATTGCAAATTTCTTTTATACAGTTTGATTTTGTATATTGGTTTAAAGCCACAAATCGTAGCTAATCATCAAATATGGTAATTCTGCGCTGGTCTGTTTTGTAATCGTTATATTTATAACATGTACTTGTGTATTTTTTAATTAACTAATTTAATGTCCTCTAAGATTGTCGTAGTTGATGATGTATTTTCCAAATTCTGCTGTTTGTCTTGCTATAAAAAAAAAACGCAAGACAACTTGCAAATTTCTTTTATACAGTTTGATTTTGTATAGTGGTTTAAAGCCACAAATCGTAGCTAATCATCAAAAATGGTAATTCTGCGCTGGTCTGTTTTGTAATCGTTATATTTATAACATGTACTTGTGTATTTTTTAATTAACAAATTTAATGTCCTCCAAGATTGTCGTAGTTGATGATGTATTTTCCAAATTCTACTGTTTGTCTTGCTATAAAAAAAAAAAACGCAAGACAAATTGCAAATTTCTTTTATACAGTTTGATTATAGTATAGTGGTTCAAAGCCACAAATCGTAGCTCATCATCAAATATGGTAATTCTGCGCTGGTGTGTTTTGTAATCGTTATATTTATAACATGTACTTGTGTATTTTTTAATTAACAAATTTAATGTCCTCAAAGATTGTCGTAGTTGATGATGTATTTTCCAAATTCTACAGTTTGTCTCGCTATGAAAAAAAAAAAAAAAAAAAAAAAAAATAAAACGCAAGACAAATTGCAAATTACTTTTATACAGTTTGATTTTGTATAGTGGTTTAAAGCCACAAATCGTAGCTCATCATCAAATATGGTAATTCTGCGCTGGTGCGTTTTGTAGTCGTTATATTTATAACATGTACTTGTGTATTTTTTAATTAAGAAATTTAATGTCCTCAAAGATTGTCGTAGTTGATGATGTATTTTCCAAATTCTACAGTTTGTCTCGCTATAAAAAAAAACAAAAAAAACAAAACGCAAGACAAATTGCAAATTACTTTTATACAGTTTGATTTTGTATAGTGGTTTAAAGCCACAAATCGTAGCTCATCATCAAATATGGTAATTCTGCGCTGGTGCGTTTTGTAATCGTTATATTTATAACATGTACTTGTGTATTTTTTAATTAAGAAATTTAATGTCCTCAAAGATTGTCGTAGTTGATGATGTATTTTCCAAATTCTACAGTTTGTCTCGCTATAAAAAAAAACAAAAAAAACAAAACGCAAGACAAATTGCAAATTACTTTTATACAGTTTGATTTTGTATAGTGCTTTAAAGCCACAAATCGTAGCTCATCATCAAATATGGTAATTCTGCGCTGGTGCGTTTTGTAATCGTTATATTTATAACATGTACTTGTGTATTTTTTAATTAAGAAATTTAATGTCCTCAAAGATTTTCGTAGTTGATGATGTATTTTCCAAATTCTACAGTTTGTCTCGCTATGAAAAAAAAAAAAAAAAAACAAAACGCAAGACAAATTGCAAATTACTTTTATACAGTTTGATTTTGTATAGTGGTTTAAAGCCACAAATCGTAGCTCATCATCAAATATGGTAATTCTGCGCTGGTCTGTTTTGTAATCGTTATATTTATAACATGTACTTGTGTATTTTTTAATTAACAAATTTAATGTCCTCCAAGATTGTCGTAGTTGATGATGTATTTTCCAAATTCTACTGTTTGTCTTGCTATAAAAAAAAAACGCAAGACAAATTGCAAATTTCTTTTATACAGTTTGATTTTGTATAGTGGTTTAAAGCCACAAATCGTAGCTAATCATCAAATATGGTAATTCGGCGCTGGTCTGTTTTGTAATCGTTATATTTATAACATGTACTTGTATATTTTTTAATTAACAAATTTAATGTCCTCCAAGATTGTCGTAGTTGATGATGTATTTTCCAAATTCTACTGTTTGTCTTGCTATAAAAAAAAAGCGCAAGACAAATTGCAAATTACTTTTATACAGTTTGATTTTGTATAGTGGTTTAAAGCCACAAATCGTAGCTAATCATCAAATATGGTAATTCTGCGCTGGTCTGTTTTGTAATCGTTATATTTATAACATGTAGTTGTGTATTTTTTAATTAACAAATTTAATGTCCTCCAAGATTGTCGTAGTTGATGATGTATTTTCCAAATTCTACTGTTTGTCTTGCTATACAAAAAAAAGCGCAAGACAAATTGCAAATTTCTTTTATACAGTTTGATTTTGTATAGTGGTTTAAAGCCACAAATCGTAGCTAATCATCAAATATGGTAATTCTGCGCTGGTGTGTTTTGTAATCGTTATATTTATTTGATGTACTTGTGAGTTTTTAACATCATAAATGTAATAGAAAAAAACGAAGGAAAGAAGATGTCGCTGTATTCAAAATGCCCTTCAGGTAATACAGCGGGGTGGAAGGAGGGGTCCTTCCTTCGTTTTTTTTGTATTTTGCAACCAATGCTTGATTCTTTACCAGGATTATTGTAATTGATGATCATTTTTAGGCAAATTGCAAATTACTTTTATACAGTTTGCTTTTGTATTGTGATTTCAATCCACAAATCGTGGCTTATCATCAAATATGATAATTCTGCGCTGGTGTGTTGTGTAATCGTTATATTTATAACATGTACTTGTATATTTTTTAATTAACAACTTTAATGTCCTCCAAGATTGTCGTAGTTGATGATGTATTTTCCAAATACTACTGTTTGCCTTGCTATAAAGAAAAAAAAACGCAAGACAAATTGCAAATTACTTTTATACAGTTTGATTTTGTATAGTGGTTTAAAGCCACAAATCGTAGCTAATCATCAAATATGGTAATTCTGCGCTGGTCTGTTTTGTAATCGTTATATTTATAACATGTACTTGTGTATTTTTTAATTAACAAATTTAATGTCCTCCAAGATTGTCGTAGTTGATGATGTATTTTCCAAATTCTACTGTTTGTCTTGCTATAAAAAAAAAAACGCAAGACAAATTGCAAATTTCTTTTATACAGTTTGATTTTGTATAGTGGTTTAAAGCCACAAATCGTAGCTAATCATCAAATATGGTAATTCTGCGCTGGTCTGTTTTGTAATCGTTATATTTATAACATGTACTTGTGTATTTTTTAATTAACATATTTAATGTCCTCCAAGATTGTCGTAGTTGATGATGTATTTTCCAAATTCTACTGTTTGTCTTGCTATAAAAAAAACGCAAGACAAATTGCAAATTTCTTTTATACAGTTTGATTTTGTATAGTGGTTTAAAGCCACAAATCGTAGCTAATCATCAAATATGGTAATTCTGCGCTGGTCTGTTTTGTAATCGTTATATTTATAACATGTACTTGTGTATTTTTTAATTAACAAATTTAATGTCCTCCAAGATTGTCGTAGTTGATGATGTATTTTCCAAATTCTACTGTTTGTCTTGCTATAAAAAAAAAAAAAACGCAAGACATTGCAAATTTCTTTTATACAGTTTGATTTTGTATAGTGGTTTAAAGCCACAAATCGTAGCTAATCATCAAATATGGTAATTCGGCGCTGGTCTGTTTTGTAATCGTTATATTTATAACATGTACTTGTATATTTTTTAATTAACAAATTTAATGTCCTCCAAGATTGTCGTAGTTGATGATGTATTTTCCAAATTCTACTGTTTGTCTTGCTATAAAAAAAAAGCGCAAGACAAATTGCAAATTACTTTTATACAGTTTGATTTTGTATAGTGGTTTAAAGCCACAAATCGTAGCTAATCATCAAATATGGTAATTCTGCGCTGGTCTGTTTTGTAATCGTTATATTTATAACATGTACTTGTGTATTTTTTAATTAACAAATTTAATGTCCTCCAAGATTGTCGTAGTTGATGATGTATTTTCCAAATTCTACTGTTTGTCTTGCTATAAAAAAAAAAACGCAAGACAAATTGCAAATTTCTTTTATACAGTTTGATTTTGTATAGTGGTTTAAAGCCACAAATCGTAGCTAATCATCAAATATGGTAATTCGGCGCTGGTCTGTTTTGTAATCGTTATATTTATAACATGTACTTGTGTATTTTTTAATTAACAAATTTAATGTCCTCCAAGATTGTCGTAGTTGATGATGTATTTTCCAAATTCTACTGTTTGTCTTGCTATAAAAAAAACGCAAGACAAATTGCAAATTTCTTTTATACAGTTTGATTTTGTATAGTGGTTTAAAGCCACAAATCGTAGCTAATCATCAAATATGGTAATTCGGCGCTGGTCTGTTTTGTAATCGTTATATTTATAACATGTACTTGTGTATTTTTTAATTAACAAATTTAATGTCCTCCAAGATTGTCGTAGTTGATGATGTATTTTCCAAATTCTACTGTTTGTCTTGCTATAAAAAAAAAAAAACGCAAGACAAATTGCAAATTTCTTTTATACAGTTTGATTTTGTATAGTGGTTTAAAGCCACAAATCGTAGCTAATCATCAAATATGGTAATTCGGCGCTGGTCTGTTTTGTAATCGTTATATTTATAACATGTACTTGTGTATTTTTTAATTAACAAATTTAATGTCCTCCAAGATTGTCGTAGTTGATGATGTATTTTCCAAATTCTACTGTTTGTCTTGCTATAAAAAAAAAGCGCAAGACAAATTGCAAATTACTTTTATACAGTTTGATTTTGTATAGTGGTTTAAAGCCACAAATCGTAGCTAATCATCAAATATGGTAATTCTGCGCTGGTCTGTTTTGTAATCGTTATATTTATAACATGTACTTGTGTATTTTTTAATTAACAAATTTAATGTCCTCCAAGATTGTCGTAGTTGATGATGTATTTTCCAAATTCTACTGTTTGTCTTGCTATAAAAAAAAGCGCAAGACAAATTGCAAATTACTTTTATGCAGTTTGATTTTGTATAGTGGTTTAAAGCCACAAATCGTAGCTAATCATCAAATATGGTAATTCTGCGCTGGTCTGTTTTGTAATCGTTATATTTATAACATGTACTTGTGTATTTTTTAATTAACAAATTTAATGTCCTCCAAGATTGTCGTAGTTGATGATGTATTTTCCAAATTCTACTGTTTGTCTTGCTATAAAAAAAAACGCAAGACAAATTGCAAATTTCTTTTATACAGTTTGATTTTGTATATTGGTTTAAAGCCACAAATCGTAGCTAATCATCAAATATGGTAATTCTGCGCTGGTCTGTTTTGTAATCGTTATATTTATAACATGTACTTGTGTATTTTTTAATTAACTAATTTAATGTCCTCGAAGATTGTCGTAGTTGATGATGTATTTTCCAAATTCTACTGTTTGTCTTGCTATAAAAAAAAAACGCAAGACAACTTGCAAATTTCTTTTATACAGTTTGATTTTGTATAGTGGTTTAAAGCCACAAATCGTAGCTAATCATCAAAAATGGTAATTCTGCGCTGGTCTGTTTTGTAATCGTTATATTTATAACATGTACTTGTGTATTTTTTAATTAACAAATTTAATGTCCTCCAAGATTGTCGTAGTTGATGATGTATTTTCCAAATTCTACTGTTTGTCTTGCTATAAAAAAAAAGCGCAAGACAAATTGCAAATTACTTTTATACAGTTTGATTTTGTATAGTGGTTTAAAGCCACAAATCGTAGCTAATCATCAAATATGGTAATTCTGCGCTGGTCTGTTTTGTAATCGTTATATTTATAACATGTACTTGTGTATTTTTTAATTAACAAATTTAATGTCCTCCAAGATTGTCGTAGTTGATGATGTATTTTCCAAATTTTACTGTTTGTCTTGCTATAAAAAAAAGCGCAAGACAAATTGCAAATTACTTTTATGCAGTTTGATTTTGTATAGTGGTTTAAAGCCACAAATCGTAGCTAATCATCAAATATGGTAATTCTGCGCTGGTCTGTTTTGTAATCGTTATATTTATAACATGTACTTGTGTATTTTTTAATTAACAAATTTAATGTCCTCCAAGATTGTCGTAGTTGATGATGTATTTTCCAAATTCTACTGTTTGTCTTGCTATAAAAAAAAACGCAAGACAAATTGCAAATTTCTTTTATACAGTTTGATTTTGTATATTGGTTTAAAGCCACAAATCGTAGCTAATCATCAAATATGGTAATTCTGCGCTGGTCTGTTTTGTAATCGTTATATTTATAACATGTACTTGTGTATTTTTTAATTAACTAATTTAATGTCCTCTAAGATTGTCGTAGTTGATGATGTATTTTCCAAATTCTACTGTTTGTCTTGCTATAAAAAAAAAACGCAAGACAACTTGCAAATTTCTTTTATACAGTTTGATTTTGTATAGTGGTTTAAAGCCACAAATCGTAGCTAATCATCAAAAATGGTAATTCTGCGCTGGTCTGTTTTGTAATCGTTATATTTATAACATGTACTTGTGTATTTTTTTAATTAACAAATTTAATGTCCTCCAAGATTGTCGTAGTTGATGATGTATTTTCCAAATTCTACTGTTTGTCTTGCTATAAAAAAAAAAAAACGCAAGACAAATTGCAAATTTATTTTATACAGTTTGATTATAGTATAGTGGTTCAAAGCCACAAATCGTAGCTCATCATCAAATATGGTAATTCTGCGCTGGTGTGTTTTGTAATCGTTATATTTATAACATGTACTTGTGTATTTTTTAATTAACAAATTTAATGTCCTCAAAGATTGTCGTAGTTGATGATGTATTTTCCAAATTCTACAGTTTGTCTCGCTATGAAAAAAAAAAAAAAAAAAAAAATAAAATAAAACGCAAGACAAATTGCAAATTACTTTTATACAGTTTGATTTTGTATAGTGGTTTAAAGCCACAAATCGTAGCTCATCATCAAATATGGTAATTCTGCGCTGGTGCGTTTTGTAGTCGTTATATTTATAACATGTACTTGTGTATTTTTTAATTAAGAAATTTAATGTCCTCAAAGATTGTCGTAGTTGATGATGTATTTTCCAAATTCTACAGTTTGTCTCGCTATAAAAAAAAACAAAAAAAAACAAAACGCAAGACAAATTGCAAATTACTTTTATACAGTTTGATTTTGTATAGTGCTTTAAAGCCACAAATCGTAGCTCATCATCAAATATGGTAATTCTGCGCTGGTGCGTTTTGTAATCGTTATATTTATAACATGTACTTGTGTATTTTTTAATTAAGAAATTTAATGTCCTCAAAGATTTTCGTAGTTGATGATGTATTTTCCAAATTCTACAGTTTGTCTCGCTATGAAAAAAAAAAAAAAAAAAAAACGCAAGACAAATTGCAAATTACTTTTATACAGTTTGATTTTGTATAGTGGTTTAAAGCCACAAATCGTAGCTCATCATCAAATATGGTAATTCTGCGCTGGTGCGTTTTGTAATCGTTATATTTATAACATGTACTTGTGTATTTTTTAATTAAGAAATTTAATGTCCTCAAAGATTGTCGTAGTTGATGATGTATTTTCCAAATTCTACAGTTTGTCTCGCTATAAAAAAAAAAAAAAAAAAAAAAAAAAAAAAAAAAAAAACGCAAGACAAATTGCAAATTACTTTTATACAGTTTGATTTTGTATAGTGGTTTAAAGCCACAAATCGTAGCTCATCATCAAATATGGTAATTCTGCGCTGGTGCGTTTTGTAATCGTTATATTTATAACATGTACTTGTGTATTTTTTAATTAAGAAATTTAATGTCCTCAAAGATTGTCGTAGTTGATGATGTATTTTCCAAATTCTACAGTTTGTCTCGCTATGAAAAAAAAAAAAAAAAAAAAAAAAACGCAAGACAAATTGCAAATTACTTTTATACAGTTTGATTTTGTATAGTGGTTTAAAGCCACAAATCGTAGCTCATCATCAAATATGGTAATTCTGCGCTGGTGTGTTTTGTAATCGTTATATTTATTTGATGTACTTGTGAGTTTTTAACATCATAAATGTAATAGAAAAAAACGAAGGAAAGAAGATGTCGCTGTATTCAAAATGCCCTTCAGGTAATACAGCGGGGTGGAAGGAGGGGTCCTTCCTTCGTTTTTTTTTGTATTTTGCAACCAATGCTTGATTCTTTACCAGGATTATTGTAATTGATGATCAATTTTAGGCAAATTGCAAATTACTTTTATACAGTTTGCTTTTGTATTGTGATTTCAATCCACAAATCGTGGCTTATCATCAAATATGATAATTCTGCGCTGGTGTGTTTTGTAATCGTTATATTTATAACATGTACTTGTATATTTTTTAATTAACAACTTTAATGTCCTCCAAGATTGTCGTAGTTGATGATGTATTTTCCAAATATTACTGTTTGCCTTGCTATAAAGAAAAAAAAAACGCAAGACAAATTGCAAATTACTTTTATACAGTTCGATTTTGTATAGTGGTTTAAAGCCACAAATTGTAGCTAATCATCAAATATGGTAATTCTGTGCTGGTGTGTTTTGTAATCGTTATATTTATAACATGTACTTGTGTATTTTTTAATTAACAAATTTAATGTCCTCAAAGATTGTCGTAGTTGATGATGTATTTTCCAAATTCTACAGTTTGTCTCGCTATAAAAAAAAAGCAAAACGCAAGACAAATTGCAAATTACTTTTATACAGCTTGATTTTGTATAGTGGTTTAAAGCCACAAATCGTAGCTCATCATCAAATATGGTAATTCTGCGCTGGTGCGTTTTGTAATCGTTATATTTATAACATGTACTTGTGTATTTTTTAATTAAGAAATTTAATGTCCTCAAAGATTGTTGTAGTTGATGATGTATTTTCCAAATTCTACAGTTTGTCTCGCTATGAAAAAAAAAAAAAAAAAAAAAAAAAAGAAAAACGCAAGACAAATTGCAAATTACTTTTATACAGTTTGATTTTGTATAGTGGTTTAAAGCCACAAATCGTAGCTCATCATCAAATATGGTAATTCTGCGCTGGTGTGTTTTGTAATCGTTATATTTATTTGATGTACTTGTGAGTTTTTAACATCATAAATGTAATAGAAAAAAACGAAGGAAAGAAGATGTCGCTGTATTCAAAATGCCCTTCAGGTAATACAGCGGGGTGGAAGGAGGGGTCCTTCCTTCGTTTTTTTTTGTATTTTGCAACCAATGCTTGATCCTTTACCAGGATTATTGTAATTGATGATCAATTTTAGGCAAATTGCAAATTACTTTTATACAGTTTGCTTTTGTATTGTGATTTCAATCCACAAATCGTGGCTTATCATCAAATATGATAATTCTGCGCTGGTGTGTTTTGTAATCGTTATATTTATAACATGTACTTGTATATTTTTTAATTAACAACTTTAATGTCCTCCAAGATTGTCGTAGTTGATGATGTATTTTCCAAATATTACTGTTTGCCTTGCTATAAAGAAAAAAAAAACGCAAGACAAATTGCAAATTACTTTTATACAGTTCGATTTTGTATAGTGGTTTAAAGCCACAAATTGTAGCTAATCATCAAATATGGTAATTCTGTGCTGGTGTGTTTTGTAATCGTTATATTTATAACATGTACTTGTGTATTTTTTAATTAACAAATTTAATGTCCTCAAAGATTGTCGTAGTTGATGATGTATTTTCCAAATTCTACAGTTTGTCTCGCTATAAAAAAAAAGCAAAACGCAAGACAAATTGCAAATTACTTTTATACAGCTTGATTTTGTATAGTGGTTTAAAGCCACAAATCGTAGCTAATCATCAAATATGGTAATTCTGCGCTGGTGTGTTTTGTAATCGTTATATTTATAACATGTACTTGTGTATTTTTTAATTAACAAATTTAATGTCCTCAAAGATTGTCGTAGTTGATGATGTATTTTCCAAATTCTACAGTTTGTCTCGCTATGAAAAAAAAAAATAAATAAATAAAACGCAAGACAAATTGCCAATTACTTTTATACAGTTTGATTTTGTATAGTGGTTTAAAGCCACAAATCGTAGCTCATCATCAAATATGGTAATTCTGCGCTGGTGCGTTTTGTAGTCGTTATATTTATAACATGTACTTGTGTATTTTTTAATTAAGAAATTTAATGTCCTCAAAGATTTTCGTAGTTGATGATGTATTTTCCAAATTCTACAGTTTGTCTCGCTATGAAAAAAAAAAAAAAAAAAAAAAACAAAACGCAAGACAAATTGCAAATTACTTTTATACAGTTTGATTTTGTATAGTGGTTTAAAGCCACAAATCGTAGCTCATCATCAAATATGGTAATTCTGCGCTGGTGCGTTTTGTAATCGTTATATTTATAACATGTACTTGTGTATTTTTTAATTAAGAAATTTAATGTCCTCAAAGATTGTCGTAGTTGATGATGTATTTTCCAAATTCTACAGTTTGCCTCGCTATAAAAAAAAAAAAAAAAAAAAAAAAAAAAAAAAAAAAAAAAACGCAAAACAAATTGCAAATTACTTTTATACAGTTTGATTTTGTATAGTGGTTTAAAGCCACAAATCGTAGCTCATCATCAAATATGGTAATTCTGCGCTGGTGCGTTTTGTAATCGTTATATTTATAACATGTACTTGTGTATTTTTTAATTAAGAAATTTAATGTCCTCAAAGATTGTCGTAGTTGATGATGTATTTTCCAAATTCTACAGTTTGTCTCGCTATGAAAAAAAAAAAAAAAAAAAAAAAAAAAAACGCAAGACAAATTGCAAATTACTTTTATACAGTTTGATTTTGTATAGTGGTTTAAAGCCACAAATCGTAGCTCATCATCAAATATGGTAATTCTGCGCTGGTGTGTTTTGTAATCGTTATATTTATTTGATGTACTTGTGAGTTTTTAACATCATAAATGTAATAGAAAAAAACGAAGGAAAGAAGATGTCGCTGTATTCAAAATGCCCTTCAGGTAATACAGCGGGGTGGAAGGAGGGGTCCTTCCTTCGTTTTTTTTTGTATTTTGCAACCAATGCTTGATTCTTTACCAGGATTATTGTAATTGATGATCATTTTAAGGCAAATTGCAAATTACTTTTATACAGTTTGCTTTTGTATTGTGATTTCAATCCACAAATCGTGGCTTATCATCAAATATGATAATTCTGCGCTGGTGTGTTTTGTAATCGTTATATTTATAACATGTACTTGTATATTTTTTAATTAACAACTTTAATGTCCTCCAAGATTGTCGTAGTTGATGATGTATTTTCCAAATATTACTGTTTGCCTTGCTATAAAGAAAAAAAAAACGCAAGACAAATTGCAAATTACTTTTATACAGTTCGATTTTGTATAGTGGTTTAAAGCCACAAATTGTAGCTAAACATCAAATATGGTAATTCTGTGCTGGTGTGTTTTGTAATCGTTATATTTATAACATGTACTTGTGTATTTTTTAATTAACAAATTTAATGTCCTCAAAGATTGTCGTAGTTGATGATGTATTTTCCAAATTCTACAGTTTGTCTCGCTATAAAAAAAAAGCAAAACGCAAGACAAATTGCAAATTACTTTTATACAGCTTGATTTTGTATAGTGGTTTAAAGCCACAAATCGTAGCTAATCATCAAATATGGTAATTCTGCGCTGGAATGTTTTGTAATCGTTATATTTATAACATGTACTTGTGTATTTTTTAATTAACAAATTTAATGTCCTCAAAGATTGTCGTAGTTGATGATGTATTTTCCAAATTCTACAGTTTGTCTCGCTATAAAAAAAAACAAAAAAAACAAAACGCAAGACAAATTGCAAATTACTTTTATACAGTTTGATTTTGTATAGTGGTTTAAAGCCACAAATCGTAGCTCATCATCAAATATGGTAATTCTGCGCTGGTGCGTTTTGTAATCGTTATATTTATAACATGTACTTGTGTATTTTTTAATTAAGAAATTTAATGTCCTCAAAGATTGTCGTAGTTGATGATGTATTTTCCAAATTCTACAGTTTGTCTCGCTATAAAAAAAAACAAAAAAAACAAAACGCAAGACAAATTGCAAATTACTTTTATACAGTTTGATTTTGTATAGTGCTTTAAAGCCACAAATCGTAGCTCATCATCAAATATGGTAATTCTGCGCTGGTGCGTTTTGTAATCGTTATATTTATAACATGTACTTGTGTATTATTTAATTAAGAAATTTAATGTCCTCAAAGATTTTCGTAGTTGATGATGTATTTTCCAAATTCTACAGTTTGTCTCGCTATGAAAAAAAAAAAAAAAAAAAAACAAAACGCAAGACAAATTGCAAATTACTTTTATACAGTTTGATTTTGTATAGTGGTTTAAAGCCACAAATCGTAGCTCATCATCAAATATGGTAATTCTGCGCTGGTCTGTTTTGTAATCGTTATATTTATAACATGTACTTGTGTATTTTTTAATTAACAAATTTAATGTCCTCCAAGATTGTCGTAGTTGATGATGTATTTTCCAAATTCTACTGTTTGTCTTGCTATAAAAAAAAAACGCAAGACAAATTGCAAATTTCTTTTATACAGTTTGATTTTGTATAGTGGTTTAAAGCCACAAATCGTAGCTAATCATCAAATATGGTAATTCGGCGCTGGTCTGTTTTGTAATCGTTATATTTATAACATGTACTTGTATATTTTTTAATTAACAAATTTAATGTCCTCCAAGATTGTCGTAGTTGATGATGTATTTTCCAAATTCTACTGTTTGTCTTGCTATAAAAAAAATGCGCAAGACAAATTGCAAATTACTTTTATACAGTTTGATTTTGTATAGTGGTTTAAAGCCACAAATCGTAGCTAATCATCAAATATGGTAATTCTGCGCTGGTCTGTTTTGTAATCGTTATATTTATAACATGTAGTTGTGTATTTTTTAATTAACAAATTTAATGTCCTCCAAGATTGTCGTAGTTGATGATGTATTTTCCAAATTCTACTGTTTGTCTTGCTATACAAAAAAAAGCGCAAGACAAATTGCAAATTTCTTTTATACAGTTTGATTTTGTATAGTGGTTTAAAGCCACAAATCGTAGCTAATCATCAAATATGGTAATTCTGCGCTGGTGTGTTTTGTAATCGTTATATTTATTTGATGTACTTGTGAGTTTTTAACATCATAAATGTAATAGAAAAAAACGAAGGAAAGAAGATGTCGCTGTATTCAAAATGCCCTTCAGGTAATACAGCGGGGTGGAAGGAGGGGTCCTTCCTTCGTTTTTTTTGTATTTTGCAACCAATGCTTGATTCTTTACCAGGATTATTGTAATTGATGATCATTTTTAGGCAAATTGCAAATTACTTTTATACAGTTTGCTTTTGTATTGTGATTTCAATCCACAAATCGTGGCTTATCATCAAATATGATAATTCTGCGCTGGTGTGTTTTGTAATCGTTATATTTATAACATGTACTTGTATATTTTTTAATTAACAACTTTAATGTCCTCCAAGATTGTC
The DNA here is from genome assembly GCA_963971325.1 of Aphodius granarius. NCBI lineage: Eukaryota > Metazoa > Arthropoda > Insecta > Coleoptera > Scarabaeidae > Aphodius > Aphodius granarius. The sequence goes on from OZ020221.1 coordinate 30,368,549, forward strand.
GTAGTTGATGATGTATTTTCCAAATACTACTGTTTGCCTTGCTATAAAGAAAAAAAAACGCAAGACAAATTGCAAATTACTTTTATACAGTTTGATTTTGTATAGTGGTTTAAAGCCACAAATCGTAGCTAATCATCAAATATGGTAATTCTGCGCTGGTCTGTTTTGTAATCGTTATATTTATAACATGTACTTGTGTATTTTTTAATTAACAAATTTAATGTCCTCCAAGATTGTCGTAGTTGATGATGTATTTTCCAAATTCTACTGTTTGTCTTGCTATAAAAAAAAAAACGCAAGACAAATTGCAAATTTCTTTTATACAGTTTGATTTTGTATAGTGGTTTAAAGCCACAAATCGTAGCTAATCATCAAATATGGTAATTCTGCGCTGGTCTGTTTTGTAATCGTTATATTTATAACATGTACTTGTGTATTTTTTAATTAACATATTTAATGTCCTCCAAGATTGTCGTAGTTGATGATGTATTTTCCAAATTCTACTGTTTGTCTTGCTATAAAAAAAAACGCAAGACAAATTGCAAATTTCTTTTATACAGTTTGATTTTGTATAGTGGTTTAAAGCCACAAATCGTAGCTAATCATCAAATATGGTAATTCTGCGCTGGTCTGTTTTGTAATCGTTATATTTATAACATGTACTTGTGTATTTTTTAATTAACAAATTTAATGTCCTCCAAGATTGTCGTAGTTGATGATGTATTTTCCAAATTCTACTGTTTGTCTTGCTATAAAAAAAAAAAAAACGCAAGACAAATTGCAAATTTCTTTTATACAGTTTGATTTTGTATAGTGGTTTAAAGCCACAAATCGTAGCTAATCATCAAATATGGTAATTCGGCGCTGGTCTGTTTTGTAATCGTTATATTTATAACATGTACTTGTATATTTTTTAATTAACAAATTTAATGTCCTCCAAGATTGTCGTAGTTGATGATGTATTTTCCAAATTCTACTGTTTGTCTTGCTATAAAAAAAAAGCGCAAGACAAATTGCAAATTACTTTTATACAGTTTGATTTTGTATAGTGGTTTAAAGCCACAAATCGTAGCTAATCATCAAATATGGTAATTCTGCGCTGGTCTGTTTTGTAATCGTTATATTTATAACATGTACTTGTGTATTTTTTAATTAACAAATTTAATGTCCTCCAAGATTGTCGTAGTTGATGATGTATTTTCCAAATTCTACTGTTTGTCTTGCTATAAAAAAAAAAAACGCAAGACAAATTGCAAATTTCTTTTATACAGTTTGATTTTGTATAGTGGTTTAAAGCCACAAATCGTAGCTAATCATCAAATATGGTAATTCGGCGCTGGTCTGTTTTGTAATCGTTATATTTATAACATGTACTTGTGTATTTTTTAATTAACAAATTTAATGTCCTCCAAGATTGTCGTAGTTGATGATGTATTTTCCAAATTCTACTGTTTGTCTTGCTATAAAAAAAACGCAAGACAAATTGCAAATTTCTTTTATACAGTTTGATTTTGTATAGTGGTTTAAAGCCACAAATCGTAGCTAATCATCAAATATGGTAATTCGGCGCTGGTCTGTTTTGTAATCGTTATATTTATAACATGTACTTGTGTATTTTTTAATTAACAAATTTAATGTCCTCCAAGATTGTCGTAGTTGATGATGTATTTTCCAAATTCTACTGTTTGTCTTGCTATAAAAAAAAAAAACGCAAGACAAATTGCAAATTTCTTTTATACAGTTTGATTTTGTATAGTGGTTTAAAGCCACAAATCGTAGCTAATCATCAAATATGGTAATTCGGCGCTGGTCTGTTTTGTAATCGTTATATTTATAACATGTACTTGTGTATTTTTTAATTAACAAATTTAATGTCCTCCAAGATTGTCGTAGTTGATGATGTATTTTCCAAATTCTACTGTTTGTCTTGCTATAAAAAAAAGCGCAAGACAAATTGCAAATTACTTTTATACAGTTTGATTTTGTATAGTGGTTTAAAGCCACAAATCGTAGCTAATCATCAAATATGGTAATTCTGCGCTGGTCTGTTTTGTAATCGTTATATTTATAACATGTACTTGTGTATTTTTTAATTAACAAATTTAATGTCCTCCAAGATTGTCGTAGTTGATGATGTATTTTCCAAATTCTACTGTTTGTCTTGCTATAAAAAAAAGCGCAAGACAAATTGCAAATTACTTTTATGCAGTTTGATTTTGTATAGTGGTTTAAAGCCACAAATCGTAGCTAATCATCAAATATGGTAATTCTGCGCTGGTCTGTTTTGTAATCGTTATATTTATAACATGTACTTGTGTATTTTTTAATTAACAAATTTAATGTCCTCCAAGATTGTCGTAGTTGATGATGTATTTTCCAAATTCTACTGTTTGTCTTGCTATAAAAAAAAACGCAAGACAAATTGCAAATTTCTTTTATACAGTTTGATTTTGTATATTGGTTTAAAGCCACAAATCGTAGCTAATCATCAAATATGGTAATTCTGCGCTGGTCTGTTTTGTAATCGTTATATTTATAACATGTACTTGTGTATTTTTTAATTAACTAATTTAATGTCCTCTAAGATTGTCGTAGTTGATGATGTATTTTCCAAATTCTACTGTTTGTTTTGCTATAAAAAAAAAACGCAAGACAACTTGCAAATTTCTTTTATACAGTTTGATTTTGTATAGTGGTTTAAAGCCACAAATCGTAGCTAATCATCAAAAATGGTAATTCTGCGCTGGTCTGTTTTGTAATCGTTATATTTATAACATGTACTTGTGTATTTTTTAATTAACAAATTTAATGTCCTCCAAGATTGTCGTAGTTGATGATGTATTTTCCAAATTCTACTGTTTGTCTTGCTATAAAAAAAAAGCGCAAGACAAATTGCAAATTACTTTTATACAGTTTGATTTTGTATAGTGGTTTAAAGCCACAAATCGTAGCTAATCATCAAATATGGTAATTCTGCGCTGGTCTGTTTTGTAATCGTTATATTTATAACATGTACTTGTGTATTTTTTAATTAACAAATTTAATGTCCTCCAAGATTGTCGTAGTTGATGATGTATTTTCCAAATTCTACTGTTTGTCTTGCTATAAAAAAAAGCGCAAGACAAATTGCAAATTACTTTTATGCAGTTTGATTTTGTATAGTGGTTTAAAGCCACAAATCGTAGCTAATCATCAAATATGGTAATTCTGCGCTGGTCTGTTTTGTAATCGTTATATTTATAACATGTACTTGTGTATTTTTTAATTAACAAATTTAATGTCCTCCAAGATTGTCGTAGTTGATGATGTATTTTCCAAATTCTACTGTTTGTCTTGCTATAAAAAAAAACGCAAGACAAATTGCAAATTTCTTTTATACAGTTTGATTTTGTATATTGGTTTAAAGCCACAAATCGTAGCTAATCATCAAATATGGTAATTCTGCGCTGGTCTGTTTTGTAATCGTTATATTTATAACATGTACTTGTGTATTTTTTAATTAACTAATTTAATGTCCTCTAAGATTGTCGTAGTTGATGATGTATTTTCCAAATTCTACTGTTTGTCTTGCTATAAAAAAAAACGCAAGACAACTTGCAAATTTCTTTTATACAGTTTGATTTTGTATAGTGGTTTAAAGCCACAAATCGTAGCTAATCATCAAAAATGGTAATTCTGCGCTGGTCTGTTTTGTAATCGTTATATTTATAACATGTACTTGTGTATTTTTTAATTAACAAATTTAATGTCCTCCAAGATTGTCGTAGTTGATGAAGTATTTTCCAAATTCTACTGTTTGTCTTGCTATAAAAAAAAAAAAACGCAAGACAAATTGCAAATTTATTTTATACAGTTTGATTATAGTATAGTGGTTCAAAGCCACAAATCGTAGCTCATCATCAAATATGGTAATTCTGCGCTGGTGTGTTTTGTAATCGTTATATTTATAACATGTACTTGTGTATTTTTTAATTAACAAATTTAATGTCCTCAAAGATTGTCGTAGTTGATGATGTATTTTCCAAATTCTACAGTTTGTCTCGCTATGAAAAAAAAAAAAAAAAAAAAAAAAATAAAACGCAAGACAAATTGCAAATTACTTTTATACAGTTTGATTTTGTATAGTGGTTTAAAGCCACAAATCGTAGCTCATCATCAAATATGGTAATTCTGCGCTGGTGCGTTTTGTAGTCGTTATATTTATAACATGTACTTGTGTATTTTTTAATTAAGAAATTTAATGTCCTCAAAGATTGTCGTAGTTGATGATGTATTTTCCAAATTCTACAGTTTGTCTCGCTATAAAAAAAACAAAAAAAACAAAACGCAAGACAAATTGCAAATTACTTTTATACAGTTTGATTTTGTATAGTGCTTTAAAGCCACAAATCGTAGCTCATCATCAAATATGGTAATTCTGCGCTGGTGCGTTTTGTAATCGTTATATTTATAACATGTACTTGTGTATTTTTTAATTAAGAAATTTAATGTCCTCAAAGATTTTCGTAGTTGATGATGTATTTTCCAAATTCTACAGTTTGTCTCGCTATGAAAAAAAAAAAAAAAAACAAAACGCAAGACAAATTGCAAATTACTTTTATACAGTTTGATTTTGTATAGTGGTTTAAAGCCACAAATCGTAGCTCATCATCAAATATGGTAATTCTGCGCTGGTGCGTTTTGTAATCGTTATATTTATAACATGTACTTGTGTATTTTTTAATTAAGAAATTTAATGTCCTCAAAGATTGTCGTAGTTGATGATGTATTTTCCAAATTCTACAGTTTGTCTCGCTATAAAAAAAAAAAAAAAAAAAAAAAAAAAAAAAAAAAAAAAACGCAAGACAAATTGCAAATTACTTTTATACATTTTGATTTTGTATAGTGGTTTAAAGCCACAAATCGTAGCTCATCATCAAATATGGTAATTCTGCGCTGGTGCGTTTTGTAATCGTTATATTTATAACATGTACTTGTGTATTTTTTAATTAAGAAATTTAATGTCCTCAAAGATTGTCGTAGTTGATGATGTATTTTCCAAATTCTACAGTTTGTCTCGCTATGAAAAAAAAAAAAAAAAAAAAAAAAACGCAAGACAAATTGCAAATTACTTTTATACAGTTTGATTTTGTATAGTGGTTTAAAGCCACAAATCGTAGCTCATCATCAAATATGGTAATTCTGCGCTGGTGTGTTTTGTAATCGTTATATTTATTTGATGTACTTGTGAGTTTTTAACATCATAAATGTAATAGAAAAAAACGAAGGAAAGAAGATGTCGCTGTATTCAAAATGCCCTTCAGGTAATACAGCGGGGTGGAAGGAGGGGTCCTTCCTTCGTTTTTTTTTGTATTTTGCAACCAATGCTTGATTCTTTACCAGGATTATTGTAATTGATGATCAATTTTAGGCAAATTGCAAATTACTTTTATACAGTTTGCTTTTGTATTGTGATTTCAATCCACAAATCGTGGCTTATCATCAAATATGATAATTCTGCGCTGGTGTGTTTTGTAATCGTTATATTTATAACATGTACTTGTATATTTTTTAATTAACAACTTTAATGTCCTCCAAGATTGTCGTAGTTGATGATGTATTTTCCAAATATTACTGTTTGCCTTGCTATAAAGAAAAAAAAAACGCAAGACAAATTGCAAATTACTTTTATACAGTTCGATTTTGTATAGTGGTTTAAAGCCACAAATTGTAGCTAATCATCAAATATGGTAATTCTGTGCTGGTGTGTTTTGTAATCGTTATATTTATAACATGTACTTGTGTATTTTTTAATTAACAAATTTAATGTCCTCAAAGATTGTCGTAGTTGATGATGTATTTTCCAAATTCTACAGTTTGTCTCGCTATAAAAAAAAAGCAAAACGCAAGACAAATTGCAAATTACTTTTATACAGCTTGATTTTGTATAGTGGTTTAAAGCCACAAATCGTAGCTCATCATCAAATATGGTAATTCTGCGCTGGTGCGTTTTGTAATCGTTATATTTATAACATGTACTTGTGTATTTTTTAATTAAGAAATTTAATGTCCTCAAAGATTGTTGTAGTTGATGATGTATTTTCCAAATTCTACAGTTTGTCTCGCTATGAAAAAAAAAAAAAAAAAAAAAAAAGAAAAACGCAAGACAAATTGCAAATTACTTTTATACAGTTTGATTTTGTATAGTGGTTTAAAGCCACAAATCGTAGCTCATCATCAAATATGGTAATTCTGCGCTGGTGTGTTTTGTAATCGTTATATTTATTTGATGTACTTGTGAGTTTTTAACATCATAAATGTAATAGAAAAAAACGAAGGAAAGAAGATGTCGCTGTATTCAAAATGCCCTTCAGGTAATACAGCGGGGTGGAAGGAGGGGTCCTTCCTTCGTTTTTTTTTGTATTTTGCAACCAATGCTTGATCCTTTACCAGGATTATTGTAATTGATGATCAATTTTAGGCAAATTGCAAATTACTTTTATACAGTTTGCTTTTGTATTGTGATTTCAATCCACAAATCGTGGCTTATCATCAAATATGATAATTCTGCGCTGGTGTGTTTTGTAATCGTTATATTTATAACATGTACTTGTATATTTTTTAATTAACAACTTTAATGTCCTCCAAGATTGTCGTAGTTGATGATGTATTTTCCAAATATTACTGTTTGCCTTGCTATAAAGAAAAAAAAAACGCAAGACAAATTGCAAATTACTTTTATACAGTTCGATTTTGTATAGTGGTTTAAAGCCACAAATTGTAGCTAATCATCAAATATGGTAATTCTGTGCTGGTGTGTTTTGTAATCGTTATATTTATAACATGTACTTGTGTATTTTTTAATTAACAAATTTAATGTCCTCAAAGATTGTCGTAGTTGATGATGTATTTTCCAAATTCTACAGTTTGTCTCGCTATAAAAAAAAAGCAAAACGCAAGACAAATTGCAAATTACTTTTATACAGCTTGATTTTGTATAGTGGTTTAAAGCCACAAATCGTAGCTAATCATCAAATATGGTAATTCTGCGCTGGTGTGTTTTGTAATCGTTATATTTATAACATGTACTTGTGTATTTTTTAATTAACAAATTTAATGTCCTCAAAGATTGTCGTAGTTGATGATGTATTTTCCAAATTCTACAGTTTGTCTCGCTATGAAAAAAAAAAATAAATAAATAAAACGCAAGACAAATTGCCAATTACTTTTATACAGTTTGATTTTGTATAGTGGTTTAAAGCCACAAATCGTAGCTCATCATCAAATATGGTAATTCTGCGCTGGTGCGTTTTGTAGTCGTTATATTTATAACATGTACTTGTGTATTTTTTAATTAAGAAATTTAATGTCCTCAAAGATTTTCGTAGTTGATGATGTATTTTCCAAATTCTACAGTTTGTCTCGCTATGAAAAAAAAAAAAAAAAAAAAAAAAACAAAACGCAAGACAAATTGCAAATTACTTTTATACAGTTTGATTTTGTATAGTGGTTTAAAGCCACAAATCGTAGCTCATCATCAAATATGGTAATTCTGCGCTGGTGCGTTTTGTAATCGTTATATTTATAACATGTACTTGTGTATTTTTTAATTAAGAAATTTAATGTCCTCAAAGATTGTCGTAGTTGATGATGTATTTTCCAAATTCTACAGTTTGCCTCGCTATAAAAAAAAAAAAAAAAAAAAAAAAAAAAAAAAAAAAACGCAAAACAAATTGCAAATTACTTTTATACAGTTTGATTTTGTATAGTGGTTTAAAGCCACAAATCGTAGCTCATCATCAAATATGGTAATTCTGCGCTGGTGCGTTTTGTAATCGTTATATTTATAACATGTACTTGTGTATTTTTTAATTAAGAAATTTAATGTCCTCAAAGATTGTCGTAGTTGATGATGTATTTTCCAAATTCTACAGTTTGTCTCGCTATGAAAAAAAAAAAAAAAAAAAAAAAAAACGCAAGACAAATTGCAAATTACTTTTATACAGTTTGATTTTGTATAGTGGTTTAAAGCCACAAATCGTAGCTCATCATCAAATATGGTAATTCTGCGCTGGTGTGTTTTGTAATCGTTATATTTATTTGATGTACTTGTGAGTTTTTAACATCATAAATGTAATAGAAAAAAACGAAGGAAAGAAGATGTCGCTGTATTCAAAATGCCCTTCAGGTAATACAGCGGGGTGGAAGGAGGGGTCCTTCCTTCGTTTTTTTTTGTATTTTGCAACCAATGCTTGATTCTTTACCAGGATTATTGTAATTGATGATCATTTTAAGGCAAATTGCAAATTACTTTTATACAGTTTGCTTTTGTATTGTGATTTCAATCCACAAATCGTGGCTTATCATCAAATATGATAATTCTGCGCTGGTGTGTTTTGTAATCGTTATATTTATAACATGTACTTGTATATTTTTTAATTAACAACTTTAATGTCCTCCAAGATTGTCGTAGTTGATGATGTATTTTCCAAATATTACTGTTTGCCTTGCTATAAAGAAAAAAAAAACGCAAGACAAATTGCAAATTACTTTTATACAGTTCGATTTTGTATAGTGGTTTAAAGCCACAAATTGTAGCTAAACATCAAATATGGTAATTCTGTGCTGGTGTGTTTTGTAATCGTTATATTTATAACATGTACTTGTGTATTTTTTAATTAACAAATTTAATGTCCTCAAAGATTGTCGTAGTTGATGATGTATTTTCCAAATTCTACAGTTTGTCTCGCTATAAAAAAAAAGCAAAACGCAAGACAAATTGCAAATTACTTTTATACAGCTTGATTTTGTATAGTGGTTTAAAGCCACAAATCGTAGCTAATCATCAAATATGGTAATTCTGCGCTGGAATGTTTTGTAATCGTTATATTTATAACATGTACTTGTGTATTTTTTAATTAACAAATTTAATGTCCTCAAAGATTGTCGTAGTTGATGATGTATTTTCCAAATTCTACAGTTTGTCTCGCTATGAAAAAAAAAAAATAAATAAAACGCAAGACAAATTGCCAATTACTTTTATACAGTTTGATTTTGTATAGTGGTTTAAAGCCACAAATCGTAGCTCATCATCAAATATGGTAATTCTGCGCTGGTGTGTTTTGTAATCGTTATATTTATTTGATGTACTTGTGAGTTTTTAACATCATAAATGTAATAGAAAAAAACGAAGGAAAGAAGATGTCGCTGTATTCAAAATGCCCTTCAGGTAATACAGCGGGGTGGAAGGAGGGGTCCTTCCTTCGTTTTTTTTTGTATTTTGCAACCAATGCTTGATTCTTTACCAGGATTATTGTAATTGATGATCATTTTAAGGCAAATTGCAAATTACTTTTATACAGTTTGCTTTTGTATTGTGATTTCAATCCACAAATCGTGGCTTATCATCAAATATGATAATTCTGCGCTGGTGTGTTTTGTAATCGTTATATTTATAACATGTACTTGTATATTTTTTAATTAACAACTTTAATGTCCTCCAAGATTGTCGTAGTTGATGATGTATTTTCCAAATATTACTGTTTGCCTTGCTATAAAGAAAAAAAAAACGCAAGACAAATTGCAAATTACTTTTATACAGTTCGATTTTGTATAGTGGTTTAAAGCCACAAATTGTAGCTAATCATCAAATATGGTAATTCTGTGCTGGTGTGTTTTGTAATCGTTATATTTATAACATGTACTTGTGTATTTTTTAATTAACAAATTTAATGTCCTCAAAGATTGTCGTAGTTGATGATGTATTTTCCAAATTCTACAGTTTGTCTCGCTATAAAAAAAAAGCAAAACGCAAGACAAATTGCAAATTACTTTTATACAGCTTGATTTTGTATAGTGGTTTAAAGCCACAAATCGTAGCTAATCATCAAATATGGTAATTCTGCGCTGGAATGTTTTGTAATCGTTATATTTATAACATGTACTTGTGTATTTTTTAATTAACAAATTTAATGTCCTCAAAGATTGTCGTAGTTGATGATGTATTTTCCAAATTCTACAGTTTGTCTCGCTATGAAAAAAAAAAAAATAAATAAAACGCAAGTCAAATTGCCAATTACTTTTATACAGTTTGATTTTGTATAGTGGTTTAAAGCCACAAATCGTAGCTCATCATCAAATATGGTAATTCTGCGCTGGTGTGTTTTGTAATCGTTATATTTATTTGATGTACTTGTGAGTTTTTAACATCATAAATGTAATAGAAAAAAACGAAGGAAAGAAGATGTCGCTGTATTCAAAATGCCCTTCAGGTAATACAGCGGGGTGGAAGGAGGGGTCCTTCCTTCGTTTTTTTTTGTATTTTGCAACCAATGCTTGATCCTTTACCAGGATTATTGTAATTGATGATCAATTTTAGGCAAATTGCAAATTACTTTTATACAGTTTGCTTTTGTATTGTGATTTCAATCCACAAATCGTGGCTTATCATCAAATATGATAATTCTGCGCTGGTGTGTTTTGTAATCGTTATATTTATAACATGTACTTGTATATTTTTTAATTAACAACTTTAATGTCCTCCAAGATTGTCGTAGTTGATGATGTATTTTCCAAATATTACTGTTTGCCTTGCTATAAAGAAAAAAAAAACGCAAGACAAATTGCAAATTACTTTTATACAGTTCGATTTTGTATAGTGGTTTAAAGCCACAAATTGTAGCTAATCATCAAATATGGTAATTCTGTGCTGGTGTGTTTTGTAATCGTTATATTTATAACATGTACTTGTGTATTTTTTAATTAACAAATTTAATGTCCTCAAAGATTGTCGTAGTTGATGATGTATTTTCCAAATTCTACAGTTTGTCTCGCTATAAAAAAAAAGCAAAACGCAAGACAAATTGCAAATTACTTTTATACAGCTTGATTTTGTATAGTGGTTTAAAGCCACAAATCGTAGCTAATCATCAAATATGGTAATTCTGCGCTGGTGTGTTTTGTAATCGTTATATTTATAACATGTACTTGTGTATTTTTTAATTAACAAATTTAATGTCCTCAAAGATTGTCGTAGTTGATGATGTATTTTCCAAATTCTACAGTTTGTCTCGCTATGAAAAAAAAAAAAAAAATAAAACGCAAGACAAATTGCCAATTACTTTTATACAGTTTGATTTTGTATAGTGGTTTAAAGCCACAAATCGTAGCTCATCATCAAATATGGTAATTCTGCGCTGGTGTGTTTTGTAATCGTTATATTTATTTGATGTACTTGTGAGTTTTTAACATCATAAATGTAATAGAAAAAAACGAAGGAAAGAAGATGTCGCTGTATTCAAAATGCCCTTCAGGTAATACAGCGGGGTGGAAGGAGGGGTCCTTCCTTCGTTTTTTTTTGTATTTTGCAACCAATGCTTGATTCTTTACCAGGATTATTGTAATTGATGATCATTTTAAGGCAAATTGCAAATTACTTTTATACAGTTTGCTTTTGTATTGTGATTTCAATCCACAAATCGTGGCTTATCATCAAATATGATAATTCTGCGCTGGTGTGTTTTGTAATCGTTATATTTATAACATGTACTTGTATATTTTTTAATTAACAACTTTAATGTCCTCCAAGATTGTCGTAGTTGATGATGTATTTTCCAAATATTACTGTTTGCCTTGCTATAAAGAAAAAAAAAACGCAAGACAAATTGCAAATTACTTTTATACAGTTCGATTTTGTATAGTGGTTTAAAGCCACAAATTGTAGCTAATCATCAAATATGGTAATTCTGTGCTGGTGTGTTTTGTAATCGTTATATTTATAACATGTACTTGTGTATTTTTTAATTAACAAATTTAATGTCCTCAAAGATTGTCGTAGTTGATGATGTATTTTCCAAATTCTACAGTTTGTCTCGCTATAAAAAAAAAGCAAAACGCAAGACAAATTGCAAATTACTTTTATACAGCTTGATTTTGTATAGTGGTTTAAAGCCACAAATCGTAGCTAATCATCAAATATGGTAATTCTGCGCTGGAATGTTTTGTAATCGTTATATTTATAACATGGACTTGTGTATTTTTTAATTAACAAATTTAATGTCCTCAAAGATTGTCGTAGTTGATGATGTATTTTCCAAATTCTACAGTTTGTCTCGCTATGAAAAAAAAAAAAAATAAATAAAACGCAAGACAAATTGCCAATTACTTTTATACAGTTTGATTTTGTATAGTGGTTTAAAGCCACAAATCGTAGCTCATCATCAAATATGGTAATTCTGCGCTGGTGTGTTTTGTAATCGTTATATTTATTTGATGTACTTGTGAGTTTTTAACATCATAAATGTAATAGAAAAAAACGAAGGAAAGAAGATGTCGCTGTATTCAAAATGCCCTTCAGGTAATACAGCGGGGTGGAAGGAGGGGTCCTTCCTTCGTTTTTTTTTTGTATTTTGCAACCAATGCTTGATCCTTTACCAGGATTATTGTAATTGATGATCAATTTTAGGCAAATTGCAAATTACTTTTATACAGTTTGCTTTTGTATTGTGATTTCAATCCACAAATCGTGGCTTATCATCAAATATGATAATTCTGCGCTGGTGTGTTTTGTAATCGTTATATTTATAACATGTACTTGTATATTTTTTAATTAACAACTTTAATGTCCTCCAAGATTGTCGTAGTTGATGATGTATTTTCCAAATATTACTGTTTGCCTTGCTATAAAGAAAAAAAAAACGCAAGACAAATTGCAAATTACTTTTATACAGTTCGATTTTGTATAGTGGTTTAAAGCCACAAATTGTAGCTAATCATCAAATATGGTAATTCTGTGCTGGTGTGTTTTGTAATCGTTATATTTATAACATGTACTTGTGTATTTTTTAATTAACAAATTTAATGTCCTCAAAGATTGTCGTAGTTGATGATGTATTTTCCAAATTCTACAGTTTGTCTCGCTATAAAAAAAAAGCAAAACGCAAGACAAATTGCAAATTACTTTTATACAGCTTGATTTTGTATAGTGGTTTAAAGCCACAAATCGTAGCTAATCATCAAATATGGTAATTCTGCGCTGGTGTGTTTTGTAATCGTTATATTTATAACATGTACTTGTGTATTTTTTAATTAACAAATTTAATGTCCTCAAAGATTGTCGTAGTTGATGATGTATTTTCCAAATTCTACAGTTTGTCTCGCTATGAAAAAAAAAAAATAAATAAATAAAACGCAAGACAAATTGCCAATTACTTTTATACAGTTTGATTTTGTATAGTGGTTTAAAGCCACAAATCGTAGCTCATCATCAAATATGGTAATTCTGCGCTGGTGCGTTTTGTAGTCGTTATATTTATAACATGTACTTGTGTATTTTTTAATTAAGAAATTTAATGTCCTCAAAGATTGTCGTAGTTGATGATGTATTTTCCAAATTCTACAGTTTGTCTCGCTATAAAAAAAAAAAACAAAACGCAAGACAAATTGCAAATTACTTTTATACAGTTTGGTTTTGTATAGTGGTTTAAAGCCACAAATCGTAGCTCATCATCAAATATGGTAATTCTGCGCTGGTGCGTTTTGTAATCGTTATATTTATAACATGTACTTGTGTATTTTTTAATTAAGAAATTTAATGTCCTCAAAGATTGTCGTAGTTGATGATGTATTTTCCAAATTCTACAGTTTGTCTCGCTATGAAAAAAAAAAAAACAAAACGCAAGACAAATTGCAAATTACTTTTATACAGTTTGATTTTGTATAGTGGTTTAAAGCCACAAATCGTAGCTCATCATCAAATATGGTAATTCTGCGCTGGTGCGTTTTGTAATCGTTATATTTATAACATGTACTTGTGTATTTTTTAATTAAGAAATTTAATGTCCTCAAAGATTGTCGTAGTTGATGATGTATTTTCCAAATTCTACAGTTTGTCTCGCTATGAAAAAAAAAAAAAAAAAACAAAACGCAAGACAAATTGCAAATTACTTTTATACAGTTTGATTTTGTATAATGGTTTAAAGCCACAAATCGTAGCTTATCAAATATGGTAATTCTGCGCTGGTGTGTTTTGTAATCGTTATATTTATTTGATGTACTTGTGAGTTTTTAACATCATAAATGTAATAGAAAAAAACGAAGGAAAGAAGATGTCGCTGTATTCAAAATGCCCTTCAGGTAATACAGCGGGGTGGAAGGAGGGGTCCTTCCTTCGTTTTTTTTTGTATTTTGCAACCAATGCTTGATTCTTTACCAGGATTATTGTAATTGATGATCATTTTAAGGCAAATTGCAAATTACTTTTATACAGTTTGCTTTTGTATTGTGATTTCAATCCACAAATCGTGGCTTATCATCAAATATGATAATTCTGCGCTGGTGTGTTTTGTAATCGTTATATTTATAACATGTACTTGTATATTTTTTAATTAACAACTTTAATGTCCTCCAAGATTGTCGTAGTTGATGATGTATTTTCCAAATACTACTGTTTGCCTTGCTATAAAGAAAAAAAAAACGCAAGACAAATTGCAAATTACTTTTATACAGTTCGATTTTGTATAGTGGTTTAAAGCCACAAATTGTAGCTCATCATCAAATATGGTAATTCTGCGCTGGTGTGTTTTGTAATCGTTATATTTATAACATGTACTTGTGTATTTTTTAATTAACAAATTTAATGTCCTCAAAGATTGTCCTGGTTGATGATGTATTTTCAAAATTCTACAGTTTGTCTCGCTATAAAAAAAAAGAAAACAAAACGCAAGACAAATTGCAAATTACTTTTATACAGTTTGATTTTGTATAGTGGTTTAAAGCCACAAATCGTAGCTCATCATCAAATATGGTAATTCTGCGCTGGTCTGTTTTGTAATCGTTATATTTATAACATGTACTTGTGTATTTTTTAATTAACAAATTTAATGTCCTCCAAGATTGTCGTAGTTGATGTTGTATTTTCCAAATTCTACTGTTCGTCTTGCTATAAAAAAAAAAAAACGCAAGACAAATTGCAAATTACTTTTATACAGTTTGATTTTGTATAGTGGTTTAAAGCCACAAATCGTAGCTTATCATCAAATATGGTAATTCTGCGCTGGTGTGTTTTGTAATCGTTATATTTATTTGATGTACTTGTGAGTTTTTAACATCATAAATGTAATAGAAAAAAACGAAGGAAAGAAGATGTCGCTGTATTCAAAATGCCCTTCAGGTAATACAGCGGGGTGGAAGGAGGGGTCCTTCCTTCGTTTTTTTTTTGTATTTTGCAACCAATGCTTGATTCTTTACCAGGATTATTGTAATTGATGATCATTTTAAGGCAAATTGCAAATTACTTTTATACAGTTTGCTTTTGTATTGTGATTTCAATCCACAAATCGTGGCTTATCATCAAATATGATAATTCTGCGCTGGTGTGTTTTGTAATCGTTATATTTATAACATGTACTTGTATATTTTTTAATTAACAACTTTAATGTCCTCCAAGATTGTCGTAGTTGATGATGTATTTTCCAAATACTACTGTTTGCCTTGCTATAAAGAAAAAAAAACGCAAGACAAATTGCAAATTACTTTTATACAGTTCGATTTTGTATAGTGGTTTAAACCCACAAATTGTAGCTCATCATCAAATATGGTAATTCTGCGCTGGTGTGTTTTGTAATCGTTATATTTATAACATGTACTTGTGTATTTTTTAATTAACAAATTTAATGTCCTCAAAGATTGTCCTGGTTGATGATGTATTTTCCAAATTCTACAGTTTGTCTCGCTATAAAAAAAAAAACAAAACGCAAGACAAATTGCAAATTACTTTTATACAGTTTGATTTTGTATAGTGGTTTAAAGCCACAAATCGTAGCTCATCATCAAATATGGTAATTCTGCGCTGGTCTGTTTTGTAATCGTTATATTTGTAACATGTACTTGTGTATTTTTTAATTAACAAATTTAATGTCCTCCAAGATTGTCGTAGTTGATGTTGTATTTTCCAAATTCTACTGTTTGTCTTGCTATAAAAAAAAAACGCAAGACAAATTGCAAATTACTTTTATACAGTTTGATTTTGTATAGTGGTTTAAAGCCACAAATCGTAGCTAATCATCAAATATGGTAATTCTGCGCTGGTCTGTTTTGTAATCGTTATATTTATAACAGGTACTTGTGTATTTTTTAATTAACAAA
The DNA here is from genome assembly GCA_963971325.1 of Aphodius granarius. Taxonomy (NCBI): domain Eukaryota; kingdom Metazoa; phylum Arthropoda; class Insecta; order Coleoptera; family Scarabaeidae; genus Aphodius; species Aphodius granarius. Next base: position 30,384,671 of record OZ020221.1, read on the forward strand.
TTTAATGTCCTCCAAGATTGTCGTAGTTGATGATGTATTTTCCAAATTCTACTGTTTGTCTTGCTATAAAAAAAGCGCAAGACAAATTGCAAATTACTTTTATACAGTTTGATTTTGTATAGTGGTTTAAAGCCACAAATCGTAGCTAATCATCAAATATGGTAATTCTGCGCTGGTCTGTTTTGTAATCGTTATATTTATAACAGGTACTTGTGTATTTTTTAATTAACAAATTTAATGTCCTCCAAGATTGTCGTAGTTGATGATGTATTTTCCAAATTCTACTGTTTGTCTTGCTATAAAAAAAAAACGCAAGACAAATTGCAAATTTCTTTTATACAGTTTGATTTTGTATAGTGGTTTAAAGCCACAAATCGTAGCTAATCATCAAATATGGTAATTCTGCGCTGGTCTGTTTTGTAATCGTTATATTTATAACAGGTACTTGTGTATTTTTTAATTAACAAATTTAATGTCCTCCAAGATTGTCGTAGTTGATGATGTATTTTCCAAATTCTACTGTTTGTCTTGCTATAAAAAAAGCGCAAGACAAATTGCAAATTACTTTTATACAGTTTGATTTTGTATAGTGGTTTAAAGCCACAAATCGTAGCTAATCATCAAATATGGTAATTCTGCGCTGGTCTGTTTTGTAATCGTTATATTTATAACAGGTACTTGTGTATTTTTTAATTAACAAATTTAATGTCCTCCAAGATTGTCGTAGTTGATGATGTATTTTCCAAATTCTACTGTTTGTCTTGCTATAAAAAAAAAACGCAAGACAAATTGCAAATTTCTTTTATACAGTTTGATTTTGTATAGTGGTTTAAAGCCACAAATCGTAGCTAATCATCAAATATGGTAATTCTGCGCTGGTCTGTTTTGTAATCGTTATATTTATAACATGTACTTGTGTATTTTTTAATTAACAAATTTAATGTCCTCCAAGATTGTCGTAGTTGATGATGTATTTTCCAAATTCTACTGTTTGTCTTGCTATAAAAAAAAAACGCAAGACAAATTGCAAATTTCTTTTATACAGTTTGATTTTGTATAGTGGTTTAAAGCCACAAATCGTAGCTAATCATCAAATATGGTAATTCTGCGCTGGTCTGTTTTGTAATCGTTATATTTATAACATGTACTTGTGTATTTTTTAATTAACAAATTTAATGTCCTCCAAGATTGTCGTAGTTGATGATGTATTTTCCAAATTCTACTGTTTGTCTTGCTATATAAAAAAAGCGCAAGACAAATTGCAAATTACTTTTATACAGTTTGATTTTGTATAGTGGTTTAAAGCCATAAATCGTAGCTAATCATCAAATATGGTAATTCTGCGCTGGTCTGTTTTGTAATCGTTATATTTATAACATGTACTTGTGTATTTTTTAATTAACAAATTTAATGTCCTCCAAGATTGTCGTAGTTGATGATGTATTTTCCAAATTCTACTGTTTGTCTTGCTATAAAAAAAGCGCAAGACAAATTGCAAATTACTTTTATACAGTTTGATTTTGTATAGTGGTTTAAAGCCACAAATCGTAGCTAATCATCAAATATGGTAATTCTGCGCTGGTCTGTTTTGTAATCGTTATATTTATAACATGTACTTGTGTATTTTTTAATTAACAAATTTAATGTCCTCCAAGATTGTCGTAGTTGATGATGTATTTTCCAAATTCTACTGTTTGTCTTGCTATAAAAAAAAACGCAAGACAAATTGCAAATTTCTTTTATACAGTTTGATTTTGTATAGTGGTTTAAAGCCACAAATCGTAGCTAATCATCAAATATGGTAATTCTGCGCTGGTCTGTTTTGTAATCGTTATATTTATAACATGTACTTGTGTATTTTTTAATTAACAAATTTAATGTCCTCCAAGATTGTCGTAGTTGATGATGTATTTTCCAAATTCTACTGTTTGTCTTGCTATAAAAAAAAAAAAACGCAAGACAAATTGCAAATTTCTTTTATACAGTTTGATTTTGTATAGTGGTTTAAAGCCACAAATCGTAGCTAATCATCAAATATGGTAATTCTGCGCTGGTCTGTTTTGTAATCGCTATATTTATAACATGTACTTGTGTATTTTTTAATTAACAAATTTAATGTCCTCCAAGATTGTCGTAGTTGATGATGTATTTTCCAAATTCTACTGTTTGTCTTTCTATAAAAAAAAGCGCAAGACAAATTGCAAATTACTTTTATACAGTTTGATTTTGTATAGTGGTTTAAAGCCACAAATCGTAGCTAATCATCAAATATGGTAATTCTGCGCTGGTCTGTTTTGTAATCGTTATATTTATAACATGTACTTGTGTATTTTTTAATTAACAAATTTAATGTCCTCCAAGATTGTCGTAGTTGATGATGTATTTTCCAAATTCTACTGTTTGTCTTGCTATAAAAAAAAAGCGCAAGACAAATTGCAAATTACTTTTATACAGTTTGATTTTGTATAGTGGTTTAAAGCCACAAATCGTAGCTAATCATCAAATATGGTAATTCTGCGCTGGTCTGTTTTGTAATCGTTATATTTATAACATGTACTTGTGTATTTTTTAATTAACAACTTTAATGTCCTCCAAGATTGTCGTAGTTGATGATGTATTTTCCAAATACTACTGTTTGCCTTGCTATAAAGAAAAAAAAAACGCAAGACAAATTGCAAATTACTTTTATACAGTTCGTTTTTGTATAGTGGTTTAAAGCCACAAATTGTAGCTCATCATCAAATATGGTAATTCTGCGCTGGTGTGTTTTGTAATCGTTATATTTATAACATGTACTTGTGTATTTTTTAATTAACAAATTTAATGTCCTCAAAGATTGTCCTGGTTGATGATGTATTTTCCAAATTCTACAGTTTGTCTCGCTATAAAAAAAAAGAAAACAAAACGCAAGACAAATTGCAAATTACTTTTATACAGTTTGATTTTGTATAGTGGTTTAAAGCCACAAATCGTAGCTCATCATCAAATATGGTAATTCTGCGCTGGTCTGTTTTGTAATCGTTATATTTATAACATGTACTTGTGTATTTTTTAATTAACAAATTTAATGTCCTCCAAGATTGTCGTAGTTGATGTTGTATTTTCCAAATTCTACTGTTCGTCTTGCTATAAAAAAAAAAAAACGCAAGACAAATTGCAAATTACTTTTATACAGTTTGATTTTGTATAGTGGTTTAAAGCCACAAATCGTAGCTTATCATCAAATATGGTAATTCTGCGCTGGTGTGTTTTGTAATCGTTATATTTATTTGATGTACTTGTGAGTTTTTAACATCATAAATGTAATAGAAAAAAACGAAGGAAAGAAGATGTCGCTGTATTCAAAATGCCCTTCAGGTAATACAGCGGGGTGGAAGGAGGGGTCCTTCCTTCGTTTTTTTTTGTATTTTGCAACCAATGCTTGATTCTTTACCAGGATTATTGTAATTGATGATCATTTTAAGGCAAATTGCAAATTACTTTTATACAGTTTGCTTTTGTATTGTGATTTCAATCCACAAATCGTGGCTTATCATCAAATATGATAATTCTGCGCTGGTGTGTTTTGTAATCGTTATATTTATAACATGTACTTGTATATTTTTTAATTAACAACTTTAATGTCCTCCAAGATTGTCGTAGTTGATGATGTATTTTCCAAATACTACTGTTTGCCTTGCTATAAAGAAAAAAAAACGCAAGACAAATTGCAAATTACTTTTATACAGTTCGATTTTGTATAGTGGTTTAAACCCACAAATTGTAGCTCATCATCAAATATGGTAATTCTGCGCTGGTGTGTTTTGTAATCGTTATATTTATAACATGTACTTGTGTATTTTTTAATTAACAAATTTAATGTCCTCAAAGATTGTCCTGGTTGATGATGTATTTTCCAAATTCTACAGTTTGTCTCGCTATAAAAAAAAACAAAACGCAAGACAAATTGCAAATTACTTTTATACAGTTTGATTTTGTATAGTGGTTTAAAGCCACAAATCGTAGCTCATCATCAAATATGGTAATTCTGCGCTGGTCTGTTTTGTAATCGTTATATTTGTAACATGTACTTGTGTATTTTTTAATTAACAAATTTAATGTCCTCCAAGATTGTCGTAGTTGATGTTGTATTTTCCAAATTCTACTGTTTGTCTTGCTATAAAAAAAAAAACGCAAGACAAATTGCAAATTACTTTTATACAGTTTGATTTTGTATAGTGGTTTAAAGCCACAAATCGTAGCTAATCATCAAATATGGTAATTCTGCGCTGGTCTGTTTTGTAATCGTTATATTTATAACATGTACTTGTGTATTTTTTAATTAACAAATTTAATGTCCTCCAAGATTGTCGTAGTTGATGATGTATTTTCCAAATTCTACTGTTTGTCTTGCTATAAAAAAAGCGCAAGACAAATTGCAAATTACTTTTATACAGTTTGATTTTGTATAGTGGTTTAAAGCCACAAATCGTAGCTAATCATCAAATATGGTAATTCTGCGCTGGTCTGTTTTGTAATCGTTATATTTATAACATGTACTTGTGTATTTTTTAATTAACAAATTTAATGTCCTCCAAGATTGTCGTAGTTGATGATGTATTTTCCAAATTCTACTGTTTGTCTTGCTATAAAAAAAAAACGCAAGACAAATTGCAAATTTCTTTTATACAGTTTGATTTTGTATAGTGGTTTAAAGCCACAAATCGTAGCTAATCATCAAATATGGTAATTCTGCGCTGGTCTGTTTTGTAATCGTTATATTTATAACATGTACTTGTGTATTTTTTAATTAACAAATTTAATGTCCTCCAAGATTGTCGTAGTTGATGATGTATTTTCCAAATTCTACTGTTTGTCTTGCTATAAAAAAAAAACGCAAGACAAATTGCAAATTTCTTTTATACAGTTTGATTTTGTATAGTGGTTTAAAGCCACAAATCGTAGCTAATCATCAAATATGGTAATTCTGCGCTGGTCTGTTTTGTAATCGTTATATTTATAACATGTACTTGTGTATTTTTTAATTAACAAATTTAATGTCCTCCAAGATTGTCGTAGTTGATGATGTATTTTCCAAATTCTACTGTTTGTCTTGCTATAAAAAAAAAAACGCAAGACAAATTGCAAATTTCTTTTATACAGTTTGATTTTGTATAGTGGTTTAAAGCCACAAATCGTAGCTAATCATCAAATATGGTAATTCTGCGCTGGTCTGTTTTGTAATCGTTATATTTATAACATGTACTTGTGTATTTTTTAATTAACAAATTTAATGTCCTCCAAGATTGTCGTAGTTGATGATGTATTTTCCAAATTCTACTGTTTGTCTTGCTATATAAAAAAAGCGCAAGACAAATTGCAAATTACTTTTATACAGTTTGATTTTGTATAGTGGTTTAAAGCCATAAATCGTAGCTAATCATCAAATATGGTAATTCTGCGCTGGTCTGTTTTGTAATCGTTATATTTATAACATGTACTTGTGTATTTTTTAATTAACAAATTTAATGTCCTCCAAGATTGTCGTAGTTGATGATGTATTTTCCAAATTCTACTGTTTGTCTTGCTATAAAAAAAGCGCAAGACAAATTGCAAATTACTTTTATACAGTTTGATTTTGTATAGTGGTTTAAAGCCACAAATCGTAGCTAATCATCAAATATGGTAATTCTGCGCTGGTCTGTTTTGTAATCGTTATATTTATAACATGTACTTGTGTATTTTTTAATTAACAAATTTAATGTCCTCCAAGATTGTCGTAGTTGATGATGTATTTTCCAAATTCTACTGTTTGTCTTGCTATAAAAAAAAACGCAAGACAAATTGCAAATTTCTTTTATACAGTTTGATTTTGTATAGTGGTTTAAAGCCACAAATCGTAGCTAATCATCAAATATGGTAATTCTGCGCTGGTCTGTTTTGTAATCGTTATATTTATAACATGTACTTGTGTATTTTTTAATTAACAAATTTAATGTCCTCCAAGATTGTCGTAGTTGATGATGTATTTTCCAAATTCTACTGTTTGTCTTGCTATATAAAAAAAGCGCAAGACAAATTGCAAATTACTTTTATACAGTTTGATTTTGTATAGTGGTTTAAAGCCATAAATCGTAGCTAATCATCAAATATGGTAATTCTGCGCTGGTCTGTTTTGTAATCGTTATATTTATAACATGTACTTGTGTATTTTTTAATTAACAAATTTAATGTCCTCCAAGATTGTCGTAGTTGATGATGTATTTTCCAAATTCTACTGTTTGTCTTGCTATAAAAAAAGCGCAAGACAAATTGCAAATTACTTTTATACAGTTTGATTTTGTATAGTGGTTTAAAGCCACAAATCGTAGCTAATCATCAAATATGGTAATTCTGCGCTGGTCTGTTTTGTAATCGTTATATTTATAACATGTACTTGTGTATTTTTTAATTAACAAATTTAATGTCCTCCAAGATTGTCGTAGTTGATGATGTATTTTCCAAATTCTACTGTTTGTCTTGCTATAAAAAAAGCGCAAGACAAATTGCAAATTACTTTTATACAGTTTGATTTTGTATAGTGGTTTAAAGCCACAAATCGTAGCTAATCATCAAATATGGTAATTCTGCGCTGGTCTGTTTTGTAATCGTTATATTTATAACATGTACTTGTGTATTTTTTAATTAACAACTTTAATGTCCTCCAAGATTGTCGTAGTTGATGATGTATTTTCCAAATACTACTGTTTGCCTTGCTATAAAGAAAAAAAAACGCAAGACAAATTGCAAATTACTTTTATACAGTTCGATTTTGTATAGTGGTTTAAACCCACAAATTGTAGCTCATCATCAAATATGGTAATTCTGCGCTGGTGTGTTTTGTAATCGTTATATTTATAACATGTACTTGTGTATTTTTTAATTAACAAATTTAATGTCCTCAAAGATTGTCCTGGTTGATGATGTATTTTCCAAATTCTACAGTTTGTCTCGCTATAAAAAAAAACAAAACGCAAGACAAATTGCAAATTACTTTTATACAGTTTGATTTTGTATAGTGGTTTAAAGCCACAAATCGTAGCTCATCATCAAATATGGTAATTCTGCGCTGGTCTGTTTTGTAATCGTTATATTTGTAACATGTACTTGTGTATTTTTTAATTAACAAATTTAATGTCCTCCAAGATTGTCGTAGTTGATGTTGTATTTTCCAAATTCTACTGTTTGTCTTGCTATAAAAAAAAAAAACGCAAGACAAATTGCAAATTACTTTTATACAGTTTGATTTTGTATAGTGGTTTAAAGCCACAAATCGTAGCTAATCATCAAATATGGTAATTCTGCGCTGGTCTGTTTTGTAATCGTTATATTTATAACATGTACTTGTGTATTTTTTAATTAACAAATTTAATGTCCTCCAAGATTGTCGTAGTTGATGATGTATTTTCCAAATTCTACTGTTTGTCTTGCTATAAAAAAAGCGCAAGACAAATTGCAAATTACTTTTATACAGTTTGATTTTGTATAGTGGTTTAAAGCCACAAATCGTAGCTAATCATCAAATATGGTAATTCTGCGCTGGTCTGTTTTGTAATCGTTATATTTATAACATGTACTTGTGTATTTTTTAATTAACAAATTTAATGTCCTCCAAGATTGTCGTAGTTGATGATGTATTTTCCAAATTCTACTGTTTGTCTTGCTATAAAAAAAAAAACGCAAGACAAATTGCAAATTTCTTTTATACAGTTTGATTTTGTATAGTGGTTTAAAGCCACAAATCGTAGCTAATCATCAAATATGGTAATTCTGCGCTGGTCTGTTTTGTAATCGTTATATTTATAACATGTACTTGTGTATTTTTTAATTAACAAATTTAATGTCCTCCAAGATTGTCGTAGTTGATGATGTATTTTCCAAATTCTACTGTTTGTCTTGCTATAAAAAAAAAACGCAAGACAAATTGCAAATTTCTTTTATACAGTTTGATTTTGTATAGTGGTTTAAAGCCACAAATCGTAGCTAATCATCAAATATGGTAATTCTGCGCTGGTCTGTTTTGTAATCGTTATATTTATAACATGTACTTGTGTATTTTTTAATTAACAAATTTAATGTCCTCCAAGATTGTCGTAGTTGATGATGTATTTTCCAAATTCTACTGTTTGTCTTGCTATAAAAAAAAAACGCAAGACAAATTGCAAATTTCTTTTATACAGTTTGATTTTGTATAGTGGTTTAAAGCCACAAATCGTAGCTAATCATCAAATATGGTAATTCTGCGCTGGTCTGTTTTGTAATCGTTATATTTATAACATGTACTTGTGTATTTTTTAATTAACAAATTTAATGTCCTCCAAGATTGTCGTAGTTGATGATGTATTTTCCAAATTCTACTGTTTGTCTTGCTATATAAAAAAAGCGCAAGACAAATTGCAAATTACTTTTATACAGTTTGATTTTGTATAGTGGTTTAAAGCCATAAATCGTAGCTAATCATCAAATATGGTAATTCTGCGCTGGTCTGTTTTGTAATCGTTATATTTATAACATGTACTTGTGTATTTTTTAATTAACAAATTTAATGTCCTCCAAGATTGTCGTAGTTGATGATGTATTTTCCAAATTCTACTGTTTGTCTTGCTATAAAAAAAGCGCAAGACAAATTGCAAATTACTTTTATACAGTTTGATTTTGTATAGTGGTTTAAAGCCACAAATCGTAGCTAATCATCAAATATGGTAATTCTGCGCTGGTCTGTTTTGTAATCGTTATATTTATAACATGTACTTGTGTATTTTTTAATTAACAAATTTAATGTCCTCCAAGATTGTCGTAGTTGATGATGTATTTTCCAAATTCTACTGTTTGTCTTGCTATAAAAAAAAACGCAAGACAAATTGCAAATTTCTTTTATACAGTTTGATTTTGTATAGTGGTTTAAAGCCACAAATCGTAGCTAATCATCAAATATGGTAATTCTGCGCTGGTCTGTTTTGTAATCGTTATATTTATAACATGTACTTGTGTATTTTTTAATTAACAAATTTAATGTCCTCCAAGATTGTCGTAGTTGATGATGTATTTTCCAAATTCTACTGTTTGTCTTGCTATAAAAAAAAAAACGCAAGACAAATTGCAAATTTCTTTTATACAGTTTGATTTTGTATAGTGGTTTAAAGCCACAAATCGTAGCTAATCATCAAATATGGTAATTCGGCGCTGGTCTGTTTTGTAATCGTTATATTTATAACATGTACTTGTGTATTTTTTAATTAACAAATTTAATGTCCTCCAAGATTGTCGTAGTTGATGATGTATTTTCCAAATTCTACTGTTTGTCTTGCTATAAAAAAAAAGCGCAAGACAAATTGCAAATTACTTTTATACAGTTTGATTTTGTATAGTGGTTTAAAGCCACAAATCGTAGCTAATCATCAAATATGGTAATTCTGCGCTGGTCTGTTTTGTAATCGTTATATTTATAACATGTACTTGTGTATTTTTTAATTAACAAATTTAATGTCCTCCAAGATTGTCGTAGTTGATGATGTATTTTCCAAATTCTACTGTTTGTCTTGCTATAAAAAAAGCGCAAGAGAAATTGCAAATTACTTTTATACAGTTTGATTTTGTATAGTGGTTTAAAGCCACAAATCGTAGCTAATCATCAAATATGGTAATTCTGCGCTGGTCTGTTTTGTAATCGTTATATTTATAACATGTACTTGTGTATTTTTTAATTAACAAATTTAATGTCCTCCAAGATTGTCGTAGTTGATGATGTATTTTCCAAATTCTACTGTTTGTCTTGCTATAAAAAAAAAACGCAAGACAAATTGCAAATTTCTTTTATACAGTTTGATTTTGTATAGTGGTTTAAAGCCACAAATCGTAGCTAATCATCAAATATGGTAATTCTGCGCTGGTCTGTTTTGTAATCGTTATATTTATAACATGTACTTGTGTATTTTTTAATTAACAAATTTAATGTCCTCCAAGATTGTCGTAGTTGATGATGTATTTTCCAAATTCTACTGTTTGTCTTGCTATAAAAAAAAGCGCAAGACAAATTGCAAATTACTTTTATACAGTTTGATTTTGTATAGTGGTTTAAAGCCACAAATCGTAGCTCATCATCAAATATGGTAATTCTGCGCTGGTGCGTTTTGTAGTCGTTATATTTATAACACGTACTTGTGTATTTTTTAATTAAGAAATTTAATGTCCTCAAAGATTGTCGTAGTTGATGATGTATTTTCCAAATTCTACAGTTTGTCTCGCTATAAAAAAAAAAAACAAAACGCAAGACAAATTGCAAATTACTTTTATACAGTTTGATTTTGTATAGTGGTTTAAAGCCACAAATCGTAGCTCATCATCAAATATGGTAATTCTGCGCTGGTGTGTTTTGTAATCGTTATATTTATAACATGTACTTGTGTATTTTTTAATTAACAAATTTAATGTCCTCCAAGATTGTCGTAGTTGATGTTGTATTTTCCAAATTCTACTGTTCGTCTTGCTATAAAAAAAAAAAACGCAAGACAAATTGCAAATTACTTTTATACAGTTTGATTTTGTATAGTGGTTTAAAGCCACAAATCGTAGCTTATCATCAAATATGGTAATTCTGCGCTGGTGTGTTTTGTAATCGTTATATTTATTTGATGTACTTGTGAGTTTTTAACATCATAAATGTAATAGAAAAAAACGAAGGAAAGAAGATGTCGCTGTATTCAAAATGCCCTTCAGGTAATACAGCGGGGTGGAAGGAGGGGTTCTTCCTTCTTTTTTTTTTGTATTTTGCAACCAATGCTTGATTCTTTACCAGGATTATTGTAATTGATGATCATTTTAAGGCAAATTGCAAATTACTTTTATACAGTTTGCTTTTGTATTGTGATTTCAATCCACAAATCGTGGCTTATCATCAAATATGATAATTCTGCGCTGGTGTGTTTTGTAATCGTTATATTTATAACATGTACTTGTATATTTTTTAATTAACAACTTTAATGTCCTCCAAGATTGTCGTAGTTGATGATGTATTTTCCAAATACTACTGTTTGCCTTGCTATAAAGAAAAAAAAACGCAAGACAAATTGCAAATTACTTTTATACAGTTCGATTTTGTATAGTGGTTTAAACCCACAAATTGTAGCTCATCATCAAATATGGTAATTCTGCGCTGGTGTGTTTTGTAATCGTTATATTTATAACATGTACTTGTGTATTTTTTAATTAACAAATTTAATGTCCTCAAAGATTGTCCTGGTTGATGATGTATTTTCCAAATTCTACAGTTTGTCTCGCTATAAAAAAAAAACAAAACGCAAGACAAATTGCAAATTACTTTTATACAGTTTGATTTTGTATAGTGGTTTAAAGCCACAAATCGTAGCTCATCATCAAATATGGTAATTCTGCGCTGGTCTGTTTTGTAATCGTTATATTTGTAACATGTACTTGTGTATTTTTTAATTAACAAATTTAATGTCCTCCAAGATTGTCGTAGTTGATGTTGTATTTTCCAAATTCTACTGTTTGTCTTGCTATAAAAAAAAAAAACGCAAGACAAATTGCAAATTACTTTTATACAGTTTGATTTTGTATAGTGGTTTAAAGCCACAAATCGTAGCTAATCATCAAATATGGTAATTCTGCGCTGGTCTGTTTTGTAATCGTTATATTTATAACAGGTACTTGTGTATTTTTTAATTAACAAATTTAATGTCCTCCAAGATTGTCGTAGTTGATGATGTATTTTCCAAATTCTACTGTTTGTCTTGCTATAAAAAAAGCGCAAGACAAATTGCAAATTACTTTTATACAGTTTGATTTTGTATAGTGGTTTAAAGCCACAAATCGTAGCTAATCATCAAATATGGTAATTCTGCGCTGGTCTGTTTTGTAATCGTTATATTTATAACATGTACTTGTGTATTTTTTAATTAACAAATTTAATGTCCTCCAAGATTGTCGTAGTTGATGATGTATTTTCCAAATTCTACTGTTTGTCTTGCTATAAAAAAAAAAACGCAAGACAAATTGCAAATTTCTTTTATACAGTTTGATTTTGTATAGTGGTTTAAAGCCACAAATCGTAGCTAATCATCAAATATGGTAATTCTGCGCTGGTCTGTTTTGTAATCGTTATATTTATAACATGTACTTGTGTATTTTTTAATTAACAAATTTAATGTCCTCCAAGATTGTCGTAGTTGATGATGTATTTTCCAAATTCTACTGTTTGTCTTGCTATAAAAAAAAAACGCAAGACAAATTGCAAATTTCTTTTATACAGTTTGATTTTGTATAGTGGTTTAAAGCCACAAATCGTAGCTAATCATCAAATATGGTAATTCTGCGCTGGTCTGTTTTGTAATCGTTATATTTATAACATGTACTTGTGTATTTTTTAATTAACAAATTTAATGTCCTCCAAGATTGTCGTAGTTGATGATGTATTTTCCAAATTCTACTGTTTGTCTTGCTATAAAAAAAAAACGCAAGACAAATTGCAAATTTCTTTTATACAGTTTGATTTTGTATAGTGGTTTAAAGCCACAAATCGTAGCTAATCATCAAATATGGTAATTCTGCGCTGGTCTGTTTTGTAATCGTTATATTTATAACATGTACTTGTGTATTTTTTAATTAACAAATTTAATGTCCTCCAAGATTGTCGTAGTTGATGATGTATTTTCCAAATTCTACTGTTTGTCTTGCTATATAAAAAAAGCGCAAGACAAATTGCAAATTACTTTTATACAGTTTGATTTTGTATAGTGGTTTAAAGCCATAAATCGTAGCTAATCATCAAATATGGTAATTCTGCGCTGGTCTGTTTTGTAATCGTTATATTTATAACATGTACTTGTGTATTTTTTAATTAACAAATTTAATGTCCTCCAAGATTGTCGTAGTTGATGATGTATTTTCCAAATTCTACTGTTTGTCTTGCTATAAAAAAAGCGCAAGACAAATTGCAAATTACTTTTATACAGTTTGATTTTGTATAGTGGTTTAAAGCCACAAATCGTAGCTAATCATCAAATATGGTAATTCTGCGCTGGTCTGTTTTGTAATCGTTATATTTATAACATGTACTTGTGTATTTTTTAATTAACAAATTTAATGTCCTCCAAGATTGTCGTAGTTGATGATGTATTTTCCAAATTCTACTGTTTGTCTTGCTATAAAAAAAAACGCAAGACAAATTGCAAATTTCTTTTATACAGTTTGATTTTGTATAGTGGTTTAAAGCCACAAATCGTAGCTAATCATCAAATATGGTAATTCTGCGCTGGTCTGTTTTGTAATCGTTATATTTATAACATGTACTTGTGTATTTTTTAATTAACAAATTTAATGTCCTCCAAGATTGTCGTAGTTGATGATGTATTTTCCAAATTCTACTGTTTGTCTTGCTATAAAAAAAAAAACGCAAGACAAATTGCAAATTTCTTTTATACAGTTTGATTTTGTATAGTGGTTTAAAGCCACAAATCGTAGCTAATCATCAAATATGGTAATTCGGCGCTGGTCTGTTTTGTAATCGTTATATTTATAACATGTACTTGTGTATTTTTTAATTAACAAATTTAATGTCCTCCAAGATTGTCGTAGTTGATGATGTATTTTCCAAATTCTACTGTTTGTCTTGCTATAAAAAAAAAGCGCAAGACAAATTGCAAATTACTTTTATACAGTTTGATTTTGTATAGTGGTTTAAAGCCACAAATCGTAGCTAATCATCAAATATGGTAATTCTGCGCTGGTCTGTTTTGTAATCGTTATATTTATAACATGTACTTGTGTATTTTTTAATTAACAAATTTAATGTCCTCCAAGATTGTCGTAGTTGATGATGTATTTTCCAAATTCTACTGTTTGTCTTGCTATAAAAAAAGCGCAAGAGAAATTGCAAATTACTTTTATACAGTTTGATTTTGTATAGTGGTTTAAAGCCACAAATCGTAGCTAATCATCAAATATGGTAATTCTGCGCTGGTCTGTTTTGTAATCGTTATATTTATAACATGTACTTGTGTATTTTTTAATTAACAAATTTAATGTCCTCCAAGATTGTCGTAGTTGATGATGTATTTTCCAAATTCTACTGTTTGTCTTGCTATAAAAAAAAAACGCAAGACAAATTGCAAATTTCTTTTATACAGTTTGATTTTGTATAGTGGTTTAAAGCCACAAATCGTAGCTAATCATCAAATATGGTAATTCTGCGCTGGTCTGTTTTGTAATCGTTATATTTATAACATGTACTTGTGTATTTTTTAATTAACAAATTTAATGTCCTCCAAGATTGTCGTAGTTGATGATGTATTTTCCAAATTCTACTGTTTGTCTTGCTATAAAAAAAAGCGCAAGACAAATTGCAAATTACTTTTATACAGTTTGATTTTGTATAGTGGTTTAAAGCCACAAATCGTAGCTCATCATCAAATATGGTAATTCTGCGCTGGTGCGTTTTGTAGTCGTTATATTTATAACACGTACTTGTGTATTTTTTAATTAAGAAATTTAATGTCCTCAAAGATTGTCGTAGTTGATGATGTATTTTCCAAATTCTACAGTTTGTCTCGCTATAAAAAAAAAAAACAAAACGCAAGACAAATTGCAAATTACTTTTATACAGTTTGATTTTGTATAGTGGTTTAAAGCCACAAATCGTAGCTCATCATCAAATATGGTAATTCTGCGCTGGTGTGTTTTGTAATCGTTATATTTATAACATGTACTTGTGTATTTTTTAATTAACAAATTTAATGTCCTCCAAGATTGTCGTAGTTGATGTTGTATTTTCCAAATTCTACTGTTCGTCTTGCTATAAAAAAAAAAAACGCAAGACAAATTGCAAATTACTTTTATACAGTTTGATTTTGTATAGTGGTTTAAAGCCACAAATCGTAGCTTATCATCAAATATGGTAATTCTGCGCTGGTGTGTTTTGTAATCGTTATATTTATTTGATGTACTTGTGAGTTTTTAACATCATAAATGTAATAGAAAAAAACGAAGGAAAGAAGATGTCGCTGTATTCAAAATGCCCTTCAGGTAATACAGCGGGGTGGAAGGAGGGGTCCTTCCTTCTTTTTTTTTTGTATTTTGCAACCAATGCTTGATTCTTTACCAGGATTATTGTAATTGATGATCATTTTAAGGCAAATTGCAAATTACTTTTATACAGTTTGCTTTTGTATTGTGATTTCAATCCACAAATCGTGGCTTATCATCAAATATGATAATTCTGCGCTGGTGTGTTTTGTAATCGTTATATTTATAACATGTACTTGTATATTTTTTAATTAACAACTTTAATGTCCTCCAAGATTGTCGTAGTTGATGATGTATTTTCCAAATACTACTGTTTGCCTTGCTATAAAGAAAAAAAAACGCAAGACAAATTGCAAATTACTTTTATACAGTTCGATTTTGTATAGTGGTTTAAACCCACAAATTGTAGCTCATCATCAAATATGGTAATTCTGCGCTGGTGTGTTTTGTAATCGTTATATTTATAACATGTACTTGTGTATTTTTTAATTAACAAATTTAATGTCCTCAAAGATTGTCCTGGTTGATGATGTATTTTCCAAATTCTACAGTTTGTCTCGCTATAAAAAAAAAACAAAACGCAAGACAAATTGCAAATTACTTTTATACAGTTTGATTTTGTATAGTGGTTTAAAGCCACAAATCGTAGCTCATCATCAAATATGGTAATTCTGCGCTGGTCTGTTTTGTAATCGTTATATTTGTAACATGTACTTGTGTATTTTTTAATTAACAAATTTAATGTCCTCCAAGATTGTCGTAGTTGATGTTGTATTTTCCAAATTCTACTGTTTGTCTTGCTATAAAAAAAAAAAACGCAAGACAAATTGCAAATTACTTTTATACAGTTTGATTTTGTATAGTGGTTTAAAGCCACAAATCGTAGCTAATCATCAAATATGGTAATTCTGCGCTGGTCTGTTTTGTAATCGTTATATTTATAACAGGTACTTGTGTATTTTTTAATTAACAAATTTAATGTCCTCCAAGATTGTCGTAGTTGATGATGTATTTTCCAAATTCTACTGTTTGTCTTGCTATAAAAAAAGCGCAAGACAAATTGCAAATTACTTTTATACAGTTTGATTTTGTATAGTGGTTTAAAGCCACAAATCGTAGCTAATCATCAAATATGGTAATTCTGCGCTGGTCTGTTTTGTAATCGTTATATTTATAACATGTACTTGTGTATTTTTTAATTAACAAATTTAATGTCCTCCAAGATTGTCGTAGTTGATGATGTATTTTCCAAATTCTACGGTTTGTCTTGCTATAAAAAAAAAAACGCAAGACAAATTGCAAATTTCTTTTATACAGTTTGATTTTGTATAGTGGTTTAAAGCCACAAATCGTAGCTAATCATCAAATATGGTAATTCTGCGCTGGTCTGTTTTGTAATCGTTATATTTATAACATGTACTTGTGTATTTTTTAATTAACAAATTTAATGTCCTCCAAGATTGTCGTAGTTGATGATGTATTTTCCAAATTCTACTGTTTGTCTTGCTATAAAAAAAAAAACGCAAGACAAATTGCAAATTTCTTTTATACAGTTTGATTTTGTATAGTGGTTTAAAGCCACAAATCGTAGCTAATCATCAAATATGGTAATTCTGCGCTGGTCTGTTTTGTAATCGTTATATTTATAACATGTACTTGTGTATTTTTTAATTAACAAATTTAATGTCCTCCAAGATTGTCGTAGTTGATGATGTATTTTCCAAATTCTACTGTTTGTCTTGCTATAAAAAAAAAAACGCAAGACAAATTGCAAATTTCTTTTATACAGTTTGATTTTGTATAGTGGTTTAAAGCCACAAATCGTAGCTAATCATCAAATATGGTAATTCTGCGCTGGTCTGTTTTGTAATCGTTATATTTATAACATGTACTTGTGTATTTTTTAATTAACAAATTTAATGTCCTCCAAGATTGTCGTAGTTGATGATGTATTTTCCAAATTCTACTGTTTGTCTTGCTATATAAAAAAAGCGCAAGACAAATTGCAAATTACTTTTATACAGTTTGATTTTGTATAGTGGTTTAAAGCCATAAATCGTAGCTAATCATCAAATATGGTAATTCTGCGCTGGTCTGTTTTGTAATCGTTATATTTATAACATGTACTTGTGTATTTTTTAATTAACAAATTTAATGTCCTCCAAGATTGTCGTAGTTGATGATGTATTTTCCAAATTCTACTGTTTGTCTTGCTATAAAAAAAGCGCAAGACAAATTGCAAATTACTTTTATACAGTTTGATTTTGTATAGTGGTTTAAAGCCACAAATCGTAGCTAATCATCAAATATGGTAATTCTGCGCTGGTCTGTTTTGTAATCGTTATATTTATAACATGTACTTGTGTATTTTTTAATTAACAAATTTAATGTCCTCCAAGATTGTCGTAGTTGATGATGTATTTTCCAAATTCTACTGTTTGTCTTGCTATAAAAAAAAACGCAAGACAAATTGCAAATTTCTTTTATACAGTTTGATTTTGTATAGTGGTTTAAAGCCACAAATCGTAGCTAATCATCAAATATGGTAATTCTGCGCTGGTCTGTTTTGTAATCGTTATATTTATAACATGTACTTGTGTATTTTTTAATTAACAAATTTAATGTCCTCCAAGATTGTCGTAGTTGATGATGTATTTTCCAAATTCTACTGTTTGTCTTGCTATAAAAAAAAAAACGCAAGACAAATTGCAAATTTCTTTTATACAGTTTGATTTTGTATAGTGGTTTAAAGCCACAAATCGTAGCTAATCATCAAATATGGTAATTCTGCGCTGGTCTGTTTTGTAATCGTTATATTTATAACATATACTTGTGTATTTTTTAATTAACAAATTTAATGTCCTCCAAGATTGTCGTAGTTGATGATGTATTTTCCAAATTCTACTGTTTGTCTTGCTATAAAAAAAAGCGCAAGACAAATTGCAAATTACTTTTATACAGTTTGATTTTGTATAGTGGTTTAAAGCCACAAATCGTAGCTAATCATCAAATATGGTAATTCTGCGCTGGTCTGTTTTGTAATCGTTATATTTATAACATGTACTTGTGTATTTTTTAATTAACAAATTTAATGTCCTCCAAGATTGTCGTAGTTGATGATGTATTTTCCAAATTCTACTGTTTGTCTTGCTATAAAAAAAGCGCAAGACAAATTGCAAATTACTTTTATACAGTTTGATTTTGTATAGTGGTTTAAAGCCACAAATCGTAGCTAATCATCAAATATGGTAATTCTGCGCTGGTCTGTTTTGTAATCGTTATATTTATAACATGTACTTGTGTATTTTTTAATTAACAAATTTAATGTCCTCCAAGATTGTCGTAGTTGATGATGTATTTTCCAAATTCTACTGTTTGTCTTGCTATAAAAAAAAAACACAAGACAAATTGCAAATTTCTTTTATACAGTTTGATTTTGTATAGTGGTTTAAAGCCACAAATCGTAGCTAATCATCAAATATGGTAATTCTGCGCTGGTCTGTTTTGTAATCGTTATATTTATAACATGTACTTGTGTATTTTTTAATTAACAAATTTAATGTCCTCCAAGATTGTCGTAGTTGATGATGTATTTTCCAAATTCTACTGTTTGTCTTGCTATAAAAAAAAGCGCAAGACAAATTGCAAATTACTTTTATACAGTTTGATTTTGTATAGTGGTTTAAAGCCACAAATCGTAGCTCATCATCAAATATGGTAATTCTGCGCTGGTGCGTTTTGTAGTCGTTATATTTATAACACGTACTTGTGTATTTTTTAATTAAGAAATTTAATGTCCTCAAAGATTGTCGTAGTTGATGATGTATTTTCCAAATTCTACAGTTTGTCTCGCTATAAAAAAAAAAAAAAACGCAAGACAAATTGCAAATTACTTTTATACAGTTTGATTTTGTATAGTGGTTTAAAGCCACAAATCGTAGCTCATCATCAAATATGGTAATTCTGCGCTGGTGTGTTTTGTAATCGTTATATTTATTTGATGTACTTGTGAGTTTTTAACATCATAAATGTAATAGAAAAAAACGAAGGAAAGAAGATGTCGCTGTATTCAAAATGCCCAACAGGTAATACAGCGGGGTGGAAGGAGGGGTCCTTCCTTCGTTTTTTTTTTGTATTTTGCAACCGATGCTTGATTCTTTACCAGGATTATTGTAATTGATGATCATTTTTAGGCAAATTGCAAATTACTTTTATACAGTTTGCTTTTGTATTGTGATTTCAATCCACAAATCGTGGCTTATCATCAAATATGATAATTCTGCGCTGGTGTGTTTTGTAATCATTATATTTATAACATGTACTTGTATATTTTTTAATTAACAACTTTAATGTCCTCCAAGATTGTGGTAGTTGATGATGTATTTTCCAATTACTACTGTTTGCCTTCCTATAAAGAAAAAAAAAACGCAAGACAAATTGCAAATTACTTTTATACAGTTCGATTTTGTATAGTGGTTTAAAGCCACAAATTGTAGCTCATCATCAAATATGGTAATTCTGCGCTGGTGTGTTTTGTAATCGTTATATTTATAACATGTACTTGTGTATTTTTTTAATTAACAAATTTAATGTCCTCCAAGATTGTCGTAGTTGATGATGTATTTTCCAAATTCTACAGTTTGTCTCGCTATGAAAAAAAAAAAAAAAAAAAAACAAAACGCAAGACAAATTGCAAATTACTTTTATACAGTTCGATTTTGTATAGTGGTTTAAAGCCACAAATTGTAGCTCATCATCAAATATGGTAATTCTGCGCTGGTGTGTTTTGTAATCGTTATATTTATAACATGTACTTGTGTATTTTTTAATTAACAAATTTAATGTCCTCAAAGATTGTCGTGGTTGATGATGTATTTTCCAAATTCTACAGTTTGTCTCGCTATGAAAAAAAAAAAAGCAAAACGCAAGACAAATTGCAAATTACTTTTATACAGTTTGATTTTGTATAGTGGTTTAAAGCCACAAATCGTAGCTCATCATCAAATATGGTAATTCTGCGCTGGTGTGTTTTGTAATCGTTATATTTATTTGATGTACTTGTGAGTTTTTAACATCATAAATGTAATTGAAAAAAACGAAGGAAAGAAGATGTCGCTGTATTCAAAATGCCCAACAGGTAATACAGCGGGGTGGAAGGAGGGGTCCTTCCTTCGTTTTTTTTTGTATTTTGCAACCAATGCTTGATTCTTTACCAGGATTATTGTAATTGATGATCATTTTTAGGCAAATTGCAAATTACTTTTATACAGTTTGCTTTTGTATTGTGATTTCAATCCACAAATCGTGGCTTATCATCAAATATGATAATTCTGCGCTGGTGTGTTTTGTAATCATTATATTTATAACATGTACTTGTATATTTTTTAATTAACAACTTTAATGTCCTCCAAGATTGTGGTAGTTGATGATGTATTTTCCAATTACTACTGTTTGCCTTCCTATAAAGAAAAAAAAAACGCAAGACAAATTGCAAATTACTTTTATACAGTTCGATTTTGTATAGTGGTTTAAAGCCACAAATTGTAGCTCATCATCAAATATGGTAATTCTGCGCTGGTGTGTTTTGTAATCGTTATATTTATAACATGTACTTGTGTATTTTTTTAATTAACAAATTTAATGTCCTCCAAGATTGTCGTAGTTGATGATGTATTTTCCAAATTCTACTGTTTGCCTTGCTATAAAGAAAAAAAAACGCAAGACAAATTGCAAATTACTTTTATACAGTTCGATTTTGTATAGTGGTTTAAACCCACAAATTGTAGCTCATCATCAAATATGGTAATTCTGCGCTGGTGTGTTTTGTAATCGTTATATTTATAACATGTACTTGTGTATTTTTTAATTAACAAATTTAATGTCCTCAAAGATTGTCCTGGTTGATGATGTATTTTCCAAATTCTACAGTTTGTCTCGCTATAAAAAAAAAACAAAACGCAAGACAAATTGCAAATTACTTTTATACAGTTTGATTTTGTATAGTGGTTTAAAGCCACAAATCGTAGCTCATCATCAAATATGGTAATTCTGCGCTGGTCTGTTTTGTAATCGTTATATTTGTAACATGTACTTGTGTATTTTTTAATTAACAAATTTAATGTCCTCCAAGATTGTCGTAGTTGATGTTGTATTTTCCAAATTCTACTGTTTGTCTTGCTATAAAAAAAAAAAACGCAAGACAAATTGCAAATTACTTTTATACAGTTTGATTTTGTATAGTGGTTTAAAGCCACAAATCGTAGCTAATCATCAAATATGGTAATTCTGCGCTGGTCTGTTTTGTAATCGTTATATTTATAACAGGTACTTGTGTATTTTTTAATTAACAAATTTAATGTCCTCCAAGATTGTCGTAGTTGATGATGTATTTTCCAAATTCTACTGTTTGTCTTGCTATAAAAAAAGCGCAAGACAAATTGCAAATTACTTTTATACAGTTTGATTTTGTATAGTGGTTTAAAGCCACAAATCGTAGCTAATCATCAAATATGGTAATTCTGCGCTGGTCTGTTTTGTAATCGTTATATTTATAACATGTACTTGTGTATTTTTTAATTAACAAATTTAATGTCCTCCAAGATTGTCGTAGTTGATGATGTATTTTCCAAATTCTACGGTTTGTCTTGCTATAAAAAAAAAAACGCAAGACAAATTGCAAATTTCTTTTATACAGTTTGATTTTGTATAGTGGTTTAAAGCCACAAATCGTAGCTAATCATCAAATATGGTAATTCTGCGCTGGTCTGTTTTGTAATCGTTATATTTATAACATGTACTTGTGTATTTTTTAATTAACAAATTTAATGTCCTCCAAGATTGTCGTAGTTGATGATGTATTTTCCAAATTCTACTGTTTGTCTTGCTATAAAAAAAAAAACGCAAGACAAATTGCAAATTTCTTTTATACAGTTTGATTTTGTATAGTGGTTTAAAGCCACAAATCGTAGCTAATCATCAAATATGGTAATTCTGCGCTGGTCTGTTTTGTAATCGTTATATTTATAACATGTACTTGTGTATTTTTTAATTAACAAATTTAATGTCCTCCAAGATTGTCGTAGTTGATGATGTATTTTCCAAATTCTACTGTTTGTCTTGCTATAAAAAAAAAAACGCAAGACAAATTGCAAATTTCTTTTATACAGTTTGATTTTGTATAGTGGTTTAAAGCCACAAATCGTAGCTAATCATCAAATATGGTAATTCTGCGCTGGTCTGTTTTGTAATCGTTATATTTATAACATGTACTTGTGTATTTTTTAATTAACAAATTTAATGTCCTCCAAGATTGTCGTAGTTGATGATGTATTTTCCAAATTCTACTGTTTGTCTTGCTATATAAAAAAAGCGCAAGACAAATTGCAAATTACTTTTATACAGTTTGATTTTGTATAGTGGTTTAAAGCCATAAATCGTAGCTAATCATCAAATATGGTAATTCTGCGCTGGTCTGTTTTGTAATCGTTATATTTATAACATGTACTTGTGTATTTTTTAATTAACAAATTTAATGTCCTCCAAGATTGTCGTAGTTGATGATGTATTTTCCAAATTCTACTGTTTGTCTTGCTATAAAAAAAGCGCAAGACAAATTGCAAATTACTTTTATACAGTTTGATTTTGTATAGTGGTTTAAAGCCACAAATCGTAGCTAATCATCAAATATGGTAATTCTGCGCTGGTCTGTTTTGTAATCGTTATATTTATAACATGTACTTGTGTATTTTTTAATTAACAAATTTAATGTCCTCCAAGATTGTCGTAGTTGATGATGTATTTTCCAAATTCTACTGTTTGTCTTGCTATAAAAAAAAACGCAAGACAAATTGCAAATTTCTTTTATACAGTTTGATTTTGTATAGTGGTTTAAAGCCACAAATCGTAGCTAATCATCAAATATGGTAATTCTGCGCTGGTCTGTTTTGTAATCGTTATATTTATAACATGTACTTGTGTATTTTTTAATTAACAAATTTAATGTCCTCCAAGATTGTCGTAGTTGATGATGTATTTTCCAAATTCTACTGTTTGTCTTGCTATAAAAAAAAAAACGCAAGACAAATTGCAAATTTCTTTTATACAGTTTGATTTTGTATAGTGGTTTAAAGCCACAAATCGTAGCTAATCATCAAATATGGTAATTCTGCGCTGGTCTGTTTTGTAATCGTTATATTTATAACATATACTTGTGTATTTTTTAATTAACAAATTTAATGTCCTCCAAGATTGTCGTAGTTGATGATGTATTTTCCAAATTCTACTGTTTGTCTTGCTATAAAAAAAAGCGCAAGACAAATTGCAAATTACTTTTATACAGTTTGATTTTGTATAGTGGTTTAAAGCCACAAATCGTAGCTAATCATCAAATATGGTAATTCTGCGCTGGTCTGTTTTGTAATCGTTATATTTATAACATGTACTTGTGTATTTTTTAATTAACAAATTTAATGTCCTCCAAGATTGTCGTAGTTGATGATGTATTTTCCAAATTCTACTGTTTGTCTTGCTATAAAAAAAGCGCAAGACAAATTGCAAATTACTTTTATACAGTTTGATTTTGTATAGTGGTTTAAAGCCACAAATCGTAGCTAATCATCAAATATGGTAATTCTGCGCTGGTCTGTTTTGTAATCGTTATATTTATAACATGTACTTGTGTATTTTTTAATTAACAAATTTAATGTCCTCCAAGATTGTCGTAGTTGATGATGTATTTTCCAAATTCTACTGTTTGTCTTGCTATAAAAAAAAAACACAAGACAAATTGCAAATTTCTTTTATACAGTTTGATTTTGTATAGTGGTTTAAAGCCACAAATCGTAGCTAATCATCAAATATGGTAATTCTGCGCTGGTCTGTTTTGTAATCGTTATATTTATAACATGTACTTGTGTATTTTTTAATTAACAAATTTAATGTCCTCCAAGATTGTCGTAGTTGATGATGTATTTTCCAAATTCTACTGTTTGTCTTGCTATAAAAAAAAGCGCAAGACAAATTGCAAATTACTTTTATACAGTTTGATTTTGTATAGTGGTTTAAAGCCACAAATCGTAGCTCATCATCAAATATGGTAATTCTGCGCTGGTGCGTTTTGTAGTCGTTATATTTATAACACGTACTTGTGTATTTTTTAATTAAGAAATTTAATGTCCTCAAAGATTGTCGTAGTTGATGATGTATTTTCCAAATTCTACAGTTTGTCTCGCTATAAAAAAAAAAAAAAACGCAAGACAAATTGCAAATTACTTTTATACAGTTTGATTTTGTATAGTGGTTTAAAGCCACAAATCGTAGCTCATCATCAAATATGGTAATTCTGCGCTGGTGTGTTTTGTAATCGTTATATTTATTTGATGTACTTGTGAGTTTTTAACATCATAAATGTAATAGAAAAAAACGAAGGAAAGAAGATGTCGCTGTATTCAAAATGCCCAACAGGTAATACAGCGGGGTGGAAGGAGGGGTCCTTCCTTCGTTTTTTTTTTGTATTTTGCAACCGATGCTTGATTCTTTACCAGGATTATTGTAATTGATGATCATTTTTAGGCAAATTGCAAATTACTTTTATACAGTTTGCTTTTGTATTGTGATTTCAATCCACAAATCGTGGCTTATCATCAAATATGATAATTCTGCGCTGGTGTGTTTTGTAATCATTATATTTATAACATGTACTTGTATATTTTTTAATTAACAACTTTAATGTCCTCCAAGATTGTGGTAGTTGATGATGTATTTTCCAATTACTACTGTTTGCCTTCCTATAAAGAAAAAAAAAACGCAAGACAAATTGCAAATTACTTTTATACAGTTCGATTTTGTATAGTGGTTTAAAGCCACAAATTGTAGCTCATCATCAAATATGGTAATTCTGCGCTGGTGTGTTTTGTAATCGTTATATTTATAACATGTACTTGTGTATTTTTTTAATTAACAAATTTAATGTCCTCCAAGATTGTCGTAGTTGATGATGTATTTTCCAAATTCTACAGTTTGTCTCGCTATGAAAAAAAAAAAAAAAAAAAAACAAAACGCAAGACAAATTGCAAATTACTTTTATACAGTTCGATTTTGTATAGTGGTTTAAAGCCACAAATTGTAGCTCATCATCAAATATGGTAATTCTGCGCTGGTGTGTTTTGTAATCGTTATATTTATAACATGTACTTGTGTATTTTTTAATTAACAAATTTAATGTCCTCAAAGATTGTCGTGGTTGATGATGTATTTTCCAAATTCTACAGTTTGTCTCGCTATGAAAAAAAAAAAAGCAAAACGCAAGACAAATTGCAAATTACTTTTATACAGTTTGATTTTGTATAGTGGTTTAAAGCCACAAATCGTAGCTCATCATCAAATATGGTAATTCTGCGCTGGTGTGTTTTGTAATCGTTATATTTATTTGATGTACTTGTGAGTTTTTAACATCATAAATGTAATTGAAAAAAACGAAGGAAAGAAGATGTCGCTGTATTCAAAATGCCCAACAGGTAATACAGCGGGGTGGAAGGAGGGGTCCTTCCTTCGTTTTTTTTTGTATTTTGCAACCAATGCTTGATTCTTTACCAGGATTATTGTAATTGATGATCATTTTTAGGCAAATTGCAAATTACTTTTATACAGTTTGCTTTTGTATTGTGATTTCAATCCACAAATCGTGGCTTATCATCAAATATGATAATTCTGCGCTGGTGTGTTTTGTAATCATTATATTTATAACATGTACTTGTATATTTTTTAATTAACAACTTTAATGTCCTCCAAGATTGTGGTAGTTGATGATGTATTTTCCAATTACTACTGTTTGCCTTCCTATAAAGAAAAAAAAAACGCAAGACAAATTGCAAATTACTTTTATACAGTTCGATTTTGTATAGTGGTTTAAAGCCACAAATTGTAGCTCATCATCAAATATGGTAATTCTGCGCTGGTGTGTTTTGTAATCGTTATATTTATAACATGTACTTGTGTATTTTTTTAATTAACAAATTTAATGTCCTCCAAGATTGTCGTAGTTGATGATGTATTTTCCAAATTCTACAGTTTGTCTCGCTATGAAAAAAAAAAAAAAAAAAAAACAAAACGCAAGACAAATTGCAAATTACTTTTATACAGTTCGATTTTGTATAGTGGTTTAAAGCCACAAATTGTAGCTCATCATCAAATATGGTAATTCTGCGCTGGTGTGTTTTGTAATCGTTATATTTATAACATGTACTTGTGTATTTTTTAATTAACAAATTTAATGTCCTCAAAGATTGTCGTGGTTGATGATGTATTTTCCAAATTCTACAGTTTGTCTCGCTATGAAAAAAAAAAAAGCAAAACGCAAGACAAATTG
This sequence comes from Aphodius granarius, assembly GCA_963971325.1. Classification (NCBI taxonomy): domain Eukaryota; kingdom Metazoa; phylum Arthropoda; class Insecta; order Coleoptera; family Scarabaeidae; genus Aphodius; species Aphodius granarius. The sequence goes on from OZ020221.1 coordinate 30,411,093, forward strand.
CAAATTACTTTTATACAGTTTGATTTTGTATAGTGGTTTAAAGCCACAAATCGTAGCTCATCATCAAATATGGTAATTCTGCGCTGGTGTGTTTTGTAATCGTTATATTTATTTGATGTACTTGTGAGTTTTTAACATCATAAATGTAATTGAAAAAAACGAAGGAAAGAAGATGTCGCTGTATTCAAAATGCCCAACAGGTAATACAGCGGGGTGGAAGGAGGGGTCCTTCCTTCGTTTTTTTTTGTATTTTGCAACCAATGCTTGATTCTTTACCAGGATTATTGTAATTGATGATCATTTTTAGGCAAATTGCAAATTACTTTTATACAGTTTGCTTTTGTATTGTGATTTCAATCCACAAATCGTGGCTTATCATCAAATATGATAATTCTGCGCTGGTGTGTTTTGTAATCGTTATATTTATAACATGTACTTGTATATTTTTTAATTAACAACTTTAATGTCCTCCAAGATTGTCGTAGTTGATGATGTATTTTCCAATTACTACTGTTTGCCTTCCTATAAAGAAAAAAAAAAAACGCAAGACAAATTGCAAATTACTTTTATACAGTTCGATTTTGTATAGTGGTTTAAAGCCACAAATTGTAGCTCATCATCAAATATGGTAATTCTGCGCTGGTGTGTTTTGTAATCGTTATATTTATAACATGTACTTGTGTATTTTTTAATTAACAAATTTAATGTCCTCCAAGATTGTCGTAGTTGATGATGTATTTTCCAAATTCTACAGTTTGTCTCGCTATGAAAAAAAAAAAAAAAAACAAAACGCAACACAAATTGCAAATTACTTTTATACAGTTCGATTTCGTATAGTGGCTTAAAGCCACAAATTGTAGCTCATCATCAAATATGGTAATTCTGCGCTGGTGTGTTTTGTAATCGTTATATTTATAACATGTACTTGTGTATTTTTTAATTAACAAATTTAATGTCCTCAAAGATTGTCGTGGTTGAGGATGTATTTTCCAAATTCTACAGTTTGTCTCGCTATGAAAAAAAAAAAAAGAACAAAACGCAAGACAAATTGCAAATTACTTTTATACAGTTTGATTTTGTATAGTGGTTTAAAGCCGCAAATCGTAGCTCATCATCAAATATGGTAATTCTGCGCTGGTCTGTTTTGTAATAGTTATATTTATAACATGTACTTGTGTATTTTTTAATTAACAAATTTAATGTCCTCCAAGATTGTCGTAGTTGATGTTGTATTTTCCAAATTCTACTGTTTGTCTTGCTATAAAAAAAAAAAAACGCAAGACAAATTGCAAATTACTTTTATACAGTTTGATTTTGTATAGTGGTTGAAAGCCACAAATCGTAGCTAATCATCAAATATGGTAATTCTGCGCTGGTCTGTTTTGTAATCGTTATATTTATAACATGTACTTGTGTATTTTTTAATTAACAAATTTAATGTCCTCCAAGATTGTCGTAGTTGATGATGTATTTTCCAAATTCTACTGTTTGTCTTGCTATAAAAAAAAAGCGCAAGACAAATTGCAAATTACTTTTATACAGTTTGATTTTATATAGTGGTTTAAAGCCACAAACCGTAGCTAATCATCAAATATGGTAATTCTGCGCTGGTCTGTTTTGTAATCGTTATATTTATAACATGTACTTGTGTATTTTTTAATTAACAAATTTAATGTCCTCCAAGATTGTCGTAGTTGATGATGTATTTTCCAAATTCTACTGTTTGTCTTGCTATAAAAAAACAAAACGCAAGACAAATTGCAAATTTCTTTTATACAGTTTGATTTTGTATAGTGGTTTAAAGCCACAAAGCGTAGCTAATCATCAAATATGGTAATTCTGCGCTAGTCTGTTTTGTAATCGTTATATTTATAACATGTACTTGTGTATTTTTTAATTAATAAATTTAATGTCCTCCAAGATTGTCGTAGTTGATGATGTATTTTCCAAATTCTACTGTTTGTCTTGCTATAAAAAAAAGCGCAAGACAAATTGCAAATTACTTTTATACAGTTTGATTTTGTATAGTGGTTTAAAGCCACAAATCGTAGCTAATCATCAAATATGGTAATTCTGCGCTGGTCTGTTTTGTAATCGTTATATTTATAACATGTACTTGTGTATTTTTTAATTAACAAATTTAATGTCCTCCAAGATTGTCGTAGTTGATGATGTATTTTCCAAATTCTACTGTTTGTCTTGCTATAAAAAAAAGCGCAAGACAAATTGCAAATTACTTTTATACAGTTTGATTTTGTATAGTGGTTTAAAGCCACAAATCGTAGATAATCATCAAATATGGTAATTCTGCGCTGGTCTGTTTTGTAATCTTTATATTTATAACATGTACTTGTGTATTTTTTAATTAACAAATTTAATGTCCTCCAAGATTGTCGTAGTTGATGATGTATTTTCCAAATTCTACTGTTTGTCTTGCTATAAAAAAAACGCAAGACAAATTGCAAATTTCTTTTATTCAGTTTGATTTTGTATAGTGGTTTAAAGCCACAAATCGTAGCTAATCATCAAATATGGTAATTCTGCTCTGGTCTGTTTTGTAATCGTTATATTTATAACATGTACTTGTGTATTTTTTAATTAACAAATTTAATGTCCTCCAAGATTGTCGTAGTTGATGATGTATTTTCCAAATTCTACTGTTTGTCTTGCTATAAAAAAAAACGCAAGACAAATTGCAAATTTCTTTTATACAGTTTGATTTTGTATAGTGGTTTAAAGCCACAAATCGTAGCTAATCATCAAATATGGTAATTCTGCGCTGGTCTGTTTTGTAATCGTTATATTTATAACATGTACTTGTGTATTTTTTAATTAACAAACTTAATGTCCTCCAAGATTGTCGTAGTTGATGATGTATTTTCCAAATTCTACTGTTTGTCTTGCTATAAAAAAAAACGCAAGACAAATTGCAAATTTCTTTTATACAGTTTGATTTTGTATAGTGGTTTAAAGCCACAAATCGTAGCTAATCATCAAATATGGTAATTCTGCGCTGGTCTGTTTTGTAATCGTTATATTTATAACATGTACTTGTGTATTTTTTAATTAACAAATTTAATGTCCTCCAAGATTGTCGTAGTTGATGATGTATTTTCCAAATTCTACTGTTTGTCTTGCTATAAAAAAAAACGCAAGACAAATTGCAAATTTCTTTTATACAGTTTGATTTTGTATAGTGGTTTAAAGCCACAAATCGTAGCTAATCATCAAATATGGTAATTCTGCGCTGGTCTGTTTTGTAATCGTTATATTTATAACATGTACTTGTGTATTTTTTAATTAACAAATTTAATGTCCTCCAAGATTGTCGTAGTTGATGATGTATTTTCCAAATTCTACTCTTTGTCTTGCTATAAAAAAAAGCGCAAGACAAATTGCAAATTACTTTTATACAGTTTGATTTTGTATAGTGGTTTAAAGCCACAAATCGTAGCTAATCATCAAATATGGTAATTCTGCGCTGGTCTGTTTTGTAATCGTTATATTTATAACATGTACTTGTGTATTTTTTAATTAACAAATTTAATGTCCTCCAAGATTGTCGTAGTTGATGATGTATTTTCCAAATTCTACTGTTTGTCTTGCTATAAAAAAAAGCGCAAGACAAATTGCAAATTACTTTTATACAGTTTGATTTTGTATAGTGGTCTAAAGCCACAAATCGTAGCTAATCATCAAATATGGTAATTCTGCGCTGGTCTGTTTTGTAATCGTTATATTTATAACATGTACTTGTGTATTTTTTAATTAACAAATTTAATGTCCTCCAAGATTGTCGTAGTTGATGATGTATTTTCCAAATTCTACTGTTTGTCTTGCTATAAAAAAAAAAAAAAAACGCAGGACAAATTGCAAATATCTTTTATACAGTTTGATTTTGTATAGTGGTTTAAAGCCACAAATCGTAGCTAATCATCAAATATGGTAATTCTGCGCTGGTCTGTTTTGTAATCGTTATATTTATAACATGTACTTGTGTATTTTTTAATTAACAAATTTAATGTCCTCCAAGATTGTCGTAGTTGATGATGTATTTTCCAAATTCTACTGTTTGTCTTGCTATAAAAAAAAAACGCAAGACAAATTGCAAATTTCTTTTATACAGTTTGATTTTGTATAGTGGTTTAAAGCCACAAATCGTAGCTAATCATCAAATATGGTAATTCTGCGCTGGTCTGTTTTGTAATCGTTATATTTATAACATGTACTTGTGTATTTTTTAATTAACAAATTTAATGTCCTCCAAGATTGTCGTAGTTGATGATGTATTTTCCAAATTCTACTCTTTGTCTTGCTATAAAAAAAAGCGCAAGACAAATTGCAAATTACTTTTATACAGTTTGATTTTGTATAGTGTTTTAAAGCCACAAATCGTAGCTAATCATCAAATATGGTAATTCTGCGCTGGTCTGTTTTGTAATCGTTATATTTATAACATGTACTTGTGTATTTTTTAATTAACAAATTTAATGTCCTCCAAGATTGTCGTAGTTGATGATGTATTTTCCAAATTCTACTGTTTGTCTTGCTATAAAAAAAAGCGCAAGACAAATTGCAAATTACTTTTATACAGTTTGATTTTGTATAGTGGTTTAAAGCCACAAATCGTAGCTAATCATCAAATATGGTAATTCTGCGCTGGTCTGTTTTGTAATCGTTATATTTATAACATGTACTTGTGTATTTTTTAATTAACAAATTTAATGTCCTCCAAGATTGTCGTAGTTGATGATGTATTTTCCAAATTCTACTGTTTGTCTTGCTATAAAAAAAAGCGCAAGACAAATTGCAAATTACTTTTATACAGTTTGATTTTGTATAGTGGTTTAAAGCCACAAATCGTAGCTAATCATCAAATATGGTAATTCTGCGCTGGTCTGTTTTGTAATCGTTATATTTATAACATGTACTTGTGTATTTTTTAATTAACAAATTTAATGTCCTCCAAGATTGTCGTAGTTGATGATGTATTTTCCAAATTCTACTGTTTGTCTTGCTATAAAAAAAAAAACGCAAGACAAATTGCAAATTTCTTTTATACAGTTTGATTTTGTATAGTGGTTTAAAGCCACAAATCGTAGCTAATCATCAAATATGGTAATTCTGCGCTGGTCTGTTTTGTAATCGTTATATTTATAACATGTACTTGTGTATTTTTTAATTAACAAATTTAATGTCCTCCAAGATTGTCGTAGTTGATGATGTATTTTCCAAATTCTACTGTTTGTCTTGCTATAAAAAAAAGCGCAAGACAAATTGCAAATTACTTTTATACAGTTTGATTTTGTATAGTGGTTTAAAGCCACAAATCGTAGCTAATCATCAAATATGGTAATTCTGCGCTGGTCTGTTTTGTAATCGTTATATTTATAACATGTACTTGTGTATTTTTTAATTAACAAATTTAATGTCCTCCAAGATTGTCGTAGTTGATGATGTATTTTCCAAATTCTACTGTTTGTCTTGCTATAAAAAAAAAAAAAAACGCAAGACAAATTGCAAATTTCTTTTATACAGTTTGATTTTGTATAGTGGTTTAAAGCCACAAATCGTAGCTAATCATCAAATATGGTAATTCTGCGCTGGTCTGTTTTGTAATCGTTATATTTATAACATGTACTTGTGTATTTTTTAATTAACAAATTTAATGTCCTCCAAGATTGTCGTAGTTGATGATGTATTTTCCAAATTCTACTGTTTGTCTTGCTATAAAAAAAAGCGCAAGACAAATTGCAAATTACTTTTATACAGTTTGATTTTGTATAGTGGTTTAAAGCCACAAATCGTAGATAATCATCAAATATGGTAATTCTGCGCTGGTCTGTTTTGTAATCTTTATATTTATAACATGTACTTGTGTATTTTTTAATTAACAAATTTAATGTCCTCCAAGATTGTCGTAGTTGATGATGTATTTTCCAAATTCTACTGTTTGTCTTGCTATAAAAAAAAACGCAAGACAAATTGCAAATTTCTTTTATACAGTTTGATTTTGTATAGTGGTTTAAAGCCACAAATCGTAGCTAATCATCAAATATGGTAATTCTGCGCTGGTCTGTTTTGTAATCGTTATATTTATAACATGTACTTGTGTATTTTTTAATTAACAAATTTAATGTCCTCCAAGATTGTCGTAGTTGATGATGTATTTTCCAAATTCTACTGTTTGTCTTGCTATAAAAAAAAACGCAAGACAAATTGCAAATTTTTTTTATACAGTTTGATTTTGTATAGTGGTTTAAAGCCACAAATCGTAGCTAATCATCAAATATGGTAATTCTGCGCTGGTCTGTTTTGTAATCGTTATATTTATAACATGTACTTGTGTATTTTTTAATTAACAAATTTAATGTCCTCCAAGATTGTCGTAGTTGATGATGTATTTTCCAAATTCTACTGTTTGTCTTGCTATAAAAAAAAAAACGCAAGACAAATTGCAAATTTCTTTTATACAGTTTGATTTTGTATAGTGGTTTAAAGCCACAAATCGTAGCTAATCATCAAATATGGTAATTCTGCGCTGGTCTGTTTTGTAATCGTTATATTTATAACATGTACTTGTGTATTTTTTAATTAACAAATTTAATGTCCTCCAAGATTGTCGTAGTTGATGATGTATTTTCCAAATTCTACTCTTTGTCTTGCTATAAAAAAAAGCGCAAGACAAATTGCAAATTACTTTTATACAGTTTGATTTTGTATAGTGTTTTAAAGCCACAAATCGTAGCTAATCATCAAATATGGTAATTCTGCGCTGGTCTGTTTTGTAATCGTTATATTTATAACATGTACTTGTGTATTTTTTAATTAACAAATTTAATGTCCTCCAAGATTGTCGTAGTTGATGATGTATTTTCCAAATTCTACTGTTTGTCTTGCTATAAAAAAAAGCGCAAGACAAATTGCAAATTACTTTTATACAGTTTGATTTTGTATAGTGGTTTAAAGCCACAAATCGTAGCTAATCATCAAATATGGTAATTCTGCGCTGGTCTGTTTTGTAATCGTTATATTTATAACATGTACTTGTGTATTTTTTAATTAACAAATTTAATGTCCTCCAAGATTGTCGTAGTTGATGATGTATTTTCCAAATTCTACTGTTTGTCTTGCTATAAAAAAAAGCGCAAGACAAATTGCAAATTACTTTTATACAGTTTGATTTTGTATAGTGGTTTAAAGCCACAAATCGTAGCTAATCATCAAATATGGTAATTCTGCGCTGGTCTGTTTTGTAATCGTTATATTTATAACATGTACTTGTGTATTTTTTAATTAACAAATTTAATGTCCTCCAAGATTGTCGTAGTTGATGATGTATTTTCCAAATTCTACTGTTTGTCTCGCTATAAAAAAAAAAACGCAAGACAAATTGCAAATTTCTTTTATACAGTTTGATTTTGTATAGTGGTTTAAAGCCACAAATCGTAGCTAATCATCAAATATGGTAATTCTGCGCTGGTCTGTTTTGTAATCGTTATATTTATAACATGTACTTGTGTATTTTTTAATTAACAAATTTAATGTCCTCCAAGATTGTCGTAGTTGATGATGTATTTTCCAAATTCTACTGTTTGTCTTGCTATAAAAAAAAGCGCAAGACAAATTGCAAATTACTTTTATACAGTTTGATTTTGTATAGTGGTTTAAAGCCACAAATCGTAGCTAATCATCAAATATGGTAATTCTGCGCTGGTCTGTTTTGTAATCGTTATATTTATAACATGTACTTGTGTATTTTTTAATTAACAAATTTAATGTCCTCCAAGATTGTCGTAGTTGATGATGTATTTTCCAAATTCTACTGTTTGTCTTGCTATAAAAAAAAGCGCAAGACAAATTGCAAATTACTTTTATACAGTTTGATTTTGTATAGTGGTTTAAAGCCACAAATCGTAGCTAATCATCAAATATGGTAATTCTGCGCTGGTCTGTTTTGTAATCGTTATATTTATAACATGTACTTGTGTATTTTTTAATTAACAAATTTAATGTCCTCCAAGATTGTCGTAGTTGATGATGTATTTTCCAAATTCTACTGTTTGTCTTGCTATAAAAAAAAAAAAAAACGCAAGACAAATTGCAAATTTCTTTTATACAGTTTGATTTTGTATAGTGGTTTAAAGCCACAAATCGTAGCTAATCATCAAATATGGTAATTCTGCGCTGGTCTGTTTTGTAATCGTTATATTTATAACATGTACTTGTGTATTTTTTAATTAAAAAATTTAATGTCCTCCAAGATTGTCGTAGTTGATGATGTATTTTCCAAATTCTACTGTTTGTCTTGCTATAAAAAAAAGCGCAAGACAAATTGCAAATTACTTTTATACAGTTTGATTTTGTATAGTGGTTTAAAGCCACAAATCGTAGCTAATCATCAAATATGGTAATTCTGCGCTGGTCTGTTTTGTAATCGTTATATTTATAACATGTACTTGTGTATTTTTTAATTAACAAATTTAATGTCCTCCAAGATTGTCGTAGTTGATGATGTATTTTCCAAATTCTACTGTTTGTCTTGCTATAAAAAAAAGCGCAAGACAAATTGCAAATTACTTTTATACAGTTTGATTTTGTATAGTGGTTTAAAGCCACAAATCGTAGCTAATCATCAAATATGGTAATTCTGCGCTGGTCTGTTTTGTAATCGTTATATTTATAACATGTACTTGTGTATTTTTTAATTAACAAATTTAATGTCCTCCAAGATTGTCGTAGTTGATGATGTATTTTCCAAATTCTACTGTTTGTCTTGCTATAAAAAAAAAAAAAAACGCAAGACAAATTGCAAATTTCTTTTATACAGTTTGATTTTGTATAGTGGTTTAAAGCCACAAATCGTAGCTAATCATCAAATATGGTAATTCTGCGCTGGTCTGTTTTGTAATCGTTATATTTATAACATGTACTTGTGTATTTTTTAATTAACAAATTTAATGTCCTCCAAGATTGTCGTAGTTGATGATGTATTTTCCAAATTCTACTGTTTGTCTTGCTATAAAAAAAAGCGCAAGACAAATTGCAAATTACTTTTATACAGTTTGATTTTGTATAGTGGTTTAAAGCCACAAATCGTAGCTAATCATCAAATATGGTAATTCTGCGCTGGTCTGTTTTGTAATCGTTATATTTATAACATGTACTTGTGTATTTTTTAATTAACAAATTTAATGTCCTCCAAGATTGTCGTAGTTGATGATGTATTTTCCAAATTCTACTGTTTGTCTTGCTATAAAAAAAAAAACGCAAGACAAATTGCAAATTTCTTTTATACAGTTTGATTTTGTATAGTGGTTTAAAGCCACAAATCGTAGCTAATCATCAAATATGGTAATTCTGCGCTGGTCTGTTTTGTAATCGTTATATTTATAACATGTACTTGTGTATTTTTTAATTAACAAATTTAATGTCCTCCAAGATTGTCGTAGTTGATGATGTATTTTCCAAATTCTACTCTTTGTCTTGCTATAAAAAAAAGCGCAAGACAAATTGCAAATTACTTTTATACAGTTTGATTTTGTATAGTGTTTTAAAGCCACAAATCGTAGCTAATCATCAAATATGGTAATTCTGCGCTGGTCTGTTTTGTAATCGTTATATTTATAACATGTACTTGTGTATTTTTTAATTAACAAATTTAATGTCCTCCAAGATTGTCGTAGTTGATGATGTATTTTCCAAATTCTACTGTTTGTCTTGCTATAAAAAAAAGCGCAAGACAAATTGCAAATTACTTTTATACAGTTTGATTTTGTATAGTGGTTTAAAGCCACAAATCGTAGCTAATCATCAAATATGGTAATTCTGCGCTGGTCTATTTTGTAATCGTTATATTTATAACATGTACTTGTGTATTTTTTAATTAACAAATTTAATGTCCTCCAAGATTGTCGTAGTTGATGATGTATTTTCCAAATTCTACTGTTTGTCTTGCTATAAAAAAAAGCGCAAGACAAATTGCAAATTACTTTTATACAGTTTGATTTTGTATAGTGGTTTAAAGCCACAAATCGTAGCTAATCATCAAATATGGTAATTCTGCGCTGGTCTGTTTTGTAATCGTTATATTTATAACATGTACTTGTGTATTTTTTAATTAACAAATTTAATGTCCTCCAAGATTGTCGTAGTTGATGATGTATTTTCCAAATTCTACTGTTTGTCTCGCTATAAAAAAAAAAACGCAAGACAAATTGCAAATTTCTTTTATACAGTTTGATTTTGTATAGTGGTTTAAAGCCACAAATCGTAGCTAATCATCAAATATGGTAATTCTGCGCTGGTCTGTTTTGTAATCGTTATATTTATAACATGTACTTGTGTATTTTTTAATTAACAAATTTAATGTCCTCCAAGATTGTCGTAGTTGATGATGTATTTTCCAAATTCTACTGTTTGTCTTGCTATAAAAAAAAGCGCAAGACAAATTGCAAATTACTTTTATACAGTTTGATTTTGTATAGTGGTTTAAAGCCACAAATCGTAGCTAATCATCAAATATGGTAATTCTGCGCTGGTCTGTTTTGTAATCGTTATATTTATAACATGTACTTGTGTATTTTTTAATTAACAAATTTAATGTCCTCCAAGATTGTCGTAGTTGATGATGTATTTTCCAAATTCTACTGTTTGTCTTGCTATAAAAAAAAGCGCAAGACAAATTGCAAATTACTTTTATACAGTTTGATTTTGTATAGTGGTTTAAAGCCACAAATCGTAGCTAATCATCAAATATGGTAATTCTGCGCTGGTCTGTTTTGTAATCGTTATATTTATAACATGTACTTGTGTATTTTTTAATTAACAAATTTAATGTCCTCCAAGATTGTCGTAGTTGATGATGTATTTTCCAAATTCTACTGTTTGTCTTGCTATAAAAAAAAAAAAAAACGCAAGACAAATTGCAAATTTCTTTTATACAGTTTGATTTTGTATAGTGGTTTAAAGCCACAAATCGTAGCTAATCATCAAATATGGTAATTCTGCGCTGGTCTGTTTTGTAATCGTTATATTTATAACATGTACTTGTGTATTTTTTAATTAAAAAATTTAATGTCCTCCAAGATTGTCGTAGTTGATGATGTATTTTCCAAATTCTACTGTTTGTCTTGCTATAAAAAAAAGCGCAAGACAAATTGCAAATTACTTTTATACAGTTTGATTTTGTATAGTGGTTTAAAGCCACAAATCGTAGCTAATCATCAAATATGGTAATTCTGCGCTGGTCTGTTTTGTAATCGTTATATTTATAACATGTACTTGTGTATTTTTTAATTAACAAATTTAATGTCCTCCAAGATTGTCGTAGTTGATGATGTATTTTCCAAATTCTACTGTTTGTCTTGCTATAAAAAAAAGCGCAAGACAAATTGCAAATTACTTTTATACAGTTTGATTTTGTATAGTGGTTTAAAGCCACAAATCGTAGCTAATCATCAAATATGGTAATTCTGCGCTGGTCTGTTTTGTAATCGTTATATTTATAACATGTACTTGTGTATTTTTTAATTAACAAATTTAATGTCCTCCAAGATTGTCGTAGTTGATGATGTATTTTCCAAATTCTACTGTTTGTCTTGCTATAAAAAAAAAAAAAAACGCAAGACAAATTGCAAATTTCTTTTATACAGTTTGATTTTGTATAGTGGTTTAAAGCCACAAATCGTAGCTAATCATCAAATATGGTAATTCTGCGCTGGTCTGTTTTGTAATCGTTATATTTATAACATGTACTTGTGTATTTTTTAATTAACAAATTTAATGTCCTCCAAGATTGTCGTAGTTGATGATGTATTTTCCAAATTCTACTGTTTGTCTTGCTATAAAAAAAAGCGCAAGACAAATTGCAAATTACTTTTATACAGTTTGATTTTGTATAGTGGTTTAAAGCCACAAATCGTAGCTAATCATCAAATATGGTAATTCTGCGCTGGTCTGTTTTGTAATCGTTATATTTATAACATGTACTTGTGTATTTTTTAATTAACAAATTTAATGCCCTCCAAGATTGTCGTAGTTGATGATGTATTTTCCAAATTCTACTGTTTGTCTTGCTATAAAAAAAAAAAAAAACGCAAGACAAATTGCAAATTTCTTTTATACAGTTTGATTTTGTATAGTGGTTTAAAGCCACAAATCGTAGCTAATCATCAAATATGGTAATTCTGCGCTGGTCTGTTTTGTAATCGTTATATTTATAACATGTACTTGTGTATTTTTTAATTAAAAAATTTAATGTCCTCCAAGATTGTCGTAGTTGATGATGTATTTTCCAAATTCTACTGTTTGTCTTGCTATAAAAAAAAGCGCAAGACAAATTGCAAATTACTTTTATACAGTTTGATTTTGTATAGTGGTTTAAAGCCACAAATCGTAGCTAATCATCAAATATGGTAATTCTGCGCTGGTCTGTTTTGTAATCGTTATATTTATAACATGTACTTGTGTATTTTTTAATTAACAAATTTAATGTCCTCCAAGATTGTCGTAGTTGATGATGTATTTTCCAAATTCTACTGTTTGTCTTGCTATAAAAAAAAGCGCAAGACAAATTGCAAATTACTTTTATACAGTTTGATTTTGTATAGTGGTTTAAAGCCACAAATCGTAGCTAATCATCAAATATGGTAATTCTGCGCTGGTCTGTTTTGTAATCGTTATATTTATAACATGTACTTGTGTATTTTTTAATTAACAAATTTAATGTCCTCCAAGATTGTCGTAGTTGATGATGTATTTTCCAAATTCTACTGTTTGTCTTGCTATAAAAAAATGCGCAAGACAAATTGCAAATTACTTTTATACAGTTTGATTTTGTATAGTGGTTTAAAGCCACAAATCGTAGATAATCATCAAATCTGGTAATTCTGCGCTGGTCTGTTTTGTAATCTTTATATTTATAACATGTACTTGTGTATTTTTTAATTAACAAATTTAATGTCCTCCAAGATTGTCGTAGTTGATGATGTATTTTCCAAATTCTACTGTTTGTCTTGCTATAAAAAAAAACGCAAGACAAATTGCAAATTTCTTTTATTCAGTTTGATTTTGTATAGTGGTTTAAAGCCACAAATCGTAGCTAATCGTCAAATATGGTAATTCTGCTCTGGTCTGTTTTGTAATCGTTATATTTATAACATGTACTTGTGTATTTTTTAATTAACAAATTTAATGTCCTCCAAGATTGTCGTAGTTGATGATGTATTTTCCAAATTCTACTGTTTGTCTTGCTATAAAAAAAAAACGCAAGACAAATTGCAAATTTCTTTTATACAGTTTGATTTTGTATAGTGGTTTAAAGCCACAAATCGTAGCTAATCATCAAATATGGTAATTCTGCGCTGGTCTGTTTTGTAATCGTTATATTTATAACATGTACTTGTGTATTTTTTAATTAACAAATTTAATGTCCTCCAAGATTGTCGTAGTTGATGATGTATTTTCCAAATTCTACTGTTTGTCTTGCTATAAAAAAATGCGCAAGACAAATTGCAAATTACTTTTATACAGTTTGATTTTGTATAGTGGTTTAAAGCCACAAATCGTAGATAATCATCAAATCTGGTAATTCTGCGCTGGTCTGTTTTGTAATCTTTATATTTATAACATGTACTTGTGTATTTTTTAATTAACAAATTTAATGTCCTCCAAGATTGTCGTAGTTGATGATGTATTTTCCAAATTCTACTGTTTGTCTTGCTATAAAAAAAACGCAAGACAAATTGCAAATTTCTTTTATTCAGTTTGATTTTGTATAGTGGTTTAAAGCCACAAATCGTAGCTAATCGTCAAATATGGTAATTCTGCTCTGGTCTGTTTTGTAATCGTTATATTTATAACATGTACTTGTGTATTTTTTAATTAACAAATTTAATGTCCTCCAAGATTGTCGTAGTTGATGATGTATTTTCCAAATTCTACTGTTTGTCTTGCTATAAAAAAAAAACGCAAGACAAATTGCAAATTTCTTTTATACAGTTTGATTTTGTATAGTGGTTTAAAGCCACAAATCGTAGCTAATCATCAAATATGGTAATTCTGCGCTGGTCTGTTTTGTAATCGTTATATTTATAACATGTACTTGTGTATTTTTTAATTAACAAATTTAATGTCCTCCAAGATTGTCGTAGTTGATGATGTATTTTCCAAATTCTACTGTTTGTCTTGCTATAAAAAAAAGCGCAAGACAAATTGCAAATTTCTTTTATACAGTTTGATTTTGTATAGTGGTTTAAAGCCACAAATCGTAGCTAATCATCAAATATGGTAATTCTGCGCTGGTCTGTTTTGTAATCGTTATATTTATAACATGTACTTGTGTATTTTTTAATTAACAAATTTAATGTCCTCCAAGATTGTCGTAGTTGATGATGTATTTTCCAAATTCTACTGTTTGTCTTGCTATAAAAAAATGCGCAAGACAAATTGCAAATTACTTTTATACAGTTTGATTTTGTATAGTGGTTTAAAGCCACAAATCGTAGATAATCATCAAATCTGGTAATTCTGCGCTGGTCTGTTTTGTAATCTTTATATTTATAACATGTACTTGTGTATTTTTTAATTAACAAATTTAATGTCCTCCAAGATTGTCGTAGTTGATGATGTATTTTCCAAATTCTACTGTTTGTCTTGCTATAAAAAAAAACGCAAGACAAATTGCAAATTTCTTTTATTCAGTTTGATTTTGTATAGTGGTTTAAAGCCACAAATCGTAGCTAATCGTCAAATATGGTAATTCTGCTCTGGTCTGTTTTGTAATCGTTATATTTATAACATGTACTTGTGTATTTTTTAATTAACAAATTTAATGTCCTCCAAGATTGTCGTAGTTGATGATGTATTTTCCAAATTCTACTGTTTGTCTTGCTATAAAAAAAAAACGCAAGACAAATTGCAAATTTCTTTTATACAGTTTGATTTTGTATAGTGGTTTAAAGCCACAAATCGTAGCTAATCATCAAATATGGTAATTCTGCGCTGGTCTGTTTTGTAATCGTTATATTTATAACATGTACTTGTGTATTTTTTAATTAACAAATTTAATGTCCTCCAAGATTGTCGTAGTTGATGATGTATTTTCCAAATTCTACTGTTTGTCTTGCTATAAAAAAAAACGCAAGACAAATTGCAAATTTCTTTTATACAGTTTGATTTTGTATAGTGGTTTAAAGCCACAAATCGTAGCTAATCATCAAATATGGTAATTCTGCGCTGGTCTGTTTTGTAATCGTTATATTTATAACATGTACTTGTGTATTTTTTAATTAACAAATTTAATGTCCTCCAAGATTGTCGTAGTTGATGATGTATTTTCCAAATTCTACTGTTTGTCTTGCTATAAAAAAAAAACGCAAGACAAATTGCAAATTTCTTTTATACAGTTTGATTTTGTATAGTGGTTTAAAGCCACAAATCGTAGCTAATCATCAAATATGGTAATTCTGCGCTGGTCTGTTTTGTAATCGTTATATTTATAACATGTACTTGTGTATTTTTTAATTAACAAATTTAATGTCCTCCAAGATTGTCGTAGTTGATGATGTATTTTCCAAATTCTACTGTTTGTCTTGCTATAAAAAAAAGCGCAAGACAAATTGCAAATTACTTTTATACAGTTTGATTTTGTATAGTGGTTTAAAGCCACAAATCGTAGCTAATCATCAAATATGGTAATTCTGCGCTGGTCTGTTTTGTAATCGTTATATTTATAACATGTACTTGTGTATTTTTTAATTAACAAATTTAATGTCCTCCAAGATTGTCGTAGTTGATGATGTATTTTCCAAATTCTACTGTTTGTCTTGCTATAAAAAAATGCGCAAGACAAATTGCAAATTACTTTTATACAGTTTGATTTTGTATAGTGGTTTAAAGCCACAAATCGTAGATAATCATCAAATCTGGTAATTCTGCGCTGGTCTGTTTTGTAATCTTTATATTTATAACATGTACTTGTGTATTTTTTAATTAACAAATTTAATGTCCTCCAAGATTGTCGTAGTTGATGATGTATTTTCCAAATTCTACTGTTTGTCTTGCTATAAAAAAAAACGCAAGACAAATTGCAAATTTCTTTTATTCAGTTTGATTTTGTATAGTGGTTTAAAGCCACAAATCGTAGCTAATCGTCAAATATGGTAATTCTGCTCTGGTCTGTTTTGTAATCGTTATATTTATAACATGTACTTGTGTATTTTTTAATTAACAAATTTAATGTCCTCCAAGATTGTCGTAGTTGATGATGTATTTTCCAAATTCTACTGTTTGTCTTGCTATAAAAAAAAAACGCAAGACAAATTGCAAATTTCTTTTATACAGTTTGATTTTGTATAGTGGTTTAAAGCCACAAATCGTAGCTAATCATCAAATATGGTAATTCTGCGCTGGTCTGTTTTGTAATCGTTATATTTATAACATGTACTTGTGTATTTTTTAATTAACAAATTTAATGTCCTCCAAGATTGTCGTAGTTGATGATGTATTTTCCAAATTCTACTGTTTGTCTTGCTATAAAAAAATGCGCAAGACAAATTGCAAATTACTTTTATACAGTTTGATTTTGTATAGTGGTTTAAAGCCACAAATCGTAGATAATCATCAAATCTGGTAATTCTGCGCTGGTCTGTTTTGTAATCTTTATATTTATAACATGTACTTGTGTATTTTTTAATTAACAAATTTAATGTCCTCCAAGATTGTCGTAGTTGATGATGTATTTTCCAAATTCTACTGTTTGTCTTGCTATAAAAAAAAACGCAAGACAAATTGCAAATTTCTTTTATTCAGTTTGATTTTGTATAGTGGTTTAAAGCCACAAATCGTAGCTAATCGTCAAATATGGTAATTCTGCTCTGGTCTGTTTTGTAATCGTTATATTTATAACATGTACTTGTGTATTTTTTAATTAACAAATTTAATGTCCTCCAAGATTGTCGTAGTTGATGATGTATTTTCCAAATTCTACTGTTTGTCTTGCTATAAAAAAAAAACGCAAGACAAATTGCAAATTTCTTTTATACAGTTTGATTTTGTATAGTGGTTTAAAGCCACAAATCGTAGCTAATCATCAAATATGGTAATTCTGCGCTGGTCTGTTTTGTAATCGTTATATTTATAACATGTACTTGTGTATTTTTTAATTAACAAATTTAATGTCCTCCAAGATTGTCGTAGTTGATGATGTATTTTCCAAATTCTACTGTTTGTCTTGCTATAAAAAAAAGCGCAAGACAAATTGCAAATTTCTTTTATACAGTTTGATTTTGTATAGTGGTTTAAAGCCACAAATCGTAGCTAATCATCAAATATGGTAATTCTGCGCTGGTCTGTTTTGTAATCGTTATATTTATAACATGTACTTGTGTATTTTTTAATTAACAAATTTAATGTCCTCCAAGATTGTCGTAGTTGATGATGTATTTTCCAAATTCTACTGTTTGTCTTGCTATAAAAAAATGCGCAAGACAAATTGCAAATTACTTTTATACAGTTTGATTTTGTATAGTGGTTTAAAGCCACAAATCGTAGATAATCATCAAATCTGGTAATTCTGCGCTGGTCTGTTTTGTAATCTTTATATTTATAACATGTACTTGTGTATTTTTTAATTAACAAATTTAATGTCCTCCAAGATTGTCGTAGTTGATGATGTATTTTCCAAATTCTACTGTTTGTCTTGCTATAAAAAAAAACGCAAGACAAATTGCAAATTTCTTTTATTCAGTTTGATTTTGTATAGTGGTTTAAAGCCACAAATCGTAGCTAATCGTCAAATATGGTAATTCTGCTCTGGTCTGTTTTGTAATCGTTATATTTATAACATGTACTTGTGTATTTTTTAATTAACAAATTTAATGTCCTCCAAGATTGTCGTAGTTGATGATGTATTTTCCAAATTCTACTGTTTGTCTTGCTATTAAAAAAAAACGCAAGACAAATTGCAAATTTCTTTTATACAGTTTGATTTTGTATAGTGGTTTAAAGCCACAAATCGTAGCTAATCATCAAATATGGTAATTCTGCGCTGGTCTGTTTTGTAATCGTTATATTTATAACATGTACTTGTGTATTTTTTAATTAACAAATTTAATGTCCTCCAAGATTGTCGTAGTTGATGATGTATTTTCCAAATTCTACTGTTTGTCTTGCTATAAAAAAAAACGCAAGACAAATTGCAAATTTCTTTTATACAGTTTGATTTTGTATAGTGGTTTAAAGCCACAAATCGTAGCTAATCATCAAATATGGTAATTCTGCGCTGGTCTGTTTTGTAATCGTTATATTTATAACATGTACTTGTGTATTTTTTAATTAACAAATTTAATGTCCTCCAAGATTGTCGTAGTTGATGATGTATTTTCCAAATTCTACTGTTTGTCTTGCTATAAAAAAAAAAACGCAAGACAAATTGCAAATTTCTTTTATACAGTTTGATTTTGTATAGTGGTTTAAAGCCACAAATCGTAGCTAATCATCAAATATGGTAATTCTGCGCTGGTCTGTTTTGTAATCGTTATATTTATAACATGTACTTGTGTATTTTTTAATTAACAAATTTAATGTCCTCCAAGATTGTCGTAGTTGATGATGTATTTTCCAAATTCTACTGTTTGTCTTGCTATATAAAAAAAGCGCAAGACAAATTGCAAATTACTTTTATACAGTTTGATTTTGTATAGTGGTTTAAAGCCATAAATCGTAGCTAATCATCAAATATGGTAATTCTGCGCTGGTCTGTTTTGTAATCGTTATATTTATAACATGTACTTGTGTATTTTTTAATTAACAAATTTAATGTCCTCCAAGATTGTCGTAGTTGATGATGTATTTTCCAAATTCTACTGTTTGTCTTGCTATAAAAAAAGCGCAAGACAAATTGCAAATTACTTTTATACAGTTTGATTTTGTATAGTGGTTTAAAGCCACAAATCGTAGCTAATCATCAAATATGGTAATTCTGCGCTGGTCTGTTTTGTAATCGTTATATTTATAACATGTACTTATGTATTTTTTAATTAACAAATTTAATGTCCTCCAAGATTGTCGTAGTTGATGATGTATTTTCCAAATTCTACTGTTTGTCTTGCTATAAAAAAAAACGCAAGACAAATTGCAAATTTCTTTTATACAGTTTGATTTTGTATAGTGGTTTAAAGCCACAAATCGTAGCTAATCATCAAATATGGTAATTCTGCGCTGGTCTGTTTTGTAATCGTTATATTTATAACATGTACTTGTGTATTTTTTAATTAACAAATTTAATGTCCTCCAAGATTGTCGTAGTTGATGATGTATTTTCCAAATTCTACTGTTTGTCTTGCTATAAAAAAAAACGCAAGACAAATTGCAAATTTCTTTTATACAGTTTGATTTTGTATAGTGGTTTAAAGCCACAAATCGTAGCTAATCATCAAATATGGTAATTCTGCGCTGGTCTGTTTTGTAATCGTTATATTTATAACATGTACTTGTGTATTTTTTAATTAACAAATTTAATGTCCTCCAAGATTGTCGTAGTTGATGATGTATTTTCCAAATTCTACTGTTTGTCTTGCTATAAAAAAAAACGCAAGACAAATTGCAAATTTCTTTTATACAGTTTGATTTTGTATAGTGGTTTAAAGCCACAAATCGTAGCTAATCATCAAATATGGTAATTCTGCGCTGGTCTGTTTTGTAATCGTTATATTTATAACATGTACTTGTGTATTTTTTAATTAACAAATTTAATGTCCTCCAAGATTGTCGTAGTTGATGATGTATTTTCCAAATTCTACTGTTTGTCTTGCTATAAAAAAAAAAAACGCAAGACAAATTGCAAATTTCTTTTATACAGTTTGATTTTGTATAGTGGTTTAAAGCCACAAATCGTAGCTAATCATCAAATATGGTAATTCTGCGCTGGTCTGTTTTGTAATCGTTATATTTATAACATGTACTTGTGTATTTTTTAATTAACAAATTTAATGTCCTCCAAGATTGTCGTAGTTGATGATGTATTTTCCAAATTCTACTGTTTGTCTTGCTATATAAAAAAAGCGCAAGACAAATTGCAAATTACTTTTATACAGTTTGATTTTGTATAGTGGTTTAAAGCCATAAATCGTAGCTAATCATCAAATATGGTAATTCTGCGCTGGTCTGTTTTGTAATCGTTATATTTATAACATGTACTTGTGTATTTTTTAATTAACAAATTTAATGTCCTCCAAGATTGTCGTAGTTGATGATGTATTTTCCAAATTCTACTGTTTGTCTTGCTATAAAAAAAGCGCAAGACAAATTGCAAATTACTTTTATACAGTTTGATTTTGTATAGTGGTTTAAAGCCACAAATCGTAGCTAATCATCAAATATGGTAATTCTGCGCTGGTCTGTTTTGTAATCGTTATATTTATAACATGTACTTGTGTATTTTTTAATTAACAAATTTAATGTCCTCCAAGATTGTCGTAGTTGATGATGTATTTTCCAAATTCTACTGTTTGTCTTGCTATAAAAAAAAACGCAAGACAAATTGCAAATTTCTTTTATACAGTTTGATTTTGTATAGTGGTTTAAAGCCACAAATCGTAGCTAATCATCAAATATGGTAATTCTGCGCTGGTCTGTTTTGTAATCGTTATATTTATAACATGTACTTGTGTATTTTTTAATTAACAAATTTAATGTCCTCCAAGATTGTCGTAGTTGATGATGTATTTTCCAAATTCTACTGTTTGTCTTGCTATAAAAAAAAACGCAAGACAAATTGCAAATTTCTTTTATACAGTTTGATTTTGTATAGTGGTTTAAAGCCACAAATCGTAGCTAATCATCAAATATGGTAATTCTGCGCTGGTCTGTTTTGTAATCGTTATATTTATAACATGTACTTGTGTATTTTTTAATTAACAAATTTAATGTCCTCCAAGATTGTCGTAGTTGATGATGTATTTTCCAAATTCTACTGTTTGTCTTGCTATAAAAAAAAACGCAAGACAAATTGCAAATTTCTTTTATACAGTTTGATTTTGTATAGTGGTTTAAAGCCACAAATCGTAGCTAATCATCAAATATGGTAATTCTGCGCTGGTCTGTTTTGTAATCGTTATATTTATAACATGTACTTGTGTATTTTTTAATTAACAAATTTAATGTCCTCCAAGATTGTCGTAGTTGATGATGTATTTTCCAAATTCTACTGTTTGTCTTGCTATAAAAAAAAACGCAAGACAAATTGCAAATTTCTTTTATACAGTTTGATTTTGTATAGTGGTTTAAAGCCACAAATCGTAGCTAATCATCAAATATGGTAATTCTGCGCTGGTCTGTTTTGTAATCGTTATATTTATAACATGTACTTGTGTATTTTTTAATTAACAAATTTAATGTCCTCCAAGATTGTCGTAGTTGATGATGTATTTTCCAAATTCTACTGTTTGTCTTGCTATAAAAAAAAACGCAAGACAAATTGCAAATTTCTTTTATACAGTTTGATTTTGTATAGTGGTTTAAAGCCACAAATCGTAGCTAATCATCAAATATGGTAATTCTGCGCTGGTCTGTTTTGTAATCGTTATATTTATAGCATGTACTTGTGTATTTTTTAATTAACAAATTTAATGTCCTCCAAGATTGTCGTAGTTGATGATGTATTTTCCAAATTCTACTGTTTGTCTTGCTATAAAAAAAAACGCAAGACAAATTGCAAATTTCTTTTATACAGTTTGATTTTGTATAGTGGTTTAAAGCCACAAATCGTAGCTAATCATCAAATATGGTAATTCTGCGCTGGTCTGTTTTGTAATCGTTATATTTATAACATGTACTTGTGTATTTTTTAATTAACAAATTTAATGTCCTCCAAGATTGTCGTAGTTGATGATGTATTTTCCAAATTCTACTGTTTGTCTTGCTATAAAAAAAAAAACGCAAGACAAATTGCAAATTTCTTTTATACAGTTTGATTTTGTATAGTGGTTTAAAGCCACAAATCGTAGCTAATCATCAAATATGGTAATTCTGCGCTGGTCTGTTTTGTAATCGTTATATTTATAACATGTACTTGTGTATTTTTTAATTAACAAATTTAATGTCCTCCAAGATTGTCGTAGTTGATGATGTATTTTCCAAATTCTACTGTTTGTCTTGCTATATAAAAAAAGCGCAAGACAAATTGCAAATTACTTTTATACAGTTTGATTTTGTATAGTGGTTTAAAGCCATAAATCGTAGCTAATCATCAAATATGGTAATTCTGCGCTGGTCTGTTTTGTAATCGTTATATTTATAACATGTACTTGTGTATTTTTTAATTAACAAATTTAATGTCCTCCAAGATTGTCGTAGTTGATGATGTATTTTCCAAATTCTACTGTTTGTCTTGCTATAAAAAAAGCGCAAGACAAATTGCAAATTACTTTTATACAGTTTGATTTTGTATAGTGGTTTAAACCCACAAATCGTAGCTAATCATCAAATATGGTAATTCTGCGCTGGTCTGTTTTGTAATCGTTATATTTATAACATGTACTTGTGTATTTTTTAATTAACAAATTTAATGTCCTCCAAGATTGTCGTAGTTGATGATGTATTTTCCAAATTCTACTGTTTGTCTTGCTATAAAAAAAAAACGCAAGACAAATTGCAAATTTCTTTTATACATTTTGATTTTGTATAGTGGTTTAAAGCCACAAATCGTAGCTAATCATCAAATATGGTAATTCTGCGCTGGTCTGTTTTGTAATCGTTATATTTATAACATGTACTTGTGTATTTTTTAATTAACAAATTTAATGTCCTCCAAGATTGTCGTAGTTGATGATGTATTTTCCAAATTCTACTGTTTGTCTTGCTATAAAAAAAAGCGCAAGACAAATTGCAAATTACTTTTATACAGTTTGATTTTGTATAGTGGTTTAAAGCCACAAATCGTAGCTCATCATCAAATATGGTAATTCTGCGCTGGTGCGTTTTGTAGTCGTTATATTTATAACACGTACTTGTGTATTTTTTAATTAAGAAATTTAATGTCCTCAAAGATTGTCGTAGTTGATGATGTATTTTCCAAATTCTACTGTTTGTCTTGCTATAAAAAAAAACGCAAGACAAATTGCAAATTTCTTTTATACAGTTTGATTTTGTATAGTGGTTTAAAGCCACAAATCGTAGCTAATCATCAAATATGGTAATTCTGCGCTGGTCTGTTTTGTAATCGTTATATTTATAACATGTACTTGTGTATTTTTTAATTAACAAATTTAATGTCCTCCAAGATTGTCGTAGTTGATGATGTATTTTCCAAATTCTACTGTTTGTCTTGCTATAAAAAAAAACGCAAGACAAATTGCAAATTTCTTTTATACAGTTTGATTTTGTATAGTGGTTTAAAGCCACAAATCGTAGCTAATCATCAAATATGGTAATTCTGCGCTGGTCTGTTTTGTAATCGTTATATTTATAACATGTACTTGTGTATTTTTTAATTAACAAATTTAATGTCCTCCAAGATTGTCGTAGTTGATGATGTATTTTCCAAATTCTACTGTTTGTCTTGCTATAAAAAAAAAACGCAAGACAAATTGCAAATTTCTTTTATACAGTTTGATTTTGTATAGTGGTTTAAAGCCACAAATCGTAGCTAATCATCAAATATGGTAATTCTGCGCTGGTCTGTTTTGTAATCGTTATATTTATAACATGTACTTGTGTATTTTTTAATTAACAAATTTAATGTCCTCCAAGATTGTCGTAGTTGATGATGTATTTTCCAAATTCTACTGTTTGTCTTGCTATAAAAAAAAAAACGCAAGACAAATTGCAAATTTCTTTTATACAGTTTGATTTTGTATAGTGGTTTAAAGCCACAAATCGTAGCTAATCATCAAATATGGTAATTCTGCGCTGGTCTGTTTTGTAATCGTTATATTTATAACATGTACTTGTGTATTTTTTAATTAACAAATTTAATGTCCTCCAAGATTGTCGTAGTTGATGATGTATTTTCCAAATTCTACTGTTTGTCTTGCTATAAAAAAAAACGCAAGACAAATTGCAAATTTCTTTTATACAGTTTGATTTTGTATAGTGGTTTAAAGCCACAAATCGTAGCTAATCATCAAATATGGTAATTCTGCGCTGGTCGGTTTTGTAATCGTTATATTTATAACATGTACTTGTGTATTTTTTAATTAACAAATTTAATGTCCTCCAAGATTGTCGTAGTTGATGATGTATTTTCCAAATTCTACTGTTTGTCTTGCTATAAAAAAAAAACGCAAGACAAATTGCAAATTTCTTTTATACAGTTTGATTTTGTATAGTGGTT
This sequence comes from Aphodius granarius, assembly GCA_963971325.1. NCBI lineage: Eukaryota > Metazoa > Arthropoda > Insecta > Coleoptera > Scarabaeidae > Aphodius > Aphodius granarius. The sequence continues at coordinate 30,435,427 of OZ020221.1, forward strand.
TAAAGCCACAAATCGTAGCTAATCATCAAATATGGTAATTCTGCGCTGGTCTGTTTTGTAATCGTTATATTTATAACATGTACTTGTGTATTTTTTAATTAACAAATTTAATGTCCTCCAAGATTGTCGTAGTTGATGATGTATTTTCCAAATTCTACTGTTTGTCTTGCTATATAAAAAAAGCGCAAGACAAATTGCAAATTACTTTTATACAGTTTGATTTTGTATAGTGGTTTAAAGCCACAAATCGTAGCTAATCATCAAATATGGTAATTCTGCGCTGGTCTGTTTTGTAATCGTTATATTTATAACATGTACTTGTGTATTTTTTAATTAACAAATTTAATGTCCTCCAAGATTGTCGTAGTTGATGATGTATTTTCCAAATTCTACTGTTTGTCTTGCTATAAAAAAAACGCAAGACAAATTGCAAATTTCTTTTATACAGTTTGATTTTGTATAGTGGTTTAAAGCCACAAATCGTAGCTAATCATCAAATATGGTAATTCTGCGCTGGTCTGTTTTGTAATCGTTATATTCATAACATGTACTTGTGTATTTTTTAATTAACAAATTTAATGTCCTCCAAGATTGTCGTAGTTGATGATGTATTTTCCAAATTCTACTGTTTGTCTTGCTATATAAAAAAAGCGCAAGACAAATTGCAAATTACTTTTATACAGTTTGATTTTGTATAGTGGTTTAAAGCCACAAATCGTAGCTAATCATCAAATATGGTAATTCTGCGCTGGTCTGTTTTGTAATCGTTATATTTATAACATGTACTTGTGTATTTTTTAATTAACAAATTTAATGTCCTCCAAGATTGTCGTAGTTGATGATGTATTTTCCAAATTCTACTGTTTGTCTTGCTATAAAAAAAACGCAAGACAAATTGCAAATTTCTTTTATACAGTTTGATTTTGTATAGTGGTTTAAAGCCACAAATCGTAGCTAATCATCAAATATGGTAATTCTGCGCTGGTCTGTTTTGTAATCGTTATATTCATAACATGTACTTGTGTATTTTTTAATTAACAAATTTAATGTCCTCCAAGATTGTCGTAGTTGATGATGTATTTTCCAAATTCTACTGTTTGTCTTGCTATAAAAAAAAAGCGCAAGACAAATTGCAAATTACTTTTATACAGTTTGATTTTGTATAGTGGTTTAAAGCCACAAATCGTAGCTAATCATCAAATATGGTAATTCTGCGCTGGTCTGTTTTGTAATCGTTATATTTATAACATGTACTTGTGTATTTTTTAATTAACAAATTTAATGTCCTCCAAGATTGTCGTAGTTGATGATGTATTTTCCAAATTCTACTGTTTGTCTTGCTATAAAAAAATGCGCAAGACAAATTGCAAATTACTTTTATACAGTTTGATTTTGTATAGTGGTTTAAAGCCACAAATCGTAGATAATCATCAAATCTGGTAATTCTGCGCTGGTCTGTTTTGTAATCTTTATATTTATAACATGTACTTGTGTATTTTTTAATTAACAAATTAATGTCCTCCAAGATTGTCGTAGTTGATGATGTATTTTCCAAATTCTACTGTTTGTCTTGCTATAAAAAAAAACGCAAGACAAATTGCAAATTTCTTTTATTCAGTTTGATTTTGTATAGTGGTTTAAAGCCACAAATCGTAGCTAATCGTCAAATATGGTAATTCTGCTCTGGTCTGTTTTGTAATCGTTATATTTATAACATGTACTTGTGTATTTTTTAATTAACAAATTTAATGTCCTCCAAGATTGTCGTAGTTGATGATGTATTTTCCAAATTCTACTGTTTGTCTTGCTATAAAAAAAAAACGCAAGACAAATTGCAAATTTCTTTTATACAGTTTGATTTTGTATAGTGGTTTAAAGCCACAAATCGTAGCTAATCATCAATTATGGTAATTCTGCGCTGGTCTGTTTTGTAATCGTTATATTTATAACATGTACTTGTGTATTTTTTAATTAACAAATTTAATGTCCTCCAAGATTGTCGTAGTTGATGATGTATTTTCCAAATTCTACTGTTTGTCTTGCTATAAAAAAAAACGCAAGACAAATTGCAAATTTCTTTTATACAGTTTGATTTTGTATAGTGGTTTAAAGCCACAAATCGTAGCTAATCATCAAATATGGTAATTCTGCGCTGGTCTGTTTTGTAATCGTTATATTTATAACATGTATTGTGTATTTTTTAATTAACAAATTTAATGTCCTCCAAGATTGTCGTAGTTGATGATGTATTTTCCAAATTCTACTGTTTGTCTTGCTATAAAAAAAAACGCAAGACAAATTGCAAATTTCTTTTATACAGTTTGATTTTGTATAGTGGTTTAAAGCCACAAATCGTAGCTAATCATCAAATATGGTAATTCTGCGCTGGTCTGTTTTGTAATCGTTATATTTATAACATGTACTTGTGTATTTTTTAATTAACAAATTTAATGTCCTCCAAGATTGTCGTAGTTGATGATGTATTTTCCAAATTCTACTGTTTGTCTTGCTATAAAAAAAAAAAACGCAAGACAAATTGCAAATTTCTTTTATACAGTTTGATTTTGTATAGTGGTTTAAAGCCACAAATCGTAGCTAATCATCAAATATGGTAATTCTGCGCTGGTCTGTTTTGTAATCGTTATATTTATAACATGTACTTGTGTATTTTTTAATTAACAAATTTAATGTCCTCCAAGATTGTCGTAGTTGATGATGTATTTTCCAAATTCTACTGTTTGTCTTGCTATAAAAAAAGCGCAAGACAAATTGCAAATTACTTTTATACAGTTTGATTTTGTATAGTGGTTTAAACCCACAAATCGTAGCTAATCATCAAATATGGTAATTCTGCGCTGGTCTGTTTTGTAATCGTTATATTTAGAACATGTACTTGTGTATTTTTTAATTAACAAATTTAATGTCCTCCAAGATTGTCGTAGTTGATGATGTATTTTCCAAATTCTACTGTTTGTCTTGCTATATAAAAAAAGCGCAAGACAAATTGCAAATTACTTTTATACAGTTTGATTTTGTATAGTGGTTTAAAGCCATAAATCGTAGCTAATCATCAAATATGGTAATTCTGCGCTGGTCTGTTTTGTAATAGTTATATTTATAACATGTACTTGTGTATTTTTTAATTAACAAATTTAATGTCCTCCAAGATTGTCGTAGTTGATGATGTATTTTCCAAATTCTACTGTTTGTCTTGCTATAAAAAAAAACGCAAGACAAATTGCAAATTTCTTTTATACAGTTTGATTTTGTATAGTGGTTTAAAGCCACAAATCGTAGCTAATCATCAAATATGGTAATTCTGCGCTGGTCTGTTTTGTAATCGTTATATTTATAACATGTACTTGTGTATTTTTTAATTAACAAATTTAATGTCCTCCAAGATTGTCGTAGTTGATGATGTATTTTCCAAATTCTACTGTTTGTCTTGCTATAAAAAAAAAACGCAAGACAAATTGCAAATTTCTTTTATACAGTTTGATTTTGTATAGTGGTTTAAAGCCACAAATCGTAGCTAATCATCAAATATGGTAATTCTGCGCTGGTCTGTTTTGTAATCGTTATATTTATAACATGTACTTGTGTATTTTTTAATTAACAAATTTAATGTCCTCCAAGATTGTCGTAGTTGATGATGTATTTTCCAAATTCTACTGTTTGTCTTGCTATAAAAAAAAACGCAAGACAAATTGCAAATTTCTTTTATACAGTTTGATTTTGTATAGTGGTTTAAAGCCACAAATCGTAGCTAATCATCAAATATGGTAATTCTGCGCTGGTCTGTTTTGTAATCGTTATATTTATAACATGTACTTGTGTATTTTTTAATTAACAAATTTAATGTCCTCCAAGATTGTCGTAGTTGATGATGTATTTTCCAAATTCTACTGTTTGTCTTGCTATAAAAAAAAACGCAAGACAAATTGCAAATTTCTTTTATACAGTTTGATTTTGTATAGTGGTTTAAAGCCACAAATCGTAGCTAATCATCAAATATGGTAATTCTGCGCTGGTCTGTTTTGTAATCGTTATATTTATAACATGTACTTGTGTATTTTTTAATTAACAAATTTAATGTCCTCCAAGATTGTCGTAGTTGATGATGTATTTTCCAAATTCTACTGTTTGTCTTGCTATAAAAAAAAAAAACGCAAGACAAATTGCAAATTTCTTTTATACAGTTTGATTTTGTATAGTGGTTTAAAGCCACAAATCGTAGCTAATCATCAAATATGGTAATTCTGCGCTGGTCTGTTTTGTAATCGTTATATTTATAACATGTACTTGTGTATTTTTTAATTAACAAATTTAATGTCCTCCAAGATTGTCGTAGTTGATGATGTATTTTCCAAATTCTACTGTTTGTCTTGCTATATAAAAAAAGCGCAAGACAAATTGCAAATTACTTTTATACAGTTTGATTTTGTATAGTGGTTTAAAGCCATAAATCGTAGCTAATCATCAAATATGGTAATTCTGCGCTGGTCTGTTTTGTAATCGTTATATTTATAACATGTACTTGTGTATTTTTTAATTAACAAATTTAATGTCCTCCAAGATTGTCGTAGTTGATGATGTATTTTCCAAATTCTACTGTTTGTCTTGCTATAAAAAAAGCGCAAGACAAATTGCAAATTACTTTTATACAGTTTGATTTTGTATAGTGGTTTAAACCCACAAATCGTAGCTAATCATCAAATATGGTAATTCTGCGCTGGTCTGTTTTGTAATCGTTATATTTATAACATGTACTTGTGTATTTTTTAATTAACAAATTTAATGTCCTCCAAGATTGTCGTAGTTGATGATGTATTTTCCAAATTCTACTGTTTGTCTTGCTATAAAAAAAAAACGCAAGACAAATTGCAAATTTCTTTTATACATTTTGATTTTGTATAGTGGTTTAAAGCCACAAATCGTAGCTAATCATCAAATATGGTAATTCTGCGCTGGTCTGTTTTGTAATCGTTATATTTATAACATGTACTTGTGTATTTTTTAATTAACAAATTTAATGTCCTCCAAGATTGTCGTAGTTGATGATGTATTTTCCAAATTCTACTGTTTGTCTTGCTATAAAAAAAAGCGCAAGACAAATTGCAAATTACTTTTATACAGTTTGATTTTGTATAGTGGTTTAAAGCCACAAATCGTAGCTCATCATCAAATATGGTAATTCTGCGCTGGTGCGTTTTGTAGTCGTTATATTTATAACACGTACTTGTGTATTTTTTAATTAAGAAATTTAATGTCCTCAAAGATTGTCGTAGTTGATGATGTATTTTCCAAATTCTACTGTTTGTCTTGCTATAAAAAAAAACGCAAGACAAATTGCAAATTTCTTTTATACAGTTTGATTTTGTATAGTGGTTTAAAGCCACAAATCGTAGCTAATCATCAAATATGGTAATTCTGCGCTGGTCTGTTTTGTAATCGTTATATTTATAACATGTACTTGTGTATTTTTTAATTAACAAATTTAATGTCCTCCAAGATTGTCGTAGTTGATGATGTATTTTCCAAATTCTACTGTTTGTCTTGCTATAAAAAAAAACGCAAGACAAATTGCAAATTTCTTTTATACAGTTTGATTTTGTATAGTGGTTTAAAGCCACAAATCGTAGCTAATCATCAAATATGGTAATTCTGCGCTGGTCTGTTTTGTAATCGTTATATTTATAACATGTACTTGTGTATTTTTTAATTAACAAATTTAATGTCCTCCAAGATTGTCGTAGTTGATGATGTATTTTCCAAATTCTACTGTTTGCCTTGCTATAAAAAAAAAAACGCAAGACAAATTGCAAATTTCTTTTATACAGTTTGATTTTGTATAGTGGTTTAAAGCCACAAATCGTAGCTAATCATCAAATATGGTAATTCTGCGCTGGTCTGTTTTGTAATCGTTATATTTATAACATGTACTTGTGTATTTTTTAATTAACAAATTTAATGTCCTCCAAGATTGTCGTAGTTGATGATGTATTTTCCAAATTCTACTGTTTGTCTTGCTATAAAAAAAAACGCAAGACAAATTGCAAATTTCTTTTATACAGTTTGATTTTGTATAGTGGTTTAAAGCCACAAATCGTAGCTAATCATCAAATATGGTAATTCTGCGCTGGTCTGTTTTGTAATCGTTATATTTATAACATGTACTTGTGTATTTTTTAATTAACAAATTTAATGTCCTCCAAGATTGTCGTAGTTGATGATGTATTTTCCAAATTCTACTGTTTGTCTTGCTATAAAAAAAAACGCAAGACAAATTGCAAATTTCTTTTATACAGTTTGATTTTGTATAGTGGTTTAAAGCCACAAATCGTAGCTAATCATCAAATATGGTAATTCTGCGCTGGTCGGTTTTGTAATCGTTATATTTATAACATGTACTTGTGTATTTTTTAATTAACAAATTTAATGTCCTCCAAGATTGTCGTAGTTGATGATGTATTTTCCAAATTCTACTGTTTGTCTTGCTATAAAAAAAAAAAACGCAAGACAAATTGCAAATTTCTTTTATACAGTTTGATTTTGTATAGTGGTTTAAAGCCACAAATCGTAGCTAATCATCAAATATGGTAATTCTGCGCTGGTCTGTTTTGTAATCGTTATATTTATAACATGTACTTGTGTATTTTTTAATTAACAAATTTAATGTCCTCCAAGATTGTCGTAGTTGATGATGTATTTTCCAAATTCTACTGTTTGTCTTGCTATATAAAAAAAGCGCAAGACAAATTGCAAATTACTTTTATACAGTTTGATTTTGTATAGTGGTTTAAAGCCACAAATCGTAGCTAATCATCAAATATGGTAATTCTGCGCTGGTCTGTTTTGTAATCGTTATATTTATAACATGTACTTGTGTATTTTTTAATTAACAAATTTAATGTCCTCCAAGATTGTCGTAGTTGATGATGTATTTTCCAAATTCTACTGTTTGTCTTGCTATAAAAAAAACGCCAGACAAATTGCAAATTTCTTTTATACAGTTTGATTTTGTATAGTGGTTTAAAGCCACAAATCGTAGCTAATCATCAAATATGGTAATTCTGCGCTGGTCTGTTTTGTAATCGTTATATTCATAACATGTACTTGTGTATTTTTTAATTAACAAATTTAATGTCCTCCAAGATTGTCGTAGTTGATGATGTATTTTCCAAATTCTACTGTTTGTCTTGCTATAAAAAAAAAGCGCAAGACAAATTGCAAATTACTTTTATACAGTTTGATTTTGTATAGTGGTTTAAAGCCACAAATCGTAGCTAATCATCAAATATGGTAATTCTGCGCTGGTCTGTTTTGTAATCGTTATATTTATAACATGTACTTGTGTATTTTTTAATTAACAAATTTAATGTCCTCCAAGATTGTCGTAGTTGATGATGTATTTTCCAAATTCTACTGTTTGTCTTGCTATAAAAAAAGCGCAAGACAAATTGCAAATTACTTTTATACAGTTTGATTTTGTATAGTGGTTTAAACCCACAAATCGTAGCTAATCATCAAGTATGGTAATTCTGCGCTGGTCTGTTTTGTAATCGTTATATTTATAACATGTACTTGTGTATTTTTTAATTAACAAATTCAATGTCCTCCAAGATTGTCGTAGTTGATGATGTATTTTCTAAATTCTACTGTTTGTCTTGCTATAAAAAAAAAACGCAAGACAAATTGCAAATTTCTTTTATACAGTTTGATTTTGTATAGTGGTTTAAAGCCACAAATCGTAGCTAATCATCAAATATGGTAATTCTGCGCTGGTCTGTTTTGTAATCGTTATATTTATAACATGTACTTGTGTATTTTTTAATTAACAAATTTAATGTCCTCCAAGATTGTCGTAGTTGATGATGTATTTTCCAAATTCTACTGTTTGTCTTGCTATAAAAAAAAAACGCAAGACAAATTGCAAATTTCTTTTATACAGTTTGATTTTGTATAGTGGTTTAAAGCCACAAATCGTAGCTCATCATCAAATATGGTAATTCTGCGCTGGTGCGTTTTGTAGTCGTTATATTTATAACACGTACTTGTGTATTTTTTAATTAAGAAATTTAATGTCCTCAAAGATTGTCGTAGTTGATGATGTATTTTCCAAATTCTACAGTTTGTCTCGCTATAAAAAAAAAACAAAACGCAAGACAAATTGCAAATTACTTTTATACAGTTTGATTTTGTATAGTGGTTTAAAGCCACAAATCGTAGCTCATCATCAAATATGGTAATTCTGCGCTGGTGTGTTTTGTAATCGTTATATTTATTTGATGTACTTGTGAGTTTTTAACATCATAAATGTAATAGAAAAAAACGAAGGAAAGAAGATGTCGCTGTATTCAAAATGCCCAACAGGTAATACAGCGGGGTGGAAGGAGGGGTCCTTCCTTCGTTTTTTTTTTGTATTTTGCAACCAATGCTTGATTCTTTACCAGGATTATTGTAATTGATGATCATTTTTAGGCAAATTGCAAATTACTTTTATACAGTTTGCTTTTGTATTGTGATTTCAATCCACAAATCGTGGCTTATCATCAAATATGATAATTCTGCGCTGGTGTGTTTTGTAATCATTATATTTATAACATGTACTTGTATATTTTTTAATTAACAACTTTAATGTCCTCCAAGATTGTCGTAGTTGATGATGTATTTTCCAATTACTACTGTTTGCCTTCCTATAAAGAAAAAAAAAACGCAAGACAAATTGCAAATTACTTTTATACAGTTCGATTTTGTATAGTGGTTTAAAGCCACAAATTGTAGCTCATCATCAAATATGGTAATTCTGCGCTGGTGTGTTTTGTAATCGTTATATTTATAACATGTACTTGTGTATTTTTTAATTAACAAATTTAATGTCCTCCAAGATTGTCGTAGTTGATGATGTATTTTCCAAATTCTACAGTTTGTCTCGCTATGAAAAAAAAAAAAAAAAAAAAAAAAAAACAAAACGCAAGACAAATTGCAAATTACTTTTATACAGTTCGATTTTGTATAGTGGTTTAAAGCCACAAATTGTAGCTCATCATCAAATATGGTAATTCTGCGCTGGTGTGTTTTGTAATCGTTATATTTATAACATGTACTTGTGTATTTTTTAATTAACAAATTCAATGTCCTCCAAGATTGTCGTAGTTGATGATGTATTTTCTAAATTCTACTGTTTGTCTTGCTATAAAAAAAAAACGCAAGACAAATTGCAAATTTCTTTTATACAGTTTGATTTTGTATAGTGGTTTAAAGCCACAAATCGTAGCTAATCATCAAATATGGTAATTCTGCGCTGGTCTGTTTTGTAATCGTTATATTTATAACATGTACTTGTGTATTTTTTAATTAACAAATTTAATGTCCTCCAAGATTGTCGTAGTTGATGATGTATTTTCCAAATTCTACTGTTTGTCTTGCTATAAAAAAAAAACGCAAGACAAATTGCAAATTTCTTTTATACAGTTTGATTTTGTATAGTGGTTTAAACCCACAAATCGTAGCTAATCATCAAGTATGGTAATTCTGCGCTGGTCTGTTTTGTAATCGTTATATTTATAACATGTACTTGTGTATTTTTTAATTAACAAATTCAATGTCCTCCAAGATTGTCGTAGTTGATGATGTATTTTCTAAATTCTACTGTTTGTCTTGCTATAAAAAAAAAACGCAAGACAAATTGCAAATTTCTTTTATACAGTTTGATTTTGTATAGTGGTTTAAAGCCACAAATCGTAGCTAATCATCAAATATGGTAATTCTGCGCTGGTCTGTTTTGTAATCGTTATATTTATAACATGTACTTGTGTATTTTTTAATTAACAAATTTAATGTCCTCCAAGATTGTCGTAGTTGATGATGTATTTTCCAAATTCTACTGTTTGTCTTGCTATAAAAAAAAAACGCAAGACAAATTGCAAATTTCTTTTATACAGTTTGATTTTGTATAGTGGTTTAAAGCCACAAATCGTAGCTCATCATCAAATATGGTAATTCTGCGCTGGTGCGTTTTGTAGTCGTTATATTTATAACACGTACTTGTGTATTTTTTAATTAAGAAATTTAATGTCCTCAAAGATTGTCGTAGTTGATGATGTATTTTCCAAATTCTACAGTTTGTCTCGCTATAAAAAAAAAACAAAACGCAAGACAAATTGCAAATTACTTTTATACAGTTTGATTTTGTATAGTGGTTTAAAGCCACAAATCGTAGCTCATCATCAAATATGGTAATTCTGCGCTGGTGTGTTTTGTAATCGTTATATTTATTTGATGTACTTGTGAGTTTTTAACATCATAAATGTAATAGAAAAAAACGAAGGAAAGAAGATGTCGCTGTATTCAAAATGCCCAACAGGTAATACAGCGGGGTGGAAGGAGGGGTCCTTCCTTCGTTTTTTTTTTGTATTTTGCAACCAATGCTTGATTCTTTACCAGGATTATTGTAATTGATGATCATTTTTAGGCAAATTGCAAATTACTTTTATACAGTTTGCTTTTGTATTGTGATTTCAATCCACAAATCGTGGCTTATCATCAAATATGATAATTCTGCGCTGGTGTGTTTTGTAATCATTATATTTATAACATGTACTTGTATATTTTTTAATTAACAACTTTAATGTCCTCCAAGATTGTCGTAGTTGATGATGTATTTTCCAATTACTACTGTTTGCCTTCCTATAAAGAAAAAAAAAACGCAAGACAAATTGCAAATTACTTTTATACAGTTCGATTTTGTATAGTGGTTTAAAGCCACAAATTGTAGCTCATCATCAAATATGGTAATTCTGCGCTGGTGTGTTTTGTAATCGTTATATTTATAACATGTACTTGTGTATTTTTTAATTAACAAATTTAATGTCCTCCAAGATTGTCGTAGTTGATGATGTATTTTCCAAATTCTACAGTTTGTCTCGCTATGAAAAAAAAAAAAAAAAAAAAAAAAAAACAAAACGCAAGACAAATTGCAAATTACTTTTATACAGTTCGATTTTGTATAGTGGTTTAAAGCCACAAATTGTAGCTCATCATCAAATATGGTAATTCTGCGCTGGTGTGTTTTGTAATCGTTATATTTATAACATGTACTTGTGTATTTTTTAATTAACAAATTTAATGTCCTCAAAGATTGTCGTGGTTGATGATGTATTTTCCAAATTCTACAGTTTGTGTCGCTATGAAAAAAAAAAAAAAACAAAACGCAAGACAAATTGCAAATTACTTTTATACAGTTTGATTTTGTATAGTGGTTTAAAGCCACAAATCGTAGCTCATCATCAAATATGGTAATTCTGCGCTGGTGTGTTTTGTAATCGTTATATTTATTTGATGTACTTGTGAGTTTTTAACATCATAAATGTAATTGAAAAAAACGAAGGAAAGAAGATGTCGCTGTATTCAAAATGCCCAACAGGTAATACAGCGGGGTGGAAGGAGGGGTCCTTCCTTCGTTTTTTTTTGTATTTTGCAACCAATGCTTGATTCTTTACCAGGATTATTGTAATTGATGATCATTTTTAGGCAAATTGCAAATTACTTTTATACAGTTTGCTTTTGTATTGTGATTTCAATCCACAAATCGTGGCTTATCATCAAATATGATAATTCTGCGCTGGTGTGTTTTGTAATCGTTATATTTATAACATGTACTTGTATATTTTTTAATTAACAACTTTAATGTCCTCCAAGATTGTCGTAGTTGATGATGTATTTTCCAATTACTACTGTTTGCCTTCCTATAAAGAAAAAAAAAAACGCAAGACAAATTGCAAATTACTTTTATACAGTTCGATTTTGTATAGTGGTTTAAAGCCACAAATTGTAGCTCATCATCAAATATGGTAATTCTGCGCTGGTGTGTTTTGTAATCGTTATATTTATAACATGTACTTGTGTATTTTTTAATTAACAAATTTAATGTCCTCCAAGATTGTCGTAGTTGATGATGTATTTTCCAAATTCTACTGTTTGTCTTGCTATAAAAAAAAAAACGCAAGACAAATTGCAAATTTCTTTTATACATTTTGATTTTGTATAGTGGTTTAAAGCCACAAATCGTAGCTAATCATCAAATATGGTAATTCTGCGCTGGTCTGTTTTGTAATCGTTATATTTATAACATGTACTTGTGTATTTTTTAATTAACAAATTTAATGTCCTCCAAGATTGTCGTAGTTGATGATGTATTTTCCAAATTCTACTGTTTGTCTTGCTATAAAAAAAAGCGCAAGACAAATTGCAAATTACTTTTATACAGTTTGATTTTGTATAGTGGTTTAAAGCCACAAATCGTAGCTCATCATCAAATATGGTAATTCTGCGCTGGTGCGTTTTGTAGTCGTTATATTTATAACACGTACTTGTGTATTTTTTAATTAAGAAATTTAATGTCCTCAAAGATTGTCGTAGTTGATGATGTATTTTCCAAATTCTACTGTTTGTCTTGCTATAAAAAAAAACGCAAGACAAATTGCAAATTTCTTTTATACAGTTTGATTTTGTATAGTGGTTTAAAGCCACAAATCGTAGCTAATCATCAAATATGGTAATTCTGCGCTGGTCTGTTTTGTAATCGTTATATTTATAACATGTACTTGTGTATTTTTTAATTAACAAATTTAATGTCCTCCAAGATTGTCGTAGTTGATGATGTATTTTCCAAATTCTACTGTTTGTCTTGCTATAAAAAAAAACGCAAGACAAATTGCAAATTTCTTTTATACAGTTTGATTTTGTATAGTGGTTTAAAGCCACAAATCGTAGCTAATCATCAAATATGGTAATTCTGCGCTGGTCTGTTTTGTAATCGTTATATTTATAACATGTACTTGTGTATTTTTTAATTAACAAATTTAATGTCCTCCAAGATTGTCGTAGTTGATGATGTATTTTCCAAATTCTACTGTTTGTCTTGCTATAAAAAAAAACGCAAGACAAATTGCAAATTTCTTTTATACAGTTTGATTTTGTATAGTGGTTTAAAGCCACAAATCGTAGCTAATCATCAAATATGGTAATTCTGCGCTGGTCTGTTTTGTAATCGTTATATTTATAACATGTACTTGTGTATTTTTTAATTAACAAATTTAATGTCCTCCAAGATTGTCGTAGTTGATGATGTATTTTCCAAATTCTACTGTTTGTCTTGCTATATAAAAAAAGCGCAAGACAAATTGCAAATTACTTTTATACAGTTTGATTTTGTATAGTGGTTTAAAGCCACAAATCGTAGCTAATCATCAAATATGGTAATTCTGCGCTGGTCTGTTTTGTAATCGTTATATTTATAACATGTACTTGTGTATTTTTTAATTAACAAATTTAATGTCCTCCAAGATTGTCGTAGTTGATGATGTATTTTCCAAATTCTACTGTTTGTCTTGCTATAAAAAAAACGCAAGACAAATTGCAAATTTCTTTTATACAGTTTGATTTTGTATAGTGGTTTAAAGCCACAAATCGTAGCTAATCATCAAATATGGTAATTCTGCGCTGGTCTGTTTTGTAATCGTTATATTTATAACATGTACTTGTGTATTTTTTAATTAACAAATTTAATGTCCTCCAAGATTGTCGTAGTTGATGATGTATTTTCCAAATTCTACTGTTTGTCTTGCTATAAAAAAAACGCAAGACAAATTGCAAATTTCTTTTATACAGTTTGATTTTGTATAGTGGTTTAAAGCCACAAATCGTAGCTAATCATCAAATATGGTAATTCTGCGCTGGTCTGTTTTGTAATCGTTATATTTATAACATGTACTTGTGTATTTTTTAATTAACAAATTTAATGTCCTCCAAGATTGTCGTAGTTGATGATGTATTTTCCAAATTCTACTGTTTGTCTTGCTATAAAAAAAACGCAAGACAAATTGCAAATTTCTTTTATACAGTTTGATTTTGTATAGTGGTTTAAAGCCACAAATCGTAGCTAATCATCAAATATGGTAATTCTGCGCTGGTCTGTTTTGTAATCGTTATATTTATAACATGTACTTGTGTATTTTTTAATTAACAAATTTAATGTCCTCCAAGATTGTCGTAGTTGATGATGTATTTTCCAAATTCTACTGTTTGTCTTGCTATAAAAAAAACGCAAGACAAATTGCAAATTTCTTTTATACAGTTTGATTTTGTATAGTGGTTTAAAGCCACAAATCGTAGCTAATCATCAAATATGGTAATTCTGCGCTGGTCTGTTTTGTAATCGTTATATTTATAACATGTACTTGTGTATTTTTTAATTAACAAATTTAATGTCCTCCAAGATTGTCGTAGTTGATGATGTATTTTCCAAATTCTACTGTTTGTCTTGCTATAAAAAAAACGCAAGACAAATTGCAAATTTCTTTTATACAGTTTGATTTTGTATAGTGGTTTAAAGCCACAAATCGTAGCTAATCATCAAATATGGTAATTCTGCGCTGGTCTGTTTTGTAATCGTTATATTTATAACATGTACTTGTGTATTTTTTAATTAACAAATTTAATGTCCTCCAAGATTGTCGTAGTTGATGATGTATTTTCCAAATTCTACTGTTTGTCTTGCTATAAAAAAAAGCGCAAGACAAATTGCAAATTACTTTTATACAGTTTGATTTTGTATAGTGGTCTAAAGCCACAAATCGTAGCTAATCATCAAATATGGTAATCCTGCGCTGGTCTGTTTTGTAATCGTTATATTTATAACATGTACTTGTGTATTTTTTAATTAACAAATTTAATGTCCTCCAAGATTGTCGTAGTTGATGATGTATTTTCCAAATTCTACTGTTTGTCTTGCTATAAAAAAAAAGCGCAAGACAAATTGCAAATTACTTTTATACAGTTTGATTTTATATAGTGGTTTAAAGCCACAAATCGTAGCTAATCATCAAATATGGTAATTCTGCGCTGGTCTGTTTTGTAATCGTTATATTTATAACATGTACTTGTGTATTTTTTAATTAACAAATTTAATGTCCTCCAAGATTGTCGTAGTTGATGATGTATTTTCCAAATTCTACTGTTGGTCTTGCTATAAAAAAAAGCGCAAGACAAATTGCAAATTACTTTTATACAGTTTGATTTTGTATAGTGGTTTAAAGCCACAAATCGTAGCTAATCATCAAATATGGTAATTCTGCGCTGGTCTGTTTTGTAATCGTTATATTTATAACATGTACTTGTGTATTTTTTAATTAACAAATTTAATGTCCTCCAAGATTGTCGTAGTTGATGATGTATTTTCCAAATTCTACTGTTTGTCTTGCTATAAAAAAAAGCGCAAGACAAATTGCAAATTACTTTTATACAGTTTGATTTTGTATAGTGGTTTAAAGCCACAAATCGTAGCTAATCATCAAATATGGTAATTCTGCGCTGGTCTGTTTTGTAATCGTTATATTTATAACATGTACTTGTGTATTTTTTAATTAACAAATTTAATGTCCTCCAAGATTGTCGTAGTTGATGATGTATTTTCCAAATTCTACTGTTTGTCTTGCTATAAAAAAAAGCGCAAGACAAATTGCAAATTACTTTTATACAGTTTGATTTTGTATAGTGGTTTAAAGCCACAAATCATAGATAATCATCAAATATGGTAATTCTGCGCTGGTCTGTTTTGTAATCTTTATATTTATAACATGTACTTGTGTATTTTTTAATTAACAAATTTAATGTCCTCCAAGATTGTCGTAGTTGATGATGTATTTTCCAAATTCTACTGTTTGTCTTGCTATAAAAAAAAGCGCAAGACAAATTGCAAATTACTTTTATACAGTTTGATTTTGTATAGTGGTTTAAAGCCACAAATCATAGATAATCATCAAATATGGTAATTCTGCGCTGGTCTGTTTTGTAATCTTTATATTTATAACATGTACTTGTGTATTTTTTAATTAACAAATTTAATGTCCTCCAAGATTGTCGTAGTTGATGATGTATTTTCCAAATTCTACTGTTTGTCTTGCTATAAAAAAAAAACGCAAGACAAATTGCAAATTTCTTTTATACAGTTTGATTTTGTATAGTGGTTTAAAGCCACAAATCGTAGCTCATCATCAAATATGGTAATTCTGCGCTGGTGCGTTTTGTAGTCGTTATATTTATAACACGTACTTGTGTATTTTTTAATTAAGAAATTTAATGTCCTCAAAGATTGTCGTAGTTGATGATGTATTTTCCAAATTCTACAGTTTGTCTCGCTATAAAAAAAAAAACAAAACGCAAGACAAATTGCAAATTACTTTTATACAGTTTGATTTTGTATAGTGGTTTAAAGCCACAAATCGTAGCTCATCATCAAATATGGTAATTCTGCGCTGGTGTGTTTTGTAATCGTTATATTTATTTGATGTACTTGTGAGTTTTTAACATCATAAATGTAATTGAAAAAAACGAAGGAAAGAAGATGTCGCTGTATTCAAAATGCCCAACAGGTAATACAGCGGGGTGGAAGGAGGGGTCCTTCCTTCGTTTTTTTTTGTATTTTGCAACCAATGCTTGATTCTTTACCAGGATTATTGTAATTGATGATCATTTTTAGGCAAATTGCAAATTACTTTTATACAGTTTGCTTTTGTATTGTGATTTCAATCCACAAATCGTGGCTTATCATCAAATATGATAATTCTGCGCTGGTGTGTTTTGTAATCGTTATATTTATAACATGTACTTGTATATTTTTTAATTAACAACTTTAATGTCCTCCAAGATTGTCGTAGTTGATGATGTATTTTCCAATTACTACTGTTTGCCTTCCTATAAAGAAAAAAAAAACGCAAGACAAATTGCAAATTACTTTTATACAGTTCGATTTTGTATAGTGGTTTAAAGCCACAAATTGTAGCTCATCATCAAATATGGTAATTCTGCGCTGGTGTGTTTTGTAATCGTTATATTTATAACATGTACTTGTGTATTTTTTAATTAACAAATTTAATGTCCTCCAAGATTGTCGTAGTTGATGATGTATTTTCCAAATTCTACTGTTTGTCTTGCTATAAAAAAAAAACGCAAGACAAATTGCAAATTTCTTTTATACATTTTGATTTTGTATAGTGGTTTAAAGCCACAAATCGTAGCTAATCATCAAATATGGTAATTCTGCGCTGGTCTGTTTTGTAATCGTTATATTTATAACATGTACTTGTGTATTTTTTAATTAACAAATTTAATGTCCTCCAAGATTGTCGTAGTTGATGATGTATTTTCCAAATTCTACTGTTTGTCTTGCTATAAAAAAAAGCGCAAGACAAATTGCAAATTACTTTTATACAGTTTGATTTTGTATAGTGGTTTAAAGCCACAAATCGTAGCTCATCATCAAATATGGTAATTCTGCGCTGGTGCGTTTTGTAGTCGTTATATTTATAACACGTACTTGTGTATTTTTTAATTAAGAAATTTAATGTCCTCAAAGATTGTCGTAGTTGATGATGTATTTTCCAAATTCTACTGTTTGTCTTGCTATAAAAAAAAACGCAAGACAAATTGCAAATTTCTTTTATACAGTTTGATTTTGTATAGTGGTTTAAAGCCACAAATCGTAGCTAATCATCAAATATGGTAATTCTGCGCTGGTCTGTTTTGTAATCGTTATATTTATAACATGTACTTGTGTATTTTTTAATTAACAAATTTAATGTCCTCCAAGATTGTCGTAGTTGATGATGTATTTTCCAAATTCTACTGTTTGTCTTGCTATAAAAAAAAACGCAAGACAAATTGCAAATTTCTTTTATACAGTTTGATTTTGTATAGTGGTTTAAAGCCACAAATCGTAGCTAATCATCAAATATGGTAATTCTGCGCTGGTCTGTTTTGTAATCGTTATATTTATAACATGTACTTGTGTATTTTTTAATTAACAAATTTAATGTCCTCCAAGATTGTCGTAGTTGATGATGTATTTTCCAAATTCTACTGTTTGTCTTGCTATAAAAAAAAACGCAAGACAAATTGCAAATTTCTTTTATACAGTTTGATTTTGTATAGTGGTTTAAAGCCACAAATCGTAGCTAATCATCAAATATGGTAATTCTGCGCTGGTCTGTTTTGTAATCGTTATATTTATAACATGTACTTGTGTATTTTTTAATTAACAAATTTAATGTCCTCCAAGATTGTCGTAGTTGATGATGTATTTTCCAAATTCTACTGTTTGTCTTGCTATATAAAAAAAGCGCAAGACAAATTGCAAATTACTTTTATACAGTTTGATTTTGTATAGTGGTTTAAAGCCACAAATCGTAGCTAATCATCAAATATGGTAATTCTGCGCTGGTCTGTTTTGTAATCGTTATATTTATAACATGTACTTGTGTATTTTTTAATTAACAAATTTAATGTCCTCCAAGATTGTCGTAGTTGATGATGTATTTTCCAAATTCTACTGTTTGTCTTGCTATAAAAAAAACGCAAGACAAATTGCAAATTTCTTTTATACAGTTTGATTTTGTATAGTGGTTTAAAGCCACAAATCGTAGCTAATCATCAAATATGGTAATTCTGCGCTGGTCTGTTTTGTAATCGTTATATTTATAACATGTACTTGTGTATTTTTTAATTAACAAATTTAATGTCCTCCAAGATTGTCGTAGTTGATGATGTATTTTCCAAATTCTACTGTTTGTCTTGCTATAAAAAAAACGCAAGACAAATTGCAAATTTCTTTTATACAGTTTGATTTTGTATAGTGGTTTAAAGCCACAAATCGTAGCTAATCATCAAATATGGTAATTCTGCGCTGGTCTGTTTTGTAATCGTTATATTTATAACATGTACTTGTGTATTTTTTAATTAACAAATTTAATGTCCTCCAAGATTGTCGTAGTTGATGATGTATTTTCCAAATTCTACTGTTTGTCTTGCTATAAAAAAAAGCGCAAGACAAATTGCAAATTACTTTTATACAGTTTGATTTTGTATAGTGGTCTAAAGCCACAAATCGTAGCTAATCATCAAATATGGTAATCCTGCGCTGGTCTGTTTTGTAATCGTTATATTTATAACATGTACTTGTGTATTTTTTAATTAACAAATTTAATGTCCTCCAAGATTGTCGTAGTTGATGATGTATTTTCCAAATTCTACTGTTTGTCTTGCTATAAAAAAAAAGCGCAAGACAAATTGCAAATTACTTTTATACAGTTTGATTTTATATAGTGGTTTAAAGCCACAAATCGTAGCTAATCATCAAATATGGTAATTCTGCGCTGGTCTGTTTTGTAATCGTTATATTTATAACATGTACTTGTGTATTTTTTAATTAACAAATTTAATGTCCTCCAAGATTGTCGTAGTTGATGATGTATTTTCCAAATTCTACTGTTGGTCTTGCTATAAAAAAAGCGCAAGACAAATTGCAAATTACTTTTATACAGTTTGATTTTGTATAGTGGTTTAAAGCCACAAATCGTAGCTAATCATCAAATATGGTAATTCTGCGCTGGTCTGTTTTGTAATCGTTATATTTATAACATGTACTTGTGTATTTTTTAATTAACAAATTTAATGTCCTCCAAGATTGTCGTAGTTGATGATGTATTTTCCAAATTCTACTGTTTGTCTTGCTATAAAAAAAAGCGCAAGACAAATTGCAAATTACTTTTATACAGTTTGATTTTGTATAGTGGTTTAAAGCCACAAATCGTAGCTAATCATCAAATATGGTAATTCTGCGCTGGTCTGTTTTGTAATCTTTATATTTATAACATGTACTTGTGTATTTTTTAATTAACAAATTTAATGTCCTCCAAGATTGTCGTAGTTGATGATGTATTTTCCAAATTCTACTGTTTGTCTTGCTATAAAAAAAAACGCAAGACAAATTGCAAATTTCTTTTATTCAGTTTGATTTTGTATAGTGGTTTAAAGCCACAAATCGTAGCTAATCATCAAATATGGTAATTCTGCTCTGGTCTGTTTTGTAATCGTTATATTTATAACATGTACTTGTGTATTTTTTAATTAACAAATTTAATGTCCTCCAAGATTGTCGTAGTTGATGATGTATTTTCCAAATTCTACTGTTTGTCTTGCTATAAAAAAAACGCAAGACAAATTGCAAATTTCTTTTATACAGTTTGATTTTGTATAGTGGTTTAAAGCCACAAATCGTAGCTAATCATCAAATATGGTAATTCTGCGCTGGTCTGTTTTGTAATCGTTATATTTATAACATGTACTTGTGTATTTTTTAATTAACAAATTTAATGTCCTCCAAGATTGTCGTAGTTGATGATGTATTTTCCAAATTCTACTGTTTGTCTTGCTATAAAAAAAAACGCAAGACAAATTGCAAATTTCTTTTATACAGTTTGATTTTGTATAGTGGTTTAAAGCCACAAATCGTAGCTAATCATCAAATATGGTAATTCTGCGCTGGTCTGTTTTGTAATCGTTATATTTATAACATGTACTTGTGTATTTTTTAATTAACAAATTTAATGTCCTCCAAGATTGTCGTAGTTGATGATGTATTTTCCAAATTCTACTGTTTGTCTTGCTATAAAAAAAAACGCAAGACAAATTGCAAATTTCTTTTATACAGTTTGATTTTGTATAGTGGTTTAAAGCCACAAATCGTAGCTAATCATCAAATATGGTAATTCTGCGCTGGTCTGTTTTGTAATCGTTATATTTATAACATGTACTTGTGTATTTTTTAATTAACAAATTTAATGTCCTCCAAGATTGTCGTAGTTGATGATGTATTTTCCAAATTCTACTCTTTGTCTTGCTATAAAAAAAAGCGCAAGACAAATTGCAAATTACTTTTATACAGTTTGATTTTGTATAGTGGTTTAAAGCCACAAATCGTAGCTAATCATCAAATATGGTAATTCTGCGCTGGTCTGTTTTGTAATCGTTATATTTATAACATGTACTTGTGTATTTTTTAATTAACAAATTTAATGTCCTCCAAGATTGTCGTAGTTGATGATGTATTTTCCAAATTCTACTGTTTGTCTTGCTATAAAAAAAAGCGCAAGACAAATTGCAAATTACTTTTATACAGTTTGATTTTGTATAGTGGTCTAAAGCCACAAATCGTAGCTAATCATCAAATATGGTAATTCTGCGCTGGTCTGTTTTGTAATCGTTATATTTATAACATGTACTTGTGTATTTTTTAATTAACAAATTTAATGTCCTCCAAGATTGTCGTAGTTGATGATGTATTTTCCAAATTCTACTAAATTCTACTCTTGCTATAAGAAAAAGCGCAAGACAAATTGCAAATTACTTTTATACAGTTTGATTTTGTATAGTGGTTTAAAGCCACAAATCGTAGCTAATCATCAAATATGGTAATTCTGCGGTGGTCTGTTTTGTAATCGTTATATTTATAACATGTACTTGTGTATTTTTTAATTAACAAATTTAATGTCCTCCAAGATTGTCGTAGTTGATGATGTATTTTCCAAATTCTACTGTTTGTCTTGCTATAAAAAAAAACGCAAGACAAATTGCAAATTTCTTTTATACAGTTTGATTTTGTATAGTGGTTTAAAGCCACAAATCGTAGCTAATCATCAAATATGGTAATTCTGCGCTGGTCTGTTTTGTAATCGTTATATTTATAACATGTACTTGTGTATTTTTTAATTAACAAATTTAATGTCCTCCAAGATTGTCGTAGTTGATGATGTATTTTCCAAATTCTACTGTTTGTCTTGCTATAAAAAAAAACGCAAGACAAATTGCAAATTTCTTTTATACAGTTTGATTTTGTATAGTGGTTTAAAGCCACAAATCGTAGCTAATCATCAAATATGGTAATTCTGCGCTGGTCTGTTTTGTAATCGTTATATTTATAACATGTACTTGTGTATTTTTTAATTAACAAATTTAATGTCCTCCAAGATTGTCGTAGTTGATGATGTATTTTCCAAATTCTACTGTTTGTCTTGCTATATAAAAAAAGCGCAAGACAAATTGCAAATTACTTTTATACAGTTTGATTTTGTATAGTGGTTTAAAGCCACAAATCGTAGCTAATCATCAAATATGGTAATTCTGCGCTGGTCTGTTTTGTAATCGTTATATTTATAACATGTACTTGTGTATTTTTTAATTAACAAATTTAATGTCCTCCAAGATTGTCGTAGTTGATGATGTATTTTCCAAATTCTACTGTTTGTCTTGCTATAAAAAAAACGCAAGACAAATTGCAAATTTCTTTTATACAGTTTGATTTTGTATAGTGGTTTAAAGCCACAAATCGTAGCTAATCATCAAATATGGTAATTCTGCGCTGGTCTGTTTTGTAATCGTTATATTTATAACATGTACTTGTGTATTTTTTAATTAACAAATTTAATGTCCTCCAAGATTGTCGTAGTTGATGATGTATTTTCCAAATTCTACTGTTTGTCTTGCTATAAAAAAAACGCAAGACAAATTGCAAATTTCTTTTATACAGTTTGATTTTGTATAGTGGTTTAAAGCCACAAATCGTAGCTAATCATCAAATATGGTAATTCTGCGCTGGTCTGTTTTGTAATCGTTATATTTATAACATGTACTTGTGTATTTTTTAATTAACAAATTTAATGTCCTCCAAGATTGTCGTAGTTGATGATGTATTTTCCAAATTCTACTGTTTGTCTTGCTATAAAAAAAAGCGCAAGACAAATTGCAAATTACTTTTATACAGTTTGATTTTGTATAGTGGTCTAAAGCCACAAATCGTAGCTAATCATCAAATATGGTAATCCTGCGCTGGTCTGTTTTGTAATCGTTATATTTATAACATGTACTTGTGTATTTTTTAATTAACAAATTTAATGTCCTCCAAGATTGTCGTAGTTGATGATGTATTTTCCAAATTCTACTGTTTGTCTTGCTATAAAAAAAAAGCGCAAGACAAATTGCAAATTACTTTTATACAGTTTGATTTTATATAGTGGTTTAAAGCCACAAATCGTAGCTAATCATCAAATATGGTAATTCTGCGCTGGTCTGTTTTGTAATCGTTATATTTATAACATGTACTTGTGTATTTTTTAATTAACAAATTTAATGTCCTCCAAGATTGTCGTAGTTGATGATGTATTTTCCAAATTCTACTGTTGGTCTTGCTATAAAAAAAAGCGCAAGACAAATTGCAAATTACTTTTATACAGTTTGATTTTGTATAGTGGTTTAAAGCCACAAATCGTAGCTAATCATCAAATATGGTAATTCTGCGCTGGTCTGTTTTGTAATCGTTATATTTATAACATGTACTTGTGTATTTTTTAATTAACAAATTTAATGTCCTCCAAGATTGTCGTAGTTGATGATGTATTTTCCAAATTCTACTGTTTGTCTTGCTATAAAAAAAAGCGCAAGACAAATTGCAAATTACTTTTATACAGTTTGATTTTGTATAGTGGTTTAAAGCCACAAATCGTAGCTAATCATCAAATATGGTAATTCTGCGCTGGTCTGTTTTGTAATCGTTATATTTATAACATGTACTTGTGTATTTTTTAATTAACAAATTTAATGTCCTCCAAGATTGTCGTAGTTGATGATGTATTTTCCAAATTCTACTGTTTGTCTTGCTATAAAAAAAAGCGCAAGACAAATTGCAAATTACTTTTATACAGTTTGATTTTGTATAGTGGTTTAAAGCCACAAATCATAGATAATCATCAAATATGGTAATTCTGCGCTGGTCTGTTTTGTAATCTTTATATTTATAACATGTACTTGTGTATTTTTTAATTAACAAATTTAATGTCCTCCAAGATTGTCGTAGTTGATGATGTATTTTCCAAATTCTACTGTTTGTCTTGCTATAAAAAAAAGCGCAAGACAAATTGCAAATTACTTTTATACAGTTTGATTTTGTATAGTGGTTTAAAGCCACAAATCATAGATAATCATCAAATATGGTAATTCTGCGCTGGTCTGTTTTGTAATCTTTATATTTATAACATGTACTTGTGTATTTTTTAATTAACAAATTTAATGTCCTCCAAGATTGTCGTAGTTGATGATGTATTTTCCAAATTCTACTGTTTGTCTTGCTATAAAAAAAAAACGCAAGACAAATTGCAAATTTCTTTTATACAGTTTGATTTTGTATAGTGGTTTAAAGCCACAAATCGTAGCTCATCATCAAATATGGTAATTCTGCGCTGGTGCGTTTTGTAGTCGTTATATTTATAACACGTACTTGTGTATTTTTTAATTAAGAAATTTAATGTCCTCAAAGATTGTCGTAGTTGATGATGTATTTTCCAAATTCTACAGTTTGTCTCGCTATAAAAAAAAAAACAAAACGCAAGACAAATTGCAAATTACTTTTATACAGTTTGATTTTGTATAGTGGTTTAAAGCCACAAATCGTAGCTCATCATCAAATATGGTAATTCTGCGCTGGTGTGTTTTGTAATCGTTATATTTATTTGATGTACTTGTGAGTTTTTAACATCATAAATGTAATTGAAAAAAACGAAGGAAAGAAGATGTCGCTGTATTCAAAATGCCCAACAGGTAATACAGCGGGGTGGAAGGAGGGGTCCTTCCTTCGTTTTTTTTTGTATTTTGCAACCAATGCTTGATTCTTTACCAGGATTATTGTAATTGATGATCATTTTTAGGCAAATTGCAAATTACTTTTATACAGTTTGCTTTTGTATTGTGATTTCAATCCACAAATCGTGGCTTATCATCAAATATGATAATTCTGCGCTGGTGTGTTTTGTAATCGTTATATTTATAACATGTACTTGTATATTTTTTAATTAACAACTTTAATGTCCTCCAAGATTGTCGTAGTTGATGATGTATTTTCCAATTACTACTGTTTGCCTTCCTATAAAGAAAAAAAAAACGCAAGACAAATTGCAAATTACTTTTATACAGTTCGATTTTGTATAGTGGTTTAAAGCCACAAATTGTAGCTCATCATCAAATATGGTAATTCTGCGCTGGTGTGTTTTGTAATCGTTATATTTATAACATGTACTTGTGTATTTTTTAATTAACAAATTTAATGTCCTCCAAGATTGTCGTAGTTGATGATGTATTTTCCAAATTCTACTGTTTGTCTTGCTATAAAAAAAAACGCAAGACAAATTGCAAATTTCTTTTATACATTTTGATTTTGTATAGTGGTTTAAAGCCACAAATCGTAGCTAATCATCAAATATGGTAATTCTGCGCTGGTCTGTTTTGTAATCGTTATATTTATAACATGTACTTGTGTATTTTTTAATTAACAAATTTAATGTCCTCCAAGATTGTCGTAGTTGATGATGTATTTTCCAAATTCTACTGTTTGTCTTGCTATAAAAAAAAGCGCAAGACAAATTGCAAATTACTTTTATACAGTTTGATTTTGTATAGTGGTTTAAAGCCACAAATCGTAGCTCATCATCAAATATGGTAATTCTGCGCTGGTGCGTTTTGTAGTCGTTATATTTATAACACGTACTTGTGTATTTTTTAATTAAGAAATTTAATGTCCTCAAAGATTGTCGTAGTTGATGATGTATTTTCCAAATTCTACTGTTTGTCTTGCTATAAAAAAAAACGCAAGACAAATTGCAAATTTCTTTTATACAGTTTGATTTTGTATAGTGGTTTAAAGCCACAAATCGTAGCTAATCATCAAATATGGTAATTCTGCGCTGGTCTGTTTTGTAATCGTTATATTTATAACATGTACTTGTGTATTTTTTAATTAACAAATTTAATGTCCTCCAAGATTGTCGTAGTTGATGATGTATTTTCCAAATTCTACTGTTTGTCTTGCTATAAAAAAAAACGCAAGACAAATTGCAAATTTCTTTTATACAGTTTGATTTTGTATAGTGGTTTAAAGCCACAAATCGTAGCTAATCATCAAATATGGTAATTCTGCGCTGGTCTGTTTTGTAATCGTTATATTTATAACATGTACTTGTGTATTTTTTAATTAACAAATTTAATGTCCTCCAAGATTGTCGTAGTTGATGATGTATTTTCCAAATTCTACTGTTTGTCTTGCTATAAAAAAAAACGCAAGACAAATTGCAAATTTCTTTTATACAGTTTGATTTTGTATAGTGGTTTAAAGCCACAAATCGTAGCTAATCATCAAATATGGTAATTCTGCGCTGGTCTGTTTTGTAATCGTTATATTTATAACATGTACTTGTGTATTTTTTAATTAACAAATTTAATGTCCTCCAAGATTGTCGTAGTTGATGATGTATTTTCCAAATTCTACTGTTTGTCTTGCTATATAAAAAAAGCGCAAGACAAATTGCAAATTACTTTTATACAGTTTGATTTTGTATAGTGGTTTAAAGCCACAAATCGTAGCTAATCATCAAATATGGTAATTCTGCGCTGGTCTGTTTTGTAATCGTTATATTTATAACATGTACTTGTGTATTTTTTAATTAACAAATTTAATGTCCTCCAAGATTGTCGTAGTTGATGATGTATTTTCCAAATTCTACTGTTTGTCTTGCTATAAAAAAAACGCAAGACAAATTGCAAATTTCTTTTATACAGTTTGATTTTGTATAGTGGTTTAAAGCCACAAATCGTAGCTAATCATCAAATATGGTAATTCTGCGCTGGTCTGTTTTGTAATCGTTATATTTATAACATGTACTTGTGTATTTTTTAATTAACAAATTTAATGTCCTCCAAGATTGTCGTAGTTGATGATGTATTTTCCAAATTCTACTGTTTGTCTTGCTATAAAAAAAACGCAAGACAAATTGCAAATTTCTTTTATACAGTTTGATTTTGTATAGTGGTTTAAAGCCACAAATCGTAGCTAATCATCAAATATGGTAATTCTGCGCTGGTCTGTTTTGTAATCGTTATATTTATAACATGTACTTGTGTATTTTTTAATTAACAAATTTAATGTCCTCCAAGATTGTCGTAGTTGATGATGTATTTTCCAAATTCTACTGTTTGTCTTGCTATAAAAAAAAGCGCAAGACAAATTGCAAATTACTTTTATACAGTTTGATTTTGTATAGTGGTCTAAAGCCACAAATCGTAGCTAATCATCAAATATGGTAATCCTGCGCTGGTCTGTTTTGTAATCGTTATATTTATAACATGTACTTGTGTATTTTTTAATTAACAAATTTAATGTCCTCCAAGATTGTCGTAGTTGATGATGTATTTTCCAAATTCTACTGTTTGTCTTGCTATAAAAAAAAAGCGCAAGACAAATTGCAAATTACTTTTATACAGTTTGATTTTATATAGTGGTTTAAAGCCACAAATCGTAGCTAATCATCAAATATGGTAATTCTGCGCTGGTCTGTTTTGTAATCGTTATATTTATAACATGTACTTGTGTATTTTTTAATTAACAAATTTAATGTCCTCCAAGATTGTCGTAGTTGATGATGTATTTTCCAAATTCTACTGTTGGTCTTGCTATAAAAAAAGCGCAAGACAAATTGCAAATTACTTTTATACAGTTTGATTTTGTATAGTGGTTTAAAGCCACAAATCGTAGCTAATCATCAAATATGGTAATTCTGCGCTGGTCTGTTTTGTAATCGTTATATTTATAACATGTACTTGTGTATTTTTTAATTAACAAATTTAATGTCCTCCAAGATTGTCGTAGTTGATGATGTATTTTCCAAATTCTACTGTTTGTCTTGCTATAAAAAAAAGCGCAAGACAAATTGCAAATTACTTTTATACAGTTTGATTTTGTATAGTGGTTTAAAGCCACAAATCGTAGCTAATCATCAAATATGGTAATTCTGCGCTGGTCTGTTTTGTAATCTTTATATTTATAACATGTACTTGTGTATTTTTTAATTAACAAATTTAATGTCCTCCAAGATTGTCGTAGTTGATGATGTATTTTCCAAATTCTACTGTTTGTCTTGCTATAAAAAAAAACGCAAGACAAATTGCAAATTTCTTTTATTCAGTTTGATTTTGTATAGTGGTTTAAAGCCACAAATCGTAGCTAATCATCAAATATGGTAATTCTGCTCTGGTCTGTTTTGTAATCGTTATATTTATAACATGTACTTGTGTATTTTTTAATTAACAAATTTAATGTCCTCCAAGATTGTCGTAGTTGATGATGTATTTTCCAAATTCTACTGTTTGTCTTGCTATAAAAAAAACGCAAGACAAATTGCAAATTTCTTTTATACAGTTTGATTTTGTATAGTGGTTTAAAGCCACAAATCGTAGCTAATCATCAAATATGGTAATTCTGCGCTGGTCTGTTTTGTAATCGTTATATTTATAACATGTACTTGTGTATTTTTTAATTAACAAATTTAATGTCCTCCAAGATTGTCGTAGTTGATGATGTATTTTCCAAATTCTACTGTTTGTCTTGCTATAAAAAAAACGCAAGACAAATTGCAAATTTCTTTTATACAGTTTGATTTTGTATAGTGGTTTAAAGCCACAAATCGTAGCTAATCATCAAATATGGTAATTCTGCGCTGGTCTGTTTTGTAATCGTTATATTTATAACATGTACTTGTGTATTTTTTAATTAACAAATT
The DNA here is from genome assembly GCA_963971325.1 of Aphodius granarius. NCBI lineage: Eukaryota > Metazoa > Arthropoda > Insecta > Coleoptera > Scarabaeidae > Aphodius > Aphodius granarius. Next base: position 30,463,920 of record OZ020221.1, read on the forward strand.
TAATGTCCTCCAAGATTGTCGTAGTTGATGATGTATTTTCCAAATTCTACTGTTTGTCTTGCTATAAAAAAAAACGCAAGACAAATTGCAAATTTCTTTTATACAGTTTGATTTTGTATAGTGGTTTAAAGCCACAAATCGTAGCTAATCATCAAATATGGTAATTCTGCGCTGGTCTGTTTTGTAATCGTTATATTTATAACATGTACTTGTGTATTTTTTAATTAACAAATTTAATGTCCTCCAAGATTGTCGTAGTTGATGATGTATTTTCCAAATTCTACTCTTTGTCTTGCTATAAAAAAAAGCGCAAGACAAATTGCAAATTACTTTTATACAGTTTGATTTTGTATAGTGGTTTAAAGCCACAAATCGTAGCTAATCATCAAATATGGTAATTCTGCGCTGGTCTGTTTTGTAATCGTTATATTTATAACATGTACTTGTGTATTTTTTAATTAACAAATTTAATGTCCTCCAAGATTGTCGTAGTTGATGATGTATTTTCCAAATTCTACTGTTTGTCTTGCTATAAAAAAAAGCGCAAGACAAATTGCAAATTACTTTTATACAGTTTGATTTTGTATAGTGGTCTAAAGCCACAAATCGTAGCTAATCATCAAATATGGTAATTCTGCGCTGGTCTGTTTTGTAATCGTTATATTTATAACATGTACTTGTGTATTTTTTAATTAACAAATTTAATGTCCTCCAAGATTGTCGTAGTTGATGATGTATTTTCCAAATTCTACTAAATTCTACTCTTGCTATAAGAAAAAGCGCAAGACAAATTGCAAATTACTTTTATACAGTTTGATTTTGTATAGTGGTTTAAAGCCACAAATCGTAGCTAATCATCAAATATGGTAATTCTGCGGTGGTCTGTTTTGTAATCGTTATATTTATAACATGTACTTGTGTATTTTTTAATTAACAAATTTAATGTCCTCCAAGATTGTCGTAGTTGATGATGTATTTTCCAAATTCTACTGTTTGTCTTGCTATAAAAAAAAAAAACGCAAGACAAATTGCAAATTTCTTTTATACAGTTTGATTTTGTATAGTGGTCTAAAGCCACAAATCGTAGCTAATCATCAAATATGGTAATTCTGCGCTGGTCTGTTTTGTAATCGTTATATTTATAACATGTACTTGTGTATTTTTTAATTAACAAATTTAATGTCCTCCAAGATTGTCGTAGTTGATGATGTATTTTCCAAATTCTACTGTTTGTCTTGCTATAAAAAAAAGCGCAAGACAAATTGCAAATTACTTTTATACAGTTTGATTTTGTATAGTGGTTTAAAGCCACAAATCGTAGCTAATCATCAAATATGGTAATTCTGCGCTGGTCTGTTTTGTAATCGTTATATTTATAACATGTACTTGTGTATTTTTTAATTAACAAATTTAATGTCCTCCAAGATTGTCGTAGTTGATGATGTATTTTCCAAATTCTACTGTTTGTCTTGCTATAAAAAAAAAAAAAAAACGCAAGACAAATTGCAAATTTCTTTTATACAGTTTGATTTTGTATAGTGGTTTAAAGCCACAAATCGTAGCTAATCATCAAATATGGTAATTCTGCGCTGGTCTGTTTTGTAATCGCTATATTTATAACATGTACTTGTGTATTTTTTAATTAACTAATTTAATGTCCTCCAAGATTGTCGTAGTTGATGATGTATTTTCCAAATTCTACTGTTTGTCTTTCTATAAAAAAAAGCGCAAGACAAATTGCAAATTACTTTTATACAGTTTGATTTTGTATAGTGGTTTAAAGCCACAAATCGTAGCTAATCATCAAATATGGTAATTCTGCGCTGGTCTGTTTTGTAATCGTTATATTTATAACATGTACTTGTGTATTTTTTAATTAACAAATTTAATGTCCTCCAAGATTGTCGTAGTTGATGATGTATTTTCCAAATTCTACTGTTTGTCTTGCTATAAAAAAAAAGCGCAAGACAAATTGCAAATTACTTTTATACAGTTTGATTTTGTATAGTGGTTTAAAGCCACAAATCGTAGCTAATCATCAAATATGGTAATTCTGCGCTGGTCTCTTTTGTAATCGTTATATTTATAACATGTACTTGTGTATTTTTTAATTAACAAATTTAATGTCCTCCAAGATTGTCGTAGTTGATGATGTATTTTCCAAATTCTACTGTTTGTCTTGCTATAAAAAAAAGCGCAAGACAAATTGCAAATTACTTTTATACAGTTTGATTTTGTATAGTGGTTTAAAGCCACAAATCGTAGCTAATCATCAAATATGGTAATTCTGCGCTGGTCTGTTTTGTAATCGTTATATTTATAACATGTACTTGTGTATTTTTTAATTAACAAATTTAATGTCCTCCAAGATTGTCGTAGTTGATGATGTATTTTCCAAATTCTACTGTTTGTCTTGCTATAAAAAAAAAGCGCAAGACAAATTGCAAATTACTTTTATACAGTTTGATTTTGTATAGTGGTTTAAAGCCACAAATCGTAGCTAATCATCAAATATGGTAATTCTGCGCTGGTCTGTTTTGTAATCGTTATATTTATAACATGTACTTGTGTATTTTTTAATTAACAAATTTAATGTCCTCCAAGATTGTCGTAGTTGATGATGTATTTTCCAAATTCTACTGTTTGTCTTGCTATAAAAAAAAGCGCAAGACAAATTGCAAATTACTTTTATACAGTTTGATTTTGTATAGTGGTTTAAAGCCACAAATCGTAGCTAATCATCAAATATGGTAATTCTGCGCTGGTCTGTTTTGTAATCGTTATATTTATAACATGTACTTGTGTATTTTTTAATTAACAAATTTAATGTCCTCCAAGATTGTCGTAGTTGATGATGTATTTTCCAAATTCTACTGTTTGTCTTGCTATAAAAAAAAGCGCAAGACAAATTGCAAATTACTTTTATACAGTTTGATTTTGTATAGTGGTTTAAAGCCACAAATCGTAGCTAATCATCAAATATGGTAATTCTGCGCTGGTCTGTTTTGTAATCGTTATATTTATAACATGTACTTGTGTATTTTTTAATTAACAAATTTAATGTCCTCCAAGATTGTCGTAGTTGATGATGTATTCTCCAAATTCTACTGTTTGTCTTGCTATAAAAAAAAAGCGCAAGACAAATTGCAAATTACTTTTATACAGTTTGATTTTGTATAGTGGTTTAAAGCCACAAATCGTAGCTAATCATCAAATATGGTAATTCTGCGCTGGTCTGTTTTGTAATCGTTATATTTATAACATGTACTTGTGTATTTTTTAATTAACAAATTTAATGTCCTCCAAGATTGTCGTAGTTGATGATGTATTTTCCAAATTCTACTGATTCTCTTGCTATAAAAAAAAGCGCAAGACAAATTGCAAATTACTTTTATACAGTTTGATTTTGTATAGTGGTTTAAAGCCACAAATCGTAGCTCATCATCAAATATGGAAATTCTGCGCTGGTGTGTTTTGTAATCGTTATATTTATAACATGTACTTGTCTATTTTTTAATTAACAAATTTAATGTCCTCCAAGATTGTCGTAGTTGATGATGTATTTTCCAAATTCTACTGTTTGTCTTGCTATATATAAAAAAAATGCAAGGCAAATTGCAAATTACTTTTATACAGTTTGATTTTATATAGTGGTTTAAAGCCACGAATCGTAGCTAATCATCAAATATGGTAATTCTGCGCTGGTCTGTTTTGTAATCGTTATATTTATAACATGTACTTGTGTATTTTTTAATTAACAAATTTAATGTCCTCCAAGATTGTCGTAGTTGATGATGTATTTTCCAAATTCTACTGTTTGTTTTGCTATATATAAAAAAAACGCAAGACAAATTGCAAATTACTTTTATACAGTTTGATTTTATTATTGTAATTGATGATCATTTTTAGGCAAATTGCAAATTACTTTTATACAGTTTGCTTTTGTATTGTGATTTCAATCCACAAATCGTGGCTTATCATCAAATATGATAATTCTGCGCTGGTGTGTTTGGTAATCGTTATATTTATAACATGTACTTGTATATTTTTTAATTAACAACTTTAATGTCCTCCAAGATTGTCGTAGTTGATGATGTATTTTCCAATTACTACTGTTTGCCTTCCTATAAAGAAAAAAAAAACGCAAGACAAATTGCAAATTACTTTTATACAGTTCGATTTTGTATAGTGGTTTAAAGCCACAAATTGTAGCTCATCATCAAATATGGTAATTCTGCGCTGGTGTGTTTTGTAATCGTTATATTTATAACATGTACTTGTGTATTTTTTAATTAACAAATTTAATGTCCTCCAAGATTGTCGTAGTTGATGATGTATTTTCCAAATTCTACTGTTTGTCTTGCTATAAAAAAAAAAACGCAAGACAAATTGCAAATTTCTTTTATACATTTTGATTTTGTATAGTGGTTTAAAGCCACAAATCGTAGCTAATCATCAAATATGGTAATTCTGCGCTGGTCTGTTTTGTAATCGTTATATTTATAACATGTACTTGTGTATTTTTTAATTAACAAATTTAATGTCCTCCAAGATTGTCGTAGTTGATGATGTATTTTCCAAATTCTACTATTTGTCTTGCTATAAAAAAAAGCGCAAGACAAATTGCAAATTACTTTTATACAGTTTGATTTTGTATAGTGGTTTAAAGCCACAAATCGTAGCTCATCATCAAATATGGTAATTCTGCGCTGGTGCGTTTTGTAGTCGTTATATTTATAACACGTACTTGTGTATTTTTTAATTAAGAAATTTAATGTCCTCAAAGATTGTCGTAGTTGATGATGTATTTTCCAAATTCTACTGTTTGTCTTGCTATAAAAAAAAACGCAAGACAAATTGCAAATTTCTTTTATACAGTTTGATTTTGTATAGTGGTTTAAAGCCACAAATCGTAGCTAATCATCAAATATGGTAATTCTGCGCTGGTCTGTTTTGTAATCGTTATATTTATAACATGTACTTGTGTATTTTTTAATTAACAAATTTAATGTCCTCCAAGATTGTCGTAGTTGATGATGTATTTTCCAAATTCTACTGTTTGTCTTGCTATAAAAAAAAACGCAAGACAAATTGCAAATTTCTTTTATACAGTTTGATTTTGTATAGTGGTTTAAAGCCACAAATCGTAGCTAATCATCAAATATGGTAATTCTGCGCTGGTCTGTTTTGTAATCGTTATATTTATAACATGTACTTGTGTATTTTTTAATTAACAAATTTAATGTCCTCCAAGATTGTCGTAGTTGATGATGTATTTTCCAAATTCTACTGTTTGTCTTGCTATAAAAAAAAACGCAAGACAAATTGCAAATTTCTTTTATACAGTTTGATTTTGTATAGTGGTTTAAAGCCACAAATCGTAGCTAATCATCAAATATGGTAATTCTGCGCTGGTCTGTTTTGTAATCGTTATATTTATAACATGTACTTGTGTATTTTTTAATTAACAAATTTAATGTCCTCCAAGATTGTCGTAGTTGATGATGTATTTTCCAAATTCTACTGTTTGTCTTGCTATATAAAAAAAGCGCAAGACAAATTGCAAATTACTTTTATACAGTTTGATTTTGTATAGTGGTTTAAAGCCACAAATCGTAGCTAATCATCAAATATGGTAATTCTGCGCTGGTCTGTTTTGTAATCGTTATATTTATAACATGTACTTGTGTATTTTTTAATTAACAAATTTAATGTCCTCCAAGATTGTCGTAGTTGATGATGTATTTTCCAAATTCTACTGTTTGTCTTGCTATAAAAAAAACGCAAGACAAATTGCAAATTTCTTTTATACAGTTTGATTTTGTATAGTGGTTTAAAGCCACAAATCGTAGCTAATCATCAAATATGGTAATTCTGCGCTGGTCTGTTTTGTAATCGTTATATTTATAACATGTACTTGTGTATTTTTTAATTAACAAATTTAATGTCCTCCAAGATTGTCGTAGTTGATGATGTATTTTCCAAATTCTACTGTTTGTCTTGCTATAAAAAAAACGCAAGACAAATTGCAAATTTCTTTTATACAGTTTGATTTTGTATAGTGGTTTAAAGCCACAAATCGTAGCTAATCATCAAATATGGTAATTCTGCGCTGGTCTGTTTTGTAATCGTTATATTTATAACATGTACTTGTGTATTTTTTAATTAACAAATTTAATGTCCTCCAAGATTGTCGTAGTTGATGATGTATTTTCCAAATTCTAGTGTTTGTCTTGCTATAAAAAAAAGCGCAAGACAAATTGCAAATTACTTTTATACAGTTTGATTTTGTATAGTGGTCTAAAGCCACAAATCGTAGCTAATCATCAAATATGGTAATCCTGCGCTGGTCTGTTTTGTAATCGTTATATTTATAACATGTACTTGTGTATTTTTTAATTAACAAATTTAATGTCCTCCAAGATTGTCGTAGTTGATGATGTATTTTCCAAATTCTACTGTTTGTCTTGCTATAAAAAAAAAGCGCAAGACAAATTGCAAATTACTTTTATACAGTTTGATTTTATATAGTGGTTTAAAGCCACAAATCGTAGCTAATCATCAAATATGGTAATTCTGCGCTGGTCTGTTTTGTAATCGTTATATTTATAACATGTACTTGTGTATTTTTTAATTAACAAATTTAATGTCCTCCAAGATTGTCGTAGTTGATGATGTATTTTCCAAATTCTACTGTTGGTCTTGCTATAAAAAAAGCGCAAGACAAATTGCAAATTACTTTTATACAGTTTGATTTTGTATAGTGGTTTAAAGCCACAAATCGTAGCTAATCATCAAATATGGTAATTCTGCGCTGGTCTGTTTTGTAATCGTTATATTTATAACATGTACTTGTGTATTTTTTAATTAACAAATTTAATGTCCTCCAAGATTGTCGTAGTTGATGATGTATTTTCCAAATTCTACTGTTTGTCTTGCTATAAAAAAAAGCGCAAGACAAATTGCAAATTACTTTTATACAGTTTGATTTTGTATAGTGGTTTAAAGCCACAAATCGTAGCTAATCATCAAATATGGTAATTCTGCGCTGGTCTGTTTTGTAATCGTTATATTTATAACATGTACTTGTGTATTTTTTAATTAACAAATTTAATGTCCTCCAAGATTGTCGTAGTTGATGATGTATTTTCCAAATTCTACTGTTTGTCTTGCTATAAAAAAAAGCGCAAGACAAATTGCAAATTACTTTTATACAGTTTGATTTTGTATAGTGGTTTAAAGCCACAAATCATAGATAATCATCAAATATGGTAATTCTGCGCTGGTCTGTTTTGTAATCTTTATATTTATAACATGTACTTGTGTATTTTTTAATTAACAAATTTAATGTCCTCCAAGATTGTCGTAGTTGATGATGTATTTTCCAAATTCTACTGTTTGTCTTGCTATAAAAAAAAACGCAAGACAAATTGCAAATTTCTTTTATTCAGTTTGATTTTGTATAGTGGTTTAAAGCCACAAATCGTAGCTAATCATCAAATATGGTAATTCTGCTCTGGTCTGTTTTGTAATCGTTATATTTATAACATGTACTTGTGTATTTTTTAATTAACAAATTTAATGTCCTCCAAGATTGTCGTAGTTGATGATGTATTTTCCAAATTCTACTGTTTGTCTTGCTATAAAAAAAACGCAAGACAAATTGCAAATTTCTTTTATACAGTTTGATTTTGTATAGTGGTTTAAAGCCACAAATCGTAGCTAATCATCAAATATGGTAATTCTGCGCTGGTCTGTTTTGTAATCGTTATATTTATAACATGTACTTGTGTATTTTTTAATTAACAAATTTAATGTCCTCCAAGATTGTCGTAGTTGATGATGTATTTTCCAAATTCTACTGTTTGTCTTGCTATAAAAAAAAACGCAAGACAAATTGCAAATTTCTTTTATACAGTTTGATTTTGTATAGTGGTTTAAAGCCACAAATCGTAGCTAATCATCAAATATGGTAATTCTGCGCTGGTCTGTTTTGTAATCGTTATATTTATAACATGTACTTGTGTATTTTTTAATTAACAAATTTAATGTCCTCCAAGATTGTCGTAGTTGATGATGTATTTTCCAAATTCTACTGTTTGTCTTGCTATAAAAAAAAACGCAAGACAAATTGCAAATTTCTTTTATACAGTTTGATTTTGTATAGTGGTTTAAAGCCACAAATCGTAGCTAATCATCAAATATGGTAATTCTGCGCTGGTCTGTTTTGTAATCGTTATATTTATAACATGTACTTGTGTATTTTTTAATTAACAAATTTAATGTCCTCCAAGATTGTCGTAGTTGATGATGTATTTTCCAAATTCTACTCTTTGTCTTGCTATAAAAAAAAGCGCAAGACAAATTGCAAATTACTTTTATACAGTTTGATTTTGTATAGTGGTTTAAAGCCACAAATCGTAGCTAATCATCAAATATGGTAATTCTGCGCTGGTCTGTTTTGTAATCGTTATATTTATAACATGTACTTGTGTATTTTTTAATTAACAAATTTAATGTCCTCCAAGATTGTCGTAGTTGATGATGTATTTTCCAAATTCTACTGTTTGTCTCGCTATAAAAAAAAGCGCAAGACAAATTGCAAATTACTTTTATACAGTTTGATTTTGTATAGTGGTCTAAAGCCACAAATCGTAGCTAATCATCAAATATGGTAATTCTGCGCTGGTCTGTTTTGTAATCGTTATATTTATAACATGTACTTGTGTATTTTTTAATTAACAAATTTAATGTCCTCCAAGATTGTCGTAGTTGATGATGTATTTTCCAAATTCTACTAAATTCTACTCTTGCTATAAGAAAAAGCGCAAGACAAATTGCAAATTACTTTTATACAGTTTGATTTTGTATAGTGGTTTAAAGCCACAAATCGTAGCTAATCATCAAATATGGTAATTCTGCGGTGGTCTGTTTTGTAATCGTTATATTTATAACATGTACTTGTGTATTTTTTAATTAACAAATTTAATGTCCTCCAAGATTGTCGTAGTTGATGATGTATTTTCCAAATTCTACTGTTTGTCTTGCTATAAAAAAAAAAAAACGCAAGACAAATTGCAAATTTCTTTTATACAGTTTGATTTTGTATAGTGGTCTAAAGCCACAAATCGTAGCTAATCATCAAATATGGTAATTCTGCGCTGGTCTGTTTTGTAATCGTTATATTTATAACATGTACTTGTGTATTTTTTAATTAACAAATTTAATGTCCTCCAAGATTGTCGTAGTTGATGATGTATTTTCCAAATTCTACTGTTTGTCTTGCTATAAAAAAAAGCGCAAGACAAATTGCAAATTACTTTTATACAGTTTGATTTTGTATAGTGGTTTAAAGCCACAAATCGTAGCTAATCATCAAATATGGTAATTCTGCGCTGGTCTGTTTTGTAATCGTTATATTTATAACATGTACTTGTGTATTTTTTAATTAACAAATTTAATGTCCTCCAAGATTGTCGTAGTTGATGATGTATTTTCCAAATTCTACTGTTTGTCTTGCTATAAAAAAAAAAAAAAACGCAAGACAAATTGCAAATTTCTTTTATACAGTTTGATTTTGTATAGTGGTTTAAAGCCACAAATCGTAGCTAATCATCAAATATGGTAATTCTGCGCTGGTCTGTTTTGTAATCGCTATATTTATAACATGTACTTGTGTATTTTTTAATTAACAAATTTAATGTCCTCCAAGATTGTCGTAGTTGATGATGTATTTTCCAAATTCTACTGTTTGTCTTGCTATAAAAAAAAGCGCAAGACAAATTGCAAATTACTTTTATACAGTTTGATTTTGTATAGTGGTTTAAAGCCACAAATCGTAGCTAATCATCAAATATGGTAATTCTGCGCTGGTCTGTTTTGTAATCGTTATATTTATAACATGTACTTGTGTATTTTTTAATTAACAAATTTAATGTCCTCCAAGATTGTCGTAGTTGATGATGTATTTTCCAAATTCTACTGTTTGTCTTGCTATAAAAAAAAAGCGCAAGACAAATTGCAAATTACTTTTATACAGTTTGATTTTGTATAGTGGTTTAAAGCCACAAATCGTAGCTAATCATCAAATATGGTAATTCTGCGCTGGTCTCTTTTGTAATCGTTATATTTATAACATGTACTTGTGTATTTTTTAATTAACAAATTTAATGTCCTCCAAGATTGTCGTAGTTGATGATGTATTTTCCAAATTCTACTGTTTGTCTTGCTATAAAAAAAAGCGCAAGACAAATTGCAAATTACTTTTATACAGTTTGATTTTGTATAGTGGTTTAAAGCCACAAATCGTAGCTAATCATCAAATATGGTAATTCTGCGCTGGTCTGTTTTGTAATCGTTATATTTATAACATGTACTTGTGTATTTTTTAATTAACAAATTTAATGTCCTCCAAGATTGTCGTAGTTGATGATGTATTTTCCAAATTCTACTGTTTGTCTTGCTATAAAAAAAAAGCGCAAGACAAATTGCAAATTACTTTTATACAGTTTGATTTTGTATAGTGGTTTAAAGCCACAAATCGTAGCTAATCATCAAATATGGTAATTCTGCGCTGGTCTGTTTTGTAATCGTTATATTTATAACATGTACTTGTGTATTTTTTAATTAACAAATTTAATGTCCTCCAAGATTGTCGTAGTTGATGATGTATTTTCCAAATTCTACTGTTTGTCTTGCTATAAAAAAAAGCGCAAGACAAATTGCAAATTACTTTTATACAGTTTGATTTTGTATAGTGGTTTAAAGCCACAAATCGTAGCTAATCATCAAATATGGTAATTCTGCGCTGGTCTGTTTTGTAATCGCTATATTTATAACATGTACTTGTGTATTTTTTAATTAACAAATTTAATGTCCTCCAAGATTGTCGTAGTTGATGATGTATTTTCCAAATTCTACTGTTTGTCTTGCTATAAAAAAAAGCGCAAGACAAATTGCAAATTACTTTTATACAGTTTGATTTTGTATAGTGGTTTAAAGCCACAAATCGTAGCTAATCATCAAATATGGTAATTCTGCGCTGGTCTGTTTTGTAATCGTTATATTTATAACATGTACTTGTGTATTTTTTAATTAACAAATTTAATGTCCTCCAAGATTGTCGTAGTTGATGATGTATTTTCCAAATTCTACTGTTTGTCTTGCTATAAAAAAAAAGCGCAAGACAAATTGCAAATTACTTTTATACAGTTTGATTTTGTATAGTGGTTTAAAGCCACAAATCGTAGCTAATCATCAAATATGGTAATTCTGCGCTGGTCTCTTTTGTAATCGTTATATTTATAACATGTACTTGTGTATTTTTTAATTAACAAATTTAATGTCCTCCAAGATTGTCGTAGTTGATGATGTATTTTCCAAATTCTACTGTTTGTCTTGCTATAAAAAAAAGCGCAAGACAAATTGCAAATTACTTTTATACAGTTTGATTTTGTATAGTGGTTTAAAGCCACAAATCGTAGCTAATCATCAAATATGGTAATTCTGCGCTGGTCTGTTTTGTAATCGTTATATTTATAACATGTACTTGTGTATTTTTTAATTAACAAATTTAATGTCCTCCAAGATTGTCGTAGTTGATGATGTATTTTCCAAATTCTACTGTTTGTCTTGCTATAAAAAAAAAGCGCAAGACAAATTGCAAATTACTTTTATACAGTTTGATTTTGTATAGTGGTTTAAAGCCACAAATCGTAGCTAATCATCAAATATGGTAATTCTGCGCTGGTCTGTTTTGTAATCGTTATATTTATAACATGTACTTGTGTATTTTTTAATTAACAAATTTAATGTCCTCCAAGATTGTCGTAGTTGATGATGTATTTTCCAAATTCTACTGTTTGTCTTGCTATAAAAAAAAGCGCAAGACAAATTGCAAATTACTTTTATACAGTTTGATTTTGTATAGTGGTTTAAAGCCACAAATCGTAGCTAATCATCAAATATGGTAATTCTGCGCTGGTCTGTTTTGTAATCGTTATATTTATAACATGTACTTGTGTATTTTTTAATTAACAAATTTAATGTCCTCCAAGATTGTCGTAGTTGATGATGTATTTTCCAAATTCTACTGTTTGTCTTGCTATAAAAAAAAAGCGCAAGACAAATTGCAAATTACTTTTATACAGTTTGATTTTGTATAGTGGTTTAAAGCCACAAATCGTAGCTAATCATCAAATATGGTAATTCTGCGCTGGTCTGTTTTGTAATCGTTATATTTATAACATGTACTTGTGTATTTTTTAATTAACAAATTTAATGTCCTCCAAGATTGTCGTAGTTGATGATGTATTCTCCAAATTCTACTGTTTGTCTTGCTATAAAAAAAAAGCGCAAGACAAATTGCAAATTACTTTTATACAGTTTGATTTTGTATAGTGGTTTAAAGCCACAAATCGTAGCTAATCATCAAATATGGTAATTCTGCGCTGGTCTGTTTTGTAATCGTTATATTTATAACATGTACTTGTGTATTTTTTAATTAACAAATTTAATGTCCTCCAAGATTGTCGTAGTTGATGATGTATTTTCCAAATTCTACTGATTCTCTTGCTATAAAAAAAAGCGCAAGACAAATTGCAAATTACTTTTATACAGTTTGATTTTGTATAGTGGTTTAAAGCCACAAATCGTAGCTCATCATCAAATATGGAAATTCTGCGCTGGTGTGTTTTGTAATCGTTATATTTATAACATGTACTTGTCTATTTTTTAATTAACAAATTTAATGTCCTCCAAGATTGTCGTAGTTGATGATGTATTTTCCAAATTCTACTGTTTGTCTTGCTATATATAAAAAAAATGCAAGGCAAATTGCAAATTACTTTTATACAGTTTGATTTTATATAGTGGTTTAAAGCCACGAATCGTAGCTAATCATCAAATATGGTAATTCTGCGCTGGTCTGTTTTGTAATCGTTATATTTATAACATGTACTTGTGTATTTTTTAATTAACAAATTTAATGTCCTCCAAGATTGTCGTAGTTGATGATGTATTTTCCAAATTCTACTGTTTGTTTTGCTATATATAAAAAAAACGCAAGACAAATTGCAAATTACTTTTATACAGTTTGATTTTATATAGTGGTTTAAAGCCACAAATCGTAGCTAATCATCAAATATGGTAATTCTGCGCTGGTGTGTTTTGTAATCGTTATATTTATAACATGTACTTGTGTATTTTTTAATTAACAAATTTAATGTCCTCCAAGATTGTCGTAGTTGATGATGTATTTTCCAAATTCTGCTGTTTGTCTTGCAATAAAAAAAAACGCAAGACAAATTGCAAATTTCTTTTATACAGTTTGATTATAGTATAGTGGTTTAAAGCCACAAATCGTAGCTCATCATGAAATATGGTAATTCTGCGCTGGTGTGTTTTGTAATCGTTATATTTATAACATGTACTTGTGTATTTTTTAATTAACAAATTTAATGTCCTCCAAGATTGTCGTAGTTGATGATGTATTTTCCAAATTCTACTGTTTGTTTTGCTATATATAAAAAAAACGCAAGACAAATTGCAAATTACTTTTATACAGTTTGATTTTATATAGTGGTTTAAAGCCACAAATCGTAGCTAATCATCAAATATGGTAATTCTGCGCTGGTGCGTTTTGTAATCGTTATATTTATAACATGTACTTGTGTATTTTTTAATTAAGAAATTTAATGTCCTCAAAGATTGTCGTAGTTGATGATGTATTTTCCAAATTCTACAGTTTGTCTCGCTATGAAAAAAAAAAAACAAAACGCAAGACAAATTGCAAATTACTTTTATACAGTTTGATTTTGTATAGTGCTTTAAAGCCACAAATCGTAGCTAATCATCAAATATGGTAATTCTGCGCTGGTCTGTTTTGTAATCGTTATATTTATAACATGTACTTGTGTATTTTTTAATTAACAAATTTAATGTCCTCCAAGATTGTCGTAGTTGATGATGTATTTTCCAAATTCTACTGATTCTCTTGCTATAAAAAAAAGCGCAAGACAAATTGCAAATTACTTTTATACAGTTTGATTTTGTATAGTGGTTTAAAGCCACAAATCGTAGCTAATCATCAAATATGGAAATTCTGCGCTGGTGTGTTTTGTAATCGTTATATTTATAACATGTACTTGTCTATTTTTTAATTAACAAATTTAATGTCCTCCAAGATTGTCGTAGTTGATGATGTATTTTCCAAATTCTACTGTTTGTCTTGCTATAAAAAAAAGCGCAAGACAAATTGCAAATTACTTTTATACAGTTTGATTTTGTATAGTGGTCTAAAGCCACAAATCGTAGCTAATCATCAAATATGGTAATTCTGCGCTGGTCTGTTTTGTAATCGTTATATTTATAACATGTACTTGTGTATTTTTTAATTAACAAATTTAATGTCCTCCAAGATTGTCGTAGTTGATGATGTATTTTCCAAATTCTACTAAATTCTACTCTTGCTATAAAAAAAAGCGCAAGACAAATTGCAAATTACTTTTATACAGTTTGATTTTGTATAGTGGTTTAAAGCCACAAATCGTAGCTAATCATCAAATATGGTAATTCTGCGGTGGTCTGTTTTGTAATCGTTATATTTATAACATGTACTTGTGTATTTTTTAATTAACAAATTTAATGTCCTCCAAGATTGTCGTAGTTGATGATGTATTTTCCAAATTCTACTGTTTGTCTTGCTATAAAAAAAAAAACGCAAGACAAATTGCAAATTTCTTTTATACAGTTTGATTTTGTATAGTGGTCTAAAGCCACAAATCGTAGCTAATCATCAAATATGGTAATTCTGCGCTGGTCTGTTTTGTAATCGTTATATTTATAACATGTACTTGTGTATTTTTTAATTAACAAATTTAATGTCCTCCAAGATTGTCGTAGTTGATGATGTATTTTCCAAATTCTACTGTTTGTCTTGCTATAAAAAAAAGCGCAAGACAAATTGCAAATTACTTTTATACAGTTTGATTTTGTATAGTGGTTTAAAGCCACAAATCGTAGCTAATCATCAAATATGGTAATTCTGCGCTGGTCTGTTTTGTAATCGTTATATTTATAACATGTACTTGTGTATTTTTTAATTAACAAATTTAATGTCCTCCAAGATTGTCGTAGTTGATGATGTATTTTCCAAATTCTACTGTTTGTCTTGCTATAAAAAAAAAAAAAAAACGCAAGACAAATTGCAAATTTCTTTTATACAGTTTGATTTTGTATAGTGGTTTAAAGCCACAAATCGTAGCTAATCATCAAATATGGTAATTCTGCGCTGGTCTGTTTTGTAATCGCTATATTTATAACATGTACTTGTGTATTTTTTAATTAACAAATTTAATGTCCTCCAAGATTGTCGTAGTTGATGATGTATTTTCCAAATTCTACTGTTTGTCTTGCTATAAAAAAAAGCGCAAGACAAATTGCAAATTACTTTTATACAGTTTGATTTTGTATAGTGGTTTAAAGCCACAAATCGTAGCTAATCATCAAATATGGTAATTCTGCGCTGGTCTGTTTTGTAATCGTTATATTTATAACATGTACTTGTGTATTTTTTAATTAACAAATTTAATGTCCTCCAAGATTGTCGTAGTTGATGATGTATTTTCCAAATTCTACTGTTTGTCTTGCTATAAAAAAAAAGCGCAAGACAAATTGCAAATTACTTTTATACAGTTTGATTTTGTACAGTGGTTTAAAGCCACAAATCGTAGCTAATCATCAAATATGGTAATTCTGCGCTGGTCTCTTTTGTAATCGTTATATTTATAACATGTACTTGTGTATTTTTTAATTAACAAATTTAATGTCCTCCAAGATTGTCGTAGTTGATGATGTATTTTCCAAATTCTACTGTTTGTCTTGCTATAAAAAAAAGCGCAAGACAAATTGCAAATTACTTTTATACAGTTTGATTTTGTATAGTGGTTTAAAGCCACAAATCGTAGCTAATCATCAAATATGGTAATTCTGCGCTGGTCTGTTTTGTAATCGTTATATTTATAACATGTACTTGTGTATTTTTTAATTAACAAATTTAATGTCCTCCAAGATTGTCGTAGTTGATGATGTATTTTCCAAATTCTACTGTTTGTCTTGCTATAAAAAAAAAGCGCAAGACAAATTGCAAATTACTTTTATACAGTTTGATTTTGTATAGTGGTTTAAAGCCACAAATCGTAGCTAATCATCAAATATGGTAATTCTGCGCTGGTCTGTTTTGTAATCGTTATATTTATAACATGTACTTGTGTATTTTTTAATTAACAAATTTAATGTCCTCCAAGATTGTCGTAGTTGATGATGTATTTTCCAAATTCTACTGTTTGTCTTGCTATAAAAAAAAGCGCAAGACAAATTGCAAATTACTTTTATACAGTTTGATTTTGTATAGTGGTTTAAAGCCACAAATCGTAGCTAATCATCAAATATGGTAATTCTGCGCTGGTCTGTTTTGTAATCGTTATATTTATAACATGTACTTGTGTATTTTTTAATTAACAAATTTAATGTCCTCCAAGATTGTCGTAGTTGATGATGTATTTTCCAAATTCTACTGTTTGTCTTGCTATAAAAAAAAGCGCAAGACAAATTGCAAATTACTTTTATACAGTTTGATTTTGTATAGTGGTTTAAAGCCACAAATCGTAGCTAATCATCAAATATGGTAATTCTGCGCTGGTCTGTTTTGTAATCGTTATATTTATAACATGTACTTGTGTATTTTTTAATTAACAAATTTAATGTCCTCCAAGATTGTCGTAGTTGATGATGTATTTTCCAAATTCTACTGTTTGTCTTGCTATAAAAAAAAAGCGCAAGACAAATTGCAAATTACTTTTATACAGTTTGATTTTGTATAGTGGTTTAAAGCCACAAATCGTAGCTAATCATCAAATATGGTAATTCTGCGCTGGTCTGTTTTGTAATCGTTATATTTATAACATGTACTTGTGTATTTTTTAATTAACAAATTTAATGTCCTCCAAGATTGTCGTAGTTGATGATGTATTTTCCAAATTCTACTGATTCTCTTGCTATAAAAAAAAGCGCAAGACAAATTGCAAATTACTTTTATACAGTTTGATTTTGTATAGTGGTTTAAAGCCACAAATCGTAGCTCATCATCAAATATGGAAATTCTGCGCTGGTGTGTTTTGTAATCGTTATATTTATAACATGTACTTGTCTATTTTTTAATTAACAAATTTAATGTCCTCCAAGATTGTCGTAGTTGATGATGTATTTTCCAAATTCTACTGTTTGTCTTGCTATATATAAAAAAAATGCAAGGCAAATTGCAAATTACTTTTATACAGTTTGATCTTATATAGTGGTTTAAAGCCACGAATCGTAGCTAATCATCAAATATGGTAATTCTGCGCTGGTCTGTTTTGTAATCGTTATATTTATAACATGTACTTGTGTATTTTTTAATTAACAAATTTAATGTCCTCCAAGATTGTCGTAGTTGATGATGTATTTTCCAAATTCTACTGTTTGTTTTGCTATATATAAAAAAAACGCAAGACAAATTGCAAATTACTTTTATACAGTTTGATTTTATATAGTGGTTTAAAGCCACAAATCGTAGCTAATCATCAAATATGGTAATTCTGCGCTGGTGTGTTTTGTAATCGTTATATTTATAACATGTACTTGTGTATTTTTTAATTAATAAATTTAATGTCCTCCAAGATTGTCGTAGTTGATGATGTATTTTCCAAATTCTGCTGTTTGTCTTGCAATAAAAAAAAACTCAAGACAAATTGCAAATTTCTTTTATACAGTTTGATTATAGTATAGTGGTTTAAAGCCACAAATCGTAGCTCATCATGAAATATGGTAATTCTGCGCTGGTGTGTTTTGTAATCGTTATATTTATAACATGTACTTGTGTATTTTTTAATTAACAAATTTAATGTCCTCCAAGATTGTCGTAGTTGATGATGTATTTTCCAAATTCTACTGTTTGTTTTGCTATATATAAAAAAAACGCAAGACAAATTGCAAATTACTTTTATACAGTTTGATTTTATATAGTGGTTTAAAGCCACAAATCGTAGCTAATCATCAAATATGGTAATTCTGCGCTGGTGTGTTTTGTAATCGTTATATTTATAACATGTACTTGTGTATTTTTTAATTAACAAATTTAATGTCCTCCAAGATTGTCGTAGTTGATGATGTATTTTCCAAATTCTGCTGTTTGTCTTGCTATAAAAAAAAACGCAAGACAAATTGCAAATTTCTTTTATACAGCTTGATTTTGTATAGTGCTTTAAAGCCACAAATCGTAGCTCATCATCAAATATGGTAATTCTGCGCTGGTGCGTTTTGTAATCGTTATATTTATAACATGTACTTGTGTATTTTTTAATTAAGAAATTTAATGTCCTCAAAGATTGTCGTAGTTGATGATGTATTTTCCAAATTCTACAGTTTGTCTCGCTATGAAAAAAAAAAAACAAAACGCAAGACAAATTGCAAATTACTTTTATACAGTTTGATTTTGTATAGTGCTTTAAAGCCACAAATCGTAGCTCATCATCAAATATGGTAATTCTGCGCTGGTGCGTTTTGTAATCGTTATATTTATAACATGTACTTGTGTATTTTTTAATTAAGAAATTTAATGTCCTCAAAGATTGTCGTAGTTGATGATGTATTTTCCAAATTCTACAGTTTGTCTCGCTATGAAAAAAAAAAAAAACAAAACGCAAGACAAATTGCAAATTACTTTTATACAGTTTGATTTTGTATAGTGGTTTAAAGCCACAAATCGTAGCTAATCATCAAATATGGTAATTCTGCGCTGGTCTGTTTTGTAATCGTTATATTTATAACATGTACTTGTGTATTTTTTAATTAACAAATTTAATGTCCTCCAAGATTGTCGTAGTTGATGATGTATTTTCCAAATTCTACTGATTCTCTTGCTATAAAAAAAAGCGCAAGACAAATTGCAAATTACTTTTATACAGTTTGATTTTGTATAGTGGTTTAAAGCCACAAATCGTAGCTAATCATCAAATATGGAAATTCTGCGCTGGTGTGTTTTGTAATCGTTATATTTATAACATGTACTTGTCTATTTTTTAATTAACAAATTTAATGTCCTCCAAGATTGTCGTAGTTGATGATGTATTTTCCAAATTCTACTGTTTGTCTTGCTATATATAAAAAAAATGCAAGGCAAATTGCAAATTACTTTTATACAGTTTGATTTTATATAGTGGTTTAAAGCCACAAATCGTAGCTAATCATCAAATATGGTAATTCTGCGCTGGTCTGTTTTGTAATCGTTATATTTATAACATGTACTTGTGTATTTTTTAATTAACAAATTTAATGTCCTCCAAGATTGTCGTAGTTGATGATGTATTTTCCAAATTCTACTGTTTGTTTTGCTATATATAAAAAAAACGCAAGACAAATTGCAAATTACTTTTATACAGTTTGACTTTATATAGTGGTTTAAAGCCACAAATCGTAGCTAATCATCAAATATGGTAATTCTGCGCTGGTGTGTTTTGTAATCGTTATATTTATAACATGTACTTGTGTATTTTTTAATTAACAAATTTAATGTCCTCCAAGATTGTCGTAGTTGATGATGTATTTTCCAAATTCTGCTGTTTGTCTTGCAATAAAAAAAAAACGCAAGACAAATTGCAAATTTCTTTTATACAGTTTGATTATAGTATAGTGGTTTAAAGCCACAAATCGTAGCTCATCATGAAATATGGTAATTCTGCGCTGGTGTGTTTTGTAATCGTTATATTTATAACATGTACTTGTGTATTTTTTAATTAACAAATTTAATGTCCTCCAAGATTGTCGTAGTTGATGATGTATTTTCCAAATTCTACTGTTTGTTTTGCTATATATAAAAAAAACGCAAGACAAATTGCAAATTACTTTTATACAGTTTGATTTTATATAGTGGTTTAAAGCCACAAATCGTAGCTAATCATCAAATATGGTAATTCTGCGCTGGTGTGTTTTGTAATCGTTATATTTATAACATGTACTTGTGTATTTTTTAATTAACAAATTTAATGTCCTCCAAGATTGTCGTAGTTGATGATGTATTTTCCAAATTCTGCTGTTTGTCTTGCTATAAAAAAAAACGCAAGACAAATTGCAAATTTCTTTTATACAGTTTGATTTTGTATAGTGCTTTAAAGCCACAAATCGTAGCTCATCATCAAATATGGTAATTCTGCGCTGGTGCGTTTTGTAATCGTTATATTTATAACATGTACTTGTGTATTTTTTAATTAAGAAATTTAATGTCCTCAAAGATTGTCGTAGTTGATGATGTATTTTCCAAATTCTACAGTTTGTCTCGCTATGAAAAAAAAAAAACAAAACGCAAGACAAATTGCAAATTACTTTTATACAGTTTGATTTTGTATAGTGCTTTAAAGCCACAAATCGTAGCTCATCATCAAATATGGTAATTCTGCGCTGGTGCGTCTTGTAATCGTTATATTTATAACATGTACTTGTGTATTTTTTAATTAAGAAATTTAATGTCCTCAAAGATTGTCGTAGTTGATGATGTATTTTCCAAATTCTACAGTTTGTCTCGCTATGAAAAAAAAAAAAAAAAAACAAAACGCAAGACAAATTGCAAATTACTTTTATACAGTTTGATTTTGTATAGTGGTTTAAAGCCACAAATCGTAGCTAATCATCAAATATGGTAATTCTGCGCTGGTCTGTTTTGTAATCGTTATATTTATAACATGTACTTGTGTATTTTTTAATTAACAAATTTAATGTCCTCAAAGATTGTCCTGGTTGATGATGTATTTTCCAAATTCTACTGATTCTCTTGCTATAAAAAAAAGCGCAAGACAAATTGCAAATTACTTTTATACAGTTTGATTTTATATAGTGGTTTAAAGCCACAAAACGTAGCTAATCATCAAATATGGAAATTCTGCGCTGGTGTGTTTTGTAATCGTTATATTTATAACATGTACTTGTCTATTTTTTAATTAACAAATTTAATGTCCTCCAAGATTGTCGTAGTTGATGATGTATTTTCCAAATTCTACTGTTTGTCTTGCTATATATAAAAAAATGCAAGGCAAATTGCAAATTACTTTTATACAGTTTGATTTTATATAGTGGTTTAAAGCCACAAATCGTAGCTAATCATCAAATATGGTAATTCTGCGCTGGTCTGTTTTGTAATCGTTATATTTATAACATGTACTTGTGTATTTTTTAATTAACAAATTTAATGTCCTCCAAGATTGTCGTAGTTGATGATGTATTTTCCAAATTCTACTGTTTGTTTTGCTATATATAAAAAAAACGCAAGACAAATTGCAAATTACTTTTATACAGTTTGATTTTATATAGTGGTTTAAAGCCACAAATCGTAGCTAATCATCAAATATGGTAATTCTGCGCTGGTGTGTTTTGTAATCGTTATATTTATAACATGTACTTGTGTATTTTTTAATTAACAAATTTAATGTCCTCCAAGATTGTCGTAGTTGATGATGTATTTTCCAAATTCTGCTGTTTGTCTTGCTATAAAAAAAAACGCAAGACAAATTGCAAATTTCTTTTATACAGTTTGATTATAGTATAGTGGTTTAAAGCCACAAATCGTAGCTCATCATGAAATATGGTAATTCTGCGCTGGTGTGTTTTGTAATCGTTATATTTATAACATGTACTTGTGTATTTTTTAATTAACAAATTTAATGTCCTCCAAGATTGTCGTAGTTGATGATGTATTTTCCAAATTCTACTGTTTGTTTTGCTATATATAAAAAAAACGCAAGACAAATTGCAAATTACTTTTATACAGTTTGATTTTATATAGTGGTTTAAAGCCACAAATCGTAGCTAATCATCAAATATGGTAATTCTGCGCTGGTGTGTTTTGTAATCGTTATATTTATAACATGTACTTGTGTATTTTTTAATTAACAAATTTAATGTCCTCCAAGATTGTCGTAGTTGATGATGTATTTTCCAAATTCTGCTGTTTGTCTTGCTATAAAAAAAAAACGCAAGACAAATTGCAAATTTCTTTTATACAGTTTGATTTTGTATAGTGCTTTAAAGCCACAAATCGTAGCTCATCATCAAATATGGTAATTCTGCGCTGGTGCGTTTTGTAATCGTTATATTTATAACATGTACTTGTGTATTTTTTAATTAAGAAATTTAATGTCCTCAAAGATTGTCGTAGTTGATGATGTATTTTCCAAATTCTACAGTTTGTCTCGCTATGAAAAAAAAAAACAAAAAAAAACAAAACGCAAGACAAATTGCAAATTACTTTTATACAGTTTGATTTTGTATAGTGCTTTAAAGCCACAAATCGTAGCTCATCATCAAATATGGTAATTCTGCGCTGGTGCGTTTTGTAATCGTTATATTTATAACATGTACTTGTGTATTTTTTAATTAAGAAATTTAATGTCCTCAAAGATTGTCGTAGTTGATGATGTATTTTCCAAATTCTACAGTTTGTCTCGCTATGAAAAAAAAAAAAAAAAACAAAACGCAAGACAAATTGCAAATTACTTTTATACAGTTTGATTTTGTATAGTGGTTTAAAGCCACAAATCGTAGCTCATCATCAAATATGGTAATTCTGCGCTGGTGCGTTTTGTAATCGTTATATTTATAACATGTACTTGTGTATTTTTTAATTAAGAAATTTAATGTCCTCAAAGATTGTCGTAGTTGATGATGTATTTTCCAAATACTACTGTTTGCCTTGCTATAAAGAAAAAAAAACGCAAGACAAATTGCAAATTACTTTTATACAGTTCGATTTTGTATAGTGGTTTAAAGCCACAAATTGTAGCTCATCATCAAATATGGTAATTCTGCGCTGGTGTGTTTTGTAATCGTTATATTTATAACATGTACTTGTGTATTTTTTAATTAACAAATTTAATGTCCTCAAAGATTGTCCTGGTTGATGATGTATTTTCCAAATTCTACAGTTTGTCTCGCTATAAAAAAAAAAAAACAAAACGCAAGACAAATTGCAAATTACTTTTATACAGTTTGATTTTGTATAGTGGTTTAAAGCCACAAATCGTAGCTCATCATCAAATATGGTAATTCTGCGCTGGTCTGTTTTGTAATCGTTATATTTATAACATGTACTTGTGTATTTTTTAATTAACAAATTTAATGTCCTCCAAGATTGTCGTAGTTGATGTTGTATTTTCCAAATTCTACTGTTCGTCTTGCTGTAAAAAAAAAAAACGCAAGACAAATTGCAAATTACTTTTATACAGTTTGATTTTGTATAGTGGTTTAAAGCCACAAATCGTAGCTTATCATCAAATATGGTAATTCTGCGCTGGTGTGTTTTGTAATCGTTATATTTATTTGATGTACTTGTGAGTTTTTAACATCATAAATGTAATAGAAAAAATCGAAGGAAAGAAGGTGTCGCTGTATTCAAAATGCCCTTCAGGTAATACAGCGGGGTGGAAGGAGGGGTCCTTCCTTCGTTTTTTTTTGTATTTTGCAACCAATGCTTGATTCTTTACCAGGATTATTGTAATTGATGATCATTTTAAGGCAAATTGCAAATTACTTTTATACAGTTTGCTTTTGTATTGTGATTTCAATCCACAAATCGTGGCTTATCATCAAATATGATAATTCTGCGCTGGTGTGTTTTGTAATCGTTATATTTATAACATGTACTTGTATATTTTTTAATTAACAACTTTAATGTCCTCCAAGATTGTCGTAGTTGATGATGTATTTTCCAAATACTACTGTTTGCCTTGCTATAAAGAAAAAAAAACGCAAGACAAATTGCAAATTACTTTTATACAGTTCGATTTTGTATAGTGGTTTAAAGCCACAAATTGTAGCTCATCATCAAATATGGTAATTCTGCGCTGGTGTGTTTTGTAATCGTTATATTTATAACATGTACTTGTGTATTTTTTAATTAACAAATTTAATGTCCTCAAAGATTGTCCTGGTTGATGATGTATTTTCCAAATTCTACAGTTTGTCTCGCTATAAAAAAAAAAACAAAACGCAAGACAAATTGCAAATTACTTTTATACAGTTTGATTTTGTATAGTGGTTTAAAGCCACAAATCGTAGCTCATCATCAAATATGGTAATTCTGCGCTGGTGCGTTTTGTAGTCGTTATATTTATAACATGTACTTGTGTATTTTTTAATTAACAAATTTAATGTCCTCAAAGATTGTCCTGGTTGATGATGTATTTTCCAAATTCTACAGTTTGTCTCGCTATAAAAAAAAAAACAAAACGCAAGACAAATTGCAAATTACTTTTATACAGTTTGATTTTGTATAGTGGTTTAAAGCCACAAATCGTAGCTCATCATCAAATATGGTAATTCTGCGCTGGTGTGTTTTGTAATCGTTATATTTGTAACATGTACTTGTGTATTTTTTAATTAACAAATTTAATGTCCTCCAAGATTGTCGTAGTTGATGATGTATTTTCCAAATTCTACTGTTTGTCTTGCTATAAAAAAAAAAACGCAAGACAAATTGCAAATTACTTTTATACAGTTTGATTTTGTATAGTGGTTTAAAGCCACAAATCGTAGCTAATCATCAAATATGGTAATTCTGCGCTGGTCTGTTTTGTAATCGTTATATTTATAACAGGTACTTGTGTATTTTTTAATTAACAAATTTAATGTCCTCCAAGATTGTCGTAGTTGATGATGTATTTTCCAAATTCTACTGTTTGTCTTGCTATAAAAAAAAGCGCAAGACAAATTGCAAATTACTTTTATACAGTTTGATTTTGTATAGTGGTTTAAAGCCACAAATCGTAGCTAATCATCAAATATGGTAATTCTGCGCTGGTCTGTTTTGTAATCGTTATATTTATAACATGTACTTGTGTATTTTTTAATTAACAAATTTAATGTCCTCCAAGATTGTCGTAGTTGATGATGTATTTTCCAAATTCTACTGTTTGTCTTGCTATAAAAAAAAGCGCAAGACAAATTGCAAATTACTTTTATACAGTTTGATTTTGTATAGTGGTTTAAAGCCACAAATCGTAGCTAATCATCAAATATGGTAATTCTGCGCTGGTCTGTTTTGTAATCGTTATATTTATAACATGTACTTGTGTATTTTTTAATTAACAAATTTAATGTCCTCCAAGATTGTCGTAGTTGATGATGTATTTTCCAAATTCTACTGTTTGTCTTGCTATAAAAAAAGAAACGCAAGACAAATTGCAAATTTCTTTTAGAAAGTTTGATTTTGTATAGTGGTTTAAAGCCACAAATCGTAGCTAATCATCAAATATGGTAATTCTGCGCTGGTCTGTTTTGTAATCGTTATATTTATAACATGTACTTGTGTATTTTTTAATTAACAAATTTAATGTCCTCCAAGATTGTCGTAGTTGATGATGTATTTTCCAAATTCTACTGTTTGTCTTGCTATAAAAAAAAAGCGCAAGACAAATTGCAAATTACTTTTATACAGTTTGATTTTGTATAGTGGTTTAAAGCCACAAATCGTAGCTAATCATCAAATATGGTAATTCTGCGCTGGTCTGTTTTGTAATCGTTATATTTATAACATGTACTTGTGTATTTTTTAATTAACAAATTTAATGTCCTCCAAGATTGTCGTAGTTGATGATGTATTTTCCAAATTCTACTGTTTGTCTTGCTATAAAAAAAAGCGCAAGACAAATTGCAAATTACTTTTATACAGTTTGATTTTGTATAGTGGTTTAAAGCCACAAATCGTAGCTAATCATCAAATATGGTAATTCTGCGCTGGTCTGTTTTGTAATCGTTATATTTATAACATGTACTTGTGTATTTTTTAATTAACAAATTTAATGTCCTCCAAGATTGTCGTAGTTGATGATGTATTTTCCAAATTCTACTGTTTGTCTTGCTATAAAAAAAAAAGCGCAAGACAAATTGCAAATTACTTTTATACAGTTTGATTTTGTATAGTGGTTTAAAGCCACAAATCGTAGCTAATCATCAAATATGGTAATTCTGCGCTGGTCTGTTTTGTAATCGTTATATTTATAACATGTACTTGTGTATTTTTTAATTAACAAATTTAATGTCCTCCAAGATTGTCGTAGTTGATGATGTATTTTCCAAATTCTACTGTTTGTCTTGCTATAAAAAAAGCGCAAGACAAATTGCAAATTACTTTTATACAGTTTGATTTTGTATAGTGGTTTAAAGCCACAAATCGTAGCTCATCATCAAATATGGTAATTCTGCGCTGGTGCGTTTTGTAGTCGTTATATTTATAACACGTACTTGTGTATTTTTTAATTAAGAAATTTAATGTCCTCAAAGATTGTCGTAGTTGATGATGTATTTTCCAAATTCTACAGTTTGTCTCGCTATAAAAAAAAAAAAAACAAAACGCAAGACAAATTGCAAATTACTTTTATACAGTTTGATTTTGTATAGTGGTTTAAAGCCACAAATCGTAGGTCATCATCAAATATGGTAATTCTGCGCTGGTGTGTTTTGTAATCGTTATATTTATTTGATGTACTTGTGAGTTTTTAACATCATAAATGTAATAGAAAAAAACGAAGGAAAGAAGATGTCGCTGTATTCAAAATGCCCAACAGGTAATACAGCGGGGTGGAAGGAGGGGTCCTTCCTTCGTTTTTTTTTGTATTTTGCAACCAATGCTTGATTCTTTACCAGGATTATTGTAATTGATGATCATTTTTAGGCAAATTGCAAATTACTTTTATACAGTTTGCTTTTGTATTGTGATTTCAATCCACAAATCGTGGCTTATCATCAAATATGATAATTCTGCGCTGGTGTGTTTTGTAATCGTTATATTTATAACATGTACTTGTATATTTTTTAATTAACAACTTTAATGTCCTCCAAGATTGTCGTAGTTGATGATGTATTTTCCAATTACTACTGTTTGCCTTCCTATAAAGAAAAAAAAAACGCAAGACAAATTGCAAATTACTTTTATACAGTTCGATTTTGTATAGTGGTTTAAAGCCACAAATTGTAGCTCATCATCAAATATGGTAATTCTGCGCTGATGTGTTTTGTAATCGTTATATTTATAACATGTACTTGTGTATTTTTTAATTAACAAATTTAATGTCCTCAAAGATTGTCGTGGTTGATGATGTATTTTCCAAATTCTACAGTTTGTCTCGCTATGAAAAAAAAAAAAAAACAAAACGCAAGACAAATTGCAAATTACTTTTATACAGTTTGATTTTGTATAGTGGTTTAAAGCCACAAATCGTAGCTAATCATCAAATATGGTAATTCTGCGCTGGTCTGTTTTGTAATCGTTATATTTATAACATGTACTTGTGTATTTTTTAATTAACAAATTTAATGTCCTCCAAGATTGTCGTAGTTGATGATGTATTTTCCAAATTCTACTGTTTGTCTTGCTATAAAAGAAAGCGCAAGACAAATTGCAAATTACTTTTATACAGTTTGATTTTGTATAGTGGTTTAAAGCCACAAATCGTAGATAATCATCAAATATGGTAATTCTGCGCTGGTCTGTTTTGTAATCTTTATATTTATAACATGTACTTGTGTATTTTTTAATTAACAAATTTAATGTCCTCCAAGATTGTCGTAGTTGATGATGTATTTTCCAAATTCTACTGTTTGTCTTGCTATAAAAAAAACGCAAGACAAATTGCAAATTTCTTTTATTCAGTTTGATTTTGTATAGTGGTTTAAAGCCACAAATCGTAGCTAATCATCAAATATGGTAATTCTGCTCTGGTCTGTTTTGTAATCGTTATATTTATAACATGTACTTGTGTATTTTTTAATTAACAAATTTAATGTCCTCCAAGATTGTCGTAGTTGATGATGTATTTTCCAAATTCTACTGTTTGTCTTGCTATAAAAAAAAACGCAAGACAAATTGCAAATTTCTTTTATACAGTTTGATTTTGTATAGTGGTTTAAAGCCACAAATCGTAGCTAATCATCAAATATGGTAATTCTGCGCTGGTCTGTTTTGTAATCGTTATATTTATAACATGTACTTGTGTATTTTTTAATTAACAAATTTAATGTCCTCCAAGATTGTCGTAGTTGATGATGTATTTTCCAAATTCTACTGTTTGTCTTGCTATAAAAGAAAGCGCAAGACAAATTGCAAATTACTTTTATACAGTTTGATTTTGTATAGTGGTTTAAAGCCACAAATCGTAGATAATCATCAAATATGGTAATTCTGCGCTGGTCTGTTTTGTAATCTTTATATTTATAACATGTACTTGTGTATTTTTTAATTAACAAATTTAATGTCCTCCAAGATTGTCGTAGTTGATGATGTATTTTCCAAATTCTACTGTTTGTCTTGCTATAAAAAAAACGCAAGACAAATTGCAAATTTCTTTTATTCAGTTTGATTTTGTATAGTGGTTTAAAGCCACAAATCGTAGCTAATCATCAAATATGGTAATTCTGCTCTGGTCTGTTTTGTAATCGTTATATTTATAACATGTACTTGTGTATTTTTTAATTAAAAAAATTTAATGTCCTCCAAGATTGTCGTAGTTGATGATGTATTTTCCAAATTCTACTGTTTGTCTTGCTATAAAAAAAAACGCAAGACAAATTGCAAATTTCTTTTATACAGTTTGATTTTGTATAGTGGTTTAAAGCCACAAATCGTAGCTAATCATCAAATATGGTAATTCTGCGCTGGTCTGTTTTGTAATCGTTATATTTATAACATGTACTTGTGTATTTTTTAATTAACAAATTTAATGTCCTCCAAGATTGTCGTAGTTGATGATGTATTTTCCAAATTCTACTGTTTGTCTTGCTATAAAAAAAAAACGCAAGACAAATTGCAAATTTCTTTTATACAGTTTGATTTTGTATAGTGGTTTAAAGCCACAAATCGTAGCTAATCATCAAATATGGTAATTCTGCGCTGGTCTGTTTTGTAATCGTTATATTTATAACATGTACTTGTGTATTTTTTAATTAACAAATTTAATGTCCTCCAAGATTGTCGTAGTTGATGATGTATTTTCCAAATTCTACTGTTTGTCTTGCTATAAAAAAAACGCAAGACAAATTGCAAATTTCTTTTATTCAGTTTGATTTTGTATAGTGGTTTAAAGCCACAAATCGTAGCTAATCATCAAATATGGTAATTCTGCTCTGGTCTGTTTTGTAATCGTTATATTTATAACATGTACTTGTGTATTTTTTAATTAACAAATTTAATGTCCTCCAAGATTGTCGTAGTTGATGATGTATTTTCCAAATTCTACTGTTTGTCTTGCTATAAAAAAAAACGCAAGACAAATTGCAAATTACTTTTATACAGTTTGATTTTGTATAGTGGTTTAAAGCCACAAATCGTAGCTAATCATCAAATATGGTAATTCTGCGCTGGTCTGTTTTGTAATCGTTATATTTATAACATGTACTTGTGTATTTTTTAATTAACAAATTTAATGTCCTCCAAGATTGTCGTAGTTGATGATGTATTTTCCAAATTCTACTGTTTGTCTTGCTATAAAAAAAAGCGCAAGACAAATTGCAAATTACTTTTATACAGTTTGATTTTGTATAGTGGTTTAAAGCCACAAATCGTAGCTAATCATCAAATATGGTAATTCTGCGCTGGTCTGTTTTGTAATCGTTATATTTATAACATGTACTTGTGTATTTTTTAATTAACAAATTTAATGTCCTCCAAGATTGTCGTAGTTGATGATGTATTTTCCAAATTCTACTGTTTGTCTTGCTATAAAAAAAAAAAAAAAACGCAAGACAAATTGCAAATTTCTTTTATACAGTTTGATTTTGTATAGTGGTTTAAAGCCACAAATCGTAGCTAATCATCAAATATGGTAATTCTGCGCTGGTCTGTTTTGTAATCGTTATATTTATAACATGTACTTGTGTATTTTTTAATTAACAAATTTAATGTCCTCCAAGATTGTCGTAGTTGATGATGTATTTTCCAAATTCTACTGTTTGTCTTGCTATAAAAAAAAGCGCAAGACAAATTGCAAATTACTTTTATACAGTTTGATTTTGTATAGTGGTTTAAAGCCACAAATCGTAGCTAATCATCAAATATGGTTATTCTGCGCTGGTCTGTTTTGTAATCGTTATATTTATAACATGTACTTGTGTATTTTTTAATTAACAAATTTAATGTTCTCCAAGATTGTCGTAGTTGATGATGTATTTTCCAAATTCTACTGTTTGTCTTGCTATAAAAAAAAGCGCAAGACAAATTGCAAATTACTTTTATACAATTTGATTTTGTATAGTGGTTTAAAGCCACAAATCGTAGCTAATCATCAAATATGGTAATTCTGCGCTGGTGTGTTTTGTAATCGTTATATTTATAACATGTACTTGTGTATTTTTTAATTAGCAAATTTAATGTCCTCCAAGATTGTCGTAGTTGATGATGTATTTTCCAAATTCTGCTGTTTGTCTTGCTATAAAAAAAAAAAACGCAAGACAAATTGCAAATTTCTTTTATACAGTTTGATTATAGTATAGTGGTATAAAGCCACAAATCGTAGCTCATCATGAAATATGGTAATTCTGCGCTGGTGTGTTTTGTAATCGTTATATTTATATGATGTACTTGTGTATTTTTTAATTAACAATTTTAATGTCCTCCAAGATTGTCGTAGTTGATGATGTATTTTCCAAATTCTACAGTTTGTCTAGCTATTGAAAAAAACGCAAGACAAATTGCAAATTACTTTTATATATGTACTTTAATCCAATCATACCGCTCCAAATGTGCTGATCTATTTGTTTTCCTTGCGTATTTACCCATTTCTAAAAAAATAATAGGTTCTATGTTATTTACGGAAAATGAGTTACGCATGCATTAAAAACTGTACCAAAGAGTACGCGCGTACTCTTTAGCTGCGTACTCTTTGACAAACAATGAAATTTTGCTCGGCATTCGTTACAGTAAAGTGTGGCAACTCTCGACGTTTGTGCGCACATGCAGTTTTGAACAAGATATAACAAAGATCGTGATAACGCAATCGTCTTATTAAACTAAAATGCCAGTTTTGCTTAACAGCTTACGGTATTCCATGTAAAATTATAGTGAATTAAGAAACAAATTATATATTTACCTCACACCACTCAGTTGTTGAAAATTGACCAACCGCAATCACGTATAAACATAACCAACTGCAACACATCTGGAAATCATACCGCTCCAAATGTGCTGTGTTGCCAAGTTTACTATTTATCGCTTGCGTACTCTTAAGGTAGGCGCACACCAGTCGGCAGCGGACGGAGCGCAGCGCAAAATAATTCATGCCATGTATTTAAATGAACCATCGCACACTGCTCGTTGATCTGCGCCTACCTTTAAGGTAAGCGCACACCAGTCGGCAGCGGACGGACGGAGCGCAGCGCATTATTTTTTCATCGCACACTCACGATACACTTATTATGGTATAACGGAGAACAGCTTTTGGCTACGTCACTCGTCTGAGATTGTTCAATGCGGCTAGTTGATGCGAGATGGCGCCAAAAGGAGCGCTAGTATTTACACACAATCATTCAAGTAGAGTTTAATATAAATGTTTTTTTTTTTTTTCATTTTGATACATATTCAGCAAATATTTTACATGCGATGTAACCCAAACTCTAAATTAAACATTCTTTATTGATTTTCTGAATTCTGTTTAATATACAAGCACAGAATAGAATGTAAGTATATTACGATGATGAATAGTTATCGTTTGCATCACCATGTAAATCACAACATGATTATTTTCCTCCTTACGTGACATAGGAGTAAAAAACTGACGATGGCTCATTTACCTATTATTTTTTGCTTCAACTTAAAGTTCTAGTTTCTCTATGATGATTCGTGCAGGTCTTTACAGCACAACTCGACATTGTAAAGTAATACAAATTAAAGACACCTGCTAAAAATCTGCCAGCGCATCAGGGTTCGGCAAACAACTTAGACTAACATAATATATGTCTTACTATCGGTACGCATATAGGTCACGGCGCGCATGTGCCGTGACGTCACTCAGATGAGAGCGCAGTAGGAACGCTTTTAAGCAACCTGTCCGTTATACCGTGGATAAGTGTATCGTGCGCACACTATGGGCTGCGCTCCGTGCCAGTAGGTGTGGGATGGTTGATTTAAATACATGGCATGAATTATTTTGCGCTGCGCTCCGTTCCGTCCGCTGCCGACTGATGTGCACTTACCTTTAGAGACCGCGTACTCTTAAGGTAAGCGCACACCAATCGGCAGCGGACGGACGGAGCGCAGCGCATTATTTTTTCAACGCACACTATGGGCTGCGCTTCGTGCCAGTCGGTGTGCGATGGTTGATTTAAATACATGGCATGAAGTATTTTGCGCTTCGCTCCGTTCCGTCCGCTGCCGACTGGTGTGCGCCTACCTTTAGATGCACCTACCATATTTTCATTTAAAGATTGGAAAATCATCACACCATGCACACATACGTATGTTATCTCATAAAGCTTTTCAATATTTGTAGTTTAAATTTCTTTTACATTAAAATTTGCGTAAATAAATTGCATTAAAATAAAAAAATCTGATGAGAGAACATGCGTAAGGATTCTATTCTATTCTAAGAAGTACGGCGGAACACCGACGTATATGTATAATCGGGGGTAACTACTTAAAGCAATCGGAATACATTTTAGTCTCATTGTTTGACGTACAGTTTGGGGTATACCCAATTAACTGAATTAACCCTCAGCAGGTGTTCCACGGAAGTTTTCAAAACAATGAATGACTATTCCCGGAAGTTAGATGCATTTAGTTTACATTAAACAGAAAACATGTTTTTGCCTATGATAAATCTCGTATATACCAAACTAACTTTGCTGGTCCTTTGAAAATTGTTATAACCTTTTAGCTGCCGAAGAAACTCGAATTTTGGGAGAGTCGTAACGCCGGTGGTCCCGGCAACCAGTTGAACACCTCTGGTTGTCGTTATCAAACATTATGGGGAAAAGTGGCGTAGGTGCAGCGCAAAAACCCGTACCTAACCTTCTACATTTACATACATAATCATTTCGATCTACTATTGCGTTTTGCATCGCATTTTCGGTCATAGAAATGGAACGCAAAGAAAGGGTTTTCGCTGATTTAGCCCCTATCGTGTACCACAGAGACAGTCAGACAGGGAGAAAAGGCAGCGTTCTGCGCAGATGAATCTTTTAATTCCTGATGCGTTAACCGCCCGGTTAGTCCGTCGGGTATAAATTGCAATGCAGCAGTTGGAATGCAATTTCCGGCGCCGTCGCGAAATATGTGGAGAGGGGACGTTGGTGCCCTGCGGGGGCTACGGAGGAGTCCAAACCACGTAGAACTTGGACAAGGGAGGCAGGCAGCGTGGCAGCAACGGCGTTCGTTCAGTTACCGAACACCCCCAGAATACTAAAGCGGAAAGTATCCTTCCTGTTAGTAGTTAGCCGGAGGAGTTTTCGAGGGGCCGGAGGTGTGTGGTGTGGTAAGGGTTGCTTGCTACGTTAGAGAAAGATCAGGGTCGGAACTGGGTGAATTCATGAAATTGATGATCTTTACAGAATTTTCGTGCCGTAAGCGGACTTGCCAATGGACACCAGGTCCGCAATGATGACCTCAGCTCTGAGGAAGTCAGTTCGTTCATAATATTAATAATAATGATAAAAAGAAGTGTAGCTTCTCAATACGAAAGATTGATAATGATTTGGCCATTACTCTAATCAGCTACACAGCAAAGTGTGACTCTCCTTATATAAAAGTAGCCTACACGTATAAGAGGTAATTCCTCCGGGATTTCCTGGGAGAGTTTCTCTACCCACACACGGATATGATGTTCCTGAAGTAAATCTGAACAAACAGAATTGAATGCGTTCGGGATTCTGCGATCTCTTTCTCCGCATCCCGCAGAAAACACATTAAGCAAATTAACATAAACAAACATTAAACAAATTCAATTCCTCAAGGCTTGGACTATTCGGGCCAAACCTTGAGAAATTCTCGGATGTATGTATGGATCTCGGATGTATGTATGGATGCATGCATGTGTTATAACCATAGACATAGATAGATCATACAGCCAGCGAAATGTGTTACATTTGAAAGCCGCCATTTTAGTTTTGTCAGGGGTGCCTTTCTAGTAACTTACTATATTTAAGTTGCATCACTGAGGCGTCCCTGGAGGTCAGTCATAAGTTCATAACATAACCTAGCACACACCTAGCATGTCCAACCATTTATTAAACCGTTTTATGTAGTTGAACATACATAAAGATTATAGTGTTTAAAACTAGCCTACTATGCTATGTATCAATCACTTTATGCTTTGTTTGGTTGAAGAACAGAGAAGAATGTTTATCACTATGAATCAGAATTTACTACGTCTGAAAGATATATTTCTTCATATATAGTTACAAACTACGAATTTTGTAGCTTATACTGACGGCACTATGTGAAGAAATGATAAACATATGATGATATCTCATTTAACATGGTTTAAATTTTCGCGGCGTACCAATTGGCGCATGCGCTATTTATATCCAAAGATTGGAACCGCAAACATGACGCACCTATTTTCACTAGAAAAATCTCAGTGGCACACTGACAAAACTAACATGGTGGCGCCCACCATGTCACAGGCGCAAAGGGATGCGCATACGGTCAATGATCCATTTATATGTCTATGATTATAACCTATCTTTTTTATCTTTATACGGGTTGTGATTTAAGACCTTCCCTAACCGCTGCGAACACGGACAGGAAGGCGAACGCTGTCAATTATATTGCGTATATTGCGGTTGGGGTTCCGTCATATACCGCAATTGAATTCAGTGACCGTGTACGCGTTCGCGTTCGTGTTCGTGTTCGCGGCGGTTAGGGAAGGCCTTTATTGTGTGACCTGGTTCTCGCTGATCTATTAATTAGCCTTATTAAGTATTTATTGCTAATTTAGATTCAGTAATTTAATATGTAATTATGAAATTTTTCTCAGTTACTGATGTAACTTACTTGATATAACAGATAACCTTAATTTTCTCCTTGTTTATTTATTTATTTATTTTTATGTTAGACCATCAGCTGAAAAAATCCTGCAAAAAAGAACAACTGCGACTTAGGAATGAGGAACTTAAAACTTTAAAAACACAAACCATTCAAAGGTGTCGGTATCACAGACAGTGCGAGCGGATCGTACACACCGCAAACTTTGAGATAAATTATTGTTATATGTATAAACTCAATCTTAGTTGCATTTTCTTCCGATAAAGAGAAAATCCATGATTATGTACCGCTTGTCTAATATCACTATACTGGGTGACCCACGGCATAGGTATCGGCCTAGTTTTTGCAGTATTTTTGGATTCAGGATGTTATTCTGAATTCAAAAACGTATTGAACGTTAATTTTTATCACCTAGGCAACGCAAAAATATCTTTTTTGTTTGACAATCTAGGTGGCTGTGAATTGATTAAATTAGTCGAGAATTGTCCACTAAACCTTACCTAATTCGATTTTCACAAATAATTTATCACTGGCGCCCTCTAGCACGATTTGTCTTTTCTTTTCGTAATAAGTCATTTTTTTTTCGTTTACCTCACTCTTAAACAACGACTGCTCGACAGAAAACATTTTTCTGGTTACAATGATACCAAATACTTAATATTTTAAAGAAAGTAAAAATGCACAAATATCGGTTTAAATAGGAAGGTCAATAAAAAGTTGTAATAAATCGGGGACATGGGTAGCTATGGATGATTGTCAAACATTTGAATTTGACAGATGTCTGCTCTGGTTATGCCTGCGATTGCATTTATGTTTAATCAGGTGTTCAATAATTGGTCAATTGCAATTATTTATTGGTGTATGTTTTATTTATTGAGTGTTTTATTACAAAAATGCCAGTTATTTTTTTCTCGTGTATTTGATATTTTGAAGAAAATAATAATTCAAAAACATCGGTTTAAATGGATTTATCCATTACGATTTAACAGCAAAACCGAAGAAAAACAAAATAAAAAACACTATATTGAAATCCAACATTTATTTCTACAAATTCAGATGTTCAAAATGCCGTCCATTTTCTCGAATGTATCTGTTTACTCTGGTAGTAAATTGTCGATAAACATTTTGTAAGATTTCGGTGTCATGGCGTCTCTAATGCGAACTTTTAACTCTTCTGTGTTATTTGGCGGATGAATGTTGCCATACACCATTTCTATTTTATAACAGGACAAACAAAAAAGTCCAAGGGAGTGAGATTAGGCGACCTTGCAGGCCACCTAATTGGTCCATTTGTGCCAATCCATCGGTCTGGAAATGTTTGGTCCAAATATTGAGCCACAATCCTTGCATTGTGTGGTGGCGCACCATCTTGTTGGAAAATAGTGTTATTTAATTCTTCTATTGGTAGTTCTGCCAAAGAATTCTGAATTTCATTGTTTAAAAAATTTAAATAACGCTTTGTGGTTAAAGTTCCTTCAAATAAAATAGGTCCAATTATTTTATACCCAATAATCCCCAACCATACATTAACCCGAAATCGGTTTTGAAATTTTCCCTCCCCGAAGTTATGTAAATTTTCTTTAGCCCAATAGCGGTGTTATTTCTGTTAAACATCCCATTATTAGTGAACATCCAATCTTTTAAAATAGTTTTTGGATGGCTGACGACGGTCGAGATAACGGGTGCGATATAATTGTGCTGCCACAACGGGGTTCTTTCGACACTCGCCAAATATCAATAACATATCAAACTAAAATTTACATTTGCGAGAATTCATATCCCAAAATTGCACGCGGGTTTTACTTACCTTCTCATCCCTGGAGTATAAATTTAAGAAAGGCATTTTTCTAATAAAACACTCAGCAAATAAAACATACACCAATAAATGATTGCAATAGACCAATAAATCAAATCGCAGACATAACCACAGCAGAGATCTGTCAAATTCAGATGTTTGAAAATCATCCACAGCTGCCTATGTCCTCGATTTATCACAATTTTTATTGATTGAATTTCCTATTTAAACCCATGTTTTTGCATTTTTACTTTCTTCAAAATATCAAGTATTTGGTATCGTTGTAACCGGAAAAATGTGTTCTGTCCAACTGTCGAAATGACTTACTGCGAAAAGAAAAAATAAATCGTACTAGAGGGCGCCAGTAATAAATTATTTGTGAAAATCGAATTAGGTAAGGTTTACTTGACAATTCTCAATTTAATCAATTCACAGCCACCTAGATTGTTAAACAAAAAAGTTATTTTTGCGTTGCCTTGGTTATAAAAATTGACGATCGACATGTTTTTGAATTCAGCATAACGTCCTGAATCCAAAAATACTGCAAAAACTACATGTTTGCATTTAAAATTCCAAAGATGATATCACTTCCGGAAAAAACGAAAGTCACACTAACATCAGCAATACGTCACAAAATGGCAATTTTTGTCTAATATAACTTCTCCAAATTTCATTCGATTATCTTTATAAATAAAAATATTAAAGGCCGGTACCTATGCCGTGGGTCACCCGGTATGTACGCCAAGATTTAAATTCAAATTTATTTTTACTTTCCGACTAGTACCCTAGAAGGAACGTATTTTCATCGACGGATATTTTTTCGGGATTTCAGCGGATTTCTGGAAATGTATGTAGGTATGTGTGTATGTTTGTGAACAGTCCCAAACGGTACAACGGATTGGGTTAAAATTTTGCATATATATTTAGAATTACCAGGGGGATGAACTGGATTGTTTTTGGTGGCAATCTGACAACTTCAAGTGGCAAATGTTACATGCGTCTTCCGAGGAATTCATCCCATTGAGATCAAACTCATGCCAGCTCATCCTCCAGAGTCCAGAGACGTTTAATATGTATACAAATTTGCGGGATGAACGGTTTAGGCGCTATAAGCGTTTATACAAACAGTTTGACAGAATCCACAGCCTTCGTCGCTATGTTGCAAATTGACAGATTTTAATAAACGTCAGTGCCACTGACATGACATGAAGCACTATTTTATTACAAATGTACATCTACCAAATTTCAAAATGACATCTTCAATAATAACCGAGTTATTCAATTTCAGCCCACAAAACGTAAAAAGAACAAAGTTAAAAAACCTCCAGGTAAAAAAAGGCACGGAAAGATGGAAATCCGATTATTCGATTTAAACATTGATATCGTCTTCCGGTAACCAAATGTATACATACGTACATACGTACACACGTACACACGTACATACGTACACACGTACATACGTGCACACGTACACACGTACACACGTACACACGTACACACGTACATACGTACATACGTACATACGTACCCGCGTACGCATGTATGTATGTATGTATACGCATACACGCATACACGCATACACGCATACACGCATACACGCACACACGCACACACGCACACACGCACACACGCACACACGCACATACGCACATACACACATACACATATATGTACATACATTTTCCAGAAATCATCGCATTCGAATCAGGGGCCTCAAAACGCGTATTTCCGCGGAAATGTCGAAATTCTTTTTCCGTCGATTACAATACTTCTAGGGTACTAGTGTGAAAGTAAAAAAGGTCTGCATAAACAACCTCTACAGCCTAAATTTCAAAGACGTTAGTACTAGAACCCAACAAAGTTCTGACGAAACAGTTGCGTGGAAGACGATGTATATTATGATTATACTTTATTGAGGTTGATATAGCCTAAAGTATAAATAACTGTGGAACTATAATGTACTTTATTTAATATGATGATGATAAATTCGAGTAATTTAACAAAGTCGTTGTTATTTGATGTTATGTGACATGAAAGGTAGAGGTCGTGGGCTAAATTAACCTAAAGGAAATCAGGGCCCATGGCATATTAAAGTCAATTAATCAATAGGAATTACCAATGCTGGTGGTATTTTTGTTATTCAATAAACAACTTTGATTGCCTAAACCAAAGCGAGCACGCACGAGGCTAAGGTATAACGTTACATTAATTATTTACGTTTTCCATTTATGCTACTACGGTCACGTTATTGTATGTTGTTTGGTTTATTTTATCATGGTTATTCCCTATTTTATAGTCGCAGTTAATTGGACTAGTTTCAAAAGTATTCCACAAGTTATTTTTATTAGTTTCCATAAGTCATTTTTATTAATTAAATAATTCCATTAACTATACAGGGTGTAACAGGTTTGAGTGCACAAACATAGAGGTATAATAGATTTTGAGCTACTGAACATAAAGTACTTATAAAAAATTATTCCGTTCTTTACAATAACTAATATATTAAAGGACAAAGTTACGGACTACGAGTATAGTGGTTAACTTCGTGTCATGAAGGCACTGAAGTTTCTTTGAAGATTACATAGCAAGAAAATACAGAAACAACGTAATAAATAACATATGAAATGTATTTCATAAAGATTTTACAGCCTTTTTTGTCAACATCCCTTATGGAATACAAGCGGAGTTTTCTTTCTACTGCTGGCTGTGATATTGGTTCAGAGGTATGCAGGTTATCAATAACTGCTCTAAAATCATTTAAAATTTATTTTCATCGCTGTAGCCATTAACCACATGCGATATTCAAACAATTTTGTGCTTCGATATTTCAGTTATTAAGAAGAATAGAAAAAAATGATATAGAAACTTTGTTATCAGCTAGCCAGAACCTATAATCTTCCAACATTTGCGCACTCAAACCTGTTACACCTTGTATAAAGTTTTGTTCTATTGGTTTTGGAGTACTACTATATTAGTAGTTTTCGAATTGAATATATAAATATCTGGGGTGGACCTTACCCTTCTTTCCGACTACAGCGTTGGCACAACGAAGTGTCTAAACACCTTTGCAATTATGTATTCAATTTTGGAAAACCACAGCCACGCTGGACCCTACCTAACGACATAAAGCCATTTGCCATACAGTCATGTTAGTGGCACGGACAATTACCAAAATCTGACAAGTACCTAGTGCAAGAAATTCAACCTAGCCTAGTCAAATGAGGAAATAAATTGAAAAATAAAACGAAAACTATGAGAAGTCTATCTATTTTTTTGAAAACTACCAATTATTACTCAACGAGGGATTTTTTTACTATTTTTCCCAGAACGTACATAAACCACCCTCTCTCCTGGTGTCCGCTTGACGTTGAGTTTCGTGACACCCTGTATGTACATAAGTAGTTATTGGGATCCTTTGGCTGACCTCATTTGACCCCTTGTTTGACCTTGAAGCAGTCTATAAGCGGGTTTCTCGTGGTTTTAGCGATTCCCAATCGGTTTTAGAATGCTTCTAGCGGTTCCAAACCTGTTTTAGAACGGTTCTAGCGCTTCCAAATCAGTTTTAGAGCTGTTTTAGCGGTTCCAAATCGGTTTTTAGTGGTTCCAAACCAGTTTTAGAGCGGTTTGTGTTGTTCAACATCGGTTGTTAGAGCGGTTATAGTGGTTCCAAATCGGTTTTAGCGGTTCCAAACCGGTTCAAGGTCAACCAAGGGATCCCAATAACTACTTACATATTTATGTACATATTTTCACTGAGTATGAGCAGGTATCAATTTGGTCAAAATCGGATGAATTCCTAAGAAAAAATCCATTTCACATTTACCATTGCCGGTTGTCACATTGTACCCAAAAAGCAATCCTGTTCGTACCCACATACATTCGGTTTGGCCGCCTTCTGGAGCAAGCAAACCACCAAGGCAAAATTGTGTACACATAAACAAAAAAAAAGAAGAATGAATGTATTACAGCTTTTATGTAGTTATATAAAATCACATTTTGTATCGTAGATAGAATATCACAATGAATGAAGTCCAAGGCATGTATAATTTAGCGTAACGAAAAAAGAAAGTTACCGCATTACGAATAATAAGCGACATCCAAAATTATACGGCGATTACATTCATCGCGTTCGAAACCGGCAATTAATAAATTATCGACAGTCGAGCGCGCGCGCGTCTCCAAAACAACTCCCGCCGTTTCGCGTCTCGACGAACGTATCACCGCGCATAGAAATCGCGCACCCGATCGAAGCGCGGCCGACACAGTGGCGCCTTCGCGCGGTCGCATCTCAAAACACGGCGCATTGCGCCCGATCTTCAACCCAGACGCCGGCAGTCGCGCGAAAGCCACGAGACAGTGCGGGTGTTACAACCGGTCTCACGTCAAACGCACCTGTTCCCAAAATATTAAATCAACCCCTAATACATACCCCCACTCTCTGTCTATTGCAAAATCGGAAATCACCGATAGGCAACGGCATAAATTAAATATTGCCTGCGCGGTGTATTTTGAACGCATCAATAGTGGTTTGTTAGTTGGTGTTTGTTTTGTGTCCTGTCACATTTTGGTACCAGTGACGATGTACTAGTGCCCGGCTTACTGTGATTGTTTTCACGACTTGTGTATAAGCGATGGCTACTTGATTTTTGCTCGTTCGACTAAACCGCACGCTAAAAAGGATAACATAAACGTGCGAAACAGTGTGACCCAGTGATCGTTTTTATTTGGTGTTTAAGTTCGCCTTTTGAGTTTAGTTCTAAGTTTTTTTCTCTGTGACTTCAATCCTTTCGAGATGGATGTCCTACCAAGTGGTAACATCTTTAGAGAGATCCAGGTGATCCACGACACCGGCTACTTTTCCGCGCCTTCGTCCTTAGAGGATCGCTGGCAACAGGTAATTTTCAATTGTTTATTCGAGAGAGAAAGAGATACAGAGAGGAATCTGTGTTATAGATAAGGCTGATAGCCAAACAAAACATTACGCAACTGCTGGATATAGCACACATAACTCACGTGGAATTTTTTTCTTACCATACGCTTTCTACTATTATTCAAATTGAAACCGGTTTGCGGGACGTGGTTCAGACGAATATATATCTATACATATATATGCACCATCCACGTGGGTTTTTAAACACTCTATCCATCTCTTTCTATGTTTCCTAAGAGGATTAACTTTTCTTTAAGACATAAGTACTCTTTTACCATTTCACACAGAAAATGTTTACAGATAATTGGGTGAACATTCTCGTCTATAGGTATTTTTAATCATTGGGTCACTGTCTCATGGGCTCGAGAAGAAAGTTGCTCAACACTACAGCTTTCTCGAGATCATTGCCCAAATCGGTACGACCTTTTTTTCATTTCTTCATGTATGGTCATTTTGTGTATCTCAGGTGATCCTACGAGTATAAAGATGCCTTTGCCCTTCTTGCACTTGACTGCCATTTAGGAATTTCAAGATAATAATGTTCTTCTAAGGGCTCATCTATATCTAAGAATGCGGATAGAGATTATTTGTTATCTTAGATAATAAATTTGTATTGTTCTCTTTGTTTTTGCTTGCTACAAGAGTATTAACTTTAAAACAGAACTGACACAATATCAATATCAGTGGTTCTCAATTTGTAATACGAAACTTGGCGGTTACGCAAGACTTCAATATCACGTTACAGTTAACGATGCACAGGTACATGGAATTGATATAACTTGAGTAAGCGGGTCGGTGATATTTTTAAATTAGTAATATTTTGAGATTATTTACGATAAGATAACGGCGCAATTATGTAAAGTTAACCGCCGACATTTTTGTTAAATTTAAACCGTGCGAAAATAGATTTGTATGTCTTATCCAGGTTTTATTTTATGGAAATGGTGTAAATTTGTCTGTATCATTACAATCTGGCATTTAAAATCGCAAACCAAACGCATGAATGTGTGTAGGAGGTCAAAATGGCGGGAACCACCACGACTCCCTAACATGGGTAGCATTTTGGCCGAGCGCGGTTTAAGGGCTTTAATTACTGGTCAAAATTCTAATTCATCAAATCTCTTCCAATTTATTCGAAGGCAAAACTAACTGGGTTCTTTTTCTTGAACCTTGTGAACACATTTTCTGACTACTAACTGACGCGTTTAAGTATTTAACATTTAATAAGGGCTGATAAAGCAAGACTACTCAAATGAAACGAAACACTTATCAAAACAATAACATCTATTAACAATAATAATCAACAATCCCGTTTGATAGGTTACATAAAAATGAATGAAGCTTTGAACATATTGACGTTTAA
The DNA here is from genome assembly GCA_963971325.1 of Aphodius granarius. Taxonomy (NCBI): domain Eukaryota; kingdom Metazoa; phylum Arthropoda; class Insecta; order Coleoptera; family Scarabaeidae; genus Aphodius; species Aphodius granarius. The sequence goes on from OZ020221.1 coordinate 30,507,058, forward strand.
ATTAAACCTAGGAGTTGATTTAGACAGACACACTTTTAGCAGAAATATGAATAATTTAATTTACAATGAAATGCGAGACGAGTTGAAAAGACTTACCAGGGATAAGCTTAAACGCCTAAGAACGCTCCACAAAACGTGTACTTTACATGACGGTGGTTGAAATGAGAAGAGCGAGATCTGTTCGTTTGCATCCCTCGACCCCAAAGGAAGCCGGAAGTATTTCTTCTTAGCCAATGACAACTCTTCAATTTTAAACTTATAACACGCTTTCAAATCCTAAACCAGATGTTCAACCCTAGCAAAAACCTTTGACATTCCCGAATGTTCTTACAAATATCTCGCTTAATTTGATCATATCTTAATAAATAAATAATGGGTTTCCGACCCATTACATGTGAATTTACAATCGTGACCACAATTTTACATACATACATACGCGTTACATTTTTGCATTTATATAAAACTACCACTTTGTAGTCTACTACCACAGTCACTACTTGCTTAGTGTCTATACACTATTTTTAAGGGTATTGACTACGATTATTAACTTCAGTCAACCTGTTTGCTTATTTGTATAATTTCTGTGTATACAAATAAACATTTAAAAAATTTTTATTTACTTTCCGACTAGTACCCTAGGTATTGTAATCGGCGGAAAAAAAATTTAGAGATTTCAGTGGAAATACGTGTTGTGGGGGCCCCTGAATCGATTACAATGATTTCTGGAAAATGTATGTATGTATGTGGGTACGTAATTAATTACGTATGTATGTATGTCTGTGAACACGATTGCGCCCAAACGGAACAACGGATCGGGCTGAAATTTCGTACACATATTTAGATTACCAAGGGACGAACTGGATTGTTTTTGGTCACAATCTGACAATCGGAAAGTAGGGTTAGGCTCGCCCTAATTATGCTACTAAATTAGTAGTATTAATTAACTGTTTTCTATTACAACTTAATTGTTTTCGCGGTGTGGTTTATAAATAATAAACCTGCTACAAACTTACGTAACTGTATTATGTTTTATCTATGACTGTATAAGCCGTTATTGGCTTTTTTTGGTTTCATAATACGCACGGTTCCGTTCTTTCATATCCCGAGGTCAAATTACAGGAAAATGGCAAAAATAGCACACTGCAAATCCTCATTTTCTATGATCAATGGGCATAGTCATAAAAGGGGGTGTATTTCGCTTGCGAGTATGTAATAACCCTGCTCCTGATGACGCGACGGTCCAATTTCGCGTACATCTGTTTCGTGCCACTAGTTTTTGAGCCTAGAGCACCTGCTGTTGCATTTTTTGCGCTATTGTTATGTAGGTGAATGACACGTAACCTCACCATCCGCTATTTACTGTACCTGTCTCACTTCAGGCAACCTTCTTCTTTCCCCCGCCTGCGACTACCAGACGAAGGAACGGTTAAATGTCGTTATAATACATCTTTAACGGTAAGTTGAGATGATTGAAAGCGAATTTTTACTGCGTCACGTCTGGAGTGTTACGATCGTGTTACAATGATATAGTTTTTTTTTAGTTCATCTTAACACAATGTCGATTTGAGGAGATTTATTTCTTATATAATTCTTATCTTTAGCACTAGGGTTTTATATATTGCAGAAATGTCATGTTTTAATAGATTTCAACATAAATCCTAAAATTATATGAACTTTTGCACCACAGGCAGTGTTGTAAACAAACCAGAATACTATGACAAAAGTCTTATTCAGATGCTGTAGCTCTGGATTTATTGTATTATTTCAATAAATAGTGTTGTAGATGGTTGTGAGGAGGGAAACCTAATGTGTCAACAAGGTAATCGAACACATAGGCGGGTTTATCATGTTAGTCAAAATATATATTTCAGTGGGTTAGTTCCGCTGTAAATTCATGTATTTGCGTAGGGTGTAAAGTTTCTGAATGTAATGCTTTAGTGGCATATAATTTTCAGTAGCACTCCCCTGCAGTGCGTACCGTTTTTGCACTTTTAAATAGACGCTTTAAATAGTAAGCTTAAGTGGTATTCGAGTGGTGATGTTGTTTGCTGTGCGGTAGGTCGACCAACCAACTTAAAGAATGGATTTGATAAGCTTACGAGATAACATTAAATGCATTCGAGTGTCTCCATCAAAAATCCAAGATAAGCGTTTGTTGTAAAGTTATGTGTACCTATGTCCACTTGACATTTGTAAGAAAGAAAAAAAACCATTGCTATCTTAATAATAAGATAATGCTTTAATCAACCGACTAATATTAGTCCTAACATTCGTGTAAATCGATTTGTTTCGTACCGCAATCATTTCGGTCTAGCCAAACATGCCGTAGGTCGCAAAGTTTGTAATTTCGGTACTAGAACAGCGCAATAAACGGTCTCATTTCCCATTCACGGATATTATTTGAACCCCCAATCGTTTGTAGTTCAATCAACTAACTACTATGGCGCTGTTATTGCCGCTGAATACCCGAGTAATTGAACTCAGCGGGTGCTATTTTTATATTAAATTTATATCGATTGCCGCGTGCGCTATGCGGGTACTAACCAATTCAATACGGATTTTATCGTTATTTCGGTTTTACAGCACGTTTTTATCGATGTACTTAAACCATTTTACACGTGGTCAATTCGCGGAAATACGGCGGGGTTTGTTTTTTTATGTTTAAGTTGGGTTCGATTTGAACTGTCAAAATCTAATTTCGATTTCAATCAACGCGATTCGTTTTCCAGCGAGGTTATTGGGATACTTAATTGCGTTTTTAATTGAGTTGAGGATTTAGAACATTTTAAGTGATATTTAGATGAATGTTTTCTATGAGGGAAAAGCAAATGTAAGTTGTCGTAGATGGCATTTATAGTATGTGGCATATTATTATAATTATTATTTTTCTACTTTGCATTCACAATGCACACATTGTAACACTGTTTTTAGTAACTTTTTTCTAAGATTGGTGACATTGATATCAAATCAATGTCAAACGAAAATACACATAACCACAAAAGTAAGCACAAACTGATTTTTTAGAATCGCACAAACTGCGAAGTATGTATATTTTTATACATATTTAAACATACGTGTTGCATCCTAGGTTTCGTACTACTAGTATATGATGGTATATAATAATTATCAATAATTACTTTTTCACAGATATTTGAATTTAAGTGACAGATGACAGTGGTACCAACGGTTGCACCCATAAATACTCTAGATTGGAATTTTACCTAATATACTTCTAAATTTTTATAAAATTAATGGCGCAAAGTAGAAAAAATAGTATATTACACTCGTTTTATAAGACATATTGGCGCATTCGTTCATTTGGGGCACTCGTCGCTAGCGCTCCTCGTGCCCCAAAGAACTCATGCACCAATTTGACGTCTTATAAAACTTGTATAATAATATACTATTAGGTATGTATTGAAATGTTGATTTGCGAACTGTCAAACGTTGACGGTTGGTGACGTCATAAGGCTTAACTTGAAAGCGATCGTGATATTGAAGGCCACCTTATAAAATCTCTGCCGTAACTCGTACCATATTTTTATGTATCGGTATTTTTAGGTTCGGATGATAATAAAGTTATTTTAGGTACCACGCCAGTTTGCGTATACATACAGAGGCCGACGGCGTTCCACTTTTCTCAACCGGAATGTCGTATTTACTTCGATGTTATAAATAAAAGCCTTACTTCCTGACATGTTATGTACATATTTTGTTTTGTTTTTCATCGGATTCCCGTTGTTATGAGTTTTAATGATCGTAACTTCAAACGTTATCTCATTCCTTCACAATCATAATTCGTAATATCTAATAATTACTCATAATAAATGTCAATATCATTGCACTCATTAACTGATAGCAAGAATTATACATTTGGAATATCCGTTGCGCAATAGCAGTGTCTAGGTTATGTTTGGAACACTTTTTTATTTCGGTATTTCGATAACGGTTAGTTAGAAACAACCGGAGCGCATCTCTGTAAACAAACATTACATAAAAGTAACGGTCAACTGCTCTCTATCTATTCATTTTCTATTTCATTCAACCTAACCTAAATTAGAGGCTATGCTGGGTTATGCTGCGCAACCACTTGTCAATCGGACGCTGCCTGCTACGGGAATCGAGACCAATTAGTAAAAAGGTATTCGCCTCGTTGGGTAATTTAATTTACAGGCAATAAATCAGATTGTATGGCCGCGACAGCGTTAATTTATGGATTAATATCACAAGACGCGGTGTGATTTGTTGGACTTATAACATCGTGCCCATCGTCCGTAATTGTGGATATAAATTTATTATTTTTCTCAAACTGTTCGTCTCTTGCTACAGTTGATTGCTGTAGTTTTTCGAATTGAATGCTGAAAAGAGTTGGCAATTCTAGAGTATATAATGAAGGCAAAGATTAAATACAAGATGTGTCGCTAGACAAGGAACTACCGATCCGAGAGTGAGATAGATTTGGACAATAATTTAAAGAGACCACGATTTTGATTGGTTCCCAGGGCAGTCCTACATAACCTCTTTGATCAGACGAGCTGTCACGTTTGTTTACTTGCATAAGTTAGTTTAAAGGTCTGCCGCCATGTTGGCCAATAACACTAGTCAACAGTCAAAATGTACATTGGATGCGACTATTTTTTTTACATATACTAAGGCCCTCTAAACTCAAAAATCGCATAAAAAAATTTTTAATGGATACGTTTTCGAGTTACAATTTTTTTTTCTTTTTTTTGTTTTTTTGCGGAGGTAGTTCGACTATTTGGAGCATATCTCGAGTTCGGAACGTCCAATCTGGTCGCCCGGCACATAAAATTGAAGCTAATTGTATCACCAACAATTGTCACTCATATCGTTTTTCAATCGCTTCAGTAGTTTTAGCGCAATAGGCCTCGATATTATAAAAATTTGGCCAAAATGAAAATGGAACATTTACTCTATCACCTGTGAAAAGTAGAAATCGTGGAAATATAGTTAGTTTAATATTTTTTACGTAGAGTTTGAACTTTTACGAAGAGAACAAGGTATTTACGATTAAAATCTATGCAAAAATAGCGAAGTTATGGTCATTTAAGATTGATAGGTACCAAACTACCAAAATTCTACTTTTTCTCTGTTTACAAGTTTAATTCATTGTGCTTAGTTTTAATGTGATGTTTTCAATATAAAGGAGATTAGAAGTGAGTTTGATTGCTGCTTCGCCTTATATTCTTGTCGAAATCTGTTTTTCTTATGAGGAACCAGATATAGTTGCCCATCATTTTTTCAATCCAAAATCCCTGGTAGCGCCGCTCAATAGTCTTCACTTCCTAGTGAAACCTCTCACCATGCTCGTCACTGACGTCACCAAGATTCTCAGGATGTTTTCTTCTCAACTGCTAGCTCCAGGTGTATACCGTATCCCATGTGCTTGTTGCAGTGTCTACATTGATGAGATGAAGCGCTCTGTCAGCGTTGGGGTTTCAGAACATGAATGTTGTACAAGGCTGCGCCAGGTCACCAGTTCAGCGCATGCTGAGCACAGACACAACAATTCTTCTCGACCAAACAAAAATCATCTCCCGGGAATCACGTTATTATCCTCGTAGAATCCGTGAAGTGATCGAAATCTTTAAAGATCCCTCCAATCTCAATCGAGATGACGATTGGCATTTGCATCATAGCTGGAAACCACTTTTACGACCACCACAGCCAATCACAGCTACCCCAAACCGCCCTCCCAACCAATAGTTGTTTGACTACCTGCGCCAGGTACATATAACATCGATCGAAACACGGTACTGACATATCTGAATATCATTTTTTGGTGAGATACGCCACTACGTGTTTTGAGCGTCGATAAATACCCTCACCCTTCCACACACGTTCATTCTCTCCGTCCTGAAGATGCCTCTTGCAACAGAGTGCGAAACCTTGACTAAAAGATGCGCATCTTGGTGCAAATCACGTGACGTACTCGTCTTCCGAATGGATCCGACCTCTACCATGCATTTAAACTGCTATAAATGACGAAAAATAAAAAATAGAGAAAAGGCCGAATTTTGGTAGTTTCGTACCCATTGGTCATAATTGATCATAACTTCGGTACTTTTTCATAGATTTTCATCGTAAATACCTTGTTCTCTTCGTAAAAGGGCAAACTCTACGTAAAAAATAAGAAACTGAGCATATTTTTACTATTTCTACCTTTCCCTGGCGGTTAAATGAATGTTCGATTTTCATTTATACTAAAAAAAATCAAGTTATGGTGAATTGCACTGAAACCACTGAAGCGATTGTAAAACAATATTAATAACATTTATTGGTGATTCAATTGGCTTTAATTTGATGTACCGAACGACAAGATTTGATGTTCCAAACTCGAGATATGCTCCAAATAGTCGAACTACCTCCAAAAAAATTAACAAAAAAAAGAAAAATTCATAACTCGAAAACGTATCCATTCAAAAAATTTTTAATGCGATTTTTGAGTTTAGCGGGCCATGGTATCTAAGAAAAAAATAGTGGCATCTAATGTACATTTTTTTTTATTATTTTGTTGACTAGTGTAATTTAAAGGGCTACTGCGTTAAAGGTCATTGAAGCGGGTATCCATACATCAAAGAAGCCGCCTGAAGCGACGTACCTTGTTGTATTTAATCTTTGATGAAGGCGTTACCACAGAAGAGTGTTACTAAAATACAAAGTCTAGTATCTTATTTCGGGTTATGATAAACCTATCAATAATTTTGCACAAGACTGTACATCCATACACAGTGTTTACATCATACATTTAATTAAGATCATGATTCAGGAATTTACATAAGAGCGTCGTACATCAATCACCTGTTGCGACACGACAATTATCTCATCTAACCTCCAAGCAGGTCAATTGTTCGCCTTACGAGGTTATGTCACCAGGAATGCAACAAACAAGTCGTTACGACGACGACAGAGCACGATGGTGTGATTTTCTCTCTCTGGGCTATTTTTTTTTAAATGGACACTTTGCGAGAATGGTGAACAAATATTAAGAAGTGAGGTTATGTGTGTAGGTACATGTTTTCAGACCGTATAGATCGGTTACTAACGGTGGAAGGCTACTGCGTTCATTATGCAACTGTTTGCCGAGATCGCGGCGTTTCTTATGCTAATGAACTTGTTAGTTCTTGGTTCGTTTGTTTCGATTTTCTTGAAGAACATGGTGATAATTGTCGTAAGGAATATTGATTTTGAGCTATCTTATGTATGTATGGTGCTGTTTTATGCTGCATGACCCTGTATGCAGTTTTATGAACCTCACCATTAAGTTAAGTAATGCATCATGTGGAGTATCATAAGTTGATCCCCCAAAAATGCAGAGATTTTTGGTCAGTTTTATTTTTGGTCACAGTATTTCCCACACATTCTTTAACGGAACTTAAATCAACAAGATAAACTCAATCAAATCAACGATAAAAATACATACATCTAGTAGGTAGGTACCCTAATTTTTGGAGTTGTACCTATAATCCTATAATCCTGTATCTACAAAAATAATAAATTGTCACGTTTATTTAGAGTGGCTTAAGTCTTGCGTGATTACGATTTTAGAAATGTTACTACATGTACAACTTGTTGACAAAATGTGCTTTAGTACAATAAACCTTATCCACACTAATGCGAAGATAAGCAAAGTTGTCGCGTTTTCACACATTCCAATTTATTACTCAGCAATGTTTTGTGTTTATTTAAAGTCGTCATCTGTTCACAAAATTCCACTGTTTTAGAAATGCTCACGTTGTAAACTTGAAACAATCAAAAGACGCTTGCGATTGTGAAATGTGACTCAAGCGCATTCGTGCATATCAATAATATGCAGAACTTGCAACAGTAGTAATTTGTTATCAAATTTGAAAATTGGCCAAAAAATTTCAGCGTATTATAACGACTTCTTTTGGCTTTGTGCACTACGAAAGTGGAGGATATCGCTTTTATTATGTGGCCGGATGAACCGGCCACATCCTGTGCACTTCGTTAGTAGTAAATTTTGCTCGTTATTCTGTCCACTACTGTTCCTATGGTTGACAATGCACGCAAGCGTGTCATGCGAGGGTCAATTTCTTCATTACCGACCTAACAATGCGCCATTAAATTGACGGTTAAGAGCTCTTCTGCTGACGTTCAAGAAAGATACTGCTTTGATTAATGATGCACTTTGTTTGTGATCTAACCATCAATGTGATGGTTGCGATGACATACGATTTAAAAATAAATGTTGAATAACCCATCCTGTAATTCTGACATGAAAAGAATGTGTAAGTTGGTATGTATGTATGTACTTTAATGTTATACTGTATAAGTTGATCTGAGGTATTACGTAATCATTTACTGATAAATTGTGTCCTTTATAGCGGATGCTCTAAGAAATTATGCAATAACCAAGGTTTGAAATTTTCGTTTTTGTGGTTCTAATTTCCTGTAAGTTTAGAGATATCCCGCGTGACGTCTTTAAAAAGAGGAAAATGTACAAGTAGTATCACAATATTATGTAATTAAACCAAAAATAATGCGAATAATAAATTTAATCTTTAAGCATGAAGTAAAAATAGTTCTTCAATAATAATAATAATTCTTCATGTTTTTACATTTTCTAACTCCACAATCGTAGAGCTTCTTGAAAAGTATCTTTACCTACAACGTTGACAAGTACGCAATTTAAAAACATCATTTATAACGTCGATTAATAAACTTCATCGTTGTTCTGGGAGGAACTGTCAAGGACAAGTGAAGACAGGATCGTGCTCCTGGTCTTACTTCTGAAGAACGAGGTGGACAAGGACCATCCTTCATCTGGTAAGGGAGACGTGCACTTTTTTTCCTTTTAGTTAGCGTTATCCAGGACAAACGCATACGCCTTCAAAAAACAGTTGATTTATGGCCGATTTTTCGGCATCGAACCCAACCCGCCAGCTGTAGCCGTTGGCTTTGTTGTGTCATTTGTTTCGTTTCTCCCCCTTCCACTCTCCACTCGTGTCGACCGGACTGCGTGTTTTTAACGTTGAGTCCGGACCATCAATATCCAGGATTACTTTCGATTTTTCCCGGAGTCCTCGGTACTATAGGAAACAGTTTAAGTTGATTGGAATTCGACACGTACGATTGGGTGAAAAATAGAAGGGGGAATTGCTTGCCATACGTCGGGAATTGTAGGTTAAAACAAAGAAAAAAAGGGGCAGCGAAATAAACATTTCTCGGTGTTCTACGGAATCTGCTAGACTTGAATTAGTTCCGTCTAACTGTACTACGAAATTGTATAGCTGATGAAGAATTAATTAGATAAATTCCCGAGATGTTAATCTAAGTTGGCGTACAAATTCCGGTGGAAACAATTGCTGTAATAACGGTATTATGAGTGAATATTTCATTTAAGTTTACTCTCGTTTCTTTTTGCTTGCTTTGTTTCAACAGTTTTTTCTAAATGAATGTAATGAATAAATAATGTTTATCTACCTATACTAATTACGAACTTTCAAGTGTAGGGCGCGTTCAGCGGAATCGCCCATTTTCGCCGACATTTGCGATCGAGTAGCTGCAAAATTGGGCTTTTCGATATTACTTTTGACGCTCGAATTGAAAAAAGGACACAATTCCGCGTGGACTGCGCGATATTTTGTAAATTAAATGCGTCAATTTAGAAAAAAAAATCACGTTTTTGCACCTCTTCGGGTGAAGGCGAACCTCGAGAAAATGTCACGTGACGTCTAGAAATTCCGACAAGCGGATCGATGAACGTCAAAAATTTACTTTTTTTATCCGTTCCTGCCGACCTTATAAAAGCCGCTCGCTCTCATGTCTTACGATAAGATCCCTCTAAATACCCTTCGCAAAGAGTTTTGAGCAAAAAAACGGCCTTAAAAACAATTTTCGATCCAAAAAATCGATTTTTGTCGACCCGTGTTTTGCTGCTATTACCACAGTAACGTCAAACCCGAAACGCCCCCTGCCGGACATTCGTAACAACAGTAACAGATAGCAGATAACCTAAAATGTATCCTAAAATGTCCATATTGCGAATGTGGACAGGTGGGAAGCCTTAACCACATATTTCTAGAATGCCCAATAACTAAAATCGAAAAATTTGACATATACACAGAGCTAGTACATGTTTCTAAATGAAATTACAAACCTGACGTAACAAACGTTGACTCATAAAACTTCATGAAACACACTGACGCACATAAAAATAATAGTCTGTTATTAATTAAGGGAATAATATTGTTGTAATGCCTCGTTCAGATTGCAATAAATAAAAACGCAGATGAGTATAATTGGTTCATATCGTTCATTCATAAACACACTAGATCTTTTACTAGCATCAAGATTAAAAACTATCTGTGACGTAAAATAACCTTGACTTGCCAATTGGTTATAATTGCTTTTGCGAACATTCCCGTGGGTTGCCAGTAGGCACAAACATTAGCTTTACCATCTTAAAACCCGAACAAAAGTACAACTGCATAACAGAGTTGATAATCACCCACAAGGAACTGGTGCAGTAAAAGGAAACTAAAAATAAACGAGGACTAAATTAAATTTCCCCACTAAAGTGACAGCTTCTGCTTCAAACTTGGCAGTGAGATGCCATCGCCGGCGTGATGCAGTTTATGAATGAAATTAGACTATCGTACAACGCGAAGGTCGGCACCGGCTAAATTATAAATGACTCACCGGGAATGTCGCGAACAGTTTTCTCTTTCCTCGCAAGTTTAACAAATCGATATTTGCTTATATTATACTACGCTGAAATACTGTTATCCTAAATATTTCGTAGAAATTGAAGATATTACAGTGTCTTTAATAATAAAATAATCGTAAAAGGTACAAACCTTATTATGTGTTTCAGCGAAGAAATAATGGTTTTACAATTGCCATGTAAATTAACTAGCACCATTGTACCTAGTTGTTTAAACAGTTAACTCATACGTGCTAAAATTTCAACATTCAAGAACAACAGGACTGGAATGAATATGCGCATATAATTATCAGGTGGAAATTGTAAAGTTAAAATTATGCCTTACAAACTAGGACTTATTTTCATTCATTATCGTCGGTTTTACATTAATTAAACATTTTCAATTCTAAATTAAACGTTATTATCAAGAATTACTAAACATAGAATAATTATTATTCACTATTCCGCAATCTTCTCTATTACTCCGTGGTTAGTTTGTGATTCATAACCATTGTCGTCGTCAGAATTCTTTGTCATATATTGCGAATATTTAATTATTCCTACAAATGTGAGCATAGTTTTTCCGAAGAGCAGCAATTATGATACATTTATGGGGAAGGAAATGCGTAATTGCTTTGAAGATTAATAAAGTAATAAAACAGTTTTTATTGTACTGTTTATACAGAGTAAATCTCGTATTATAGCCCTGTTAATATCCCTTGTAAATGTGCATATTATAATATAGCCATTAATTTCTATTGCTATAATAATTCATAATCCGTTTTGTCATGTATAAAATTAAATTTAGTTTTTACCTTTATTTCTATTTATGTTATTTATTTAATGTTTGTCAATGGTGTATGTTGCACTAAAAAGTAAAAGCCTACTATTTCGCGTGTAGGGGAGAGGGGGCAATTTTGAACAGTAAAACGCATACATGTTGTTTAATAACACATTTTGCAGTTAGATACGATCAATTTTCATTCATGTCTAGAATTTTTTTATTTAGTGTGTCCAGGAAAGTCCGCACCATATGGGAAAAACTTTTATTATCCATTTCTCAGAAAATTTTATTCTTTATGAAAGTTGGCGGTAGATCTAAAATCAAGAATACCATCATATCTTGAAAATATCGCACCATGTACCGGGTGTTTAAAAAAAAGTGAAACGCGCATAAGAGTAAATTACCTGAAATATTAATATTATCAAAAAATTTTATTCGGGAATGTTGCTTAGAATTAATAATTACGCTCAGATTTGAAATCACAGCCACCTACGACAGAAATTTTTTTTTGCTCTTCTTTTTTAAATTTTCACTATTTGAGAAGGGTTTTGTAGCGGCTAGTGACTTAAAATGATTCTTCTTAAACTGTTTCTTAGATATTTGTTCAAATTTCCTATAATACTCGCCATTTCGACAGCGTTTCCAGTGCTTCTTTAAAATCATAACAAAAATTACCGTTTTCTTGGTGCGCTTATGATTTTTCACCCAGTAAATATCAAAATACCATGCGATACACAGGTAAATCATAAAAATTTGAATTAATTAAGAAATGCATGGAGTATACACACTAATAAAATAATTTAATGACGCTGCTGTTTACCTTTTGGATTCGTCATTTTTTTGTCATTTTTTTTGTGTTCACAAATACGTGAACAGCTGGTAAATTTGTGTTATCAGCACACCCACAATCACCAATCATAAGTCAAAGGAAACTATTTTACTTACCTGTGTTGCGTATTGCATGACATTTTGATATTTACTGGGTGAAAAATCATAAATGCACCAAGAAAAAGGTAATTTTTGCAATGATTTTAAAGATGCGCTGGAAACGCTATCAAAATAGCGAGTATTATAGGAAATTTGAACAAATATCTAAGAAACCGTTTAAGGAGAATCATCTCAAATCGCTAGCAGATACAAAATTGTTCTCAATAGTGTTTTATAATTACCCAAAAATTCTATATATTATATTAGTCGGGCAAAAAATCAAATCTGTTATTTAATTTATATAGTTTGGTCATACCTTAGCCATGTTTTTTCCATTTTATGAAAAAAATTGTAATTATTGTAATTATAACTATTGTAATAAATGTATGATTTATTACTGGTCTCCCCAAATCAAAGTCCCGATACGCTGGAAAGTTTGTGTGAATATTCCTCTTAGCACATGAACATGAAATAATACAAGAAACGTTCGAGTTTTGCTTCTTCATATTTTTTCGAGAAAGATCCACTCGTCAGGAACATTTTGTTCAGTGCTCTAAAAGTATATTTTCGCGGAATAAAATGTCGATATAAATACTGCATTATTGACATTTTTCTCAAAATCTTCATTAGTAGGTACATGCATCGGTTAAGAATATCACAAAATAACTACTTCCAGGAAACCATCTATTGGTCAGCTCCGGTATTCGCCTCCATCGTTTGAGAGCTACACAAACATGTGAATAGCGTAACGTCCATTCACATCGGCCGGAGGAATTTCCGTAACAGTTACAATCACGATTGCCGGGAAAAACTCGGTTCTCCTTTCTCGTACACACACACAGTGAGACTCATACACCGGTATCCCGGTGAACGAAGGTATAAATCGGAAACGGCACGAATTTGGTCGGCCGCTTTCCTCCATCAAAGTTTATGCCTCTGCCTGTAGAGCAGCCGCTTTATCGTCGGCCACAGTTATGTCCCAGTTCGGCCATGTACACTAGAAAGGTCAACGTTACCCGCCATACTCCGCTAACTTTACTACTTTATTCGCTACGTAATCGAATTTGAACTGTTCCAGTGCGTACGTACCTTGAACGTTCTAATATTATTTTAAAGGGGCGTAAACACTGACCGCGTTACAAAATCGAGTGACACTTTGGTAGGAGAGGGGAAACTAGAAGTAACTTCGTTAAGGGTAGAGTGGGCCACCCCTGCGAAACTGTGCCATTGGGAAAAGCGGGGGAAGGCTCGGGGTGTATTAGAAGACATAAATTGATCGTAACGCAGCCCGGTGCGGAGGGTTCTAGATGAGATGCACGTGGAAGTTTCTCCATTCTGTTTGATTTTCCTTTGTTCCAGAAATTATGTGTACTTTAACCTATATAAGTGTAATGGGTCGGAAACCCATTATTTATTTATTAAGATATGATCAAATTAAGCGAGATATTTGTAAAATATTCGGGAATGTCCAAGGTTTTTGCTAGAGTTGAACATCTGGTTTAGAATTTGACCGCGTGTTATAAGTTTAAAATTGAAGAGTTGTCATTGGCTAAGAAGAAATGCTTCCGGCTTCCTTTGGGGTCGAGGGATGCAAACGAACAGATCTCGCTCTTCTCATTTCAACCACCGTCATGTAAAGTACACGTTTTTGTGGAGCGTTCTTAGGCGCTTAAGTTTATCTCTGGTAAGTCTTTTCAACTCGTCTCGCATTTCATTGTAAATTAAATTATTCATATTTCTGCTAAAAGTGTGTCTGTCTAAATCAACTCCTAGGTTTAATTTAAACGTCAATATGTTCAAAGCTTCATTCATTTTTCTATGTAACCTATCAAACGGGGTTGTTGATTATTATTGTTAATAGATGTTATTGTTTTGATAAGTGTTTCGCTTCATTTGAGTAGTCTTGCTTTATCAGCCCTTATTAAATGTTAAATACTTAAACGCGTCAGTTAGTAGTCAGAAAATGTGTTCACAAGGTTCAAGAAAAAGAACCCAGTTTGTTTTGCCTTCGAATAAATTGGAAGAGATTTGATCGGAGAGAATTTTGACCAGTAATTAAAGCCTTAGACCGCGCTCGGCCAAAATGCTACCCATGTTAGGGAGTCGTGGTAGTTCCCGCCATTTTGACCTCCTATATAAGTACCATATACATATGTGCTTGAATCACAATTTATTACCACATTCACAAATTTGTATTCTTATATTCGTCCACTATTTACAAAATTGTAAATAACAGTCACGTTGTAAATAAATAGAAAAGACTACAGTCTTCTTCGATAAACATAATATATCTATATAGGGTTGGTCATAAATCTGTAATCCTATAACTTCTCTAAACCTATATCTTTAAGTAAATATGTCACACAAATTTAATGCTTTAACATGTCCACAATATATTTATAGTATTATGTATAATGTAAAACAACACTTTTCAGAAAAATGTTATGTCCAGCATTATAAAACTGGTTTTTAATGATGAACTGCCATAGATACTAGTTTTTTTTTCTTTTAGAATTTTAGGACTATTTGATTAAAATTAAACTGAAATTGATCTGTAAATGATGAGCTGGTATGAGTTGAACATGAAAAATTGGATGAATCCCAAAATACTGATGTTACATTTGCCGCTTCCGGTTGTCAGATTGTCACCAAGACAATCCAGTTCGAGCGTTACCGTGTTCAAAGACACATACAGACATTTTCCAGAAATAATTGCAATGAATTTAGGGGACCACAAAACTCGAGTTTCTCCTGAAATCCCATGTTTTTCGTCAAGTTCATGCACCTCCGTTATGGCCATGGTATAGGTCTTTCTGCCACGATAATAAGTCTGCCCTAAACTTGTGTCTAATTTGTATCCATTTCAAGAAAACAAACCATATTATACTAAAATAAACAGTGCTCGTCCCCTGCATATAATTGTAATGGGTCGGAAACCCATTATTTATTTATTAAGATATGATCAAATTAAGCGAGATATTTGTAAGAACATTCGGGAATGTCAAAGGTTTTTGCTAGGGTTGAACATCTGGTTTAGGATTTGACCGCGTGTTATAAGTTTAAAATTGAAGAGTTGTCATTGGCTAAGAAGAAATGCTTCCGGTTTCCTTTGGGGTCGAGGGATGCAAACGAACAGATCTCGCTCTTCTCATTTCAACCACCGTCATGTAAAGTACACGTTTTTGTGGAGCGTTCTTAGGCGCTTAAGTTTATCCCTGGTAAGTCTTTTCAACTCGTCTCGCATTTCATTGTAAATTAAATTATTCATATTTCTGCTAAAAGTGTGTCTGTCTAAATCAACTCCTAGGTTTAATTTAAACGTCAATATGTTCAAAGCTTCATTCATTTTTCTATGTAACCTATCAAACGGGATTGTTGATTATTATTGTTAATAGATGTTATTGTTTTGATAAGTGTTTCGTTTCATTTGAGTAGTCTTGCTTTATCAGCCCTTATTAAATGTTAAATACTTAAACGCGTCAGTTAGTAGTCAGAAAATGTGTTCACAAGGTTCAAGAAAAAGAACCCAGTTAGTTTCGCCTTCGAATAAATTGGAAGAGATTTGATGAATTAGAATTTTGACCAGTAATTAAAGCCCTTAAACCGCGCTTGGCCAAAATGCTACCATGTAGTCTTTTTTTGTATTTTGACTTCCTACATAATGTATGGATTATTCTATACGAGTATTGTGTTATTGAAACTTGGCAGTTTATGGTTTCGTTCACAGTTCCGTTCCTGCTCGATTTGGCGTTTGCAATCCGTTTAATTAGCATTGGAATGCCACAAGGAGATTACGCGTGAAACCGTGTAGAGGTCGCTGGTATCCCGTGCCCATATCGGTCGGCGGAGGCGCGAGAATTATCATTAATTTGGTAAAGCGGCACGAAATCCGACGCGCCGCCGCCTAACTAGCCCGCAACAGAGGTGCCTTCTAACAAAGGATTATGACGCCAACGACGTCACGACGGCGCGCATCGGCGTCAAATTTATAATTGGTAGACACCTGATACCGGGTCCTGTTACAAGAGAAACAAGAACGGCGAATCGTGCCTCTTATTCGTCTTCTTCTGTTTTATGTCGTTATCAAGCCGACGCGACGCGCGGTGTCGGATTTGGCTAGCTGCTGGACTTAAATTAATGGCTACATTCAAGGTTAATAATGTATTTATAGCGACAGAAGTTGTCGGCTCACTCGCTTCATCAACATTGAATTTATTGTGCGAGTGTAGGTGTTGAAAACGGAAAGCGACAGTTGGACGACTGTAGACGATACTCAACAGTTAGTTGCCTTGGTGAGTGGGACAGAAATTGCCTGTATATAACTATATAACACTATGTTGTGCAGTATGTTCAAACCAACGAGAACAGAAACTCATAACACTGCACAAAAAGAACAATTGGAAAACATGAATACATTTGCTATATTGATGAAAAAGTTGGCACAGTTGGATTCTTGTTGAAGTGATCGATACTGTGGCTCCGCGGAAGTGAAAAGATGGTGGCCGCGTGGTGGAATAGACAAAGGGGTTGCGCAGCCCACCTATAGTAAACTAACACAGACCGAACCATTGTGGCTTTCGTGTCTGCACGCTGCAGATACATATCGGTACTGAAACAGGCACTGCAAACGTAATAACAAACAATGAGGTACCGTTACCACTGTCTCCGATCGTATCTCCGCTACATTGGCGATTGTCAGCTCAAACAGAACGCCCCCCTACTATATAGGCACTATGCCAACTCGAACGTCACTGACTGAAGACAACCGTATAATTAGTACGGTCGATAGGCACCTCAAATAAGATCTATCGGTTTCCAGCTACAAATTTCTATTGTCTGGTGGCTCACGCGATAACAATTAGACACATAACCCATGTTAGCTCAAATTTAATTTTTTTCCAGTTGAAATAACAGCAAATGCCATAAGGCTTTCTTGAAAAGTAAAAAGTAAATTTGCTGTCAAATAACCTTCATTTTACACGCTATTTTGTTCGGTCATCATAAACGCTAACTAATTACTGCTCGCTAATAGTCTTTAAGTTCATTATGATGGACGTTGTGGATATGTCACGTTGTACTGTATTTCGTATTATGAACAATTCATAAGATTAAATAACACGACAGTTTATTATCTCAAAATGTACCATAACAGCTTATAGGATTATCGTCAATGAGCGTACGCGCTGTTAACCAACAAATACAAACTTGTAAGGAGACACGATACACGAGGACGGAGTCAGTCACACCTCATCAATATCGCCGCTATGCGGGTTATGTAATACTCGCGAGATGGAAGAACGG
Source organism: Aphodius granarius (assembly GCA_963971325.1). Taxonomy (NCBI): domain Eukaryota; kingdom Metazoa; phylum Arthropoda; class Insecta; order Coleoptera; family Scarabaeidae; genus Aphodius; species Aphodius granarius. Next base: position 30,524,760 of record OZ020221.1, read on the forward strand.
AAAAAATAAGGAGAGGATCGTTAATCTCGAGTCAGGGGCGTTTTGAGGCCCGCATCGTTTTATTAAACAATTCATCATCGGAAAGGGGCGAGTGGGTCTCTCACCCTTCCAACCGCAACCACCTTCACCTACACGTAACGAGGGGATTCCGGGGAGGCAGGAGGAAAAAACGTTAATGCGTAAAATTCTTGTACAGCGCGCCGGTCTGCGAGATCCGGTGGCATCAATCCATCAAGCTCTATCTCGTTTTTTGTCACCTTGATGGGCCTACGATTTTTTTTTTCAGTTTGGGCGCGGATTAAGGAAGCGGCGTAATGATTTTCTTTTGTTTATAGCAAGTTGGCGACAAAAAAAATCGATAATTGGAATGGATGGGAGTTTTTCCTTTTGCTGAGCAAGGATTATACATTTTTTGGTTTGCTTTGCAATGGATCATCGATGTTTAAAAATGCTTCAGGAGGCTCTATTCGAAAAAGTCAATCCTCGATATACCTGTTTATCTGCTTATTATCTAAGAGTGCATGCAACGGTGGAAAAGCGTCTTGAGACATTGACCAACTTAATTACTCCTAGGTATATCAGATCAAAACACCAATTCGATTCGCATTTCCGCTATGCAAATCGTGTTATCGTATCACGTTTATGGGGTTTTTGAACAATTAAATTTCAAGTATCAACGCACTTTATTTCGGCGGACAGTGTCGAAATACAGTTTTGTTACCGCGGTATAGAATGTACAATAGTATATTATTATACAAGTTTTATAACACGTCAAATTGGCGCATGAGTTGTTTGGGGCACGAGGAGCGCCAGCGACGAGTGCCCCAAATGAACGAATGCGCCAATATGTCTTATAAAACGAGTGTAATATACTATTTTTTCTACTTTGCGTCATTAATTTTATAAAAATTTAGAAGTATATTAGGTAAAATTCCAATCTAGAGTATTTATGGGTGCAACCGTTGGTAACACTGTCATCTGTCACTTAAATTCAAATATCTGTGAAAAAGTAATTATTGATAATTATTATATACCATCATATACTAGTAGTACGAAACCTAGGATGCAACACGCATGTTTAAATATGTATAAAAATATACATACTTCGCAGTTTGTGCGATTCTAAAAAATCAGTTTGTGCTTACTTTTGTGGTTATGTGTATTTTCGTTTGACATGCATTTGATATCAATATCACCAATCTTAGAAAAAAAATTACTAAAAACGGTGTTACAATTTGCTAATTGTAACACCGAAAACAGTGTTACAATGTGTGCATTGTGAATGCAAAGTAGAAAAAATTATGTACAGACTTACGAGTTATATAGAATAAATGCACTTTTTTTGGTTGCTTGCAAAAGTAAACAATGAGGAAATGGGAAAATAGAAGCAAATATTTACGTTACTTTTATTTATATAAACTGATAAATATGATATAACAGTAAATTTGTAATTACTATGTTACAGTTGAATTCATCATGATAACTGTAAAAAATTCTGAACGATTTATAGTAAATTTACCTAAAACTTTTTTTCAATGTGGACATTACCGATATTTGGCTATTGCTGGATATCAATGTTTTATATATATGTTTCCATATGGTCGATGTTTTTTTTTTTAACAATGGTTCGTTTCAGTAAATTATAAGGAAAATCTTAAAAAAAAATTCCAATTTTTAAAATAATTGTTTCTAAAACTCATCTTAGTTTGAATCACCTTAAAGAATATCGTCTTTAAAAGTTTATATACTGAATTAAAAGAAATGCTAATACATTGTTTAATTAAGACCAAGGTTATTAATTGTCGCACTGGTAGTTGGACCACAGAAACATCATGACGGTTATATAGATCAGATGAGTTGCTGAAAAAAGCGTATTGTAAAGAAATAAATATTTCTCGCTAATGTGTTATGAATAATAGCATTATCTGAATGCATAATGTACAAGTCATTAGTAAATTAAAGTTAAGTGCACTCAATTAATGGTAATAGATACCTGAAAACTGCTACCTGATATTCATCTGAGTGGAGCGTAAAAAGCGCCGAAGGCAAAATTTTCGGTAGTGCTCTAATCGAATTATTGGTTTTAAAATTAATGGTTTCGGGTGCCGACCGGTCGATAATTTAGGCCGCAGCTTCTACTTATCATAGCCTCCGGGCGCATAGATCGTATTTCAAGGTTTAATCCGATTATGTCGACACGCGAAAACAAAGTTTTCTCCTAAAAATATCGGACGTGCGAAATATTTGTACAGAGGCGACTCGATCGATCACCGCTGGGAGAAATTATAATAAAAGTGGCGCGTTTTCATGAAGTCATCATGTGACACAGCGTGGGGACTGCTTCGAACACACAGAGGGAAAATGAATAGTGGCGTCGTTACGCTGACAGCGTCTCTCTAATGATGTATTTCCGCGCCAGTGTGTGTCACGGCGTGACGAAGGGACATCAGCGGCAACTTACAATACGAAGTTATAATATACTTTTTCTACTTTGCATTCACAATGCACACATTATAACACTGTTTTCGGTGTTACAATTAGCAAATTGTAACACCGTTTTTAGTAACTTTTTTCTAAGATTGGTGACATTGATATCAAATGCATGTCAAACGAAAATACACATAACCACAAAAGTAAGCACAAACTGATTTTTTAGAATCGCACAACCTGCGAAGTATGTATAATTTTATACATATTTAAACATGCGTGTTGCATCCCAGGTTTCGTACTACTAGTATATGATGGTATATAATAATTATCAATAATTACTTTTTCACAGATATTTGAATTTAAGTGACAGATGACAGTGTTACCAACGGTTACACCCATAAATACTCTAGATTGGAATTTTACCTAATATACTTCTAAATTTTTATAAAATTAATGACGCAAAGTAGAAAAAATAGTATATTACACTCGTTTTATAAGACATATTGGCGCATTCATTCATTTGGGGCACTCGTCGCTGGCGCTCCTCGTGCCCCAAACAACTCATGCGCCAATTTGACGTCTTATAAAACTTGTACAATAATATACTATTTTGTATGACAATAGTGAGGATATGGTAACTTTTTTTCTTCCTTCACATACAGTTTTTTTTAGTACTTAATAATTTGGTGATACAAGATTTGGTGATACAAGCCATTTTTATTTTTTGGAATCAACCAAGAAAGGGTTTACTTTAAACAAAATGACGACCTAATCCATCCTAGGTTACTAGAAACCATGTATCCTATCCTCATCGAACAGGACCATCTGTTCGGCTGATTCCGCTTAATAAAACTATACACACACCGAGCAGCAAGAAGTCTTTGTCTGAAAAGCGAGGGTGGCTTGTTCGATTATCGTGAGCGAGAGAGATAGTGACAGAGCAAGGGTAGTTCACCCCGGCGGGTACGTGTGCACGAAAAGGCACGCGTGCCCCTAGGGTTCGTACCAAAACCTCCCCTTCTACTAAACGCACAGCCCCCTGAATAACAACGACACCATGGATGGGGGAGGTTAGGTAATGTACACAGTGGTAGAAGTCCCGTGTACACTACGTCCGCAGCAGCACCCTTTGATCTAGAGTGCTCGCTGCCAATTTCGCTTAGATTAGATCAGTCGGGGTTTCCCCCCTCCGTCGCCGCCACTGGCGTTCCCGCAAAAGAGATACCTGGGCTACGGTGTAACAGTTTGTTAACGTCGGACCCTTAGGCGCTCCTGTTTTGTTTTCGTTTGAGCCTCTGGTTACCGTAATTAACGAAAGACTGTGTACGCGCTGAAGGCATCCTTATTTGAGGAAAGGTTTTCTGTTTCCGTGTTGCGCCCAATTAATTAATTATTACCTGCTGTCAGGATCAACTGGAAGCGTGGTATGCATAGGTATCAGGTATCAGGATAGGAAGTATCTGAAATGGTACATATTATTATAAATGGTATCGCAAACAAGGTTCTGAGCGACCGTGGCAATTGACAGTTTATAGATCCATTTGATATTTTAAGATATGAAAGTAGGTACTCTACTCTGCAACCTAAACTTACACGGTGTTAAAAGATGTGTCAGTAGTTATTAGTAGTGGTGGTAAACACTGTAAAAGCTGTTCGTCAATATCCAAGAGTACGGATTATGATATTTGTATAATATTCGATTACTTCATATAACTTCAGTATTTAAATCTGTTGGAATCAATTAATAATTTATGCACTATATACATATCTATATTCATTATTCATGTCCCCTTAGAACAGAAATTATAACGTTTTGCCTTTTTACTGCCATGTATGTTGTATGTATACTATTCATTCTTTTTTACTCAACTTTTCAAGCCTGAGGAAAACAATAGCTTTGTTCGAGCAGCAGTCCAAAAAGTAATGTATTCTACTGCGCATGCGCAGTATAAAAGTGGCAAAAATAAGTTACGGATTGTACAGTCAGTCGGCTGTTCGAGCAGTGCTTTGACTGCTTAGTTTTTAGGTTAGGCACAAATACCGGACAAGTTTCGAATTAATATTTACTTGCGCATGCGCCTTGAAGAATTTGCAGTTAGTTCGTTATTAATAACTTACTGCTGCTCGAACAAAGCTAATATGAATTATTAAACATCCATTTTATCAACATTCTGTCAATTTATACTATTCACAACGAATAGATGCATTCACAATAAGTATTTTTATTATTGTAAATGATATTATGTTAATTATAATTTGTATACTCAATTTCGGTAAATATCAACCAGAGAGGTATGCAATGGGCACATCTCTCTCCTGTTAGAACAGTGAAATATATGTTAAAGTAATTCGTACCTCCTCTATCATATTAAAATCCAGAAAACAGATAATCTTGTAATGAGTAGTTACACCACTAGTACCGACCATAGAATGCACTAACATAAATATTATGCAATATAATGAAAATGCAATAAAATAAAGCACAAGCCCGAGAAAAAAGTTCATACGGGTCCACAGGTGCTATTTTTGAGTGAGTTGCAGGATCGTAATTATATAAAGTTCACAACTTATATGACTGTTTTGTTTATTTTGACCTCGTTACCTGACAACAAATGCACCCCTGCCATGCAGCCATGCAAAATATTGGTGCTTGATTGAATTGAAATATGTGGCATGGCCTCTTTATGAGTTTGTCGTAGATCAACATTTATTCCATATTCAATCAATCAATGGACTGTCAGAGAATATGTATAGGGTGTTTCAGAACGATGTACAAATAAGAACTTTTATTGTTCTGTTTGCAAGAATCCATTTCAAACGTTCGTTCTAGCGTTAAATTATCCGCGATGCAATCGCGAGCCCTTCAACGTACATGAGCGATCACGTCCTCAACATTCGAACAAACCGGGGCCGTTTCGCATCAGAGGCTCGTACAGCAATGCATCAAAGTCGCGTTAGCGACCTCACGGTAACCTTTTTCTCTCTCTTCTAGTCGTGGCAAGCTGCGACGTAGCTTAGCAACGCTGCAAAGTCGCGCCATCGTGACAAATTGCGTTACCTTCGAACTGAGCGAAGTTAGCGCCAGGCTGCTTAAGAACACGAAGTACAAGTAAACTCCATTCCGCCAGATGGCGTGGGAAGGTGGGTTGGACGCTCGTGTACGTGCAAGGGTGCCACACCTGACACACCGAACGAACACATTTGCCACCGTTACTGAATGGTCCTTTCCATTATATGGAGAACACTCCCTATTGAAACCCACACGGGTCCGGCGGGTCTCTGGCCTTTTTACAACGAGACCCGCGATAGGTTATGTACGACGTACGTATGTAGCTGTTGGTGTAAATCAAATTGAGGTGGGTGTGCTCTTCGAGTGTTTTAATGATACTAGGGTGGCGGTAATTAATTATATTTATCTATGAGTTAGGTTAACACTGGGTGTGGCAGCGAATAGCCAAAACAAGAAATGTCATTGGAGGGTTTTGACGGTCCCGAAATTGAGTGCGCATGCGCGAAGTGGGGCCTTGGTATGTTTGAAATCCGATGGTGGCGCTGCTGTAGTCGACATATGACAACAAGCGATTGATAGCGTGTTGAGGTTATATTCTAAACTGTTCTAAACGTTGTGTTTTTTACGTGTTGAACAATGAGTATTTGTTCGGTGTTAAAATGTAGCCAGACATTTCCGGTTACGAAAGACGTTCGTCTTTTTCGTTTTCCAAAGGAATTTGAAAGGTATGTATCATTTAATGTCGAGAATACAAGGTTATGTTTTATAAAATTTACGCTTACCACTGTACTTAACGCAATGTATAGTCAAAATGTATCATTGTCAATAATTGTTTATAGAGTATACATGTTTTATGTTCTTTTAGGGCGATAAAATGGGCTGATGTGTGCGGATTGTTAAACTTGCTGAAGCAGAAGACGGCTTCTGGATTCAGCATGTATGATAGTTGCTATAGAGTGTGCAGCCGGCATTTTCGCGACTCTGATTATACTGGTGTGACTAAGATAAGGCTTCGTAAAGATGCAGTTCCTACTGTACTGTTACTCGAACAAAATCTTGGTGGTAAGTTAAATTGTTGTGTATTTTTATGAGCCCTTTTAGAGCAGTTATTTCAAAACTCTGTAGCGCTACATCTACAGACGTATAATGGTAGTCTTCACAGCATTGCGTACCTTGCCCTCCTAAGAAAGTGTGTCGGGTCACTATGCCAAGTTAGTTTTATTTAGTTGCAACGATCATCGTTGACTTGGTCCTGACTCTAGCGGCACTCACTCAAAGCAAAACAACCGCATATGAAATACAAAGAAATCATGCTTAACAATTATTGTTGCACAATAATTCCTGAATGATTGTTGCAACAGTTGCACAGTGGGTAACTCACCTTTATACAGTCAGTTTAAGTCATTATGTGCTTTCGATTTGGGTGCGTTACGCGCTGGGATTCCTCCCTAACGTTACGCTCTTGGCAAATCGAACACGTTTATGGCGGGGCGTTACGCGCTTAAGACGCACTTTTGGTCAAATCGAAAGCACCTCTATTGATGATGTTTGCTTTAAAACATTTGCTTTTCATTCAGGAGTTCTTTGATTTGAGCCCAGACGCCAGCTCATGTTTTTTATATAGTTTTCCTCACTATTCACTCAGAATACTAGGACTCAAACATAATAAGGTCCTCTGCCAGTGCCGAGAAGAAGGTCGTAATTGGTTCTTTACATGAAGCTAGTTATGTTTGAGATTGTTGCTAAGAGAAAAGTGTAATTGATTGCAATGAAATGTATTTGCACTAACTCACACATTATTATTATGTATCTTCCAGATCATGTTCTACAGTTGCAAGATGGCAACCTATTACGTGAGAATAGCCATCAGCCATGCCAAGATGATCTTGCGAATCCAAGTTGTTCTCAGTATGAAAACATACCACCTACGGACTTACGAAGTCGATTGTCTGGTCAGTTTTATTTTCTATGTATATATAAAAAAAGGTGGGGGCACGGTGGTTGCATAAATAATTTGGCACACAAGCATGACCAAGACTATCTTAATGATTTTGTTGCCTAGCTTTCTATAGTCAACATAGCGATTTACGCGGACCAACAACAAATTTTCAAAAACAGTCTTAAAACTTTTAAAATATATCAAAAAAAGGTGTCCATTGCGTTCCATTACAAAAAAGCCCTCTCTCTTTCATTTATATATCTATCTATTTATATAGATTGATAGATAAATATAGATACTAATATATGTGACCTGGACATAAGAACCTATAAGAGTTTAGATATAACATGTTTTCCGACCTAAATTTATAAATCATTAGATAAGCTGAAATTGAGAAGGTTTATGAAAACAGCATAATTGTCTGTAGTTGTCATATATCTCAAAGTTGATATTTTGTAACATAAATTGCCTTTTCATAGACCAGGTGATATAATTTATTCAAGCTGAAGTTATTGTGCTCCTTTCGGTCATTTATATTGTATATTGTATTGATAAGAACAGTAATAATGTGCATTCACTATGTTCTGAGTACGTCTGAGGAGAATGAAGGAAGAATCACCTAAGAAGAAATGGACAGAAATGATAAGGAAGGCCATAACCAAAGGTCTCCAAGGGGACAAAGCTTTTAAACGAGACGAATGGTAGTTAAGCGTGAGGATGTGGCTCCAGTTGTGAGAAATATTGTATATATGTACATAAGTGTAAATAGAAATAATACAAATCCATTGGTATAAGTAAGGGTGTCAAGCAACTTGTGGGTATAAATACTGTAGCTTACTAAATAACTTACTAAGCAAAAAATGATAAAAACTTAAATCTACAGTGAACCTCGTTTGTTACAAACTATCAAAATTATGAAGGTTTGTTATAGTAAAAAATCTTAAAACAATTTTAACAGTCCTGGACATAAAACAGAACTTTTAAAGTAGTACACTGTAACCAAAGGATCCTTATAATTGGGCTTGTTAGGATCGAGGTTTAGATAGAAAATATATTTTTCACTATTTACTAATGCATGTCTGCAATAATTACGTTAGGCCTTAAATAGTTAAAGTTATTATTTTATTTTATTCATTATCGTTATTTATTTTAAGTTCAATTAGTAAAGCTATTCCTTTATACTGCCATATTATGTTATTATAAAATGCAATGTTTGCTAGTTTTTTTCTTATTAAATTGTAGTTATACAAGATTATAATTATCAGCTCTATAAGTCTAAAGTCTCAGAAGTACTATTAGAAATATTACTACAGTTTTCTAGGTATGGACTCTTTGTATGTTGGAAACAAAAGTTAGAAGTACAGTTTTTATCATATTTTGATCTGGTGTGGATTACACAACGTGTCAAACTGTGCGTCTTGGCGCATGCTACAACACAATTTACAACAGATCAGGCATATTGTGGAACGATAAGGTTAGAAATAAGCCAAAAATTACTGTTCTGAAGTCATCTGATGTAGTCATGTGTCAAGACACAACTTGTAAGCTACTTTTCATGAACACAAGTTATGGATCAGATGTATAAAAATATAGTTAATTAAAAATAGGACACCTAATTCTGTGAACTTCGGTGAACACTAACATTTACATTACTAATTATCTACAGAAAAAAAATAGTATTATATAAAATATGTATGAATTTTAAACAATAAAGCAAAAAAATGTTACATTGAAAAGTTATCTAATAGTATCTCACAACTGGCCGAAGGCATCATCTCCATTTTTCCTATTCCTCTCGTTGGTAAAAAAAAAAAAATGATACAGCAAATGATCCTTTCACCTATTTCTTTGACCTGCCCTAAGTTTTAAATCTATTAACATTGCTCCATTAACATATTGTCAACATCCTGCCTCATCCATTTCAATGTCTTGATCCTAATATTTTCTGGTTTTTTTTTTGTGTAGAGTCCAGTCAGTCCCAGTCAAAGAGTGTCCAAACACCAAATTCTTTGTCATCCTGTAGTCCCCGTAAGAATAAGTTGCGTGAAACGGTTAGAGCATTAAGGAAAAAAACAAGGCGTTTGGAGAAACAGCTTGCGAGAGAAAGGCAGAAGGACAGCTTAGCCATTTCAGATGATCATTTTAAAAAATTACTTGAGGAACGTTTCCCGCCTCCAATGGCAACATTTATTATTGAGCAGTACAACTTACTGAAGGGTAAAGGTCTTAGGTATTCCGGGCAATTCAAATGTTTTTGTTTAAAACTTTATTTTTTGAGCCCTAAGGCATATTCCTTTTTGAGGTCCTCATTTCATTTTCCATCAAAAAGTACGTTGGCACGGATGACGCGAGGGATTACAATGAATGTTGGTTTTAATGACGTAGTATTTCAAATTTTAAAGTTAAAAGTTGATGGAATGCCGGCTTTAGATAAAAATTGTGTCGTTTGTTTTGATGAAATGGCTATAAAAGCCCATTTATTTTATAATATAGGTAACGATGAGGTGGTTGGTTTCCAAAACCTACATAATAATAAATCTTTTCTTCCTGCTCTGAATGTGCTAACTGTAATGGCGAAAGGGTTGGCGTCCAATTGGAAGCAACCAATTGCATATTTTTTTGTTAACAGTTCATGCCCGGCGACTGATTTGAAAAGCATTTTAGAAAAAACTATTAACGAATTATCCAAAATAGGTTTGAATGTAAGAGCACTAGTTGGCGACATGGGTCCAAGCAATATTCATTTAGCACGTCTCCTAAATATTACACCTTCAAATCCTTTTTTTATATTTCAAGATAAAAAGATATACTTTATGTATGACCCGCCACATTTAATTAAAGCGCTCCGAAATAATTTGTATCGTCATAAATTTTTTTTTGAGAATAGTACAGCTAGTTGGCAATATATTAAAGAGATGTATGAAATTGATAAGAAACACCAGAGTCGCCTGGCATCAAAACTGACGGATATGCATGTTCATCCTATCAACAGATTTAAAATGAAAGTTTCGTATGCCACTCAAATATTTAGTGCTTCAGTTGCCAGTGCTATCGGTGTTTTAATTAGTTTTGGGTACATGAAAGCTGAAGCTAGTCACACTCAAACAGTGATAGAGTTATTTAACAATCTTTTTGATATTTTTAATAGCAACACATTGTATTCAGCAAATCGTTATAAGAAGGCATTTAAAGGGGAAAATTTTCAGGTTGATACTTTAAAACAGTGTTTAAATTATTTTGAAAAAGTTAAAGTATTTAAGTATGACAAGGAAGAAGAACAGTATAATGTTACAAGTAGTATAAAAGTGTTTCGTTGCACTAGAATTTCAATTTCCGTGTTATTAATGCTATGGGAGGATTTAAAAACTGATGGCTTTTCATATTTATTGTGTAGACGATTAAATCAGGATGCGTTAGAAAACTTTTTTGGAACAGTACGTCGGCAAAGTGGCTGTTGCATTAACCCAACACCGATTCAGTTTACACGTGCCTTCAAAAAATTATTCACACTACGATTTTTAAATTCAGGTATGGAGAATTGTACAGATGATTTCGGCAACGTACTTATTCAATTACAAGAGTTAAAACATGTGAATACAGGGATTGAACATATAATGGTAAGGAAAGAGAATCATCAACATATGCAAATAATTTTAACTGCTTCAGATTGCGAATATAGATATGAAAATGTAGAACACAATGCAATTAGGTATATATCAGGCTATCTAATAAAGAAAACCCTTAATAAACATTCATGCGATGTATGTTCTGCATTTGCAAACTGTCATAAAGATCTAGATGAAACTTCATTATATATTAATTTTAAAACATTTGATAATGCATCATTGTGCTTACCCCATGACAGTTTCTTTAATTTTGTGTGTAAATTAGAAAAGATTTTTAAAGATAATTTTCATAATTTGTCTATGGAAGAGAATATTATTTCTAAATTCATTGAACTATACAAATCTGTACAATTCGAGCACCCGTGTAGTTTATTTCCTTATCAATATTTTATACATTTGTACGCCAGAATGCGTTTGTATTACACGTTAAAGTTTATAAATAGGAATTTTAAAACTGTTGATAGGTTTGGTGAAAAAACTCACCGCAAAATTATTATATGGCGACATGATTAGATTGATCATCTCTTTTAGATGATATTTTCCAAATTCTTTTAGGCCAACTCTTCCCACTAGCACTAATTGGAGTGAGTTCTGGGTTGAGTATTCCAAATTTTTATTTTATTAGGATAGTTTTAATTAATTGCCACTCTCCAGCACCAATATCAGAGTCCGTTTATTTTTTCCAAATTGTTTACTTTAGGCCAACTCTTCCCACTAGCACTAATTGGAGTGAGTTCTGGGTTGAGTATTCCAAATTTTTATTTTATTAGGATAGTTTTAATTAATTGCCACTCTCCAGCACCAATATCAGAGTCCGTTTATTTTTTCCAAATTGTTTACTTTAGGCCAACTCTTCCCACTAGCACTAATTGGAGTGAGTTCTGGGTTGAGTATTCCAAATTTTTATTTTATTAGGATAGTTTTAATTAATTGCCACTCTCCAGCACCAATATCAGAGTCCGTTTATTTTTTCCAAATTGTTTACTTTAGGCCAACTCTTCCCACTAGCACTAATTGGAGTGAGTTCTGGGTTGAGTATTCCAAATTTTTATTTTATTAGGATAGTTTTAATTAATTGCCACTCTCCAGCACCAATATCAGAGTCCGTTTATTTTTTCCAAATTGTTTACTTTAGGCCAACTCTTCCCACTAGCACTAATTGGAGTGAGTTCTGGGTTGAGTATTCCAAATTTTTATTTTATTAAGATAGTTTTAATTAATTGCCACTCTGCAGCAACAACAACAGCGTCCGTTTATTTTTTCCAAATTGTATCTTTAGGCCAACTCTTCCCACTAGCACTAATTGGAGTGAGCTCTGGGTTGAGTATTCCAAATTTTCATTTTATTAGGATAGTTTTAATCAATTCACACTATTCAGCACCAACATCAGAGTCCGTTTATTTTTTTCCAAATTGTATCGTTTAGGCCAACTCTTCCCACTAGCACTAATTGGAGTGAGCTCTGGGTTGAGTATTCCAAATTTTTATTTTATTAAGATAGTTTTAATCAATTCACACTATTCAGCACCAACATCAGAGTCCGTTTATTTTTTCCAAATTGTATCGTTTAGGCCAACTCTTCCCACTAGCACTAATTGGAGTGAGTTCTGGGTTGAGTATTCCAAATTTTCATTTTAATAAGATAGTATTTATCAAGCACAACATCAGAGTCTGTTTGTTTTTTTCCAAATTCTATCATTATTAGTCTCATCTTATTACATTTCTTTTCAATATTTTGCACACAGTTAACTCCTAAAGTTCCTGTTCACATTCATATTATTTCCTTCATTCCTTCATTTTCGCTTACATTTTTTTTGCGGTTTTATGTGAGTTTGTATTCAACTTTAAGTCTATTTTTACAATGATGTCAACTTTAAAAGTAATGCATATTAGAATTTGAAGGAAAGTCTACATTTTAGTAGAGTTAAATAATAAATAATTTTACATAATAGCATTATCAGTTTAAAACTTTAATCGTCATATGTAATATTCTTAATTTGTTTCCATGATACATTTAAAATTAATTCAATTTAAATGTTTTCAATTTCATTCTATATAAAACCGCTATACAGTATATTTTGAAATAATGTCCACCTTGATTTACTATATTTTATTGGTAAATCATGGAATTAGTTCATACATTCCCACTTGATCACCGGAAGACTATACGAGAAGAAACTTTAGAACGTAATAAAATCATTTGTAGGATAATTTATAACATTTATGTATGTATTGCTTGCATAAAAATAAAACAATGTTTACCCAATAAATTGTTTATTAATTTAATTTAGATTAAGATTATTTCTATTGGCGTTTTATTTTGGGAAGCTGGGGTGCCTGAACGTAGTGCGCGCTAGTGCAATGTTGTCGCAAATACATGACGGACCGAAAGAACATGAAACCTCCATGAGTGCGACCAATAGAACACAAAATTGAGCAATCAGCCTTGAAGTTCTCAATTGGCATATAAATACGTACGTTTTCATGTGCATACATATGCAATTAATTATAGAATAAAACAGTGATGATGATCAAAGCGCTCATAACTGATGAACAATTCAAACGGCAATACAGAATACACCAAATCTGTTTTTGCACACCCTCGTGTGGTCAATAGGAGTACAACATGGTCACCAAAACCCAGATTGATATCTCCCATATTCATATTGCAAATATAATTCACAATATATTTCCTCGGGTACCCTTTTATGGATATTCGGAATATAGCACAAACTAGATCATAGTTGGATTACCAAGTGTTGACCATATTTATTAACTTTTTTAACTTGAGGGGTATGTAGCTAATGATAAATCTTGCAGTGAATTCATAGCATTACTTCTTGTCCACTAAGCAATATTCTTGCCGTACAGCCTGATCGACTAAAATCATCATCAGTAATACACTCATTAAGGTACAAATACACTACAAATACCACAAAACACGGTAGACGAGTTGTTATAATGATAATTCTTAATATAACGTGACATATGGGATCTCTCCAAACACAATATACATTCCACAAATTGTTCGTTATAGGTTATTGAAGGTTAGAAATACACTACAAGCTGTTTTTTTCTTGGCGCCATCTACTATCGTTCCAGTGAAGTAGAGCCGGGCCGATTCAGAAAACTGGGACACCGACATCAAAGGTGCCGACACGAATTGAACCTTCTTGTTGTTTATTTTCGCTGGGTGTGGTGGTTTTATTCTTTGGCTAATGGGGTTGTCACCTCAGGGAGTCATTCGCCCTACATTTCTATGGAATTGTAGAATTTTTACATAAGTAATCGTATCTATATCAATTTTCCTTGTGATATGGTACCTACGTGTAGTATGTACTTAATATCCGGAAGTTGGGCAATTTCTTATTATATTACCTTTATTTACCCTTAAATGTTTGACGTGCAGAATCAATATTGACAATGTTTAGTCAAGTCGAGTGTACGCGCACGTATCATCGAAACCAAAAAGAAACGCCGAACTTTTTAAGTACCCCATACGATGTGTAAACAAGAATACTTGCATAATCGGTAATCTTATCGAGGTTGGCCAGTAAACATATAAACTCGACTTTAACGATACACAGACGGCTAATTATGAGTATGTATGTAAGCGGAAAAAAATTACAACTATTCTTCATGATAAGGATACGGCTATTTCGGGAATTCGCCCACTAACTCTACGTTATTATTCTATTTTTAAGTATAGAATTGTTGAATTGGATTCCAAACTATCCTTTAATAGTTCTAATTTTAAAAATGCTTAGTCTTTACTTCTTATTTAACATAGAAATAGTCCAAGGCTGCTACCCAGTTATATTAGTGCTTTGCTAGGCTACAGCTAAGTTAACACCTTATTTAAGCAAACATATTTGTATTATCATGGAGCTGTGTGAAGTTAGCAACAAATTTTTTTTTCATCCGATTGCAATGAACTATACACCGTTGGAAAGCCCATCACGAGCTGAGTCTACCATAGTTATTGCAACGGGATCAATTAATAACTACTACCTAAAAAATTAAAAAGAAAGTCAAAATTTCAATGAATTTCCATATCTTTAGAACCGCATATCTTCGCCAATACTTCATTATACTTATTAAGTGTAACACCAAACGAAAGCGCAAGCTTCGGTTATACTACCATAGTTATTGCAACCCAAAATTTTGCTAATGAGTGCCTCAAATAAATTAATCAAATATGAGTATTTTTAACATCCGGGTACCATATGTGGTCCCACCTAAATTAAGTTAAACAAACGTATTCGCTTTGTGCGATCATATCGATAAATACATCAAAAGATAGCTGAGACCTGCCTCTACCCATCATAGTTAGTGCAGAACAAAATTATAACAATTAGCGGGTGAAATAAATTAGTGAATTCCAGACACTTTTTCCATCGGCTATTGGTCGACGGCGAACAGCGCTATGTAAATCCTTTTGTGCAAACTTTTTGCAAGATTAAATCTTATCGATATATACATCAAAAGATAGCTGAGACTTCCACCTACCTACCATAGTTATTGCAACGCAAATATTTAACAATTAGTGGATGAAATGAATTAATGAATTCAAGGCACTTTTTCCATCGGCTATTGGTCGACGGCGAACAGTACTATGTAAATCCTTTTGTGCAAACTGTTTGCAAGATTAAATCTTATCGATATATACATCAAAAGATAGCTGAGACTTCCACCTACCTACCATAGTTATTGCAACGCAAATTTTTAACAATTAGCGGGTGAAATAAATTAGTGAATTCCAGACACTTTTGCCATCGGCTGTTGGTCGACGGCGAACAGCGCTATGTAAATCCTTTTGTGCAAACTTTTTGCAAGATTAAATCTTATCGATATATACATCAAAAGATAGCTGAGACTTCCACCTACCTACCATAGTTATTGCAACGCAAATTTTTAACAATTAGCGGGTGAAATAAATTAGTGAATTCCAGACACTTTTTCCATCGGCTATTGGTCGACGGCGAACAGCGCTATGTAAATCCTTAAAAAATTTGTTGCTGGCTTTTGTTGCTAACTTCACACAGCTGAAAGATTATGGAGAAACTTTTGTTTACGACACGTGGGAAGTTGTTTATTTATATCTTTACATTTGAAGTACATATACTCAGATATGAAGAAAATTGATGAAATATATGCCAGTAATATTAGTCACGACGCTCTAAAGCTACGGCCACACAAGGCGTATTGTACGGTGCGCGTACGTTGAATGATCACAATACGTTGTTTCATATGGACGCAACTAGGCCACCGTTTTCTACAACGTTTTCGCCGCCCGAACTACTACTAGGGTACTAGTCAAAAAGTAAAAAATCCATAATTTCCCATTTGTATGTATTCACTATTTCGCCTCTCTCCATTACTTTGCTGCATGTCTCTCCATTAATTTGATGCCTGGTAAATGGTAATGGTGTTATATTAGGATCCACCAGTTCCCAGACATGACATGCAGGCACATGACGTGATAAACCATATTGAGGTTAAAAGATGCCATTTTACAAAATTTACTTACCTCTTCGCCAACGTAAAATTGACATTTAGTTTAAAGTTACCTGGCGGTACTCATATCAGCAGATAGTCCAAAATATGTAGCTATTGACACTTATTTTATTAATGTTATTGGAGTTTAGGTATAGAAGAGAATCGATGCCACCATATTGTCGAACCTAGTCGAATGTAGTAGATCTAAATGTAGTAGGCTCTATTAGTTGATCCTAGCGTAGTTTCTGAATTAATAACCTTGGGCGGAAGTCGTATAATCATAAGCTCAAATAAATATAGATACTTTATGAACTTATTAAAATTACATATCAATAATCAATATGTACTTCTTGAGAATTGAGAATCTCGAACCCCATTAAAAATACTAGGCCTGCTGCCAAATCTCTTTTCCTCACAAAAAATAAAACCTTGCTTTCGAGAAAGGCGAAGATGTTCCATATGCGCTATATGTTAAGAAGCTGTAGGCGTTTGCCTACAGCGGGGGAGCAAAGAGGGGACCGACTGAGCGGTAACAGAAACCGCCGTTTCCCGTTGCTATTTCTGTCTGGTGACGTAGACGGATCGTCTGTAATATAGCAGTCCCAGTCTGCAGAATAACTATAGAGGCCCCTGAGGCTGTTCACTCGAAGATTAGCGTGTCTACCATTGCGTCGTCCACAAATTCGAACGCGCGTACGTCAAAGATTCTGCGCTACTGTGTAGACTGTAGACTGTAGAACAACTCTTCCAAAACAATCGCTGGTTGTTCCATTCTATCCTTATCGGTTGAACGCCGGCTTCGGAATGCTGGCATTTGTCTGCGGTAATTACTTGGAGGACGTTTTAAAAGTTTAGGATGTATGGTTTCCTGTCTAGAATGTAAATGTAAGCATTTTTTGTTTGGATATGTGTGGGGAAACAAACGATAAACACTGCCTGGAATGTTTTGGTTATTTGATATTTTTGAAGGTTATATTGGGTGCGTAAAATGAAAGTGACGTGGTATACACACCACTTCTACTTTGATGCTCTGATTGTCTAAAATATTGTCGTCCGAAATATTCTTAGAACACTTGAGTTTAAAACGGAAATTATTTTAGATCAAAATGTGGAGTTTATTTCAGCCTCGCTCAAGTGCATTGCGGCGAGATAACTAAATTGGTTGGCAGGATGCGACCGATAAAAGAGACTGAAATATTCGTTTTTAATAAGGTCAATTATGTCCGATTATTCAGGCCTTTATCGAATGTTTATGTTCAGCACTGCGATGATAATAATAAAAGGTCACCAAGGCTGATATTGAGTAAGGTCGAATAAAAACAGAGTCTAGAATTACTAGTCCGCAGACTATTCAAGTTTGTCTTATCAGATACAATTTTGCGCTTCGCAGAAAATGTTTAGTGTTTATTAATCGATATTTTTTTGCTGATAATTGTTGCTAATTTAGAAGATAAGTATTTTTTCTTTCATTTTATCTAACATATTGTATACGTAATTGTATATAACATATATTGATCTAGTATAGCGTAGAGCAGTGACCCCTTTTGCGTCGGTCGGTACGCCACGCGAATCAACGGTTTGACATGCATGGTTAAATTTGAGCGAAAATCCGGTAGGCCGGAAACAACAAAAAAGTAAGAAAAATTACGTCAACACAATCGATGACCTGATTTTCCGCGACGCGACTGGATTTTAGGATCCGTTGTTGTTTTCTCCACGGTTGGTTGTAACCGACTGTGGATGACCGGACACATTTTATTTTTTATACTGGTGTTAGCATTATTAGGCTACTGAAATCAGAATATATTGGGAATCCATTTATGTTTACCTATTTCGTTATTCACTATTTTGAATTGATCGCCGTCAGTAACTACGGTAAAAACATGTGTAATAATAAAACTTGAAACAACCAACATTGAATTACAACAAATTTGATCTTTTTTTTCTCAACAACTTTTTGGTTTGATAAACATTAAATTATCACAAAATACCTCCATACTGAAAGGAATGCAATTTGGGTATTAGATATATGTATAAGAATGTATTGTATGTTAATAATTACACTAGTCAACAGTCAAAATGTACATTGGATGCGACTATTTTTTTTATATATACTAAGGCCCGCTAAACTCAAAAATCGCATTAAAATTTTTTTTAATGGATACGTTTTTGAGTTACAATTTCTTTTCTTTTTTTGGTTTTTTTTTTCGGAGGTAGTTCGACTATTTGGAGCATATCTCGAGTTAGAAACGTCCAATCTGGTCGCTCGGCACATAAAATTGAAGCTAATTGTATCACCAACAACTGTCACTCATATAGTTTTTCAATCGCTTCAGTAGTTTTAGCGCAATAATCCACGATATTATAAAAATTTGGCCAAAATGAAAATGGAATATTTACTCTATCACCTGTGAAAAGTAGAAATCGTGGAAATATAGTTAGTTTAATATTTTTTACGTAGAGTTTGAACTTTTACGAAGATAACAAGGTATTTACGATAAAATCTACGATATAATCTATGCAAAAATAGCGAAGTTATGGTAATTTAAGATTGACAAGTACCAAACTACCAACATTCTACTTTTTCTCTGTTTACAAGTTTAATTCATTGTGCTTATTTTTAATGTGATGTTTTCAATATAAATGAGATTAGAAGTGAGTTTGATTGCTGCTTCGCCTTATATTCTTGTCGATATCTGTTTTTCTTATGAGGAACCAGATATAGTTGCCCATCATTTTTTCAATCCAAAATCCCTGGTAGCGCCGCTCAATAGTCTTCATTTCCTGGTGAAGCAACTCACCATGCTCGTCACTAACGTCACCAACATTCTCAGGAAAAAATCTTCTCCACTGGTAGCTCCAGGTGTATACCGTATCCCATGTGCTTGTGGCAGTGTCTACATTGATGAGACAAAGCGCTCTGTCAGCATTGAGGTTTCAGAACATTGTTGTACAAGGCACAGACACAACAATTCTTCTCGACCAAACAAAAATCATCTCCCGGGAATCACGTTATTATCCTCGTAGAATCCGTGAAGCGATCGAAATCTTTAACCCTAGGATGTGCAACTGGGCTTTTCGAGGCCCACTGTGACTTTAAGTAGTCGCCAATTTTTTTTCTTAGGTCTGAGAGCCGAAATATTTTATGCCAACTACCGCTAATGTTTTCTAAACGTAACGAAACCGGCTAAATATTATTTGCATTGATTTCGTAGAACAAACCCTATCTGTTTATGTATCAAGGTGGTAAGTGTACCTACTGGGCCTCACGAGGCCCGTCCGTTAAATGCATAGGAAATGTATGTAAACTGCTAAATAAAACATATTCAAATACTATAGATCACGTTGTGCTACTGTATTACGCTATATGCATGCTAAACCTATACCCGGTTTGCTGACACGTAACCGACGTACCACACCAGAAATGCAATTGAAAGTCACGTGACGTCACAATGCAAGAACGAACGCGTTTTCGAATTTTGTCCAGCAGTATTCTTTTGGCATTGATCGGGTAAATATCGTTTGTGTTGCATTTTTACTGTTTTTGTTGTGCTTTCGGTTTTCGTGATTTGTGCCAGTAGAAATGTCGGGAATAAGCGACGAAGAGTGGGAAGACCTGGATATGGTTCTCAATAGGCGTGAACGATTTTCAAGGCTGCCGCGAGAACGGCAGCAGCTCGCTGAGGCCAGAATTGCTGCGTTTTTTGCAAGTGAGAATATCGATGATGAAGAAGACGATCCATTCGAAGGTGATGATGGTGATGAAGACTATATTCCACCTGATGGAGCGGCGTCGGATGCTGAAGAAGAGTTGCAGATTGAGGCGAATGCTGTGGTGGACAGTGAGAATGAAGAAGAAGACGAAGTTGTCGATGGAGAGGCGGTTGCTGTGAATGATCCACAATTGCCCGGCGAATATTACACATCCAAAGATGGCGTTGTTTGGATGAAAAATCCCCCAGCGCGATACCGCCCGCATGCACATAATGTTCCTGTTGTCGCCAGAAGTGGCCCTGCCCCAGTTATGCAACAATTTTTAGCCAGTCCAATCAATATATTCAAACAATTTGTTACTCCGGAGATGGTTGAGAGAATTGTTTGCGAAACAAATCGCAAATCATCAAGCGTCACACGCGATTGGAATATAGCTCATCCTGATTCGACTGCAAGAGTTTGGATGGAAACAAACGAGACTGAGATGTACGCGCTCTTCGGATTATTACTATTTGCTGGTATGTTCAATGAGAATACACAGCCAGCTAAAGAACTTTGGAAACCATATCACCATGACATCTCCAAAGCCACGATGTCCCTCAACCGCTTCAAGCTGCTCTTACGCTACATTCGGTTTGACAATGGAAACACGCGACCGAATCGTGAGGCATTGAGTAAATCTGCAGCCATTGACGACATTTGGCTAATGTTAAACGCCAATCTTGAGCGCGCATATGTCCCATCAGCGAATCTCACTGTTGATGAGCAATTGTTTCCATACCGCGGCCGCACGCGTTTTACACAGTACATCCCTTCGAAGCCGGCTAAGTATGGAATAAAAGTATGGTGGATTTGTGATGCGAAGAACAATTATCCACTGAAGGGTGAGATATACACCGGTAAATTGGCAGGCGCCTTACGAGATGTACAGCAAGGCAAGCGAGTGGTGTTATCTTTGGTACGAAAATTCCACGGAACCGGGCGTACAATTTATTGCGACAATTTCTTTACTTCTTTGGACTTGGCTGAAGAACTGCGTACACTGAAACTCGCAATTGTGGGCACTGTCCGCTCCAACAAACGGTTTATTCCGGAGGAGTTCAAAAAGTCGAAGAATCGTCAGCTGCAGGAGACATTGTTTGGCTATTATAATGAGCAAGTTTCATTATGCTCATACGTGCCAAAAAAAAAACAAAGCCGTCATTGTACTGTCAACCGAGCATTATGCAAGCAAAGTCGACAGTACCAACAAAAACAAACCTTATCAAATTCTGGATTACAACGAAAATAAAGCAGGTGTCGATACTATGGACCAGATGCTCAGTGGCTACACTTGCAAGCGTGGCACAAACCGTTGGCCACTAGCCTTGTTTTATAACATATTAGATATTGCTGGCCTGGCATCATTTCTTGTTCACGAATCGTTCCAACCATCACGGAAAACAGATAAACGTCGTGGATTCCTAACGCTTTTGACATCCCAGTTAGTTACTCCTCACATGGAGAATAGGGCAATGAACAGTCATGTTAGCCGCTGGCCTAAAATCAGTGCAGCTATGGCAAAATTCAATGTTTTTGTAAGTACCTAATGATAAAAAAAGAAAACATTATACATTCCTAATTCTACCTTTATTACTTCAGCCACCATCGCATTACCGTGAAGTATACCCAGAACCAAGCACATCCGCACGACCAGCAAAGAAGGAACGAAAGGACTGTGCGTGGTGCAATCCTCAGCACAATAAAAAGCGGCGCAAAACATTCTTGTCGTGTGAAAAATGTAAAAAATTCATGTGCCTTGAACACGGCTCCATGAAGAAAATTTGTCTGTGCCATGGCTGTGCTGCTCAAGAATCATAAATTCAGCACAAAACAAATCACCAAGTGTTACCTCACTATTCATTTCTGTTTGTATTTATATTTAACCATTAAATAAATCAGTTTTAAGTTAACTTGTGCTTTACAAAATAGTAATTTTACTTTTTAAAGCATCCCAACCCCCCAACTTCTTAAGATAACCCCCTAATAATGACACCCACACACACCTATAGCGTCATACAATACTTCTACCCAATTGCAGCTGTCGATGGGACAACTATCTGAACGAAAACCGCAAGGACAGCGTATGGGCCTCGCGAGGCCCAGTACGATCACCTACAGCCTCCCAGGTAGTTGCACATCCTAGGGTTAAAGATCCCTTCAATCTCAATAGAGATGACGGTTGGCATTTGCATCATAGCTGGAAACCACTTTTACGACCACCACAGCCAATCACAGCTACCCCAAACCGCCCTCCCAACCAATAGTTGTTTGACTACCTGCGCAGGCATCTGCGCCAGGTACATATAACGTCGCTCGAAACACGTACTGACATATCTGAATAGCATTTTTTGGTGAGATACGTCACTACGTGTTTTGAGCGACGATAAATACCCTCACCCTTCCACACACGTTCATTCTCTCCGTCCTGAAGATGCCTCTTGCAACAGAGTGCGAAACGTTGACTAAAAGATGCGCATCTTGGTGCGAATCACGTAACGTACTCGTCTTCCGAATGGATCCGACCTCTACCATGCATTTAAACTGCTATAAATGACGAAAAATACAAAATAGAGAAAAGGCTGAATTTTGGTAGTTTCGTACCCATCGGTCATAATTGATCATAACTTCGGTATTTTTTCATAGATTTTCATCGTAAATAACTTATTCTCTTCGTAAAAGGGCAAACTCTACGTAAAAAATAAGAAACTAAGCATATTTTTACTATTTCTACCTTTTCCTGGCGGTTAAATGAATGTTCGATTTTCATTTATACTAAAAAAAATCAAATTATGGTCAATTGCACGGAAACCACTGCAGCAATTGTAAAACAATATTAATAACATTTATTGGTGATTCAATTGGCTTTAATATGATGTACCGCACGACCAGATTTGATGTTCCGGACTCGAGATATGCTCCAAATAGTCGAACTACCTCCAGAAAAATAAACAAAAAAAAAAATTCATAACTCGAAAACGTATCCATTCAAAAAATTTTTAATGCGATTTTTGAGTTTAGCGGGCCATGGTATCTAAGAAAAAAATAGTGGCATCTAATGTACATTTTTTTTAATTATTTTGTTGTCTAGTGTTATTCATATCTTATTTCAAGTTGTATATGTGTTTTGTCATTATTACTGACTTTCTAAACGATGTTTTGTCTTATGAACCCCCCGTGTTATATTTGAAAAGTATTATTTTTAAATCTAAGAGCACTTACATCTTAAAAATGCCGAACATACTGAAAATATCGGTTTCTATGAATCCTATCCCAGTATTTTTAAGTATGCGTTTTTTAGTCCGGTATTCCAGTATTTTTGAGAGCCGGTATCTCGGTTTTGCGATTCCTACTAATAACCCAAATCACAGTGGGGTGGGACGTAAACGACCACATATACGTGTTTTGCTCTTACATTTTAATTTGTGATATTTTATTGTAATTCTTTAAATTGTGTCAATTTAACGATTCTAACTCTAAAAAGTAGTGAAAGCCAAAAAGTCTTTTGTTGTAGTGCGACACAATCTGGCTTGGTGAGGTTCAAGGGAGAGAAATTTCGCACCCGGACGTTGCCTGTTTATATGCCCCTAGGGATGGTACGGGGATCAGACACCACGTGTACCGTGGGGCACCTGAAAATACATAAAAGTTTCGATCTTTCACCTTCAGGGCCGGTGCCCCGTTGCTCGTTCCCCTCTCGTTTATCCCGCGCGCCCGGAAAATTTATCTCTTTGGGGCGGGATTTCCTCCCCTTGCTCTTTTTTTCTCTCCGACGACCCGGATTCTGCACTCCCGCGCAAAAGTTTCGCGGAGTTTTTAAATAATTTATCTCGACGCGGCGAGCTTTCGACGGCGGTAGCTTATTTTAACCCCTACTCCCCTACAGTCTACCGGCCCCGTGGGGGGGAGCACACCGATATCCCCCCTTCTGACCACGTCGTAAAGTAATGTTTGTGGGGGATTATAAGAAAATCTTATGACAGCCATAAATTGGTGGAAAGAAATGCGTGGTGAATCAAACTAGACGACGCATTTAAAACTTTTTTCTTTTTTTTGTCTTCTGCGCCGCATAATATATGATTGTTTACATGTTTTGTTTGAATAGTCCACTGAAACTTTCACTATGATTTTTCAAAAGTTTTTCCAACATGCGTTTTAATCTTTACAGGTGTTTCTAGAGGGTAGAAAACTGTAGCGATGGAGTCGGGGCATTCATTTGTTCCACTTCGGTTTATTGTTTTATACGGCGGTGAGCTGATTAACTTGGGCGCCGGCCGTGTTTTGTTTCGAATTGCTTATTATCGCCTCTTTTGTTGCGCCCACTCTGTCGTCGGCGTCGCCGACGGCTTTTAATTTTTTCGTTCGCCGGGAGAGGGCGTCCGTTTTAATTATTAAAAAGTTCGCTTTCGTATTTCGACTCTTTTTCTCTTCCCATTTCGGCGCCCTCTCCGCCTGCTTGATCCTTTTAATTAAGTTTGATCATTTGTTTTCGGACACTTTCCCAATTCGGAACGAGCCATTTTTCTTTCTCCTTTACCCGTTTTTCTTTGCCGTTGTTAATTTCTTGGACATTTTCGTGTACGTTTATTGATGTCTTAGGGAAAATGTAGCGCCAGCACGACACTCGTTCAATTAAGACTAGATAATTAAAATTTAATTGAAACGTAATTGATTTTTTTATATAGTTCAAAAAGTTTTCTTAGATTTTTAATTAAAAAAAGGAACGTTTAAACGTTTATTAAATGTTACTTTTTAACAACAAAGTGTTCCATTGTACACATCACATATGTTTTTGGCTAGGGCCCCTTTAAAGAGCCACACACGTTTTACATTTTCAATTCAGTTCAAATTTATACACGCCGCTTTAAAATACCATCCGCGATATCTGCCCAGGAAAATATAACGCACACATTTATTGCGGACAAATGCCCAACTAGTTTTTGCACGCGCGCTTGCAAATCCGCCTGAGCGCCATCTATCCCCATGCACACATACATTCATACCTTTTTTTTTTTGAAATATTATCGCGCATAATTCAACCAGTTATTGTGCGAACTTTTCGACTGCACGAGCGGTCCGAAACAATAAATAATCGCGGGTAGGCGGTGCTTTCGGAATTACGTGCGATAGTGTTTTATTCTGGTGAGTCGTGCGCGCCCCATTGTTGAGCGGCACGTTCATCGCAAACGGGCGTGAAGGCGCCCAAAACAATTGCATTATTTAGCGTTTCGTCGCGTACATCGGCGTAATCGGCACCGACCATCCAACCAACCAACCCTTTCAAGCTATCACTTGTTTTTTTCGGTTTGTCAAAGCAAAATATCCTTTTGTGTCAGTAAGCAAATGTAACTACTCAGTTGGTTTAATTTACTGTAAAGTGTTTTTTACAGATGCCATTCCATATTTCCTCGTTTTTTTTTGATAGAGTGTAAATATTTTTGGGAATATGAAAGAAATAAATAACTGAACGAAGGCTTCGGAAATTGCGATTTTTGTTTACATGCAATTGAGTGAAATAAAATTATAATAGTAGTTGTTTTACATATACATGGTCTTTTTTTTTTTGTTTTGGAATAGAGCAACCACTTTGGTTGCCTACAAATATCAATGTAAAACATTTAATCAATTCCAATCAAAAAGACTTTTAAATAATAAACCCCGTATGAAATATAATTTGTCATTTATAGTATTACGTTATTAGTATTACCAACTAGTGATTTATAGCTATTCTTATGTCCTAACGAGCCTCTAGTCACAGTTTGGTTTAGTTTGTGCTTATATTAGTTGAGTGCAAACGCAAACATGGAAAGATTTCTATGGGGCAGGAAATATTTTCAAAAAAACAAAAAATACTTGTGTTATCGTTCATAAGCAATTTGTCGGAATTGCTTGAATAGTATAAACGAAAAATCACCCGGTATACGGTCTAGTGATATCACCAGATTTTCCCCTAAACAGGCCACGCTCACTTTATCGAGGCAAAACGCACCTTGACAAATTGCAAGATTGCCGGCCGAAAATGCGTTTTCGACGCGATTTTTTGCTCAATACTCGGTCCGAAGGGTATTTGGAGGGATTTTGTCGTAAGACATGAAGGGAAACGTCGATTATAAGGTCAGCAGGAAGCGACGAAAAATGTACTTTTTTGACGTTTATCAATCGGCTTGAAGGGAACCGCTAGACGTCACGTGACATTTTCACGAGGTTCGCCTTCACTCGACAATGTGAAAAAACGCGATTTTTTTCAAAATTGACGCATTTAATTTTTAAAATATCGTGCAGTCCACGCGGAATTGTGTCCTTTTTTCAATTCGAGCGTCAAAAGTAATATCGAAAAGCCCAATTTTGCAGCTACTCGATCGCAAATGTCGGCGAAAATGGGCGATTCCGCTGAACGCGCCCTACACTTGAAAGTTCGCAATTAGTATAGGTAGAAAATCATGGCAATGTATACAGAACAATCGTCGAACAATTGTGGATACTTGACTCATGGCAGTGTCAATGAATTATCCTCTGAGTCACTAACATCATCAACATATTAGTGTTTAATATACAACACAGTCAATGCTATTTAAATTAATACATTAACGTTGGAGTCCCATTAAAGAAATAATAATTTTCTAGATCATATATCAGCGGTGACAATTAATAGAACTGGATATAAATAATGGTACGTTTGGTTGTCTCATTGCGCGAACAGAGCCGGTAGCAGTTTTCCAGCTTAGTTTGGCGGTTGGGGGGAGCGACAGTGATGGAAACAGAATGGCGGCAAAGTTGCATACAGTTTGTAGTTGATCGTGCAGTTCAACGATAACGCTATTAATCATACGGACAAGCAACGCGATAGAGTCGCCGGTTTTAAACCATAAACTTCACTTCGGGCAACATTAAGCGTCCTCTCGTGAAATGTAACAGATATTTATATGTACGAGATGAGTTTTTGTAACGTATTATTACTCGTGTGTTATTCGCTTCTGGTTAGGTTAAAAATAACAACTTTTCCTGTTATTAGAAAGTTGTAATTAATTAGGAAACTCCTCATCTTCTACCTATACTAATTACGAACTTTCAAGTGTAGGGCGCGTTCAGCGGAATCGCCCATTTTCGCCGACATTTGCGATCGAGTAGCTGCAAAATTGGGCTTTTCGATATTACTTTTGACGCTCGAATTGAAAAAAGGACACAATTCCGCGTGGACTGCGCGATATTTTGTAAATTAAATGCGTCAATTTTGAAAAAAAATCACGTTTTTGCACCTCTTCGGGTGAAGGCGAACCTCTAGAAAATGTCACGTGACGTCTAGAAATTCCGACAAGCGGATCGATGAACGTCAAAAATTTACATTTTTTATCCGTCCTTGCCGACCTTATAAAAGCCGCTCGCTCTCATGTCTTACGATAAGATCCCTCTAAATACCCTTCGCAAAGAGTTTTGAGCAAAAAACGGCCTTAAAAACAATTTTCGATCCAAAAAATCGATTTTTGTCGACCCGTGTTTTGCTGCTATTACCACAGTAACGTCAAACCCGAAACGCCCCCTGCCGGACATTCGTAACAACAGTAACAGATAGCAGATAACCTAAAATGTATCCTAAAGTGTCCATATTGCGAATGTGGACAGGTGGGAAGCCTTAACCACATATTTCTAGAATGCCCAATAACTAAAGTCGAAAATTTTGTCATATACACAGAGCTAGTTAATTGTACTAATCGAATTATCACTAACCATGGTCTTTCTCATTTGAAACACCCTCAAAATTTATATTTGTTACCCAAAGACCAAGTAGGAAAATTATTTATTTGATAAAAGTGAAGAACTGTGTCAAGTCAGTGCGCAAATGCCACCGCAGACCGCGGTTTTCACTCTCTATACTCGCTCATTCACCGTCGCTTTCCGGACTGACAGCAACCCGCTTTCACCTCCGACAAGCGTTGAGGTTGATGATAACACCACATCACAGCTATAGTCTGCATACAGCTAGCTAACCCCACAGAGACGGGCCAGCGGAGACTACGATGACAAGCGAGCGAAAGAAAACATAAACAAAACGTAAATCATATACATCATCCGGACGCCTGGCGCTCGTCTAAAATTGGGCCCGACCACGGATCATAGTTATAAATAAACCAGTGGAACAGTTGATGCTTTAACTGTAGATTATTTTCAAACTGTGCAATGATGTTTGTGCATACGTTTGTTTATCGGTTGGGTTGTACTACATGAATGGCATTGTCAGTTGCCAGTGTTACAAAGATTTCAAAATTACTTGTTATTATGTATTTAACATTTTTTTAAGATAACTTATATACATATATGTATTTGACAGAACATTATACGTTATGTATATTGATATGTAAACATGATGTAACAGATTAATTTGATTTATTTATTATGAAATACATCCTTATTTGACAAGATGTAGAAATGATGTACATGTTACAGTCAGTAGAACTAAGAAAGGTATGAATTCCCTCTTTCACAAAGGATTTGTAAAATATAATAGTCTGCCTCCAACCCTCAAAGGGTTGTCTAGCTTAGAGTTGTTTAAAAGAGAGCTGAAGAAGTTCTTATCATAAAATTGTTGTTTGTATTTATATAAGTATGTCTAGGATAAATGTATGCATGTTATGATGCGTTATGATTTCTTATCTGAGTTTATATTCATTTGTTTGTATGTTAACTTAGTTGTATTAGGGTTCTTCTATTTTCAATAAATGTATTATTATTATTATTATTATAACCATGTATGCATCTATGATGGTAAATTAGTTAATGAAAATCTAATTATTGATCAAACCAAATAGATAAGGTTCTTAGAAATAATACTCATTAGGTAGTCAACGAAAATATAAACATGGCTGTTCTACACGCCGTATATCACGTATAACTTAAGGTCCATTTACACTGATCGCTTTCGATGTTGATCTTGGAAGAATCATCCAAAGTGATAACTATTAATTATTTGATAGTATGTGCTTGTAATGCTTGTTATGCATCTGATTAAAACTAGTATAATAACTAGTATTTCGCCATATTTGAATATAAGTGACCGACTTTAACAGTAATTTTGCCTGATTATCAAATTTTACATTAAATGTTCCCAAAGAAATTATTATTTTAATAAAAAATATGATTTTTAAACAAACATGTTTGTTGAGTATAAATATTAAAAAGAAAACGTTTTTTTTACAACTCTGCTTCACATGTGCTACTGCAGGGAATCCCCAGTGAAACTACAGAACTAAATGAAAATATGTAAACAAGATTGATTCACTCTGGATGATTTAATCTGGATGATTCATTTTGGATGTTCAACCAAAGTGATACAGTGTAAATCGTGCTTTAGGTTATTTTGGACTTTCTTTTGGTTGATACATTAATATATGAATTTACTACATATGATAATGATGGTAAAAAATGGAAAAATAAAAGTGTAAATGATGAGTGTAAAAGCATCGTTATTTAGGGCTACCTAATTAAAATCAATGACCGCCTAGATGTCGCCACGGGCGGGTTTGCCAGTCACGAAAATTGGGTAAACTGTGTCGCGTGACCTGGCTGTCCTACCCACTTTTATATAGCATATAAATAGTGGCGTGAGGATTATATTTTCCCCATTTTTGTCAATATGGTCTTTGTTTAAAGAACTTTTGTTGCAGACATTGAAAATGTTGAATATGTAAATTCAAGAGATATACTGCTGCTAATCCTCTTAATTAAATTGTACAAACTGTTGTTAGCTTTAATCTTTCAATCTATTCAATGGTCAAGAATTCAATTCAAAACTATACGGTGGTGTTAACAGAATAACATTTTTTGTCATTATTTTATATTAAAATAAACGTTAAATACAAATATACTTACGTCGTATACTAATAATGTTAGTGTAACTGCACATCTGCCTAGTGTTTATCTATCATTTCTTTGCACAGTGTAATTTGTCAAGGTTACAGCATATTTTTGGAAAATATTCTTTTATGGAATGCTCAAAGTAATAATAAATTTTGCCAGATAAGCCCATTTTCAATAACAAAGGTAAGCTTGGTAAAATTGAATATAAAAATACCTATAAAAAACAGAAATGTTTATTGATGATAATTATGAAGATAAACATATTTTGCAGCAATCCTTTTTGTACATACATTGTTTATTGGGGTACGCATATGTTTACTTATGTCGTTTACGACATCACTTGTTCTCTTCAGTGCAGGTAACGATAAACAAGCGATGTATAAATAGCATTTACTTGGCGGGTATTTTTTCCTTAATCCATATGTTCCAATCCAATCCATGTGGTATATTTAGCAAGTATAAATTTTCAGATGATAATAATGATACAAAGATCTCTTCACTCAATTGATCCCTTTAATAATTAACCACCCTGTTTTGAACACAAAATAGAAGTCCTTTCTATCAATTCATAAACGTACGCTAGTGTTGTAGAATGTACGTATTTTTTATAACTATTTTTGTTAATTCTGTAGTATTCCTAAATTTATCATTTATGTATTTATACGCCGAACAGTAAATAAATAAAATGAGTCTTCAGATTTAATGGGGAGTTAACAACATTCCCATTAAATTTTTAAAGAAACACGAAAAGTGTATAATATATGTTTATCTTACGCCGAAAATTCTTTTCACACTTGAAGGAGAGAGCGAAAGAAATATTACTTCCTAAAATGATATCCCAATATAAAACCGCTATATAAAATTCAATTTTTCAGGATCAGTTCTTTTCAAGTAATGACGAAAACAATATTTTTATAATGGCAGCACCTTATAAACTACAGCGACGTCAATATGCAATTTATATTACTATTAATGTGTTATTTTAGTACCAGAAGTAGAGTTAACCGGTTTTATTGGCAGGCTTCTTAGTTATTATACTTTTCATGACGTAGTGTCCAGTAATGTCGTTTTGCATTGTAAACTGACTAAGTATAACTCTTTTCAACTCCCCAACAGACTGTCATCAGCATCTTTCGCATTTTTTTGTGTGTTCACCTATTTGCGGTTATCATCATTGATATCTATTCCAACGGAGTCGCGTCTTTATCAGCAGCCATTGTAACCCAAGAAGTATGCCATTCAAACCCGTCACGCAGCGAGCATAAATAATCGCTCGATGAAAATCTACTTTGCCGGTAATCATGGCCAATGAGCACGTATTGGTCGCCGCAATTAAACAATCAACGAGCGTGCCAACTGCGATCGTCGACCGACTCAATAATTCTACTGTATCCTAATAATTGTACTGTCCAATGTGTTTTTTTTTGTAACGATTCTGTGATTACTAAACCGGGGGTCTAATGTTGTTTTTCTTTGTTTACAGGTGAGGATGTTACCTTTCTACATTGTATATCTAGGGTAGAGGAGGATACTAGAGGATAAAGAGTTTTTGATTGTTTGGTAAGATTTTGAATAATTTTTAGCATATGACTAATATGGCAAATTTATAATATATATGTATTCGGAATGGATAATATGTACTCATAATATATACTGTTTGGTTTCTACGTCAAAGATAACAGCAGAAATCGATGTGAGTCACTGATGTTACTGAGTAGTGTTTTGCTACGCATTGAAGAAAGGCATCCTTGAATCATATAAACGCACATACTCAAGCACAAGAAGAAAATCATTCATTGAATCTCATTACAAAGCAAACATGTATTGCTTGCAAAAAATATTCTCCCAAGATTGTACTAGAATAATTGCATGAAGGCAGGGCCGCCGAGAGAAATGTTCGGGCCCGTGAAAGGCCTGTGCAGCCCGGGCCCGTCACCTACCATAAACCCCCCCAAAAAAAAACGGCATGTGCAATATACATAAAAATTCATTTCATTTAACACCATATAAATTTTTAAATATTATTACAAAAACTTATTGTAAAGTTTATATAATTAAATAACATTATGCAAACATGAAATAAAAAAGTAATTCTTAAATATTTAATACCTTATCTGATGACACAGATTCTTCCTTACTTTAAGGTTACCAAATCTTTAATCAAGTCATCGAAATCAATTTTCATTGCCAGATCCCTTTCTATGGATAGCAGACCTAGGCCATTTAACCTTTCTGTCCCATAGATGAGCTATTAAAGTTCTTCATTGCCGAAAGTCTGCCAAATGCTCTTTCACTTTCGGCAACTGTAACAAACATCGTGCAAAAAATTCTGATCGCAATACGTATTTCGTGGAAAACACCGTGAAGTTGAAATTTGTAAATGGAATTTAATAACTGTGAGCCTGGTATAGTATCTTAAAACGTGGTATTATAAATCTTTTTCATGTGATATATTTCATCTTTTAGAGATGGTGTTAGGTCTTTCGAATATTTGTTGATTAAGTTATTACCCGAGTCCGATATTTCTTAAAAATTTAATATTGGTAAAAATAAATTTTGAATGGTTTTTAAAGATGTAAAGCGCATGTGTAGTTGGAAAGTAATTGCATCAAGTATAACAAAGATATCTGCGGTGGCCATCACCCTACTTTCCGACTAAATGTTTGGCACAATGAAATGCCTAAACACCTTGCAATTATTTAATTTAGTAAAGCGAGAGCCATCTCTGGCTTTATCTCTGTCATGTAATGTCAGTGGCACTGACGTTTGTCAAAATCTGACAATTTGCAATACAACCACGAAGGTTGTGAATTCTGTGAAACTGGTTCTATAAACTCTTATAGCGCCTAAACCGTTCATCCCACTGATCTGCAAATTTGCATACATATTT
The DNA here is from genome assembly GCA_963971325.1 of Aphodius granarius. Classification (NCBI taxonomy): domain Eukaryota; kingdom Metazoa; phylum Arthropoda; class Insecta; order Coleoptera; family Scarabaeidae; genus Aphodius; species Aphodius granarius. Next base: position 30,557,758 of record OZ020221.1, read on the forward strand.
AATGGATGGTGAGCTGATATCAGTTTGGCCAAAATCGGATAAATCCCTTAGAAGACGCTGCTTTGCCACTTCCGGTTGTCAGATTGTCACCAAAAACAATCCAGTTCGTCCCCCGGTAATTCTAAATATGTATACCAAATTGCAGCCCGATCCGCTGGTCCGTTTGGGCACAATCGTGTTTACGGATATACACACATATGTACATACACACATACATCATACATACATTTTCCAGAAATCATTGTAATCGATTCAGGGGACCCCAAAACGCGTATTTCCACTGAAATCCCGAATATTTTTTCCGTCGATTACAATACTTTCCTTCTAGGGTACCTACTAGTCGGAAAGTAATAAACAGTTCTTATAAAATAGCCTTGTGTGTCATCCCCATCTGCTCTCTCTTCGTGTGCTAATTTTCTTTTCTTCGCTTTCGACTGGTTTTAAACATTTTGCATTATACCTAATTCATTCGCAACAAGTGTAGCTTCAGTGAGAAGATCTTGCCACTTAGTTCTAAAATGTTATTCTTTTAGTAGTTCTTTTAGAAGTGAGTCAATGTTTGCTGATGCAGGCTCAATTGTATGGTATAAATATTTCAAAGGAGAGCACAGTTGTGTATGCAACCAAATATACGCGGGTCAATTAGAAACCATACACTGGGTATAATTGGCTGCATATGTTACTGTGTTCACTTAGTTTAAAACTAGTCTGCTAGACTCCAATATTTTATTTTATTTGTCTATGGATGTTAATATTTTACACCATAATGTTGTAAAAAGTATAGCTTTGAAGCTTGAAAAATATCTTTCTAGTGGCACTAAAAGGTCATTCTGATGCTATTGCATTAAATTAGTGCAATAGAATCAGAATGACCTTTAGGTCCATTTTTGCTGCCGGGCCCTTTTCAGTGCCGGGCCCGTGACTACAGTCACAGCTTTCACCCCCTCTCGGCGGCCCTGCATGAAGGAATGCCAAGGTAAAGTTTCTTCTTTATACAATCCATACACACTTCCACAAATTTTTATCGATCTCAACTCAACGATTTTAAATAAAATTGAAATTCGCTTGAAACTATGCTCAGTGCTAAAAAAATGCTAACAATTTTGAACTTCAATAACTATAACTCCAATAATTTTATATAATAGATATGTCTACAACTTATCTGTGTAACCAACATGATGTTTTTGTGGTCTATATTTGGAACACCCTGTGGAACAGCTAACCTTGGTGAAGTTGTTGCCTACTCGGTTTTAAAACCAAATTCACAGTCAAACCAATTCCAAAATGTATTGGAGCGTATATCTTTTCGATATGTTAATTAAAAAAAAATAGATTTTATAATACAATTTAACCTATTTTTTATTCTACGTTAGTTCCACTATATCATGTATCTTTTTTAAGACAAAAATCTTATTTATCCGACATAAATTCATCAGAAATCTTTATTTTCATTTCATAGCAACAAACACGATTAAACGTTGCAAAATACATAATCAAATCTTATCTTACCAATATTTATTACCAATATTTGCTTCAAAACGCGGAAAACATAAGTCGTGGTTGTTTTCAGTTTCATATTTCAACACCACCTTCCGCCATTCGACTGTCAAACGTTCAATGCACATTCCCCACTTTGCGAAGTTTCATAACTGTGTGTATCGACTTAATATACACTTGTTATACAGTATAGGCCAAACTCCGACCAACCACCAAGTTCCTTATCAATGACAGGCGGCTCATTCTCTTGTTTTTAAATTACGTCAATAATGGGAATTAATACTAAATGGGCGGTATATATGATTCATGCAAATCTGCAGGCGCTGTTCAATGAATCTGGCCGTTTTAACCAACTATAACTTATAAAAACTAGTTGCCTTCCAGCAAGGTGCTTCGAACAATTTCCGTAAAAAAATCTAAAACTTACCTAAGTATAATCAGGCTCACATAATCCCAAAAACTAATAAAGACCTCAATAATCCAATCGACAAATTACTCTTATTACATCCTAGCCGCATTTTCCTCGTTTTTTTCTTGCTAATCCTCCAGCTGTCGGGTAATGAAGATACATTCTCGTCTCGCTCGGTTAAGCCTCTTTCGCGGCAACCCAATTTACACAAAACCGAAGCGCAAAGAGGGGACGGAACCACCATCTTCGCTTCGGTCGCCGGCAATAAAGACAAATTCTTGGTAACGTCGCGTCGCGCGTCGTGTCTCCAATTCGCGATTTTCGATAAAAAACCGGATGTGATTCAAATTTTATTCAGACTGCGTCCAAACACTTCGTAAAGAATGGAGAAAAAGGGAAAACGGTTGACACGTCGTCTGTTTCGTTTCGACGTTGCGTTGGGGTCAAACGTTTTAGGGGTTGGTTGGAGTTTTGAGGGGTTCGGTGCTTGGGGTGGTTATATGCGACGGGTTGTCTAATATGGAACACATCGGACTGCGGGAGAGGCATTAATATAAAGAGGTCTACGATACGTGCTGAGACGCGCTTATTGGATTTTTCTAGGTGGCGGATAGTAAGAGGAAGGGCGACGTTTAACTGTCGCGACGATGTGATGCCGCGCCGGGGAATTTCTGTTGTTTTGTAAGAATCGGTTTATCGATTTCCCATTGCTTCGGTTGTTCGTCTACTTTACGCCACATTTTTAAATATAAATAACACGTACATTGTACATGTACGCAGCGCAAAGAAAGCGTTAACCTAAAAATTTTACCATCAATTGTCATACGTGGGGTTTTGTCTTTTGCTTTGGGTTTGAGTAGAATAAACGGTTGTATATAATATAATAAACAGATGGCTCACAGAGGGTAGCACAAATTTATTTGTTCAGGAAACGTTTTGACCTGATTGGGTTTTGAGTTTGCTTGTGAATTGTGAATAGAGGTTTTTTCTGGAAGTTGAGATGCTTCCTAACTTTGTGTGGTCCGGACACAGATGTGAAAATGTTTTTGGTTCTGTATTTAGTGGGAGAAGGCCTTCCTAGTTTTGTATATTTGAAATATCAGTCGAGGTCGTGGTTTAGAAGTCGAAAGATGTAGTCGTTACGTGTTTTAGGGCAATAGGCCCTTATCTTGTGTTTTGTTTCTGTGTGTGCCCGTGATGCCATCTCTGCTGATGTAAATTTTCCAATAACAATTTAGGTAATTTTTATAAAATAATTATGTCTCTGTCATCCGTTTTCTCTCCAACTATTATCATTGTGTCAAGAGTTTCAATGATTATTGTACACTCGATCTGAAGGGGTTTTAATCTTTTTGTTCATTTTGTAAATATATTTGTTTTGGTTAGAATTTGACTTTTAATCACCCTGATGTTATTATATCAAGATTAATTCATTTACGATTATTTTTGGCTTCTAAAAATCTAGCGATACCAAACCCTCAAGGTTTCAAAGAAAGTTCTCGCCGCCTCCGTTTGAATTTGATATAAAGTAAATTACATTTTGACCGCTCTGTTTGCTACGCTACCAATAACTTCTTACACAATAACATTTTTAATATAGGTAATTATTTCTACAACTTCTTCTATCTGTCCAACAGACATGATAATTTTGTGGGCCAACGTTGGAACACCCTATGTAACAAATAAATACATTGGTCAAGGTTTTACCTACTCAGTACTCAAGGCAAGTTAATTAGCATGCAATGTCTTTTGATTCATTTCGGTATGTTAATTGCCTAAGAAACCTAGCACATTTAACTTGTGTTGTTAGTTCCTTTATTACTCGACAGGATTTTTTAAAAGTTTAAATTCAAACTCATTTGTTTTACACAGTTGACTTTTTATCAGTCACTAAGAAGCAGGACTTTAGTAGTAGTAATAACGTAACGTGTTGTAATCTTAATGGTATATTTAATTTTTACACCGTCCTGAATTGTTTGTGCTATGTTAAATCTGGATTAACTACTTTTTTAAAACCAAAGCATAATTACGTATTTTACTCATAAACGCGAATTTAACATAATCAAAAAATCTTTAAAACATGAACACAATACTATATTTTGGCTTTTTTTCAAAATTATTATTTTTACTTACGCAGTTTTTTTAGGCAAGAGGATTGTAATGAAGAAGAGAGTGATTTAGCACTTTTGCTCCGGATAAGAGGTAAACGAGTATGAAGCAAATATTTGCATACATTTTGCCCTACTGGCAATAACAAAGTTCAAATTTGGTTTCAACAGTTGACGTCTTTTCTAAATGCTATCCGAAAAAAACTATTTTAACACGTCTGTACGAACTTTAGCTCTGTGTTAATTATTATAGCAATATGTACTGAGAATTGTGCACTATCGCTTTGTTTGAGCAACAATAAATTGCTTGCACTTGGATTTTCCAAATAAGGATATTTTAAAGACATATTTTATAAAACTTATACCAATAGTTTGTACCCTTGTAATCTTATAAAGCACAATCTAGAATAACAAAAATACAGATAATACAAATATGTCTCGCATCCGCCATTATGGAAAAATATTTTATTACAACCGATTTAAACACTGAATTCTTCGTTTGATTCATGGCCCATATTCTCGGAAACCAATCATCGGTAATTGTTTCCAGTTAACGACATATTTTTCCGATGTAATGATCAAGGGAAGAGTAATAATAAAAATTGGAAGGCCGTCGTTTTCCTTCCGCGTTTGCCAGCGTTCCTAAAACTCGATCGCCCGTGAACAGATAATGGAAGTAGACGGTTTGTTTTTGCCCTAAAAATCGGAAGGGCCACTAAAGCGGGAGAGAGCCGCCGACCCGTCAAGGGCCCCCAAATAAATCCCCGTACCTCCCGTTACGTTTTTCTCCTTTGGCCTTTTCGCTTCCTGTTCTTCGGAAGACGGTAGTGCGATTTGCATACGTCCGGTTTTTCATTTTTTTTCTCATCCGGCGTCCGGACTTTTCTTGCGTTCTTTCGAAATTGGGGAGGTTTGTTTTCGTGCCGCCATATAACGCCTAAAAGGCTCTTTGCCCAAAAATCGGATATATTTATTGGACGTATTAAGTCGGGAATTGCTACTATTTCTTTGAGCGACTGCCCCGCTTTTACCTACTACGATCAGTATAGTTAGATAGATTAGTGCCTTAAGGCAAACCTTATTGTTTTCTTCACATATCAATGTAATGAACGGCATATGCACTATAAGCGTTGATACAAGCTGATAATAGCCACAATCTAAGTCGCTATGATTGCGAATTGGCAAATTTTGATAAACGTCCACTTGAGATCTTTAATGTTCAAACTGAAGAACTGCAGAAAGTTTAGACGTCAACGAGGTAGTCGAAAACTTGTATGGTGCCTTACATTACGTACTGATATGCCAGTCATTCAATTTTTTGTTTTTCTGTTCCATCAGCATCTTTAGGTAATAGCAACAATCAATGTTTCTGATTTTGATATAGGTATCTTCTAATGGTCCATTATATTTTATCTTAATTTTTTAAGTTCCTACGTACATATTTTCATTAAGAAATTGACAACGTAGACATAAACATTTGTTTATGGATAACGTCAACATATATCTTGAACAAAACCAAATATTTGAGGTAACCAATCCATATACAACACAAACGCGGTATCACATACACAGACATCCGTTTATTTGCGGTCTACTCATGTAATTCGGAGATAGCGGCGTGGGCCAACGGCGATGTAAGCCCAGTAATGACGTATACACACGCCCCAGATGACATGTAACAGATCAATTACCAAGATAAGGACATAATCCTGAGGACGAAGCATCAGGTTTCTCTCGGCGACCGACCGCGCCACCGAAATGTAACAACTGAACCGTGGTCCGCGCTGCTGTGCCACTCAAAGCAGGTCACACCCTAAGGGACCCCTGGGTCTGATCTCTTTGTCTTTCGGTAACGTCAAATTATTGTCCCGAACGTCGCACAGTCGATCCCAAGTCGACAATCGCTTGGTCGGACATGCGATCTCTCTACCTCTTGCTACGTTTCATAGAAAAATCCGTCAGACATTCATTCAGGTGAAAAATCTACTTTTGCCTTTAATAAAATGAAAATTCTGTTTTAATTACTATTGGAAATAGGGCTCAGATGACTGGGCTAAATCAATATATCAGATGATGATCCGACAAAATACTCATTGCTGTTGATTACAGTGGATACTTATCTTCTTGCCAATAGCAGTTCCACTCTATTCCATCCATAATTATATTAAGTGCATCACTGCAACGTGATGATCAATTTATTGGGACATACACCAAATAACGAGATTAATAGGAACACATAACTGGAGGGACCCACTACATAGACCACGTGTCCCCTAGTGTATTAAATATGTACCCCCATGATAAGCTGGACCTGTATTATACCGTCGAACCAATAGGGACGCAATTATTTGCAACGTACGAGGTCTAATGTGATTTTATGCATGCGGGATGGTGCCATGTTGGACGACATTGATTGTCCACCATGACAATAATCCGCATAATTTCATATCACGTTATTTACGGTCATGTATTTTACATTGCAGGTAAACCGATAAACGTTCTTTAAGACTAAGACGCGTGTTGCAGGAAATAAATTGTATCCATCTCATTAAATACCGGTGACGTTTTTCTAAAGAATGAGTTGTTCCGTTCTGTGCTGAGTGTGAAAGATATTAGAACGTATAATCAGGTGTTTTAAATAGTTAAGTTAAAAATGAATGTAGATTTTAAATATGCAGATGGGTAAGGTTATTTCAATTTGTGTTCCAATTTGTGTGCTAACATCTGAAATTTGAGATGTACGTATAGTTGTTTCTTTCCTTGTCCTTCTTTGTTTATTGCATTTCCATTACGTTTTAGTTTTGTTATATATTATATCCACACAGTGTTTGATTCAGGTGCAAAAGTTACGCTGTTGAAATTCATTAATTAATATAAACAATTTTAAAAGCAACTAAATTCTTCAAAAAGTAAAAATACGGATTGTGATCCTTCGGAGAGAAGGAAAATGAAACTGCCGATTACCAAGCGAGAATTGAGGGTTAAACTGCCTTTTCGTTCTCACCTGAGAAGATTCTCTCGAATCCGGAGCGCACCCATTGCAACTTTAATGACTTTTTAAATGTTTAATACAGTTGCTAATGTTGCTTCGCCCTCGTCTACCAGCGTTTCAGGTTAACGGAATACAAACACTTCTTGCATTATTTCGGCGTCATTAAAATAAATTGGAATACGTTGAATTATATATGCCGATTTAACAAAACTGGAGATGCAGCAGTGTGAATTTTATGTTCACAATTAAGCTCTTTTGCATAATTACGCCGTAACTATTTAATTCAAACTTTTGTCTTGAGAGATGGTTTAGTTGTTTTGCTTTTGAGTATCTGTTTTTTAGGTTTTTGGGGTTAAGTTTTTAATTCAATATGTCATTAATTCTCTAATATTAGGCTTGTTCGACCACTGGAAAACACTTGTTTGAAATTAATTAGACAAGATAAGCCAGATATGTTTCAATATCAACTACATTATAAATATCAACAACAGATTATTTCTCATCTAAAAATTAATTCCTAATTTGTTACTGACGAACAAAGCTATCAAAGACGCCGAATCAATCAATCAGTTACTATTATTTTAGTTTATTTATTTGTTGAAACTATTTAGTGTACAGACAGGCAAAACTCGGGACTCGCTTGCGTTGAGAAGAAAGTTAATAATTTAAAAAAATCACCCCATTTTTTTTTCAGACAAAACATGCAAATTATCACAATTTTTCTTCTATGGTCAATATCTAATTTAAACTTTTCCCAGACCCTAATACCAAAATATCTACCAAAACTCTCCTGGTTAGGGATATAAAGTAAATTGCTTGTGTCTCTGGTGAAGTGGGAAAGTCCAATCGACGCATCGGGACGCCTGGAGACGATGGAGAGTCACTTAATTGGAGTTGTTTTATGGAAACGTCCTGAGCCCCTGAGGTCTCAGCGGAGAGGACACAAGGACGTGGACAGTCGTTCAAGTTGACAAAGTTTTCCTTCACCCCTCACCCACCTCGACCCTACAACCCGCTCTCGCAATAGTCGCGTAGTTCGTAAAGTCCTAGCTGAGATTATTGATGACCTCGAGAGGGCTCTGCTGTCGTTAAACTATCCCGAAGTTTATTTGGAAAACTGCGAGTCAGGACCGTGGTTCGACAAGAATAAGCCTTGACATTTTTTGGTGAGGACTTTATAGAATGATCATATTCTTAGCTTTAAATCAAAGTCAGTGCTTTTTCAAGTCTACAAAATGTTCATCTAATATATTCTAAAAAAATACATTACATATCAAAAGAAGTACTTAAGCTTGTTATTTTTTCTGTATTATATTAGAATAGTAAATTTTTATGTTACTTTGTAGGTTCGTAGCAAATGTAATTAAGTTAAAATTAATTTCTCACTTTTCTTCGGTTATGACAAGAAGTCCCTCGTGGGGCGTCTCAGATGTTCGGCAAACGGCACGGCAAAGGGCTTTCACAAAGGAATAATATGAGTAGAGCCGAGGAAAAGGGCTGGGGTAAGAGGAGAGCGAGTTGGGTGAACGAGGAGTCACGTGACTTAATGGGCCCTTTGGAATCCAAGTCGACTGCGTTCAATTATTCCGAGGATTGGATGTTTTCCGGCCCGTTTCGACGGTGTTTTGTTTCCGCCCGGGTCGTATTCGCGTCGCGGAATCATCCCGGGTAGTCACTTGCGATTTTTAATATCCCCTTTTATCTGTCAACCCGCTCCCAAGATATCTTATACCTGCCACGAAAATAAAAGCAGGGTATATCCAGTTTCAGTCATTTTCACGCGTTTGGAGGAGCGGTAAATGATCAATAGCGTGGTAAAAATACTAGCAATGTTTTGTACGTTTTTTGTTTCTACATTTCTTCCAAACCGTTTTTGGTTGGAGACACGCGCACAAGAAAACTTATGCTTAATATCATCTTTGGTATGTATATACAGCATAACTTCTGTTGTTGTTGTGCTTAATAAATATGGCGAGAATCTTATGGAAAGAGGAATTAGGTAATTTGCCTCCTGATTTGCCAATTGCATAGACGAGCACGAGAGAAAAATGTTGTATGTATACGTAGTAACTATTTCTCAATTCGCTATAGTCACTAAGTTTCTTATGTTATCCGTATAATATTGGCCTCAATTTTGATAATGAGGGGGTGGCCTGGAACGATTCAAAAACGATCATACCGATCCACCAACATGATCCAATCACATTATCCTGCGGCTAAAAGGACCCTTATATATCCCCTTAAGGTCGAAAAACTTGAATACTCTGATATCCTCAACGAAGTTTCAGCCAGTAGCGGTTATCCTTTATTACATACGGATCCGTTTAGAATAATCCTTGGAGTTCTTGGAGCTCAGCTCATGTAAGGGTGTTTTCAAGTTTAATAGTATTTTTTGTGTAATGGATGATGGAAGTATGTTTACTGGATTACTCTTGCAATTGAGTAATAATTTAATAAGGTAATAACTCTTATTATGCTGTAGTTTTACAATATAATAACGTGTGTTCTTCTGTGTGATAATTTGTGTGTCATCATAACTGTAATTCCCGAATAAACGTGATTGAAAATTGAAAGAAAACAGTCCGAATTTGTTAGGTTAGTTACCGTACTTTGACCTTGGTTAATTTTAAATCCAGTCGGTTTATTTTGGGCCGTACGGCACGCCGTTACTCACAATGCCTTGTAGATCAATATGCCCGACTGGCTGGCTAGGATGCCGCCTCCCCCCATTTTCTACTTCACCGCCCCCTAAGCGTCGGCTTAGTGTTGCATAAATCCAGTACACTTAAGCTGCATCCACTTAATATTTTCTCCCTCGTTTTTTTTTTTTTTTTTTTTTAGTAAACACCAACAAGGGTTTTTTATTTACATCACTAATAAACCAGAAGAGTTTAATTTTCGCTTATTATTCTCTAGTCCAAAATTAAAGTACCTATAGGTGTCTATTAACTACTCCATATTTTATAGATCTTACAACAATTGCGGGTTTTATGGTTTTAGTTCTACGTTCTATAAAACTAGTTAATCTGCAGAAAATATATCCATTGCCCATAATTTTCTGATTGGGTTTTAGTCTGTCAACAAATGTAACGGTTTTACCAATGTTATTACACTTTATCACGGGGTGACGTACTATTTATCACTCTGCAAACTTCCTTCAAATTTCCAAATTTAATCTACATTTTATACGCGTCCACGTCATGTCTATAAATATTGTGTTTTATTTCGTCTCTGTTAGAATGATGGCACGTCTAACTGAATCATATTTCATTATATTTGTTACCCAGCATCGAGTATTTACACTGAAAATAGTACTTGTGATCTATATCTATATATATGATCTATATCTATATATGTATGTCGGCGGGAATGATATTTAATAGGGCACGTACGGGGCTAGTCCACCCCCGGTGAGCAGAACGGGGCAACTCAGGGAGGGCATTCAGTCTTGAGATCACTGATGCAGCGATAGCACGCCTCGGACTGTTAGTATTATCCTTTCTTTAATTAGTGCTAGTATTGTTCAACAATTCAGTGAGATTCACCATTAATTTGTATCGGATGCACCACTTATATCGGTGGTATTGTATAGTGTGTTTTATTGACGTTCGCCCTCGATATATTTTGAATTAAGATCCGACATGTGTATCTATTATATAATATTTGCTATAGTATGTACAATAATTGCCTCCTAGACAGATATCTCTACTAAACATCATGTACTAAATACTAGTCCTTTGACAGTGATATACGGCAAATAATTAATCCAACCGCCACACCGCCTAACAAACCGTGACCTTTAACCGCTTAGGGGGTGACTGAGATAAATATTAAAGATGCCACTATACTGTACTGTCGCGATTGTATCCGTGTCATTTGGTAACTCGGTGGTGTCAGGTTAATATCCGAAGAGCAATGGCACCCCTTGCCATCAGGAAACAAGACGATCCAGGCAGTTTAATCTAGATACAGTTGTGTTCCCTCGGGCTCAACCCTTTATCCGCTCAGGATCTCCGAAATAGACGCAATCAGTCACGATGTTCTTGTAAACCAAGTTATTGGTAAATACTTTTGCACTTACCTTAAACCATAAATATGCGATTATTGTGTACGTTCCCTCAGGTCAAAACAAGGTTTTTTTAAATCCAAAAGTTTTATATATTTTCAAAATATATTTCTTGCAATGAGGAAAACCATTACGTTATGTACTATATTAGATGGTATTAAATTAGTGCTACGTGAGGAATGATCCAAGAACAAACAGATTCATGGCCCATTTTAGTCGCCGTCTGAATTAATTGCCGAAAACTAGTGACCTATATTTCCGTCCACACCCCTCTATAGCATCAATTCTTATTGTTCTACTTCCTCCCCTCGCGCATTATGGGGGAGTCTTAGGATTTGAGGTTTTGGGGGATCTCCCTGCCTAGTACGATGCCTCATGCCCCTGACCCCCATAGGGGTTTGCCGAAATTGCGAAAACAAATGTATGGCCTGTAATTTAAGGCTGTAGAAAATGAAAAATTGCTCACAATAATGTACCGATACTATGTGTGCCAGTCATATTTCGAACATGAAGATTTAAGAAATCTATATTGTAAATATCGGTTCATTAGAAAAGTAAGGATAAATTTAAAAAGTAATTTTTCAATTTCTTCTACAACTGGCTGTAACTAAAAACTTAAACAAAGCAAATCCTCTTATGTGAAGGACATTTCTTTTGAAGTCTATTGCAGAACTTTTCCCTTTCCAACTTCGTTTAAATCTAATCTACTATTACAAAGGTCGATTAGCATATAAATTTGTTCTGCCTATTGGAAACTGAAAAAAAAAAAAAAAAACAAAGAGTGAACACGAAAGGGTGGAAAATGCATGGATACAAGCGAACCCTGCGTGTCCAAATTGCGACTGCGAATGGAAACGTTACTCCGCCAGCACCACCGAGAATTAATGATTTCGGCGATTAGATACGGCGCAACAGTAAATAGGAATTACGTTATCAGGTATGATATAACGTATCGTGTCAACAATGGTCATCTATCACGCTCCTCCACGCCGCCGCCGCCACTCCGGTTCGTCCTCTGAACTCTGTGCTGGATGAACCGGCTCGATTTTTACACGTCACCGACGCGAACATTCTTACATTAATAATGGGGCTCTGTGTAGACTCCTGTAGACCAGACTCATTTATCCGCTTTAGTTTAAGTGTGATAAAGCTGGCTAGTGCATGCAGTACGTGCCAAATAGGTTTAAAATATATAGAACGCTCAGGATGCGATAACATGTTAGCCCAGTCGTGGTGACAGTGTACACTCAAAAATCTACAGGAAATATATTGCTCGTAAAAGGTTTCTGGGGGAGAATAACGCGCTGATATTACCATCGTATTTATGAAACACTCATAATATGTTATAAAATAATCCTGTCAGCTTGCTAGGTCTGTGATTAAGGTAGAGGAGATATGGAATAGTATCTGACAAATGACTACCTCCTGCTGCTCCACAGACCACCACTCTTTTGTTGAAATTTTGACATAATTGTGACCAAGAACAATAATTTAATTTAGATGACAGTTCCATCATAGTTTAGCATTGTTACGTTGTATTTAAGATGGTTCTCTTATTTTAGAAGACGACACAATTCAAAACGTTAGCGTTGAGTTGTCCTACTATAATAACGCGATCTGATGATTTAAATGCAGTTAGTTGGCCTTAATATTCGTCGTGGTTTGTGTAAGTGTATGCGTTTGTGCTCGTTTATATAAAACAGCATGTTAAAAAGTTTGCAAAAGTAGGTTATACAACTAAGAGATAATCTAATTCCCAGACCATGTAAGATCGTCGTCATCGGTCGGAAGCAAATAACCATACAATCCGGGACGAGCGAATGGACGACCGAAGGGAGATAGCCATAACAGGGCTTCGCCTCCCCGAACCAACGGCAACAAACAGAACTAATTCAAGTGTAATAGAATACTTCTACCGTAACTTATTTTCGTGTTCCGGTTCCTCTCCCGGCTACGACCAGCACTCTGTTTATCTTTTATTCGGCGTTTGTAACGCGATCAGGTCTAATTGAAACCGGAGTGGGAAGACTGACTAGGGGAATTGAAACTGGCCGAAAACAAGATAAGAATTTTATTATTTTTCGCAGAAACCAACACTCCCACTGACAAATACCTGATAAAAATAAAGTATATTGCTCGTGATGCAGTTTGCGGTGATTATAAATGAAATTGTGTAGTGATATTTAACGTCACTGTTATTTGGCTTTTCTTGTTCTCGTTGTCGTCGGACTGCTACATAAATATCTGGGGTGGCCCTCTCCCAACTTTCCGACTACAATGTTGACACATTTATAAGCTGTGTGAAGTTAGCAACAAAAGCCAGCAACAAATTTTTTTTCATCCGATTGCAATGAACTATACACCGTTGGAAAGCCCATGACGAGCTGAGTCTACCATAGTTATTGCAACGGGATCAATTAATAACTACTACCTAAAAAATTAAAAAGAAAGTCAAAATTTCAATGAATTTCCATATCTTTAGAACCGCATATCTTCGCCAATACTTCATTATACTTATTAAGTGTAACACCAATCGAAAGCGCAAGCTTCGGTTATACTACCATAGTTATTACAACCCAAAACTTTGCTAATTAGTGTCTCAAATAAATTAATCAAATATGAGTATTTTTAACATCCGGGTACCATATGTAGTCCCACCTAAATTAAGTTAAACAAACGTATTCGCTTTGTGTGATCATATCGATAAATACATCAAAAGACAGCTGAGACCTGCCTTTACCCATCATAGTTAGTGCAGAACAAAATTATAACAATTAGCGGGTGAAATAAATTAGTGAATTCCAGACACTTTTTCCATCGGCTATTGGTCGACGGCGAACAGCGCTATGTAAATCCTTTTGTGCAAACTTTTTGCAAGATTAAATCTTATCGATATATACATCAAAAGATAGCTGAGACTTCCATCTACCTACCATAGCTTTTGCAGGGCAAATTTATAACAATTAGTGGGTGAAATAAATGAATGAATTCCTATAGCCAATTCGGCTATATGGCGACGGCCAGAATTCGAAAATTTTGTTGCTGGCTTTTGTTGCTAACTTCACACAGCTACATTTATAAACTCTTGAAACGTATAGATGGTGAAACACCAATTAAACGAACGTTCGCAAAATAATAATACTATATTGGGATTATAACAACACAAGACACCTCTCGATACAAATAACTAAATATACCATAATATACTGTCATGTATCCGTGTGTTTTCCTGCGAGGTTTATTTCTTATGTTTATTTATTCTTCAATCGCGAGTCGGGTGATAATCCAAACATGTGATAATTTACACGTTATCACGTATGTCGTCAGTTTTCCATTACGTCACAAACCAATCGGTACAAAACCCTCAAGGATACTCAAATATTGGAAATTTTGTCTATTAGCGCATCAACAAATTACACTCACAACTAAGGTTTACCCACCGAATACTGTTACAAACTAGTTAACAAAGCATGAATCAAGAACAGTTTCTATTTAATTCAAATTAGTATCTTTTGTTAACAGTAATTTACCAGTAACTATTCACAGATGCTTTGTTTAAAATGTTTTATATTTATATAAAAGGTGTGTTCTTTTGGCATATTTACCAAACAGGTAAGGTGTATAATGAGATGAGACTTCCAGAGACCCTTTCAATGTGTTTACCGTCGCGGTTTCCAGAAAATCGACGTTATGTTTTCTCGCTTGGCTGTGCTATTTTTTCGTTAGTAGCGGTGTTGTTGGGCCGGGGTTGGAAACGCAACGAAAGTTAAAAGCAAATAAGCCGCCGCGTGTCGGGCGCGGCGCTATATTTAGTAAATTTAAAACCGCGCTCTCGGGGTTTTCTGATTGCCGGCACGTCTAGATCCGCGCAGAACAAACAAACACTGCGAACTTTGAAATTATCCGAGCAAACGGCGAATAAAACCATATTTACGTCGTCTTATATTCGCACTCCTGTGTACAGGCTACAGTATAACCTCATCAAAAATTAAAAAGTAATTTCAAGTATTGTGTTTAATTCACAGTAACTGCTAACGTTTTCTGTTATGCAAATAAGTTGTTGGTATAATGGTATTAGCTAATAAATATTAATAGGTATTATATTATATTCCCATGCTGTCTCTTAATGTGGTTTTCGATATTTTTATAATTTTAAGTACCTACACTTCACAACTGTGATATTAAATTAGAAAAGTAGCGTAGTTATCGCAAATAATAATGATAACAACATGCTGACTGCAACGACACACAATACCAGCGAAATTATAAATAACCGTCGATAGCTCAGTTGGTAGAGCGGTGGACTGTAGTTGTTGTTAGAAAGCTGATATCCATAGGTCGCTGGTTCAAATCCGGCTCGACGGATTTTTTTATTTAACGTTGAGTATTTTTTATTGTGGTTTTGACACTTTTAAAAATTATTAGGATGCACAAATTAAAAAAAAATTACATAATATTTTTTTTGCTATACATCTACAGACAGATTGATCTCTTAAAAATATCAATAATTCTGCCTCAAGAATGCAATGCGGCATTCTCAGATCAGATGGATTGATCCGATTGATACTGGCATGTACATATTCTTGCTGTTGTAGCTATTTATCACTCTTTTTCAATTAAATGGTTCTTGATGTGATAATTTTGTTGCTTTTACCCAACACCAATGAGGAGGCGGAAGTAAAGTTAAGCTGGCTGGAAGTACTGAAATTACTATAAATTTCTTACCTTTTGGGGTTAGATGAAATATATACGAAAACTGCATGGGAGGTCGAATCTAAATGTAAATAATCTCGTACTATCCCTCTGAAATGACCACAATCAAAGGTATGTATCCCATTTAATGACATTGTCACTGTCTCTAATCTGACAAGTAATGTCTCAACGTCTCTATTATAGGATATATTTATGTCGAGTGACAATGTCAAAGTATGAAAATTAGGCGGCAAATTCAAAATGAAATTTTGCAAGTTGGGAAAATACTGCTGTTAGACGTTCTTCAATTGTTTTTATCGCGCGCGCGAAAAAAACAATTGAAAATCGCCTAGAAAATGGCGTTTTGCACGTAAAAAAATCGCTTTGTGTGACTAGGCTCATAACACCTAGCGTTTCGAATGCTTAGGAAACATTTAAGAAATAATTCGAAGAGATATTATGAATGTATGTTAGTTAAAAAATACTGCGGGCCTGCCGTTAGATGTTCTTCAAGTGCCATTGAAGGTCTGCCTGAGGTTAGGCATTATGTTAGGAATGGCTTTGCTCCGTTTTTGATCTGTCTATCGCAGCCACCCAAGTTTCAACAGTTGTCATGGTTACTAAGAAGTTTGACAAATTCATATTTTTTTATTCAAACTGTCTCAAGTCATTTCCGTTAATTACAGATGTAAATGAGCATAATTAGGTGTATAGATTAAGTGATTGTAGTGATTTAGTGGCATCGAAACAGTAGAGCGACATGGCAAGGTAACTTCAGCGGCTAGAACACTGGAAACACTGATTTATAATTGACAAGTGAGTACAAGTTATTCAGTATATGCTCATAAAATCGCATTTCGGGTGACTTTTTCATATCACAATATCAGAAAAAGGTGCATTCCGCCCGCAAATGCGATAATTAGGCGATATTTGTGTCAAATATGACGTCACAAAGTGCGCGGGAAATTTGAATAAAATTGACATTTTATGGTTGGAAAAATCGCGTTTTTTGGGCCCAAATCGGCTTTCCCAGGCTAAGTTCGGCCCAAAAAACGTGTTTTATAGGGTTTCGGAGACGTTAAAAAAAAAAAAACACGCAAAAAAACAGCACTTCCAGTACTCTTAACTTTAGGCTATTATTCGCTTTCCGCTTTGTCAGTGACCCAACTTTTAAACTCGAGTAAATGTGGTTATAAATGGTTGGTTATAAATAATTTCTAACAGAGTTTACAACTTCAAGTATTTAAGAGTTTGTTACTTGCCAGTGAAATGTAACATCACTACTAGCTTCCATGTATTCTGGTAGCTCCACGGCTGGCACACATTTCATTTCAATAGATTTAAACTTTCTCATTGGATGACACTGACAACTTTCAGCACTTTCAGAGGATTTGACAGTGGGGGCGTTCAGCCAGGCTCTATGCTACCGTAGCAGAGCGAGCGCAAACCTGCTACATTTGTCCACAACAAATGGTTGTTATGGACAACTGATTGTTGTGGACATGTTTAGCAGGTTTGCGCTAGCTCCGCATCCAATCGTTGTGTCCAGGAAAGTCCGCACCATATGGGAAAAAACTTTTATTATCCATTTCTCAGAAAACTTTATTCTTTATGTAAGTTGGCGGTAGGTCTAAAATCAACAATACCATCATAATATTTTTGCACCATACACCCAGTGTATGGTGCAATATTTTTAAGATCTCGCGATCGTATATTTCAGACCTACCGCCAACTTTCATAAAGAATAAAATTGGAAATGATGGATAGTGAACAATAAAGTCCAAGTGGAAAAGTAATAGGACAATCATATTGCTCATATTAATGCAACAGATGAAAGTCGGTACGTAGAGATGATTTCAACTAAGAACGTCACGTCACGTGACTTCCCGCCAAGTGCGCAGTAGACCACTTTCCATTTAGCACTGTAGATATATGGAGCTATTTATCAACGTCGTTATTTTCCCGCCGCGCAGGTGTACTGGTGGGGGAGTGACGTTCTTAGTTGAAATCATCTCTACCTACTTTTTGTATTGGTTTTATCGTTTACATTTGATACACTTCAGCATATTTTCCTCTATTCTCGAAATTTTACTATGAACAAAAAAAGAACAGCGATAGAAATCCGTGACAAAAACATTGAAAAAATCGATGCTCTCTAAAGTACAGTTGAAAGCCTCGAATAGTTGAGTTGGCGAGCGCATCGCGAATTGTTAGCAGTTCGCTAATGAACCTCGATGGTCCGACCTTGATTCACACAAATTTGGCAACGTCTGCTGCTGCCGTCGTCGTCGGACGAAACGGTTTCCCTTTCGATGTGGCGTGCTGGTTACGTCACATGGCAGCCATGCGGTCGGTTCCACTTCCACGGCACGCTAGATTCTTTCGGCGAGTTCGCGACGACCGCATTCCGACCGGCAAACAAACGGTTTGTATGTTGAGTCATGCATTACAACCTTGCGTTGTTTAGTTCGTTAGCTATTGCAGTTCTGTTTGTTGGTATAAAAAACGAAGACACACAGAGAGAAAAAAAATGGATGAAACGAATTTGTTTCAAGTTAAAGAAAGATTGATGTTAAATAATGGCAAGATCTGATTGCCACAAATAAATTATTATTTTTCTGTAAGATTTGATAACTTCGAAGCTAGCGTATTTGTGAGAATAGTTAATCAAATTTAATAACATAATATGTACCTTCAAATGAAATTCTACGCTATTAAAAAATTGTGTGTTGTTTTCTCCGTCGAGTCGGTAAACATACCGATAATTACGCCATATACATAATTATGTTTTTGTGAAACTGCACGTTTTGATTCAAACTGATAATCTTTTTACTCAACTTTTTACCTCAAAACATTTAAAAAAATATATATATATTTGCCTCAAGGCCGATATTTATTTCCAGTAAAACCAGATTTATTTCATTCAAGCATCTGTTTGCAATAAAACCCAAACCATTTCACCTTTACAGAAATTATGTCAAAGATTTTGGTGTAAAAGAACCTTTTTTCGTTGATAACAATACATTCCTTTTATGATAATAGTCGGAAAGTAAAAATCTACTGTTTTGCCTCGCGCAAGAAAAGAGTGGTAATAGAACCAGTGCGCAATTGTCTATTATAAGCAGTTCGTACAGTGTTTTGCGACAATGTAGGTACTAATTAAGAGACAACTAGCAAATTCCAGAGCAATTACGTGATCCGCAGGTATTAGGTACAACAGTCGTACGCGAAACAAATCCTCAACAACATGCAACACAACACATCCGGCGACAATTTTTATTACCGCTCTAATTGTAATTCCCGCCATGTGAGCCGGGCCTCCTGAATATTCAAGTCGTCGTCGTTTGGTTTCCCTGGCGCGCGAAAAATGCAAATTTCCCCCGGTATCGTCGGAATTTATACGCGAACGCGACACCGTGCGGCGACATTCGCTACTACTCGCCGGAGCAAGGTTCTAAAAATTCGACAAAAAAAACGAGAAAGCAGACCAACAGGGCTATGTATAAAACATGGTTTGCGAACTAACGCAAGAGCGCCCTCTAAGAATGGAACGTTCCGCTACCGCGACGACCGCTCACAGTCGCGTAATTTTAAAATTCATCAGGGAATGTCCGCGAACTCTACCGGAAGTGCCTAATTCTTTATTCCGTTGGCGGCACAAGAGGTAAAACTTCCATTGCATACATGTAAACTATACATTTTCTTTCTGGCATGTGTTGCTACGAAACACCAACGAGAAAGATTACGTGACTACCTACATGTTTTTTGCAATATGATCAAGAGAATTGTTAGAATGTACATCCATAAAAAACGACAAAGAGCGAATTATTAGTTTAATATTTTATCCCTTCACACAGGTATTTTGTTTAAAATTACGATAAGCGTATTTGTCTACTAGTCAATAAATGCATACGTTAATTCAGCATTTGCCTAACTAACGGAATAGTTATGCTTAACCAAGCATACACATTTTTACTTTCTAGTCCCTAGAAGGAAGTATTGAAATCGACTGAAAAAAATTTCGCCGAAATACGCATTTTGAAGTCCCCTGAATCCATTGCAATAATTTCCGGAAAATGCATGTATTGCGCCAAAACAGTACAACGGACCATGCTGAAATGTGGTACGCAGATTTAGCATTTATTAGGAGACGAACTGGATTGCTTTTGGTGACGATCTGACAACTGGAAGTCGCTATAAGGGTTTATACCGATCATCGGGCACCTTCGGTTTGTGACGTAATGGAGGACTCACGATACCGCGTCAGCCTAAAGCTTGATTTATAGTGCCGTAACCGTAACACTTAACCGTAGCCGCTCAACATTGCTCTTGCCTGAACTTAACGTAGAAACGTTACGGTCACTATAAACATCTCAGAAGCAGCATGCAAGGTCAACTTTTCTACGTTACGGTTAAGTGTTACGGTTACGGCACTATAAATCGACCTTATCACACTGTAATAATTGGGAATTTCAGCTGCATACATATGTTGCTTTCATTGTAATTTGAGATAAATTGATCTATGATGCCGAATGTGTGAATGGTGATACTATTTGACCTTTTCACACGCATTAGTATGATTTGTTATATTTTACAACTTTTTTATGGCCCAAATCAATATGGCCCTTCATTAAGTGCTTTGTGTCTCGATCTTTTTTGTTGTTTGCTTAATTATAAATTATGATATCGTGGACCGAGATAGATACATATAAAGAAGAGATACAAAAATAACGAGAGAACATTCGATATTTAACAGTCGACATTCGGCATTCTACTAGTTTTTGAGATGTAGTCGATTTTCATTTATTTTTATAATGTAATTTTAGTGTAGTGTTTTGTGTTTTGTAAATGATAAGCTGCTTATTATTTCCTTTTTTGTGTTTTTACTTCTTTATGTTTTTTTTACGAGAATATAATAACTCATCTAGTGGTAAATAATTTAATTTAAGGGTATATTACATTGTTTTTTTTTTATATTTTTTGTTCATTGATTTATTTGTTTTTTTTTTATAATTAATATGTAATGGGTCGGAAACCCATTATTTATTTATTAAGATATGATCAAATTAAGCGAGATATTTGTAAGAACATTCGGGAATGTCAAAGGTTTTTTGCTAGGGTTGAACATCTGGTTTAGGATTTGACCGCGTGTTATAAGTTTAAAATTGAAGAGTTGTCATTGGCTAAGAAGAAATGCTTCCGGCTTCCTTTGGGGTCGAGGGATGCAAACGAACAGATCTCGCTCTTCTCATTTCAACCACCGTCATGTAAAGTACACGTTTTTGTGGAGCGTTCTTAGGCGCTTAAGTTTATCCCTGGTAAGTCTTTTCAACTCGTCTCGCATTTCATTGTAAATTAAATTATTCATATTTCTGCTAAAAAGTGTGTCTGTCTAAATCAACTCCTAGGTTTAATTTAAACGTCAATATGTTCAAAGCTTCATTCATTTTTCTATGTAACCTATCAAACGGGATTGTTGATTATTATTGTTAATAGATGTTATTGTTTTGATAAGTGTTTCGTTTCATTTGAGTAGTCTTGCTTTATCAGCCCTTATTAAATGTTAGGAAATTAGAAGCGTCAGTTAGTAGTCAGAAAATGTGTTCACAAGGTTCAAGAAAAAGAACCCAGTTAGTTTTGCCTTCGAATAAATTGGAAGAGATTTGATGAATTAGAATTTTGACCAGTAATTAAAGCCCTTAAACCGCGCTTGGCCAAATGCTACCATGTTAGGGAGTCGCGGTTGTTCCCGCCATTTTGACCTCCTACAAATAAATTTGTTATTTTGTTGAAAGGTATTTTCTTTTGAGTTTAAAATTATTATCAGTGTTTATTTCATGAGAGGTAAAATAAATCAATATCGTTTAATTAGTTCTGCCTGCTAAAATGCTGCACTGGTCCCATTGCAAGAACCCACGTGCAGAGAGCAATTAACAATGGTGGCATGTTTTTGGGGTTGTGGTACTTAGTTTAAATGTCTTTACAACATTTATTTATCAGAATCAACCAAACCATGCCCATCTATTACAACACGTTATTAACCTGTTTGGATTATCACCCAGTATCGGACCGCGATAGAAGAATAATAAACAAGAAGTGGTCCAAGCTCGCAGGAAAACACACGGATACGTGACAGTATGTTGTAGTTATTTGTATCGACAGCTGCCTTGTATTGTTATAAACCCAGTATAGTATTATTATTATTATCTTACGGGCATTCATTTAATTGGTGTTTCACCCTCTATAGTCTATACGTTTAGAGAGTTTATAAATGTGTCAACTCAACAATGTAATCGGAAAATTGGGGTCTCCACCCAATTTTCCCCGGATTTTTTATTTTGAATCATTTCATTCCATTCAAGTAATTCTTATTTGCTTCTTTCCTCAATGAAAACTAGCTTATCAAAGTCTTTTGATAAATGATGCAAAGGGAAGCATATTCCGTGCATTAAATCCAATCAGCAACTTGACCGTACGTAGTCAGGTTTATTCCAAATGTATGTCGTATGTATGTAACAAACAACCCATACTAGCTTGTCGTATACATACATCCCTGTACTGGTATCACACGTGTGTATATACATATATGCAGTTTAAGCGGAATAATGCACAAACTTTAGCGTATATCCCTTAATAACGGCGATAATAATAATCACGTCAGAACGAAACGTCCACAATGGCGCCTGGCTTTGAGGGTTATGTCAACGCTTAGCGCCACCGTGACTAATTAGCGAATCATAATTGCAAAAGCGAAGTTGGCTTTGCATGTTTAATATGCTCGCGCTAATACTAAATGTTCGTGGTATATCTAGATGTGGAGTTGCATGTATCTGATATGTTTTGTCGACGCATCAAGATACATTCGTATTGTATTGCATTGTTTACGCATAGGTTATAGTTTGATATGAACTTTGTAACCGAAAACTTAATTAAATTTAGCGGCGTTGTTTCGCGATTCTGTCGCGACCACGTCTTCTGAATCTTGCATCAAGCCCTTATATTTTGTATGAGCTGACAGAAAACTGACAAGTATATAGAAACATATTTTCTGTAGTATTTATCCATCTCTGGTTAATGGTGTTTGTCGTCGTTGATGTTCGCTACAAGTATTCCATACATGTGAAACTTTGGTTACTATTTGAAGTATGTTGCTGGTTATTTAATCAACGAACGGAAAATAAGATGATAATTCTAAAAGCAATATTGTTTGTATACAACAGTATGACTCAAACGTTCCATCTAAATTCCTAAGCGTTTTGCGTTTAGGTAATGCTCATAATGATACGTGTAGCCTTGATTTGTTGCAATGGAATTCTATTCCCTTTCGATTATTCTTTTATTTCAAACTATAACTTTATGCAAAATAACAATTCTGTTTTATTCACTTGATCGAATTTTGTAAAGGTGCCTGTGGACCTAGACGAAAAAAGGATAATGACGAACTACATAATTAAATAGAAAATTTGCATTGAATTCAGATTATTTTGGAATTCATACGAATCCAGATGAAGTTTTATGATTTATGATAAAAGATGGTAATTTGTATGCTCGTAAAGTGTCAAGGTCGATTGATATTACTGGCTGTCGAAAATAGATGCCATGCAACCTTGGTACTGGTTTTGTATGTTTACCGAGAACATTAACATTTTTATTACATCGTGGGTATCTAAGCGAATTATTAGAATATTACATTTTTTCATCATGAAAATTGGTTTGGAGTGTCAGTAATTTAATAGTACGAAATTTATTTTAGCCTCAGTCAGTTCATAATAACAATAAATGTAGTAAAGTAAATTGCATAAGGGATACTAATGACCGTAATAAAAGTCCACTAAGTTTCAAATCGTGTTATTCACTTTAATGACACTATAAAATGAAAATTCACATCGAGTTACGCTGACAGCTGCAGCAGCAATTAGCCCCCCAAGTGAATAACACTGCGGTAATAATGAGTGGACAGCAAACGTAGAATAGAATCCGTGTGAACTGGGACACGTTACAGAAAACCAGGAAAAGGGTGGCGCTGTTTTAAACAGAGAAGAAATGGCATGGACAAAAGTTTTAAAAGCAACGTAAAAAAGTGCTTTGGACGGTTTTAATACCCAAATCCCTGTAAGACATTAACTCACTGGAGCCTGTTTTGCGTTAAATAATAATTGGTCAATGTACTAGACTTTATTTAGCCATTAATTATTCACAATTAGGTTTTTGTCAATATTACATAAACTTTGTATGTGAATAGGGTTCAGAAATTTTTGTTTAAAATCTGACCTCCGCGGGTTAAGCTCTGTTTTATCTACCTATACTAATTACGAACTTTCAAGTGTAGGGCGCGTTCAGCGGAGTCGCCCATTTTCGCCGACATTTGCGATCGAGTAGCTGCAAAATTGGGCTTTTCGATATTACTTTTGACGCTCGAATTGAAAAAAGGACACAATTCCGCGTGGACTGCGCGATATTTTGTAAATTAAATGCGTCAATTTTGAAAAAAAAAATCATGTTTTTGCACCTCTTCGGGTGAAGGCGAACCTCGAGAAAATGTCACGTGACGTCTAGAAATTCCGACAAGCGGATCGATGAACGTCAAAAATTTACATTTTTTATCCGTTCCTGCCGACCTTATAAAAGCCGCTTGCTCTCATGTCTTACGATAAGGTCCCTCTAAATACCCTTCGCAAAGAGTTTTGAGCAAAAAAACGGCCTTAAAAACAATTTTCGATCCAAAAAAATCGATTTTTGTCGACCCGTGTTTTGCTGCTATTACCACAGTAACGTCAAACCCGAAACGCCCCCTGCCGGACATTCGTAACAACAGTAACAGATAGCACATAACCTAAAATGTATCCTAAAATGTCCATATTGCGAATGTGGACAGGTGGGAAGCCTTAACCACATATTTCTAGAATGTCCAATAACTAAAGTCGAAAATTTTGACATATACACAGAGCTAGTCTTTACTAAAATTGTATTACTTTTTTATGCCTCAAATTTATAGGCATTTAAGGCAGGGTAGTTATCATTAAACCGTTGTGGCGATCAACCCGTATTATGGCGTTGGGTAAATGCTTCAGTAAAAAAATCGAACTTAAGAAGTTATGTCTACCCTTGAACAATATGGATATATACGACGATAAATAATAACAACAAATAGATTATTGTTTGTTTCAATGAATGAGAAAAGATTCTGACATCATCTTTTTACATAATTTATTTTAATTCATAGTATCACCTATAACATCACCACATATAAATCTGACTCTCTTGGCTTTCTCTCTAGATATTTGATACATCTACTCACACATGAAGTATCACATAACAGTGTATGTGAGTATCATTCCCATGGTTTTTATAACAGTGTCTTTTAAATTATGCCTTCGAGCTCTTGGATTTCTCGAGTTTTGCTCTTTAAGTCTGTTAAGTCTTTACAGATGGTGTGTGTGTGTGTGTGTACAGCGCTGTATCACTAACATATATTTCCTTTCGTTACAGGTATGTTATCCACGACAAGGAAACTGGTAGTTGAGCAATCGGCAATAACGAAGCAAAGATTCCAGGTCAACACATGTGTTACGAAATCTAGTAAGCACACATGCACATGTGTGAACCGTTTAAGGGTTGTCGTAGGCACACGTATAGAAGTAGCAATAGGTTTTGCAAAATCATATAATACAAATCACTTTGTTCACTTCTGACATTTTCTTGGATGGAGTAATGGAAATTTCACGGGTTATTTATGCGGTTTGCACCACGAACGCAGTTTGCTTATGTTGATGGAGAAAATTTATTGAGTTGTTGATGGCTAATGAATTTATATTTGCTATTATAATATAAAGGGGCAGTTAAGCTATTTTCAACAAAATAATCATAAAAACATTTCGTTACAATTAAGAAACAATTTCTCAATTGGTACATCTTATTTTTGCAATGTGAGTACGTAAGTAACATGTGCATAAATGTGATATAAAACCGATAATGCAAGACTCTATTTCTCCCTAATAATACAAGACGTCAAAAAAGAATCTCGCGATGGTAATGGTCTATTGTTACACCTTCCATTTACATAGCGATGCTGTAAAGCACATGTCACCTCTTCGCTTAGAATGCTAATCAAGTGTGCCGTTGTGAGTGAGGAGGTTGGCTCGATCTTTCTTTTCGTTCCATTCAAGGATGACGCGAGCGACCATGGTCGTGTGGGTTGTCGTGATGATTGTATGGCGGCAAAAGAACGCCCCAGGTTCTATGTAATTGCAGCAGAATCGACAATGAGATAACTATTTTGACACAGATATATGACGTAGGTTCGTTTGCGTGGACGCTCCAACGGATAGGAAAGTCGATGGTGCGTGAAAGTACTTCCAGCTCTGGCCATTTGCTGTTAAATGTCTCGTTTAACCGTTGGAATATATTAAATTTGTTGTAGGTTATGTGATTTTACGAGGACCATTGGTGAAGAGGTGTTTTCATCTATAAATGGATGTTATAATTTTATTTTTTCTACTTTGCATTCACTATGCACACATTGTAACACTGTTTTCGGTGTTACAATTAGCAAATTGTAACACCGTTTTTAGTAACTTTTTTCTAAGATTGGTGACATTGATATCAAATGCATGTCAAAGGAAAATACACATAACCACAAAAGTAAGCACAAACTGATTTTTTAGAATCGCACAAACTGGGAAGTATTTATATTTTTATACATATTTAAACATGCGTGTTGCATCCTAGGTTGCGTACTACTAGTATATGATGGTACCTATATAATAATTATCAATAATTACTTTTTCACAGATATTTGAATTTAAGTGACAGATGACAGTGTTACCAACGGTTGCACCCATAAATACTCTAGATTGAAATTTTACCTAATATACTTCTAAATTTTTATAAAATTAATGACGCAAAGTAGAAAAAATAGTATATTACACTCGTTTTATAAGACATATTGGCGCATTCGTTCATTTGGGGCACTCGTCGCTGGTGCTCCTCGTGCCCCAAACAACTCATGCGCCAATTTGACGTCTTATAAAACTTGTATAATAATATGCTATTATTTCATCTCTTAAATGTGATTTGTGGTGATTAATAAGTAGTATCTGGTAGTTTTATTGAAGATTGCTGACAAAACGCACTTCTTTAGGATATTTATGATTTGCTTAGGTTAGATCATAAAAAGCAAAAGTTCTATTTGTTTTTATAAGTTTTTGTTCAAAATGTGTGTTGCTTTGTGTCAAATTTTAGCTTTATTTGAAAAAATGGTTATATTTCTTTGAAAAGGAAAAAAAGGTTGAAACTGCCTCGAATCTGTCACCACTACCATAAACCGTGTCAGCTAACTATTTATTTGGCTATCATATTTTGTTTTACATTGGCATTCGGCATTCGTTTTACGATACTTTGTAGTTCTCTTACATATAAGAATATTGGCAACAGCAAGGGCACATAAAGTTCCTAACTTCAAGTATGAGTTCATAGAAATACAATAAATATTGTGAGTGCATTTCCAAGAAACTGTTTGCTTGATTAACGTTATCTCAAATGTGGAGTTACCGTATCGTGTTTCACAACGATGTTTATGGTCGCCTGAACTCTACATTCTACAAACGAATCGGTGATAAATGTGAAGTCGCAATAAACGTAGAGAAATAATCCAGCTCAAATCGGTTCAAATCTGCGGATTTCTACTCATGGAGTTATAAATCCTTTTCAAATACTTATTACATAATTATATTTTACGGTTTAGTATGCTTTTATCAGTATTATAATATTAGTACACAATATATTTTTTTATTTTTGGTTGAATTTGACGTATCTGTAGTATTTTGTATAATTTTTTATATCTGTATGTCTCTATAAATTAAATTTTATTGAAAGAT
Source organism: Aphodius granarius (assembly GCA_963971325.1). Classification (NCBI taxonomy): domain Eukaryota; kingdom Metazoa; phylum Arthropoda; class Insecta; order Coleoptera; family Scarabaeidae; genus Aphodius; species Aphodius granarius. Next base: position 30,585,398 of record OZ020221.1, read on the forward strand.
AACCACTTATGATCTCATTCCTTGAAATTTAGCGCAACGAAAATTAGTGAGAAAAGTTATTTATGGAACTCAAACCATTAGTGATAAAATTGTATGTAAATACTGGCGTATCTTACAAGTTTGTGCTTTTAAATACTTTACTTATTTTCCACCTACATGTAATTGTGTTCAGGTTGCAAAACAAATATATAATTTCTAGACATTTCAGTTTTATCTATTTATACTTAAGACAATTTATGAGTTCCTCAAACTGATACAATTCACACAGTTTGTGATTCAGAACAGTGCATTTCAACGTGTCGATAACTGTCGCAGATTTGAAAATTTACACGGAAACGTACGGGTTGAGAACAGCTGTTCCGTGGAATACTGGAAAACCCGTCGTATTCATGTAGCATCATCGTTATCGTAACCGCTCGACTACATAACAGATAGGGTATTAATACCAACCATTCCTCGAAATTATGAACCTTATCTAGGCATTTTTATTAATTATTTCAAATTGGCATGATAACGGTATCAGTAGGAATTAATACCGTACGTCAAAAATCTCACCATTTTAGGTTATATCTTTATTTATTTTTATCATTGTATCGATGCTGCTTAGTGTTGAGTTAAAAACCGAAATATCACACGTTTTTTTACGAGAAATACAGATGGGATCTATAAAAAGAGGACCCATTGCCACCGTATGGTAAAATGACTTGAAGTGCTTGCGCCATGTGTGACTTCTTTCGCTTGCATACGACATTAAAACAGTGTGTTTCGACACACGGCGAATTAAGAATAATAAAATGCTTTTGTTGTGAGCCGAAGAAATATTGTCAATTCTGGTCACGCCTCACAAAGGTGAATGACGCCTATGGAGGCGACTGTGTTTCGAATTACACATCCTTCATTTTGCTAATATAGATAACATGTGTACATAATATAATCGAACAATGTGCAGATGCATTCATTGTTTATCACGTTTGGAAGGTACGTAATTGGACGCGGTCGTTTCCTTTCCGCATTTGGAGATTGTTTGTAGATAATGATTTATACAAAAGTGTGACTGGACATTATGGTTTGAAGTGGGTACTGCTGATAACTTGAAGCAAATCTATATTGAAATACAGAAAATTATGACTTTTGAATACTATAAATTCTAGTCTCTAAATTGTAGACATTTGATACAAACAAAAAAAATCGTTTTATATCGACAACAATATAGGTACAAAATATGGCATGTAATAACCACATCATCCAAACTAATTTTAATTGTTTTTCATGGTCAAGGGTTCAAAGGGCCCTCCACACGAGCAGAATATCCTCAAGGTTTTGCCGGCACAGTCAGCCTTAAGAAATTTCCAACGTGTGTAGCAGTTACCTTGAGGTGCGGAGTATTGCTTGAAGAAAATCCTTTATCTTTAGGTTCGCTAGAAGAAATCCCGAAGAATTCGTTCGTGTACGGCAATCTTTATACACAAGGATGTCTATATTTAATAAATAGCATATTTTTATTGAAAATTAAAGTTCACTTAAAAAATCTCAGAAATGGCTTACTTAAATCTGTTTCCTCGACCGTACATAGTAGAAGTGGGTAGTTCGTGAACGAACTAGTCCGAGAGAATGGCTCCCGGCTTAGAACAAAAGAACTAGTTCTTTAAAATAAAAAGAACTAGTTCGCAAAAGACCTGCTTTGCTAAAACATATCTCTATGCATATCTCATTCAGTGAACGACTTGTAGGGACATGAAATCTAGTTCGAAAGTCCTGCTTTGGTGAAACATATCCCATTCAGTGAACGAGTTGTGGCGACATCAAACGAGCGACATAGCACCCTGCCCGCCAGTTGTTTCTTTACCTAACGGCGGATGTCAAAAATATAATTAGAGTATAGTTTTTTTTCCTATTGGATAATGGATTACACTGTTAATAGTAGTTTCGCCAGTATATGTTATACTATAATTTATAAATAATACTCCAATTCCACCTAAAATTGCAGTATGAATAAGGCTAAAATACGTGCAGCAATATGTCTTTTATGCCTTATTAAATAAATATTTAAGAAATATACCTAAATAAAATAAGACAACGATTCTTCGATCAATATAATTATAAATAATTATTTATTTTCAAAACAAAATAACGATTCTTCATGAAAAAGACAAAGTGGGAAGGCCGAAATCGATTCTGTCCAAACTAGATCCTAGTTTCGTTTGGAACGAGATATAAACGTGCTAGAACACACAAAGACACGTTTATCGAAGTAGTATGTCTCAGGATCAAAGTAGTTCTTCAGAACTAGTTCTTTGAACTAGTTCCTTTTTGTGAACTAATCCGGAAGAACTAGTTCATTAAAAAGAACTAATAAGCCCATCTCTAGTACATAGTAACCATTAGACATACTCGTACAACGTGCTCAATCGTCCCTAAAGTAAAGTAGCGTTACGTAAGCATCAGAACTGTTCCATTGCGGTCGGTGATGGCTGCATTCGTTCCAAGGTTGCCCTGACCAACGGCAACGATCGTTCGTCCGTCGCGTCGGTTTGCGGAATTGGCGACCGCCATTACTCCGTGTGCGGATCGAGTTGGTCGATGCAGCGGCCGCTTTTATAATTGTCGTGGAATTCCTGTCCGTATGAGTCATTGGACCGACTATCGCGGTTATCTCTCCTATTTCTTTCCCTCTAGCTGCGTAGTAGAAGTGACAGTAATTAACGCGGTAGTATTTAGCATATACGTCCTGGCTATTAGGCGCCTAAAAGTCCTTATTCTGCCATGAAAATAATGACTTTTAATCATTACGATCCTGAAAATTGTTGATGTTCCTGTTGAAATTCATTTTATGACTAACCTATGTTGAGCTTGATTTGCGTCATCTGTATGTCAGCGTTTACTAACTTATGTGTTAAGTAAGAGTTTCTGAGTTTGGAACACTCTGAATTTGAGTAATTTTAGTAATATTGAGACTTTGTAGGTGTAGTAGTGTTGATACTTTTTAGTAACATTGATTCTAAATTGATTATCATCCCATCATTTATCAAAATTTTCGATAGATCCATTTGGATGCAAATTTTAAATTACTTTTGTAATGATCGTTGGATCGAATGATAGAATGAGATAAGTGTTTCAGAAGATATTTCAGAAATGCTTCTGGCAGAACAAATAACTAATTGGAAAGAAAATCTGTCTTGTTTCTACAGTATTCAACATTTTTTTTTGATGTGCCAGTATAAGTAATGGTCTGAGGCAACACGAAAGCAACAGAATTCTGTAACTATCAAATTCTGGACATTGCAAATTGTTGTTCTTGATCGGATTGTCTCAGGATTCATTAAATTAAAATCATAAAACGGGAATTAATTTTGTTCAATGAAGTTCAGTGATGTTCTTGAAGTGTTAAACAATTTATGTGTACATATTGTTGACATTCGGTATTTATTTTGCGGAAAACTTAAACGTATAGACCTCGATTTGTACTCGTAGATAGCAGCCACACATGCGTACGCATACATACATACATATTACAATACTGGGATGCGGAACAACATGCTGTGAGTACTGTGTGAGTGGTAACCAATAAATAAGCCGGACACGTCAATGGCGAAAACAAATATTTCGCGTTATTGTGGCATGGAAGGCGACTCGCCAGTGATTTACGAGATACACGGCTGGCCGCAAATTGTATTTGGCAGTTCGAAATTAGGTCATAATAGTTCTGGTACGCCCGCCGGACAGCCCGAAGCGGTTAGGTCGCGGATTTAATTTTAAATTAAACAACGATCAAGTCGAGCAGCACATGTCATCGGTACAACAATCCTTTATATCCTGGCGGATATGTAAATAGATAATTAAACTTAAACTAAACAACAGTTAATAGAGGCGCATAATATACCAGCGTAAATACACGAACACTAACGCAATGATATATTAGTTCCAATTCCTTTTTATGTGGGCTTCACGTAATCTGTAGCGGTGGTGTTATCTGTTATTAGCGGATCAGGTGTTCCGGAAGTCTCATGGGCGAAAATAGGCGATCTGGGGCGGCCAGACGACCATCAATAATCTTCCGGGTGCAGTTTCCCCAATCCGCGTCTCCCCGCAAGGTCTTCCAGACAGTGACTTGGATCCGAGAATTCCCCTTCCCCATCTATACACCGTTCCACCGACGCGGGGCGGTCGACGTCTAGACACCGCCGCAGACGTGGGGAACGGTGCATCTGACTTGAATCCCCCATCGGATACTGATTTCTGGCAAATTTATTAAAGGTTAGCTGCCCAAACGGTGACGCACATATCCGATAGTGTAATGGGTCGGAAACCCATTATTTATTTATTAAGATATGATCAAATTAAGCGAGATATTTGTAAGAACATTCGGGAATGTCAATGGTTTTTGCTAGGGTTGAACATCTGGTTTAGGATTTGACCGCGTGTTATAAGTTTAAAATTGAAGAGTTGTCATTGGCTAAGAAGACATGCTTCCGGCTTCCTTTGGGGTCGAGGGATGCAAACGAACAGATCTCGCTCTTCTCATTTCAACCACCGTCATGTAAAGTACACGTTTTTGTGGAGCGTTCTTAGGCGCTTAAGTTTATCCCTGGTAAGTCTTATCAACTCGTCTCGCATTTCATTGTAAATTAAATTATTCATATCTCTGCTAAAAAGTGTATCTGTCTAAATCAACTTCTGGTTTCAATTAAGCGTCATTATGTTCAAAGCCTCATTCATTTTTTATGTAACCTATCAAACGGGATTGTTGATTGATTCTTGTTAATAGATGTTATTGTTTTGATAAGTGTTTCGTTTCATTTGAGTAGTCTTGCTTTATCAGCCCTTATTAAATGTTAGGAAATTAGAAGCGTCACTTGGCAGCCATAAAATGTGTTTACAAGGTTCAAGAAAAAGAACCCAGTTAGTTTTGCCTTCGAATAGATTTGAATTAGATTTGACCAATAATTAAAGTCTTAGAACGCACTTGGCCAAAATGCTACCATGTTAGGGAGTCGCGGTTGTTCCCGCCATTTTGACTCTCTACAATAGGTTTCAGTACACGCGTTTGATTGTATGAATAAACAACAGTTATTCACCAATCACCAAAAAAATATGCAACCAAAAAACATTCCGTTTTAAGCGCTTATAAAAGGTGCAATTTAAAATATGCTTTGATGCTAAAGATTAAGCTCTAAAATGATTCTTTTTCACACACTTTCTATTAGACACCACAGAATTGGTTTGATACAAAATTGGTATACATATTTAACGGCAGTGGAGGATGAGATGGTATCAGTTTAGTCAAAATGGGTCTCCAAAAAACCCAAGAAAATGGAACGTCCACATAATTAATGAATGTTGTAAGGTTCTATTAAAATTGAACTACCGAAATTATAGGTAACTGAACTAATTCTGAACTAATATGCCACCAATTTTGTAGTAGGAAGCTACACACCTATTTACGAATTGCAAGCACAAAATCAAGTAACTCTCCGCAAAATTGCAAGGTACGCGACGCTGGCATAGTTTTCGTGGCGTCCACCGAGTGGTTTGTTAGCGTACTTCTGTTCATAGGTTAGAAGGCATTGCCAATCTGCAGGATGTTAAATACTTCCGGGCAGGGGCGCGCTCAGGTTCCGAAACAACTCGGGGGATGTTGGCCGGCCCCTAGCCGAAGATAGCGGTTGGGCGTTACGCCTGCCCGCAGTCGTACAACATACCTACGAACTATTCCAACAACGTGGGGAGTTCAAACCTTCGCCGCAGGTAAACTTCCCAAGCCGAAGTTGCCAACACTGGTAATCTAGTTCAGGTCGCTTGGTCTGCGGCCGCCGGACCTATCCAATAACTTCCCTTCTAACTAAGTGAGGGATTGCTGATTTCAAACCGATGCATCGGTACTTTGGTGGTTGTATTTCACAGGCCGCATCTAGGATCGATAGTCCTCTCTATTTTATGTCAACAATATTAGTTTAGTTAAAAGAATACAGTCGAGTCTATAATATTGTTAAGTAATCATTTCTTTATACATAATAGTTGTATTAAATTTATAATTAGAATTTAATTTAATTTTATAATAATTTTAGAATTTAATCCATTTGAAACCCCCTGTGGAACAATTAAGGACCAAGTTACCAATTTCGTATTTTATAAGTCACAAATAATTACTACCTACTAAATCGAAGCCATACAAAACAACACTATAGATTTGAATAATCATTCTAGCTCATTGTAATAGGTCCAAATGGCGCGAAACAACCGCGACCCCCTACATGGTAGCATTTGGCCAAGCGCGGTTTAAGGGCTTTAATTACTGGTCAAAATTCTAATTCATCAAATCTCTTCCAATTTATTCGAAGGCGAAACTAACTGGGTTCTTTTTCTTGAATCTTGTGAACACATTTTCTGACTACTAACTGACGCGTTTAAGTATTTAACATTTAATAAGGGCTGATAAAGCAAGACTACTCAAATGAAACGAAACACTTATCAAAACAATAACATCTATTAACAATAATAATCAACAATCCCGTTTGATAGGTTACATAGAAAAATGAATGAAGCTTTGAACATATTGACGTTTAAATTAAACCTAGGAGTTGATTTAGACAGACACACTTTTAGCAGAAATATGAATAATTTAATTTACAATGAAATGCGAGACGAGTTGAAAAGACTTACCAGGGATAAACTTAAGCGCCTAAGAACGCTCCACAAAAACGTGTACTTTACATGACGGTGGTTGAAATGAGAAGAGCGAGATCTGTTCGTTTGCATCCCTCGACCCCAAAGAAAGCCGGAAGCATTTCTTCTTAGCCAATGACAACTCTTCAATTTTAAACTTATAACACGCGGTCAAATCCTAAACCAGATGTTCAACCCTAGCAAAAACCTTTGACATTCCCGAATGTTCTTACAAATATCTCGCTTAATTTGATCATATCTTAATAAATAAATAATGGGTTTCCGACCCATTATATCATTCTAATAGCTTATAGTGCCTAAACCGTTCATCGCATTGATCTCTCAGTTGGTATACATATTTAAAGTCACTGGAGGGTGAGCTTAGGTACATCAGTTTAACCAAAATCGGATTAATCCCTAAGAAGATGCATGTAATTTGCCAGTTCCGGTTGTCAAATTGTTACCAAAAACAATCCAGTTCGTCCCCCGGTAATCCTAAATATACATACCAAATTTCAGCTCAATCCGTTGTACTGTTTGAATGAAATCGTGTTCACATACATACATACACACAGACCAACACACATACCCACACACATACACATGCATACATTTTCCAGAAATCACCGCAATCAATTCAGGGGACCTCAAAACGCGTATTTCCGCAAAAATCTCGATATGTCATTTTCCGTCGATTACAACTTTCCTTCTAGGGTACTAGTCGGAAAGTAATAAATCCATGACAATTAAACAATAACTTTCGGAATCAGCTAACATCGATCAAACTTGAAATGACGCAATATTATTAAATTCACTGAAATAATTACAATAACAACGTATTGCATACTTAACATATTGTACTGCCATCTAGAGATGGGCTTATTAGTTCTTTTTAATGAACTAGTTCTTCCGGACTAGTTCACAAAAAGGAACTAGTTCAAAGAACTAGTTCTGAAGAACTACTTTGATCCTGAGACATACTACTTCGCTGAACGTGTCTTCATGTGTTCTAGCGCGTGTATATCTCGTTCCGAACGAAACTAGGATCTAGTTTGGACAGAATCTATGTCTGCCTTCCCACTTTGTCTTATCTTGAAGAATCGTTATTTTGTTTTATTTGTATTTTTTTTGAAAATAAATAATTATAATTATATTGATCGAAGAATCATTGTCTTCTTCGTTTGATGTCGCCCAACACAAGTCGTTCACTGAATGAGAATGTTTTAGCAAAGCAGGTCTTTTTCGAACTAGTTCTTCTTTTCGAACTAGTTCTGAAGAACTACTTTGATCCTGAGACATACTACTTCGCTGAACGTGTCTTCATGTGTTCTAGCGCGTGTATATCTCGTTCCGAACGAAACTAGGATCTAGTTTGGACAGAATCTATGTCTGCCTTCCCACTTTGTCTTATCTTGAAGAATCGTTATTTTGTTTTATTTGTATTTTTTTTGAAAATAAATAATTATAATTATATTGATCGAAGAATCATTGTCTTCTTCGTTTGATGTCGCCCAACACAAGTCGTTCACTGAATGAGAATGTTTTAGCAAAGCAGGTCTTTTTCGAACTAGTTCTTTTTATTTTAAAGAACTAGTTCTTTTGTTCTAAGCCGGGAGCCATTCTCTCGGACTAGTTCGTTCACGAACTACCCACCTCTACTGCCATCCAATATCATTTTAACTCACGAATTTGTTTGATTCTCACTTAACTTGTGTGTAGATAATATTATTTATTTTAATAAGTAAAAATTTTAGTTAGCGATACAATTATAAAACAAAATAATCATTAAAGCAAAGTAATCATTACTTAAACAAATAAGTAATTGTTACGAACCAAAGGAGGCCATTACTATCACTATTATTTTATTTTATAAATCAATATTCCTCGTATAAAACGATGTCCTTGTTTCACATCCTAAATAATAAAAACCGTAAATTTTAGTCCGTTTAGCGGATTACGGGTAAAATCGATCGGTTTTGCCAACAAACGTGTAAGCGATATTAAACCGGTACACAACGGACTGATCACAGTGGGTGCGATTAAATGCGGAAATTATTGCATCGAAGCGCGCCCTACCGTGCATTATTAATAATATTTTTGTCGCGAGGGCGCGCGCCAGATATGGACGCCGGCGCGGCGGCGGCGGCGTCCCATCATAATGGATGGTGCGGGACTATATCGAATCGCGAGCAGTTGAAAAGTTCTCTTTCTCTCTCGTTCTGTCGTTTTAAACGAATTTCACGGAGCCGCGGTCGAACGCACCCGCGCGCCAATTATCGCAGCGGCCTGGTGGCTATTCGTCCGTACCGGCCGACAGAGTGCACTGGCGAACGGACGCGACCGCGAATTCGTTAATTATTTAGCGTAGGCGGTGTGGGTCTAGATAAATTGGGTGCACGGTAATGAACCCAAACCCTTATATCTTGTTTGCCGTATCAAGCCATTTTAACGCTTGACTTGTAACCAATCGAACTGCAGCAAAATGAAACGGCTACAAAAATCAATTACCAAATCTGAATATTGTTTTTTTTTTTAACTCTCGTTTTAAGCTTATATATTCTTTTAGGTATACTTATCGCAAAAGTTTTCTCCTACTAACTCTTAAATCTAAATTAATTAATGTTTCAATTCAATATGTCAATTTTCAGAGAAGTAAAACCTAGTAAATTTAATTAAAAACAGGAAAGTTGCTAACATTACAACTAAAACTATTAAGAAATAATCAATATTATAATCAAAGTACACGATTTTATTCCTATTTTTACTGCAATTCACATTATTCAACGACAATAGTTACGCAATAAGTTTATGCAACGTGTCCGTTAGACATATCATTTATTCTACCAATTTTCCACAAATTTCCGTCCGTAAAAAGCCACTTCGCGAACAATAGACGATCATTAAATATGCCGTGCAAAATGGTCGCAGCCGACCTCGTAGACACCCAGTCTGTGTACTAGATTTTACGATGAAATTAAGGATGCATAAAAAAGTGACTGTCGCTGTTGAATACAACCGCACACCGGTTACGCAACGAGACTCACGTAGCATTTTTTAGCGTATATGGCGAGTTGAGAAGTGTGTGGAACGCGCATCGACATTCCAACATCGTTGACCGCTTTGGTACTCTTGCACAGGCAATTATTGCTGAGAGGACTTATACGGTTGCTTAAGTTACGCAATAACGAGGAAAAAACTTTCCAATCGTTCTTCGAGAAAAATTAACATTGATGTTTTATCAGTGTAGACAAGCCTTCCATAGGTTAGTTTTTGTTACAAGAGAACTTGGTGATTCCTATAAATTATGGATGACCTACATCTTTTATAAAATTAATTTACACTTATATAAATAGAGAAGAGAAGCCAAGTCTATCTAAAGAAACTATATACATAATTAAGAAAAAAGTTTGTCCACCACTTATGTAATACAGTAACAGGTTAGGAATAAGATATCGAGGCGCAGTTTCCACTAGCTAGTTTAGGATTCATTTTGTTATTTTTTTATGATAAGAATAAAGTAGGATTTGTGGTCCAAGAAAAGCTCTATTCAGCGATCCTACGTTTATTAAATTGCGTCCCCCACCACTTTATTTTTAGATATAGGGCAAAAAGTGTTTAAAACAATTAAAATTTATCTAAACTTTAAGAAGTATATATATTTTTTTATTATGTTAATAGAGTAGAATTCAAAAAAAAAAAAAAATAATCTCTCTATGTAGCTCTATGTGTAGGAGGTCAAAATGGCGAGAACAACCGCGACTCCCTAACATGGTAGCATTTGGCCAAGTGCGGTTTAAGGGCTTTAATTACTGGTCAAAATTCTAATTCATCAAATCTCTTCCAATTTATTCGAAGGCAAAACTAACTGGGTTCTTTTTCTTGAACCTTGTGAACACATTTTCTGACTACTAACTGACGCGTTTAAGTATTTAACATTTAATAAGGGCTGATAAAGCAAGACTACTCAAATGAAACGAAACACTTATCAAAACAATAACATCTATTAACAATAATAATCAACAATCCCGTTTGATAGGTTACATAGAAAAATGAATGAAGCTTTGAACATATTGACGTTTAAATTAAACCTAGGAGTTGATTTAGACAGACACACTTTTAGCAGAAATATGAATAATTTAATTTACAATGAAATGCGAGACGACTTGAAAAGACTTACCAGGAATAAACTTAAGCGCCTAAGAACGCTCCACAAAAACGTGTACTTTACATGACGGTGGTTGAAATGAGAAGAGCGAGATCTGTTCGTTTGTATCCCTCGACCCCAAAGGAAGCCGGAAGCATTTCTTCTTAGCCAATGACAACTCTTCAATTTTAAACTTATAACACGCGGTCAAATCCTAAACCAGATGTTCAACCCTAGCAAAAACCTTTGACATTCCCGAATGTTCTTACAAATATCTCGCTTAATTTGATCATATCTTAATAAATAAATAATGGGTTTCCGACCCATTACATTGGTTTCTGTCGCATTTCTTGCGATTACTGCGCCATCTGTAGCGAATGACAAATGTTTTAGATAAATCCTGCATAGGTTTCATTCCTTAATTTCAATTCTTTCATTCAATAAATTTGTTTTTGGTTTAGCTTTTACTTGTTTATTGTTTTCGTAGTTCGTCGATTAGAAGCCCTGTAGGTAACAGTTTTATCAGAAACGATGCACACTGGTCGATATGCCTGATCTAGCTGTGCAAAACTCGTATTAGTAAGAAAACTCAGTTTTAATGCAAAATATCATATTTAGTAGCATTAAATATTTAATTACTACTAATATTGAGTTTTAAACAGACAGATACTGGGTGTTCCAATAGTGCGATATCGGCAGATGGTACATTTTCTTAAAGATAGTATTCAATAAATTAAATTTTCTTACATGTGGAAAGCGAAAGTAGTCATCTTAAAATATTTTTTCTCTTTACAGGATGATCCATAAAATATATAGTACATTTTAGAGTAATGACAACAATGTCTTCTCCAGTAACATCAACAGATGTGTCCAGCAAAACGTTTTCATTAAATGCGTTGTCCTTATAAGAGCGATAGTACAAGATCCGGACCTAGATCGACCTTCCCTCATCCTTTTTTCTAATCAAATCTATTTTTTATACAATATAATGTATAAATGAATACAATGTCCTAGGGTTGCCGCCCCATATCCTGGCCAGGCTATTTTTAAATTAATATTATTTAAGGTATTTTTTTAAATAGTTCCGGTCATTCTTTTTCTTGAAAAATTTGATACCAATCGAGAGCCAAAGACTTACAAAAAACGCCGAACTAAAATTGGTAACTGATAAGTACGAAGGTAACTGCTATTCTGCTTCATTGTCTGTCGTAATAGTAGGCGATAGCACAGCGATAGTGTAAACGCGCGCTAGGCGCTTGTCATGTGAACGTACCCTTTTACTCAACAATTCATATTTAAAATCGCGACAACCCTAAGATATGCCAACTTTTGCAAAGGCAACCCTACACCACGATGTTCGCAACAAAGCAACGTACATTTTGGTATACAATTGATTAGTAAAAACGATGAGGGTAAATTACTAGTACCAATTTACCTTAAATAATTTGTAATTAAAAATAGCCTTGCCAGGATATGGGGCGGCAACCCTAGCACATTGTGTTCATTTATACCTTACATTGTATGAAATATAGATTTGATTAGGAAAAAGGATGAGGAAAGGTCGATCTAGATCGGGATCTTAGACTACGAGTAACTGTGAGTGTTGCTTTTTAAAATTGAAGATAACAGAGAAAGAACTGATTTGCATTGGTAACTACAAAACAACGTACCCATTTACTTGCCTTAGTGTTAGAAATAGCTATTATATAACTTTTAGCATTTTTGATACCTACTATGTTAAATAAACCGTGAGTTAAACAATCACTACCGCAGGTAAACAAGTAAAAATATCATCGGTTGTGGTATAGAGTGGAAGGTGAATGGCCGACAGTGATCGATTCCGATGCGTAACTCGCAATTTCTAGGTTAGAGTCCGATCGAACGAACGACGAACTCCCTCTGGATCAAGCGTTCCGTGGCCTCCATGGCGAACTTGACGGATGATCGCAATCCTCTGAAAGTGACTCGTTGCGTATCCATCACTGGCCGATAGACCCTTGAGCGGGATGACGTCTGCGAATGGAAGAAGGAAAAAATAAAAGAACAGCGGCTACCGCCCGAAAAAATGCTTTTCACTCGCTTCTCGGAGACGCTTTTCGTGCCAACGGAGGATAAATAATGAGATATTGTGCGATGCTGGGACAACGCTAAAGAGTATCTCTTAAGGGATTTTGTCGGTGACAGGTATATTACCGGAGAAATGTAGGATATACCGCACAAAGAAATATAAAGCAACATATCCTGAAATTGCAGACGCACGAACAGTATTTGTCAGTTTTACGTTACTTTACTCACATATTTTCCTAAATTGGTTAACACAATTATTCTATTAATGTATTTGTGTATCTGTCTTAACCATTGAGTTAACTAATGATTGGTGGTGCTTTTCGTTATATTGAATTATGTATTTTGTTACATTTACGATATAGTGTAATGTAGACCGAGATATTCAACATTAAGTTGTAAGAGGTTGCAAAAGTACGAATCAAATATCCCACCGCTAGACACCATGTAAGAGGTTTGGACCTGGAGTCTGTTTTTTTTGGTAGCGTAGCAAACAGAGCGGTCAAAATGTAATTTACTTTATATCAAATTCAAACGGAGGACGCGAGAACTTTCTTTGAAACCTTGAGGGTTTGGTATCGCTAGATTTTTAGAAGCCAACAATAATCGTAAATGAATTAATCTTGATATAATAACATCAGGGTGATTAAAAGTCAAATTCTAACCAAACCAAATATATTTACAAAATGAACAAAAAGATTAAAAACCCTTCAGATCGAGTGTACAATAATCATTGAAACTCTTGACACAATGATAATAGTTGGAGAGAAAACAGATGACAGAGACATAATTATTTTATAAAAATTACCTAAATTGTTATTGGCAAATTTACATCAGCAGAGATGGCATCACGGGCACACACACAGAAACAAAACACAAGGGCCTAAAGCCCAAACAAATTGAACTACGTCATTCGACTTCTAAACCACGACCTCGACTGATATTTCAAATATACAAAACTAGGAAGGCCTTCTCCCACCAAATATACAACCAAAGTTCGTTATTTTAGCAAAAAGGTTACATCCGCCCTCAGGTCACAGAAAGTTGCCCAAACTTCCAGAAAAAAAAACCTCTATTCACAATTCACAAGCAAACTCGAAACCCGATCAGGTCAGAACGTTTGTTGAACAAATACCCTGTGCTATTCGTTGCCATCTGTTACGACCGTTTATTCTACGCAAACCCAAAGCAAAAGACAAAACCCCACGTATGACAAAGTCACCCAAAAACCAACTACAATGATAGAAAAATCAAAATAACCAAAAAACGGTGATATTTGAGTCACCTTCGTCGGCTTTTTTGTGGAACTAAGTATAGCAACGAGTATAGCAACAAAGAACTGTATTTCTGTACAATTTTGAATAGTGTTAACGTGTCGGCTGTTGGATTTTTCAGTCAGTAGTATTTTTGGCAAACAAAAATATCAGTTGACTGTCCAGAAGAAATGTAAAATACGATTTATTTTTAATTCGAGCACATCGAGTTTGAAATTTTGTATAGGAGCCGCTCCGCCGCTTTTTGGCATATGTAATAAATTTCTGTTTGTAGATAAATCAAGGGTAGGCACATGATTAAACGTGATATTGTGTCCAGCGGAACAGTGCAGTCGAACGTTACGATACACTCGTTCAGGACGTGAAATATTCCGAAAAATATTTGCCATTGATAAACGTGTCACCATTAATATCGGAATTGGCATTTTTGATGAATGCGGACGAGGAAGCTTCCTGTATGCGTTTGCAACAAAACCATCGTTTGGAAAAGCTCCACATTTCCCATTTCCATCAAGTTGTTAATTAGCGAATTTAATTGCGTCGCAATTATTTGGCGACATTAATATTTTATACAGATAACGCGTAAATCTATAGATTATATTTATTTGGTGCGCTAATTTGAATCGGATGCCATGACGTATTATTCCTATATATCTATAGTTAATAATGGGACGTACATAGTGGCGTATCCAGTTTCCCTAATAAGCGTTGATATTCGTTTCATTAACATTATTTATTCCTGCCACAAATTAATAACTAACCGACATAAATTGGAATTTTGATTTATACTTTAGTGCGATGTGGTTTTCATATTTTGACGTTACTTCGTTATTTGTTTAATGTGACGCGAAAAATTACCGCATACATATCAGCGTAATTGCCAAACGGATTGACAATAATAATTATTATTTTTCCGTACTATATTGCAATCCATTTAAAACCATTTTCTTTCTGGTTATCTTTATGGGATAACAGTCGTTATGTAGTTTTTTCTGTTGTTTAAATATCTAACGTGTATTAATTTGTCATTATTTGTTTCAGGTATGTAACTCGGCATATTAATGGCCAATCACAAATAGAAGCTAAAAGTAAGTGAATAATAAAAACATAAAAAGCAATTACAGTGTTCATGACGTATTAGTAGACATGTTTCATATTATTCTCCATATTTTTAAAATATCACACAAACGCAATTTTACAGCTTTTTTGCAATTACAGGTAATTTCTGTAGGTCAAATTATACACCTTGTAAACACCACAATTTTGCTCTATTCCGAGAAGTCCTTTGTGGTGCATGACACCGGCATTTAAAACGAGTTGTTTGCGAGTTATGCACAAAATTACATTCGCCGTAAGCCCGTAAAAAATGAAACCACACATAAAATTACTCCAGCCTCGAACAAAATATTTCTAGATATACCACACCCAACTTTCCGATTTTCTTGTTGATACATTGAAGCGTCTAACCCTTATGCAGTTATTCAATTGACGCCACAGCCACTCTGGATTAGAGGTGGGTAGTTCGTGAACGAACTAGTCCGAGAGAATGGCTCCCGGCTTAGAACAAAAGAACTAGTTCTTTAAAATAAAAAGAACTAGTTCGCAAAAGACCTGCTTTGCTTAAACATATCTCTATGCATATCTCATTCAGTGAACGACTTGTAAGGACATGAAATTTAGTTCGAAAGTCCTGCTTTGGTGAAACATATCCCATTCAGTGAACGAGTTGTGGCGACATCAAACGAGCGACATAGCACCCTGCCCGCCAGTTGTTTCTTTACCTAACGGCGGATGTCAAAAATATAATTAGAGTATAGTTTTTTTCCTATTGGATAATGGATTACACTGTTAATAGTAGTTTCGCCAGTATATGTTATACCATAATTTATAAATAATACCCCAATTCCACCTAAAATTGCAGTATGAATAAGGCTAAAATACGTGCAGCAATATGTCTTTTATGCCTTATTAAATAAATATTTAAAAAATATACCTAAATAAAATAAGACAACGATTCTTCGATCAATATAATTATAAATAATTATTTATTTTCAAAACAAAATAACGATTCTTCAAGAAAAAGACAAAGTGGGAAGGCAGACATCGATTCTGTCCAAACTAGATCCTAGTTTCGTTTGGAACGAGATATAAACGTGCTAGAACACACGAAGACACGTTTATCGAAGTAGTATGTCTCAGGATCAAAGTAGTTCTTCAGAACTAGTTCTTTGAACTAGTTCCTTTTTGTGAACTAATCCGGAAGAACTAGTTCATTAAAAAGAACTAATAAGCCCATCTCTACTCTGGATGTCAACCTAATGTCAGTTCCCGGTACCAGAGGATAATAACCGAACGCGTTACTAACACGCCAATTTTGAATATCCTACTAGGTCTCTCGTCTCTCTAATAGGGCTCTAATAAAATAAGACAGACTAGCTTTTAAGAAAGGATAATGGCAAATAGAAGATCTCAACAAAAATCCATATGTGGACTGTGTCGTTATGAATAGTCACAAAGTTGAACATTGAACAAACAAGTACTCTATTCATTTGTCAATCCCCCTCAAATTAAACACACAATCCTCTCGAGGCATACAAAGAAATCCGACCGACTGGCATCAAAGACACCATTGTAAGAAAACAGTTGAACGTCGTCGTCGCCGAGTTGCAGTGCAATCCACCGAGCACTTGACTGTAAAAGGTTGTTTGGCCTGCTAAACGCACTCCATTCAATAAATTGCATGGGAAACGGGCGCGGTTTCGTTTCTCCGTCACCGCATACACACACATACGCCACACAGAAATCATAAGTGCCCTGAATGGGTCGTTGGAAACAAAGGAGGCCGGGGAAAAGTCGAACGGCGAACCGGTGTCATGACATACTTGACCTTCGCCACGCGACACGCGATACCCCAGCCGAAGTGGTTGTTGCTGCACAGTGGAACCCTTTTTTCATCGTCTCCTGTTCAACGGGGGTTTTGATTTTTACTACCCACCTTCACCTCTATAGTATGCCTCTTATTATAACCGTATTGGTTACGCTTTGTTACGGGTAGGGTTTAGTATTACGGACTGGTGTTTATATTAAAGGCCAGACACTTTGATGAAGAAAACCCATTGTAGAAATTTAGGACAATGTACGTTTTTATGGAATTTGGTTGTTGCGACATTGCATTGGTGCGGTACGGAAAAATCGTACTAAAACTATATTACCTACATCTAACGTTGTACCTACGTAGATGTGTAACATGCTTTTCGTGAACTAAATCTTAACTTTTAACCATAAAGGCTGATACACACAATAGGTCAAGCAACAGTCACGCTCAGGGTACGGTCACGGTCCGCTCGCGAGCAAAAGCATTCACACTGCTATAGTCCAGGCGCGGTCATTTTGAAGTGAATTGCGGCGTTCAGACCATGTGCGACCCGCGACCTATTCACACTGACGCTCTGCTCGCGTTCCGGTCAAGGCACGAACACGCTCGCAGTTAGAGGCTAGATTGCTCGCGGTCAGGTTCTTGCCTGTGAGCGCGACGTGCTCGCAACTGTGAATACTCGTATTCACTTCAATGGTATAATTTTTTGCTTGAACGTTACTGTACCTTGACTGTGGCGTGATCGTACCCATAGTGTGTACCATGCTTAATCGGTCCATAACAGAATAATGAAGAAGCCAAAAAGTGTTAAATATTCAAATAAATTTCTAGTAGATATTAGTCGGAAAAAATTTGAAGTAATTTGGTCAAAACATAAACAACTTTCGTTTCATCTATATTTTCTCCTTCCAATGATTGATATGTTCAAACAATGCACTACTTTTCTTATGTACAGAATGACAACTAATCGAGTTGAAAAGTTTTGTTTCTTCAGATGAACTAGAGTTTTTGCTAGCGCTGTTTCAAAGTAAGAAGACGCTTTTGAAGATTTATCGTGTTTGGGTGCTCAGTAGCCCACTTTATCATTCATGGGCGTAGATTGTTTGGGAGATTAAAACTCACACATAAAATGTGTTTTGAGATGTGTAGTAATTAAATAGAGCAGATTTGTACGTTAATAGTAATTCGTCGTTGAAAAGAAAATTATTGAAAAATCGGTAACGAGCTCATGCTGGTAAATAAATAAAATAAATAAAATCTCTCAACGTATCCGAGCGTGTGTGTGGTTATATTCACGTTGTTTACTTTTTGTGCCAGCTGCTAGGTATTCTATAAACTACATCTAAATACAATAGGTGCGTGTAAAGGTATAAAAAAGCATCCATGAAGAGGATAACTTTATGACAACTAAGTCTAGAGTCCGACCGAACATTCGGCTTCGGCTTCGGCTTCGGCCACCTTCGGCCAAAAAATACACCTTCGGCTAAATAATCGGCTTCGGCTAAAATTAGGCCGAAGGTTTTGCCGAAGTCGAAGGTTTGCACAGCGCTTGCGCGGTCACAGTGCACATAACAAACAAGTTACAACTCATAACACCCACGACGCACTGTTGTTAATTTCGCGATTTTACGATAATATTTCACTTAATAAGATATGTCACTTAATAGCAAAATTAAAAACGTAAGTCTAGGCATAAAGTCAGATACTCAGCCATATCAAACAGCAAAATGTTTTTGAAGGTCATACTGGGCGCAGCCATTGGTTGAAAACCATGAATGAATATACCGCACTTACCCTTATCGGTTAAAATCGGCGAACTTTGACGGTGACATTCATTGTTCTTTCTTTTATTAATTGTGGTTTTTGCCATTTCATCATGTACATATGTTGGTCCGTTAGGTTTGTTTAAAACCTAAAGGACTTAAAAACTTATCCATATTTGATAGTCCCAAAGAGAAAAACAGTGGTTTTTATATGGCTAGAAAATATAAGTATAACTCTTATGATTTCTCATGTTTTAATTACAGTAGGACTTAAAAAGTAGGTACGCTTTGTAGAGTTGGAAACACAAATGATATGTTATTATTACCTTACGTTATTATTTGACAATATTTTACTATTTTACTCTACTCTGTTCAATTCTTTTATACGTACAATCGTAATACTTCCGACTTCGGCTTCGGCTTCGGCCGAAGCCAATGAGAAAAGCCGAAGTTCGGCTACGGCTTCGGCTTCGGTCAAAAATTGACCTTCGGTCGGACTCTACTGAACTAACATTTCATAGTGAGAACATTGTGACAACTTGCGTTATCTAATACCAACCAATACAGATACCGACTGGAAAATTTGGAATCCGTCGTCATTGTTTGTGTCGTTTGTTCGTCAAAAATGTTAGTGGAGAAATTATAATATCAAACTGAATGCACTCCAAATTTAATTCGAAAACTCACTTAACCTGCAATTCTATTGTTAGCAGAGCATGAAATTTAACACTTTCTAATAGTTTTCAAATATAGGAAATAAACGACCTTTTTGTTGTGTATTTCGTCGTCATTGTTTGTGTCGTTTGTTCGTCAAAAATGTTAGTGGAGAAATTATAATATCAAACTGAATGCACTCCAATTCGAAAACTCACTTAACCTGCAATTCTATTGTTAACAGAACATGAAATTTAACACTTTCCAATAGTTTTCAAATATAGGAAATAAACGACCTTTTTGTTGTGTATTTCCGTTCTAAAGCGCCTTTGGACCAAACCTCCTATGAAACGCCTCATTTTGAACTAATTCAAGGTCAAATGACGTTTATCGCGTATATTTTGTGGCGTTGTTGTGGTACGAAAGTGCACTTCTTAGTTTCAAAGAACTCTACAAATAATTTACTTATGGTAGTAACTGTTTCTCCAGCCAATGCATTGGTGTTCTTGAATGAACAATATCTGCATGTCCAAGCATGTTAAATTTTTACTTTCCGACTAGTACCCTAGAAGTAAAGTATTGTAATCGACGGAAAAGAAAATCGAGATTTCAGTGGAAATACGCGTTTAGGGGTCCCCTGAATCGATTGCAATGATTTCTGGAAAATGTATGTATGTGTGTATGTGTGTGTACACGTGAATACGATTGCGCCCAAACGAAACAACGGATCGGGCTGAAATTTGGTATACTTATTTGGAATTGCCGGAGGAGGAACTGGATTCTAATATCCCATTAAATGTAAGCTTGTCAATATAATGTTATTATGTCAAAGAAACTGACGTTAGGTAGTGTCTTGAGTAGCTCTGGCTTCAGAAAAATTTAATAACTGCAAAGTGCTTTTAGACACTTCTTTGCGCAAACCATTTAGTCGGAAAGTTGAGTGAGGGCCACCCCATATATTTAGTAGTTGCGGCTATAGCAAACAAATTATTTACTTGGATTGAAGCATGTCATATCGATGTCAGTAACTTACTTCTTTTTCTGTGTATATGTTACGGTTAAAGTGATAAATGTGGTTTGTATTAATAATTACCGGCTATTATTAATAATAACCGCATCATTTGGTCAATGTGATTAGAAACACTTAAATAATCACATGGACCGGCTATTATTAATAATTTCCTAACGGGCACGGTAAAAATGATAAAAATGTTACTTTTTACAAAAGATCTTTTGTATACAGTCTTCAAAGAAGTTAGCTCAGTTATTTTGATTACTATGTAAGCTATTATATTTATTTACTCGACGCAAATTATCAGTACGGCTACCCCAATGACCAAACTAATATCAGCTCATCCTTCAGTGATTTTAAATAAGTATACTAATTTACAGACCAATCAATGGCATGAACGGTTTAGGCGCTATTAGCTTTTATAGAAGCGGGTTGACAGAATCCACAGCCTTCGTCGCTGTGTTGCAAATTGTCAGATTTTGACAAACGTCAGTGCCACTGATATGACGTGACATTAAATATCAGTATGACAAATGTCATTATGTCATAGAAAAAGGTACAGAGTGGCTCTGTCCAATAATATAGTCGAAAAGTTGGATGAGGGCCACCCCAGATATTTACAATATAAATGGTGTCATTGTTGTACTACCACAAAAAAATAAAGGTCTAGATGGACTTTTGTATTAAAAATTAAATATAAAACATTTTTTAAAGTTTTGTATTAAAAAGATAATAAATAATAAGTTATAAATAAAATTATTTTTTGCCACAAATTGCAAAATGCAGAAGCACTACGTACGTATGCACTGGCAAAATAATACAAACCGAGTTTCTAATTTATAACTTACTTAGCTTTTAAGAATTGCGCAAATAAGCATGACCCAAAGAGTTATACAGTCGTGCATGCAATTAGTGTGGATTGGCATTTTTTAGTCTCGTTTTGATAATCTTCCTTATTTTAGTCATGAATAGTAACTAAATAAGTTAGTCAGGACTAACGTCACTAAAGGCCCAACACTGAAAACCCAGTGAATAGATTCGTTGTGTGGCGATTATGTAGATACTAACAGAATTTCAAATCTGAGGCTCTATTATATTGTAGCATCACCTTAATGCAATATCGAACTGAAATATATCACATTGACCACAGCATGCTGGAAATTATTAATAATAACCGGTTCATGTGATAAATTTTTCACTTTAACCTCGCCACTTGGCTATTATTAATAATTAATAAGTAAAAGTAAAATAAGTAATTATTAATAATAACCTATTTATCACTATGACCGTAACATATACATTTAATCCTAACGTGTGTTGAAATTCTATCTATCAGTGAGGAAAATTGCAACAAAAATCAATATTTTTATAAGTAATTTCAAAGTATACCTACCACACTACACGAAAGCTATTCGCTGTCAAATTTCACAATTCCGACCGTCCACAAAAGATCGATTGTCGGCTGTTATTCCGTCGCAAACGCCTAGTCGTACCTCGTTTTATTTTTCCTTTTCCCCATTTCTTCCCCGCGTATTCCGGCGCCTCGTTCGCCGTTTCAGCAACGTTATTCTGTTTCCTGCGCGTTTCTTTTGTTCAGACCGGAGCAGAACCCCGTGCAAACAAGCTCGAAACTTATCGTTTCGTGTTTGTTCGCCTGATGAAGTTCTCGTGTTTCATTTGTTTTAAGGCCGTCCGCCCGGTTCGATCTTGCTGCCGATCACGGCCTTATGCGATACTAGACAGAGCGTTTAAAAATCAGACCTTTCTCCGGTGAAAATTCTCTTGACATTTTTTCGTCCGCTGGAAATTTACTTCTAAAAATTGCGGAGGCGCCGGGAATGCAGAGCATTGCTGTTGTACTTTTTTCTATACAAATTTAATATACTCAACAACTCGGGTAAGAGCAAACGAAAAAAAGAACACATAAGATAAA
The DNA here is from genome assembly GCA_963971325.1 of Aphodius granarius. NCBI lineage: Eukaryota > Metazoa > Arthropoda > Insecta > Coleoptera > Scarabaeidae > Aphodius > Aphodius granarius. Next base: position 30,607,780 of record OZ020221.1, read on the forward strand.
CAACAAAAACACTATCATCCCATCCCTTGAGGTAGAATTCGTCTGTAGCGGATGAAAGGAGGTCTAATCAAAAGGATAGGAAGGAAGAAAAAAGCAAAAGGCGGACGGCGATATGGCGGTATTTTTAACTCGGCAAATTACGATGTTCTTTGTCCCCGAAAACAAGGGAATAACGTGGATTTACTGTTCCGGAGATAAGATCATAAAAATCCTCCTTCCAGTTTGAGTGGAAGAGCGCCACTTGTTTACATTTCGCGTTTTTATCTACAACTCTAACTGGAAAATGAATGAAATCGGCATGAACGTGCGATTATAATGTGTTTTTATAAAAGAATGCTACAAATAATGATTTCGGGATTTATTATATTGCACATTTACACTGTAAGTAACTGAACTTATTTAGAATTTGTTCCGTGAAGTTTATTACTGTGTTTATTAACTTAACAGAGCGCCAATAAAATACTGATTGCCCAACATCTAAGCAAAATAATTTCTATTCTGATGTTTTTTGACACTCATAATGTGGTGTGGTGCATTCCATCGAGAAGCTTTTTATCATTGTTTGACATGTTATAAAAATGTCAAGCATGCATTTTTACTTTCCGGCTAGTACCTTAGAAGAAAAGTATTGTAATCGACGAAAAAGAATTCCAGATTTCACCGGAAATATGCGTTTTGAGGTCCCCCGAATCCATTGGAACCATTTCTGGAAAATGTATGTATGTGTGTATGTGTGTATGGCCGTGAACACGATTGCGCCCAAATCAAACAACGGATCTGGCTGAAATTTGGTATACATATTTAGAATTATCGGGGGACGAACTGGATTGTTTTTGCTGACAATCTGACAGCCGGAAGTGGCAAATGGTACAAACTTCTTCTTAGGGATTTGTCCGATTTTGGCGATTTTGATATTAGCTCACCATCCTGTGACTTTAAATATGTATACCAATTTACAGGTCAATGGGATGAACGGTTTAGGCGCTGTAAGCTTTTACAGAAGCAGTTTGAGAGAATCCACAGCCTTCGTTGCCTTGTTGCAAATTATCAGATTTTGTCAAACGTCAGTGCCACTGACATGACATGACATTAAATGTCACTAATGTTAGTTCGGGTTCAGAGTGGTTGTGGCTTTACAAAATTGAATAAGATATTTACATGTTTGGCACCGGTTTTATAAAAATAAGTAGAACCTATTCGACTTTTCTCTTTTCAGAAGCTTGTTAGAATCAGTAGTTGTCTGTTAACACCTTTTTTGTCTGCATGTTTAATTGAACGATCAATTTAAAATGTTTTTAATACAACGTTACATGACCAGTTTTGATTGAAAGCCTTTCAGACAGTTACTAAACATGAAGAATGCATTTAGGAAATCAGCATTTATCAAGTTAACAATACAAATCCTGCAATTACAATACGTAATGCCTAAAAATAGATTACATAAATAGAACACCATTCATAAGAAAAAAGAGAACAAGATCCAGCCAGATGGTTATGTATTCAAGAAAATATGGATTCGCTAGTTGCCTGCTTCATTTTGTGCGACCTTCGCATTCTTTATAGCCAAACGAGCGTGACACTCAACAGCGTAAACAATGCGAATGCAACAGCGCAACCTTGCTCATGGCCAACTGCCTACGGCAAGTAGGAAATCATTTAGCTCTCTTGATTTTTTTGTGTTCCATCAAGTATTACAATTACGAGAGCCGGGTGTTGCTTCGGTTGGTAACTTTTTGGTTAGGTAATTTTTCAATGTTGGCAATAGCGTTGGCGGTTTTGATTGCACGAAGGACTTCTTTTTTGTCCAGATGCAATTTTACGGTTCTTAAGTCGGCTATGCAGCGTGAGCTGAGGACAGGATGCGTGTTTTGCTATGGGAAAATGTTATTGTGTTATTGTGACACGACGCGGACGGGACGTGGTATTGCTTTTGTCGCTGGTTCTTTGTTGTTGTGGGATATTCGATGTGTGGAGTCGTAAAATGTACTTCACTTATATTTTACGACTGATATGTAACTGATAAAGTTTTTTTCTTGCTCGTAAGCTCGTGCTTATTACGCCCATATTTTTTAACGCATCTTCAAAGAAGATGATAGATGTTGAATATTTACTTTACTTTAGCTCACGAAGAATTTCGACAAATGTATCTTTATTTTTCTGATAACATCATCATTTTTCTGACAGTCCACAAAAGTTATTGGATTTTAATTTTTAGATGGGCGTCTTTTTGACGCTTTGAACGCGGATTTTTGAGAATCCTTAGCGATCACCAACTTACCGATTAGTACCAATACTAGCCACTAAGCAGGCTTAAGCCTAAGCTTTATTCATTTTTTTTTTTATTTGGCCAGTTTTCACAAGAATGAATAAAAATTACCGTTGCTCGGTATTCTTGACAGTCAAATTACATAATATTATTTTTTTACAGCACATCTCGATAAATATGCACAGGCAGAAAAGGATAGTAAAAGTTCGCATGATAACAGAACGAGATAAGAGCTCGTATAGAGGGACCCTCGCACACTCAACACTCAACAATAAAATTCCGTCCAAGCGGTCGTATTTCTTGAGTTGCGTAATTGAGACGAGTTGTTTTTATAGCCCGTATATGTCCGTTATTGATGGCGTATATAAAAGTAGAATAAATAAGTGCTCGTATATATAGGATCACGTCAGCCTTGTTTGAGCAGCACAAATAATCATCAGCATCATCGTTGGAGAATTTGCGCGATTTCTTTATAAACAACATGAACGCGCCCATTATTTGTACATCGTTTCAAATACGCGCGGAAGAGACGCCAATCATCCTCGAGGATGATTGATCTGTGTTACGAATATAGGTTTATTGCTACGTTTATTTATATATTGTCCCATATTCTTCTCTACTTATAACAGTCAGTCCATTATAAAATTGTTTATAGACTACGGCATTATATATTAATTAGCGGCGCCCAACTTGATGATGTAGATGTGCTCCAGATTTACCAACTCTTTGAAGATGTTAAATTCAGAGACGGATTGTCAGTGGTGACAAAGTGGGCAGTCCCACCCAAAGCAATTTGAACAGTAACTATTGATATTTATTTTTACTGTAAAATAATAAACATTCTTTGAATTCTTTCCAATCAATACCTTTTTCCTATATATATGCTCGTATTATACAGAATACACACAGAAAAGAATTGAATGGAACGATGGCGACGTTGTCAAAGAAATAGGTGGATGTTAAATAGTAGCAGACAAAGCGTTCTTTGCCGCAAATGAATTATTTCTTTTGTAAGATTTATTAACTCAAAGCTAAATTTAATAACATAACGTTTTCACAAGGAATGAATATTTTGTTTTAGGAACAAAAGGAAAAAAAAAACAAGAGTAACGCTTTGATTCAAATGATACAAATTTTGAGATATAATCATATAGAGTTTAGTTTCGTCCAGTAAAGTGTATTTTCAGGTTGTTCAACCCAGCCAATCCAATTACTTCAATCCAACCCAAGCCAATCCAACCCAAGCCAACCCAACCCAAATCAACCAAACCCAACCCAACTCTCGCGGATCCAACCAAACCTTACACTTACACTTACCCAAATTTCAATAATTTCCACAGAAGTATTTAGTAAAAGGCGAAAGAAAATAGTACTGCTCGCTTTATAATAATTTTCATGTTAACTAAAATATTTATTTTTCTGAAGTTTATGGTTGGTTAATACACTTCTGGTATTGGTTAATACTCTCTTTATTCTACTAGTTTCGACGTATTATCATCATCAGAATCTACAATATTTTAATTTTAATATAGAGTTGAAATAATTATTTATGGTATGTTATAACATTTTTGTATGTTATGTATCATTTGAGTTTTCTATGAAAAACTTACATGTGTAATCTTTATTTATATGAATTTCAGTGTCAATTTTGGAAAGTACAAATATGACGTAATCACTGTGTTGTTGTTGTGTGGGCATGTGGTGCAAAGTGTATTTTGGCGCCCTCCAGTTCTGTGTTATCTGTGTGACAAGAATGAGAAGTTCGCGGTACATTTAAATTTGCAGTTTTTTTTTCTTTCAAATAATTCAAATAATCCATAACATACACACACAAATTTTATAACATACCCATATATAATTATTGCAACTCTGTATCAAACCTAAAATATAGTAGATTAATGATGATGACGATAAGTCGAAACTAGTGGAACAAAGAGAGTTTTAACCAATACCAGAAGTGTATTAAACAACCATAAACAAATTAAAAATACTTGTTTAATCATTTTTTAAAATCATAAATATATTCTTTGCCTTAAAGTAATATGTACTTTTTTACATTTTTTTACTTTCTGTGCAAACGAGTATGCATAAGTATTAATTTGCATAATCATCCTCCAATAAATCATGACTGTCAAACAAATCGCTACATTTGCTCTTAATGTAATTAGTTTTTTTTTGTGCTACAAAAAATGTCGGTTTACTATTCTGGACTCGAGACTGGTCGTTTATTAAATTTTCTGAACGGATGTGTCTCAATTATATTTCGCCTAGTTTTCAAAAACCCTTCAAGATATTAAACACCATTAAAAGATAATCCCCATTGACGCTATACGTAAAAAACCATGATAAAAGAAAGAGTGCTGCTTTTTTTCTTTTCAATGCTTCATTTAGCAATCTCATGGTAATTCGTATTTCTTCCATAGAAAATTCCATTTAAGCATTTCTAAAGCACACAGCTTACGGTGGCGGCGCACAAAATCAACGGCACGCGAAAAAGAATTAGCGGTCTGCTAATGAAGTCTTTGCCGTGCGGTGAGTGCTGCAAAATCTAGCAGCACTTGTAAAGTCGCGCGCTCCGCTCCGGTGTGATGAAAATCGCCCCCCTGAGGGCCAACTCGGACCGCTTCTTTCAGCTTTTGTAACAGCACCCGGACGGGCAATAACGAGTACACGTCTGTATGGTTCGCTACGATCCTGTCATGAATGGCAATGGACGTGCGGGTCTTATAGAGCGGCGTGGGGAGTGGGACATTCTGGGGAAATTGTTCGTTCCAACCTCTGCAGCCCCCTTTCCCCTTAGGTCGTAAACATAATGATTCGGTGGACCTTTGAGATGAAGATGAATACCTGGTGATTATTGTATGGGACCGGGATATTACGGTATTTCTCAGCTGCGCAGGATATATTTAGGGGACAAATGGGAAATGTGAAGCGGGAAACGAAGCAATTGCAACGGGGAGAATTTCTTTCTGAAATGTAACCGCTGAATTAATATTTCGAGCCTTAGTATGCGATTGAAGACTTGATTTTGTCATGAGTTTCGTTGTAACTCGAAAAATTAGATCGTCCGATGTGATTAGTAGAGTAACCAAAAATCTCAAAAAAAGAAATGTAAATTCAAGAAAATGTATATACCAAATTTCAGCCCGATCCGTTGTTTCGTTTGGGTGCTGTTGTGTTCACAGACATACTCACATACATGCATTTTCCAGAAATTATCGCAATGGATTTAGAGGACCTCAAAACGCGTATTTCTGCTAAAACTGTAGTACAAAATTTAAATTAAAATTCAGCTCCTACTTTTATTTGAACCGAGATCCATCGCTTTGCTGTTAATTATATAACTTACTTACTAACCTTCTAATAGCAATTTTTCGATATGTTTAGAAGTTTTTATTCTAACACAGTACGTATGTGTAATAAGTACCTATGTGTAATAATTAAATATTCACCAAATGGATTTATTGAAAATCTCATCAGAGCGCAATGCGAATCAACGACAAACGGGTAAATATAAACCCACAGCTGACAGCACTAATAACATTAATTAAACCGACTTTCGGGGTCACGCATTTCATTCATCAGGCATCTCGCATACGACCGAAACGGGTTAGAAGGAGACAGAGGGTATAAAAAGATCAAATTAACCCGGCGTGGGGTCAGTACCGAAAATATGAATATCAGGATTAATAACCCGCGTTGTCGCGACGACCAACGTCGGCGTCGGTCGGGCAGTAGCGCCGTTCATTGTGTATGTTCGTACAGCGGATTTTGCTGCCTACGCTGGTAATCCAGTCATGTTCCGGTTTCCCTTACAGTGCGTCTACTCCACCACGCGTCTCCTCGCCGCCGCCGACCCCCGCTTCTCCACACCGCCCTCGTGTCAACCAAATTTAAATTAATCACTGCCGCCACGGTTGCCCTGGGAGCCCTTAATGCGCCAGAATTCTACACCGCCTGCTCCCTCCAATCCCCGCGGCTGTGCTGGCGAAAACATAATGGAAACGCGGCCTACGAGGAAACTTGTTTACCTTAACCTTCCGTTTACCGAGTAAGATCTAAGAAGGCGACTTTTTCATTCTGGATTTGTTTGACCTCTTTCGAAAGGGCGTTTCTTTTGTTGCGTTGTGGTTATTCGCAAAACAAGGACCGACCGAGTATTGGCCAGTTGCAGAAATGCCCAGTAATTTCTTTTATGACATGCGTAACTTACTGTTTGATTTTGAGATAAAACCAATGAAAGGTTTTGCTTTACGTTTCCGCTGATAACAGCCTGCTAATAACAGTACCAGTTACTGACATAGGTATCACAGGTTGTGACGTTTTTAGTGTTACGAAGAGTGATGGCAATATTTTGTTTTATTTAAAGGCAATGTAGATTCAGTTTAATGCATACATAATTTAAAGTCGATAAATTATAGGAATGGAGACAAAACTATTTTTACTTTGCAGTATATGTATATTATTGACTAACTAGATTCGGCGTAAGGTCACCTTCAGGGCTAAATCTACCTTTTGTAGATAGTCAATCTTGACTGCTATTAACTGGCTTACGGACTGAAAGAGCTGAAGAATTAGTTCTGTTATGTTTGTCTTCCACCAAAGGAATTATGCATTCTATTATGTACTTCTAATGTTCACCTTATTTAGAATGAATTTTCGATTAAATACATAATTGATTTTTGAATTGAGAATTTTAGTTTCATGCCAACCCATAAAATGCATATTAAATTTGCATTGCTAGTTTTACAGATATGTTATGATGAAAGCATTGGAAACAATGAAACACAATTCAAAACATCTTTCACTTGAGTCTGGAAAGTTATCCCACACTACAAGTACACGTTTCTGTTTTCCTCATGTCTGTAGTGACTGCGGAAAAGAATAACATACTCCGAAAGGGGTTAAACATTTTCGTTAAAACATGAAAAAAATGTGTACCAAAATATGATCCCGCGCTCTAACTAATTAACGAGCATTAACGGATAAGGCATAGTTAATACCCGAAATGCTTTCATTGTTTGATGTACAAAGTGCTAATAAAAATCGTCTCAGATATTACTACAGATTGTTATTGTTTCTGTTGCGTTTGTGCTGTTTATAGTTTGATTGTTTCTGCTGCCAAGTTTTTAAGTATTTACTTTTATTTATTTGTACTGTGTTGAAATTATTTTTTGTAACTACTCTTACTTTTTTACTTTATCATATGTAGTATGATGAGTAGTGTGTGTCTGTGTGTGTCTGTGTGTGTCTGTGTGTGTCTGTGTGTGTGTCTGTGTGTGTCTGTGTGTGTCTGTGTGTGTCTGTGTGTGTCTGTGTGTGTCTGTGTGTGTCTGTGTGTGTCTGTGTGTGTCTGTGTGTGTCTGTGTGTGTCTGTGTGTGTCTGTGTGTGTCTGTGTGTGTGTGTGTGTGTCTGTGTGTGTCTGTGTGTGTCTGTGTGTGTCTGTGTGTGTCTGTGTGTGTCTGTGTGTGTCTGTGTGTGTCTGTGTGTGTCTGTGTGTCTGTGTGTGTGTAGGTGTGTGTAGGTGTGTGTAGGTGTGTGTAGGTGTGTGTGTGTGTATGTGTGTGTGTGTGTGTGTGTGTGTGTGTGTGTGTGTGTGTGTGTGTGTGTGTGTGTGTGTGTGTGTGTGTGTGTGTGTGTGTGCCCGTTTTTTGTGGCGACGATTCCGGAGAAACTACTGAAGGTATCGAGACGAAACTTCATATTTAGAAGTTTCGTGACTTAACTTAGAGCTGAAAGAAGTTTTGTCCAAAAGGGCCCAAAGGAACTCGAGGTTTACTCTTATCATTTTTCAACGATTTTGCAAATTAGCCGCCATTTCTGTAATTTTGTATAATTTATGTCCATTCCATTTTTTGGAAAAAAAATTAAATCATAGTAAGCGGATGCCCCTTGAACTTTCAAATTGCCCCCCTGAACACGGCTGTATCGTATGATAAAGTCATGTGCCTGGCCACATCAGATTTTGTTTCCATATTTGATACTCGCTTCGATATTGGTATTTGATACCCGTTTCGATACTTGATACATGTTTCGATATTTGATACTATATAGGTACTCGCTCCGACATTTCTATACTGTAGGTATACTAATAACTGTATCACTGCACTGAGTGATTCCGAAATTAGCATAATGTATCGAATACTTTTTGCAATAAGTATTAAAATATGTATTCAAAAGTACGTACACTAAAATAACTAATTGATACTTTTTACATTTTGTAGTTTATCACAGGCTCTAGATTTTTATGATTACAGTATTATCATTTTAATCAAAATCCAGGGCTTTGTGTTTAAAGCATCGATTTTTCTTACATTTTGTACGTTGAGTGTGAACAACCAGAATTATGTGTGACATTACGTGACCAACATTCATGTTTTCCTCAAATATCTCGAACCCTTTCGGGGTATACGGCTTACGACCAAGTTTACGACCCGCTAAAAATTCCCGTGGTCCGCCAGCTCTCATTTCCGTGAGAGCGGGTCGCGATTTAGCCGAATGACCACAACCGTCACGAGGGGTTCCACAATCGCAGCAGTGTATCATCGTTTTTTTTTTTTGCTCGGTCCGCGCGCGCAGCTTATGTGTGTACACATTTCCGCAGACATAAATAAAAGTTATTCGTCGACGGATGGAGAGGTGGGGGGAGCGCCCGATCCGCGAAATCACCTTCTACCGCAGCAGGGTGGCGCGAAGGGCCCATTTTTTCCGGTACGATGGCCGTTTGCCGTCCGATTCCTAACTGGGGGGAAATTGGACCCCCTCCCTCTGCGAAGTGGGTCTCATAATACGTTCCGACAAATAACCCCGTCGAATTTTCCATATTTCTGAGCACCGCACCGGGAACTAGGGTGTACTTTTCTCCTCAGAAAATTACTTTTATCGTCTTTTCTTCTTTCTTAGAGAAAACAAAATCAATTAAAAGTATTTTTTCTACAAATGTATTAAAAAAATTTCTGTTTCATGACATTCAATATGAAAATATCATAAAAGCGTTACCAGGAAGCCATTTTCTCAGAGTACGAAAAGTAGTCACATTTTAGCACCACCCTGTTTGCACTTGTATCATAAATAGCTGTTATAGTTTCACTTATAAATCGAATCCGACGATTGTCGATTGAAAGGTACACACAATTACTAACATTGTAAAGCGCATTATTATGATGAAGAAAGTTTGGGTGGGATTCTGGCGACCTCAAAATGCATATTTTTGTTGAAATCCTGATTTAGTCGGTCCATTAGAATGCATTCCATCTAGAGGACCTATCCTTAAAGTAAAAACGTTGTTCACATACCAAAATAAGAAGATTAAAGAAAAATGACTTTTTTGCATTGGACTCCTGTCGGGATTAGAGTAATAATATGTCCATTTTTTTTCTCATGTTGATGCTGTTATGTCAGAAAGTGTTATCTTCTTTCCCACCCACTGCTTTATTCTAATACATCTTTCGGTTTCTGCTGATTAAAATGAACATTTCCTGCAAAGAAAAATAAACGTGGAAACAACGAGGACCAATTCATCATGTGGATCACGCACAGGATGGGTCTAGGCCCGTCATAACTGCTTATTCCTTCATGTATCTTAGGCTGTAGAAACACGTGCTGTGCCATAGGCGTATCCCATAGAAAATCCTCCCCCGTTATGTACACGGGGGCATTTTTCCACGCTATTCTTTGGGAGCAATGGAAGTGCGGTGTATGGAAGGGGTGACCCATAAATTTCCCGGGGTCGTACGTGTCGGCCTACGGGTCGGAACCCGCTTCTTCATCCAGCGAGAAGAGGGTAAGGGGGTAGCAGGTACGTTGGAACTCCACTACTATGGCCCACAATACACTCTCCCCGCTATAACGTATTAATCCGGCGGAAATAAATCTTACCCGGGAAGAGCGCTCAGGATCAGTTGTTATTTCGGATCAGTCGACGTACGTGGCGGGAATAGCGCCTGCGGTATCCATTTTTGATTGCATCCCGACCTCGGGAGTGTGTACGTATCTTTACGTCCGCTTGAGATGCATGTATCATGCTCTGTTATGAGGTTTTTTCTTCTGTTTAAAATTTATGAGGGAATGATGCAAACAACAAGCCTGACAAATTTTAGGATGGATGCCCCACATCCGCAACATGAATCTTCTTCGTACTAAGCATCAAGGAAGATGAAGATGAACCATGACGACAATAATTCATATTCAAGGAAACGTTTTCTAGTATCTAGTATTAATTTTAAATGTACAGTTTAACTTCCATTTTTATTTTCCGAGTAGGTCTCCCAAGAAGAAAAGTATGATAATAGACGACAAAATCATTTCAGCGGAAATACGCATTTTGAGGTTATCAGGAACGATTGCAATCCTTTTTGGATTATGTATCTATAAGCCACTTACAAGACGACCAATTCACCCATAACAAAACCGGTTATTTACACGCGCCATATTATATATGTATATTTTGACTAAACTGGTACCAGTTCATCCTCCAGTTATTTTGATTATGTATGTATCAATTTACAGTCGGAAAGTTGAAATATTTTTTTCTGAATTCTAATCGTTTATCGTTGAAAGTGGTTAAGACGTTTTCTACGTATTTTGCGTTCAAGTACTGAAATAATATTTTAGACATTTTTTAAATTGGTTTTCTGTGACGGTCACATTTGTTTAATTTTCAATTCTAATTTCAAAAGTTTGAAAAGTGTACTGTTGAATATGTATATTCAGGGCAATATATTCTGACAAATTCTAACACATAAAAATTTGCAAAGCCAAATTGAAATACTAAATTATATGTAAATATAAGTATATGTAAATATATGGAATGAACCTAAAGAGAAAAGATCAAAATTAGGCATTTTTTAGAAAACGTTATATATTTTAGTGGATCTATAAAAAGTACGTGGATTAACATAAAATTGTTGGCTTTGAATTGGTCACCATATTCAATTGCAAGAGGCTTCATTAATATTCAGGCATTTAACACTCACATAGCCACGAAGTACATAAAAATGATTTTAGTTGATAAACTAAATAGTTTTTCTTAAACTTTATATGTATTTGAATTAATTTCTCAGTTAATAACGCTCATCTCATTATTAAAAATATGTTACAAATATATTACAATACATGCTTTTATTAATAGTATTTAAAACGTTTCGTTCCATTGCGTTTCATGACAAAAAGCACTGGGATTTATTCAAGAAATGAAAACTAAGTGAAAGCTTAGGTTGGATTTTATTTTATTGTGAGAGCTTGATTTCAAAATTCTGTGACATAAACGAATATTTGTAGTCAAAGTTGTATTTTATATATTTTTTTTATCACAACAAAACAAAATGAGTTCTTTAGATTGGAGAAACGTTGACTACTTTATCGTCGTTGACGCGGTTTTCTCCCGGAAATCTAGAACCAAAATGACTTCTCTTGCAACAATAACGGATGCAATCGCTGATCTAAGAGATAAATACGGATTCAAATAGAAAACCTTAAAAATATTAATTTTATATTAGAATTTTTTTTTTCGAAAAAAAAGACATTTCTGTTATAACAATAATAATATGTAATGATATACTTAATATTATTTTATTCTTTTTTTTTAACCCAGACGTTATATTTGTGCCTAGTTTTATAAATCGCATAATTATATACTTTTATTTTGGATTTTGATAAAGTTAACTAATTGACATTTCTTTCTGTTTAATTTCAGGTACGTCCCACACACAATCCATCGTAGCTTTGGTAAGGTTATTTTATACATAAGCGACACTTTTTGCCATACTTCTTGCATTTGTGTCATAAACATCTGTGTCAAACCAAACAACTACTGCATTTTATTTGACAACTGTTATAGCAAACTTTTCAAATTAACACAAACATTTTATGCGTACGGCCGAAGGGGTGCATTTATTCGCATACGTCACAGTCGATAAATTCTACGGGGCGGTCTATTTGGGTTGCTCCCGCGTTATTTCGACCCGGAAGCACACTTTTTCAGCCGTAGAATAGCAGATTTATTTTACGACTTTGACCCGGTCAGCCACTCCAACTTTTAAAATGGACCGCCCTAAACATATCTTGTAGACTGTAAGCCGCTGCGAAAACCATCGTTGACCCAATCGGGGTCGATACCCGCTTCACTACATTCAATCATAAAATGATTTTATGACAATGTAGAAAATAGTAATATGTTTTAGAAAGCTTTCGTCACGTATGTAAAATTGTTTCTTTTTGTTAAAATGTAGAGATTTCTATACATGCAGAGTTTTGAGCTTAGGAACAAAAAAATTAAAATGTTTCTTCCGGAATACCAAGAAAACACAAAAGTTCAGTGTTAACCGAGTTAGAATAAGAACAGTACCTATAGGAGACTGAAGGCATTACCAACAACAGAATAATGGGGTACAATCTTCCAGTCGTAAAGCTGCTTCCAACTCGGAACACCTATCTCGGCGACACATTCGTTGCAGAGGAGCTAGAATTAGGAGCTTTCTTCATTCGCCACAGGCTAATTTCCGTTTTAAACATGTTGGGCGCGTCAGCAGGAACGGAACGAAACCACCTTCTACTTCGCCCACTCTCTCAAACCCGCTGTAAAATTGAATTGCTCGACTGGCTCTCTACTATCGCTAAACCGCAAGCGACGTCCCCGGCGTCGGTCGTCGGCTGCGCCTGTTTTGACGTGCAATCGACGCTTCGCTTACATCTCCCAGATAGCGCCACTGTCGCTACATCCGCAGCCCTCTTCGCCATGTAATAAGATGACTGCCGTTTCGTATCACTCGTCTACCTTCTTCGCCACTATTGTCCCAGTTGAGTAATACTCGAATTGAAAAGTTTTATTGAAAGAAGGAGCCAGCTAGGCTTTAGGTACTATATCCAAGCCGAGCGCCTCGATGGGAAACAAAATGGGTACGATCGATTTTATATGTGACGAATCCGTCCTGTAAGTCACTACTGAACCGCAGTATTGTTTCTACATGACACTACTGGACTTGGGTTATGGAATTCTGTTGTGGTCGATGATTGTGGACTTATTTTGCTTCATTACTAGACGTCTTTTCTGATTGATGCATCAGATTATTTAAAAAACTTGCCCTAATAAAAGTCACAGAACAGAGTTAAACGGTGAACACAGTTTTTGCAGCTTAAGCCTTATGCAGTCCCGTTAGTGAGGGAATGAATATCTTCCGATCTTACATCGTTTTCACTATACAATATACAATTTTAAATTTAAAAAAGTGAGTTGCATGTGCTGAAAGAAATATTCTTTTACATAAAATGGTTTTCCGTGATTTGTGTAATGTAGAAATTGTTTGGGTTTAATTACAGAAATACGTTTGAATGAAATAAATCTGGTTTTATCTGAAATAAAGATCGGGCTTGAGGTAAGTAAGTCTATTTGGAAGAGAAAGATACTAGATTTGAGTAAAAAGATTGCATTTGAATAAAAATGTGGTTTCATTATAAATTATTGCTATGTCTACTGGCGGGGAGATGGCGCTGACAGTCTCTACGCACGCCTTGGCCTTTTTGGGCTTTATATAAGGTGAACTACAGATGCCAGCGGTATTCTGGTTACTCTTCATTTGGGAATGAGTTTGTAGTCTTTACTAAAGATTACCGTGGAGTAAAATAATCTAATTAGTCTACCTTACTCTTTTATTGTGGTTTTCGACTAAACTATGTTTGGATTATATAATCAATGTCCCATGATTATAATCCAAACATAATAAAATATTAATTAATGATTAATTCACGATCGCTAATTTGAAAGTACACTTTACTTAAATTAAAGTACTATTTGATTATATCAAAATTTGTAGTTTTTAAATCCAACATTCAATTTTATTAAGTCAAGTACTAAATTGTCAAACAATAAAGAAGGTTTTTTTACTTAAAAAGAACGTAAGAGTTCTTGAAACAAAATGTTCATTTTTTTTTAAATATTATGTTATTGAATTTAAATTAACTAACGTTCATACAAATAGGATAGATTTGAATTTATTAAATTTTACCAAAGAAATAATTTCTTTGCGGCAACTAAAGCTTTGTCTGCCACTATTTTTTTAACATCGATCTTTCTTTGACTTGAAGCAAATTCGTTTCATTCATTTTTTTTTTCTCTCTGTGTAAGACAGTTTAAAATGAACAACGCTGCACATATGTACTAAAACTAAGTATGATGAATTCCAAGACAAGATCTGTCATGTACGACAACTGATAAACAAGACATGAAACAGAAATATTATATGTTATATATGTCATATCAACAAGCAAATATCTTATAAATACGACGACGCAACTCAAGCAAATTTAAATTAAATACAAATACAACAAAACGAACTCTATAAATACTGCACAGAATGGATAAATTGGTCCCAGCAGGAGCATTGTATACAATAACCGAATAGCCAAACTGCAGAAAAGTTACCACCCGTTACACCCTGGTTATAATCAATAGAATACTACACGATATGATTATATGCAATTATTATCATACACACAACACCTGAAGCAGCACGCTCATCAAAACGCAAAAATACCTATACCGAACAAAGCAGCTTAACTAATTATTCCAAGCCACAACAAAAGAATACACTATAATAATACTACTTACAAATCCAGAATAACGGATTATAATAATATGTATCACAAAAAGCACTGCTTTGCTCACCCTCCAGTAGAAGGATCATCTTGACATTTTAACCCTGATTGAATCAAGTTCTATCTATACGATTCCGTATCTACTTATCAGATTACGATTACATTCCGACCACTTGACAACAGGGGAAGACGACTCCCGGAGAACACAGAAGCTCAACAACAACCGCTCGCGTTTACGTCTCCTGTCCCTTGCACAATCCCTTCTTCGTTCGGTAACAAGTGTATCCGATGTCTGCGATATTTGCGATCCGGTGAGAGAACAACACTAGAATTCCGGTTACGAAATGCGGAAGGGGTCATTAAATTATAAGTATTTGCAGTGTGCCAAGGGGTCGTCGTCGGATTTTACAGTTATACTCAAGGATGGACCCCTAGTATCCATAACGGCCGGACAACGAGGTTCTTGAAGCGGCTATCTGCAAATCTACGGCGCAAATATTGATAATAAGGATCTAGGAGTTGCATGAACTCTACCCGATACGTGTTTTAGGTGACCCTTCGGGGTTATTTGGATGCCGGATTAGGGTTTTGCTAGAGATGGCGTAATTCTAGAATTAAAAATGTAGCGCATCCTATGCCAAATAGTATTAGCATGTTTTACCCCTAAATATTGTCCCAAGAGACAAAATGCAGTTTTTAAGATAATTATTTCTACAACTCATTACTCTGTGTAACCAACCAGTATTTCAAACTTAGATCACAAAAAAATATGTCCAAAAATGAATGAAACAATCATAAGAATCAACCAAAGATTACAATAGGAATAATATTTTGTTAAATGTTTAGGTGGCCAGTTTTTGTGGCCTTGTTTACTTCTTCCAGGCATATCGGTGTATTATTCTTACAAAATAACAATATGCAATAGCAGTAATAAAACGTCCACAAAAAATAACGATTAGATAACCGTAAAATAAAGAGAAAAGCCTTGCAATATTGAAGTGCATAGAAAGACTGGCAAGTTGAAGCTGAAGAAGAGAGACGGCATCGAATAGATAGCGGCACCATTACGTTATCTCGGTTAATTAATGATTTGAAGAGAGTCCATTAGGTATAAAAGTTGGCTAATTAATCTAGAAGGCGGGCGGCGCACGACGGTCCCGCATACCGAGCGCTCTAGCAAAGAAAAATAACCCCGTATTACGGTGTCATCTCCTCTAGAGGGCGCCACGAGCGCGCGGTACGTAACAGTAGCCGTATATTCTCCTCTTGATAATGTAATGTGTTTTCTTGTATCATTTGGACGCCGCCGTCTCTCGCCGAAGATAGTTTGTCAAATTATGTCCGTAACTTTGTCGAGCAATTGCATTGTCCCTCGAAAATAGTAAGTCTTTCGCACTCTACTTATTGCCGCCATTTACTCTGCAGTATCCTACAAGATGCTGCGGCATTTGTCAGAGGCTTCTGCTTGTTGTTCCTCGTGGAAGAAATACACCGGGAGATCATCGTGAATTGTCTGGTTTATTCGCGTGGATGTTTGCAAGAAAATATGACTCATGATAAAATGTAAACAAATAGTTTCTTTTATTGGGTTTGTGGATTTTGCCATAAATGGTGGAAAGTAAACGTATTAAAAAGCTTATCTTGCTATTGATGATACTTAAAACGGATGTTGTCTTAACTTATTGGTGGAGTTTGCAAGAACCCATCTTTCCGACTAGTTTGTTGACACGTATCTAAACCTTCTCGAATTCTTCAGTTCAGTTGCGCTTCAAAGGTTTTTCTAGATCGGTCTATTTACTGTTTGACAATCACTGGACTAATAAGGCTGACAACAATGCACCACGTGCTATGCAACATCAGTTTCCATTTGCTCGCATAACAATAACACAAGTTTTCAATTCTGAGAAATTATAAGTCACGTAGCGCGCCAATAAAAAATAATGAATAGCGTCGTTGCGATACGACGCGGCATTGTTACCACTACCGCAAACCTAATCTTCACGTTGTAATACTCTACGATCGCTTGTTGATTTTTTACCATCGATAGGCAGTCGAGCGCGTATACGCTATAATGTGCACCTGTGGCCTTATTTCAGGCCCACTAGGTTAATCGTCAACAATAAGTTAATTAAAACCGGTTACGTAATAAAACTGCATAAATAAATCATCGTCGTATGCGCAATGTTCAGGGTTTACATAAACAATATTAGGTAGGCTGTACTGTAGCCGCATTCCCATTATTTGTTATGCTCGGACATATTCTATTCTATAATGCATATTGCATAGGTACCTTGAAACTGTGAGATTGTGGTTTTTTAGATCGATGGTCGGATAGTAAACCAACCACAGTGGCCCATAAGTTTATTAGAAGACCTTCACAGCCTAGCCATAGGTTATAGTGTCACTGTTACATAGGTATAATATAAACAATATTTTTTTTTTACTTTTGTTGTAAAAGATACCGGCATGATATCTACAACAAGCATATCTAGTTTTATGTCATGAACTGAACGTATCTAGTACTGAAATAGGCATTGCTGGCCCTACGTTGCGTATTTACTTGGAAAATATTGGATTCCCTTCTCAAATATTTACCCAGTCATTCAATTAAATGCGGGACCCCGCGTCAGTGCTGGATTCGAATTTACAAAATCACCCTAACGTTGATACGTCATAAATAATCCCTCTTCAAACATTCATTGTGTACAGCATATTACCAATATCAGCTGTCCCCTAGTACTTTATACATCACAACTTCTTTAAAAAAAATTGTCAACGAGAGTGGAGCAAAGAACTGGCCGTTCTGATGACTAGTGACATAATCGGATATTTTCAAAAATCAAGTTCTTAATATTCGAATGATTTGAATAATAGAATGTATTTTATAATACAGAACTAATCAAAGGTTTAATGGTGCCCTCATTCGCAGATGGGATGTCTTATAAATCTAGGTATGACGTTTCGTAATATCCACGCGGTAATAATTGAACAAGGTCTTTCGAAACTGATAAATCGAGTTGGAAGGTATAAAAAACACGTACATAAAGTGACTCGTGCCCGTGTACGGAGGATATTCAATAATTTATATGCCGGGGACATGCACTTTACACCGCGTTAAAGTCATCAGATGGGTGCGCCACTGCCACGCTGGACGATTTTAAATATTTATCGTGTGTTCATCTATCAAGTCAACGCGGAATGCAATTCTGTTTGGCTCGGCCAATTATTTGTTCCATATTATATTGCATTGTCTTTGATTCAAGTGCGGTTTATTTTACAGACTTACGAATACCAATTTAAAGAAATTGTGATCTTTGAATTGACATGTTGGCCTAGTATACTGACCTTCAAATAAATGATAATATTTAATTTAATTCAAGCTACAGGATGGCAGAAATAAATTTTGAAGTAACTGTTAAGAAACTTAACTGTAAGAAAAATAAATTTAATACTTCCATGAAAATTGCAGATTTTCTCTCGACTCCTCATTTTCAATCAAGGATTGTCGTTGGGCGTCGCCCCACAAAAAAAAAAAACGTTATCTGCGGACTTAGTCTGAAAGTATTCGTTCTCTATCACCGCCCATAGCTATTTATCTCTTTCTTTTTACCCCCATAAGAAAGAGACCCATAGCGCCTAAGCGTGTCCGCTCAATGACCGGGCGATTTGAGACTTCGACTGCAGGTGATCTTGGGAGCCAATGAATGTCACCAAAACTTTCCCGATCTGTATAATTCTTGGTATCAGCCAGATGGAACCATGGCTCATACAAAATTGGTAATCACGTAATTTCAAGGTTTGGTGACAATCATTGAGAGTATTCGAAAAGAAATCGCTGCAATTCTTGACGTCGTCGCTTCCAGTTTTTTTTGTTTTTAAAAATTGAATTTTTGTGTTAAAACACTAAATTCACACCTAACGGATTAAATATTTCAACATTTCATTATTTGATTTATGCGATTATCTGCCTTTATTTTAAAAAGCAAAAATCTGTCAATATTAAAAAAATAAACAAATTTGAATATCAAACTGTGCAACTTGTTCAAAATACCTTTTTATTTCTCGTTGATATTTTCTTTATTGCGAGATTTATAATGTAGACTCATTCGTTGTGTGAATAAATTAATGCTAACATAGTGAAAAAGAAAAACATACCTTGCGCATCTCACATTCTTAAATTGCAAATACAAACTGTCGATATCTTATTTCCATTCCCCTCGAATAACAGTATTTGATAAAGTCGATAATTCGTTTTGTTGAATTTCCGGCCTTCGAAACGTCAACAGGTACAACGCTGTGCCTATAGGCGGCGCGCGGATGCGGAGTGAAAACAAGCGAACGAAGACGTACGACCGGCAAATCCCACCTGATTTTTTAACGAGACCATTAATTATCAATTTCCATCGGTGCGGTACGTCGGTAATTTGATCTACGTTACCTGGGGGTACCATAAATGGCGCCGCCGCCGCCGCGTGTGCCCTCTGTCTGCTTTTCCTGCTTCCCATGGCACGTTTTGTTGCACCGTCGCGCATGCATTTTACTGTGTACACTTAATCTAGTTACACGTCGACCGGGAAATATATGTATACTGGGGTAAATCGACCATTCTGCTGAATTCATTTTTATCGATTGTTTGCTCTTAATTATAATTGTTTTTTTTTTTTGAGGGACTGATTGAAAAGTCGGGAAACTACATGTAAAATTAGTCGCCTTTTTTATTATTCATTCCGATTTTTTATTATTTTTTTTTTGTATGAAATTCGGTATTACTTACTCATAGAAGATTACAGTTTATACAAACATGTCGTATGCTCTTTAATTCTGTTGATTATAAA
Organism: Aphodius granarius; assembly: GCA_963971325.1. Classification (NCBI taxonomy): domain Eukaryota; kingdom Metazoa; phylum Arthropoda; class Insecta; order Coleoptera; family Scarabaeidae; genus Aphodius; species Aphodius granarius. Next base: position 30,627,473 of record OZ020221.1, read on the forward strand.
ATTGAGCAACATCTTACATATTCATGGAATATTTTAGCATAGAGTTTACATAATTTAAATTTTTATTTTTGGTTGAAAAATTACATCACTGTTATAAAATAACCTGTTATGTATTTGATTTTAACAACTCCCAACAATGTAATTAAACTATTTTCATACTTTGTAACTTTAATTTTATAAAAAATAAAATAGATCATGCAATAATTGAATTAATCTGTTAGTTTTAAACTACGCACTGGTTGTTGTCTAAAGAAAATAATATATTTCTCCTGAAATGAACCATCCAAGATCATAAACACATGTACACGTAAATATGGTTTGTAATTTTCTCGTAGCCGTCTCGCGCAACGAATCTCATCTTTCTGTGTTAGTGCTTCGCAACGTCTGCACCGTTGCTCTAATTATTACATAAAACGTAATATGATAGCCGTGAAAACTTGACTCGAAGTAAAATTTGCACGGGAAACCGGCAACCAAGCAAACCATACGCAAAGTACTGAAGTTTAAAGATGCACACAAACGTTAGAACTTGCGCTCGCCATAAGTTTTCACGTTACAACATTACGAGAATCTGAGACTAGATCGTTATTATGCTATATTATTTGTTTACTTATTTCTAATAATGATGCAATTTTATTGTTTGTATTTTAGGATAAAAAAAGGCACGTAATGATTCAATATTCGACTTTTTTGCTATTTTTGTTTAGGTTGCAAATGTAGTTAGATACTTTCACAGTGCGTTTCATCATTGAATGCTTCAAGAGCTAAAAACCACTTCTCTTGAAAGAGTTTCCGAATTGATACATACGGAACTAACTCGATGGAGCTGTAATTATCGATTCGTACTTCGAGAAATTAGATTAGTGCGTTGAAAAGAATCCTTTCCGAGGGCCCTAGTGACCAGCTTCCTTTACACGGCCCCTGCTTTTTTCCTCGCTTATTTAGCGGACCCTTTGTTTCGGCGTACATTGCCACGGTACGTCGACTCCTTTCAGCCTCCTAATATGAAAGACTGCCACTGTTAATGGACTGACTGCTCGGCGCGCCGTTCAGAATGCACAATTTCTCTGGTGGGTGAACCGTGAAAAGAATTTCTTCCGCTAAAAGTGCAACTAGACCGGTAGCTTATTTCTCAATTTTTACTTTTTACGTTTTCAATTTTATAGAAAACTACCCGGCGCCTCCACCTAAACTAGAATCATTACCGCGAATGAAGCGGTTTTTTTATGAATCACAGTTCAACAAAAGAGCAATAATAAGAAAATATTACATTATGTTGTCCTGTAAATTAGTTTCAACAAAGCTGATATGGCCAATATAAAATACGTAATATATTAAATATCTAATCCTTAAGCAGTAAGAGAAATATGTCAACATGCAATACGAAGATATAAGCGGACCTGTTACATTCTATTTGACGTTGAAGTTTTCTTGTTCTAAAGATACCAGTAAACGAAGTAAAAAAGAAGTTTAGGTAGGTAATAAAAGTCGTCGTGTAGATTCCTTCATCTGGCGTGAGGTGGCATCCGCAGTCAAATTACATCACTGGCCTGAGAGCGGAGTTGTAAAAGTGTCTGTCGCTTCGGGACTCGGGATGATTTCGTCTTGATAACATCGAGGTGGCACTGAAGTCTGAGCGAAATTAGGCATGCCATGTGGTCGCTCAAAAATCGAGAATTATTTCTCTTTTGTGACTTGCAGATGCCACGATAAAATATTCATGACGTAGTTAAAGAATACTGTTTTTTAGTATTTTGAAGTGCTTGTTGAAAAGTTTCTGCGAAATAACACCGTGAAATACTTTGGTATTGTTGGTATTATTTAACATTAGATTGACCACACAACAAATATTGTTTTTAATAAATATAGTGTTTTGTCTGTAAACATTTTAAATGTTTAGGTTTCATCTTCTCGAATATTAAGGTTAAAACATTAATTGTAAACAACATATTTGACATATCCCCCAACTTTTAAAATATGGTCGGAAAGAAAGAAATGCTTCTTTGAAACATAAAAACTGCTGTAGAAAGATTATTGCAATTATACACATACTTTGAAAGATATGAATGACGTTTGCACTCATTTATTCAATGCGGTTAGTGTTAAGCAAAAAACTGCATCCAGTATTTGAATTATTTTCTTTAGAATGGTCTAAATAATAAGAGACGATAAGGAAAATGAATCAATAAATAACATCACAACCTTTTCCCTGTTAAAAATGCATTAAGTGACACCATAAGTAAGATCTTATTTATTAAAAAATAAATAGAAAATATCATAATTTCTCATCGTCAAATTTAGGACGATGACTTCCCACTATCCAATAACTAGACAGGAAAAGGCTTAATTTAAAATTTAATCCCAACATTTTAACGAAAATATCCAGCGCCAGTAATAATAAAAAGCATAGGGATCGTTCTAGCTTCATATTTCAAATAGTTTAAATAGTGAAGATAAAACCGTCATGACGACGGACGGACACGAGTTGAAGCTAAACTGGTACCGGGCGTAGTTTCATTAAACGAGCCGCTATGCAAACTTTCCGGGCACTTTATTCCATTCCACGCGGTGAAAAGTAGGTGGCGGTGCGAGAGAGAGAGAGAGGGACTATGAGGCGATCCTGTACACGATTTCAAATAATTCAGAGCGAGCAGGGCGCCACGTCGAGTGATGGCTCCGAACATTCCCCTACAATTGCGAAGTATTAATTCAATTCCATCACGAAAATTTCACCAGCCATCTCGTCGACTTGGCACAATGAGACCAAATCGACGTCACTCCACACCGTCACGACCATGTTTGCACCGGTGTTCGACGTACGGATAAATTTTGTAGTGGTTGTATCGACACGTTCGTAACTTGCCTGTTCGAGTTTCCTACAATGTCCCACACTTTACAATTTTTTCTATAATTTATCGATAGTCTACCATATCTTTATTATTAGATTATAATATTGAAGAAGATCGGTAAAGATCTTACCAGAGACTCATAAACGAATAAAACGTAAAAGGTATTAATCTTAATACAAAAATATCTGGGGTGGCCCTCACCCAACTTTCCGACTACGCTGTTGACACAATGAAGTGTCTGCACACGTTTGCAATTATTCAGTTTTGTGAAGCCAGAGCCACTGTGTACCCTACCTAACGTCAGTCTCTGTGATATAATAACATTTGTCACACTGACATTTAATGTGATGTCATGTCAGTGGCACGGACGTTTAGGCTGTGGATTCTGTCAAGCCGCTTCTATAAAAGCTAATATCGCCTAAACCGTTCATCCCATTGATCTGTAAATTAGTATACTTATTTAAAATCATTGGAGGATGAACTGATATTAGTTTGGCCAAAATCGGATAAATCCCAAAGAAGACGCATATAGCATTTGCCACTTCCGGTTGTCATATTGTAGCCAAAAATAATCCAGTTTTCCCCGGCAATTCTAAATAAGTATGCAAAGTTTCAGCCGGATCCGTTGTACCGCTTGAACGCTATCGTGTTCACAGACATACCGCGTCAACGACGATAAAGTTGTCAACGTTTCGAACTCTGTTGCAAGAGGCATCTTCAGGACGTAACAGTAAGACAGCTACGAAGAGAATGAACGTGTGTGTGGAAGGGTGGGGTAATTAAGGAAGGGGGAGTAATTAAGCTTAGTAAACTTCAATACAATAGCCCATTTGTGAAACATAACATTTTTGGGTCACATTCTATAGAAAAAAAAATAGCTTTTTTTTTGGAGACGACCATTGAGCAAATATTGTTTACTGTAATTTTTTCATACTGCGTTTGTTAGTAGAAATTGTATTGTAATTCTTCAAATCATAAAGGCCAAACCTAACCGCTGCGAACACGAACACGGACACGAACGCGAACGCGTACACGGTCACTTAATTCAATTGCGGTATATGGCGGAACCCTAACTGCCGCGTTCGCATGCGTCCCATATACCGCAATATAACTGACCGCGTTCGCGTTCGTGTCCGTGTTCGTGTTCGCAGCAGTTAGGGCTGGCCTTAATTCTTCAAATCACTTTTTTCGAAATTTTCACTCATCCCTGGTGGTTGATGAACAGACGCACGTACCGAAGTCGAAACGGTAACAGACGCCCAGAATTCTGAATTGTTTTAGTCGTTTTACGTGCTTCGCGGAATTAACTTTTTAATGTTGAGGCTCTGAGCGTTCTCTCTCTATCTCACTCGGCGCAGTTACAATTTAATGTTGCCGGACTTGCCGAGCGGCTGGAAGAAACTACCCCCGGTGTTAAATTGCGCCAGGAAATACGCGAGGCGTAAAGGCATTTCCCAGACAAATGGCCTCTGTTCATAGTACGTGGTTTGTTTACAATTTCCATGGGTGCGAATGCAACGGCGAACTTCTTGTTGGATGCTAAGATGGAAAATGAAACTATTTTTATTAAGATTTTAATTCAAATCGCTTGATATTTTTTAACTTCTTTGTAATTCTTGTTTACTTATTAAAGTTATTGAAGAAAGATGCTCCATTTTACGTGTTCTTCAATTTATTATCAGTATTATTAACACCAGTATTATTAATAAACTAATAAATAATAATAAATTTTTAAAGGATCTATTATACTGATAACAAAGCCACACGACATCATTTTAAAGCGTCGATTTTTGCATATTTTTATGTTCGGTAATTTCTCTTGGATGCTAAGTTTATTCATTAATCTTCGGTAGCATCTACACGAGGAGCCTAACCGGCTGAGGGCACGGCGATTTCTATCCAGCAATAACCTCCATTAAGCTAGATAGGAGGCAAAAAGCAATGAGTCAGGCCCACTAATGCTCGCATGTATACCGTGTGTACGCCAGATATGAACACTTGATACCGTCACGGACTTTATTGAATCATTCCATCATGGGAGCGCGACCCGGCCTGCCTTGTGATGTCATATCGGGGTTAATAGGGGTCGCTGCGATCGTTGCTCGCAGCCCACTATCCCGTATCGTACGATAAATAAATACTGCTCTCTGAAGATGGCCCAGTTAGTCTTTGACGAAATGGTAGGTGATAGCAAAGTAGAGTGTTTGAAATGTTAAAAACCATGTTTTAACTACTGGTTGTCATTTACAGACGCAATTTGATCATTAAACTAATAGTCGTAAACAGTCTACAGGTAACAAAACAACAATAACATTTAGTTTAGTTTATAAATAAATATTTATTGGTTTTGAATAATTCAGAAGACAACAAACATGTTTCAGTTTCACTTTTTGTATTCGTCTACTGATAAACTAGCTACCTTTCAATTTTCAACTCGTTACACTTGAACTAATTGCCTATAATTACTCTGTACGACTCGAAAAGAAACCAAACAAAATGGTTGAAACTACGAAAGTTCAACTCTATTAAATAGTGTTAGAATCCCAGGGCACACCTTCTGTAATTGAAAACCGTACCGTAAGTCAATTAGGGTCTACTACCCTTCAGTATTTACCTACCCCTTTTATTATTCGGAATGGTGGAACTGGACGGGAAGCTCTGGTTCTATTTTTCAGTTTTTTTTTGTAAATGGGAGCCTATCAAATCGAACTGCGCTAGTGAAAAATTGGAAACGATTTAACACCCACGTGTCTGTAATGGAATATCATCTCTAAAACCCTCGTATATTGCGCTGAATGGATGTTACAGTTAGGTTCTTTGTTAAAGTGTTTTTTTTTGTTGTTCATACGATTAATGTTACAACAGAAAAAAATCGGAATCCGTTTGAACATTTGAAATACTCTCCGAACACAAAGTAAACTGACTCCTGAAATTTTTTCCTAATTTTTTTTTAGTAGTTGTAGTTGATGTGCTTTGATAATTCGTTCATCATGTAATATAAAAGTTCATATAAACTGCCAATATTTTTCAGTTTTTTCAATGGACATTAGCTAACCATGGTGTTTCTGTGATTATTGGTTGTGGCAAAAGTTGTATTTATAATTTTGAATTAAAGAAATATCTAATCTGTAGGTACATAACCTAAATGGTTTACTAGCAGGTGAGTCTTCATGCGAGCCCTTGCAATATAGTTTCTTCTTTTTACTTTGCGACTAGTAGCCTAGAAGGAAATTATTGTAATCGACCAAAACAAAATCTAGGTTCTTACGGAAATAGGCGTTTTGAGATCCCTGAGTCCCTGAGTGTGTAACTGCGCCCGGCCCGCGATTGAGGAATAAATAAACAAGAAGTAGAGAAAGTATATATTATTAGAGTTATTTGTATCGAGAGGTCAGTCAGTCGTATTGTTATAATCCCGATTTAGTATTATTATTATCTTATGGACATTCGTTTTTGGTGTTTCTTACTTTATAGTCTATACGTTGAGAGAGTTTATAAATGTGTAAAGTGTGTATCAATGTAGTCGGAAAGTTGGGTGGGGGGGGCACACCAGATATTTACATGTACATTTGTGAAAAGATCCAACACAAAGTATCGAACTCGTTCCTGTAATCCCCTGAGCAACTACGTATTGTCATAAAGTATACAATCCAATATTGGCTGTTATGGTACACAATTCTATAAATAAGTTGATTCAAGAACGTTACATTTCTCTGAGTCAACAGTTGAATCATGAATTGCCTTGATTAAACATAGCAATCAACATCACTACGCAACAAATGCATTCTTGCATTATAAACAAATATTTTTATCCGCCCAGCCCAGACAGTTTAAGAATAGATAAATAATATTATGTGCCGTCACTACTAATACTTGACCTTATCCTCTATTTCATTAGCATTGACATTGTTCTTGCTTTGTTTTCAACAGTTCTTTTTTTCTGTACTAGACGCCTAGCGCCGGCAGATGTTTGGCAACCGTCCGACGTTCTATTCCTGTATGAAAGCTACCAACGACCAAAATAGACAACCATCAAATTCCGTCTATAAAACAACTCTGCTATAATATTAGACTAAAGTTAAAATACCGTTTACGGGGTAATTTTATTGGCGCCGGCGGCGCCAATAATTGTATTGTAATTACTAAAACTTAGTAGGAATGTCAAATATTCGCCAGAATATGAATTTATATTGAGGAATCAAAAATATTATAAAAAAAACTATCAAACTCTCTTTTTCCTTTATTAATTGTTGTCTTGTCGCAGCCAACAAGCTAATTAAAATGGTGTTACGGAAGCGGTCCCGTTTCCGTACTTTGTATCCATTTGCATGTCTAATGCATAACGAACACCTCCCTCAACCCTTTCGACGGAAGTGTATTTTCCATACCGGCTTTGCCCGGCGACATTCTGGGAACCTCCGTATCCCATCCCCTTAATTAAAGCAACGAATAAGACCGACTAATTGACATACACCAGAGGCGACACTGCCTTACATCGCAAAAGGCGCGCCTGGAAGATTGGTAGCGAATAGAAATTAGTTTGCCAACGATGACGGTCGGGCTCTTTAAAGATGACTCGATGGTTTGCTTTAAAAGTTACTTAAGGTCGTTAGATGAGTTGCACTCCCATGGCAGAGATGTTCAACGTGTAAAGAAATTAAAGTAAATGTTATTTGACTGAAATATCAATTGGTTTAACCCTAGTTCAAATCCTAAGCGCGACATGGCTTTTTTCTGTCCTGCTTCTATATCGCTTCTCTCTGCCTGATATTGTAGAACTGTAATTTATCGGCTAGCCTTGAAAAAGAACACCAAGTGTACTTTAGATGTCAATCATAACATCCTGTGTATTTGAAGTTTCGAAATATTCTATCCGTTTCCAACGGTGCGTTAGCTTAATTGATAAATCAAGGTGCGCGAAACACAGTCCTCCAGGTTCAAATCCTGGGTGAGGCACCCTACGAAAATATCAATGTTAAACTAAGAAATTTTAAATATGATGTAAAAGAAGATCAATGTTCCCTCCAGCATAATTAGTCCATGACTGAACGAGGAAACAATTATGTTTATTATTATTATATTGAAGAAAGTAGTGGTAAACAAACATTTTTTTTAGTAGTTGTAAGAAAATATATCATTATTTCATTATAATACATAAGCATTTTTATCATAAATTTGTTCTTATTTTGCATATAACCGAGACGTTATGATGTTAAGGAAGTTATTTTTAGAATCAGCAACCTTTTAAACATATAATTTAGCAAAAATGTCTCGTGTAGCTGGATTTTTTTACAGACCTGTGTAATTAATGCTATATGAATACAGAAAATATCAATTCGGAGAAGCACAAATTATAATAATGTAAACCACAAAGTGATGCACATTTCTCAAAATCTATAGAGTGTGCAGTAAATATTGTGGGACCTATCTCCATAAATTCATAAAGAAACAAAAATATATAATTGACTTTATATTATATCATCGGTGTCAGAATGTTGTGATATTCTATAACCATTATGTGTAGTTGTCAAGTTGTCATTTGTTTGTGAAATTTTATTTATGTTATAAATGGATGATGGGTGATCGCAATTACCTTAAAATACAGAAACGTCCGTAATATTCTAACCCATTCGCTGTTGTTTTTAAAGGCAAAAATACAGATAAAATTTCAGCCGAATCTCATATAACAACTTTTCTTTTATTCAGCGAGTCTAGTACCATTAGCGGTACCGAGGAGCGCGATAAAGAGTCTTTTAGCGGCACCGCGGTTGGCAGACGGAAAAAAGAGCAAAGGGCCACTATCAAAGTGTTTCCGCTTCATTAAAATCACGACTTGAGTACCATCGCGCCAAAGGTAAAGAGCGAACGCAACATCACCGTCGGCGTCGACGGTGATGACAACCTTGTTACCGTTCGTTCCACCCTCGAAGTAAAAATTGTAAGAATACGAGATGAATTCAAGACGACGTCGGAGATCTGCATCGAATCGTCATCCATTGGTATCCTTGAAACGATGATATCACGAGCGAATTTCTTTCACAAAATATGCAAACTGCAGCGCTCAGTTCTCGATGAATCAACAAAACCTGTTTGGTTCTTTCTTGGTGACGCGACGCCGACGTGTGGTGTGAGTATTCTTTGATGTATCTATAGAATAGAAAATTTACGAAGAATACTTACGGAATACACAAGAATTGTTTGATAGTGCATACCGTCTACTATTTTGCCGAGCTGTCTCGTTTTTTTTTGTACGGGAGAAAACTATATAGGTATAGGTATGTATAATTTATTGTAGGTCACTCGTCACAAGTCTAATCAACTTGTAAGCTATGATATGTTCTAAATCTATACAAGGTATTCCACGCAACTGGTTCCTTAGAACTTTGTTGGATGTAGGTAGGAGTACCTACTTCTACGTTGTTGAAATTCACAATGGAGAGTTGCCACGATCTACCTGAAGTAGACTATAACTTTGTTATTTTAAATAGAATGTTACAGAGCGCGCATATAACATTTTCACACTTCCGGTTGTGAGATTGTCACCAAAAACAATCCACTTCGTCTCTGTCAATTCTAAATATGCATGCAACATTTCAACATGATTTCAACCCGATTCGTTGTACCGTTTGGACGTTATCGTGTCCACACACATACACTCACACATATTATACATTTTCCAGAAACAATTGCAATACATTCAGGGGATCTCAAAACGCGTATTTCCGCTATAATCCCGATTTCCGTCGATTAAAATATATAATTTCCTTCTAGGGTACTAGTCGGAAAGTAATAAATAGCAAAAATAAATACCTAAAAATGAAAGTATGTTTTAAACCGAAAATTACTTTGTGATCTTTTGAAAATCCATACTCCAACATAACGTAGGTACTTACTCTGGATTTTGCACTGTAATATACTAAAATACCTCATAAGTTGTCATCTGCCAACTGACAGTCGTGCAAAACTGACAGTTGTGTCGACGATAATAACACAAACAGTCAAATACATCACACGAAAATACCAAACCAAAACAAAGTATTGCTTGATTTGTATTAAAATGGAGAAAGAGAAGAATATCGGCGTCGTAGGAAACTCCAAATGCAATAATAACGACCGAATCGTATTCCCATGGCGTCGGCGTCGACGTCCAGACGGTCCAGAATGCAATATTTAACCGATCCCAGACGCAATATCTGTTAAACTACCGACCCCATTAATCCTGCTCGTTGTCGCTTAATTTATATTCAACATTTTTAAAAGTCGCCGCCTCCGGCTGGTCGCGAATCCCACCTGGTTTTAAATCTCTTTCGGGGCGAGGGAGAAAGAGCATCGCTACGAGCCGAGTGTAAAGGACTCAGGACGAAGACGAAGGATAACGGTGTGCTATTACGGGTAAGACTGGGGAAAACAGCGGGAACCCCGATTCGATAAGGATGATAAGTTGTATCTTGTAATAAAATGTTTATGCGTACAACTCGCCTTTAGATAAGTGCCTACGATATTTTTCAAATAAAGAAACTGGCTTTGATAAGTGTCTGTCTGATTGATAAGAATTAATTTGAACAAGTTTTGAAAATCTTAAGAGACAGACAAACTATGCACAGCTTCAATGAAACTTAAGATCCACAGTTTTTTTTTTTTTTTCAAAAGAAATGGTAAAATCTTAACAGTTCTTTTATGAGGATTGCAAACTACGCCAATTTTATTTTTATTTTATACATTGGCGGCGACTATATTTACTTTCCGTCTAGTACACTAGAAGGGAAGTTGTTATCGACGAAAAAAAAATCGGGATTTTAGCGGAAATACTCGTTTTGGGGTCTCCTGCATCGATTGCGACGATTTCTGGAAAATGTATGCATGTGGCTATGTATGTATGTCTGTGAACACGATTGCGTCCAAACGGTACAACGGGTCGGGCTGAAATTTTGCATACATATTTAGAATTACCGAGGGACGAACTGGATTGTTTTTTATGACAATCTGGCAACCGGAAGTGGCAAATATTAAATACGTCTTCTGAGGGATTCATCCGATTGATATCAATTTCATACCAACTCATACTCCAGTGCCTTTAATTATGTCATTGTATCGTAGAAACGACGTTAGGTAGGGTCCAGGGTGGCTCTGGCTTCATTGTGCCAACAATGTAGTCGGAAAGTTGGGTGAGGGACACCCCAGATATTTTTATGTTATAAATTTAATTTATTTAATGTATGTTTTGCATTTAACGGAATAAATTATAATAATTCTCTTATGCGCTATGCAAATTGAAACATAATGTTGCGTTTTGTATTTCTATATATAAATTATCAATTTGGATACAATTTTGTACGTAGAAAGCAATGTAGATATTATACACACTTCTTTAAACTTAAATTTCTAATGTGGAATATTCATATTAAAATTGCAATAGGAATTGGAAGTTGATGCTTTCTTTTCAATTTGTTGAAATATATTTACTAAAACTGACCGTTAATTCCTCCCCTTGTAATCTAAACAACCATCTAATTACTTTTAATTTGTTTCAGGTATGCAACCTTTCGGCTTATATTGACGTAATAATTGTTGGGTAAGTGTCGTCAAATTACTAGTTCACGAACCAATTCACTCTAGTTGACCTCAGTCGCTTGGTAAGGTCACACATTTCGGTTCTACGCTGTGTGAATCACCATTGTAGAAAATCGACTGTTCGTCTTTAGTCATCATTGTTAATCGTAATGACTAACACTTTGGAAAACAATACTCGTAACAATCGACATTAAACTTTAATGACGTTAGCTGAGATTGTTATTGTAATTGTAATTGATGGCGGAGCTCAACACTACAACCCTCGGCATGTACTTATACTTCGTTAATTGCAGAAAGAATTAAGGGTTAATAGTTAATTGTGTAAAAAATAGAAAGTTGTGGTAGTAAACTCATTAAGAGCGAATATTGAGCATTATGTAATAAATAACCTAAGTGATGTCTTTCGTTCTATTGTAGGTGATGTAGCCCTAAATTTACAACATTATATATACCTGGAATAGCAAATACTCCGTATTTTTACTATAGCAATACACGTGCAATGGCCAATAGGAGATACGTGCAGTAGCTCAGTTGACTACTTCGAGCATAATCAATACTATGAATTTGCCATAATTGTGAAAATGACCCATAATGAAATTACTTTATCGCAATTTACCAACAAAGGAAGAGGAAACGAAGAAGAAGTGAGAGCTTTCAATTCGTGCCATTAATTAGCGGATAAAAACAATTTCTCATCGAATCGAGGGGTCGCTTGTTTATTATACCAGTTGCTCCCCCATTTTTCCACAGTTGCCGCCACCCTTTGAACAGGATGGCGGGGAAACAATTTTAATATCACTTTCGAACGGGGTTAAATGGCATCGTTTAGGCGCACCCATTGTGTGCAGCCGCCTTTGAAAAGCGACTGAAAAGGGAATTTTAAAGCACGCTATCACTTTCGCCGGTCCACAAAAGGAACTCGCTCCACCCCCTCTGGAACAACCACCCCTCGTCGAATTCTTCCGCTCGGGACTGTTAGAAACAAAAATTGTAGTCCTTGCTCCATTTCCTGTGTAACGCTCGGGCCTACTAAGTGCTTTTAAAAATCCCCCCTCCTCCACCCTTCACCACTTCTCGAATTAACGACACTAGCGCCACCGTAAAGAGCGCAAAGTGCCGACCCGTGAGGACACCCCCGCATCACCCCAGCTCCCCTTCACGGTCGTAAGACAAAAGGCGATCTAATGAGCCCTCGTGTTTTCGTTCACAGGTGTTCGTGTTTATTTGTCGCCCTAAAGCGGAGGTGAGCTTTCGGGGTCGTATTTTACCAACGATTTATGCTTTATAAACAATATTAAGTAGACCTATTTTCGAAATTTACACCCGGTTGTATTTAGGTGGCTGTTTCTCATAGTTTATTTCGGTGCCTTCTCTTGACATTTTAATGAATAAGTATTTACGGAATATCAGCTTTTATTTTTTTTAATACCTTACAGCTTTGATTTTTATTCAGATGTATGGAAAGAAACGTTAACCGAAAACATAAAAAAAGTTTTCTTTTAATTGGAACATCAGCGGTCTAAATTGATAAATGCTGACAACCACTCTTGCCAAATATATTGATTAATTTCAAGAACACTTTTTGTTAAGTGTGTTTTAAGTATTTGAAATAGCTGAAAAGATTTCAAAAAAGATTACCTTTAGCAAAGAAATACTGCAAGTAAATAAACTATACAAGACGGTGAAAATTATGGAAATGAACCACGTTTTGGGCATTACAAAATTAGAGAGAGCATGTGTGTCCTATTTGTTCCAGGTAAACCCAGAAAGAGGCCGCAAGTTTATGCAAAAATACCCAAAATACCTTTTAAACAATAGGTTTTCTGCCCCGGAACACTATTCCTGGCGCATCCACCAAAAAATATTGCATTTCTGCTTGATGGTCGAACTGATTGGTTCATAACATCTTTCTATATAGAACAAAAGACATGTTATTGCGTTGCAAAACATACAGACAAATATGTATACTGAAACTTTCGTTCTCTTGTAGCTGAATCACGAGGTCGAGTACGATGAAGGTGACATCTCGCGTAAACCGCGTCAATCTACTAGTTATTACGGGACGTTATTCGATGCTCCGAGCAGGTATATCGCTGGATCCGTCGAATAAAGTGCCCGAAACTCAATTTACGGTAACGCGTGGCGTCTGTGTCATAAAGGCGCGTGCATGGCAACGCTGCTTACAGCTAGGGGCGTCTTTAACCACGGCGTACTAAATGTACCGGAACGAACTGCCATAAACGTAATGTACGCACTGTGGGGTTTGTGGAGGCGTAAACCTAATAATGTAGTCATAGGCGGAAATATTTAAATATGGAAGACGCCCTGCGGTTTATATTTAATGCAAATTTATCTGGGCGAAATTTCCCTCCAAAACATTCGAGGAGGCTATACCTTCGGGTTGAATAAGAAAGAGTAGGGGATTTATTCTCGAAAAAAGTTAAACTGAAGGTGGAGAATCTCACTATTTACGTAAGTAGTAAGGGCTAATTTTGTTTGTAAATCTGAGATGAATTGACATTAAGATGCTTGCTAAATGATATAATATAAAAACTAAAACTCCGGAGTAGCCCCCACTTTCGCAGTTGTTTAATTTCGCGAAGCCACAGATACTTCGGACCCTAAACTAACGTCAGTAATAGACTAACACAATGTCATGTTAGTGGCCACTGATGTTTATCAAAATCTGTCAATTTGTAATCATAACGACGAAGGCTGTGGATTCTGCCAGAATGCTTCTGTCAGCGCTTAAACCGGTTGTCTCATTGATCTGCAAATTTGTATATATATTTAGTCACTGGAGTATGAACTGGTAGCAGTTTGGTCAATATTGCTTGAATCCCTATAAACGACAAGAGGATGCTTATAACATTTAACATACCAGAGAATGCCTATAATATTTGCCCCTTCCGGTTGTCAAATTGTTACCAGAACCAACCCAGTTCGTCCTCTGTACTTTTAAATACGTATGCCAAATGTCAGCCCAATCCGTTGCACCGTACCGTACTGAATAAAGATTACACCTTTCAAAAGCTGAATTTATACGAACAGCTGCACAAATATCAAATGTTATTTCGTTAATCAGAGGAGTCTTCTACTCCTTACTTGGTCCGTGAAAATGAGAATTTGAAAGCAAACAATAGAACGACAAGGTTGACGTTAGTGTATAAATATCCTAGATAACTTCTCTTTTAGAAAAGCAGTACCAATGTAAAGAGAAAATATGCGGCTGAATTTAAACTCCTTGATCAAAGAAGACGTTCCTTCTGGATCCTAACTTCACATTCATGGAGGATGTTCTCGAACAAATTATGAAATGGAAATGCATTTTCTTAGCCGACGCCAAATACTGATATTACGAAGTCGTCAACTGACGATCTGATAAATTTGATATTTAGTCAAATTCTGGCGTGCGTTTCAAAATTATAAAACTGAGCATTATAATAATATTTCTAAAAGGTTGTTTACTTATCGATGCACATTCGGGAAGGAGCCGAGATCAATAAAGTATACCAGCAAACTAGACAGTCGAGATACTACACAGGAGCTTTGTTGACGATATGCACCCCCAGCCCTGAAGCAATGAAATCGAGCTCAATGCGAGGTATACAATATACATTCTGTTACACGGTAACACGGTATACGTTTTCTCTGCACAAACCAAATTTACTGATGCATACTAAGCTTAGTTATATTATAAAGCATATGGAGCAATATTCAATGTATTCCACCCAACTGTATAAAATATACAAATAAAGAAAGAGATAACTGTACATAACTTGCACAAGGACACTAATAATAGCATCTGTCATCGACATTCTTCTGCATCATTTTCCAGCTCACAAAAACTTGGACATCTGCCCTATGTAATTTGTCGACTAATTACTGAACGTTTGCCCGCCAGTCATGAAATTAACTCCCACCGCATTCCCCGTTAAAAGTAAACGCCAATTAAACATTGTAGTATTAATAGACCAGAAAATCTGTTAATTGTTACGATGGTGACTCAACCCATATTAAGCATTCTAAACAGGTTATTTTTTCTGTGCCAATCTTGCATTGGCAATGAAATAAGTGACTATTTCCTATGCAATTTGTTCGAAGGACAACCGGTTTTTCTCGCGCAAACATATTTTTTCACTCCTTGTGCGCACTTATCATCAATTTATCGACTATTATTCATGATTAAAAGACGATGGCGGGACATGGCACAGTTCCAAAAAGATTCATCTTCACGTGTCACTGATCTATCTCAATTTGCTCCAAGTTCCGGTAAGAATTAGTGAGATTACTACGTGCAGGGCGACCTCTACTGGCGTGTTCTCTCCGACAACGTTGACAAATTAATTCTGTCACTATCTGAAGGGACGTATCAGACGCTAAGTATCAGTAATTAATGGTGAGACAGATGTCGCGTCGTACTGATATTACGTAATTGAGTTTTCGATATTACCATTCTTGATCTTACAGGTCAATAGTTTTACAATATATCAACTGAATTTAAAACGAATTAATACATAACTAACAACTTCTGTTGATCGCTTTGTTTCAACTCTTTACAAAACCATGACACAGCCTCAAAATAACTAGTGATCAAACCAAGTTTTTAATATTTTTAATAAGTTTGTGTATAGTATTTGGTGGGTGATCCTTTATCAAAGATTTGTTTGCGTTGTCAATAAAATAAGTCACGATCTGAGAAACCTGTAAAGGTTTAGCTAGATAGCAGCTTCACTTGATTATTTTATCCCGAATAGCCTCCACTATATACAGCTTTAAATTAAACATCTAAATTACCGCCACTGACACCATACCGAAACTATAAAACGAAATTGTCTAGTGGGCGGTGTTGGTCGTCGGACTCGCGTTCGGTTCGCCTACCACGTTTTATATCCTTATCCCTCCGCTCCCGGAGGGTTTTTATTGCGCACGACGGACCGGACTAGCGGCCACGGTCCTAATTCTTCCGAAACGACCACAATAGACAGCCGCAATCGCAATAAATAGCATCTGTTTAATTGCCAAAAAACTGCAATAATCGTTAAGCGGCCGCACCGCTTGCACCGGTCGCCGCGACGGCCACATTCGTGGAGAACCACTAATGAGAATGGGTCATGATTTGATTCAGGCATCGATTAAGGAGGATAGTGGTGGCATTCTGCAGGCATTCTGCAGGCATTCTTAGTGCTCTCTTTTTCATCTTTCTAACAAATTTATAACAAAACCTAGTCGGAACGTAAAAATCAAAACTATTTAACTATTACCGTTTGAAATGGTTGAACAGGTCCGCAGCAAGCCCACTTCCTCTCTAACCACCCACACTATACCATAATTTCAACTCCAAGCTCCAAGGCACACTTTCTGTTCTCATAGCCAGAGTGCGTTATATGGCATTTAATAAAAGTTTAAATGGACGGAATGCCAACGGAGCGTAGTACTCTTTCTCATGCGTGAAATTCTCGTGGTTTGGTAACCTCTACCTACCTGCTGGGGACACGTGTTGTTGATATTCCGATGTTTAAGGTCAAAGAGTTACCATGGCGTTGCGGAGTACTGGAAAGTTTTTTTTTGCTACTTTCCAACGCACCGACGCGACGTGTGCTAGTATGTATTGAGAAATGTTAAGTTCTTATATAATTATCGTCAATAAATAGCGCTAGTACAGTACGCGAGTACTAGCAGTAGTGTGTCGTTGTCTATTGTAGGTTATGTTTCTTTTTTGTGTTAACTGTATGCGCAAATGATTACGCTAGTGTATTTGTTCTACATTTCACCATACTATACGATAAATGTTGTATTCCTATGGATACGTTTGGACGTAACATGTATAATAATAAAAATAATTGTTACAAAACATATTGATTAAGGACAAAACATCTATATCATCAATCTGTGAATTTTGTCACAGAAATAACTAACTTTGTAATAACCAATAACTTGCATAATCTTTTGTGGATTTTGATGATATTTATAACAAATTGTAGACACATTTTTCCGGTTTATTGATAACTAATACAATTTTTAAAATTATTATTACTACAAGCTGTTTGATCTGTACAACCGATGTTTTGGTGGTCTAAGTTTGGAACCCCCTTTGGAACAATTAAAGTTCCTGGTAAAGTTTTTGTCTAATCAGTTTTATAGTCAAATTTATTACCTATTTAACGTCCTTTGGATTTATTCGATATGCGAGTTGTCGAAAAAAATAAAATATTTTACCTTAAAACATGTACATTGTGCTATAAATCAAACAGCAGTTTATACTTGACAGGACTTTGTAATAATATAAAAGCCAATCAATTGATAAACTCTTAATTACAGGGTGATTAAAACTTAGACTATTGATGTATTTTTTTCTCACATTGTAAGTGACATGTACCGTTTTTCATAATTACCACAGCTTGTGTTAATTCAGACAATCATCATTACACTGTGTTAAAAAATATGCCAAAAATAACCGAGTAATGGAAATTTAACCAAGCTTTCAGTTCAACACTGGATCATCTTTGAACATTAAAATAATCAAAGTAAAAAAAAAACTCAAAATTAACATAAGATTACAAAAGTTATTGTAGATAAAAATCTTTCAAAATTTTAGTTTGACGATTTTCTTTGCAATGGCCGCAACATTGTATTTCTCTAGTTCTGATGTGGCATACCTTTCTTCCTATTGTTACTGCAACATTTGTTGGCGAGTGGTTCGATCTGTCGCTGGACAAATAGGTATCGCAGTCCTTAGTAGGTGCATCTACTCAAGTACCTCTTATGCCACCAACAACAGTGCGTTGCTCTGCTCGATGCTAGGGTGGTAAACTATAATGTGTACATTGCAGGGTGGCATCCGACTCCATAGTAATTACAATTAACGCTCGCTAGAGTGCCTTGTTATAATTGAATGTGCCTGCAATTTTAGCTAGGCGTTGGTTGGCCGAGCAAGCGCTATCCTCTGCGACAGACTCAATTGAAATGCAACCAGGAAAAACTAATTACGACTGGGTTCTTTGTCACCAAGACGGCAGCTCATTTCAGCTTTCTATTCTCCAATTCATCTTTTTTTTGAGGAAAATTCGAAATGAAAGATGCTAACTGAAGGAGTTAAAGTCTATGGAGGATTCTTTTCAGACATAATTGAAGCGAGATAGTAATAGAATATTCAGAGCAAAGATTCTGAAATAGAAGTGTTATATAATATACAAATACATGGGAATTTAGTGATGTAGTCGAGCTAGCATGCCTTCCAAAGTTTCATTGTCAGTCGGGTGACTGTGAACAGAAATAGGCACAATATTGTAGGATAGGTAAGTAAGTGTGTAAAGTTATTTATAGAATGGTGGATCGTGAACTCGATGCGAGTGGTAGTTACAGTCACAGGAACCGAAAATAGATTGTAAACAAAGAACAATTTTGTGACACGAAAACTAACGACAGAGCATAGTGGAAACACAGCTATAAACAAACAACGTCAAACCGATTCACATAAGTGATGATTATCTTTCATTAATGATACATGAAATATTATTATTAAATATTGCAATACTGTACTATAGGTGTGTACTTACGTGTTGGTCTTATAGCCTTGTGGATCTTGTAGAACTCGCCGTAAGTAAATACATATAATTTTAAAATTTCAGATACACTATCTATATTTTACGGTATGTATATTTTTCACATGGCAAATTCTTAAACACAAACAAGAATAGCAAGTACTCTATTATGTTAGATATAAGGGTGTGAACCGTAGTGTGTAATAATAGGGTGATTATGTTGGGGGATTTGAAGCTGGCGAAGCCGAAAAATTGTTAACAGGCGTATGCATACGACCCCACGATTTTTTCTTGCTTCTTCTGCTGGTTTGTGCTGACATACCGCCTTGTTAAGTCGCGTTTACATTTCCCCAGTTTTTCGTCAACGCCATACCAGCCTTCGGTTTATCTGCGAGGGCGACAGAGACAGGACTCAATCAGGTAATTTCTCGTTTTTATCATTCGAAGACTGACGGGCCTCCCCTAAGCAGTTGCTACGCGACCTCGCAGAGTTAATTTTCGAAATTGGTAGTAGAAATATTTTACGAGAAGACTAAGAATACCTTCTTCTTCTGCCGCATGAAGAGAAGTTTTAACATACATTGCGGTGTTTTTCGTGGATCCATTTCGTAGACACGATTCCACTGAGAAGCTTTTTAGGTTAGCTGCAACCGCCGCACAGTGGTCAATTTGGGTCTTTTAGCGGGAAAAACTCATTAAACTGGAATGAGAAAATAACTAGGCGAGGGTGATTAGGGAACAATACTGCCGGGGAATTTAAAAAATTACTTGTTTTCTACAACCCTATTTTAATGTACTGAGTAAACAAAGTTCTGGTATAAATATTCGGTTTCTAATAGAATTTAGACAGTTCGATTTGAGCGCTTAATCAATCTATAATAAGCTTTTGTAGATCTGTGAAATGATTATTTCAAGAATGGATTCTTGTAGTAGAGGTATGTGTTCATTATTTTATAGTAGTTCCATGTTGTGAATTTATTCGTTTAATATATTATTACCGCTCTAAATTGTTCAGTATTTGTGGTGCGTTGAGCGATTTCTACTTACTTGTGTAGACATTTAGTTAGTGACCACCACGAGCTTCCAAGGGTTTGTTTAATGTTACATGTAGGGAAATTAACGTAGTTATTCAAGATGTAAATTTATGTAAAACTTTGTCATCAGGATATGAAATCGACCAAAGTTTGAATTATATGTAAAAGAAACAAAAGAATTATATTTAAATTTATATGAGTTGTATTATCTACCCTCTACAGCCCATAAAATACTTGTGCATAGATCTATTGTGATTAAATATATACATTTTACCAATTGGACAGATATTAGAAGAAGCACAAAAATTGCGAAATAAAGAATGTAGACATTTTAGAGTATACAACACAAAAAAAAAGAATCTCGCATTCATACTAATACATGTTTACAATGCTTCTAATCACGTCTGATCCATTACTAAACAGTTACAGAGAATCACCCTGTAAATCGAAAGGGCTCTTATCCAAAGAATGCTTACTAATGTTAAAAGAAAGTTATCACCCTCCTACTCCCAAGTTAACTCGCAGTGAGGATTTAGGTATACTAGTCATAATGAAATTTATACTGTTGAGGATTCTTCTGAATTAGAATCTGAATCTGACTCTGATTCTAGTTAGTAATTTTTATATCATATTATTACAAGTTTCGGGTTTTTAACAGCCTCAAATAATTACTCCCTTACTATTTAGAATTTTTGGAAGTATTTTTGTTTATTTGCATCTATAATATTATTATAATGGCAATGGTTTTAGGCCTCTATCGGCTATATCGGATTCTCGGAGAAGTAGAAATAAGCGTGTGTTTTGATGTCTGTTTTGATTCGACACCAAAGTATATGCGTACTCCTTCAATAATTTTCTTTTTATGTAATATTTGTAATAAATTTCGATCTTTATTTAATCAACGTTTCTAAAACTTCCTTAATATTTTCATTTGATCCAAACAAAACACACAAGATCTGTGTCATATTTCACGACGTAACGAAACGAGAGAAAAAGCTTTCGCATCAATGTACACATAACGAACCACAATGGCCTCACATTCATAAGCAAATAAACAGTTCAGATTAAGCGCGACCATCTGGAACGAACAGACTGGACGCGTCATAAGCGAGCTAGTAAACCATCGTAAATTGGACAGGGCCTACACGCCCTCCTTTCATGGGGACTAGCCGATTTTAAAGACTTATCCTCATGTTTACGACCCGAATTTTATGTAGGGATTAGTTTTTTTCATTGCTGGCCTTTCTCGCTCTCTGTGCTTCACTTCTTCAGTGCGGTTGAGACGGTCGACAGCAGTTTTGTTGCACTATTTTCTTCGTTGCCGGGGCGCATCCTCAAGTTTATGAGTCGTTAGGCAGAGACGACTTGGAAAACGTCAAGTAATGTCGCGTCGCCAAAAAGAGCAAAACAGCGGCTGTGAGCAGGAGGCGGAGGCGAGTTGTGGAGTCGTTAGTGCGGCGGCCAGACCTGTATAACAACGGAATAACAAGTATATTTACATACATCCGCTAATAACGGTCGCTACGACACTGAAGAATGACTTTTTAACATTTAAAATTCTGCATTGTTGATTTTTGCTCTCGTGTAGGTGAATACATTGGAAATCTTTATAATGATGAGCAACAATCATATTTCTTATAAAGTTTTTATGTGCAGGGCCTTATACAGAGGAGAAAATTTATTAGATGCAACACGAATATCTTTAAGTGAAGAATATCACTTGTTTGTATATCCGCAGAAAGATCATTTGGTTAGTTCAAGTAAAATATAAGATTCTCAGAGTAAGAATATGATTTTCTTGATATTCCAAGTATTACGTTTTCTTGTATTAAGTATGAAGAAACTGCTTGAAAGGAATTACGTCTGTTTTAAGCAATGCGTACGTATACTTTTGGGTCAAGAAACTGTTTGTTCGTTAAAGCATGTATATCTTTCACCCAACAAAATATTGTTGTGATGTAAAACGAACGTCCTGGCCTTTATATGTAGAAGCATAACATTTTCTTCGTCAAAGCAAAATATACTCAACATAAACATATTAAGCTCTTAAACCGGAAGAATAACTAGCCGTTGAAATAACTACATTTGGATAGCAAAAATATCCTCTTCATGCTACACTGTATACGCAAGAACATTTTTTCTTGATATCCACGAATAGAGTTCTCTCTGTGTAGACTATTCCACTACAATCCTGATTTTCCTCATAATCCTTGTAAGTCACCCATGAAATAGAACACTTATGCATAGATGTAAACAAACAATATACGAAGACTCAATATCGTCGAACTTATAAAGCGGTGATATATGGCAAAAGACGCGAGAAAATGTTAGCGCCATCTGTAAAGTAATTGCACAACTTTCTATGTATCTCCCAGAGTAAGAATCTTGGGCCAAGAAACTATTTTTTCGTTGAAGCATATGTATTTTTCGTCAAATGAAATATTTTTGCTGTAAGGCGAACGTCTACTTTTTTATTGAAAAATAATTTTTTCTTCGTCAGAGAAAAATATACTTAACATAAACATACTAAATTCTTAAATCGTAGGAATAACTAACTGTTGAAACAACTATATTGAAATTCTTGAGCGCTAATGTAGGTACTTATTGTAATGAGTAAAAAAATGTCCGGTCCATGGAAAATAAACATACCAAAAATCTCTGCACTCTACTGTACACTCTACACTCTACTCTACACTTTACACACTACTGTACACTACACTAAAACTTACACTTCCTCTACACTTAAAGTTTTTTTTATTCATTTTCTATCCTACTGCAAATAAACAGATTAAATTTTGATGGAAATCGGTCATTAGAAATATGAATATGAACAAAGAAGGGCTGTCTTAGTTAATAACCAATCCACAGCCCAGTGATTGACAGTTATAGTATTTTTTAAATAACTCATTCTCAAAATTGGTCGTGTTGGTGCTATAATGTATGCGGTACTTTCCAAGATCTGCACCATCATGCATTAGAAAACTACGATTCTAGACAATGGTGAAAATACGAGAAGCTGACCTGATGTTGTATACTACTAAATGTATTCAAGTGATGAGAAAATAATATCAAATTAAGAAAAAACTATGTATAAGTCGGCTGTATAATAAACTAAAATACGGAATAATAAGTCCACAACCCGATTGATTAAAAAAATTCATTTGTGTACAGTGTATGAAACCTGTGAAATTCTGCACCTACGTAGAATGTAATTTGTTTTTATCCGTTTTTTATCCTTGTCCCGCAACCAAATTAAACGAACAAAATTATTGCGGTATTGTGTAAAATTCAATCTATACATCGTACACATCGATGGGGGCTGGTAGGATTTGTACAATATCCAATTACTAGGCGATATATAAATTATAAAGTGTTCTCATTAATTATTTCGACCGTGATGTACTGTAGGGGTTGTTTACGCGCATTTTCAAATATTATTGTTGTTAGAGTGGGATGGTGTGGGAAACAAAATTTATTGTAACATATATTGTGATTATTATTATTATTATTGGCGTGTAAATTCTGGTCACGTCTCTGTACCGCATTTTTGCTATTTCTGCAACGCGGCCGTCGAAAATTCGCTATTTCCAATTAGCGGTGTATGATTCTGTCGTGCCGAAATAACAATACGACGTAACTTCCCTCTGAAGTCCAATTAGTGTTCGTTTTCAAACTTTGAAACGTATCCCGGTAATGGGGTTAAATCGATAGTTGCCCTCTTAGCGAGCCTTTATAAATAAACGCTTTATATTATAATAGGTTGTGACTGATCTCATTCAATTAATCTATATTGATGCTTCACAAGCATCTCCACATGATCAGATACCAAGTGCTGTCTATAGGTTGAACTTTCTCCATTGTTTTTGGTGTTAATTTACTTTCCACGTGTGATACTAGCACCAGTAGAATATAATAGAACAGATTTTTTTGTTGCTAGCAACAAGTCGAAATAACGATACATACATATATGTATATAAAGCAAAACTTAATGAAAAACTTTAACCATGCGCATGAATTTTCTTGTTGACAGATGTTTTAGTCCCTTCCGTGTGAAGTACTAGCACAAATATTGGGATATCGTGTGAGGAGGCATCCTTGGAGAGTTTTCAATGAACCATAAAGTTTTGGAAAACCCACTCTCTAAAGTATTTTGGCGGCTATAAATTAGTTCTTACGTTATGCAAATCTCTTCTTGGTTAACTAAATAATTTCAAACTAATAATAATTTTTATTTCGGTAAAACTACATTGCACATAACAATGTACTAAAATCAGACAGATTTATCAGATGTAATTCACTCTAATTTCATTTTTGTTCACAAGTATTTACTTTGAATAATATGATACCAGCTTACATTACATTGTTCTTTGTATTAATTAACAAAATTTGTAATTAATATAATAAATTTTTCGATCTGTTTCTTATGCTGCTTTAAACAGCATATCAATTGCAGTTCTTAGGGTCAGCTTACAATCCCACAATAGGTTTTCTTAGTTTTTTAATTAATATTGCTACGGTCTCAAAATAAAGCACGGTTAATGTCACTAAAAATGTTGAAATGCTTTACCTGAATTTTGAAACTTAAATTTATTTATTTATGGAAAAAGTCTTCATTTTTGCTTTCCTACTTGTACCCTAGAAGGGAAGTATTGTAATCGACGAAAAAAAAAGTTCTGGATTTCAGTGGAAATTTGGGGTCCCCTGAATAAATTACTATGATTTCTGGAAAATGTATTTATGTGTATGTGTGGATATACACACATACACGATTGCCCCCAAACGGAACAACAGATTCGCCTGAAATTTGGTATACGTATTTAGAATTACCGGGGGACGAACTGGATTATTTTTGGTGACAATCTGACAACCGGACGTGGCAAGTGTTACATGCATCTTCTGAGTAATTTATCCGATTGAGACCAAACTCATACCAACTCATCCTCCAGCGACTTTAAATACGTATACAAATTTGCAGATCAATGGGATGAACGGTTTAGACGCTATATGCTTTTATAGAAGCGGTTTGACAGAATCCATAGCCTTCGTCGCTGTGTTGCGAATTGTTATATTTTGACAAACGTCAGTGCCATCACATGACATGACATTAAATGTCAGGATGACAAATGTCATTATGAGATAGAAACTGACGTTAGTTAGGGTCCAGATTGTCTGTGGTTTTACAAAATTGAATAATTTCAAAAGTGTTTAGATATTTCAGTGTACCAACGATATTGTCGGAAAGTAGGGTGAGGGCAACCCCAGATATTTTTGATAAGATACCCCAGGACTGTAATATATTGAAGCATTTTGATATACTTTATGTCCTTATTTTACGTAAGGCTTTAATTATCATAATTTCGGGCTGGCAAGTTGCCCGAAATTTTATGAAATGTTAACCTAGCTATGAGGTTTTTAACACGTATAAAATTTCGCAATTTTTTGCATTCTAAAATTATTTCTTGCATACTAATACTATTATTTGAACCCTCTATTTGCTCGATTGTTAGCTTTCCAGCAATGTATCTGTTACTGAATTATTATAGAAAATCATTTTCGCCGCCGAAAACATCGATATTTTTAAGCTGTGTGAAGTTAGCAACAAAATTTTTTTCATCCGATTGGAATGAACTATACACCGTTGGAAAGCCCATGACGAGCTGAGTCTACCATAGTTATTGCAACGGGATCAATTAATAACTACTACCTAAAAAATTAAAAAGAAAGTCAAAATTTCAATGAATTTCCATATATTTAGAACCGCATATCTTCACCAATACTTCATTATACTTATTAAGTGTAACACCAATCGAAAGCGCAAGCTTCGGTTATACTACCATAGTTATTGCAACCCAAAATTTTGCTAATAAGTGCCTCAAATAAATTAATCAAATATGAGTATTTTTAACATCCGGGTACCATATGTAGTCCACCTAAATTAAGTTAAACAAACGTATTCGCTTTGTGTGATCATATCGATAAATACATCAAAAGATAGCTGAGACCTGCCTCTACCCATCATGGTTAGTGCAGAATAAAATTATAACAATTAGCGGGTGAAATAAATTAGTGAATTCCAGACACTTTTTCCATCTACTATTGGTCGACGGCGAACAGCGCTATGTAAATCCTTTTGTGCAAACTTTTTGCAAAAATAATTTATTTCACCCGCTAATTGTTAAAAATTTGCGTTGCAATAACTATGGTAGGTAGGTGGAAGTCTCAGCTATCTTTTGATGTATATATCGATAAGATTTAATCTTGCAAAAACTTTGCACAAAAGGATTTACATAGCGCTGTTCGCCGTCGACCAATAGCCGATGGAAAAAGTGTTCACTATTCATGGTGAGTACCCAGAGTAACAAATAATTAAATCGGTATTTTGTATCTTCCCGCTCATATTCATTCATTTCTTTCATGATTTTATTTGGTCTCTCCGAACACCAACTATGCAATTAAACCAACGCGGAACGTGTGTATGATACCAACTTAGCAATACAATATGCAATTAACAAAATTTCAACTTACAGAGTGAAACGTTTAAAACTTAATAACCCGTAATAATAACTGATTCTAAATTCGCACAATAAACAAAATAACACCCTAAAACTTTTAGGTACACATGCACTCAGTCTCTTTCCTCCCGTTCAACCTTTTGGGTCCCTGTACCGAAAAAAAGCACCACTCGTGATGCTCGCTGCCTGGCGCCCCACATGTATTTTCATCAGAATTTCATTAGCCGCCGTAAAAACAAGGACCGCACACGGTACGGTCCGCCGCGCGATTATTATTTGTTCACTCCACCAGAGGGAACCACGTCGGTTGTGGCGGCCAGGACGGGGGGTGGGATGAGGTAGACAACGCGCACTACAGATAACCAAAATAAACGACCCGGCGCGCATAAATTTAAATAAATAGAGGCGCGCGCTAGCGCCACCTATGTCCTGCGACTGCTTTCCAAAAGTCCTGCGGCCGACGACAAATGAATATCGATGTTTTCGATTGCGCGGCACCTAATGAGGGAGGCTTGTAGCCGGCAGTTGTTTCGGAAATTATTTCGAATCGGTGTGTACGCATATTAATGAGATTGGGGGTTTTGTATTCGCGTTCTGGGCGTGGGTGGAAACCCTGCGTAATCGCGGTCCAATGTTTATATGTTGTGTATAATGGTGGTGGGGGTAAAACATGGAAAGTGGCTATATTTGTGTTACAGTAACATGTTCGTACATCCATTAAACTTCGATGCTCTTCTGTTTGCGGTTGTTTGGTAGTCAATTAATACTTTATTTATTATTTGATATACGTAGTAGATATTTAGTTTATCGTGGATGTCGGTGCTCACTTTAAACATGGAACTAAATATTGAAATAAAAACAAACCTCAACATCATCCCAATTGTAAAAACATATTCAAATCACCCCCCCCCCAACTTCTGCAACATTTAACTTTAAATTCGTATTCCATCAAAGCATCCCGGATGTTGGATGACAAAAGACGGTCCGTTCCTTCCGGCGATTCAGCCCCCAAGTTTGTGTGGGTGGAGATGGTGAGGAGCGACCCCTAAATAATTTCACGCTCTCCGAGACGTAGATGGAGAAATCGCATCCTTGGGTCCAGCCAAAGAACGGAATCTCATAAAAATTTAACGCGACCCACCCTCCGAGTTCGGGTGGGTTTTCCGTTTGTGAGGGCGGCTCGTGCTTCTACTTCGAAATTTCGGGAAATGAGTTCGAGGCGGTTTACAAAGAAGACCGGGCAAATCAGAGATCGGTCAATAACGACGACGAAGGTCAAGAAATCTCATTCGAGATGTAATGTGACTGACTGTCGGTCTGCTGGGTCTGCTGTTGTTGGTTGTGCGGAAGTGTGTAAGTCTGTTTGCGGTCCGGGGCTATGATTTTCGGGTTCCAATTACATATGGGAAGCTGTCACTGGCAACAAGTTTCGCCATCAAGGACGATTGCTTCGTTTTATTAAGGGTTCTAGAACAAAAACAATCAATCGGCTATTCTTGTCGAGAGCTGGAAAAATTGTCCTCCATTCTTTAACTATACCTCTTAGTTTGCATGGTACAATTGTGCTTTATACCATAAACCATGCTCTTATGACTCTGTCATTATTTGCATACTCTAGAACCAATTTTTCCTAACAGATGTCTTACATTTTATAATATGTGTATTTTCTGTAGCATTAAGTTTCTATTCCTTTTTCAGGAGTTAAATATCGGTATTATTTACTATTCCAAGATCGGTCAAAAAGTCTTACATAATACTGTGAGTAGCACACAAAAGACGCGCTTCAAAGCCATTCTTCGACTTCCTCTGCTTGCTGTATTCTTAGATAATTCTCTCCACGCTAGATTTGTTGTAATACCGTAAGAGGATTGCTACGATTGATGGCCTCCCAACAATACCAAGACTTATCGTTTCAGTTCCGCCAATTGACCACATTTTGCTCACTAAATAGAAAATAGCCTTACCTTCGGTTGAATAAAAATATGTCAGCAACAAAACTTTTGGAATTTTCTTGAAACCCACTGCAGCGCGGACGTGTCAGGAAACGTATTATAATCCGCAAACTAATCTTCTTACGTTATAGGAGTTATCCTGTCGTTTCTCCGCACGTGTGACAGCCGGTCAAATAATCTGTTCAGGAAGGTGACATTTTTCATTTCCGATGTGGGTCGGCAGTTTTGTACGAGGCTGCAAGGGTTACTCGGGTTGCTACTGTCTGACGACAGGGCCAGATGGACGTTCACAAGACTGGGGTGACAATTTTGTAAGTTGTAACTTGTATTGGATTGCTGTTTCCCCTCATTTAAAATGCACATTCGACTTGAACAAGTGGACACAAGAGCATAAAATAAATACAATATTCATTCTATGTGTGGAATATATATCCATTAAAATTTAATATTGTTAATAATCTTTGAAATAAAAATTATTTTATACATAAAGGAAAATAATAATAATTTGCAGACCGATTAAGCTATGCTTTTATTGTTTCGTTTAGAAAGTAGTTCTCCGTTCGTTTTTATGTTCTAAAGTACTTATAAACTTTTAGAGATCTGTTAATGTTATTCTTTTGTACCTCATTAAACATATTTAAAGTAGAAGTAACAAAAAAATAAATGTTAAAGTTTGAAATTATCCGTGAAACAAATGGCTGTTCAGTTTATTCTTCATCGGTTTGCTGTACGCACCATTAGGTACAGCCACGAAACCCCCAAAACAAAAGAAAGCCGATGACCGAAAAAACAGACTCGGGCCAGAAAAACCAGAACCCAGACCAGAAAAAAAATTCAACCCGACAAAAACAGGAAAAGTCGAAAAAATACCAGAAAATTCCACGCAGGTAGCAAAAATCGCCGAGAGAGCACGTCCATATCGTACTGCGATCAATTAATTCCGGTAACAGTTGAAATCATTGATCTAGGGGGCGCTCTCCGCGCCGCCGGTTTAATGCTGCGAAGGTGAATCGGCAACGCAACATTTCGACGGATAATTGGGATAGTGGTCCGGAAAGGGGCGAGAGCGCTCTCCAACCAATTAAAAAGTCAAATGAGTTATTGCGTACCGACGGGTTCTGTGGGATATCTGGTCCTGGTTTCCGGGTGGTGGTTTCCTCTTCCGGACCTACAGTGAACCGACAACCGATCGAATGTAGTGGGTTGTGTTGATGGTTGCTTGCTTTACCGTCTCATCCACCAATTGTGAATAGCTTTGCATGGGGTTTGTTTTAAAAATAAAGAAATTTTAACTAAAAAATAAATATTACTTTTAAAATCTGTTTTTAGTTGATTTCTATTCATCAATTCTTTATAAGAAGGTATTTAGGGGGTCCCCACACAATTTTCAGACAGCTCGTTTTCACATTTAAAGCGTTGAAACCTTCTGCAATACTTCAAAGTCGTAATATCAGTCATAGAATAATATTGAATATTATAGTGCTTTGTTAGTTTTAAAATGTTTCTAGTTGGCCTATAATACAAAATCATGTATTGAATCAATGGATAAAAACGTGCAGTTACGTCAAAATGCAAGTGTAATCCTCCCATACATACTCGACGTAGTACTTCCACGTACGGTAGAAAACGTGTTCCAGTAGGTTTATTTGGGGTAAACTTTTCACCTATTTTAGCGTCGTACCGAGCGTGGAACTGCAGCTAGGCGAGAGAAAAGCCGTGTAAATTTTACCTGTGCCAGTAAAGGGCGACGGGATAAAAGGGAACTAGCTTTACTGCTCCTCCCCGACAACGACGCATCCGAAGCGCAAAATTTTATATATTTCGCTGCACTTCCTTTCGGTTTATACATTCATTTTGTTTTCTCGAGCGGAAATCTCGCGGGGAAGTGGAATATTAGGAGTTTACAGAACTATAAACTTGGCAATCTGAAGATTAAGTAGAGAAAAGGGAACTTACATATGGATGTGTATAATACAATAGTTTTATGGCATGCTGATGGTTAGCGATACAATGTTCACGTAGGTTTTATGTATTGCTTATGTAAGTAATTTACCCTATTCAGATACAACAACTTCTATTATGCATTCAAATCTATTGATGATATATGCACGAGTTTCCTCAATCTGTAGCCAGTAATATGAGTTACTGCGACATTGATGGCAGAGTTTGGAAACCCAACAAATCACCTTTCAATTATAACATGTCAGTCATACGTAGGCGCGGTATGGAGGAGACGTCAGCCATTGTTTTGCTCGTGTGTTAACAGCAACCTTTGATTTCACCTCTGATTTCGGAATGTCGGAAGTCTGACAAGCCATTGTCATACCCCATCTTGCTCACTACAAGACAATGCAAACGTTACATGTGCTTGATTTGATTAAATCTCTCAGATTAAATTCTTTCGAACCCGAAGTTATATTTATTGATCTTTAATCTTTGTTGCTTTTAATTGTTGTAAAGTTGCTACTCCAGTAAGCGGTTACTGGGGCTAGCACTGCCATGGGTGGATTTTAGAAAAAGTTATTATTTATAAACACTTTTTACTTTCCGACTAGTACCTACCCTTAGAAGGAAAGTATTGTAATGGACTGAAAAAAAATCGGAATTTTATTGGACATACGCGTTTTTTGGGGTCCCCTGAATCGATTGCAATGATTTCTAAAAATGTATGTATGTAGGTATGTATGTGTGTGTGTATGTATGTGTGTGGGTATGTATGTCTGTGAACACGATAGCGTCCAAGGTGTATAACGGATCGGGCTGAAATTTTGCATACTTATTTTGAATTGTCGAGGAACGAACTGGATTGTTTTTGGCCACAATATGACAACCGGAAGTGGCAAATGTTACATGCGTCTTCTTCGGGATTTATCTGTTTGTGGCCAAACTAATATCAGTTCATCCTCCAGTGATTTTCAATATGTATACTAATTTATAGATCACTTGGATGGACGGTTTACGCGCTATTAGCTTTTATAGAAGCGGATTGACAGAATGCACAGCCTTCCGTCGCTGTATTCCAAATTGTCAGATTTTGACAAACGTCAGTGCCACTGACATGCCATGACATTAAATTTTAGTACACAATATGACAAATATTGTTATGTCATAGAAACTACTTTAGGTAGGGTCCAGAGTAGCTGTGGCTTTACATAATAGAAGTGTTTAGACATTTTATGGTACGTTGTAGTCGGAAAGTTGGGTGAGGGCCACGCCAGATATTTTTCCTAACGTTTTCTTTATATATTTAACTTCGCAAGAGTTTTTAGCAAATGCTATAATGAAGAAACATGTAATTAAAAATTAGGTTCCTAGTAAATAACATTGCGCTCGTTAATTGGGTTTTGATACAGTATACTAAGAGGCGCTTTACAAAGACAATGATGTAAGGGGTTGCAACTAGAGGGCAATTCTGCACGTGCTCCGATTTCATGTTCATTATACGCTCCGTTTATTACCCTTTTACCCTGATAAGATTTATTAGGTAAGTACTTGTTTAATACGATCCGGCACTGTGTATATATACGTCCGCCATACCATCATACCACCCTGCGGAACTCCCAGATCCCGGGAAACTTATCGATTCCGCTGCACCTTGCGTCCGTTCTCAAAGCCAAAATCCGATGCATCCCGGTTATACATTTTCATGCCAGAGGTGCATACCGGAAAGTTCAGTGGTTGGGTAGGTATATACATCTGATAACCTAATTGGAACAGTCGGTAATGCAGCGCACGCGACGCGACTACGGAAATTCCCAACAGTATTAATATGTAATATCGTGTTTATTAATGCGGGACATGCAAAAATTAGGTCAAGAAGACAAGTGTGGGTTTGCATGTATGAGAGCATTCTGTATGCATCGAGAATAATATCTCGGTGGAGTTGTCTTACTTGCGATGATTGTACGTATTTTTGTCTTAATGGTTAGTTTCGCATTGTTTCAATAATAATGAAGTATAATTACTAGTTTAGCCTGACCATTTACATTGATTATATTGATGACAGTAATATGAATAAAATTGTTTATCGTTACTTGGTTTCCACTAATAATTTCTCTTTAATATTACTGACAGCCTGTATAGTTAACTAATGTAATATATTAATAACCCCAGAACGGCAAAAAAAACAGGCAGTCTTTAATTAAACACCGCCATCCGTATATTAGAAAACTTCGGTCCGACAAAACAAACAAACAATGCACCATCTGCGACAATTTAGCG
Source organism: Aphodius granarius (assembly GCA_963971325.1). Lineage (NCBI taxonomy): Eukaryota > Metazoa > Arthropoda > Insecta > Coleoptera > Scarabaeidae > Aphodius > Aphodius granarius. Next base: position 30,660,156 of record OZ020221.1, read on the forward strand.
GAGACGTTCGACCAGTTTGTGCCCCCCGAGATGATTACCATCAATTTCGCGCACTTGTGTGCAAGTGCGGTCGAATGGCGATCGGGGGGAGACCTCAAAAATTGCCGGAGGAAAGTCTGCGGCACGGTCAAGAAGTATAGTAGCGTAGCAGTAACTCGCTTTGATTAAAAATTTGAGAGGGTTGCGTCGGGTTGGGTTTTATTAAGACATTTTTGCTGCCGTAAAACGTACTCTCCTGGAGGATATTGATGTTGGTTTATTGCCGGCCGTACGACGTAAAAACTGCCCTATTTATTATGTGGCATCCGGTGAAACCGGAAATCCCCTTTTTAAGGGCTTTTTTGTGTCTTTATAACTGAACAAATTTGTAGATAAATAATAATTACATAAAATAAACGGTTAAATAAAAATTAACATGTCCTGTAAGCGTTAAAAATAAATACTATTATTTTTAAGGTTGTAACGTGAATACTTTGCATTATACCTACATTTGTAGGAGAAATATATATTTGGCATATCTTTTCAGACGATTAACCGTTTAAAACAAGTGTTTCCTGTTAACTCTATCTAAACAGAGTATGTAATATTCGTAAACCGATATTTTGCTCATCGTTTTCTACTTCCTAGACAATAAAGGCAAAGCTTTGTTGCTAGATCGTGTTTAAAACTAAGATTTCTGAGCGATTTTCTCTTGTCAACCCAACAAATTTTGTATTCGATTATATACAAATAAACATTAAAATCACTGCTGGCAAGGTTTGCAGCACCCTGTCATGTACTTGCGCCAATCCGTAGCCCCTCGCCCAAAATTCCCACCCTCTTGCCAGTACTTACTTTAACGACAGCTGGGACCATCATAGTAGTGGCCCTATGAAGCCATCCGATGGAATACCCCGTGCTACCACATCCGGGTTCGTAATTACAACGGTTAATGTACGATTTTGAGCGTCGTAAAGCGACAATAACAGTAAATCTCGGTGTTTATTATTGCCATATTTGCGTCTGGCGGGACGTCGACCGTCAGATGTTTGCGTTCGTGCTCCGAACTCTGTGCACGGTTCAAAACGCGGTAATCTCGGCTACCCGCCTGGTGCATAATTCTCCTGCAGAAGCGGCAGTTTCAGTATCGTTTAAACTCTGCCGCTGCAACGGTTACGATTTGATGGCCGATGTTACGCTGTGCAGTTGTTTATTCCGGTATGTGCGGAATTCAGGTTAAGTTTGTAGTTGCCGGATCGTATAACGTCATTATATTCATGCGTAATGAAAATTTGACTACTTATTATCCGGTAGTCCGCATAGGTCATTAAAACCTTACAGTTTCCCATGTGAGTATTTGTGAATGGGTTGTATTGTTCGAGTTTTGCGTGACATACTTAATAGAAAATATTTGGAACAATAGAGTTTTATCCGTCGTTTAAAATGACCTACATTATCCAAAATAAATTAAAATTTGAAATTTAAAAAAAAAAAATGCTGAAATTCTGATCCCTAATTACTTTCCGTTTATATGTGTTTCTGTGAACACGATAACGTCCAAATGGTACAACGGATCTGGATTGTGTTGGGTGACAATCTGTCAAACGGAAGTGGCAAATGTTACATGCATTTTTATAGGTATTCAGCAGGGTTTGACCAAACTGTTATTAGCTGATCCTTTAGTCACATTTTAGTCACACATAGTCGCATAAGCATTCATAGAAATAGTCTGGCAGTAACCGTAACTTTGGTCGCCAAAGTTGCGTCTTGTCAAATTTAGATAAAGGTCAGTGGCCACCGATATTAGGTTGGCATGCAGAGTAACTGTTTCTTCACGAAATTGCTGAGAAAAGGTTGAGACGCTTCAGTGCGTCAACAAGGTAGTCGAAAAGTTGGGTGGGCCAGGCCAGATACTTATGCACAATTTTTCACACTTTTGTCCGCAGTGTTCGATTTTATGAACCAAATTTTACGTTGATGTGGAAATTCGGTATATTATTAGATAAGTTTGTTGTTTCCAAACGTGTTTTATCTTACTCGACCGTTCTCCTTTTGGTATTTCTAATAGTTCTCATGTAGGAAATCAAAATGGCGGGAACCACCACGACTCCCTAACATGGTAGCATTTTGGCCGAGCGCGGTCTAAGGCTTTAATTACTGGTCAAAATTCTAATTCATCAAATCTCTTCCAATTTATTCGAAGGCAAAACTAACTGGGTTCTTTTTCTTGAACCTTGTGAACACATTTTCTGACTACTAACTGACGCGTTTAAGTATTTAACATTTAATAAGGGCTGATAAAGCAAGACTACTCAAATGAAACGAAACACTTATCAAAACAATAACATCTATTAACAATAATAATCAACAATCCCGTTTGATAGGTTACATAGAAAAATGAATGAAGCTTTGAACATATTGACGTTTAAATTAAACCTAGGAGTTGATTTAGACAGACACACTTTTAGCAGAAATATGAATAATTTAATTTACAATGAAATGCGAGACGAGTTGAAAAGACTTACCAGGGATAAACTTAAGCGCCTAAGAACGCTCTACAAAAACGTGTACTTTACATGACGGTGGTTGAAATGAGAAGAGCGAGATCTGTTCGTTTGCATCCCTCGACCCCAAAGGAAGCCGGAAGCATTTCTTCTTAGCCAATGACAACTCTTCAATTTTAAACTTATAACACGCTTTCAAATCCTAAACCAGATGTTCAACCCTAGCAAAAACGTTTAACATTCCCGATTGTTCTTACAAATATCTCGCTTAATTTGATCATATCTTAATAAATAAATAAAGGGTTTCCGACCCATTACACTCATAATTGTTTGGTCTTCTTTGATAATATTTATATCAGAGGTACTGTAGGTAGTAAAGATTTTATAGATGTATTATTTATTTTACAGTATACGTTTTATTGAAAGCGCGTAATAAAATTTTCCTTTATTAAAAAGATGAACATATTAGACCGTACATCGAAGTGGCTGTCCATAATAACGTAGCAAAAAATGGCACACATTCCAGAAACCGGCGCAGCGGTCAATAGAGATATAAATCAAGCCGGTTGGAATATTAGCAATACAGGAAATTGTTAACATCGTTGGAAACGTGGAATGTCAAGAACCCCGTCATAACGGCCTCTCTATGTGCCGTATATTCTCAGCATAGTCCCGTATTGTGTGAATTTGCATTATAACTTATTTTCCATCTTATATGCCCTGAAGGGTGCATTATTAGGAGGTAATGTTGATTTTTACTATCCATGTTCTGTTGTAAATTACTATTATCATAACGAAATCCCTTTCTCATACTTATTTACCGTTTTTCTCAACAATATTATGACCATTTAGTTACCATTATTTGTATGGGGTGTGTCGAAGGTATCCATATTGTACGGATATGCATTAATGCTGGGCTACGTACATGTTGCGCAGTGCCATCACTTGGTGTTACATCTTTTAATAAACTCTGACCGTAAACAAGTCTCGCGGCAAAATGGCAGCAGTAAAGTGGAGGAATGGTGTCGCCTTCGGTCATCTTTACGTGCCGGGCGAAAAAATATTAGTTTAATGTATTTGGTCGAAAGGGTCGCTTGCGTCGCGTTTTAAGAGCCCGCCCGATGCACTTCCCGGACCCGGGGAGCTAGTGTAGTCGCCGGCGACCTCTCATGTCTCCGGAGGGTAACGAGTAGACTCGAGATGTAGCGATAAAGTAGCCGAGTATCCAGGGCGCCTAGATTGCTCTTGTTGCTGCAGTGGTACTAACCTGCCCATTAATAATAATAATGGACCGTGGCTTTAATTAACAATATGGTCTAGTGTATTATCTCGCGGAATTGCTCTGCGCTGATGATGTACTCGGTGCACACAACGTGTCTCAAGACTAGCACTCTGAGAGTGTGTGTTTTAGGTATTGGTCACTTCGTAGTAAATTTTAAGCAATTGTAACTTTCGTTAAAATTAACTATAATAATAATGTGCTACACCAATAATGTTCTGGAAAAAATAGCAGGAAAGTATTGTAACATTTTCGGGTTTTCAACTTCTGCTATACATATTTAGAATTACTTGGGGATGAACTGGATTGCCTTTTCTGACAATCTGACAACTGGAAGTAGCAAATATTACATGTCTTTTCTTATGAATTCGTCCAGTCTTAACCAAATTGATACAGTTCACCCTCCAGCAATGGTTTAGGCGCTATAAGAGTTTATGGAAGCAGTCTGATAGAATCCACAGCCTTCATCGCTGTAGCTACAAATTGGCAGATTTTGATAAACGCCAGTTGTCACTGGCATGACATGACAGTTCTTTGGACTCCTGTCATCAATCCTTACACCAAGCTTTGTTTCTTTTTTATTCGCACTTCTCTCTGCATTAAAGAAAACGAAGGAAAAAGGACGTATCGCCGTTTATTCATAGCATTGTTTAGTAGTACAAAGTTCCATATTCAGGACTATAGTTTTATATCCATAAACACAGCGGAAATTGTAACACTGCCGTAGTATATCTGACGAATAAAACATAATATAGCCCCAAGATATCTTACCCAAACACGACAGAAAACGGAATTCAAATTTTTCTCGTATCCATCTCACACCTTCATGGTTCCGCACACATCCGGGCTCTTGATTAGCCTGTCTGTCAGGGACGTTTTATTATGGGCATGTACGCGGAGTTCTCTCCCTTTATTAGCATAATTCGTTTTGGCTGGTAACGGAAGGCGATGATTGGACGGAACAGCCAGCGCCACGTACTGGCGAAACGCGAAATTGAAAACTGTCGTCCCATGGGTCTACGTCTCCGGTCTCCATCCCGACAGATATATTAATTCGAAATAGCGACGAAAGATGTCGCTTTGCATAGATATTCAATATACATACCTATGTATACATAGGTTGGTATTATACATGGTATGGTATTCTACGCAGCTAGTTCTTTAGAAATTTTTCGGGTTCTATTACTCTTACGTTTTTGAAATTTAGAATGTAGAGTTTATACCCACTTTTTAAACCTAAAATATTTTCAAGATGGTCGTTGATCGTCCTGAAGTAAACTACAACTTTGTTATTTTAAATGGAATGGTGTATTTTTATTACATATTCTAATTCCATGCAACTGGTCTGATAGCACTTTCTTTGGGTTCTGGGACCTCTAGGTCTGAAATTAAGATAAGTTGTTTATACAGGTCTCTTTATCCAAAATAGTTTAAAAATAGTCGCCACTTCCGGTTTACCGGAAGTAGACTACAACTTTTAAAGGTATATTTTTTTATTAGATGTTCTAATTTGCCATCACCTGGTGCTTTTCTTTTACGAGTTATTTTTTATTTAAAATATCCGCGCTGTATAATTTGCTATGATAATAAATTGCTTTTACCTGTATTAAGTCAAATGTACTAATAATAACAACAATACAGTCAGTAAATATAGTCAACAATAAATGTCATAGTGACAACATTTTATGGACTACTAATAACATAAAATCAATTTTTGGCAGTTATTTTTTATCTTTAATGTCATCTAGTTTTTATTATTACAAATCACTACAAAAAAATGAAAAGTAATGTTTTATCTAAAGTACAACATTTAAAAGCCAGCATTAAAACAACATTATGATGTTAACATAAAGGAAATGTAATTCCCGATTCGCTAACTATGGTATAGATTTACAAGACATGCATTATTTAAACTTCTATTAGAAATGGTAATGCTCATGTACGTTTGCACAGCAGTGCATATCAAAGCTGGCCGAGTCGTAGATTTCCTATTTTCGGTTAGAATTTCCCGGATTCTGGTCTATTGGCGGTTCGTTAAAGGAAAATAGCGGTGGCATGCTCTGATCTACATGGAAGTGCTCAACTGCTCCTGGTCTCCTTCTCGATGCGACTGTATTTGCACATCCAACTACTGCTGATTATCCGAGCCCAGCTAATCCACTTTTGCACTAGTGTTCCGCTCTCCGCAAACCGGGGTTTAATTAATTTAAACCCCTTCCTACTTCACTTGACGGGACACCCGTCTTCGAAGTCATCCCGCGGTGAGGTATTTTTGCATGGGCGAGCGGAGCAGTGAAAAGAAGTCAAACACTAGACAGATATCCCTTTCGAAATTTTACCCTGAGATCGAATAACTAGTCAACTATCAATATTTGGACTAAGTGGATTGGTTTGAGGTTCGGTAAGAAATTTCATAGCGAACTATATTGTGAAGAGCAGCCTCTTCTCAATTTCATAATTAGGATAATAGGAAATGATTCTTGTTCTTGACTCTCTGGTTTCCAACCTTTTCTTAGTCGCGACCCCCATTCTCGTCCGCCATATTTGATCAATCAAAAATTAAGGGTTGGTGAAATTATACATTGTATGACTTAAAAAACGTGATAAGAGTTTTTACCAGGGCCAATTACAAGTCATCTTGAACATTACTTATTTCAGGCTTTTGTTTTGATCTGCAGAAGTGTTGAAAACTCACTTTATGCAAAGGTTTTGTAAAACTTATCATGAGATGAAATTCCTGTGCAAGGTTTTTAACATCGGTACACATGGTCTACATAATTTTTTATTGTTGTAAGTCAGTACTTTCAAAGAATGAACTTATCATCTTAATGGCCTCTTAACCTTCCGCAACAGTGTTTTATGCTCTACAAAACAGAAACCTTTCTATAATGCCCTCCAAGTGAATATATCTTACAAAATCAAGTGAGAATATGAACTAACATCGGTTGACAAGAATAGACAGAAGATACCTTTATTAAAGACAAAAAAGCATATACATACTGTGCATTGTCACTCATTGCTAGAACTACGTTATAGAACATAATCGCAATCGGTGTTTGATGAGAGTTATTGAAACTATATGGAGTTTCAAAAGCACTTTAACTATCAGTTACAGTGTTTTTAATAAACGTTTCAACACTGAAAGCAACATGATCACTACGGAGAACTTGAATGCGTGGACGAAATCTACCGATCTAACTGTGTCTGCCAATACGAGAAATGAGGTTGGCGCGATTTCGGGAATTTGGACAAAGTCCAGTTCGTTGAGACGAAAATGGCTGGTTAGTGGTTACCATCTCTCCAATAAGACGACGGTCCGTTACTTCTGTCTTACCCTGTATTATACATGATTTCAGTATTAGTGTTGTTTCAATCTTTTCTCCTGCAAATGTATTAATATTGTGATAAAAAAAAAAAAAAAAAAAAAAAAAAAAAAAAAAAGAACGAGCAATTATGGTCTTTTTATTTGTGAAAAGCTATACAGTTAATGAATAGCAATTTTAGACACGTTCCCTCTATGTTGTATGAAGTTATTAAATTGCAGTTTTACATACACATTATTAACTAGCGTAACATATAGTTTATGGACACTTTTTCTCTGAAATAAACCACTTGGCGGAAATGTGTGATGGTAATTTTCAACCGAAATGAAAAGTTATTTTGCTGAATCCTGCTGAATGTCAAGCATTCTACTACTCCTACATAATATTTTTTTAATAAGCATGCAGCCAACGGAATATTTTACCCTCTGGGGTAAACCCGGTCGCTAGACAGCTTTTAAACGCGCGTATTTCCCGGTTTTTTAATATTCTCGTGCACGTACACGTTATAGCGGTAGTTGTGAAAGATAGATGGCGTGCGCGCTGCGGCCGCGAACGTCATTTCCCTGTAAAACATGCACCGGTGTCTCGTATTTTAATTACGGCGCGAAATATCGTCGCGAGCGCTACGCGAGCGGTCCGCTAGTCTACCAGTGCGCCTACTACGACCACGACGACCAAAAAGCTCACGACATGAATGCAAATTTACATGAATTACGTACTTATCTGTGCTCTACACTGATAGTACGCGAGTAGCAAATGTTGCTAGGGGAGACGCGTCGGCGAAAAACCTCGCAGCAAACAGTTTAGTTCGTTTGCAGCGTTCGTTTAGTTGAGTTCGTTCTCGGTCTTTTTTATTATTTTTGAGATGTTGAGGGCTGATGGAGTTAATCCGGGAAGCTCGTCTGGTCTCGCAATTACAGCAAAATTTAATCTCCTCTAACATTGGGCGGGCGTTGTTGAATTTTGTTTTGCCATTTCACACTGTTTTATTACGTGTTTAACTTCAACGTGAATAGAACATTATAATTTTCTTAATTGGCTTTAGTACGCGAAACGCTGCGAGAAATTATAACATAAATAGAATATTAAAGTGTTTTTTTTGTAGTTGTAGTAGTTGTTTGTTGTATTTTGTATACTTTGTAATGCAGACAGTTTATATATAAATTTGCCATCGTAATATCCACCTTACTACATCAAGGAGTCACAATTTTTCAATTAATTGTTACATGTACGAAATATGCATTTCTATAAAATGGTGGATGCGCCGGATTTAAAAAATAATTTTATTATACAAAAAACTCCAAAGAAAATTCATCGCAATGTCTAGTTACGAGGAAAACCTCCCTCGGAGCTATTTTACTAATTTATATATAAAAAGGTCTACCTGACAACCAGGCGAGGCGATAAGGGAGGCCACAACAATGTGTTAATAAAATCTTTTGATAAATTGAATTACGTTATATCTAATCCTCTTGTAGGCACGGTTTCGTTTTTTTTTTCTTTTTTTTTTCATTATTTTTCCTGTCAAGCGGCGTTAAATTTTTAATCGAAACGGCAGGCGGTTGTGGCGCCAAACGAGCATATCGAAAGAGGTTGCGGTGTATTTATTGATTGCTCGTCGCAAGGGGCACTGACGGTTGCTGACACGCCATCATAAACATCGTTTTACAATCTCCCGGTGGGTTCGAGACGTGTTGTCCCCTCGCAAAGGTACGCCACTGTTGGCGGCGTAGAGGCTCGTCTGTTCGCGACGGAACCAATTTCGTTCAGCGGTCTTACTGCTCTTTCCCAAATCCCCCAAATTTACCCCGCTCGTCTTTTTGCTTCATCACAAATTTTCATCCCCGAACTTAGCAGGTCGAAACTTTTAATTTCCAATTTATCGGATTACTTTGGGGCAGGAGCAGGAGGAGTTTTGATACCAGGACGCCAGTTTAGAAACCCGTTTAGGGAATATTGTTGCTGGTTAATAACTTATCGAAAGTTGCTAATTATAGACTTTCTAGTAGCGTAACGAAAGGGTAAAACCCTATAATTTGTGGAAAATGCTTTTTATCTTTTTAATGAATCATATTTTACAAAAATGGCTTTACGATTTCACACGTACGGGTATGATCATCGTAATGTCGGAGAACAATATTTCCTCTTTTCTCTACCGAAATAACAGCTGAATAAACGGGGATACCGTGTTATTTACTCTTCTTAATCCTTGTCGATGTGACTGAAAACGCAACAATGGGAAACCAAAACCGACGCGGCTGTCCATGTTTATTTTTCGGCGATCATGACGACCGGCTTCGTTCCAACAACCGTCGAAATATAAACGACAAAATTATTTCCTGCGTAAATAAACCTTTGAACCCTTACGATAACTCAGCTTAATATTTGGCGCAAACACAAAAACAAGTAAACACTTCGTAGTCATCCACGCCTGAGGGAGGAAATAAGCAGCGGAATTACAAATTGAGAGTTAACAGGTAAACAAGTGAAATTCGTGTTTATACTTTCGCCCTTAAGCCCTTACGGATCGCACTGCGAAGACAGTTCGCGTTCCTTTAAATTCGTCTTACTTGTATATTCAGGAATAAATTAACAGAATATCGTCGGATACGGTAATCTTATATTTACCCGTTTTATTCGGTAACTTTTAGGCCAAATTAGGTCAAATTTACAGCAAAGACGTATTTTTCGTATAAACCTTGATAGATTCTTAATTTTAATGTTTAGTTGGAACAATTTTATTTACAAGAACCCATAAAAACCTAAACATTATCGAGTATTCGACAAATAAGTTTCATAATATCACATATCGAAACATTCATACTCAAGGGATGTCATAAACCTGTCTCTGTTCATCTTTTACTCCCTTCCATCTGTGTAAAACAACGATAAAGGGCCGCGACCTGATATATTTTGCCGTATCCGAATTTCCCTAAATTCTATTGTTACGCCATCTAGAGGCCTCGGGGAATACGGTTCGCAATGAAAAATTTAGCGCTGGAATAATAATGCACGTGTAAGGGTGGCTTTTAATAGTCCTATCCAGACCGTAGATGGCGTATATAACCCTAGATAACAGACGACAGGTACGATAGGGAAACTACCCCATAGTCCGCCATGTTTCCCATATTCATAGCACCCTTAATGCTTAGGGCACGCACCATCTCAGTGTCAGTTCATCATGTTAAGTATCTCTGAGATGGCGTGGAACGCAGAAAATTGGGACGATAAAGTGAACTGGCCCTTGTGTATCACCTTGCGGCCGTGCGTAACGCACGTCAAACTGCCGGAAATATGAGCCCTTAAAGGAGAATATGAGGTTATCGTTTATTCCGAATGGTCTGGGGATAGGATGGAGAATGTCGGATAAAATAAAAGTAAATATCAATTAGGGTGTGCTATGTGACGCAAATTCTAACAATTCTCTTGCTGATAGTGATAAATACATGAAGAGGATTATTAACGGTTTGTGAACTAAAAAACTATCAGAATAAAGTCAATAGAGGTTATTTTAAACCTCTTCTGTCTACTCGTTCAGAATTATTAATTGGGACATTGGGAGAGTGTGGAAATTGATCGAGGCTGGGACCTGAGTGGTGCTGAACTTTCAAGTGGAGAACGCGAATTTAAGAATCCCTGTGCCTGGAATTGATAATTAGGAAGCTTTGCGAGCCGAGCGAACAAAGCATTACGAGTGCTCGCGCTAAAGTTGCAAACTTCGTTAAAGTTTGACCCCTCCCCCGTTTTTCTCAAATTGTTCGCTTCTTCTTGATTTCTAATGTTCTTTTTCCTTTTGTTGCAGGTAAATATTCGAGCCAATGTCACCTATTCGTACGTATCCCATGAATTCAAACATGGCTTACATAGAAGGCTTCACAGTATATAAGGTTTGTTCCAACGGACAACAAAACTATGTTTGCATTTTTCCGGCATAGATTAATGGGGTGTTAGATCCCCAAAAGGAGTGTAACTCCCCCCCTCCCATTAAACTAGTAAGAAAACATCTTGACTTGCGTATCGAGCGGGATTCAATAATTAGATGAAGCACGGGACGCAAAGCACGTTATCCCATTTCTCCCCTTAGCCCCCTTTCATCGACTTGGTCCGATGTTAACCTACACCTTTAGCAGCGCACCCTGGCGGCGAATTGAATTTGCAGCCAAAATACATTCTACGGATTATCATAAATTAGGAGCGGCGTGTCTCCTGGACCTCCAACCGCCTTTACCGCCCGCCCATCATGGCCCACCTCCCTCTTGATGGGGGGACTCTTTAATGCCTAATTCATATGCGCCACCGTCGCGACCATGATGAATATTTAATATTTATACGGAGTCGTCGTCTAAGATGTCGCCTCCTTAGGCGGGAGCATCGATTGGATTGCATGCATGCGCGCGTAGGGGTTGTCTGGGGGGAATGGGGGACTGGAGAGGGTAGCGAAGATGCCGCTCCGGTTTGCTCTAAACGTACTAACACAGTTTGGGATTTCGGATTATGAGATTTCCTCTGGTCTTAGTTTACATGTAATGGAAGTAAACCTGGGGATAATTACTGATTGCTGGGACTCGGAAGGTACATGCGGGGAAAAGGGGAGCCGACTGCCGGGACTTTATGCAAGCCATGCACCGCAGCCGCGCAGACCGTGAATCATCTATGCTAATGCGGAAGAACAAACACCCACCAAGCAGACTGTTTCAAATGCAACCCTTGTTTGTAGTTGGTTATTCCACCCTACCGCTAATATTTTAGTGTCCCCTAGAAAGAAATATGGAAAGCGTAGTAAGAGCAAGTGAGACACAAGCTAATGTAGCTTTTTTCAACACAATACACTCGAATTAAGATTGTTATTAAACGAATTATGGTAAAATTCCCTGCGTATGTATACTTCTTTTGAATTGTGTTGTCTGTACTTACTGATGGCACATTTCACAAGAAAAGAGAAAAAACGAAAATCCTTGATAATCTGGAAAATTGTTGAGGACGGGAATGGAAGCTCGGCGAAACGAGAAAAAGGACCGTCACCTAATGATAATTGCGCCTCATCATCTGCCGAATATACTTCACAAACACCCCCTCCGTCATGCAAGCGCGACCCCCATTCGCAAAAATAGACATTTCTCATCCGAGCCGGAGATAGATCATCGGCGTTTCAGTAATCGCGCAATTTTTTATCTTGACATCCCCAACCCCTTACTCCTACTCAACCGGCCAGGGTAGAGGGGTGGCAGGAGAGGTTAGAAAGGTTAATTCTATCTACACGGTATTTCGTACAGGAGATCCGAGGGTATAATTGGAATGCGCTCGCGCGCCAGTAATTTTCTTATCGCACGTTTTTAATAGAGGTCTATTAATTTTTCCAACCACCTCAGCCCACCCCAAAACCGGTAAATTGCTCCTCCATCCACTTTTTTTGCGGGGAGAGAACGCGATCAATTTCAGTAATTGCTTTTTTTCCCGTCAAGGTACACACAGCGCCTGGGTGCCGCTGAAATTCGAGATGTTTTTGATAATTTTTCAATTAGATGATTGGGATCCGCACCCTGTCCCGCACCTACTACTAACCCCACGAGATCCTCTACCACTACGCAATTGCGATGCCAAATAAAAACGTTTTTATGACGAGCATCTCTAATCGTTTGATTATGAGTACCCCTTGAACAGAGAAATTTATTAACAGAAAATTACTTTGACTTTTGATAGCTTTGATGTGACATTTTGCGAAGAGCATTATAGAAGCAGAAGGAGTAAATCAAATCATATTTCGATTATTTTATAGTTTTCTATTTCCTTGGATACATTCTTACAAACTTACATGTGCATACTATATTCCGTACAATAAAATAACTCATACTCGGAACGTGTAAAGCGTTCATTCGAAATTCCACGACGACCAAAACTAAAACTGAATTGGCTACACTGAGTTGTTCGTTTGTTTCGAAAACTTAATAATGCAATTAATTTATTTTGCATCAAGAAGTTTGCTCCAACTCAGTGAATTGTGGCCAAATTTCGAATGCAATCATCAGTCCAATTAAAAACTTTATAGTCCCGCCGCTCGTTGAAAACTTACCCCAGGCCGTCTAATAACCATATCATCAAAATTCATCGGTACTATTTTACGATGCAGATTAAACTCACCTATGCAGATTGAGGCTCGTAAAAGCGACTTTTAATTTTGCGAGGGCGATAGCAGTAGATGACGTTATTATTAAACGGAAGTAGACGTCGACCGCGTCCTGGACGTTTTCTTCTTGTTTCGGTTATTTTTCAGTCGACCGTATATTGTTTTTCCGCCGTTGTGTTGTTTTCGTTGTTTATCGGTAACCAGGTGGCGGAAACTTTCCGGAAGCGTTCATTAAATTGCCTTTCTTGTTTTTACTGCCAAGCGATTTGGAACCGAATCGGCGCCCTAATTACTTCATAACATTCATGCTCACATTTTCATGCTCATATTTAGTTGGAGGTCAAGATAACTGAGGAGAATATAATCATCAAAAAAAGCCTTGTAAACTTGATTTTAGTCTTCCATAACTTGGGTATTTTTTGACCAGTTGTGAAATTTTTGCTCGACGAGCACAGTTACAATTTGAGAGTAGGGAACTGTCCATGCAGTTATGATACAGTGATTGTTTAGAGATAAGATATTGCGCACATCAGACCCCATATTGCTTACGTGCTTATGTGGTAAGTGATTGTCATGTCAATGTCAAATATAAATTGACCAAAGTACATGAACGTCAAAACTATAATCGGTTATGACACAAGCACTGAATTAAGGTCATTTTGACATGTGTTGTTACCGTGTTGCGACATAGTTGCTTGCATATACACAACAATTTTGATAGTCACTTACCGCATGACGTATATGTGACCTCAGACGCGAAAAGGGATCTATCGTGACGTTGTTTTGCACACTATTTTCGCACGTAAGATCTCATCCGTTATGGCACACATTATTTTCGCACGAGAGGTCCCTTTTCGCATCCGGGGTCACATATATTATGCGCAAAACGGAAATTTCATACCTTCTAAATATCATTATACCATGAATTCAGTTTAACTAGAAGTTCATGATTACCGTGATTACTTCAAGTTGACCTGAGTTATACATTTTTACATCCACGCCCACTTGGTGTAATTAAAAAACTTTTAGTTACCTTAGCTCCCTCTTTTAATCGTGCATTGATCCATCCAACATCCAACCTAAGTCAGGCTTACTTCACTTATCGTACCCAAATATTTAATTCATAATTCTATCCTCAGTACTTGCTTACAAACACTAACTTCCAAGAAAATCCAGGCCTTCATCTCCCATAAGCAGTTGAATTATTAACACCCATCAAATGTCTCAACAAGGGCCCGCAGTGAACATTCGTCTTATGGTTGTTCGCTATTGTGTAGACAGCTTTCGGGGGCACTTTTGTTAGGTTTTCTTTCTAAAGGGCGAAGCGACCTCATGTATGTCGGTATCTTTATGGGATCACTCTATGTATAGCGGTAAAGTGAATCGATTTTGCAAAAGTGGCTATGTCGATAGCCTATAATGGACGGAGAATGTTTCTACATGGAAAACTGCTATAAGAAGTTATATCCATAAAATGTGTTAATCTACAATATTGGCGTATTTGTAAATAAAAGTTACATATTTGTAACATTTTTTACTCGTAAAAAAACAATTGACAAAATTAAGGACATTACACGAATTTTTGCCTTCAAATTTTATCTTCAACAATTTTTGTGGTCACAAATGTAAAGAATTGAGACATCATGCATTTATCAGTTTTGTTTCTCATATAAACTAAGTTCAAAATTAATTACTTTATCGGATTCGGAATCCGCGAATATACATTAGCTCTGTCAATCACTCAAGCCAATGGACGTATGTAAACTCATTTGACCAACTTAATAGGCTATTAAACTGGCACAAGCAAGCCGTGTAGCGGCCTTCTCACTCTACAATTCTCCGACATCACAGCACTCTCTCGGTTGCGCAAACCGCAAGAGTTCTGCGGCTATAGGTACCAGAGTGCCATGCCGGCCTAACGTGGACCACCTGTAGTTTGCAGTTAGCTGGCCGCGACAACGACGTCAACGGCCAACTTTGATTAACCGACACCCTTTGAGGCGACCATTCATGCCCAGACTCGGCGTAATTACAAACGTAATAGAACACCATCAGAATTCGGGTAGTGTGCGAATTTGATGTTTATATGTAATTTAAAACATCATTCAGTTAGTCGCCTCCTCTATTAGATTTTTTCTTATCTCTGCTAAAGCTAATCCGTCTGGAACAACTTCCCAGTCATATTATAGTTGAATTTTGTTCATAATTTTATTTTTTTAATGTAAACCTTTGTTTTGTTAATAGATATATTGTTTTTAGTATTATTGTTTAATTTCTTTAGTCTTATTAGCCCTGAGTTTAGGTCGTAAAATAACAGTGAACAGCCAGTAAAATTTTCCACAAATAATCCAAGAAAAAGTACTTATGTTTTTGCCTTGTAGCTAGAAAATTTAATCAATTTATGTTGTGTGATAATCAATTATGAAAAAGCAAAGGTCACTCCGCCACGTGTTGTGCTACCAGGTAGTGGGCTTAGTTTTATTAAATTCACAGTTACAAAATTCACAACAAGTCTAGTACATACTACATAACCCGACGCTTATGATGAGCGGGAATTTGAAAAAATACTGGAATGTGTTTTCGTTTCTAACGATGTTACTACTTTATGTTGGTGATTGTCAACACTTTCACATTAACAGAGCCTAAAATTGTGTTACAAAGTTGCATGATCGAAACGCGTGGTACGGTAATTTAGGCTGAAAGCGTTGCAAACACAATAAACCAAATTGAATTCGAAGCGCGCTGTCACCTTTCAGCATGTTAGCGCAAAATAATGAAATCCGCTTAATATTTTTAAGTGCATTTGTGGCCGTTTTGCCACAGGCGCCAGGTGTGAAAGCTCGACGCCCTCGTCCACTATAATAATTCCCGACGATGAAAAAGACCGTGGAGAATATTAATAGCAGACAAATGTATTTTTCATTTTATGTGTGTATATTTATCATTACTATTTCGTTATATATGTGTCATTAATTCGATATTGTTTTAATGTTAAATAATATTTTTTTCTGTTTATCACATTTGCCTATATTACAAAAATGGCGGATGCGCCGGCAGTACTAGTGTATTTTTATTTTGTATTTGAGGCTTGGAATTGGAATATTTCCGTATTGTATACAGTGTGGAACGAAGCTTCAGAACAAATTCGAAATAAAAAACCTCTCACGTTCCTCGGTGACATGCCGAGATTTACGATATCTCTGAGTAGGCTAATGGGCTCAAAACGGTGTGGGCCCGAGCTTCTGAAAATCTTATCCGATCACTGAAAGATTATATCAGCATAGGCGGCATGGAGTAGCAAGAAATGCGTTGCGCTGATCTCCCTTTCGCTTGGTGGAGAGGCAAGATGGGAACGTGACCCCATTTCTTGTAAACGCACGTGCGTGTATTTTTCTTGGGGTGTCCGATAAACAACCCCGCCTCCTGGCACCATGACTTCGGAACCTCGCAAAGACGGAAAGCGGTGGCACACTCTGGAAAATTTTAGTGGCTTTTTATAGGCATAACGCTGATTTATTGGTGTTTTTTCGAGTTTATGTATAACCTTGCGTTTGCGAGATCGCTGCCTCTGCCTTTTTCTTCATCGTCGACAGCTTGGCCATCTATGCAGCTTCTGGCGACCAATTTCGTCGATTGATGTTGGAGTTTTTATTGCAGTATTAACTGATATTTATTGGTTCCTAGAGGGGTATATTGGATGTTATCCACTTTGATTAACTTAAGGGGAATTGGCATAATGTAGTAAATATTGCCATTGTTAGTAGTATGCATTAAAAATTCAACCGTAATAGTAAGATTAAGATTACTTAAATAGTATGTGACAGTTTACGGAAAGTTTATGTTCCGGATTGTAACTAGCTATTGTTGCAGCGATATTTAAAAATAAACTCATCCTTCTATTTATTTACGGTACGAATTTATAAATATTCTCAATATGTATATCTAGTCTATGTCAATGTCCAAACTTTAAGTCAGAGTCGTAATCTCCAGTCATAGAACAATTGTGTTGATCATATGGTTTGCAAATCTTGTTTGCTATTTAAGTTATATTTTTCGTGTTGGGAGAATCATTTTGACTTTGTAAATTTTTCTACAATTACATATTACTAAAGTGCAGATTCTAAGTATTTTGCTTAGACAGTTTTCTTGTAAGCAACCTAGAGTTCTTAAGGATTTCCACGAATTATCGCAAGTATTAGCATTTATACAAAAAATCTTCTCGGCTTTTGGGAGCTGAGATGTCAGATTCACAAGAACACTTTTTGAATATTACACTTTAAAAGTTATAATAACATTGTATTATTTATGTTATTTTGCTGAGGTGGTCATCTAATGTCTCTTAATAGCCGGTGTCGATAACATAGCAATTACATTACAATACATATTACTTAGATTGTCTGTATCAGTTCTTATGTTTACTGTATTTTGTGTCATTTATGTGTACAACATTTCCATAATACTTGTTCCGTGTAGATACTTTCCGTTTTTTAAATTTTTGCCTCGTTGGAGTTGAAAGTACAAGGCGAGCAGTGCGGGGCAGTCTTTTCTTTTTATATTATTGTTAGTGGTATTATAATCATATCTATGTTGTTTTATTCCATTTTTGAAATATCATATAGATCAATCCAGTCATGTTTTCTTTATCAGTTCCGTCCTTTATATTAGAGTACAAGTTCCCGGTGTTCTTTTTATAATATGTGACAATCTTTAAGTTTTCAGTCTATAAAGCTAGTATTAATATATTTACTTGTCCAGGAATACTTGGCAGTTTGCAATATTTTATTTCTATGTTATTATTAGTATTACTGATGTTATTTGGCAACTTTAAATTAGTTCTGTTATCACCCCCTTGTTTGTGTAGTATTCTGTAAATGAGATCCGTTGGATGGTTGCATTTTAATAACATTTCTTAGGTTGTTTACCTATAATTGAAATCTTTTGTGTGGTAGAGTGGTCTGAGTTTTTTTCTTGTTCATGTGGATACTTTTTTGAGAGTCTCTGCCTTTTCTTGCTCTGGTAGTGCTTTGTTTCTAATTTTCAGTGCTTATTTAAAAAAAAATAAGAGCTTACAAATCCGCTGTTTGCCATATTAAAAAGTAATACATACTTATAAAACAGCTGAGAATCGTAAAGTATTCATTGCTATTAATTATTAACGTTTCTCATTTGGTCACGTATATTCGTGAATGCTATACAACGTACTGCCCTGAAATCGCTATCTAGACATCCGCAGGTAAATTTCAGTCTATTATTAGAAACTAAGTGAAATGTTCAGAAATTTGTTGGAGTACGATAATGGTTTTAAAATACGTTAACGTACGTGCCCATGTCCCACTTTATCGACTTGTTTGCCGTAGTGTGGTCCGTAGCGGGATCGGTAATGGCGCTACACTCTACCCAATGTTTGATATTCTATCCAATTTGTAGGGACGTCAGTCGCGCGAGCAACGCGCCCGTCCGTTTTCAGGCACTAATTTCAGCAAACACTCCCGTCCAGCCAGATGGACGGACGGACCGCGAACTCAGTACGGTGATGCGGCCGATTGAACTCGTGTCGTTATAATCGGACTGGATTACTGAGAAATCTCCGCAGCAATTAGTCCGTGTTTAACTTGGACCTCAACAGAGGCGCGTCCGATGCTATGCGAGGTACAGTTGACACACCACATTAATATGCCCACTAGTAATTATATATTTTTGCTTCGTATTTGCTGACTAGTACGATCATAGATGGATCAATATGTTCGAAAATCCTATTCGTTTGATTTCTTATACGTTTTTTTACTTCAAGCCCTTATAGTAGAGCGTGTTTTTTTACCTTTTTCTGCTTGCAATTATTTCTGTATATTGTTTATTTTTCGACTAGTACTCTAGAAGGAAAGTATTCTAATCGACCGAATTTTTGCAGAAATACGCGTTTTTGAGGTTCCATTGGAAAAATTTATTCGATACAACACGAATATCATTGAGCGAAGAATATCAGTTGTTTCTATATCTGCAGAAAGATTATTTGGTTGGTTCAAGTAAAATATAAAATTCTCAGAGTAAGAATATGATTTTCTTGATGTTCCAACCATTACGTTTTCTTGTTTTAAGTATGAAGGAATTCCTTGAAAGGAATTACGTCTGTTTTAAGCAATACATACGTATACTTTTGGGTTAAGAAACGTTTGTTCGTTGAAGCATGTATATTTTTCGCCCAACAAAATATTGTTACTGATGTAAAGCACAACGCTATCTATTTTATTACCTAACCATCCAATAAAATCCACAAATTCCATCTGTCGATTCAACTCGACTTAAGGCCAATGGCGTCTGGTTGTCAACTTACTGATTCCGAGTGAGCGGTAATAATTAGGAAAGCCGAGTGGCGAAGGAGGTGGCGGCAATGGTAGCGGCTACGTTTGGCGCTGCGGCGAATTAGGGAAACCGCCGAGACATTTCCAGCGATTTCCGGCCAGTAAAACTTCCTGGGATCACGCGATAACTTTCCAGACCATGCCTCAGACGTGTCAGACCTCTAACAATCCACTTCGCAAATCTCCAGTCTGCCGGAAATGTTGCACCGAGTGATGTAAGACGATGGCAATGTAGCCGTCGCCACCGTCGTAGTCTCGGATGCACACGCTTTGATGACATATTGACGACGGCATCGCCGACGCGCGCCGTTTGTCATCGAGGAAGAGGCTCAGAGGTGGTTACATATATTCGAACTATAGACAATGTTAAGGAACGATATTCTTTCAATTTATGCCAACAACCTCTTGTACTATACAGGACAAATAAATAACCTATCTGCAAAACAAATAGCAAGAAGAAATCGAAGGTAACGAAAAGGAATGAAACAATGTAAAGTATGAACAAATGCCTATTATTATTAATAGCTACTTATATATTACTATTTCTTACTAGGGAATTCTATCGTTTTTTCAAGGGAATGAAACTAAATAGGTAGTGTGGGGGTTTCGTAAAGTCATTGAGTGTCTCTTTGTGTGTAATTTTTTGGCTTTTAACCCAGAGGTCAGCTAGGTACTCCAAGCCGTGTCCGAAACTTGGCTCTAACAATGAGAAGATCTGCGGGGTATGAATATTCAGCGTTGCTAATTGATTAAACCCGTTTTCAGTCGGACGAGGTGACGGGGATTCCAGCATGCTACGGGGCGGGGATCTGAGGATGGTCGGGTGGGGATTAACAAAAGGAGAAAGTTCTGAAAGGGCCCTTGTTTAACTAAGGCTTTGCTTCTTATCGCTCGCTGGGGCTTTGTTCGTCAAATTTTATACTATAATTATTAATTATGTTAAGTTCCGATTGGGGGAACGGCGTGTTGTATCAAAACCTTGCGAACAGAACGGGGAAACCCCTGATGTCTTAAGCTGGCTTTCTCCAAGGTAATTAGGCAAATTCATTGCCATCTTTAGCGTGGATTTAAAGGGAAAGGAATTATACAAGAAATTAATGAAAAGATATTTCAATAAATTATGTATAGGTATACACTTTAAATCAAACTTTAAATCAAACGACTGACCCCATCTCCGTTTTAATTCGGGTAATCCCCATTTCCGAACCAAACGGCATTTTATTGTAGATATAAGAATGACATATCATTCTTATCTATAAATATGTGTCCACATATATAGCCAAATAGACAGTTTTATTGTGTGAAGTAATAAATAAAATATGCCGTAGGTGGCACAGCATAGATTTAGCATAACTATTTAAGCTTATTGGAAATGCTCTATACATACGTTGATGTAAATATTATGTATTTCTTAATGATAAATTTACTATTTTTCACTAGTGATTACTGTTATGAAATACATTTGAATACAAGAATAGTCCAAATTATGATTTTGTTGAGTTCTGGGGGTATACACTGGAAGCCTCACAAGTGGACGTCCGTCTTACTGAAACCTACACTGAAGCTTTTAAATAAAGCATTTAAGTAAATGTTACCAAGGCACAAAAAAACGGGAAATGTTTAAGTAACTCAAAAAAAAAAAACAGAAAAAACACGTAGATTGATGTCCATAAAATGAGTTTTTGAAGAGCCCTTAGAAATATTTCCATGCGATTTGCACCGTTTTCTTATCGAATCCTCGTTTTACTCCAGGATTGTCGTTGAGTGTGTGATTTTCACTGTGCTTTTAAGATAGACCCAGACCATAATAACAAAATGCTCTGGTGATCTTAGACCCACAGCCCATGCGATGACGGCGGTTTGTCAGAATTGGTCAAAATCACTGTCCGGTGACATTCGCTGGCATTGACGATCAGCAGATATTTCTTGATCGATTTTTTTTTCTTATGGAACCACCTCAAAGCCAAAGTGTACCTATACCAAACACATAACGAGAATCCTTAAGCAGATTCAAGAAGAAATTGCATTTGCTTACCTATGAATGTCATTGTTTTTAGAAATTCTTCCATTAGAATACTTTTTACTCATTCTTACTTATTCTTACTCATTTTTTTTTTCGCTTTTTGTAAAAAACATTGTCACCGGCAAAAACAGAAGAAACAATCCCAATGCATTATATTGCACCCATTATTCATTTGCTTTAGTAGTTTTTTCAATGATGATGAGATAATTTGATTACGAAATTCAGAAAAACTTAACAATTATTATCTTAAAACCACATAAAGTGTCCTTAAATTGAATTTGATATAGGCAAATCACGGTTTCCGAAATTAGCATGTTCGAGCTCAATCATCGGATTAATTTGACGCGTTCTGGCATGTAACCGGGGCATAGTAGCAGCGCGTGTAAACAGGACTCCAATCATGACGATCGATTATGTCCCCGCGCCTCTAACTAAACTGCCCAACGACTCGTGGAATATCACAGAGAGACGAGATAATTAATTACACGCGGAGAGTCGTAATACCTAAGCGATAAACTGGCTGGTGGGGCAAGCGGGACAGAACAAGGGAGGTGAACGTGCGACACTGGACGCCGGACTACGCCACTGGGGTCCTCGCGCTGCACACAAAGCGCCTGTCAACGTTTATAATCAGGCGGTCACTTCGTTAGCGTTCCTCCTCCGCCATAATGGCAAAGCAGTACAACTCTACTCCACTGGTGGCAGTTAATTAACAACTGAGCCCCGGCAAATTAATTTCTGGAAAGAATGGCCGTTCGCGACCGTGTCATAATGGCGGCGATAATGAGACGACTTAATTGGGACAGGTAGGAGCGTCTCTTGAATCGCTTGATTTACATTTGCCGATGTTGGGGATGAGCCGGATGAGCGAGTGGTGTCTGGTTTCCCTGCAGAGAATAAATAAATGTCAGCAAAACGTGTCATCGGAAAACACTTGAGTTTGAGTATCGACAGTTTTCGTCGCCTAAGTTAATTGAGTTTTTATGTTGGCCACTCCAATGACTCTCACTTAAATGTGTGTCCACGAGAATCAATTCTTCAAATAATTGGGACGATTACTGGTCAGGGTATTTACGAACATTCAAGGCTTGTACCATTCTATTCATTCCCAGTGCTAACTTTTTTCATTTAGTATTTTAAATTACGTGCATAGTCAAGTGGAGGAAACACAATTTTTGATATCCATAAACTTATTCAAACTTATTAAACGTATTCTTGTCCCTATTTTTTACTTTATCATACGTAGTATGACAAAGTATTATAATCGTGTCGAAAAAAAAAATTGAGATTTTAGCGGAAATAGGTCTTTTTGGGCCCCCTGAACATTTTTGACCAAGGTACAAAAAATGTCTGTGTGTGTGTGTATGTGTGTGTGTGTACCCGTTTTTTGTGGCGACAATTCCGGAGAAACTACTGAAGGTATCGAGACGAAACTTTATATTTAGAAGTGTCGTGACTAAACTTAGAGCTGAAAGAAGTTTTGTCCAAAAGGGCCCAAAGGGGCTCGAGGTTTACTCTTATCATTTTTCAACGATTTTGCAAATTAGCTGCCATTTCTGTAATTTCGTCAAAATAGTTAAATAATAAACTATAGTAGAGAAAATTTTGTATAATTTATGTCCATTCCATATTTTGGAAAAAAAAATTAAATCATAGTAAGCGGATGCCCCTTGAACTTCCAAATTGCCCCCCTGAACACGGCTGTATCGTATGATAAAGTCATGTGCCTGGCCACATCAGATTTTTGAAATGTATAATTTCAATCTTATCTAAAATTTGTGTGGTGTCTTCAATCTGTTGTATAAAATAAATATACTTTGACACCAAGAATAAACA
Organism: Aphodius granarius; assembly: GCA_963971325.1. Taxonomy (NCBI): domain Eukaryota; kingdom Metazoa; phylum Arthropoda; class Insecta; order Coleoptera; family Scarabaeidae; genus Aphodius; species Aphodius granarius. The sequence goes on from OZ020221.1 coordinate 30,683,583, forward strand.
TTACCTACATATATTAATAATATTTACACATTAATGTTTTTAAATTTGAATATATTGTTATCTAACTCAACGCTCACCTAGAAATTTTACAAATTTCATACAATTTAAAGTTTATTAATTAATACAATTTTCTATACTACACAGCTTTTAGATAAGAATCAAATTATACATTAAAAAATAGAGACAAGACTACACATTGCATGATATTTCGATATCGTTGTCTATTTTTGAACAGTGGTGGTTGTTTTAAATAAAATGATATTAATTAATTAGTTAATTAACTAATACATTAATTATCAAATAATTACATATTTAAGTTATCGACACAAAAAACAACTTTTATTATCATGTCAAGAAAATCACTTGTCTGCTGTTAAACTTTTGAGGACAGAAATCTTTGTTCCAAAAAGTATTTCTTTCGAACATCAGACATAAAAAATGAACGTAATAGCAGAATTCGTTAATCATTAATATTACTAGTAATAGCCAACTTTACTATCTTAAGTTAAAAATTTGCAGTCGTGAATAGGTACTGAGATAATTAGATTTCATGTGTCGTATTGTATATATCATTCTCAACACACATTTTCAAAGTATATTTTGGGTTGCTATGATATTGTCTTCAACAGTAATAACTCAAAAATTCTATCGCAAAGTTGGTAGTGCAGCTGACTTTCTTGCATTAATTAACATCCTAAACCACCAATATAATTTACTAGGTAGAGCATTGTGAAATAAATTACAAATATGTACGTAGCTGTGTCACATGTGTCACAGCTAGCCATTATTTACATAACATATATGTTATAATTATGTCATTGGACATGGCTACTAGCACATCGTTAAAATATGCGAGTACCGCCCAGCGGACCATTATCGATGTGTCACCGCAAATTTTAACCGCGTACCGGAAAGCCCTGAACACACCCGATAGTTTGGCTTTTTTTGTTCAATTTCCGATAATTCCCCGCATTTCTCGAATTCCCAATTTCACCTCCAACGCTTATATTAAGTGTGGAATTCGGTAAATGAAATATTTGTTTGAATAATGTTTATAAAGGATAAATTATTTTTTTGCACAATACATTCATACAAACCTAAATACTACCAGTTGTTTTCAATATGTGTGCGTATAATTTTCTTGGGTTTGGGGATTGCATTCTCGTGAACGCAGATATTTTCTTAAACTAAATGTTGTCAAATGTTATTAAACATAATATTATTGTCAGCTATTTTAAAGCACTTACTAATCCATTGCCGACTGCTGTTTATTTTTGACGTACAAATCCTTCTTACTTTCCGACTGGTACCCAAGAAAGAAAGTATTGTAATCATTAACGAAAAAATGAGCCACTGAATCTACTGCAATGATTTCTAAAAGATGTATGTGAGTATTTGTGTGTTATTGTGAACTAATCTCTGAAATTTCGTGTACGTATTTAGAATTTCCAGGATGGTGACAAATGATACAAGTGTCTTTTTTTGAGGTATTCAACCGATTTTGGCCAAACAGATACCAGCTCATGTTCCAATGACTTTACACATATGTGCCAATTTTCAAATCAATGCAATGAACGGTTTGGGCGCTAGAACTAGAAGCTATTAGATAGAAAGTACAGCCTTACTCGCTTCGGTGGGGAGTTTGCAAATTTTGATAAACGTCAGTGGTCACTCACATGATTTTTTTATATACGCACTATTGCTGAAAACAGGTATACACTTATTTTCTCTTGTGACTGGCTGATTTTATTTTCCTCTATATAGCTATAGGCTGGCCGCAACAATGTTGCGTTTTCGTGACTCATAGTATGAGAGATAAACATGGAATCATTAAGGTGCTTGACATAATTCCTTCGGTGTTATTATCCTGCCAAATTAGCCCAGAATATGGCGGAACCGGCGGCCCGTGCCCGCACACCAACACACAAAAAAGCATCGTTTAATCATAATCCCTGTCCATTATCTCGGCCTTTTTACTGCCCCCAATTTCTCTCCACCTTTAATATCCCAGCCGTCTGCGTTCACGCCGCCGTCTAATGGACTTAAACGTTAAACGTGTCCTTTTCTCGCCTAATTTATGCCATTACCGCTGGCCATTCTTTCCATCCTTTCGCATTCCGTTGCCGGTAATCCTGACCCTACGGCCGAAGAACACGTCCACCCCATTATCCTTACGTCTCCTGATCCCGCTCCCACTCCCGTCTTACGTATTGTGCGAGTCCTGTCCTATCCGCCTCACGCCACCCATTATCCTGGATTACGAGAACCGCCATCATTAATAACTCGAATCTAGTCAGCCGGTGAGTTATGTGCACGCACTCTTCTCCGTCTTAGTTCTTTCTTATTTTTGATTGTGCGTCCCTCTTTTGTTATCGCCATAGGCCATAGACGCCATGGTATAGCAATAAATTGAGTGTAAACAAACGGCCGGTGATTAATATATTTTTTCGAAAGGGTGGGAGCAATTGGGCTAAAGCCGCCTCTGTTGCCGTTGCTGCGAAATTGAGATAAATGTTACTGCACGTGGGGTGAAGGGGGTTGCTCGGTGATGGTGCGGCGATGCGAGGGGAGAGGCGACAGCGCGAAAATGCGAGAGATATCGGTTATTGAACGTTTTCCGTCGCTATGACTGACGACCGGCTATTTGTAATTGTTGGGGAGAAGCGGCGTAAGGGATGGTTCGTTTCGGTTGGGGTGCGATTGCCGAACACTTCCGTGCATCTGCTCCCTACTGATTTTGGAACTACTCCCGTAAAGTAGGCTAATACTTTTTTGTTATTCCAATTACGGACCCTTCTGTGTAACAACAACTACAAAACAAATGCCGGACTGCGGTGACAGTCCCGCCCTGAAAATGCCAAAAATATTAACAACAAGTTGCAATCTCGTTTTTATATGAAAAACTCATAGTTAGGTTATATGATACTCAATTACTCTGCATTGCCCTCCCCTTAGTAGCAAAGTGCACCAAATCAAAGTAAATCGTGAAAAGGGGACACATAATATTGAAGAGACTCCGAACAGCACCCGATCGCCGGGATTTCATTACGGCGCGACCGGACCTGTCGTCTTTCTAAATTTTTTCCTCGCAACCCCTAACCGTATCACCGACCGTCATTTGTCTCCGGCATTATTTCAAACTAAAACGATCGCACCGAAGCGCCAAAGGGGAGAGAAACTTTTCAAATTTAAGAATGCCAATTTATTTCGGTCTCCGTTCGCCCAGATGGCGCTCGGGGCGCTATCGAATTAGGTTCTCCTGAGTCGCAACGACAGCCGCCCCTGGCTAAGGGGTGCACTGGCTGGGGTAATCCTTTTACTGCTCGTTCGCGTCATCGTCACCTCAATCACATGTAGATAATGTTATTGTCGACACCTGAACCGCCCTCCCCTCCCAAGTTTTATGGGGAAAGTTTTGGAGATCGTGAACATCATGGAGGGAGATTCTACACGTATTTGCCTGATAGATGGCGCCAGTGTGCAATTTCCGATAAGAGCCGTGTGGGGTTGATTAATATCGAAACAAATGAGGGTCGAATGGTGTCTGACTGATGGCGGCTTGAACAACGTCTGACATATTAAAATGTTGAACCGACAGAATTGAGAAGAGAATGTCGTGGGTAATTATTATTGATGTACCATAGCAATTATTATCTGAATTATAAAGTAAGCTCACGAAAGAACCATAACTAGAGAACATAATATATTATATGAAAACTTTTGGTTGAACATACTAAAAAAAGCGATTACCTGAAACAAAAAAAATAATTTGTTATTTATGGAGAAGATTATGGAGAAGAACTGCCACAGACTCAAGTATGGAATATATTACATTTTAAATTGTTAAAACATAATGGGTATAGACATTCCACGCAACATATGTAGGTACATTAGTTAGCATGGCCTTATTTTACTGCTTGTGTCCATTGTAAGTTGACGTTTATTTTATTGGATTCTGTTAAAAAGAAAATTATTGCACAATGCTCCTTGCGAAAAGTGATTCTTGTTTATACGACGGGTGTGCCACTCGCTATACTCCTGGCGTTCTCTAAAATAACCCGATTAAGGGCAGTTGAACTACGGTTAAGCGTAGTGCATTTTTCAATCCAGATTTCTCGTTGGTTACTTAACAAGGTGACATTTTGATATATTATAGATATAGATGTAATCTGGGTTCAAAAGTGAAGAAAAATTTTTAGTTTGAATTAATTCATAGCAAAAGAAATCTTTAAAAGTTCCCTATTTTGTTATATTTAATACTGCAAAATGTAAAAGAATTGTGCTGAAAAAGCAACATTTGTACCACAATCAAATATTGTTCTGCTAGAAAACCTCAAAATCCGGTCTTAGATTACATACGGAAACGAGTAATATGGAAAGAAAGACACGCATGTTTTGCAATGAATATGATGTTGTAAAATGCATCTCTGCAGGGTTAGAGTTACAGGCTGTCGTTGTCACAAGAGCAGTGATAGAGTAATAAATAAATCATTGTCGGAGTTCGATCTCCGTCGAAAAAAGGAACGATCTATATTTTACAATTAGGATTCATAAAAGAACCCGGGGGAATATTGTTTGCATTTTTACTTTCCGACTAGTACCTACCCTAGACGGAAAGTATTCTAATCGACAAAGAAATGAAATTCTAGCGGAAATAACAGCTAACAATAGATCAGGCTGAATTGGGAAGTATACATATTTAGAATTGCCGGGGGACGAACTGGATTGTTTTTTGTGACAATCTGACAACGTGGCAAATGTCAAAAAAAGTGGCAAACATCACATCCATCTTCTGAGGAATTCATCCGATTTTGACCAAACTAATACCAGCTCATCGTCTAGTCACTAGTGAGTTTAAATAAGTATACAAATTTACAGATCAATGTGACAAGCGGTTTAGGCGATATAAGAGTTTATAGAAGCAGCCTGACAGAATCCACAGCCTTCATCGCTGTGGTTGAAAATTGACAGATTTTGATTAACGTCATTGACCACTTACATGCCATGCCATTGGCCAGTTAAGTTTCAATTTTTTCGTTGATGATATACTCATAAAATTATTGTTTCTACAAATTTTATTGTTATCTATCATAAAATTTTATTACACTAATTTCTGTGACTCCAATATACCTTCTTAAATAACGCCTACTGATGGTCTGGGTCGACGACTTCGGTACAAGCAATGCTCCATCGTAGACTATTCGTACAAGGAAAACGCATTAGAGAGGCGCTAGACGAGAATCTCCATAAACACAAATCTACATACACATGCGGTACTTCTTCGATTTGAGAAGCCATCCAGAGTGGTCTACCGTCTCACTGAACGCATAATCCCGTCTGAGGAATTCCTATCTCGAAGCAACTAGAACTTATCATCGATTTACACGTAGATGGATGTTGAGAAAACGCATAGGTTTCGACAAGCAGTAAGCGTTCAGATGATTACACAACAAATGGATGTCATTCGATATTTGTTCTTTATTTCTATAAATGTATTTCTTTCATAAATCAGCATATGTCCCTAGCTCCATAAGCAAAAAAAAAACAACAAATAATACAATCTTAGAGAACACATCTTTAGATAACATTAACTGCTATCGTTTATTCGAAGCAGAAAACTAAACTTTTCGGACAGGCATTAGCGAAAGTTTCGATGTTCGTACGAAGAACTCGTCGACCTAACAAACCTTATCTGGCGCCTACTATCCAATACACCATAATTTTATTTTACTGCCCTCTTATTTCCCCGTCCTTCCCGAATGGAATAAAAACCACGACAAACTGCCGTAATTAAGAAACTCCGGAAGCGATACGTCCCATCTCCGATATTGCCCCATCAGCCCTCACCTCTTCATAACGCAGCCCTTCTCATATTTAGCGACATAATCCGCGGCAAACTTCTTAATGGGTGATCGCAATCGGGTAAATTGGGGGAAGAGCTGCCAGCGATGTGTTTGTTTTAAATATTTCCACCCTGTCGATTAATTATGAACGTGTCATTAATTTTATTGTTTCAGGGGGGAGGCGCGGGATAAATCGCTCGTGTTGTTTGAATTGGGGCCATAAAAAGTTTTAAAGTGTTATCTCTGTCGATTTGCAAAGGCGTGTTGCTATAAATTATGTTCTAGGGTTGTTACATTAGACTTATATTAAAGTCCTAATAATCTTTTTTGTGTGAGCAATTTATTTTAAAAGTAATTTTATACATATTGTTCTCAAAATTATTTGTGTTTTTAAACCATTCTCAAAACCATACTGTGTACATACAACTTATTATTGAATGAAGTCATTCTATAATAATAGATAATAGTAAATCCAAATTCTTATTCAAAATTCGCCGAAATGTAACAACACTTCTAAATATACGAGTGCTAGCTGAGTATAAAACATGCTATGTGCCGACCATTACGCATCGTAAGCGGGATGTAAGAACCATAAAAAGCACATTTCGAAGCGCCGCTACGCTTGTAAAACGGCAATTAAACCTACGACGCCTGGATGGGAAGAAATTTAAATAAGAATAAATCACCCACTTATTCTTTCCCGAAACGTTGCCTGCAGATGGCACAAGCATTTGATTGCTTGCCAATTTGTTATCCGTTAAAGAGTTGGATCATATATTATTGTTTCCTTTAAACGCACCTGATTCTGAGAGTTATATAGGTATGTTGCTCAGCTGAAAAGACAAATAAGCAAAGGAAGTCAATTAGCATTTAGTTTCCTACTACGTAAATTCTATTTTTACGTTGTAAACATATGTAAATGTGACAACTATTTCCTATTGACAAGTTTTGTTGTGTGCAAAAATGATGAAATTTCTATTAATATTTGTCTCTATATTTCAGGTATGTTTCATATTCCTATGACACACCAGTAAATCAGTAAGTGCGACTACATTTTTTTCTACCTGCAAAAGTATCTCATTACCACATTGTTATACGTTATCCCTACAAAATGTACATAACTTGGATTCCCTGGTGACTGCGTTGTAATTTTTCGCGAGAATACCATGAAATATTAAAAAACGATTTGGTACAAGCAGGTGGGAGAACCCACAAAAATGACAATTATCCTTGGGAGCCGAGCGAGTCATCTCATACATTTTAAAGTAGCCGGTTAAAAAACAGATGGTCCACCTTGGAACCATTTGACGATTTGGTGAAAAACATTAGTTGTTTAGTAGAGGTTGTGTAAAGTAATTTCTTAAGTAACTCACGTTATTATTATTCATTCTTATGTTCTGGATTGCCACTTAATACTGTATGTTGATTATAGCAAATTTGATCGATGTAAACTTTCAGCGTTTCGTGACCGTGGTGTGCTCAAAACATGATGCCACAATTATACAGGTATTGCACTTTCTCTTGCACTGACGTCATCCATTCATCCACTTCTCCCCATTCAGTCTTAACCGCGTTCGTGCTTTGCTCCACTTCCGGTATCGTCTTTGCGTACCTGTGTGTGCGTGCCTCGGCTAACGCCATCTATCTTTAATAAGTGTATCGATCTGGTTGCTTCGCGCTCGTACGCCTCCGAAAGCAATTGTTTGCTGACTAAATTGCGAGAATACTAATGGCACCCAACTTTTGGAACGGCCTTAACGAGTTGTTTGCTCAGCGGATACGCGCTCCGCAGTAAAAATGTGAAACTAATTAAATGCATATTTGAACTGCGCGTTTTTTTTTGCTTTTTTATCTTCTCGTTTAGGGATTTTTGTGCTGGGTGCTACGACCTAAGCAAATATATGTGGATGATGGATTGTACATAGGTATATATCGCTCGGAAATTGTATATAAACACTATAGGCGTTGAATCACCCCAGTCTGACACAAGACTCCAATGCCATATTAAATATCTGGGTGGTCCTCACCCAGCATTCTGACTACCTCATGTACACATTGAAACGTTATAAATTTCTACAATGCTTCACTTTTGCCACCGTCGCTTTGGATCCTAATTTAATGGCAGTCATAGAATAACATTAAAAGTCATGTCAGTGGCCATTGACATTTAACAGATAGTATCTATAAACGTTTATAGCCCCGTTCGTCCCATTCACCTGTAAATTGGTATACATATTTAAAATCAGTAGAGGATGAGCTGGTATCAGTTTGGTCAAAATGAGATGAATCGATAAGAAAACAAATGTAACATTTGCCCCATTTGCCTCCATTTGCAATGGATTCAGGGAACTCCAAAACACTTTTCTTTCAGGGTACTAGTCGGAAAGTAAGGAAGTGATAGTTTTAAATGTCATATTGTATTAACGCCGTTCTATAGTATGCAATTATTGTTCAAATATTATTAATATGAACAACATAAAGGTGTGTATCAATCAATCTGAGAAATTGTTCTATAATTTGAGGATATAATACTTAATCTGACCTCACCATCTTAAATAAATTAAAATTCTAATGGGAAAATCCATAATAGAATTATCAAGTATTTCTTATATTGGCCCTCAAAGTTGTTTCTTAAAAAGAACAAAGCCAAAGCACTGAAAAACCATTACATACATTTTCTACCCTTTTTATTCCCTCCAGCACAGTTTTCTCTCGTATATTCCCACGGTACCTCTACGTTCTGCTTCACGTCAACGTCTTTTGCTTGTTTTTCCCGCTTTCGAACAAAGAATCAAAGGTTAGTTTAGCACACACGGCAGAATACGTGAAATTGCTCATAGAGGCACCCTCTCCTGATATTTGTCCTGTATTTGTTGTGTTTAGCTGTGGGGCTAGTGTTTGCCATACCCATTAGAGCCCTGAGGCTACCGAATCACGTTTCAGTCACTCCCTTGAGATGCATTGCAACAGCAATGCAGGTAAAAACATTGTCTGTTAATTTCTAATGGGTTTGTTCCAAGGCAAGCGGGAAGTATTTTTTTATTCTTTAGTCAGAAATATTGAGAAATCACACAGATAATTATAAATTTACAATACGTAATAATAATGCTCAACATAAACCGTATGATAATCGTTCAAAATAAAACTCTGTATGACATCTTTTCCCTCTTGAAAGAAATCATCAAGCAAGCATAAAATATCGAAATTTCACACAATATTTCTTATAAATTCAGACGGTTTCCGCAAGAATGAGTCGTAGACCTCCGGTAGCTTTGTCCCCGTTTCTTGAAATTCGCAACAATTCGAGCACGGAAGGACGCAATACCGTATACACACTATATTCTATTCTCGCAGTGGATGGTGGTGGTGCGGCACACTATAACGGCGGTAGTAGCAAACGCGATTTGCGAACTCCGTTGCATTTCCATTCCGTGTCCAACAGAGGGAAACTCATGCAATTGCACGCATCTGCACTTCCCCATTCGGCAGCGTAGCGCTTCATATTTCGTTCGTTTTGTGATTTCGTTTTTGTTCAGGAGTGAAGGGAGGAGTCGATGGCTGGCGATAGATTTGCTGTTCCATTGAAACTCATACGACAGGTTATTATTGAAAAGTGTATTTCGAACTGGAATTATTTAGTAGTTTTATTTGTAACTGAAAAGAGTCTTGAGTGTGTAGTAACTAAGTGTGATTCTTTGTTTATTATACTCTATGTTGCAAAACTCTCAGGTCCGACCGACAAGGATGTGATCGGAGTGACAAATTAGATTTTTCTTGTCTAGAAATGTCCCTTCTTTTATCGCTAACACATTTACACTAACTCAAAAGATTAATTTCTTTTGAGTCATTATTGAAATCGCCGTTCCTATTGTTGTTGAACAAAACATCCACAGTTGAACACTATACATCCACACTTGTTTCATCATTTACTACTAGGACAGGGTTTTGTACTGACAGGACAGAGTCTCGTCCAAGGAACCAATACATCTGTTTGTAGCAAGTTCCTTTTTTTTATTTTACGACTAGTACGAAAGGAGGAAGGACCGACTAGAAGGAAAGTATTGTAATCGACGGAAAAAATCGGGATTTCAGTGGAAATATACGTTTTGGGGTCCCCTGAATCAATTACAATGATTTCTGGAAAACGTATGTATGTGTGTATGTGTGTATATCCGTGAACACGATTGCCCCCAAACGGATCGGGTTGAAATTTCGCAACCGGAAGTGGTAAATGTTACAAGCGTCTTCTTAGGGATTTATTCGATTTTGACCATCCAGTGACTTTAAATATGTATACCAATTTACAGATCAATGGGATGAACGGTTTAGGCGCTATAAGCTTTTACAGATGCAGTTTGACAGAATCCACAGCCTTCGTCGCTGTATTGCAAATTGTCAGATTTTGACAAATCAATGCCACTGACATGTCATGACATTAAATGTCAGGATGACAAAAATAATTCTGTCATAGAAACTGACGTTGCGTAGCGTCCAGAGATGGCTCTGACTTTACTAAATTGAATAATTGCTAAAGTGTTCAGACACTTCATTGTGCCAACGATGTAGTCGGAAAGTTAGGTGAGGGTCAGCCCAGATATTTTATGTAGGCTTTTCGGTGTATCTTAGTGTCAATATTTATACTTTTTGTTTGTTAAATCAACTTACACGAACTTAAGTTGGTTAAGTTTAACTATTTCCTATTTTATCCAGCACTGAACATGACCAGGTTCCTTGTCGATTCTTTATTGTTGTCATTAGCAGCAAGGAAGATCAGACTGTGTAATGTATTTATTTTTGATTGGCTCTTAAGTATTTAAGTATAATTTCAATATTTCTGCCAACTGTTTTGAAAGTATACTTTTTTATTTGAATGCGTCATGCCAAGCTGTATCAAAGGGTTAAGTTTATACTATCTGCAAGGATATAAGTGTAGGTACAGGTCTCTCCTCGTGGAGTTTATAAAGCTATACACACGCAAGAAGTGCAGTGAATAGAAGCTCACAACCCTTTATGTACCTAATACGGATATTTGACAGCACATTGTGCATTTTCTTAATTAAAACCCATTTGACTTCAATTTTCCATCCGCTTCGATCATTATACAAAATTTTTGGTCGGCCTAAAGTACGCATTAGATTTTTATAGTATTCCGCGTGTACCTATATCTTATCCACAAATCAATATAGCATTTACTAGCCTCAGATTTTACGATATATTCGCCACGCTTCTCTCCGGTTCTCATCCCTTAATGACGCCCTTTCAACGCTCCGGTAACTAGATTAAGCGCCGAGGAAGCTGATGTACCAGTGGCGTACCCTAGAGTTTCAACCTGGGTAATGTGCATCGAGCTATATGGCGGGATTCGATTATAAACCGTGTGTTATTGCATTTTGCGCTCAGCAGTGCCGTTCCATTGTCGTAATTCAATGTTGCGCGCGGTCTTTCGCGTTCCCCCCTAATGGCGCCTGTATTTCAGTGTTTTGGGACGTTACAGAGAGTCTCCAGCCGTTCGCAAAACTGTACACCGCACGTGGCAAAACGCTTCAGGTTAAACAGAGTTATCGCTTCAATGCTGTTTTCAACGCTACAGGCATCGTCCTGACGCTTTTTGTCGATGCTGCCTGTACAGTGTACAGTCTTTTAGTGGCGTTACATGTTCTGCCGCAGTAATTGGTAATTGTGTCGAGAAATAGTAGGTGGTGTTTATTGGCTTGCGGTGGTGTTTATCGCTCCTCTCGGTAAAGAATTTTTAGTCCTTGTAAAATTTACAGACTTTTCATATACCTTCAATTGGGGCTCTCTTATTGTGTTTGTATAGGTGTTGCTTTATCTCTTTCTTTGCAATGATTATGATTAGTGAATTGTCCATTGTTCTGTTTCTAGTTTTTTCCCTGTAAAGGGTTTTAATAGGTCTTTATTGTAATAGGTACCTGTTCTTTGTCTATGTATTTGGCTTTACACAGGTGGCCGGGAAGTTGACAGATTGAACGGATAACCCGGACGTTATTGATAGAATTATAATACCCCTGGTATGGATTACTCTGAAACATATTAATTTAGATTTTGCTTTAAGTTTATTGGAGTATCTCTAAGTCTACGGGAATAGGAAATAATAATGATAAAATCCAAAGGAAGCTGACTATTGATGTGTCTACGACTTTAAATTAGGAAGTGCAACACTGTGGTTTTTAGGTGATTCTTTGTATTTGGGTATGACATCAGAGGGCACCCAGGGGATAGTTTGATCGGAGGGGCAAAATCATGTATCAATGTATAATTTGCCATTACAAGAAACGTATCAAAAAACGTATCAAACGCGATTTTGTTTTTTTGATTCTTAGTAATATGCGATTGTTTTGGTGAGAATTTGACTTCTAATTTTAATAACCCCGAAATTATTGTTATTAGTAGTATTATTATGTTTCTGTTTTAAATTTGATATAATTAATATAAATTAGAAATATACCATTCTGAAAATAAAATGGTACGACATGAAACATACTGCTTTCTTTTTCTTATATTATTCCAGTTTTGGTTAAAGTGTTATATTTTTGTTTCTGTGTTCGTGTCATGGCCAAAACAGCCGCTATCGCGTAGGGCGTTGATGAAATGTAGTTCTATTCTAGTGTCTTAGTTTCATTGAAAGTTGATTTTGTGCAGTATTACTTATACAAAATGGTGGAGGTGCCGAGGATTAATGCTTAATTTTGATGAAGTCTCTTGCAGCATTTCTATAATTTAGTTCTTAAGCCCTAGTTTCGTACTTAATGTGGTAGAGTTTCCTTTCCAAACGTTTCACGTTTTCGACCCAGATTTATCTCCTCGTAAAAGCTTCTTTCTATTTAACTGAAACGGTGGATTCTGGGGGCTCTTGCGTCGTTTTCCGAGCGGGTTCGCGCGCCCTGCGGCACCCCGCCGGTGATTATAAGCGGCAAAGGAGCGCCAGAGGGCGGCACAGGTAATTCGGGTCATTTCCCTCAGAAGGAAAACTCTCAAGACGTCCAATTACGTGCAGTGTGAAAGGAGAAGCCGCGGGCGTCGCGCCCTTTCACATCGCTCCGGCCTTTTAGATGGGCGGCAGCCGCTCCACCGTTTGGGGAATGGGCGGCATGCGTGCACGAAACTTCGTTAGTAAAGTTTGCGAGAGTGTTTCGAGTCCTGGTGGGATTTTACACGCACCGCACAACTGAAAATTAACCGAGCGGTGACGATTTTCAAGCGTAATCCTGCTGGTATTATCCCTACTTAAGCTCTTGTGATAATTGTATGGACGTCGATTTGGAGCATTTCATGAAGATCAATGATATTAAAATCTGTATTGAATGCGCCAAAGCACGAAGTGGATTAAAAAACCTTACAAAAGCTTTTCTAAATGGCCCTTATTTAGCTTAACTTGCTGGCAACATATAATGTTATTATATGCTATTTTTTCCACATTCCATAGAATTGTATGAAATTAACTACCAATACCCCAACAATTCTATTTTATTTAATTTTTTTTGTAATTGGATATAATGTAGATCAACATCAATAAACTTATATATCTACTTTAAATAATTCGAAACCGTTTGTCCATTAGCTGATCCCATTTTTGTTGATATTTTGTTGATCAATTCGATTATTAAAACAAATATAATAGCGTGTATTGCAGCTCGTAAATAATGAAATAAAAAAGCAGCACAGTTGGTCTTGCATAAATCCACTCGAGATGATTTTCTTTCTGACAAATGCGGGTTCCGTCGTCTAAACTCCCACGAGGCATTTACTTCCGGTTCATCGATGCGTAAGGATAAAGGTCAACGTCGTCTCCCCTCACCGGTACGTTTCTGGCTTAGTCCCATGATGGCTGCCCTATCGTCCTGCAGGATCTCCCGAATTTCGGCTGACATCTATCCTGTAGGATCAGGAAACGGTGCGAGAGGATTACACCATCGTTGGGATTTCACGTGTTAGTACATCGAATGGGATTTTGGACCTCCCTCCGAGATATCTGTCACCTAGTTCGCCGATGATTCTGCAACCTGACAAAATCAACCTATGACTATTTGAATTGTAAAGTCTGAGCTCCTATTTTTGTCTTAATATGTCAGTAACTTCTATATTATAGGGAAAACCTTAAGGAACGGTACGATTTTATTTATTTTATGAACATTATTACACGTGTTTCCATAACGGACGTTTCCAAGACGAGAAGCGTATGTTTAGGATGGGAAATACCTGCGAAAACAACAATTCAATCATGCAAAACGCTGGTTTCTATCTACTCCAGTCAGAAATACAGCTATATATTTTTATTTGCATTCTTTTATTATGTAGGCACGTTTCCATCGTTCGAGAAAAAAAAAACATATATATTTTGCGAGAGACAGTAATACTGACGCGGAATGGGACTGATTTTGTTAAAAGAGCCTGAAGGCCACAGAAAAATACATTTCGAGTTCGTTCTACGTCTGTGCTCCAGAATAAATTTCAAATAAAGGACAAATGTAATATTTTCTTGGATGATTTTATATTTTTAACACTAGTTATCTTGTATTATGGAGCGTCTACACAAGACAGCAATTGACAAAACTGACTCAAATTACAGAAAGGTATAGACGGTCACATAAACTACAGAAAGAGGAAACAATAGGGAACAATAAATACCCCCAGTAGGAAACAATATAAAATATAGATTTAGAGAAAAATGCAAGCATAATACTTAGTTGAGTATTACGAATGGACAAAGATTATCTAATATTTGAACCAGTATTGCTTATAATTACATAGAATTCCTTCGCAGGGACCCAACTCACACAATACGAGACCGTATGACTGATGACGTACACTCAGCATGGATGTAATGCGGGCATGGTCTCGTGATGAGCAAACAAGTAGACCGTGCATAAATCAGTCCTTCCAGTCGGAGATCCGTCTATTTATTGCGACACATAAATACGAATTAGTGGGCCATGAACAGCAGTGACCATAACGACAATGTTGGGCCTGAGTTGTAGGTTTGAACAGAAAGATCCCGAATGACAAATTCCCACATAACAGTTTTTTTCGTGTTACCGTGCTATTGAATTATTGCTTGGTGGGGTTGTTTACGTAACTATTGTTTGATTTTGGTTTAGAAAATTCTAATGTCTTAGCTAACAGGAAACATTTGATTCGATATTGCATAGCTTAAGTTAGCGAGATTGTTAAAATAATTAGAATTATAAATTCCTTTATTTTACAAATTTACATATTCATATGTCAAATCAAATTACTTATAGTTGTTACCATGAATTTACAGTAGGCAAATCAGTTAACTGAACTTATAAATCCCAATTGTGACCGTAACAAAACATAATTACTACATTAGATCACTTACACAGTATAGGTACTACATTATGCAGTATGAGAAGAACTAACTGAAAACACTTGGTGGTTTACTAATTTATCGGGACAGAGGGCTCTGATGTATAATTAACGAACGTTCTCGAAGTAAATTCCGTTTTCTCGCCTTTACTAATTGTGGCGACTACGACCTTTGAAAGCACGGTACTGCGGGAGTTCGATGAACGAACAAACCGGCTACTGTATAATCAGAACCGCTCATGGTTCTCACATGGTTTACCCAAAACAATAGACGATCAAGCCTCCCGATTTGCTGCAAACTGTTCGGTAATTGAGAATTGCAGACTACCCTATTTTGGTTAACTACGTTACGTGCATAACAGTTCGAGAGCTCGTATGTAACGTATATGGCTATACAACAAGTGTATTCTACTATAATATTCCTACAATTTGCAATTTAAGTTGTTGATTTTTTGAGGATATTAATTTGGTGATACATAAGGCATTGTGTGAAACGTGATTGAATGAAATGAAAATGTCGTCTTTAGTTAAAAAAACATAAAAGGTTGTTATATTTTTTAATTGGTTTTAGGTACCTGGTAATAAATGTCAAATAGTCAAAACTAAAGACGGAAGAATATAGATAAAACAATAAATAACAGTAAGACAATCAAAATAATGTGTTTGCGGGACAATTGATTGTAACCACTGACAAATCATCTCCGATGACAAGTTTATTATTTAGTGAACTTTCGCTAAGTTTTTTGGTTTAAAATGGCATTATTAGATCTATTACTTTACAAAGTATTGAAGGCTCTTCTTAAAGAAGTACAAAAGCTCCTGACTAAGAACCCAACACGTTCTTGCAAGGTTTCGTGCAGGCATCTTGCGCGATCCTGGTGCCAAATGAACTAAAACATCTAAAAATCGAACGGTCGCGTGTTCTGGAGAACGCAGACGGTCCTGCAGCCGATCTAAAAATAGAGTAAGAAGAAAGCGGCGACAGGGCAGTAAGGCCGGGCAGTTAGCCAGCTGCAAGAGTGCTGGAAATAAGAAGTACACGGGCGACGACGTGCCGTCTACCCTCTCAGTGTATTACCTTCCTTGCCCTAACCCCACTCACTGCCCCTTTACTTGACCGGGAGTGCAACAAAGCGAAATGTTGCACACGTCTAGCCAAACGGTAAACTGCATTTTCCTAGCGAACGGGCTTGATAATACTACACAGAAAAAGCAACTGGAACGTGTAGAATTCAATACTGAAGAAGTTCGCCAAGCTTCAGTTTAGCGTGGTAAATTCCGAAACTGCACACCTGAAGCGCAATGAAAATAGAGAATCCGCGGCATTGTTTCGGAAATGTTTTATTTTTAAGTAACTTTAAAGAGAATTCCGGCGTTTTAGACGAAACTTTTATTTCCGAATAAATCTAAGAAAATAGTTTTTCTACAAACGTGTAAAGATACTGCATAAACGCTATTTGATATGCATTAAAAGAGTCAAGTTATGACATTCAGTAAAAAATGTGGAAACCAGGAAAACCATTTTACTTTCCGACTAGTACCCCAGAACGAAAGTATTGTAATCGACGGAAAAAAATCGGGATTTCAGCGGAAATACGCGTTTTAAGGTTCCCTAAATCCATTGCAATGATTTCTGGAAAATGTATGTATGTATGTGGGTATGTATGTACGTGTGTGTGTATGTGTGTGTAGTGTGTATCTCTGTGAATACTACTCGCACTAGTATCATAAAAGTTATAGTCAGAGTATAGTCTGTTACTGTACAGTTTAACTATAATTTTTCAATACTAATTTAACACTTTACTGTCAAGGAATAAAACAATAAAAATAATATAATACAGACACATGTATCTACATTAGTTATTTTACTTATCTTCCACGGTCGCGCCCGCAAATTATTGTTTCCATAAATACGCTGGCAAGCGAGCCTCATTCTTCATGCCGCCTCTCAGGTCGGCAAGGACGATGGGATGTATTCCCGCTAGATGGCGGGCTATTACGACACGTAGCTGCAATAAATTGATACCGCATTTACATGTTCCAGTGCAGCGGTTGAAGAACACGGCCCTCGCATACTGAACGTGACCATAAACATACCACATTCACCTCTCTCCGTTCAGCCACCATCCCTCTATTGCATATCGCATAACGCATCCATGATCTACGTGGCATTGAGGGCTTGCGCGGCGCCCGGCGTCTCCATAGAAGCGTGTTTATTTCTATCATGCCGTCATTGAATTTTGTAAACATTTGCGAAAGCCATACATTCGTGTTTGACTTTACATCTATATAGATTTTAATATGTTTGTCAACTTAAAAATGTGATTGGGACAGTATAGGCTGAATGTGATCAATATTGCTCCAAGATATACATAAATATTGTTCTAATGTAGGCCCAGTCATTATGTGCTACGTGAGACCTTTGCTAACTTAAAGCCTTAATTATTAAAACCAGTATAGCACATTTTCTAAATCTCCTTTAAATAGACCCCGTAACAACTCGTAACATCGATAATCCTAAAATTTCTAATGAGCACAATACAGTAGTAATAGGTACAGCTATAACTGGAGATGATCGCGAACAGGGCGGCAATTACGTTAGAGACAGGCGGCCAGCCGGTATTATCTGTCTGTAAAATGATACGGGCTCGCGTGGAGTGAATTACCGAGCCCGTTGATAACCCAATTTGAGGTCCGCAATAAGTCGGACCGGATGTAATTCGCTAATCAGATTTGCGACGACGGGCCTCACTCGGCTACTAGTGCCACAGCAGCGCCATCTGCACGCCCGCTTGCTCTGATTGCGCCTCGCGTGCGCTTCTCTTGTCACATTTTGTCTGCTCATATAGCAATCATTGATTACTGAAAAGGGATTATATTGGCTATACATTTATCTAAAATATCATATATGTATTAGCTATGGACAAAGCGCTAACACATAATGCAATGTTTATAGTAGTTTATACCATAGTAGTTTATAGTTTATATTAGTAAAATTGATTATGAACGGAACTAAGTACAATAATTTTGTTATATTTTGTTGTTAAAGTTGTGATAACTAACTCTAATGTGCTAAAATTCTAACAGTTTTAGTTTTATTTTGAACAAATCTGCTGTGTTTACCACAGTACCGGCTGCGAGGTACTCAGAGTATCAATTCATTATACTTCGAAATAAAAACACTTGCCTAAGAATTTGACATGATTTGATCTCCAATAACTTTTGTAGTGGTTAGTGGACACCTAAATTAGCATTTGAAACTTTAAAACATCATTATTATTACACACATATATTTTCTGTTAATTTAGATAAAAGAATCTCTCTAATAAAATTTGAAAAAATATCCATTAATAAAACCGTCCTGAATAAATAATTAGGGTTTAACAAATAAGCGCGTCGGCCGAGAATAAAGTTTTAAATTAAAACACAGCATAGACACCAACAAAAAAAACTACAGTAAGAGTGGAAAGCATCATCAAAGTGAGAAGGGAAGCAATAAACAACGTAACAGCTGAACAACGCGTATAAATTAAAGTAGCGACCGCTAAAGAGAAAATTGCCGTCCGTTGTTGTTTATGGCGGAGTCGCCGGGGAGGTGAGACGCCGGCCGTCGCCCTCATCGCGGACGGTACACCGCGACGGCCGAATTGAAATAGTGCTGCGAACGTTGGGTAAACATTTTCCGTTACAAATACGTTTAACATTGTCCCCGCTGCCGTTCGTTCCCTTGGCTTGGTCGGTTGGAGCGTGACGCTTCCTAACCGAAAGTGCAGTGTCAACTACAGCAGACGATGGTGAATGGGCAGTGGAATTGCTGCTGCAGCCGTCGCGCTGCAGCTTTTCCATACGAGCTCTAATAGAAAATCTCCAAAGTTAATGCGGTTTTGATTATGGGAATTATCTCCTATGATGTCATTTTTCTTTGTTTAAAACTTGAGTAGTAGTTTAAATGAGATGATTCTATTACTCTTTTTCCTTTTTACTTTCCGACTCCTAGAAGGAAAGTATTGTAATCGACGGAAAAAAAATTTGAGATTTTAGCGGAAATACGCATTTTGATGTCTGTCTGTGTGAAATGTATGTGTGTACGTGTGTATGTGTGTATGTGTATATGTATATATGGGTGTATGTATGTAGGTATGTCCGTGAACACGATAGCGCCCAAACGGAACAACGGATCGGGCTGAAATTTGGCATACATATTTAGAATCACCAGGGGACGAACTGGATTGTTTTTGGTGATAATCTGACAACCGGAAGTGGCAAATGGTACATGCGTTTTCTTAGAGATTCATCCGATTTTGACCAAACGGACACCATCTCATCCTGCAGTCGTTTTAAATATGTGTACAAATTTACAGATCAATGGGATGAGCGGTTTGGGTTCTATAAGAGTTTTTATCTATTCGTTTGTGACGTAATGGAGAACTGACGGCATCACACCGCGTTAGGCCAGACGTTATTGTTTGAATATTATTGCCCCGCCAGCGATTAAAGAATAAATAAACAAGCAGTAGAGAAATAAATCTCGTAGGAAACATGTATACGTGACAGTATAGGTATTATGATATTATAGTTATTTGTATCGAGAAGTGCCTTGTATGTATATTGTTATTATCTCACGGAAATTCGTTTTTGGTATTTCACCGTTTATAGTCTATACATTTAGAGAGTTTATAAATGTACAAACAGTGTGTCAATGTAGTCGGAAAGTTGGGTGGGGGCCACACCAGATATTTTATTTTCAGTTGCCTCAAATATTTATTTATTATTATTGAATCAGAATATGTGTGTGTGTGTGTGTTTACTTAAAGCAATTTTACTTCTGTGTCGTTGCTGTGGTTGAGGATTGACTGATTTTGATATCATGTCAGTGTCCACTGACATCTTGCACTGACATGACATGATGTTAAATGTCATTTTATGACTAACGTTGACAGATAGGGTCCACTCCAGAGTGGCTATGACTTCACTAAATTGAAGAATTGCATAAATGTTTGGATACTTCAATGTGTCAACAATGTTGTCGGACAATTGGGTGGAGGCGAGGCCGGATTTTTACATTATATACCATCATAAACCACTCTGATTAGGATAGATTTTAATCAAAGATATGAAGAAATTGAAGTGCATGCTTTTTTAGAAACAAGGTGACGTAGTAGAAGTTCGAGTTGCGTCTGAAACATAAAGACAAGAAATAATATCCTGAAAGGTCTTCAAAGGTTATATGAATATATGTATGTTATTGTCTTTATTTATAACATTGGAAAAGTAGATTCTCTAAATACTACAAACTTTGTTATGTACAGGGGTTAATTTGAGCTTGGCTTCTCCCCAGTTCAAACTACTCGGAGGGATGTTTTCGTACCTTTATCCACTCGAAAATCAAATAACCGTCTCGCTTCTGCCAGTTCGTAAAAGTTGCGCGTCTGAGAGTGAGAGAGAGGCAGATGATTCGACAGTGGAGAGCACTGCTAGGACATGTTCCCCATTCCGTAACGAACCTAGCTGCTTTTGGGCGAAGTAACCTGCTGAACTCGCCGACCAATCCATCGCGCGGGGTTTGAGGGCTGTCAGTGGGCGCTGCGATTCAATTTCGAAACTATTCGGCCACCCGCAGAAAACTAATTACGAGCGGTCGCGATTCTTCCGCGTCCCGCCCCCGTTGCCGACCGCCGCGATCGGAATAAACTTTTGTCCGGAAGCAGTGCTGTCACCGTGAGGGAGCCTGCGTCGACCGGAATTTCACCTCCGGCTTTTTAATGAAGCGGCCGCCCGAATATCCGACTCGGCTCGGTCGGTAATTAACGGTAGCCGCGGAATTACCGGCCGGGTCGCTCGAGTGCAACCCGACGGAAATTCACCGTTGACAGTGCCAGTAGCGGAGTCCTTACTTATCGGCTGTTCACCGCCCGATTTAATCGCAGCGCTACGCTCTCCAAGTTTTTGTTGCTCTCGATAAGCTTCAAATACGGGATAAATTGGTTTACCGTGAAGGGCTAAACAAGTTATATGTTGCTGAATATCCATGGCATACAGGCTAACTAAATTTATATCTGAAATGTATGGTATTTTAAACATTAAACTTTAAAACAAAATCTGATTAAAGGTGATACGAAGTAGACGGTACATTGCCCTCAATCGATTTCACTTCTTGAGACCCGACATAGCGTTCTCAGAACCTGACGCAATAATTGAACCTCAACTTACACACCGGTAAGTGTAGAGAATGTAAAAATATAGAATAACATACAGAGATTCACATTCCGGTGCACATACTGCGCACATCTATAGACTAGGTCTTAGTTAATACTCTGACCAACCAAATATTCGTATGTTATCTGCTGCGCAGGTAAATCATTACAATATCATAATGGGGTCCAGTTCCATTTGTATGCAAATTTCACATCGTAAACTCGTTGGCCATTGCCAGTTGCACACCCGCTATCTCCATTTTGAAGGAAATCGAAAAACAGGACACGGCCAACTGCGAATAGAGCCAATACCGGCGAATATATATCGACTGGCAAATTATTATCGGATAGATCAATGCTGTTGCGCTTATCGGTGTACCTAATTTTAATTGTTTCGTAACTTGTGGTTTATGGTTATGTAAGTTATAGGAGTTGGGAAGACAATTTAATGCGCCACGTAATATTTTTTATTGAAATGCTTATATTTCCTGCCATTTTATTTCCGACTTAAATGGTAATACCAGGAAAAGTTTGTATGTTTATAAAATGTAAAAAATAGCTGTTTTGGTAGTTTAGAGAACATTATTGGTTTATTTCCTTGGAAAACAGTCTAAATTAAACATAATTTTTAACTTATGGATGACAATTAAACCATGGTGTCCTATGTATAACGATTCAAAATATTATGTCGTAAAATGTACACGACTGCAGGTAAATTATCTGACTTTTGGGACCACTAACAATGAAATATTGAAACAAAATCACGTTTCATATTCCCTATAGAATTATTTTAAAATTTTAACGCAATATTTTTTTGCGAATAAATGGTGAATGCGCCGGGCCATCTTTAGAAATTAATATTTTCACATTTAATTTAATTCTAATAGGCTTCAATTTAGGAAAGATTTTCATTGGTTATATTACTGACAAAGTGAGGGGGGAAGCGTGTTATGTAGGCACAAATAAAGATGAAAAACGTTTAAAATTTTCTAAAACGTAAAAACTCGCCTTTCTCCAGGTATTTTTTCGTAATACGGTAATCGGCTTTTAGAGGCGGTGCGAGGCGACTTTTCTTTCTGCGAAAGATCAAAGTCGACGTCGGTGGCGGGGGTTTGTGGGCGGTTGGTTCAAAGGAACACGCCGACGTTGGTTAATTTACCAGTTTCGAAAAACATTCTGGTACTTATGCGAAGATTGCCTCTGTTTTACAACAAAGTCTTTCCTGCCTTTTCCAGCCACCGCTACCGTATCTTTCCGCCCCAATCTCTTCTTTCTTCCTGCCGCCTCCTTTTGGGGGTCGGCGCAGGAAGTGTAGTCCTTTGGGGAAATTAGCTACTTGTTGTTCGCCGTGGTCCCACTTTGATGTTTCCTTAAAATTTATGTCTTTGTAATTTTTTATTGCACCATTAAGGAACTCCGAAATACGATGTAATTCAGTTCAAGAGTTTTTTAGCCAGAAATGTGACTTTTTTGCTACTTTTGGAATAGAAATTATATCAGATTAATATTCTTTAATTGCTATTAATAAGGAATACATATAATAATGTTCTTGGTAAATTTTTATCATGACATCCGTGGGTTTAAAAGTGTTGAGTGTTTATGGATCAAAACTAACCGCTTCGATTGTTTTTGTAGTCAGTTAATCGTCGATTACAATTCTAACTGCAAATCAAGGAAGGAATGGCTATATATACAGAGTGTAATTGCTGCTGGTAGATGCACCGTTAAACGGCTACAATTAGTGACTTCCTTAGCGCGAGCCGTTCGTGATTTAATACCTTGGTTTACCAGATTAATTCGGATCTGGTTTGTGAACGGGTATTACGCTAATTGATACGGTGTAGCTACATAACCTCAGTCGATGCACGGAAGAAGAGAGTGCCGCACATACTCCAAGAGGAAAATGTAGAGCCAGACCGTGACCGGAATGCATTCCGGTGAGCGCTGAGCTCCGGTACTGCACCGGATCATAAATCAAAAATACAGGGTACTGATTTATCGATACAATTGCAAAACAAATCCCCGCACGTCCGGTGGGCTCGCGATGTACATGTTTCGCTCGGATTGTTCTATTATTGCCGGCCGTTCGCCATGCGAAATGTGCTGTGGGGTGGTTCCTTTTTGTTGGCAGAACTTGTTTTGTTGTCTTTTTCTAGTGTTGCGACCGATTGGTTACGGATTTCGTGCCATTGTTTCGGGCTTTTGCACCTTTTAACAGATTCCTGTTTGCCACCCGAATCAATGCAGTAAAATAGAACAAACTTATAAAGTATTTAGGGTGTAGTATTTTAGGGTGACTAAATTGCCAAAAGCCCAATGATGTACTCATGGCTGTATAGACAAGCAACATTTGGAAAAGGAAATAAATAATAAATATCTGGGGTGTCTGAACACTTTTGCAATAATTCAATTTTGTGAACCCAGAGCCACTCTGGACCCTATCTAACTTCAGTTTCTATGACATAATGATATTTGTTTCTATGACACAGACGTTTGGCAAAATTTGACAATTTGACAAAACAGCGACTATGACAGCGACATAGTTGACATTATAGCGCCTAAACCGTTTATACCATTGATCAAATTTGTAAACATGTTTAAAGTCACTGGAGGATGAATTGGTATGAGTTTGATCACAATCGGATGAATCGATAAGAAAACGCATGTAACATTTGCCATTTCCGGTTATCAGATTGTTACCAAAAACAATCCAGTTCGTCCCCAGGTAATTCTAAATATGTATACCAACTTTCTGCCCTTGTTGTACCGTACATACACACATACATAGTACATACATACATACATACATTTTCCAGAAATCATCGCAATCGAATCAGGGGACCTCAAAGCGCGTATTTCCGCGAAAATCTCGAAATGTCATTTTCCGTCGATTACAATACTTTTCTTCTAGGGTACTAGAGTCGGAACGTAAAAATAACTTAAATAAATTGACGTACATATCAGGTAGGTTTTGCTGAACGTTGTTAAGGATTCGACCGATTTTGATAAAGTTACGAATTTTCGGACGTTAGGTTGGATTCCAAAGTGGCTGTGTCTTCACAAAATTGCAGAAAGATCACAGATCTGTGTTACAATCGGAAAGCTGGATGAGAACCACTACAGATATAAGTTTGAAGAGAGTTTATGAGAGTTTGGTAAACTGGGTATAAATGGTAATAAATAGAATATTCGGTTTTTTCTTTGCTACTACTTTTTCATGTCTTCTTCAATATTTATTCTTTGCTCTTCTTTTTCAGACAGCTTATTAAATTTGATCAATTTTTTTTTCATCGTTATCATGATGTGTCATCATTCATCATCTATCTTCGATTTTTGCAATGTACATTTTCCCAGTATTTATAACTAATAATAATTATACCTACGTCAAGTATACAACACTGCCAAAACTAGCGCATTTATCCCTTTGATCGTCTTTGGGACAAGGAAGTCTTTCGAGCTGGTATCCAGGGGTTAACCACCCGCATCATTCCGGTAACAAAGTACATAACTCTTTCAGGAGGCCCTGTGTGAGTCATGCGGTACGTATTTCACCGGCCACTAGATAAAGAATGCGAGCAGGGCGCGCGCGCCTACCGGGATGGCGGCCCCAAAGCAGGGGATTATTTATGTGACGTGTTATGGGGTAACTGCGAGACGGACCGTAAAACCTAAGTGCCCGGGAAGACACATTGCAGGTGCTCACGCAACTCTTGCTTCGACGCTGGGATGACGACCGTGGGACAGCTATGCTGTGGGGATCTCCCCAGAGATAACGGCGACCCCTTTCGTCCGTATTTCGTACTGCCGAATGCATCCAATACACTATAAGCGGCGGCCAAGCAGGCCTATATATGGAAATTACGCCGCTGCTCTCACTATACTGCTTCTCTAGCAAAACGGCTCTGCCCTATATTTCAAACGTGACGGGTTGTAAATTTTGACTGCCGCCCACGCGGTTGAACGAACTGAAACGGATGAAATTTTGCCTTGAAAAGTCTACAGATATTGGCCGATATTGGTTTAATGTCAATCCATCCTTTTTAATAAAACCAAATCGGGGATTTCTAGGAATTATTGAATACAGAATATATCCTTACATTTGGTAGATTCTACACCTTACTAGGTCAGGTAGTAAAGTATGCTTTAGTTTGAATATGTACTCAAAAAAGTGGAAAATTTTTAAATAACTCTCACAAAATTAAGAGAAATGAATTTAGATACTACTTTTCTTGTTAAAAATAAAAAGGAAATTTCATGCCATAAAGTGTTCTTAAGAAGTGAAATTCAATTACATACTAATAACCTGAAGTGTTCCCTACCAAATTTTCCGATTACCACATTGACACTGGTCCAACTGTATTGTTTTTGGCCATAATCTGATAACCGGAAATGGCAAATGTTGCATAAGTTTCCTTAGAGATTTATCCAATTTTGACCAAATTGATACCAGCTCATCCTCCAGCGGCTTTGGTGTACAGTTTGACAGAATCCACAGTCTTCGTCGGCGTGTTGAAAATTGCACTGCCACTGACATGACATCAGATTGTGTTATTTTATGACGTTAGGTTGGGGTCCAGCGTGGCTGTGACTTCACGAAATTGAATAACGGTAAAAGCGTTTAGATACTTATGTCAACAATACAGGCGGTAAGCAAGACCACCCGAGATTACCTCAGGTGATAGCAGTGTGGAAAACATTCGTTGACATCCGTTAAATAGGCCACATTTTTCTACTAAGTGAAAATAGTGTGGAACGGACAAATTGTGGGCAATTGCGGTCTCTGTAAGTTTAAGAGACAGAACTTCTTTCTTTTCTGCGACAGGCCGTCGCAATTAGTTACACGGTTTAGACACCATAAATTCAATATAAAAAAGTCCGTCCGTCCTTACCAGTCGAAACAGAAATTCAGTTCGATCCAATTTAATCTTCAATGGAATTCTTCCGACCGATCGCACACCCAGCGCTAACGAATTCTCGGTACGTTTATTGCGAACTAACCCCATCGCCACCCTCACCCCTACCAAAGGATTACCTAGCGCCGATAATTGCCCGGTTTTCTTCACATAAATGCACCGGGCGGACATTTTATCCCGCCGGAAAACTCCTTCCGCCAATTACCAGTAGAAGGCGCGCGCGGCGGCGCTTTTAACTCGATAAAAATTCAAAGGATGTCTCGCACCGTCTTTCCCTCCCCCCTTCTGTAATGTAATTGAGGGGCCCTGTTACGTTTTACCTAATTAAAATATAGCAAATCCGAGCGGGACGAGCAGAAGGATACACCTCGCGCTGCTCGTCCTTCTAATTCACTTACACCAGTCATCCAGGAGTCCATTTATAAATTACGAAGTGAGACGATGAGTTAGATGGGGGAGGCTGTGGGACGATGGTGGAGTTTTAAGTGCTTCCGGATAGCAGTCACGCTCCTCGGCATATTGCTGCACGTGGCTTGGATGCTATATCTGAATCCCGTATCCTGTGTATCCCAGAGGCATGTTGATTCAGGACCAAGCAGAGGTACTCCTATGGATATGTATATACATTTGAAGAGGATCCTCGCTAATTGGGGACTAAATGGTTTTCTGCCAGCGCCAGACCAGTTGAATACATCGACAACGCATGTATATCAAGTTCTCTATTTATCTGTGGTTAGAAGATTCTTCTCAAATATAAATTGATATAAAATTATCATTATAGTTTTTTCAAAGTTCTTCTTAGCTAATACATGTTTTAAAATAATTATTTTAACAACTCATTTGATCTTTGTAACTGACATGATGTTTTGTGGTCTATTTTTTTGTGATGTTTTGTAATTTATAATATAGTAAACACACTGATGTTTGATTTATAGCACTATGTGCAAGTTAAATTTATGCTTTAATTGAAAGTTACATGTGCAAGGTTTAAGGTAAAAAAATATACAATATTTTACCTTAAACCTTGCACATGTAACTTTCAATTAAAGCATAAATTTAACCAAACTATTAGGCGCTAACTAACTTTGATTCCAAAAAGCAGAACCTAAAATTGTCCAAGATTTTGTTAAATTGTAAAGGAACCTTAATTAGTAATGGTTCTACAGTGTGTTCCAAATTTTTGCCACAAAAACTCATAAAGTTTACACATAACAAGTCAGTTGTTTGTAGTTTGTCGTTAATCCCCTATGGTACAGAATTGGACCGATTATTACACCTACCATTGTTTATGTTCGATTGAACATACAACCCCATGGTGAGGGGAATGATTTAAAAGCCTGTTGAACTGTAAGATAGTTACAGTATGGCTTAATCGTCCAATTGGGGTTAGTACTGGGGACAGGTCGAAAGGACCGACCTAACACTCTTCCCCTCCGTCCATCCCTTGCCACTCTACCCCAAGATTTCGGCATAATTAATGCGGCATATATCGCGCAAGTTAGGACTTGGTTTCCGCCTCCTGCAAGTTTAATCGCAATACAGCACCTTAGAAGCCTATGGTGCCATCAAAACCCATAAACTTGTCCTGAGGTTTAATATTATCAAAATAGGGTAACATAATGCTTTATGATAACTTCTTTGGTATCTCATTGTCATGGGATAAGTGACGTCGATCTGCTTATCATACTTAGATTTTACTTTTTTGGACAATTCCCTTATTTCGTATTGCGGTTCATTGAAATCTGTGTAAGTCATGTACATTGCCATCAAGGCAACGTTTTTAAGAACTATTTTATAACACTGTCATGTATTAGATATACACTATCGTCTTGAGAACACTTTCAAAACTCAAATCGTTTTGAGAGCGATGTGTATACTTTTCACCTCTATTATTACCTCTATTTATAATTTATATCATCGTGATCTATGATTCTAATGTTTTTGTTTTGTTGCAGGTAATGGGACGTTTTATGTCCGAGAAGGTGTGTTGTGTGAACATGAGGAGGTAGGAAGCTGCGTTATAAATGGCTCTAGTAACCGGATGCTACGACTCCACGTCGGAAGAACTCCTCGTAGCTCCGTAATCTTAAGCCATCCAATCCCTTTCCTATTGGGCCAATTGAAAATCTTTACCTACTTGAGAGAGGGGCATTTTATGTTGGCCCCACACCGGCTGTAAAAGTAACGTTAAACCCCAATCAAATCGATCCTAATCTGTTCACGGTAATTGCTTGAACGAGAGAAGCGTTATTTCTCACAAAACATTGGAATGAATTGAGATGACAGCTAAACGATGGTTTTGTTTGGGCTGAACATCTTTTGTTGGTAATTATTATACCTGCTTATAAGATTTTTTTATTGTCCTGAATGGCCGGTAAGTGACTGATTATTTATTGGATATATTTTCTATCCAATACGTCTTGAACATAATAAGCTTGAAATAAAATTCACATAACATAAATTACGTCATTTTACTGGTCCTGACCAATCTGTGGACCATCCGGTGGCGATATTGTGAAATTATTTCCGGCCCTTGTCGAGAAAATTTAACAACGAGCATATTAACGTAATACATACGTGGCAATAATATCAGTTACCGCATTTATTGGTAGCGGTATAACTTAAAACGCGTGATTATCGTAACCGAAACACGGTTGACATCGCATTTCCGATTTGGCAATTTCTGGCGCGCGGGATCACGGCGGCGGCGGTAATCTGAAACCCGCCGTCAATCTATTACCGATTCCGGACTGCAGGGGGCGCGACGATCGTAAATTCCGAGAAGCCCGTGGCGCAGTTAGCCGCCACCGGGACTGCCTCACGAGCCGCATACCCACATACAACACACGCCGCCCCCACCCCTGAATAAATCACCAGGTGTTTATGTCCGGATATTCGTTACAACTGTCCCGCGCACTCTACATTATGCATACGCGACGGTGCTGCCAGCCATTTACGACTTTGTCTAGTGCCCACTACGGCCACTAGCGTCGCCACCGTCTTATCTCGTAGTTAGCGTTAGGACTCGTAAACTACTTTTTATTGGTCTACTACTTCTTTTGGCCGTTAAGTATTGCTGTATTGTGCAGACAACTTATTAATTAATAAATAATAACAGATATAAGTAGTAGTTAAAACGCATCAATTTGATACAAGTACCTAATAAAGTTATAAAGCACCTATAAAATGACAATAGGTACAAATTAATTGCGGTTTTGGGGGTAGATTCAAAAGAATTAGTCTTTATTCTTGTTAAATGATAGGGTAGTTTTAAGGTGGTATAACTTTTTAAGGAAAGCATTTCAGATTTTGTTACTAAAGGTGCCGGTTTTTTAGTATTTGCAAAAAATCAAATAATAATAAAATGAACTCTTGTCTTGGTTGTTAGGGTCTGTAATTAAAATGTGTTTTGTGCTGTCTGGGTTTATCGGGTGTTATCAGCCAATAACGTGTACTATATCTTCGTGTGTGTTTTGCAGCTTTTATATATTAATATTATCTTCACCCCTTTTCGATTTCCAGTCGGTTTAATTTTGTCGAAAGGTTTTACGCATACCCTACCCTAGAAGTTTTGGGGTCCACTAAATCGATTGCAATGATTTCTGAAAAATGTATGTGGGTACGTATGTATGTGTGTATGTCTGTGAACACGATAGCGTCCAAACGGTACAACTGATTGGGCTGAAATTTGGTATATGCATTTTGAATTGCCAGGCGACGAACTGGATTGTTTTTGGCAACAATCTGACAACCGGAAGTGGCAAATGTTACATTTTCTTAGGGATTTATCCAATTTTGACCAAACTGATACCAGCTCATCCTCCAGTAACTTTAAATATGTATGCAAATTTGCAGATCAGTGGGATGAACGCTTTAGACGCTATAAGCGTTTATAGAAGCAGTTTGACAGAATCCACCGCCTCCGTTGCTGTGTTGTGAATTGTCAGATTTGGACAAACTTCAGTGCCACGGACATGACATGACATTAAATGTCAGTATGACAAATGTCAGTATGACAAATGTCAGTATGACAAATGTCAGTATGACAAATGTCAGTATGACAAATGTCAGTATGTTTTAGAAACTGACGGATCCAGAGCTCTGTTTTAACAAAATTGAATATTGGTAAAAGTGTTCTGACACTTAATTGTGCCAACAATGTAGTCGGAAAGTTGGGTGAGAGCCACCCCAGATATTTTTACTATTGATTGTTTTAAATATTGTTTTTGTCCTAATTTGACTTTTAATTTTAACCCTTACGATTACATAACTTATTAAAGTTTTCTGTCTTTTGTTTTGGATTTGCATAGATGGACCAAATGGTTGTAACAGATGGCTAAGGGTATTAGAGAGATTTTAGTAGACATCGTTTGGGTCAGTTTGACCTGGATCTGAACCGTTTTCGATAGTCTGCTTGTGTGTTATGAATGGAGATTTGTTACTGAAAAAGTTACTGAAACTTTCTGTGTAGTCTAGTAAAAAAACTTCTGGATGTGTATGCGGAGGGGAAAGGCCATTTTCATTTTGTCCACAGTTTTCCTTAAATCTGGCGACGCCAAACTCCCAAGGTTTAAAAGAAAGATTTTGCGGTCCGCTTTGATTTTAGATAAAATAAATTAGAAATAGACCGTTCTGTTTTGTTACGCTACCAATAAAAGACACTCCAGTCCACTTGACTTGAAGTATAACAGTTATAACCATTGTTTTTACTATTATTGGTAATATTATGATTCCTGTTTTCTAAAGATTGACAATACCCAAACCTCAAGGTTTTGAGGAAAAATTACCACGTCTCTGATGGAAATTTGATCTGTTGAAAATCAGTTAGAAATCGACCATTCTGCAAAAAAAACATGCTACCGCATAAAACAGCCTCCAGTCTTTTCTCATGTACCTATAATCATATAATACTTTGGACGACATATATGTATTGTATGTGCAATTTTATAAATCGAGGAGTCATATAAAAGAATTGTATTTATATATGTCATGTCAAGGCTCTCTATATTCGTTCTCAGCGTAAGAATTTCTTTATTTAAACCTCTGTGTAATTTACGACCAAAACTATTTCGAGCAGTAACTGCAACGAACCATAGAAGCAACGAAACTCTGGATGCGCACCCAAGTAGCAGCTATAAATCTACACAGCGAGAGACTTGCAAATCGCAAAGTCCTCAGTCCGGGAATTGTACGGGAAACTGTCCCACGTGAAACGCAAATTTCGCGCAATTAAACACCAATATCTTCCCCTGTAGATCTTAAAGAGACGAACTTCGAATGCGTTTACGTTTAATTTATTTAGAATATCCTAACAAAGAGATTCTTCCTTCGCGTGAAGACCGTGACTTGGTTGGTACAGTGTGAGAGAAAAGATTCCTCGGATACGAGAAACTCGAAAGTAAAATTGGAAAATTGTTGATCGAAATTGTTCCGAACTGCAGTTGAAGTGCAATTGGGGTGTATCTGCGCCCCCACGCCCTTTACACCGCCGAAACATGGTACTACCCTTTCACCGTGTTGTTGTTGTTGGTGTACGTTCGAGAAGGAGGCCGGACGAGTTTGCTTGTACTTTAATTGGGTTTCCCGGCCGTACTATGGGAAGCGGGCGCCGCGCCCGTTCTATTCTGTCTATTGCCAGCGTGCTCCGAGCGACGCTTGCTTATTGCGAGTTTGTCGAAATAGACTCTCGTGTTGACTTTTTCGTATTCCGCTATAAATAGGTACACACTTGTCTCTGCGTTGTAACTACATGCTGAAAGAAAATAACACATTTTGTTGCTGAAAATATGTATACAAAATATTTAATAATATTAAGTTCTAGATGTCTGGAAGGAAACCGCATAAAGACGATAAAGTTGTCAACGTTTCGCAGTCTGTTGCAAGTTTCAAATGGGCCACACCGTTTGTATTTATATACGGATAAGACTGTATTAAGCTATTCTATTACCAACACTTTCAAATAATCGAAATAATCATAAACGCTTTGGTAGTCAGACAGAATCTTACAAAGAGTACGATATAATTATACAAAATGGGTGCATGCTAATGTAATATACATTCAGTCATTTTGTTATGTTAAATGTGTAAGTAGGGGGTATATTCCTTCCGGCAATATAGATAAATAATATTCTTAAAGAAAATAGGATTTTTTCTGCGTTTGCTCGACTCCGCTCTTCCTTTTGTACTCGTTGGGGAAATATTGCTGCCGTTGGATGGAGGCTAGTGAAATAAAGGCGAACAAAAGGAAATTGCTCGGGACCGTCTTTTATCTGACCATAAGTAACCTGTTCAGACGGGTTGCCAGGGTTGGCTCCTCCGAAGCTACGCGGACCGTAAATCAGCATTACCAACGTGTCAGATAAAAATACACCGCAGTCTTGGCAGTGCCGGCTGCACCCCCGATATCAGTCCGCCTTAGGCGGCGCGGAACGAACGAACAGGGAAAATTTTTATCGCCCCCTTTTCTTTAATTTCACGTCCATACGAATTCTCAAAGTCGCAGTCCGCGATATGCTCCCCTAAATAATAGGGGCGGAGTTGGAAATATCTTAGCGTAAAATTGTGGATGATAAATTATCTTGGAGACGACAGTAAGAAGTATTTACGTTCACTATGCAAGAAGATGGCAAAAGGTTAGATTACGAGATGACATGTTTCCAAAATCATAGTAAGATACGGCTTCACCAAAATGGAGCCAATAGGCGCAAAAGTGTAAGGAATTTTAATTACTACATGTAAGTAAATTTATCAGTCAAAACAAAGTTTTCACGAACATACAACACTGGCTATCAAAATTTCGCCATTTTTATAATTTGACATTGGATAACCCTATTGAAGGGAAAGTAATATCAGATTATAATTTGGGATCTCGTAAAAGTCGAATACAAAGAACCTCGTTTCGTATCATGGGCCAAATAAACAAAAGCGAGCGTAACGACCCATCAAAGTCATCATTGTTTACCTAACCTTCTCAGTATGGCAATAAAATTTATGCTCGAATTCAGATGTGACCATAAAATCTTTCTCGTCATTTACAGTTAATGATACAATGGTTTAATGCTTTATATTGGCCTCCCATCCTTGTGGTAAGGAACAGACAACAATTTGTGTATGAACAGTTGCTAGAGTCAAGAGGTTTGGGTAAATAATTAGCAAAATAGTAGTAGTTTCCTCCTAGGCTAATGTAAACCTACCACAATACATTGAAAACTTTATATGTAGGTTAAAGTACTCACCCCAAAGCCATATTTTATTTCTAAAGTTCCACTACCAAGTTTCTGCTGCTAAAATTTCAATTTCATTTCCCTCCCATTGCATCGAAGAGGGCACTCTCCGATGTCCCATAAACTCTCAGCTCAAGTTAGTATAGGCAAATTTTCGTAGCCGTGAGGGTCGTGGTTAATGAACTGAATCCTGTTAGTCGATTTAAGGGGATCGCGGCACCCCTCCGTACCGATTATTGTGTAGTGTGCCGAAGTTGTGCGCGCCGCTAAGTAAAGCCCCTCAATAAGATTTCGGCGGTACAACGACGCCGTATTGTGCAAAGTTAGCAAGCAACTAGCGAACACATGCAAACTCATCACGGCATATACACGGAAACTGCCGTTATCATCGGCCAATTAACGCCAAGAAAATAAATATTCAATTTTCAAAATGGTTGATAGGATAGTATTTTTGTTTTCAATTAAACCATTATTTTGGAGCTAATTTGGATATCTTTTCTAATATGTTAACTAAGTAATTATTTATGAGATACATTTTAATATAGTAATAACAATAATAATGAATTTCCAGAGTATTAAAATTAAAAGTCAAATTCCAACCAACATTTTTACAAGAATTCAGTAGTAATAAATTCGTTTCAGATCTCGTAACAAAAATGCGTGCTCCTTTGAACAAAATGAAAATAACTGCAAATCGAAAAATAAAAGATGATAATAATTATGAAAGTTACCTAACATTCAATATTAATAATTGTCATAAACACATGTGGCTAGTGATACCTACTTGTCAAACGTAGATAGAACTAAATACATTTCAGTTACAGTGCCTAACGCCCAACGCGTCAGACTAAAACGTAGATAATTTTAACTCGGTTTCAAAATTAAGTCTAATCTCATTTTCAATAATTGAGCTCCAGAATTTCCCCCTTTGACTTTCTTCGTAAAACTATATGGACCGTCCACCCTAAAAAGGTCGCATTTTATTGTTTTCTTTGTAGTTCGAAAAACTTCATTATTCACATGCATTTACTACTTAAAGATGCAACTGCTGCATGAAATGCTTACTCATAAATCGGTCCATAAATTAGTACCACAAATCAGTAGGTACATTACTTCCTGTAACATTTGGAGATAACATTAATTTTAAACATGTCTTCCTTATAACATAACACTAACAAAGTTGACTGAAAATTCAGCTTCGTTTGCATTAATTGAGCAACTAAGTTGACGATATACCAGCAGCATATATTATTTATGTACACAAATACACTAAATACATGTTTTTGTAAAAGTGATTAGTAATTTCAGTTTCCTTGTATAAAAAATATCCTATGTTTTATTTCTGCGCATATTATCCTTTGTGTATTTCAATCACGTAACACATCAGAGGAAGAAATTACACCCCAATGGGGCCAGCCGACATCGAATTCCGCCGTGGTCACACAAAGACCTAATCAAATATCTCATATATACCTATATATCGGACGGAGCGGAAATGTCTTTCAGGCGTCAGATCGAAGTGGGACGTGTTTCGCTAGATTCACCGCGATATGGTCACGCCTTCACCCCTTTATTACGCGCGGGCCTATGTCCCGTTTCCCATTCCGTGGCCTGAGCTCCCCCGGGAACCTATTCCCCGTCGAGTGCAATTTGACGAATTTCTCGAGGAAAACTTCGCCGGATATTTAATTTCGGATGAGATGTGGCGCGTGATAGCCGCGCACTGGACACAGAAATAATAACTTTTTGGATGGGGTTTCCCTCTCTCCTCCGCCGGCTATCTACTGGCGAGCACGCGTTAAGAAAGTACGTGACCGATTCGAGTACAATGTGTCCAAATTATCTCTGATGCGTAGGTGTATTAGGTTGAGATACAAAGGTTTCTTATTTAGAGGTATATAATTCTTTATCTGTGTGATGTTTTCTTTGTTTATGGCAATCACGAAGAAATCAACAAATAAACGAATCAATTTTTAAGTCTATGAAACAAAAAAATCTACAGAAAACCTCCATCTCTCCTCATCACTCGGGGAAAAATTACACCAGATGTGAATAGAGCTTTAGGTTTGCTACAAAAAAATCTAACACGAGTGTATTGTATCACTAGTGAGCTGGTCTATTATTAATATTATTATTGAAGTAAGTATCTTATATACATATTCGTATTTGGAGAAAAAATATTTTGTTGAGCAGTGTATTTTGTATTCCCTTTTTATGTGTTTTTTATTTTTTGAGCTTTACAGCTCAAACATCCCTCCATCAACGCCTCTGCCGGCAAAGCCCGACAATTTCATAGAAAATAAACAATTTGTGTATTCATTAAGAGGCCTCATCTGCATATTAGACGAGTTAATCATTCGCCCTGGATCTATTTTTGGGAAATTCGCTTTACCTAAGGCTGCCGCAAGCCTTGGATGTTGTGGCGGGTGAAAGGGGGCCGTGTGGCGGTGCACCCCAATGAAAAGAACTTAATTAACGCCCAACGTTCCACCCAAGAAACCAGACGAGGAATATAAATTAGTATATTAGCTGGCGTCTCTGCCCTGTTCCTTCACTGGAAAACAAGGCATAAATATTCATGCAGTTTGGAAAAACGGGCGAACCGCAGAACACTAATGCCTGCATCGATATCCGCCGCATGAATTCGATCATCGATACGCACCACCTTGAAATTGCCAAATCCCCATCGCAAATTGTTTTTTTATTATTCATCGTTTGCGTGATTATTCATGGCATGTTTTAAATAAGTCCAGGACATTATCCATGTTTGACCATTTTTAAATTTTCGACCATTTTCCCCATATGTGACCATTCTATAAATTGCTTCAAAATAATAATAAAATCAAAAAACGTGTTATGTTTTTTCATTCAAATTTTTCTTATTTATTTAGTTTCTTACAAGCTTCAAACTAGACTCACTTGTAAGCTGCTGAATACTACTGTACGGTTTCTTTAAATAAAAACTGAGTTAGCGTAGGCTGAGATTTTATTATGTAGTTCACTAAATGTAAAAATAAGCAATAGGCATAAATATGCAACCTGGATTCTTCGCCGACCAATTGAGGTTGCTGTCGTTTTACACTACGCATTTTTCTTGTGTAAGAAATTGAAAAATTCTGCTGAACATGAATACAGTGTGGTATCAAACAGAAATTGTGTCTAATATTGTACAGAATTCTGTGATGAATTTGGTGTAACTTCAACTTCTTGTACAAAAAACGTAATTTTCTTGTAAAGTATGTAACAAGACTTTCAGTTACGATACCTGTAATACTGCTATAACTTTTTACGTGTAATCAAGGGTAGCAAATTTTATAATAAATTCTCATCTTACCGTAATAAGATATTTATTTGAAGAAGTAAAGAAAGCAAGTGCTTCTAATTGGAAGCTTGAATAGAAAATATGACGGAAAGCAGTGTGTTATACCAGTGTACTAAGAAGAATGTCTTTTTTATGGCACTATTAGAATTAATTTGAACCGAAATCAATAGCCACTGCCGATTTGATCCATAGCAACCATACATACTAGCAAATCCACTCTGAATAGCCCAGAGTAACTAGTAACATTTTTCAGAGAGATTCTTCTAATAAAAGATATAAATTTTATTTTTTATTATTTATTGGTATCAGTTAGTACTTGTAATAGTGTAATAGTGGTGCCATATTTGGTGTAACATGACATTTCTCGATAATTACTCTGAGGCATCATACCTGTTTCCAGTGCTCACAAGATAGAAACGGCCGTCATTTAATACCTTTTAAAAGGTCGATTAGGCTAACGAAAATTGGTTAAGGACAATAAACAAACCGATATTTCTGGTATCCGGAAAAGGTTTCCCTCTTTCGATACACAGGCATATTAATTCGTATATACTATATCCCGCTACGGATTCCAAATATTTGATCGACGGTAGGTAGTGGGGGTAAAGGGTATTTATGCTTTTCCGGAATTTAATTTCCTTAAGAGACCAAGTCGACTTCGGGCAAAGGAAAATGGGAACGTCTTACAGGAATATCGGCGTCCACGAGTTCCTTTCAGAAATTTGTCTGACGCAACGGCGAAAATACCATTACGTTTTGGATATTCGACGAGACATTCCGGTTTAATATGATTAGTACGCGATGTTATTCCGTATTAGGCATGCTTCAAGTTCAAAGTTACAAGCGAAATTTTGCTACGAAAATCTGTAAGCGTTTAAGTAATATTATATAATTTCATATTTTCAATGTATGTAGAAGTCCGTCTCCTAAGACTTGGGATATACGTAATAGCATCACACATCTTACTTCGTCCGTACAGAACTCGACATTCTTTTGTTATTCCTGTCATACATCTCTGTCTCCGCTTTCTAACAGAAAGGGTCATGTAAATTAGATTTCGCATAATCGCATATACTGTTGACGTCTGTTTTCCCATAACCGAAACAGAGTGAACGTTCGCGCCGCATATGCAGCATAAAGTCCTTGCGAGGATTCCGTCTGCCTGCGGCTTGGGCACATATTGAAATTCTCAAACCGCACCGGCAAATATCTTCGGGGAATTAGAATACATTACTATACACATGTCTAAGGAAGGAAAGCAGCCTTCCTAACCAAGTTCAAACACAAGTTCAACACTGCTTGCGTGTATGGAATCGTGCGACTCGAGATTCGTCTGCAGTTCGTCAGTGGAACACGACCGCAACTGTGGTTAATAAGCGTGGAACTAATAAGTTGCACGCGAAATTTCGTACAGTAAAATCCACAAGCCAAATAAACCGCAAAACCAGCGCAATCAGAACAAACCTCACTCACTTGGAAGATAAATGACTTCGCACCAGACTAGTTTTGATATGTCTATGTAAAAGGACATGAACATACATTTTATAAGCCCCGGACAGGCATCGCTTATATGGAAATTTATTTTGAATGTTTTTTATATATCCAAGTAATAAAAAGCAGGAGTTGTTTTGTTTGGTAGCGTTTTATTTACAGACCGGTCTATTATTGATTTATTTTAATTAGATCAAATTTACAGTTTTATTAGATTTTCTCCTTGTATTTTTTCTCCATAATTTCGAGCAAATTTTGTATAATCTATTGTTTTAAAAACATTTATTTGCTTTTACGTATACGTACGCAGGATACATTTAAATGTGTACTGTCTATGAAATAAAAATGTATTACAGTTATAAATCTATCACCTATTTAATATATTAATAATATTATAACTCACACTCTATGACATTCACTTGTCTCCGTCTGTAGGTCGTTGAGAAAGTAAGTAATAAATATCATCCACAGCTCCGCCTGCCGGTTACCAGTCGTATTACAATTCGATCTAAAATCGTTTTTCGCGACTGCTACTGTCTGGAATTGCACATTTGAAATTCCGCGCGCACTGCCCTTAAGTGCCACAGTAATAACACTATTAGTCATCTTTATGGCCCTCAGGACGATGCGCGCCTGATCTACGGTCGCGGGAATACCATTTTAATGTTTCTCCGTTTGAAAGTACAGCGGTATATATCCGCTTGGAAAAGGTTTTAACAGCTAACGCGAGCTTATCGGATGGATTGATTGAGTATTGAATGGAATAGAACGAGTGAAAGATAATGTGAAATCAGTATAAAGCGAAAATTGCCTACTTTTATAATAGAACAAATTCTCACAGCAAAGTAAAGTATAATACAATAATGGTGAAAAAACTGGAACGTATTGAATTTTAGGACGAATAAACCTCAAGGACGCCGTAGAAATATGCCTTTCGCCATCAGAGTAGTGATAAATACGATTTAATAAGAAGTAAGGGTCCTGAAATTTTACGAGTGGTATATTTAGAATATTCCTTCGTTTTGAGGTTATTGCTTTTTTATCGTCGTCGCGTCGGGGAAGAATACGCCACAAGCAAGAGGGTTTTCCGGCGAAAATAACACCATTCGACGTTTCGTTTCGACGCGAGGTATGTTTCTTCTTAACATAGAACTTTAAATGAATAGATAAAGTTAGTAATATTTTTATTTTACATTACTTTTTACGATCGCGTTTTATAACAGTGGCTTTTATCGTCATTCTGGTTGCTAAAGATCGCATTTTTACGCACTAGTCTGTAAATAAAAGTGTTTTTAAAGAATTCCTACATTTTTACTTTCCGACTAGTACCTAGAAGGAAAGTATTGTAATCGACGGAAATTTTTTTTTTCGGGATTTCAGTGGAAATACGTGTTTTGTGGTCCCCTGAATCGATTGCAATGATTTCTGGAAAATGTATGTATGTATGTATGTATGTATGTATGTATGTAGGTATGTACTTATATGTTACGAGCAAAGCCCGAAATTGTACAATGTCGACATTGCACAGTTTTTTCTGTACAAAGCTGACAATACACGCTCTAACCGTACAAAGTTGAAAATTTGCTTGTTTTTACGGACTTTGTACGGTGCTACTAGTACATTGTCGACATTGTATACTAATAATTGTACAATATCAACATTGTACACGTCGCACATGTGCAAACTGAGTAGCCCTTGTCAGATTTAGCGTAGTTATTTTTTGTAATAGGGTATTAATATAACTAAATATGTGTTACTTTAATATAAAAAAAGAGGATTGTCAGTGAAAAAAGCATCGATTTTATAAATTGTTTTCTTACTCAGCTCTTAGGTTTATCTCAATCTAGTGTTTGTCACTCACCCTCTCCCTTCAATCAAGGATACATTTCTTCTTTAAACCGCGTTAACGACGATAAAGTAGTCAACGTTTCGCACTCTGTTGCAAGAGGCATCATCAACAGTAAGAGAGCTACGAAGAGAATGAATGAATGAAGATGCCTCTTGTAACAGAGTGCGAAACGTAGACTACTTTATCGTCTTTGACGCGTTTTTCTCCCGGAAATCTAGAACTTAGTGATTCGGATCGCGGAAGTCTCCAATCTAAATATACCATATATTCAATTCACCATTAGAAAGAAAATTGTTTCTCCTATCAATCGATACTAGCGTACCCTATCCCTATCCTCTGGCCTTGGCTTACCATGCACAATTTTTAGTTCTGGGCCACATACACCTTAATTCTTCAATAACGCCATTTACAAATTCTCGCCCATTATCGGATTGTAACACTGAGGGTGCCCCGAAAATGCAGAATAAGTCCACAAGGTGATATGATATAAAACATAACCTCACTGACTCAGAACGACAACCACGCACAGGTGCAACAGTACTATGTTGACATTGTACAAGAATGATTGTACAATGTTGACATTGTACAAGTAGCGCCGTACAAAGTCCGTCAAATAACTAAATATCGAACTTTGTACGGGACGGGCTTGCATTGCCAGCTTTGTACAAAAAAATTGTACAATGTCGACATTGTACGATTTCGGACTTTGCTCGTAACATATATATGTATGTATGTATGTATGTCTGTGAACACGATAGCGTCCAAACGGAACAACGAATAGGGTTAAAATTTTGCGTACGTATTTAGAATTGCCGGGGGACGAACTGAATTGTTTTTGGCCACAATATGACAACCGGAAGTGGCAAATGTTACATGCGTCTTCATCGGGATTTATACGATTTTGGCCAAACTAATATCAGCTCATCCTCCAGTGATTTTAAATAAGTATACTAATTTACAGACCAATGCGATGAATGGTTTAGACGCTATTAGCTTTTATAGAAGCGCCTTGACAGAATCCACAGTCTTCGTCGCTGTGTTGCAAATTGTCAGATTTTGACAAACGTCAGTGCCACTGATATGACGTGACATTAAATGTCAGTATGACAAATGTCATTATGTCATAGAAAAAGGTACAGAGTGGCTCTGTCCAATAATATAGTCGGAAAGTTGGGTGAAGGCCACCCCAGATATTTTTTACAAAATTTTCTGTCGGGTTATTCATAATTTCTTTTTTTAGACTTTTTGGTGACCAATGTAGCTAATGCAGCTTTCGCAACTTATTCAATGCAACAGTCACTTTCATATTCACCATTTTATTAAAATAGTGGGTAGACTTAAACACCGAATGCCGCAATGACAATTATTTTTATAAAACAGTAACCAACGAAAATTAGACCATAGTAAATTCGATCAAACTCTTCGCACTCGTGATCCAATTTTCACGTTGCGTGTTTAAAAGACTGTGCGTTAATAGTTATTTTGTTTAAATTTATTTTATGCTGACTAAAAAGTACATAAAACTGCAGATTCCAGATTGGCAGAAACACTCCTGTTTCATTATCTTC
This sequence comes from Aphodius granarius, assembly GCA_963971325.1. Taxonomy (NCBI): domain Eukaryota; kingdom Metazoa; phylum Arthropoda; class Insecta; order Coleoptera; family Scarabaeidae; genus Aphodius; species Aphodius granarius. The sequence continues at coordinate 30,725,331 of OZ020221.1, forward strand.
AAAAGAAGAGACCACAGAAACAAAATAACAAGCGTAATACCATACGTACATATATATAGTATTATTCAAACTAAGTAAGCTTTTAGACTTTTACTCTTTGTCCTATGCTGTAATGCTTATTATGGTCCGAAATGATCCTATCAATGCTACGCAAAACTTTGGATGTAGGCGTACGTTTATATTCTAATAATAAATCTACCAAGTAAAGCAATATATGTGCCAGTACTTAAGTAAGACGAATCGCCCATAATGAACATAGACATTTTTCTAACTTGCATTAAAAATACAAATTCGACATTGAGAAAGTGGCCAAATTCCATTCTTAAAAGTCTCCAGGGTGCCACACTTCGTTAAACGAGCAATTTCTCGCGTGAAACTAATATGCATTTCGACGGCGAAGTCGGCGGCGGCGGGCTTACTGAAGATTGATATGCGAGACGTCCGAGTGTGGCGCCACCGTCATCGAAACTTCTAGCTTGCGCGTGAACGTACGCGATTTTAATTTATCTTTAGGTTGGTGGAGGTCGCCTAATAAAGTACAGCGGGCCGCGACAATGCATACAGGATGAGGTGGCGGCGCAGTGACGGGCCGAGCGTTTTTAATGAAAAATAGTTGAAATATTGCCACACCGTTACTACGGGGCGAACCCACCCCCGGTCGTCGTCGTACTTTGCTCGCGGGTGCCTGCTCAGCCTGACGGATGGGCTACGAGATATGAATACTACTAGGGCTCGGTTCGTTCGTGTGCCGAATCGCTACAACAAGGGCTTGTGCAGCCGCTTCCGAAAGTTAATAACATGCAACCGTGTGTAGAGGGCGCTTCTATGACAAAGATGCTTGCTTACAGTGTTGGCGGTCCTCTTGTCGTTTCTTGAGAATACATTTAATATGTTTGAATCAAATTTTTACTTGAAATCGATGGTAATACGTAGGGCTGCAAGTAAGCCTAAAATCAACATTGAGCGATTTTGCAATTTTATATAGTTCAACATTAATTGTAGGAAATTGATATTGTGACATTATTAGTTATTCTTAAACGGGGTGTTAGAGAATTGTTATCTAGTGCGCGGCATTACAATAAAGCTATATCTTTTACAATACATGATTCACTGTCATTATGTATGCAATTTGCAATGATATATATCTCCTAGGAAAGAACGGCCTAAAAATGGTGGTAATGATGGTACTCCTTTCATCAATTTGACGGAATTTGCATGAACATTTCTTCAAATTGAGATACCTACTCATGAATACACAAGATGGAATATAAATAATGCTACAACAATGATAGAGTAACTATAATAGTTTGAGCATCCAGGGGAGTTTTTGAACTCAAGAGTGTGTTTTATGTAAACTGAGATGGAACCCAGTCCTCAGTAGATGCAATAAACTAAGACAAATGTCAATAGAAGAGGCATTTTACCTAAAAGCAATATGAACATGATGAATAAGTGGAGATCAACTGGGTTTTTCAGTGCTTCAGTGTTAATGCTTGAAGAAGCGTGTTGTCACCTGTCACTACGCTTTGTTATTCCCATAATTGTTGCCTAATTGATCTATTAAATATAATTTATTGTAAATTCATACCATAGTTCAAAAACAATGACGAAGTCATACGCAAATAAAAATGAGTTGGCCCCCGCTCAACTTTCTTACTATATCGTTGACAGATGGAACCGTCGTCGAAACCTACTTGAATTACGTGAGGCATCTAATAACATATGTCACATCAGTGGCCACTGACGTGTAATTTTTTCTAAAGTCACTAGAGGATGATAATGTACGATAATGTCTGTAACATTTGCCACTTTCGGTTGCCAAACTGTCACCAAAAACAATCCGTTACATCCCCTAGCAATTGTAAATGCGTATATCAAATTTCAGTCCGATCCATTGCACCGTTTGAGCTCTATCCTGTTCACAGACATATACATAAACACAAATACATACAGATACACATACATACCTTTTCCAGAAATTATTGTGTTTAGGGGCATTCAGAACTCATATTTCCGCTGAAATCCCGATTTTTTTGTCGATTAAACACTTTTTTTAGTCAGAATAAAAGTCAGAAAGTTTGTGTTAAATTTTCTTTTTGATTTCTGAATCGGAGTGTTCATTGAGCACCACTGTAATTCATTCATAGTGTTAAACCCCATGGGGCGACCATCCAAACTTACCCTCACAAAACCTCTCTAATGCGTTCTTTATATGCATTGAAAAAGAAGAAAAGGCTCGCCCCCATTATTTGCATTCGCACACGCACTTCTTTAACTTTCTTTTAAAACGCCTTCAATTCAATTCTATAGGCATAAATTTCAGCACACATCCGGTCACCCCAACGAATAAAACCCGTACCCTTACTTTTGCCCTTAAAAGGCTTATTCTAATGGATGTTAAGTGTTTCCCATTGAACATTCCGTACAATATATTTTTATAATTTAAATACAAAAAACATTTTATGGAAATGTAAACAATGCTATTGATAATAATAAAAAAGCATCAGGGGTTGAAAAGGTAAAAATACACTTTTATCCAACGAAATTATCATCCCTTTATTGTTGTTTTTGCTGCTTAATATGGAAACCTGTAAAAAAATAAAGCTCTTCCAGAAATTCCGTTGTTTGCCGACCGTGCAGCCAATTCCCCTAAAAATAGCCGTAGGTAATTCTGCCAAGTTTACAAGACTGATTAGCTTTACTCAAGGGGTGCGGTGGCCTTTAGACCCTCGAGCGCTCTCTGTAGCCGGAAAACAGAAAATAATTACAGGTAGACGTAACAAAAGGGATGAAGCGGTCGACAACAAAAAAAAAAACAAAGGGATTTTTTTTGTTGAACGTTAGGCAGGTTTGTTATCGTATAGCCGATTCCGATATGATTACAAGACCGGACCCTACGTTATCATTAAAAATTCATCTGGCAAATTTGTTAAACCCAGTTCGAAGCGGGTTGACGACATTTTGTTTTAGGCCGTGACGAGGGTTAATCTCGTTTATAAAGTTTTTGATACCTATTTCTCGCAAAGCCGAGGTCTTGTGTTGATGAAATGCTTCGGGGTTGCTAGGAATACCAAAAGAGAAGGGTTTGTATCAAAGAACCTAATTAAATTCTGAAAAAAAAAGAAGCATTTACTGTGGGGTAATGTCATATTATGGATACTGTGTTATTAATCTGCTCAACATGTATATTGTATATGTATATTCAAGAAAAGTCTAGTTTATGAGCAAAACATTTCCTTCGTCATCAATTTTGTTTTGCAGAATATCTTTGAGATGTTCACTTAATAAGAAATGCATTTAAAAATGGACAAAACTCCATCACAGTTTGTCCCGTTATAAGCTTTCAGTTGCTGTGTGGATCCTTGTCGACGTATGTCTTCAGAATGTCGCTGTGTAATTCAGCAGCCATTACTATGGACGTTGGGAAGCGCCGAAATGCTCGTCAGGAGCGGCTTTCGCCCCCATAAATCTATTTTATTACGGATCTGTAGGGTCATTTTGACTAACTGAATTACATAACTTGCGAGAAGTTTTCCTAACAGCACCGTCGCGAACACTGCTGGGAAGAGATGTGTGTGTGTGTGTGTGTGTGTGTGTGTGTGTGTCTGTGGGCGGGATGAGTTGTTCTCGCGACCTGGCTGAAGTTAGAAGTGGTCTGTCTGCAGGCTCAAGTACACCCGGGAAGCTAAATCGTGCCAGGATCAAGGATTTCCAGGGAATTATTATTGCGAAAATTGCATAGTCCCAAATGTACTCATATATAATTCCGAATTTTCCTGGATTTGGGATTTTTGTGTTAAATACACAATAATTATTATGTTAGTCATGCCGCAGAAATGACCATTGCAGAAATCTGTAAAAAATGTCGACAAGTTTGATTATTCATAGTATGCGGCTGTGTGGTCAAATTTTTGTCGTTAGTGCAAAAATCTTAAGTGTAATTGGTTTAGTTTGGCATGTATTTATCAGAGCTAGATAATTTGAAAGCGTTGTTTTTATAGGCAAATATACGAATGCATTTTTGTAAACAGTTAATAAGCATGTATTGTACTGAATGTTTTTGTTTTGTTTTGTTAAAAGAAAATTTTTAGACCTCCACACTTTAGCATTAACCGTCTTAGTGCCACACATTTTTTTGCAATATGTATATGTGAAAAATGCCAAGAATAATTACCCTTTTTTTATGCAATTTTGGAGTAAGAGAAAATTATGTGCACTTCTAGAAAAAACATTTTTATTTAGTTTATTTTTTTAGTTTATCTTTAGTCGTCTCAATATTTATTCATATTTTGTCCAAACCGTGAATAGAAAACACTTAGCCTAAATATATTTTTTACTGATCTCACACAAATTCTCACTAGTAATTCCCTATAATCTCTAACCATCACATCTAACTCGTTCACATTTCTTTCGCTTTAACTAGCGACTATAGTAGTAAAGTCTGGAGTCCAGTGATTCGTGGATAGATAAACTCCGTAGGAACAATATCTTGCTTTTCTATTTGGGCGAGATTAACGACTGCCCGAAATACGGTTGGCCCGTTTTGTGGAATCCTGCACCGTCATCGAAAAAAGATTGGAAGGGGAAGTTTCTGCGCTCGTCCCTCTGGAGTCGTCCTGGCTTCTGGCTTTCGCCGTTGATCTAGTAGGAGCAGGGCCGCAATTAGCGTTGAGGATGTCGGGCACTGTGCCATTTGGCCGGCGTCCTCGGTGTCAGCGAACTTTGGAAACGACTCCATTAGAAAGAAGGGTCAAAATTCGTACGGGATTTGGTATTGAGTTCAAACTTTTGATAGCCAAGAAATAATTCTATTTAGTATTGATGTGTGAAATACTAAAACACATACTGAATTGTGTAAATTATGCATATAAATGCGAATTTTAGTCCATTCTAAATTGTATTAAATTGTGGACATTTTACAAGTTTCAAGTTCTCCAAGTAGTATATAACCGAACAAAATGGTGTCAAATTTTTAAACCGATTTTGGTTTGCTGTTGTTATGCAATAAATGATTTCAAAATAACCAAAATTAAATTGAAACATTGAATTTTACGAACGCTTCTCCTGATAGTTTAACAAAGCAATGGACTATTATACCAGACGATTTTGTCTGCATTCGAAACCGACGCAGCTAATTCCGATAATACGATTATGCTTTTGTTATTGTTGAGGCGGTGGCCAGCATTTTAATTAAAGATGCCCGAGTTCGACGGCGCCGTAGACCGATTTGCATATCCGATTTCTTCTCCTCTGTTCTGATTCTCGCAGCACTCTCCACGGGACTTTTTAATTGCTTTCGTACGCAGTCGGACGCTCCGGAAAGTTTTCTTCCAGAAGCGCGATCAGAGAACAATAAGGAATTGTTTTACTTCGTTTTAATAAAACCAGGTAAAGTCTGAGAGAAGAACTTCTTCTAACTGTTTTTCAAATGGGGAACATAACTGCCTAGACACCAAATAAAATAATTCCTTGGTTTTGACTGACATTTTATTTTAATCATTGATAGTGGTCTGCGCATATATACCCCCCTTTATTCGTGCAGCGGCTAAACCACTGTGCAATTAAATGACGCATCTGCAAAGTTTATGGATTTTCTACGATTTTTTGATTTTTTTTTTCTGTATTTCACATTTGGTATTACGCATACGCATTCTGCACAAAGTCTGTAATAAAACAAAAATTCATAAGGATTCTGCTAGAGGAGATCAAGCGAGCAACATGGTTTATGAAACGACAGCAGTCTTAAATTTTGACGCACGGCAAAACCCGACCGTCCATTCACTAATACCAAATTCTCTGCTCGAACGAACCTTATAACAACGTTTTGTCGTAGAAACTTATTATATACGAACCCAAATGCATGAAGTCTGTCCTAATAGCAGCATTTTATCAAATAGTTCATCTCATTGCTTCATCATGAATTACGCATAACAATGATACCCAAAAGACAATATGGCTGCGTATAAACAGCAAAACCCCTTGCGCCGCATTCACCCCAACAGCCATCCAACCCCTGCCTGGCTCTATATCGCTCGTGCCTATATAATGACCAGTCATTGTTCCCAAATTGCAACTTTATATAAACAAATCAGATTAAAGAAAATTAGATTATGGGGGTGATGGCGGAGATATACCCAACCCAGTCCCCAAGGGTCTGTCGGTCGGTGCAGCATTCGGCCGCCATATCAATCGTAAACGCACCCCCCCCGCTATACCACCCGCTATCACCGCGACCGTCCGATTTGGATCGTTTCAACGGACCCAAACTAATCCGGGATATGTTAACTGATGAACTGGGATTAATAGAAATATGCAGTTTCAATTTAACTGTCCCTCTATTGATAGAAATGATGCCGCTTTTCGTTCTTTGATCATTTCATGTATACAATTTTCATTTGCTCGTAGCGTACACAAAATAATATGAAAATTAAAAGAAAATTAATTAATATTGCCAAAAAGATCATATTTAGCTCTACAAAATCCGTTCAGTAAATATGTGAACAAGTTTTCAACTATTTTAGTTTCAATATCGCACACTCTCAACTATCGTTCTGCGGGTCATAAAAAGTAACCCCGCAAACTCGTACACACAGCACATGAACGGTAAAGACGTCGTTAGCCGTTACTTTACCTCTTACAAGGAGTTTAAATTTCCTCCCCAAAGTTCCGGTCGCCGCTAGCACCGATAAGACACGTTCCGCCGCTTGCAGAGTATGTTCACCCCCATTGAGATTCCATCATCTTAAAGCCCGCACATAAAATAAATTGACTAACACCATTTTTTTCTCTTCCAGACCTGTTACGAGATGGAAGCATTCCTTCAGGATGAACCCAAGAAGAACACGGCATGGTTAACATCAGGAGCGAGCAGTTGGGATCCATTAGATCCACATTTAGACGACTTACGACAACATCATTTAGACTCGTTAAGTACGAGTCCGACGTCATCGATGTGTTCATTTGCTTCGCTAAGTTGTGACGTTCTTGTTAAACAAGAGCCCATGGACGATGAAGATGATTTCGAGGATGGATACGAAGAGAGGAACAGGAGGGATTCAAGTGATGCGCTACAATTAAGGCTGGGTGCTCTAAAGTCGGCGCTGACCCCTCCCAGTAGTCCCGAGTCTGGTCAGGGTCATAGTAATGAGAGTTCCAGTGCTAGTGATGTTGATGTGTCGACGCATAGGATGAACTCGATCTCGAAAAGCAGTCTGGTACGATTGAAAACGCAACGTGACCATGTCAGCTTACAATACATGATGATATCGAGGGTCAGCGCATCGCCAGCCTCCCCCGCCATACCCGTTGGTGCCAAACACAGCCGACTAGACCACTCGCCTGATTCGAAAAGAAGGATACACAAGTGCCAATTCATCGGATGCAAGAAAGTCTACACCAAAAGTTCGCACCTTAAAGCTCACCAACGGACACATACAGGTCAGTACTTATACTGATGTAATACTAAATTATCAACCGTTCTATAAATTTTTGAGTTAAGTCATCAGAAATAAATATAATTTTATCTACTACTTTTCATCGAGTCTAGCACATAGAAAAAGCATTTTGAACCACTCAGCACAGTTGCAGTTGCCACTAGAAGTGCTCTTTTTTATCAACATCATTTCTTCCAACCGCTGTAAATCATAATAACTACCACCGATGTCCGTTGGATCGGTATTTCCTACTTGTTTTTGAGACGAGAGCGCCCCCTGTTGGTGAATCTCTGTGTGCCCGGCATGTTCATAACAGTCTCGACCATAATTGCAGTCCTTAATTGCATTTCTGGCGGCTAGAGCTATAAATTAAACTATCCGTCTGTAGCCAGTTTCCGGCACTGGACTACCCTTCTCCCATACCCTCCTCACACCACTTTGCATCCTATCCTTTCTAGTCCGGGTTTTCGTCCCCGGAGGTGGGGATAAATTTTCATCGCGTCGTTAATCTGCTATGAAACATGCTCCGATATTGTACCATTTATTCAACTATTAACTGCGCGGCTAATCCTCTCTGGGATAGAGCTTCTACTACAGCAGTTATGCACGTGCAAAATTGGGTTTCATGATCGATACAAGGAATGTTCTGCAAATAACATCTTTGGCACAAGAGGTGTGAATGGTTCCTAGACAGACAGAATAACATTTTACGCTACACAATTTATTAAAATTATTTGTTCCGAACGAATTAATCTTACTATATAATTCATACTTGACAATCTTTTTCTCGTTCTTCTTATAATCCGACCCAGGTGAATGCTGCCCCATTACTTTGTCGTCAAGTTTGTTTGAGAGAAGTCCGAGGATTCCCGCCTGCATCCGTGTGTCATCAATTCTAAGTTTGGGGCAGACATTTATCACACAGCGTTTTGCCTCACGTCAGAATCTGCTTGAGCCCTTAGGAAGTTAGATTTGTTTTTAACTATACTTTTATCCCTGGTACCGTCAAGCGTATTCTCCTATAAATTATTTATGTGGCCGGGAATACCGATGGGGAAAATTTTCTACAAGAAGCTGTTTGCCAATTCTAAAATCACTACGGCTTTCTTATTTAATACCCTAAAGTAAAAATTCTGTAATAATCCAAAATCCTTCAAGGGGTGTTATGGAAGTGCACTGTGAATATAATAAAGGATAATTCCACAGTTGCGCAGTTGTTCATACCACGTCGGCGAGACAGGGTCCCATTGGTAATATTTCAAAATTAACTTTATAATTAATTTCTCAACGGACCAGTGTGGCGGGATTGCACCACAGTGGCTCGGATGACCCAGTTCCACGCCCATTTCAACCGACGCCATATTAAAAGGAATAATTTAACGTAATATGTACGCCACGCCGTCACTGACCGAGTTCTCGTGTCCATTCTGGGCAAAGGACCTCCCTGAAAACCCACAGGAATACTTAAAACTGCTATTAATAAAAAGAGTCACGTTATTATTTGTATCCCATTTCCGGCTAAGAGATGTTTCACTATTTGATCAACAATAACTGTCTATAAAATCTCCTTAATTCGATAATCCCCACTCTTGGCGTCCGCTAAAGACTTCCCAATGTAAGCGTCTAGGTTCTACCGCAATACGATCTGCAGATAAAGCTGCAGGATACGGCCTTACCTACCGCACAATATTATACATAATGCAATGATCCTCGAATTTAATATGGCCGTTGATGTTGGATACGTGCAGTTGTCCGCCCATCTACGACGCAAATGAGTTGGGGAATATGTGCTCAAGAGATTGCGGTCGACAACACATATTGAGCCACCACTGGCAGCGGCACTACAACTTGATGGCGTTATGGGTGGTGTACAGACTTATATTTTCGTTGTACATACTTCTATAAGTCAATCAACACAATTATCGACCGGAATAGCTGCAATTGAATAAAATAATTATATGACACATAACAATATCATTTACGTAATACAAGATCGACTTTCTGTTTAATTGTGGAAGAGTGGATAACAAACATGAATGTAAAATGATCGTAAATTAGCGTATCATACAATGAGACTTCCCCCCACAAAAAAAAAACAACGGTCCACAGGAACACTCGCCAACATCAATCAAGATGAATAGGCGTTCTTATTCATAAGCGACCACTGTAGATCCAGGAGCAGACAGTCACGATTTCTGCATGAAAAACGACGAGGTTGGGATGTGTGCCCATGACAGAGTTCGCAATCTAACTACTAGTCCTTTCAAAATTCGTAGCCCCTGTCGCATATCAAATGCAAGCCACGGCTGGTGGTATGCAACCGCCAGAGCTAGGCAAGGAGACGGAGAGCCTTTATCCTCCAAGACATCCGGTGTCCCTTGGAGATAAAGGGATCAAAGTAAAAACTCCGTCGTCTCGTACGCCCTGAGAATTTCTCGAGTTCCCAGACACCCTTGCATCCTGTGACTTTTGCTGTTATGCCCGTAAGAGAATTAAAACTCTAGCCTCGACAATCGTAAGAGTAAAAATATAATTCAAATGGGAAAGACTAAAACATTGATCAACACTGTATCCTTCGTTCTCATTTATTCTATTTATAACATCTAGTTTGTGGTATCAACATAGAGCAGTATTTATGCGATTTTCTTTGGAAAAGTACCGTAAACCCGTAGTGAAATGGAGCACTCACCGATGTGTGGCTTTTCCAGAGAAGCGCAGTGAAGATTTAGGTAGGAAACTCCGACAAAAAGTCATAAATATCGGATTATTTCCTCTGGTCCCCGTTTGAACACGACCGACTTTGGACCGGTTCTGTATTCTGCGCTACTCGGTGAAATGTTGGCTTGTTTTCTGAGGGAACGAAACCGACTCCATAAAGAAAATTTTATAATAGGATTGGGAAGACGCGGGTTCGAGAGGTGGAATTGAATCGAGAGCATTTTATTTACCGACTCCAAGAGGCTCAAGGATTTTGAGACAAAAACTGTTTCTTATATAAATAAAATATCTCCTTTATTAAATTTATGTACTGTACTTTTGTTTTCACTGGTGAGTAAATCCGAAGGTGGGTGAAAACAGTGTTAGTTTATTGAAAGCATTTTATTATATATGCTTTAAATAAAATTTGTCTTATGAGTGAGACAAACACTTTATTATGGATGAATATGAATACAGTGTAATTACCATGTGTCTTAAATCCAACCTACTAGGAATTACGCCTGTTCATCACCTACTAAGAGCACATACAGTTAAATTTGAACACAGCAAACAAAGTTAATATTAATGTTACAAATAGTTTTCATTTTTTGACATTTTTTTGAGTCGTTTATTAAGGTTTTAAGGTTTTTTATTAAGGTTTTTATTAAGGAAATTCTCGAGAAAAAAAGTCTTCGAAATTTCCTTGGGGTTTCCAGGCCAATACTCTAGTCTTTCTAGTGGCTGTTGGCTGTGTTGTTGCAAGTATGTGATGTAGGAGTGGCTTTTAAAATAAAGCGTATATTTCGATCATAATAATCTTTCGAAGTACACAAGCAAGGTATATTGTCAAACAATTGAATAAATTCCGTTCGAAATAACGAAAATTAGCCTCAAAGTCAAGACAAGTCAAAGGAATTAAATTTTGTTCGGGATTTTTCGACCTCAGATTAGAGATCAGTCTTACAAAAATCGCCACACACATTGGAAAATTCGTCAAGAGTAGGACTGTTTGGACTAAACCTTGAGAAAATCCCATAGTCGCTGTTGCCCATGCAAAAAATTACAGAATTGAGGGAATGGTGTTCCATTTATTTAACTCATAGCAAAATATGAATAGCGCTTTATATTTCTGTAAAGTTGTATTAAGCATGTACGTTTCGTTCACATTAGGTTCTGATTGTGTTCTCTCAAGTGCAATTAGATTCTTTCTAACATCAATTTCCACCTACACACTGCCCCGATTTCTGCAGTGAATGCAATATCTTTAGTGGTAAGCTCCTTTGTTTCCTGAATTTTCAATGGTTCTCGAGCTAACGATTGCTATTTTTAAGGTCAAATGTGAATAATTTAGTTATTTTGACTTTAATTAGGCAATATACTGCATTCTCCAATTGACGTTAACATTTATGCAGAAATACTTTTTCTAATTATAAATTTGCTATCTTGGGTACTGACCTTTCCGCTCGCACGATTTTAGCACCAAAGAAAAATCATCGAATCAAATAGTCCGTCGACAAAGAATATTCGAGGGATTTCAGCCCCTCCGCTGGACGTAAATTTTTTACCCGAGCGTGGTCGTAAAAACGGTCCATAAAACCGCCTACGGAATCAATATCTGCAAACGTACTCCCGACGGTTTGTTAAATATTGAAGGGTTCAGCCGGCATATTGTTCTCAATGCACACCTAGGTCCCGGTTTCGCTGCTGCAAAGAAATTTGGTATTGAATTTCTCTCGCTTCTTCCACTAGCGTACCTACCGGCCTTAATATTTCAGCGATGCACTGACTTCCCCTGGCGGACAGAGAGCGAAAATCGAATTGCTGTTTTCGCCCGGGCTCAAGGAATAAATATTCAACTGTTTGATTTATGAATTGGTTGAGTCTTCGGCGATCGGTTGGCAGGGATTTGTTTGCCGCCGGAAACGGGATAGCTGAGGGGGAGGGGATTCTCGATCTACCCCATTTCGTATTTGTTTTACTACTATCTGCCAGTCAATATTGACTTTTGTAAAGTGGAGGACTTCTCGCAGATCCGCACGGTTAAGTTCACCGCCGGTTTGATTGCTTACAAACAAACAACAGCGGGGAGTTCTTTATTAGTTTCCTTTGTGTTTAGACAGCGATACTTTCTCTCCGAAGACTTTAAAAACTTTCTTTGAAAACGGGATAAAAGTAATTATATTTCTATACAGAAAATTTAATTTTTTAATGTTTTTTAAATCACAGCACAAAAATTAAATATTACTATTCGATAAGTAAATCCCGTTTTTGCAATGATGACGGCAGATTGTTGTTTTTGTCTCCACTTTAATTCTTTTAATTACCAATATTGAAACTTGCTGCGATAATGATCAAAAAGGATATTTTGTTTAGTCTGAAACATCCTGTTGAGTAAGTAGGGGTCTATCACTTAATTAGATTTTACATTATAAGTCCTGTCAATTTTAAACACACTGCTGTTTGATTTATCGCGCTATGATCAAGTTGAATTCACAATTCATGTGAAAGTTAAATGTGCACGGTGAAGTTAGAACACTGTATCTTTTTCGACAATTTACAGATGAAAATGAAAGAAATGTTAATACATAGACCACACAAAACATCATAACCTAACGTTACACAGATTCGATGAGATATAATTATTTTAAAAGTAGCATTAGCTATGAAAAATTGTGATAAATTTGTCTATAATTTCTAAGTTCTAGATTTCCGGGAGAAAACCGCGTCAACGACGATAAAGTAGTCAACATTTCGCACTCTATTGCAAGAGGCATCTTTAGAACGTAACAGTAAGACAGCTTCGTAGCTGTTCGTAGCCCGGAAATCTATAACTTAGTGATTCGGACCGCGGAAGTCTCCAATCTAAATATAGTCTGTAATTTGTTGAAAATAAAATCTACCAAAGATTGCAAAAGTTATTGGAGATCAAAAAAAAAGTTATTGGAGTGTAGGGATAAAGTAGCATTCAAATTATTTTCTAGCGTTTCTAAAGTACAGTAAATGATAGACGTCAGATGCATAAAAGTATGAATATAAGAGACTCCTTTACAAAGAGAAGTAGTCTCCACTGTTGGCCGCCAGACGGCACCATTATTAAACTGCACATAGCAACCAAGTCGTAGTTCCAGTCAACCCATTAAGCATACAAACGGTGTCAGTCATTTTATTAAACCGGGAAGACCGAATAAATTCTGGAAATACGTGTTCCGCATATTCATCTCCCGGAGGTACGGGTCATGGACCACCCCCCTTCGGGGATGGGATCCGTGTCAAGAATGTTAATTCTGTTTGGCGACCCGGATGGCTTCATTAAGATCGAGCGAAGGGCTGCACCTTCCTAATTGAGGAGAGTAAGGGGTGGTGTGCAAGCTAGACAATCAGCTTGGCCAGGCCGATGTTGATTTTCAGCTTTTCCGGATGGAAAGGCGGCTATCCCGCGACGTGACCTGCAACGGCCGCCCAGACAAGACCAGTAACGCTTAAACCCTTTTAGCGGATCTGGCAAGGGTGAACGGTATGTAAGGGATAAAGGCGACGAATCGCTGATCCTAATAGATGGGGAATGGTGGTTTCGGCCAATTTAAATATTTATCGAATGGTAATAGGGATTCTAAGCGTCGTTAGTTAATTTTTAAGGGGGCGCAAGTATCATCAACCAAAGATTAGGTTAGATTAATACATAATACATAATATGACATATTATGTGAAAAATATATTTTATTTTTGCTTTAAATATCATTTCATTCTTTTTTTGTTTCAGGTATGTAACAGCTTCCGTTTCCGATCATCAATGTAAGTGATTTTTACTATTACTGATAATATTTTACTGCTATATGTATATAATTTTTTTAATTAAAAACTAAACATTTACGGTAGAAGTCGTGTTGAGCATGAATTTAGTTCATGAATTAAGCTATGTTGCAAATATCTGACTTGAACAGACCAGTCTCTGTAGTGGTTTCACCGGTTCAGTTCCGCATATATCCGCCGTCTTCCGTCCGAGTTAATGTTGGTGACGGCGTCGCCGGCAAAAACCGGAAGTTGTACGTCACGTCACGTTCTACCGCCGCCGCCGCCAAAACGGTAGCGCGCTAATACAGACCACAAAATCCGCGGCGGAGGCGGCGGCACTAATTTTAATCACTGCCTCGGACTATTCCCGACACCGCAGTTTGTGCCGGAGGCGGCGGGCGCCGTAGGACGGAACGCCCGCCGCCGTGACGCTTTTAATTTTATAGTCGTAAGCGGCGTCGGTAGCCGGTTATGAATACTAAAATTGTCCGGGAGCGGGTGACGTGGAGGCGGCCGGGAGGCGGTAGAATTGTCGCGGTTAATATATTTTAGCAGTCGTAAAAATGCTGTTTCGGCCGCTGCGCCGGCTTACAACTTAATCGCGGAAACGTAATTTTTATTGCAAGGGGCGGTAACTGCATCGCAAGCGAACTACGAGCACATGATGCTTTCTTCGCGTACAGATGAATGTACAATATTGCAAATTGTATGGTACCTGTAGCTGGTTTATCTTAAATTTGCGGTAGTAAAAAAACAATTTGTGACAGCGTTTTATAACAGTGACTTTTTGATTGTCATTGCTTAGTTATTTTTGCTAAATAATACACCCTAACACACTAGTGCATTATTAAGTAGATACCTACTAGTGTTAAAAATGATAAACACACTAACTATCAAATAGCTTGCGTAGCTAATGCAGCTTCCGCAGCTTTTTAATATCAGGATTACTTTCTGATTCATTCACTTTTATTAAAATACTGGCTCGACTTAGATACAACACCGTGTTGGCAGTTATTATTATTTTTTAACAGTAAACAACGAAATGTATACAAGCTTAATGTTTGATTGAGATTATTATTTTTTAAATAAAAAAAACTGTTGCAAAAAAATTTTGAATGCAACACGTTACAAAATCGATGTCTTTTAATCTCTTATGTTTTCAGGTGATGTAATGAAAATACTCTTTTTTCGCAACTTATTGCTGTAATAGCCATTTTCTACAAACGCATTAGAAGTAGGCCTTCACACGCTATTTGATATGCATTAAAAGTGTCACTTTATGAAATTCAGAATAATGATGTCAGTAAATGCGTTGCCTAGAAACATTTTCTTCACGAAGCACAAAAAAACACATTTTAGCACTAGTAAAAAGAGTGGCTCTCACCCAACTTTCCGATTACATCCTTGGCACAATAAAGTGTCTGAATACTTCTGCAATTATTCACTTTTGTGAAGCCAAAGCCACTCTGGCCTTGCTGTGGACCCTACCTAACGTCAATTTATATGACATAATGACATTTAACATTTAATGTCATGTTATGTCAGTGGTATTGACGTCTGTCAAAATCTGTCAATTTGCAACACAGCGACGAAGGCTGGATTCGGTCAAACTGCTCGTCCGGTCATCTTATAGCGCCTTAAACGCTCACCTCAGTGATCTGCAAATTTGTTTACATATTTAAAGTCCCAGGAGGATGAGTTCCTATAAGTTTGATCTCAGTCGGATGAATTACTCATAAGACGCATGTAACACATGCCACTTCTGTTTGTCAGATTGTCACCAAAAAGAATGCATTTCGTCCCCTGACAATTCTAAATATGTATGCAAATTTTCAGCCCGATTCATTCTACCCTTTGGGCGCTATCGTGTTCACACACATACATTTTCCAGAAATCATATCATTGATTCAGTCAGGGGACCTCAAAACGCGTATTTCCGCTGAAATCCCGAAATTTTTTTTTTCGTCGATTACAATACTTTCCTTCTAGGGTACTAGTTGGAAAGTAAAAAACGGTATCAGTTTGACGTTTATATCCTCGGTTAATGTTTAGTTTCAAATGTTTACTGCTGTGTATATTTGAATGCGTTTGTATTATATAATACTCGTGCAAAAAGTTAAAATCACTATTTTCGCACTAGTGCCACACATAGCTATTTATTAATCAACATTTTGAGGTAATATCAATTTAATTTTAATAAATTTCACCAAGCAATTCGAATTATTTATGTGCATTTTGAATATATCATTTTAAAAGTAATTACAAAATATTTTTGTTTTCGCAGCGATTCACGCAAAATCCCAGGAATTGTCACCAAATAATTCTGTGGTTTTATCATTGTAGAAAATACCCTAATAATTTTTTATTAATAAATAGCAATTGCCCCAAAGCAATATCGAATATTGTTGGCATACCGCGAATTAAACAAAAAGATTTATATGTACTAAACCGGGCAAAAGTTTTTTCAACCACCGCCTGTGTAATTTTAATATGTAGGGAAATTGTAATTAATATCAAAATCGAATAGATACTGAAGAATTATTTTTATATTAACTACTATAAACGATACGTGTTTTTTGTTGTTTCATTCACTGTCCATTGCGCTTAATCGTTTAGGCGTGAACAGATGTTATTTGGATATAAACAAAATATATACGCACCGTCTTTGTTCTTGATTATTAAAGCAAACCCATGACGCAAACGACCGAAATTAATTACTGATTCGCTAAAATTTCGTGTTTAACAAGCAGCGAGCGCTTTCATTTCGGTTTAATTGACTGAATAGAGTCGAAATTAAAATATTACGAATGTACGGTTTTATATCCGACTCGTTTCGACGTTATTTATTACCAATTCAAATGGTTGGTCGGTACGGCCTGACGAAATTCAGTTTTTTCTGATGCGTCGGCAAAATTCCCGATTTTGGTTTGAAAACAATTTCATCGTTAGGTTCGACCGATTGAACAATTGAACATTCATACGCGGTAATGTGCACCAAGCTTGTTGTTTTTGTGCAACTGAGCGAAATGAAAAAAATATATGTGTTCGAATTTGTGAGAATAACAAGATCCGAATTTCAGGTTGCATGGTTCTAGAATGCCAATGCTACTAATCATAAATAGTACAAAACATAAATTTACTAATATTTACTTTATATTTATATAATAATAATAATAATAAATTTTATTTTGCAACATAAAGAATATACAGTATATGTACATTACAGTAGAGGTGGGTAGTTCGTGAACGAACTAGTCCGAGAGAATGGCTCCCGGCTTAGAACAAAAGAACTAGTTCTTTAAAATAAAAAGAACTAGTTCGCAAAAGACCTGCTTTGCTAAAACATATCTCTATGCATATCTCATTCAGTGAACGACTTGTAGGGACATGAAATCTAGTTCGAAAGTCCTGCTTTGGTGGAACATATCCCATTCAGTGAACGAGTTGTGGCGACATCAGACGAGCGACATAGCACCCTGCCCGCCAGTTGTTTCTTTACCTAACGGCGGATGTCAAAAATATAATTAGAGTATAGTTTTTTTCCTATTGGATAATGGATTACACTGTTAATAGTAGTTTCGCCAGTATATGTTATACTATAATTTATAAATAATACCCCAATTTCACCTAAAATTGCAGTATGAATAAGGTTAAAATACGTGCAGCAATATGTCTTTTATGCCTTATTAAATAAATATTTAAGAAATATACCTAAATAAAATAAGACAACAACTCTTCGATTAATATAATTATAAATAATTATTTATTTTCAAAACAAAATAACGATTCTTCAAGAAAAAGACAAAGTGGGAAGGCAGACATAGATTCTGTCCAAACTAGATCCTAGTTTCGTTTGGAACGAGATATAAACGTGCTAGAACACACAAAGACACGTTTATCGAAGTAGTATGTCTCAGGATCAAAGTAGTTCTTCAGAACTAGTTCTTTGAACTAGTTCCTTTTTGTGAACTAATCCGGAAGAACTAGTTCATTAAAAAGAACTAATAAACCCATCTCTACATTACAGTACTGCAAAAGGTCAAAATATGATTAGTGGTGCTATTGTAGTGGTTGGGTTCTCATGTACTGCATGAACTCTGACAGTCCATAGAAGCTCTCTGTGATAAGAAGGTTCTTTAGATCCCTCTGGAATAGCCTGTCCGGTTTTTGGTGCCAGCTTTTTGGGAGTAGATTTAGGAGTTGATGATGGTGGTGTTGGGCCATTGTTGTGTAGGTTCGATGGTGCGGAATATCTACTTGGAAGGCACTGCGGAGGTTTAGTTGCGTCACCTCAGCTCTTCTTGGTAGAAAATTTTGCTCTTTTTTTGCTGTTTGAAGTTGTTGGTATATGTAAGTGCCTGGCAAGGTCATTATTAGTTAGTTAGTTAGTTAGTTCCCGACACCTGGGCCACTGCTCTCACAACTCTTTTTTGTAGAATGAAGATTTCTTCTGCATGTGGTGAGTTGCCCCATAGTCTTAAGCCATAACTCATTCTACTATGGAAGAATCCGTGGTAGGCTAGGAGAGCTGCGTCAGGTCCAACTATCTGCCGCATTCGTAATACAGCGTATATTGCAGTTGATAGCTTGGAAGATAAACTATCAATGTGATCCTTCCATGTCAAGCGAGTGTCTAGTATAACTCCCAATAGCTTTGCTGATGTTTTTGGTATGTCGGTATTTCTCTTGGTGGTGAAGTGTACTTGTGCTGTTTTTTCTTCATTGACGGTTAGTCCATTGTCTCTAAACCAGTTCACTGCTGCATTCAGAGCCAATACTGAATCCTCAGCAAGTGAGTTATAATTGGAGTTTCTTACGAGTAGGGTGGTGTCGTCTGCAAAAAGTACACGTTCGCTTTGGATGGAATCGGGTAGGTCGTTAATGAAAAGGCTGAACATGAGTGGTCCCACCAGTGATCCCTGAGCCACACCGGTGCACGTTGGTAGAAAGGAGCTCACTGCGTCATCCACTTGGACGGCCTGCCTTCGGTTTGTGAAGTAGGATTTGAACAGATCCAGTGGTTGACCCCTCACTCCATATCTTTTCAGCTTCTGTAGGAGACCCTCGTGGTTGATGGTATCGAACGCGTTGGAGAGGTCGCAAAGGATAGCCTCGGTCCACTCGCCACGTTCCATGGAGTCCCATACATAGTCTAGTAGGCATCGTATCGCATCCACTGTACTCCTTCCCTTTCGAAAACCAAACTGCCTGTCGCTTAGGATCTTGTTTCTCTCTAAGAATGAAGACAGCCTTTGAGAGCATGATGGACTCGAGTACCTTTGAAAATGTAGGCAATATCGATATTGGCCTGTAATTGGTGCTGTTTGCTGGGTCGCCTTTCTTGAGGATGGGGATAATTTTAGCCATCTTCATCTGGTCCGGTACTACTGCATCCTGAAAGCAAGCATTGATGACATGCGCAAGTGGGGCACTGATGTATTGTGCACTTCTGTGCAGCAACTTGGTGTTCAGGAGATGGAAGTCCATTGTGTTTTTTTTGTTTTAATGATTTTATTGTGCGACATATCTCATCCTCTGTCACAGGAGTCAGGTAGAATGAATGCTGCACCAGGGGTATTTTGTTTAGAGCTTCTGGTTTCACGTCCACTTCGGTCTTTCCTATGGTGGCAAAGAATTGGTTCAATTCTTTTGCGGGTGGTGGAGGAACGTTTCTCTTTCTATGAGCACAGGTTTCCGTATTGATGATCTTCCATAGTTCGGTTTGTCGGTTTTCGGATTTTTTAATTCGGTTGAGGTAAGTGTTTCTCTTTTGATCCTGGGTAAATTTCAGATAAAATTGTTTATAGCTTTTCAGAATTTCCTTTAGATCATCACCTCCTTTAGCATTGTAGGATTCTTGTATTAAATTTAGCGTTTCTTTTACTTCATTTGCTTCGGTGTTAAGTTTTCGTTTAGGTTTTCGTTTTGTATAACGTCTCATTGGAAAAGCTGTATTTACGGTAGTTAGATAAACATCCAGAAATCCCTGGTATTTGTTTTCTGCTCCATTTACATCATCAAGGAACTGCCAATCAGTATTTTGGAGCATTTCCTCAAAGTAACGATATCTGTCAGTAGAGAAGACTCTTTTATTGGAAGCCGGCTTTGCTCCAGAGTATGTGAGTGCAGACTTGAAGAGGATTCCATGATGATCAGATATTCCACATTTTAGAATGGTTGTTGAGAAAGGGGATATGTTGGTGTATATGTTATCTATTGATGTTTTGGATTTATCTGTTTCACGTGTGTATTCTGTTATCGTTGGTCTAAGTCCGTAGCTCGTCATTAGATTCATTATGGATTTGGATGCTCCCCCTTGGATGGACATGTCGATGTTGAGGTCTCCTGTCAGGATAATACTGGTTTCTGGGGGATATTTGACTATTAGTGCATCTAGTGCTGATTCAATGTTTTTCAGGAATGTAGAGAGATTTCCGTCTGGCGATCTGTATGCAGCCAGAACAACTGTGTTTTCTCTTACCAGATAAATTCCGCATAGCTCGCATTCTTTTTCCAGGGAGAATGGGGTTATGGTATCAATGTCAGCGTAGAGCAGGTCCGAGCGAACGTATATGCATACACCTCCATGTTTGAATGTTGATCTAGCGAAGCAGCTTGATTGCGTGTACAGTTCGATGTTGTAGGCATGCTTGTTGTGGTTGCCAAGCCTGTGTTCTGCCATACACAGAATATCTACCTCATTTGTGTGTGCTAGTAGTTCTAATGCTTCTATCTTGTTGGTGAGACATTGGATGTTTATGAATAGTGTGTTAAGGGTTTGTTCTTTCTGGCTTTTGGGATTTCGGGATTCTCTGATGATGGTCTCGTCTAATCTCTTTTCTGTGGTCGAGAAGGATTGTCTAAAAACTGTTGACCTGCGGTAAAGTTAAATCTTTGAAAAGCGATGCCACTTGGACAGAAATCTTCCTCGTATACCTTGTCTTTTAGGTCCATGCTGACCCCCACCATAAATGCATTGCTGTTTGGCTTTTTGTTTTTCAGTTCAAGTTTTTTTTACACTAATTAAATTATCTTCAAGATTGCTCTTGTTGGTAATGTATGATCTCACATCGTCCTCTGTTGCACTATCTTGGACTCGTGATATGAATATCCATATTTTCTTCTCGTCTTGTTTTTTGCCTCTGAACGCATTTTCGTTTGTAGTTGGATCAGCTTTTCCAATTTGTACTGAGCTTTGTCGTTTATGTTTTCGGTTTGCCACTTCGTAGAAGGGTGCGTCTCTTTCCCTGCTTTCCTCTGAACATAGAGGGACGTTTTCGACATTTCGTGTCCATCAGTGATATTATATAAGCTATGCTAAAATCAGAATCGGGTTTTTATGAAATATTTATTTATAAATTTATGTAATAATTATCAAATTCAATTTAATAATTAGTTATTTTTTTTTATATTGAAAATATCGAACTTTTCTGTATACTATTTTTAGCTAAAATTGTTTCGGGAAGAATTAACAACGAATGAAGAAGCCCCATCTCCTCCACTAAACCTATTATTATCCAGAATCTTTCCGGAGAAATCTCATTTAAACTATAACCCGATAGCAACGCGACACTTCTCGCTCCGTTACCCAGAAAATTAATTCTTGCGGAGCACCAGCGTGGACGTCCAAAGTTATATAACTGTGCGGCGATGTGAGATTCGATTGCAGCGCCAGTAATGTCCCGTCCCATAACTGCACCAGGTGAAGTGGAAAGGCTATTTTCCGTCAACGCGATCGCGGCTACCACGATACCAGTCGATAGGTACTGCAGGGTAAAGGCTCCGATCCTCTACGGTTTAGTTTTATCACCTACTCGATATTCGTTCTTACTCCTACTCCTTTACCGCTAGACACAAAATGGTATTGATATTGTAAAGTTGAGCGTACGAACATGCACTCACAATGGGCCTATTGGGACCACTTTGATTTTACGTTGTCCTGTGGTCATTTATTTTTAGATAGATTCCACAGACCTAGACGGTTCAATATTACCTTTGAGTGGTATAAAATTAGTATGTAGTATATTAAATGGGACTGACACACAAATCTATTTAGATCTAAGATTATGAACAAAGTTGTATGTTTATGTTTATTTCGTTATGTATGCCTTTTTGTGATGGCTCTAGCGATAGAACGTTGCTTTCCTGCAAGGAAGTCTTCGGTTCAAATCCAGACATCAGCTGAAGTCGTGGGTCCTCATATTAGCGATTCATAAATCTTTCAAAATAATAATCACATCTTCTTTATGAAATAATATAGTGCAAAAAAAAGTTTCGCAATCATAAACTAAAAATGGATATATGTAGTAAGTAGTTTCTAATCGAAAAAACTCATTGTGTTACTCAGGCAGCTGAAAAAAAAATTACTAAAAGTGTTGCCCTAATTTTAAATAGCTCAAGTGATAAAACTATGATTTATCTTACATAAATAATGAATGTAGGTATAACACGAAGCTTTTTAGTAAAACAAGACCCACTGTAAAAGAGACTGATATGCCTAAATTTATCGCTTAAATTGCCCCTGTCCGCTTTCAACGATCCTTAGGAAAGTAACTAATAGAAGGAGACGAGAAATTCAGGTAGTCACAGTTCCAGGAGCGCAAGAACGAGATAAGGATGCATCAGCAGTCTGAACACGGATATACGTGGTGCCATAGTTAAGCCCGGGTAACATATGAATCCCAACGCTAGCTGTGGCTACCCTTTTTTCTGTACGTGTTCCCCGGAAAACCGCAAAGTCGCGTATAGCACTAGAACAGCGAGCACAATTCCTCTCTTCTCTTATAAAGCGGTCCACAATCCTATCTGGCGGCTCGACCCGACCCGAACGCGAGCAAAAAACCGAGCGCATCTCGCTACAAAGGTCGCTTAGAATGCATACATACGGCGCCGGCAGTGTGGGTCAGAAAATACTGAGAGCAGCCCGGAATAAATCAGAAGGAGTTGGAGGCCAGCACGTGCACAACCCATCCGGCAATCTTAAATTTAATTTATAACCGGAGGCCGTGAAACAAAAGAAACGCGCTCGCGCATTGTCGACGCGATTTATAGTCGCGTTAAATCGCGCGCGATTGTTGTGCGGTGAGGATTTTTTGGCAGCGAGCTTTTTGAAAATTTTTGTATTGTTCCCCCGGGTTCTTTTCTGGGTAGTCTGCAACCCACGTCGGGATAAATTGGGACATCTATCATTGCAATTGTCCTAGGAATCGTCGCTTCCGCTTTCTTCATGTTCGAGAGCCTTTCCGGCTAATTTAGGATCCACCATTTTCCAGACTCCTTTTAAGTAGTTTTTATCTTATTATTTGTGGACGACAATAATTTTTGTTTTTAAAAAGTATTTTTAGCAAACGTTTAGTAAAATATCTGGTGTGGCCCCCACCCTACTTTCCGACTACACTGTTGACACGTTTCTAAACTCTTTTTTCAATTAAACGAATGACCTAAGATAATAATAACTATATATATTGGGATTATAAAAAAAACAAAACACCTCTCGATACAAATAACTATTGTCACGTATACGTGTGTTTTCCTGCGAAGTGGTTTATT
Organism: Aphodius granarius; assembly: GCA_963971325.1. Lineage (NCBI taxonomy): Eukaryota > Metazoa > Arthropoda > Insecta > Coleoptera > Scarabaeidae > Aphodius > Aphodius granarius. The sequence continues at coordinate 30,748,802 of OZ020221.1, forward strand.
ATTGTAGGTTGTTTATTTATTCTTCAATCGCGAGCCGACGATACGACCTGGCGCGTGTAAGGTCAGTCCTCCATTACGTCACAAACCGATGGGTAAAATCCCTAACCGCTCATCCCATTGATCTGTAAATTTTTATACATATTTACAATGACTGCAGGATGAGATGGGGTCAGTTTCGTCAAAATCGAATTAATCCCTAAGAAAAGTCATATAACATTTGCCACTTCCGGTTGTCAGATTGTCACCAAAAACAATCAAGTTCGTCCCCCGGTAATTCTAAATATGTGTACCAAATTTCAGCCCAATCCGTTGTTCCGTTTGGGCGCAATCGTGTTCACATACATACATACATACATACATACATACATACATTTTTCAAAAATCATTGCAATGGATGCAGGGGACCTCAAAACGCGTATTTCCGCGAAAATCTCGAAACGCCATTTTCCGTCGATTACAATACTTTCCTTCTAGGGACTAGTCGGAAAGTAAAAACGTAAACTTATGTACGTCAGGTGGAATAAGTACGAAAGCTTTCACGGCCAGAATCACTGAGAGAGTTAATGGTGGTGGCGTTTTACGTCTCATGTTGCTTGTTAATAGAACCGTATCCGGATACAATGCAGAACTCTATTATCTCGAGAGAAACAAATATAAACAGAATATTTCTATTTCTACCACATTCCTTATATTCAGTTTTGCTGCATCGAATTATTTATGGGATATAAAGTTGGACTTTCAGAAGAGTTGTTTATATTTAAAGGTTGATTGTAACGGAAGGCATTGTAACCTAATTTTATCAATCTAGATTGTAAAATTGCCCATATGTGGAATAGAATTTCTTTTGTTATTTAGGAGTAATGATTACCGTAAAGTCATTAATTACGGGTACAGTAGCCGGCCAAAACCGGTGTCTTGTTAACGAATCGGATCATAATTGGGTAATCTAATTCGGTGTGTTTGGACGGCCGCGGTAACCATCCCACGCGCCACCCTCTAACTGTCCTACCGCAGCCCCCGCCTAGTGGGGCCGACTAATTGTAAATCGTGTTTAGGACTCGGTCGGATTACGTACTCTAATTCGGATGCGATCTAAAATCCGGGTAACCGGACGTGCTCGGCCGCTATCCGGAAGTATTACAGGTTCCGGTTCTACATTTGAACCCACCCCTTCTTCACACCCTCACACACGGCTCAAACAAACAACTCATATTCAAGTCCTCTTTTTTTAAGCGCTAACTACGCTATTCCTAGATTTATTTTATCCATTCCGCTCAATTGTTGTTGACGTAGCTATGTGACAAATGGTGAATGCGCAGGATCTACAGATTAATAATCGAATGATTTCAAGATTCGAATTATTTGTATTCGAGTGGTTTGCATACTTGAATTATTTCAGTCAATAGTTGTACGAAAATCGAATATGATCGCTGCATGCGATGCGCATAAAGTAAAATCGTTAAGGAATTAATGAACCGCGAACTGTTCGCCAACAGGATCGGAAAACGATTATCAGAATTTAATAGACGACCGTAAAACCCATTTTCCGAATTGGCTGCAAATTAAGATCGACATTTTAGAACAACAAATACTATAGTTTGAAAATTGGATTCCATATTAGAACATTTGAATGTGATCGGATGTGATTTTATATGTAATGAAGCATGTTGTCAATTATTATGTTTTATTACTATTGAGATTGATTAAGTGCAAATATCTGAGTTAACTTAACCTGTTTTGTACTAATTTTAGAAAAATTAAACGTAAATCAGAAAAGAAACTGTAACAATTGGATGACACCATAAGAATTTCCATTCCCTTAGCTTTACGAAATTTTCGACTGTCGTTCGCGATGCTCGAAATTTATCTCGGTGATTCGCGGATACGGTACGAGAGGGCGCTTGCCAAGTGGGAAGTTATATTGTCTGAAACAGATGAGAAGATTTACTGGGCCGCCCGCGAGTTGTATATATAGGTATATATAGAAATATATATATTCGGCCGCCCCCCAATATATTATTTTTATTCGGGACTTCGCGAGTCAAGTGACGGGGATTTGCAGCGACGACTGCGATCGAGCTTTCCCGGCCCGATTCGATCTCTATCTTCTTCTTCGATTTCTCACATGCTAAAACGCCGGATTTCTATCAGCGGATTCTGCTTGCGAATTTATTGCTCAAGAGCTCCGCACTTAAGGAATACTTGGAGACAACCGGGATTTACTTATTTAATGATTTAGTTTTAACGAGAGAGAATGTTATTTATGTTTTTTCTTGACTTAATGACAAGTTTTATAACTGTGATATGCGTTTTTTTATCTCGTTTATTTTACGTCGGCCTATTTCTGTAACTTTGACCAATCACAAACATAGATAAAGTTTTTAACAAGTTTTTATGTACCACAAATATAAATCGATGCTTAACTTTCTCGGGCGACTAAAAAGCTCTCAAGCATGTCGGGTATGTACAGAGGGCAATAATATTTATGTTCGCTGGGCGACAAATTACAAAAGCACAAAGGCTGCTCTGGACTATTAGTCACTTTTTTCTTGCGAAAAAAGTGTAAGATAACAAGTTGTAAGATATCTGATTTTCAGCAAAATTTCGGGGTTTGGAGTCCCTTGAATATGCTGCAGTGATTTCTGTTACATACATTTTCTTAGGGATTCATCCGATTTTGACCAAACTGACACCATCCTGCAGTGATTTGAAATAAGTATACAAATTTACAGATCAATGGGATGAGCCGTTTAGGTGGTATAAGGGTTTTTATCTACTGGTTTGTGACGTAATGGAGAACTGACGGCATCATACCGCGTTAGGCTATACATTATTGTTTGAATATTATCGCCCGGCCCGCGATTGAAGAATAAATAAACAAGCAGTATTTCTCTACTGAATCTAAATCTGGTAGGAAAACACGTGAATACGTGACAGTATATTATAGTTATTTGTGTCGAGATGTGCCTTGTATGTATTGTTATAATCCCGACATAGTATTATTATTATTATTATTATCTCACGGACATTCGTTTTTGGTATTTTACCCTCTACAGTCTATATGTTTAGAGAGTTTATAAATGTGTAAATAGTGTCTCAATGTCGTCGGAAAGTTGGGTGGGGGCCACACCAGATATTTAGATAAGATAACATTTTTTGGGGCGAATAGTTCTTGAGGTAGAGAACGATACGTATATGCGTCTCTTGCAAAGAGGTTAGAGTGACCTAGTTAGCACATTGAAGTGTCAAAACACTTTAGCAGTTATTCAAATTTGTAAAACCATAGCCACTCTGCACCCTAACCCAACGACAGTCATAACATTTAGTGACATGGAATGCCATGTCAAATCTGTCAATCGCAACACAGTGTCGAAGGCCGTGGATTCTGTCATACTGCTTTTATAAACTCTTATAGCGCCTATACCGCCTATTAGATTGATCTGCAAATTTATATACATATTATTAAGTCACTGGAGGATGAGGTATAAAATGAGTTTGGTCTCAATGGTCTCAATCGAATAAATCCCTCAGAAAACGCATGTAACATTTGCCACTAAATATGTATACCAAATTTACACATACGTATGTGTGTGTGCCGCTGGTATCCTACATAGCAGAAAGAGTTTAAATGTATATATTTTGTATGATTTAAAAATGAATAATAGTATTTAGCTAATCTAAATCGCATGAAACGTAACTATTCGGATGGTTATCCCGAGTTAGGTAAATAAGGACGAAGATTTATACAATTAGTTGTTTATTTATCTAGCTAATGAGGGGCAGGATTATCCTCGGCGCGTAGTCCATAACAGTCAACACCAGAGACGGGATAGGTTTAATGCCGTAGTCATTGTCATCAGCAACACTCAATTTTTTCCACCGCGTTATTCCAATTCACCAATTAACATTGTTTACTAATTGAAATCTTGTTCGGACTTCCGTAACATCCGAATTACGGAAAACCACCGCTCTCTACACCAAACGCAGCATTGATCTAATTTTCGGCGGACGCGTCCATTCACAATAAACTGACGGACGCTAACGACCATCTGGTAATGTCATTTAGCAGTTGATTGGGGAGTTAGGGGGCGTGTGGCGCTGGGTAAGAGTTGGGGACGCCGAACGCGTCGTTCAACATGGCCGCCCACTACTTCCACTCACCACCGTATCATTAGCAAACAATGGCGCTAGAACCCGAGCTGATGATGAGGTCCGGTGCATGAGCAGTAAAAAGGGACCCCAAGCGATACAAGAATCTCCCCCGGCGAGTGAGAACCCCCAAATTGAGGTACTGGGGGAATACGATCAAAATTACACTTTCAATTGTTAATATGACGAAGGGAGAGTTTTTGTCGATATCAGTCAAAGCGTTGCCGTTATTTAAAGGTAAATTCTAATGACAAAGGGGGAAACGTAATAACGCCCTCTGTGTGAAAAAAATACTTATACATTTTTTAACGTTTTTGCTGTTAGAAATGTACCATAAATGGACAAATTGAAGGCACTGAAAGGGGGACTTTTATTACACAATTTTGAGGTAGACCTCAACTTGCACCAGAATTTAGAAACTAAATCGAATGCCTGGAAACTCTGACACCGAAGCAATTAATTACAAACTATGAAACTATCCGCGGCGAAGCAGAATAATATAGATGGAAATTTGTGTAACTTTTAGAAACTGTTGCGATGCCCAATTGTGAGCCAGTCATATGCACACATCAATTATATTCATGAACTTTCATAATTAACTCATGTCAAGGAACATCAGAATTCCAGACAACTCGCGCCAATCTACATAACACGATAAAACTTGTCTGACATTTGACATCAAGGTGACGCTCTAATAAGAATTTAATTCCATTAAGTAAACATTTGCTGTGCAAAGTTAAAGTGACCCCAAAACAAAATAATTCTATTGTTGATTGGGTATAGAAAATCAAAATATTACCGAAACTCTTATTTATTAGGTTTTTAATCTTGTCTGTACATACGAAATAAACATCTTTGTTAGTCCATATATTATTAAAGGATTTATTTTTAGATCACAAATAGATTTAATTTTAGATCAAAAAATAGTTTATGTTCAACGTAACACATCTTCTCCATACATCATCAGATATTCTTTTTTAACGCTACAAATTATTTTCATGACAATTTATTTAATAAGCAATTGTACCCACTAGCAGTTTATTCAAGTTATTCCTGCTTAAAATGGTTGTATCTTCTGGCTATAATTATATCATTGAAATTCAAGTAGGATAATAGGAAACCGACCTTAATAAAGACATTACGGCTGGCTGAACCGAAGTAAACAAAGAGGAAATATGGCTTTCCACGGCCAAGTTGGTATTAAGCGACTGGGCGTAAACTATGGCTTTCCCCTGCTTATTAATGCAGTCGAACCCGTACGGTTGTTTAGGCTTGAAGTGATTAGACTGAATTATATACAAACTGTTGGAGGCTGCTCGGATATGAATATTTATCGGTTGGTTGGTCGGCCGTAAATTTTGTTATTTCTCCGGCGTGGCCTGCGTTAAATTCCGAAATTCTCGCATACGCAGTTCTAATATATGCGAACTAACTTCACGCCAACACAACAACTGTATAATCGGACAAATTTATCGCGTGAGTCGAACATTTAGTTCGTATATATAATTGTTACGTGCTTTCTCAATTGTACATTACTTTGTTGCACAATTACTTGCTGTAATCTTATATAATACTTATGAATGTACTGCAAAAATGTGTTATTGTTATATAAGCAGTGCTCATGAATGTTTAATATTCTATGTTTCCATAACTTTATGTAGTATGCATGAATCCCGTATGATATTTGCTTTTCCGCATTCATATACGTATAACTCTGATCGACTTCACATACTTTCTACCATATTTGTCACAACTTCGGACACCCTATTAACTTCGGCCCGAATTTTCACTCCCCGAGCACGTAGCCAAGAATTCCCCAGTGATGATATTCGGTCCGTTGGCGCCCTCTGAGCATTCGATATCCTCACATACCTGGCGAACGTGGCGGCACGTCGTCACCCCGCATCGACGGGGGTAAATTTGGGACAGCGGGGTGGTGCAAATTGGTATTTGGTTCACGATCCTGTCACGACCGAACCGCCAGAACCAGACGAACACCAGCGTTTCGCTGACCGGGCGTTCCACCGCGACGGACGGACGTTAGACATCGCAGTGTTTCAGCTGCGGCTGCCGGCGAGCGCTCGCCACCCCTGAAAAGGGGAAATTGCCGGTGTAGGTTGACGGGGCTGCGTCAGCAGCGCACGTGACGAGCCTGTCATCAACTGAGGTATATGTAGGTGTTGGGTAGTGGTAGTGGAAAATCGTAAAAAATAATATCAACAGCTATATGTGTACCGTGACATCAGTTATACGATCTGTAAACGACCGGCGGCAAAAAGCCAAATCGGTACGGGTCCTGGTTCAAAGTTTACAACCTTTTTTATAGTGCCAACCAGATCCGTTTTTTTTTGCGTGATAGGAATTGATGCCTCTAATGTACTTTTTATGTAGCTTTTGTGATATTTGTTTCATAAGAATTATTTTGACGTAGTTAAAAGCTAAAAACATTTGAACTGTTCGTAAATTTCCGTAATTTACTTATTTGCTATTTACAAGTAATTAAACAAATACCAGCGCCCCAATGATATTATATTAAACAATAATACAATTCATTTAAATTTAGTATAGCCCAATTTTAAAGTCAAATATTATACTATTAAAATATGCGCAATGATATAAATGAAAGATAAAATAACGGATAAAATAAAATTGTTCTGTATGAATAATATTTTAAATAATAATTACCTATTTATTATTTAAATTGTATGCAATCGCCAGACTATATTACGAAATATGAATTAATTAAATATTTTTTAGCTAATTAATTCATAAAAAGCTTAAATTAAATTTTGATTGACAGAATTTCACTTCTAACTTTCAAACGCTTCAAGTAGCTAGAATCCCCAAACGTAACCGAAAAAGAGTCACGTAAAAAAGTCCTTAATACCAGCAATTCCATCACAGGACCATCCGTGCATGTTAAATGCGAAATTGATTTGACGTGACGTGCTTAAATTACCTCCGAAAAGCGAGGCGCGCGGATCAGAAAGAGGGGAGTAATGAAGAGGCCCGAAAATACCCCATTCTCCAATACCTCAGAGGACCACAAAAAATTAAAAGCCCGTACAAACAAAAGCCAATTATAATCCAATTTTTTCGCCGACCTCTTACCCTCGGGCGACCTCCGTGATCCAGATTTGAGATCACCTATTCCACGTGGCGCCCTCAGGGAGTAAATGCCGAACGAAAAAGCGAAACGAGAAAAAACGCCGACCGAAAATCAACACTGCGATGAATATTACCGCTTCTGTTCGTGAGTGGAATCTGGATCGGCACGGTGGCGGTGCGGAGACTAGGACGCCCCCTGTCGGAAAATATGAGACACGAACAGTGGCTCGCAAATGTAAAAAAAGATATGCCATTATAACATTTTTTAACGATGCTTAGTTTGAAAATTTTGTCTTTTCTTCGTATTTGTTCCGTACTTGAGGGCAATTAAAGTTGGAATTTTTTAGTATATCTTTTATGAGAATTTGTATTTATATTTTGAATAATTGTATTGACAACGATTTTCCAACATTTTGCCTTTGACCTCTATGGACAAAAATGTGACATCTTTATAATTTTTACATAAATTTTTATCAAAGTTGGTGTACATAAGAAAAAAAAATCTGCGGTGACCTATATCTTCTTGACATATGTGCGCGTCCAAACCTTCTAAAATTTTTCAATGTCGTGAAAGTACAGCCCTTCTGGACTCACAGCCCTAGCGACTAAAGGTAAGCGCACAGATATCGGCAGCGGACGGACGGAGCGCAGCGCAAAATAGTTCATTAATAGCTTATAGCGCCTGAATTGGTCATCCCATTGATGTCCACGATAAAATGTCCATAAAGAAGTAAGATGTGACATTCAGTCGAAGTATGTATCTCATCACGTACCATATAACAGACACGTCAAAAAGAAAGATATAGATATATGAGACAACGTATGTGCTGACAGAGATGGCACTACTAATTTATAGCTTCTTTTGATTTGGTCAAAAGTGTCACTCGGCTGTGTAATGTGGGGTATTTTTGTAAAGGGGGAAATGTTCGAGTGCATCTGAGGTGCGTTATCACCACTCTTCTTGTATCTACTTCGAAATTAGGGTAAGAAATTTGAATCAGCCACGGTTTTGGCCCAAGGTGTCTGATGCACCGGCGGCGTTAAAAAGCTTAGAACGTGTCTGTTATTTGCTTGTTTGGGGATACATAACTTGGGCTGATTTATATCATTTTTGATGCAGAAAAGTTACCACATTTTAATTTGCTGAATACATGAATCCATCACCAGCATACACGCAATAAAACTGACGATCTTGCTTTCTAATAAATCATGCCTTTTATCCAAATGAAACAGAAATACTTCAATATGCATAACCATAAAACATCTATTGCGAGATTTAATGGAGTACATTGACAAACGATGGTCATTTGGAATTTTACCTATGCCAGCTATAAACATTTTCCGTCCATACCAATGACTTTTCGCGAGACTACACACGAGACCCAGTTCATTGCTCTGTAACTCCATGGGGCCCACTTTAACGACTGCTGGTTTTGCAACGAAATGCTATTAGACTGAACTACGGGTATCCATGCTATTAGATGTGTATAATTTTTCGAGCAATTATTCCTTTTTTGTTCTTGGAGATTTCAGGCACATCCCTCGTTTTACCAAATTTCTCATTAGTTTGCTAAAATGGCAGATTCGTTGAGTGCAGTGATTTAATGCAGTAAGTCAGTTTACTTTTAATGACAATTAACTGCATTACAAACCATTTTATGGGCTAACTGAATTTAACTGGTTGAGAGATTTTTTTTTTTTTCATAATCTCAACGGTGTTAGATAGCTAGGCGGAGTTCTTTGAAAATTTATTGCCGCCGGCATAGGTGCCGTAGTTCCCCATCTCGCTGTCCCCAGACATGGAAATCTGCAGGATTCTGCAGTTCCATGCTTGTCTGCCTCCTGCAAACCATCTCATGAATAAGCATATGAATTTGCATAGGAGATAAAGAGCCGAATTTGAGTCGGGCTTGGCCCGGCCGAGTCGGCCCCAGGGGGCTGGTCTGAGGCGCAGCCTGCATGAGATGGGAGTCGATGAACGCATACTTCCAACTTAGCCATTGGATTAGCTCAAGTTTGCGTTTTAGTAGATCCCGCAGAACACAAGATAAGTGGCACAGGTAGTTATTAAGTGGGCAGGAGTTATTTATTTTATGAATAACTGCTGTTGATAAGTCGCGATGCGCATTATTGGGTATTATATTTAGGTTAAATGTGTACCGACATGGGAATGGTTTAACTGTTACATATATACTAATTTGCTATGCAATATGTTGTCGAAGCGTAATTTATATCTATTTTTGTAAGTAGTATGAATTCGACGACGAATTGAATGGAGGAAGTTTGTAGGAGGTTCTATAGCCAACCCGGTCGCAAGCGAATACGAACCTAATTTGAGGAGCTTTTATCTTTGTTCGAACCTAAGTTGATGAGGTTTTATTTTTGTGCGAACCTAAGCTGATAGGGTTTTTTACAATAGAAGAAATATTTATTGTTTAAAATATAAATTCAGAATAAATTTCATGCAAAATACGGTTATACACGGAAGTTATGTTGCATGTGAAGAAAGAGTAGTGTTACGTGAAAAATTAATATACAATAATAGACATTGAAGAATTTACGATACGTGAGAGTCGGTTTGTTCTAAAAGAATTAGCCACCCACGATAGTTCCTATTGTTAATACACGTATTTAAATCCGCCTGCAGTTCATCATCACTGCCACTACAATATTAATATTGTACACTGGTTAATGAACTGTCATTATTATATTGACAGGAATGTTGGATGTATTGCGTTTTGCCACTTATAAGGAAATCATATTGTATTTATGCAACTCAGCGAGGATATTATATGTAACAGAGCGACAAATAGTTGTATTGTTAAGAAGATTTGTCACAAATGCTGGAAATAGAAGAAAAATGCGTAAAGCTACTAATGGTGCGCAGTGAAATGTTGTCTACTTAAGAAAATTGCCTCAAATCAAACGTTCTGAAGCAGCTTTAATTAATTATTGCTTTTAGTGAAAATAAAAAAGTGTCAGTTTTAGTATTATTCAATTTTGTGAAGCCACTCTGGATCCAAACCTAACGTCAGCCATAGAACCACGTAGAACTCAAGTTTGTCAAAATCTGACAATTCGCAACACATCGACGAATGCTGTGGATTCTGTCAAACTACTTCTAGAAATGCATAAACCGTTCATCCCACAGATCCGTAATTAGATATACATATTTAAAGTCACCGGAGGATGAACAGGGATATATATACCTGTTCATTTGTTCTCTTTGGTCAAACTCGGATGAATCTCTCAGAAGACGCATTTAACATTTGCCACAATCTAAAATTTGTCAATTGTCATAAAAAACAAAGCAGTACATCCCCCGATGGTTGTTCCGTTTGGGCGCTATCGTGTTGATAGCCATACACAGATAGGTACATACATTCATACATACCCATAACCGCATAAATACATACTTACATTTTCCAGATATCATTGCTATGGATTCCGGGGCCCACAAAACGCTAAATTTCCGATTTTTTCCGTCGATTACAATATAATACAACTTTACTTTTCGGCCAGTACCAAATCCTTCTTGTATACTTGTCGGAAAGTAAAAACAGTACAATATGTAAATTAAGTACCTATTTTTGAAAAAAAAAAGAAAAACAAGCGATTAAAATAAGCACATTAGAAAATAAGCTGTGTGAAGTTAGCAACAAAAGCCAGCAACAATTTTTTTTCATCCGATTGCAATGAACTATACACCGTTGGAAAGCCCATGACGAGCTGAGTCTACCATAGTTATTGCAACGGGATCAATTAATAACTACTACCTAAAAAATTAAAAAGAAAGTCAAAATTTCAATGAATTTCCATATCTTTAGAACCGCATATCTTCGCCAATACTTCATTGTAACACCAATCGAAAGCGCAAGCTTCGGTTATACTACCATAGTTATTGCAACACAAAATTTTGCTAATTAGTGCCTCAAATAAATTAATCAAATATGAGTATTTTTAACATCCGGGTACCATATGTAGTCCCACCTAAATTAAGTTAAACAAATGTATTCGCTTTATGTGATCATATCGATAAATACCTCAAAAGATAGCTGAGACTTGCCTCTACCCATCATAGTTAGTGCAGAACAAAATTATAACAATTAGCGGGTGAAATAAATTAGTGAATTCCAGACACTTTTTCCGTCGGCTATTCGTCGGATAAGATTAAATCTTATCGATATATACATCAAAAGATAGCTGAGACTTCCACCTACCTACCATAGTTATTGCAACGCAAATTTTTACAATTAGCGGGTGAAATAAATTAGTGAATTCCAGGCACTTTTTCCATCGGCTATTGGTCGACGGCGAACACAAAAGATAGCTGGGACTTCCACCTACATTTTATTGCTGGCTTTAGTTGCTACCTTCACACAGCTTAGAAAATAAGCAATAAGTATGAAAAAGCAGTACATGTTTAAATAATAACTGATTATCATTTATCAATTATTTAACAGATGTTTTCCATAGTGGCATTTACTTTTATAAGAACCTAAGTGCTTAAATTTTGACGAGAAAGAAAATAATATGTCTTTATTAACGGATTGCAGAGTTTTCGCCCCACCGTAATCAGTAACTGGCTCTCCATCAGTCAGATCGAAATAAAAATGCAATCAGCGCCGGTATCGACACGCAATCCCCGCTTGATTTCCTCCTCCATCCGCGTCCATTATTCCCACCGTATCAATCCGAGAAGGCCGTGATGAATGGACCCGGGCGAGAAATATTGTTCTCGGCCGATTTCTCTCCGCGTCGACTGTATTTAAAGCCGTGTTTTCCTAGGAGCAGGTTAGCGTCTAGCGCAACACGCCGACTGTATTGGCGATATGACGGCGTGTTGCGCTAAGCGCTAACCTGCTCCTAGGAAAACACTGCTTAAGGCCTTCCATGCCTACTACGCTCCTTTTTTTTTTCATCGAGGAATATTCTCTTCACAATATCGACCATTGTGCGCTTTGTTGTTTATTGGGGAATATTTTCCCGATCGGTTGTTATTAATATCCGGACTCCTTCTTTATTATATTCAATCTCGGGCGGCGCGAGGAATTCACAACAGTTTGAATAACGACCCCGCTCGTCAATGTTGCCCTTTTACCCTGGGTGTGGGGTAAATTCGCCCCCGCCCCCCGTGTTGCCACGCGGCTTAGCGAATACGAAGATGGGAAAGATAAAGATTAGTTTAATACGCGCTTTCACTCAAGTCAAAACCTGGGGATGAATGCGGGGTTAAATCTGTACGAGATCTTGTGTGTCTGGAGTTTAGAAGATACGACTCGTATATTTACATTTATATTCGATATTAGGGTGCTGTAGGCATATTATATATTATAACTTACTGACAACTCTTTAAACATCAAACCGTTCAAATTGTGTATATGAAGGTTATAACGTTATAAACAAAAGCAGCAAAAAGGGTTTTTTATATCTGTTACACGCGGGCATAAAGTATCACTTTATTAACCAGCAAAAGTGGTTAGTTATTATTTGTCCCAGACCTATCTATCTGTTTTGCATTACGGGTTTCTTTAACACTTTTGAAATAGAATTTCAGTCGTAACAAGAACAACAAAATGAAAGAGTTTATTTTTCATCCACTCAATCGATTTGTTTTTTTACGACCGGAGCGTGCAAAACAAAAGAAATGCAACAGTGCGGGGATTCCAGAGTCGACGTAATCAACGTGAATGTTTAAACTGTGCAGACAGGTCGCACAAAACAGCGTTGCATTATTAAGCTACCGTCGTTGCTGCCGCTACGGTCAGCAGGTTTTTACTGCAGTCCCATAGCGGGACTAGTGGTGGCGGCGGGTCGCCGCTGAATAATGGACGAGCGACGAACATCCATGTAAACGTAATTTGTTAAGAGCCTACGCGATGACCAGGCAAAACTTTTAGTAATTTTCACTTAATGTGCCGTGTCGCGCACAACCGTAAAGGCCAGCCCTAACTGCTGCGAACACGAACACGGACACGAACGCGAACGCGGTCAGTTATATTGCGGTATATGGGACGCATGCGAACGTGGCGGTTAGGGTTCCGCCATATACCGCAATTGAATTAAGTGACCGTGTACGCGTTCGTGTTCGTGTCCGTGTTTGTGTTCGCAGCGGTTAGGTTCGGCCTTTAAACGAGATCCCGTTGACGCGACGCCGACGGTTTATCGTTAACATCACCTGATGTTCCTAAATTATATTACGGTACCGATGCATTGCTAAATTCTATGACCACTTGCTTTGTTTATTAACTTTTTAAGTGAAGTGCAGATTGAAACAGAAATAAGCCGAACCATTTCTTTGTACTTTTTTATCTGATATTTGAAACTCAATTTGTGAAATTTATTTTTACGATCCCGGTTTGGTTTTTTTGATGGATTTCGTGTGATATTATCATAACTTTATACTTTATTACTTTACCATTAATTTATTACGGTAAAATCGTGAAAATGGTTATTTTGACTTTTGATTACGTTGACGAATTTTGACTTTTGATATTGTTTACCCCATTTTGCAAGTTTTCAGACTGTTGATATTCGTACTGAAATAAGCCAAAGCATAGTTTTGGTTCATAACACATAACAGTGCAGCGACAAATTAGCAATAAGGTCAGTATTATTAATTAAGTATTGCGATATAACTAAACGAATTAAGAAGTAGAAGACAGACATGTAAATAGAAGTTAGGTCGACAGGTAACATGTCTTTGTATGTTTCTACTTTTAGTAGAAGTAGTTGAAACATAAGATATTTTTACATTACAAAATTGATGGAAATTTTCTGAAATTTCTGGGAATATCGCATAGCGATATATATGAATATTAAATAGGTTTTTGCTAAAAATGGTTTTCCCCTAATAAGCGGTGTTTTTTGTTCTGTCTGTCGGATTGGTTCAAAACAATATTGTCCTTAGCTTTGGCCTTCGATATTTCAGATATTAAGAACAATAGAATAATGTGATACAACAGTTTTGATATCAACTAGCCAAAACATTTTATCCCCAAAATTTTGTGCGCTCAAGCTTGTTACATCCTGTATATTAGCAGTGAAGCAGTGAATAAATATTTGAAATTAATTTGACAGGGTAAAGCACATAAGTTTCAATTGCAATTGCATTAGAAATAGCGATGTCATTTAAAAATCTAATAACTTATTCGTGACAGCTGCTCCAACAAACTTTATGTATATTGCTCGGGGTTTATATCTTGAGTAACATGTTTAATGATACCGAAACATATTAGAGTTTTCTTATTATATCTTAAAATTGTATTGGAAGGCATTTTTGTCTTTCGCTGTACATATTTCAAACAGCAATTTACCTTCAAATGTCTCGTTTTAACCAAAATTAAACTTTGTACCGCAGACGCGGCGCCATAAAAGCAAGGTTTACATCAACATAACAAAACAAAAACGCGTTACAAGCACGACAAAATTGCCTATTATAGTGCTCTCGAAGGCGCGCTGTCAGCGATAGCATCGTAAAATCGAGCGACGAGAGGGTTCGGCAGACTTTTCAAGCCTTTTCACCTTCGAGCGCCATCTGGCGGAAGAGTATCGTCGCGACGCCTCTACATAAAGACCGCGCCGCCTAGAGAAAAACACGCGAGCGGCCGTAAACGCCTACATAACGCGCGCATAATGCACCCCAGCACCCACTCCCGTGCTTGCCAAGCTCACAAAACACACTCAAAATTAATTACCATAAAAACCGTTGCACAACGCTCCTGTGTAGTTGGCCCTGTGTACATGGTACGTTTGGGTGGTTGCGCCGGCTGCACAGGGTGCACTTGACGGTGTCTGCAGGCAACACATCCCGTACACAATTATTTCAAGGCGGCGCGTCGTCGCTTCTGCTAGCCCACTATTAATACCTCGTCTCCACCGCCCGAAACCTCCCTCTAAGGGAAATATCCAGCCTCGTTATCTTCATTGAAGGACTCACTTGATTATGAAGAAAGGGTGGAGTAGTAAGCCGAAGGGGTTGTAATTATTATCCATTGAACTTCTTTGGTACTCAATATGGCAGTTTTTACGAGTCTTTTGCATTTAATATATTAATTTTAGCACATTATGGTTTTATTTCAATTTGCTTTTCATTTTTTTAATGTGTTTTCGTTTTGTTACAAAACGATCTTTTCTTGTAGTCACAAAATAAATTAACGCATAAGCAGTGGTATACCAGCATATGTAAGCTGAACGACACTATTTCAACTAAAACATGAAGAACAGAGGACCATCCAGTGTTTTAAACTTAGTATTTTTATATTTATTTTATTGCAGTGCGCTTATTTAATAATTTGTAGCCGATTCTGACGCGCTGTAGCTTAATGTTGCAAAGCCGTTTATTTTGCATAAAACTAACATCTATTTCACCTTTCATGCAATTTATTTTAAAAACAGGAGCAATTAACTACCAAAAATTCAGATGCTTGTATGTGTCTTAAGATGTCTAGCTAGATGCAACACTTGACTCAATTGACGTCATAAGTTCAGTATCAGGGGATTATAATTGCAATTATAATTTTGAGTTTTTGTTTTAAGTTAAAAAGTGCGTCGCATTTATTTTATCAATAAAATCTTATTAACAAAAAAAAACGTCATATTAGAAATACCACTAACCCAAAACGACTTAAGTATACTTTGATTTTGAGTGACTTTGACCTGCTGCCAGAAAAAGTGGCCTTCTGTAGTCTGAAAAAGTCTATCTAAGAGTTAAAATATGTGAGCTAGCTGTACAAAAAAAAATAAATATGTATAGGCAAATGAACGGCTTAATAAATTTATGAACAATTTTGTGATTATTTGTACTTGTCCAGAAGACTAATAAATAATAATCGAAAATTCTCAGTGTTTTTCATTCACAGATCTAACTTATAGAAAAAATAAATAACATACTAGAACTGAACACTGTCCAAAGTAAATTCCGGGTTGCTTCAGTATTTATAAATTGGCCGAAAATAAAGGAAACGCCACCGAAAGCATATGCCATGCATCTTATAGATGATTCAGTATACTTCTTGATTCCTAGTTCCGTGTTCAGCAAACTGAACGTGTGCACTTCATAAATTTTAAACTTCCAAAACCGCCGGTGCCGTCAAGGCCTCTGCAAATATGAGAAATACTGACCCGCATATTTTAAATATATTATAGCTAGGTGACACGTGCGCTCCGACTTTCTCTCTGAAGTTGTTGGCAGTAACAGCTGTTACTTTTTTACAGCCATACTTTTTTTACTGACGCCTGTTAATGAATATTTCATGCTTAAACCACATTAATTTTAAACTGCATTAATTTTATTAGTAGCCCTTTAAATAACAAAATAAGACCCCACTCAACAAAAACACAACACTCCAAAAAATTTAATTACGCATTCTACGCACAAAACATTTATCCCATTTCCTTCTTTACGCTTCGCATTACTTTGACCGTAGTGAGTTTATTATTTGAAAGGAAATGTTCGGGCCACCCTTCTCGCTTTCTCTCGAAGGAAAGCGAATTACAAAGGAAAAATGTCCGACCCTCGCTTCAGGCACAAAGGGCACGTATTTGAAATAATTTTAAAATGTATACGTATATACTATATATATGCTTTAGGGGTAGGGTTCCTTCGGGCTCGCAACCGCGCATTCCTGTCTCTCGAGGATTTCGTGCCTGCGCTGCTCTGGAGACGACATCCTTCCCAAATAACGTCAAAGGATAGCGTTC
Source organism: Aphodius granarius (assembly GCA_963971325.1). Lineage (NCBI taxonomy): Eukaryota > Metazoa > Arthropoda > Insecta > Coleoptera > Scarabaeidae > Aphodius > Aphodius granarius. Next base: position 30,765,761 of record OZ020221.1, read on the forward strand.
ACATTCCGAAGCTTTAGGTGCAACGTGCGGAGAACGCTTGGGACCTACCTCACAGTAACCCATATCTCAAAATTGATATTGTTTATTCGACGAATTCTGATAGTCCAAATTATACATTGAGAATGTTTTTTTTTCTTATACGCGTAAAATGTAATGAAACCCCGTACTTTATTAGTTTTATTTTTAATTTTCCGAAAAATCTGATGTATATAGGTAACACTATGGACTTAATTTTGAATTTCTCAAACACTATTTCCAAAATTTTTAAATTAAATCATGATTATTTCCTAACAATCGCAGTGTTGATTTGCCAGGGAAGTACCCAATATTCCAATAATTGATCCTCGATACTGATATCCTTAATTTGTTTATTATTATTTGTAGGTTTGCGTCTATATTCCACTTTTTGTTGCAGGTAAGAAGACTTACATCTAAGGAGAATATACTGTAAACCAAAAATAATTAAAATAACAACGTGGTAAGTAAAAATAAAATTATTTTGACGGTAATATTTAGGACTGCTTAAATTAAACGATCTGTTAAAAATAAATGGCGGTTACTGGGTCGACCAGTAGTCCTACAGAGCATCCAAGGATTTATTTTGCGCTACAGGCCCCAAACCTTACGACCTCGAAAACTCACTTTATTCCTTCTAGGTACCCAATTACAGAATCCAGTGAACCGCGAATTGGGAGGGGGCGATCCCACCTTCATCCTACATCAAGCGAGTTTTTGCAAAACCTTCAACGCCAAACTTTTCAACGGCACACTGTCCAATTAGAGTTTCCATGGCCAACCCCTCTCTGCATTTCTCGTAACTCGGCGAACTTTCTTAATGTCCATGAAAGAACAATTACCGAGGTACATTCGATCGGAATTAATGCAATATATTTCAAAAAGGGGAGAGTAGGGAAGCGATGGAATGAGGGAAATTATACACAGTAAAGCGCAAATGTTACCCCATTATTTCTTACTCTCGAGACAAAAGCTCCGAATTTTAGCATTCAAGCGAATATTTTCATCTCCATCTCTGACGTTTAACGGTTAAAAATTATTACAGCGCAATAAAAATGTTTTACAATTATGATGCGGAGTTTTGGAGAAAAATAATATATGATTTCATTGCATATTTTTTTGTCGTATTATTTCAATATAAGAAGAGCGGTTGTGTATTCAAAGTAGGTCGCGGTAAGACGTATTTATCCAATGAGAGAGGGCTATAGTGAAAAGTTAGCTATATATGCCACGACGGAATACTAAAAAGAGCAGGAGGCGGTGACGCGACGTAGTACCGTTTTACCTGAGCAGGCGGAGCTCACCTGTTGATCGTGGCAATGCGGTGACAGGTCGCGTTCGCCGTAAACAAAAGCGAACGGAATAATTGGCACGGGTAGCCAAGACTCGACGGTTAGCACTGCTTGTTCCACTTTTATGTCTGCGTCGGGTTTTCGCTGCTCCTGATAGTAGGCCGTGTTCATTTGAATAAATGGCGGAGGAGCCGGACATGGCTGTTATTACAGATATTAATTATTGGTTTAAAAGCACATAAATACATTATTTTTACTCGAAACGTTTTGACATTGCTTCTGTTTAATGACTGTCTCTATTCTGACATAATCATGAGACGTATAAGGAGTGACTATGGGCAAGTAGATAAGTCCCAGTACTAAATCCATACTTATGTGTATGATTTTGAGCTTCTACATACGTTTATAGCGCCCAAACCGGGCGTTTCTTGCAAAACTGAGCACTTGCCTGACGAGAGTGTAATAAATATAAACGGTAGTATATACAGCCAAACGGGCACGTGCGCATATAGACTCGCCTGTATGACACGCCAATTATGAAAACCTAGCTTAGAATTCCAATTTTAAATTGTAACCATAAAAATTAAAAGTGTCGATAGAAAACAGTAGGCCTGCACAATAAACGGTTCTTGCTGACGACTATCTGGTCTCTATCAGCTGTTTGGCCGCATGTCCGTATGAAGCTAGATTCTCACTATACGTTCCGTCTCCGTTTCGTTTATGTAAGGCATTATTAGCTGTAAATGAATGGTCGTATGCACACGTATGCACACAACGAGAATGGGAAATATCTGGTGTGGCCCCCACCCAACTTTTCGACTACATTGAGACACTGTTTACACATTTATAAACTCTCTAAACGTATAGACTATAGAGGGTGAAACACCAAAAACGAATGTCCATACAAGGCACCTCTCGATACAAATAACTATAATATACTGTCACGTATCCATGTTTACCTACGATGTTTATTTCTCTAGTTCTTGTTTATTTATTCTTCAATCGCGGACGGGACGATAATATTCAAACAATAACGTGTGGGCTAACGCGTTATGATGCCGTCAGTTCTCCATTACGTCACAAACCAATATATATGAAATCCGCACCTAAACCGCTCATCCCGTTGATCTGTAAATTTGTATACATATTTAAAATCACTGCAGGATGAGATGGCGTCAGTTTGGTCGAAATCGGATGAATCCCAAAGAAAACGCATGTAACTATAAAAAGAATCCAGTTCGTCCCCCGGTAATTCTCAATATGTTTACCAAATTTCAGGCCGATTCGCTTTTCCGTTTGGGCGCTATCGTGTTCAGGGGTCCATACCTACATACATTTTCCAGAAATCATTACAATGATTCAGGGGACCTCAAAACGCGTATTTCCGCGCAAATCTCACATTTTTTTCCATCGATTACAATACTTTCCTTCTAGGGTACTAGTAGGAAAGTGAAAACAGCACACCATTAGAAACGCTCCAAGCATAAAAAAGTAAAGTTTGGTATGAACCAGAAAATACTATTGCACCCTGTGACTCTCAATTATGATTCCCGGTGTGTTCAATACATATTATGTTAATAAGCATGAAATTAACAACTGTAAGAGATTGCAAAAGGAGTCTGTTTTTATTGGTAGCGTAGTAAACAGAGCGGTCAAAATGTAATTTACTTTATATCAAATTCAAACGGAGGACGCGAGAACTTTCTTTGAAACCTTGAGGGTTTGGTATCGCTAGATTTTTAGAAGCCAACAATAATCGTAAATGAATTAATCTTGATATAATAACATCAGGGTGATTAAAAGTCAAATTCTAACCAAAACAAATATATTTACAAAATGAACAAAAAGATTGAAAACCCTTCAGATCGAGTGTACAATAATCATTGAAACTCTTGACACAATGATAATAGTGGGAGAGAAAACGGATGACAGAGACATAATTATTTTATAAAAATTACCTAAATTGTTATTGGCAAATTTACATCAGCAGAGATGGCATCACGGGCACACACAGAAACAAAACACAAGGGCCTAAAGCCCAAACAAATTGAACTGCGTCATTCGACTTCTAAACTACGACCTCGACTGATATTTCAATATACAGAACTAGGAATGCCTTCTCCCACCACATACAGAACCAAAGTTCGTTATTTTAGCAAAAACCCTCAATAATAAAGCCCTCAGACCACACACGGACAGTTCCACAAACTTCTAGAAAAAATCTGTATTTAAGACATCCGGTCCTTTGGACCGGATGTCTTAAATACAGATTTCTATTTCCTAACCAAACATCTCTTTGGTATTCTTACATCTGTTGCAACCGTTTGTTCTGCCTGTCTATGCAATCTCAAAACAAAAGACAAAATTTCGACCTACCACACAACTGCTAATTCCCGGCAAATTATTAAACCTAACATGTAATGGTTTATAACTATTAACCAGTATTCAGGCTTTATTTTGAACATTTGCGATTGTACAGGTACTTAGGTACATCACATATATCAAAATAACTAAATGCGCTAGTAGACGGGAGTTATTTGAAATGCTTATAAATTGAAATCAAGAAGTGACAGTTTGTATCAAATTATATTAATTGTTTGGAAAACTTACAAATAATTAGAAATATGGCCTTAAATTCTATTAACATTGAGACTGACATGATCTATGATTTGAGCTTTTTGAGTTAATTAAGTCGTCAATAAAGCAGTAGTGTATGAAACTTTTCAGACCAAGTAATTACATGTCGTATAGTATAAAGCCCCAATCCAACATGAAGACCTAATTTGAGAAAAGAGCAGATTGCAAATCGCAAAATTTTAGCGACGAAAACTAGCTTGATATTTAGTTGGCACCACTGTAGATGACAATATGCCACCCACTTACGACTGCTTTACTGGCGCGTTGTTCCCTCTGAGAACGAAAAAGTTCCCCATTAGTAGGCGACGACCGGATCGTTTAGCTCCACTTTAATCGTTTTAATTTCGGGAACGCGTGAAATTCGTCATTATAATTGCCGCTACGTTTCGTCCCGAGCGCGCTTCCTCTTCCTTCTTTTTTTTCATGTTTTTTTTTTTAGTTCCAAACTTCGCCGCCTATCCCGTTAAAAGTTTGGCGTAACGATCGCAGTCGCCGGCATGCATTTTTCGCGTCTGCAAAGCCCACTCGGATGCGCGCAGAAATTATCTTTTTAACGCTACGCTGGGCACGCTGGCTAGCTTCATGGCTAACTTCTCCTTGCCGACCCCTCGCAGGGATCGGAATGCCTAGAACACTAGAGAACGTCATCCGGTGATAACTCTCCTGGATTTTTACTGAAAATATAGTTGGAAAAATAAAGTTTTAGGGTGATTTCGGATTTGTGAATGTAAATTGTTGCAAATTGCCCAAAATACGGAGAAATTCGGTGAAATAATCATTTTTGCTTTCAATATATCAACTTTCAAGCAAACGCAATATAAAAAAATAAATATTTGCGCCTCCAGAATCTATAGTATTTCCTCAAATTTATTTGAAACCCGAAAACAAAGAGATATTTTTGCTGTACAGACTTGTTTATATAAGAATTCAATTAATCATTAGGTACAATGTAAATTATTATTTTACTGTAACAGATAAAAACATAAATTATATCGAGACGCAGTTGTAAAAGTATCAGTTCTTGATTTAAAATTTTAATGATTTTTTTTGGCTGCTGTTCTTCTTGTTCGAAAATAACGAGAAACAATCGAATTCCTTGAAACCTTCACTCACATTTCTCAGTCAGCATCAACAACTTTAATTTGGCAATTCCAATGTTTCGAGGGATGAGTCGTTCTCGTTGGTATATACGTCGGACTCGTGCTATTGTCAGACCCCGATTCGGCAACTTTGGGGGTGGTAAAGGGGTTGGTTCTGGTATGGGTTTAATCGGAACTGGGATCGGTAACAAGCAGTTCCGTGTCAAAACAAGGTCCCCGGATCCGAAACGATGGATCCGCGCTCTTATAAAGGTCAGAAACTTCGTTTGTTAGCGCTGGTTTCCCTCCTATATAGAAATCCACTGTCCCTACCCCTAACCGTATTGAGAACGTACGAATACACGATTTGATGATGGAGTTCACCTGAGTCTCCTTTGTTAGCATTCTGGTGTGTTTACGCGCCCGAAACGCGAGTATTTCGATTGTTACTCCGCGAATTGAATTATACAAGGTATTATGTTTTCGGTTTGATGCTATGAAATATTTGATTAAATTTTCCATTCAACTCTAAAAGCCCTACAGTAGATTTTCAGTTTTAACAAACATTACCGTACCGAAATCAAGAATAAATAGATAATATAAAATAATGTTTACTGATTACTGAAAGAAAATATTTACGGATTTCTAATATCATTTATATACATTTTATATTAAGATAAGCCAAAATCCGTATTTTGATTACTACCCCATCCACTTACGCCGTGATTATTCATTTACTTCCCCTATTTCTCTCTCGGTAACAAATAGCGTCTTTATCAAAATGCGTGCGCGTAGAAGCGTGACATATAAAAATTACTGTCATTTTTACGTTTTAATGTCGACGCCGCAAAGGGAGACGGCGCGGCGCTACGTACCACCCGTATTACAAAAATTAATTGGTGAGGTTTTCTGAAATGTTCACGGGACCGCAAGCGCTCCCTTTCTGCCCCTTTCTCTCCGCCGCGCCGGAGGGTCTTAACCGGAGTGATAAAATTTTTGTGGGCTCTTCGGCTCTAGTATTGTCCATTTTATGCTGAAGTACGCGCATATAATTGCTGTTTTTATTGCTGGGGCTAAATGTTGGATGGAAACCATTTGTTTACGTCTAGTTTTGGTTTCGGTTGCCACAATTTCTACTTACTCTCCCGTCTGGATGTTTTATTGACTTTTTTATGCCTGGTTGTATTTAATGGTAACCGTTGTAAGCCTTAGCATGTATTTAGAAATATTAATTATTATAAAGCAAATGTTTTATGACATAAAGAAAGCTCGAGTTTTTATATACTGATAAATCTAAATAGTTATCAGTAGCCTACTATTAAAATTTTCTAAAATGTAGCAAAATAATATTTTCAATAAATAATTATAGCCTCGCATTCTGTATTACACACAGCAAGGCGAACATCTGCGATCGTGTTGTTTGGGTTTGCCAAAAAGATTACAGGGAAACGGAGGCAACTGAGACCGGGGATGGTAAACAATGCCGATGTCGACTTTATTATTGCGCGCTGTTAGTTTGAAGAGCCCTAGGGTGCAGCAGCGTGCACCACAGCCATTCTCGCCCACACCGTTAATTATTACCTTTACAGTTTCCCAACCTCTCCAAAGTTCCCACCCCGTATTCTACTTATAACCTCGCATCAACCCCTCGACAAAGAAAACGAACAAACGGCGCGTCCATTGTTTAACCAAACGGGACGATGTTCACGCCGATTACAACTCGACGATGCAAGCGCACTCCCGTCGCACCCCTATATTGTTAATGCTCGCGGCGCTGGTGGCGGTTATTTTTCTCTGTTTTTATTCGGTAACTTTTTCGAGTCCGCTCTCGATGTACATAATGGGACTGTAATTGCTTTTGATTTGAGAGTTATTATTATTCATGTTGTCTAGCGCATGCTTATTTTTTTGTTGTGTTGTATTTTGTGGAGCGGTGTTTGTTTGGTAATTACCTAATTGTCGTTTTGTGTTTTGTTTTTGTCTGAATATATACTCAGCGCAAAAAAAGATCCCTCAGTTTAAAAGCCAAATTAATTCACACTGTAATGGGTTTTGATTCATTTGGATATGTTATTTGTCGAAGGAAATACACTGTTATAATTTTAACTTTAATTTAAACCTTGTACATTTAGCGTCCGCATTGCGAGTTTATTTGTCGACCAACGGACAAACCAAATTTATGCGTTAGATGTAGTCCGTCCTAATGTTGGCATTTTATAGTATATGTTTAAAGCAAACCAGGTTTAAAAGTGCACGTGATGACGAAGAAACTCGAAATTTAAATATTAAATATGTACAATACTGTTTCTACTGTGACACCCTTCACATGTGACATATTTGTCATGTTCTCTATGTTATATTACCTTTAATTCGTGTTCTGGAAACTATACTTTTCAAACGCATTTTGGGTCTTATTATAGTTCCCTGCATTCGTATAGATCAAAATCTTTCTACTGTGGGAACTGAAAATCCTAGCGGAAATCCGATCAATTACGCCTTGGAAAATTTAAAGCAAACATTCCCGCCTTCGATGCATTCGGGGGCGGTTATTCTGCCGGGCCATCGATTGCACGCCCGCTTTTTGGGATATAAGGATAACGGCGGCAGCGTAGACTGCGTCGTAATATATTTCTCGGAAGCGGCGGGAGGCACGATGGGCGGGGGCGGCGATGCACCGGAATAGGAATAAGATATGTAGATGCGACCGCCGCCGTTCATCTCGCATCCAGATGAGCGCCATCTGCATTGCTAAGAGCAACCCTACCCCGCCCCGCGCGCTGCCCCTCAGTCGTACCGCCGCCTCCTTTGACCGGTAATCTATTCAGCTATTTGTCGCGATGGTTTTTTAAGGCATAAAATTTTACAGAAAGATTTGATTTAATATTGAAATGTTGTGGAGCTATAAATCTAGTTCACTCTATGTATATACAACGTATACATATAGTTCTGAAAACGGCTTGAAAAATATTTTAAGAAGCTCGTGTATACATTTACCACGTATTTATATCATTTTGAAATCGATTTGAAACCTAAGAACGATTTGAAGACACTCATGTCAGGTCAAAACACCAATTTTTGGTATCATTGCGACTTTTGTGGAAAAGTCAGGTTGCTTTACCTAACTAAGGTATAACTTTTGTTGTTGTAGTTGCGAGAAACAAAATGTAATTTTTTCTCTGAAAATACACTTACTGTATATACACATACATTTGCACGCACTGGCCCAACAGAAATCAAGTCAAATTATGCCAAAAAATACCATAATATAACGTGAAAAATACAAGATAGCCCTAATGTAACGTTTTTTAGCTCTCTTGTAAAATTAGTTAAAATGGACATGGCTGGTTTACACTTTAAGCCGATGAAATTATTTATAACCGAGTTGGAAGTATCGTATATACCGTATATATGGTAATAATATATTTGATGTCCAGCATTTTGCAGCTTCATATTTATTCGACGTTCCTGTGAAATATCACGAACCATCTGCAAACATTCATTTAAATAATTCACCCGGCTCCTCCACCAAACCAATACAAGCGCAGTCAAAGACCTCCCGTAGGCGGTATCTTCAAGAAAAGCCCACAGCTTACGCAACTTCGATTGCGTTCACTCAAATTCCACTTTGCGAAATCCGGCGGACGTCCGACCTGCGGGGTAGGATATCCCCCGGTTTCACTCTCCACCCGTCTCTACGCCACGCACTCTAAAGCCGGCCTATATTTGCATTTGAAAAGTGGCGACTATCTTCGCGGACCGTCGGTCGGTCGCCGGAAGCACGGATGCCGAGATGGCCGCCACATGAATACCGGCGTAATCCAAGTGAGGGTAGTGGATCGGGGGGCGGTGGTACGGAGGCAGCGGCTGACCGCGTGGCCTGCGGGCTCGCTTTGCCGCCGCTATAGATTGAATTTTCGGATTTGGCCGGACGGCGGCGCGCCACTTGCCCTACGGCGTACAGATATTCGGATATTCGGAGTGCAACCTAGGAACCAACCAAAAAAAGTGAAAAAAGTACTTCCATTCCTTTTAAGGGATGAAAACCATGTGGGTTGATTGAATGATGATTCAGTAATTGAATCCCACAAAACCTTAAAACTCCCTTCCTTGTTGTGGCTAAAGTCTTTTCGGTAAAAACTATTTCTATGAGCCTATGCAGCTCATATTTGTTTTGTTCATAAATTCTTTGCTTCAAAAAAAAAACACACATTTTATTTCTTTCTGAGTGTTACATAGAAATACAAAATTATTGAAAATAGAGAATTAGAAACTTTTTAAGGCTGATGGTTACGGTCTTGACTGAGACCGACCAACACCTTCTAGACAGGGCAACAGTTGCAGTTAATAGTAATAATAATAAATAGCTAATAGCTTTTTGTAGTTAGTCGGTGTGGTGAAAATAAATAATTAGTTATTTGAGTTCGTTAAAGGTGTATTGTAATCTAGAGAATCGTGAGCGTCTTATAGTAACATATCCTTATTTATTATAAATTTAGTTAAACACTATATATTAGCAGGATAGTTCTTATCAAATACTCAACCTACTCTATCCTGATAATTTGCAGTCGCCTACTAGAGACTGAAACGGAACGGGCGTGTAGGCTGACCACTATACTGTCCTATACAAAAGCATGCAGTGAACAGCAATTATATTTTGTAAAAAAAATTTTTTTTTCTCGTATTGAGTTACAATATGAACCGAGTAGAGTTATGGATGAATGGTTAATTTACGCCTAATAGTTGTTTGGTACAACTTAACACGTAATTTAAAATAGTATATATGCAAAAATTGTATACAGGAAAGAAGAAACATTATTAAATGATTTTTTTGCTTTCATTCTCGGCCGTGAAAAATGATCTGTAATACACCATACAAAGCACAAAAAACGTTTTGTCTAAATTACAGCAAAAATGTTTGGTCGGAAGCAGATTTCTACATCTGTAGTGCTGTCTGTCGAGAACACTCCCGAAATATACGTCCTCAGCGGCTTGTTTACATGATAATACCTTCAATTTGCATGTGAGCGGGGAAATTTATCGAAGGGCGGCCGAAATTTACCAACCAGGAATACCACTCGATTAGGACCGGGTTTTGTACCGTCTGCGTCGAGGCTGGGGCGGACAAGCCCCGCAGTGCTCTTTCGACTCTCCTTTTTAAATATGTCGGGCACGCACACGAGCACTGGGACAGTATGTTTTCCCTTCGACGACTGCCGGCCGTTCTCTGAAATATTTTCCCGGTGTGATTTACATATTTTGCATTTCAAATGTGCCGTCGACGGTTTCACTTTCCACTGTGTGTGTGTGTGTAATTTTGAAATGCCCGATCCGTATGCATGCCAATAACTCGCAACGAATACCCAATTTACACGTACCTATGTCGTATATGCGTATCGTCGGAATTGAATTTTTAAAGCTGGATGTGTCTGTCTTACAGTAAAAAAAAGTATATCCTATTCTACCAATAAGTCAACTATTCTTGCCTTTAACGTCTCTATGTGGCCTACTATTCATTTCCCAAAAGTACAATTACCAATCAAGTACTAATTTAACTTATAAGTACCAATCCAATTGTTTCCTATTTCAAATATAGAATAGGGTTTTATTATACCTATTCTATATCTAGATCATGTTTGCGATATGGGAAAATTCAAGAAGGGGAGAGGATATCCCTCGCTCAGAAAAAAATGGAAAAAGATCCATTCCTGAACGAGGCATATCATTTTCCTCCCCATTTCCTCCCCTCGGTTTCAACCAATAACCGCTCATGTTTAAACACATTTAACACTTGCAATTATTTGCGAAAAATTCTTAGCCACTCCTATAAAACCAGTTTTCAGCTACCCTTCATAGAGGTCTCTCAAGTATACTGTAAGTACACTTGTATGTATCAATCACAACATCATGTATACATATTTAAAGTGCAAAGCAGCATGTAGGAAACGTGGAGTTCTAGGTTCAAATCCTGTGTGAGGTATTATTTTGTTCTCCTTGGATTTTACTATATCTCTTCTCTCCATCTAAAAGCAACAATAAAATCAAAGGCGTATGTTTCATAATAAAATCACAACAAAAACCATCACATACCGTCTTTATCTATAAAATAGAAAATCCCTCGCCATTCCTAGTTTTCCATTACATACATCACTAATAACGTAATAATTCACGTAATAATCCAACTGAATCGACCGGCATTGTTTTGGGTGGCGGTATGGGGGTGACGTCAGGAGGCTCCCTTGCGGGACACCCGAACTTTAATTACCTCCCGAAAACCGGGAGCCAATTAATCGGGAATTTCAGTGGAGAACGTTCGTTCGCCCGGGATAAATTGGTTGAACGAGCGAACGAACTCAGCCGCCTGCGCCTTAACGTGGAGAAGGCAGATTTATCGTTTTTACCCCGTTGACTCTCCTCGCGAGTCCCGCTAATGAAACATTCCCGACGCTATCGGTTGTCAACGGGATTCGCACGTTTTCGCACGCGATCTTGCACGGAGCGAGCGAGCGAGCGCGTGGTTTAGTGAGCGGTATCGCATTTACCGTTATCAGCGCAGGTGATTTGTTGCCGTGATTTCTAAATGGAACGAGATAATGGGACGTGCAGCTTTCGAGCTTAGTGTTTTTTTTTCTCTGTCCGTCTCAGTTGATTTTATCGGGAAATTCGGAAAGAACAGCTTGAGTTCTTGACTCTTCAGTAATATTATATAATAATATACAATATAATACAATATAATATATAGTAATATTGCACCGCGAAACACGGAGCTCCAATTTCAAATCCTGAACGAGTCAAATCCTTTTCCTCTCCTTGGATTTTTTTCTACCTCATGTCTCAACTTAGTTGATACTTTTTAGGGAAATATAGAATAGAAATGTTCCTGCCATAATGTTGGTGGTGTTAGAGTAGAACATATATATCTTCTTTGAAAATGAACATATCGAAATTAAACAAATGCCAAAGGCAAAAACGTGGACAAGGTCCTTAATAATTATTGTTCTAGAAAGTATTTGAAATTTTGACCACAAAAATCTCGGTTATACATTAGCTACGATTCACTTTGAAAAATGTTGGTAAAATTTGCTGAGGCAATCATGAAAATCGACCAAAAATTAAAAAAGTTAAGAAACAAATGCCATTATATTGGCAATTAATTTGGACTTAAAACTGGGTAAGCAAAAACTTGACCACGGGGTGTTCCAAACTTAAACACTAAGACATCATGTGGTTTACACAGACTTTCGAAGAACTTCGGTATAATTTTCAAAAAATCATCAAAATTCATTAGACATGACAAAATTAAAGGATTTAAAAATTTGTTAAATGTTTACGTATTTTGTTGCTTTCAGTATGTTATTATATTATTTCATATCTTATGTAAATTAACATTAAACAGGGTCGAACGGTGCCAAATTATGTGCGTTGACATTTATTTTAGGAGGACGCATTGTAAAAGCTGATATAGGCTTATTTGCTTTGAATTTCTTAAAACGTTATCAAAAACTCTTAATATCAGTACAAGAGCTTTGCTCATCGCTATAGTGTTGTTTGAAGTGGAAACAACTTTTAAGGCACTGTTCATCTTCCGTAAGATCTACTCTACATATTACAATAACGTATATTCAACATTTTTTTTACTTACAACGGTATATTGAATACGTATGATGTAAGTTGACGTTAAAATGCAATTTTGAAAGCATTTGTATTTGTTCCAAACATGAAGCTAAACATTTATAACAAAGTCCATTACTATAAACATTACTCAGGAAATATTTAAACGCTTCTTGGTGGATATGCATACAGTACAGCCATATTGAAACCAAAACACAATACAATACTTTCGCATCTCTTTGTAATCAAAATCAAAATCAAAATCAAAATGCTTTATTGTGTCAACAAGAAATACATCTTTTACACTCAGCTACACTCTTTTCCACAACTACGAAACTAGGGGTAGAAACAATTTGCGGCTCGACTTTGGCAGATTGACAAGGACTCAGCAGGGTCCTCAACATATGTGTAGGAGGTTATTTAACAGGCTGCCACCTAATGTGAAAAACATGACCAATGCGTCCTTGAAAAAGGTCTTGAAACCGTACTTGTTGAAGCAAGCTTTTTATAAAGTAGAGGATTTCTTGAACTGTGATAACATAATTTTGTAATATTTATATTCATAGATAGGATGATACATGAATCGGTGTCATAATGCTGCTTGATTTGATGTCAGAAGAGCCGCAGATGTTTACGTATATATAAGACCTAATAGGCTAAGCGGGTAATCACGTTGACCAGTCGGTCAAACTGTCAATATAATTGGCCCTTAATTGTTTAGTTACTAAAAACGATGGTGAATTGTGAATTTTGATCAGTTAGCAGTTCTTCCTAATGCTACATAACATCGTCGTCTGTCAAAGATTACTAGGGGTAGATACCAATAATACTAATATCTTCAGAAAAATAAAACAAGAATCTTCCATCTTTCAGTCCGTGAGAAATTAAGCTAAACACGGATTTGTGTTCACTCAGAGCGTGAGCCGCAACGAACCCTCGTCGGGCGGTTGGCCCAGACGGGAGGACAATATCGGCACGTAAGTGCGGCGCGGTGGAACCGATCGTCCATTAGAGGCGCCATCTAGTGTCGTCCGCTTGCCGCGACACGATTCCCACTGACAGCGAACATAATGTGGCCGACGCGACGCACGGTCCCCGCGCCACCCTGAATTTCATTTTGCGTTATCTCGCTGCCGCCCGTATTTGGATATCGATTCATGGACGTAGTTACGGGAGGGCGAAGGGTTGAATAAGTGTCTCACCCCCCGAGAGTGTTGGTTAGGATTTTTCTTGATAGATATGTGATGGATAGCGAAACGCGGCGGAATTCTGTTATTTTTTTGTGCTGAGCGAGTTGTGCGGCGTATTCTCCCTGTGCCGTCGTCGTCGTTGTGGGCAAGAGTCCATTAAATTTCTGAATGTATTGATGATTTCCGTGCAGGCAACCGGGCGCCACGTTTTATTGCGAACCGAGCCTGTGTCTGTCTGTCTCTAGGGTTGGTTTATGGCGTTGTTTTAATCGGAGAAAATTTTGTTGTTCTCCGCGTAGATTATTTGTAGTATTATACCTTAAGTCCAAGTTAACATTGATATTAACCTGTCATTCTTATGGCAAATATATATATTGTAATATTCAATACAAATATCGTAGTAGTTTTATAGAGCAGTTGTCAGCAAATAGTTTGCGCGTATTTTTACATTCTGACTCCTAGAAGAAAAGTGTTGTAATGTATAGATCCATGGGATGAACGGTTTAAACGCTATAAGCTTTTATAGCAGCGGTCTTACAGACTTCACATCTTTAGTCGCTATGGTTGTGAATTTGGATTTTGATAAGCGTCAGTGACCACTGACATGACATGTCTTGGCTTCACGAACTTTAATAATTGCAAAATTGTTTAAACACTTCAATGTATCAACAATCTAGTCGGAAAGTTGGGTAGGGGCCAACTCGTATATTTCTTTATAACACAAATAATGTATGGTTGCTTATTATGCAGTTGCCAATGAAACATATCTAGCTTATCCCGTCAAACTAATTTCTAATATTTCTAACAACCAGATTTTTACAACTCGAAGAAACCTGTTGTACCCTAAGAGTTAACTTTTGATTATAACCTTAATAACCGTAGTCGCATTCGTCCAAAACTAAATTTTACACTTGCACATCAAAGCCAAATGTGATATGTTATATACTTCGTTAATTTTGCATACATAATAAAGCTAATTGAAATATATGGACTTCTAGTCTTCTAGAATATAAATAACCAAACCAGAACACTGATTTAATTTAACAACCTATATATGTATTTTATTCACCCAATTTTCGTTACCATGGAAGAATTTATGGAACATATAATAAGGCTAACTTATTGCAGAATATCAAAATCTCTGGTTATATAAAGTCGCAAACAAAACAACAGTTTCTCATCTGAAAACCTGGTCAAAAAATATGCCAGTTTATCATTCAGCTATGGTTAATTTTGATTTAAGGTATTCATTCATTTTCAATACTATTGTTTAATTTAGATTTCCTTCAGAGCAACGGTTAGTACGTGATACATTAAAATTGTATTGATATAGATGAATATTATCCAACGTTAAATCCAAATGCAAGGTAGCTTACCGGCTGCAAAGTGACCCTCTAATGTGCGGTTTCCGCGTGTTATATAGGGCAGAACGGGACGGCGGGAGGGTTGGGGTATAATTACGTCTCGGAATCCATCCAGTGGCGGCGGCGGCGGTCGTCATTGATCAAAGTTTAAGTAATCACGCAATCGCAAAGCCAGTGGCGCGCGTAATCGCCGCCGATGGCTTTCTGGCGGATATCCATTAAAGATTCCAGCAATAACAGGAGGAGACCGGGACAGAGAGCTCTCCGGAACGTGAAGGAGGCTAGGCATACCGCCGCAGGAGTCCCTTCTTGGGCCATTAGATCGATTTCACCGCACCGTCGTCGTAGTTTCTTCGTCTTCCCCTTAACGCTGTCCTTGCCCAAGGAGCTGGCAATTCTTTTCATCTATCCTGTCCTAGATTCGAGCTGCGGTGCCATTGCTCCAGACGCAAATTAGGCCGATTTTCCGTACGATTAGATCGAATATTTTAGGGGACTTCAGCGGGAATTATTCCTGGGATAATCAGATGCGCATGATTTTATCATCATTCTAGTTTCTGGATTATTTCACTAAGATATCTTCAGGGAAATTTATATAAATTTTTAAATTTAATGTTAAGTTATTATTGTTTAACAGCTAGATAGTTGACAGCGAGAGAGTCGATAGAAGTTTCTGTTATAAAACGTATGCCTGTCTTGATACCTAGTAGTTGTATTTCTGTTGCGCATTTATAACGTTTCTCAAAGCAGCATGTGGTCGCCTGGGAGAATTACAATAGAGTTTACACAAAAACTTTGTTCAAATTCTAATATTATTTACAAAAATTTTATTTTTTACAAACGTATTTTCTATGGTTTCCTTAAATAATTGACTAATGAGATTACCACCCTCATCTCGAATAGTTAACCATAGAAATTGGTTAAATATTACAAAAGTTATTGATTTGTTTTAAATTCTGCACTATGTTAAATCCAGATGCTATAGTAGCTGGAATGTCTAGGAATAGGTATTTATCCAAATAATAAAATATATTTACCTGACCTACAAACAAATAAATTGAGAAAACTCTATTATATATATTGTAGGGGGTCAAAATGGCGGGAACCACCACGACTCCCTAACATGGTAGCATTTTGGCCGAACGCGGTCTAAGGCTTTAATTACTGGTCAAATCTCTAATTCATCAAATCTAATCCAAATCTATTCGAAGGCAAAACTAACTGGGTCCTTTTTCTTGAACCTTGTAGACACATTTTCTGACTACTAACTGACGCGTTTAAGTATTTAACATTTAATAAGGGCTGATAAAGCAAGACTACTCAAATGAAACGAAACACTTATCAAAACAATAACATCTATTAACAATAATAATCAACAATCCCGTTTGATAGGTTACATAGAAAAATGAATGAAACTTTGAACATATTGACGTTTAAATTAAACCTAGGAGTTGATTTAGACAGACACACTTTTAGCAGAAATATGAATAATTTAATTTACAATGAAATGCGAGACAAGTTGAAAAGACTTACCAGGACAATACACATATTTTTAAGTGCCTAGCGCACTGTACAACAACTTTACTTCATGATGGTCGAACGAGAAGAAGGAAAAGATTTTGCTCCCTTGCCTAGGTCAACCCGAATGCACGCAAGCATTTCTCCGTAGCCAATGACAACGCGTCAAATTTAAACTTATAAACACGCGGTCAAATCCTCAGTAAACCAGATGTTCAACTGAACAACACCAAAACTTTGACATTCTCGAACATTCCACTCCGTCTACATCGCGCTCAATTTGATCACATTTTAATAAATAAACAATGGGTTTCCGACCCATTACAATATATTGTATAAAATGGTCGTACGTGTCAGAAATTTTGAACAAATCACATAGAAATTTTCCAACTCACAACCTTAACGACAAAAGCTGTGGATTCTCTCATACTGCTTGCTTGAAAGCATTGAGTTTTCATATAATTACTAAAATAAATAACCGGTTAATCGGTGCTTTTTTAATTTACTTTTTCAAACGATGTTTTTATAATAAATGGTACATTCACACAAGAGTAGAATGTTTCTATTGTTATGGCTTGTTGTTACATACGGTTATAATATCAACAGAAGAAAATCATGTGTTTTAAATACACTGAAGAAAAATATTACATACATTGTGTCTTCGTAATAATTACTTGTACATCATATTCATTTTCAAAATACTGTTGAAGAATCAATTAATTAATACATTCAAATGTAATATTCCTTTGTTTGCATTTCTGATTTCAGGAGAAAAATTATGTTGAATTATATTACATTTTTGACGTATATATCTTAAAATCAATTATTTTTGTTTACACATAATTACTTACAAAGAGTTTGGATAATATGTACGTGTAGTATTTATCTACTAATATACGACGGTCACAGGAAAATTATTTTTTTCCGTCGATAACAATACTTTTCTTCTAAGATACTACTCGAAAAGTAAAAAAGACTCATTCTTGTGAGGCATCAGCATAAATTGCATTATTTTCTAAGATTTGCAGATATATCATTTGCATGAATTTCCACTTCCACACTAACAAAAAAATAGAACAAAGAATACCGTCATGATTATCCTGCCTCGCATCGAACGGTCGATATTCAATTTTCACGTTCGCAACTCGGTTGCATTACGGATTCTGGTCGGTGGGGTCCGAGCTTCGCATTTTCCACGTCGGATGTCGCCGCGAGACAAAATTTACTCCGCACTTCTCGCCGGAAACTCTGATCCGCCCAACATTTCTCAACGTTCCCGGTTCCCGGTTCAAATCAACCGTGCGGTATTTAAACTTTCCTTGATTCCTTTATACCGATCTAGTTACCGGCGACGAAACTTTGCCATTGTACCGAATCCCCCGGTTAGAAGTTAAGAGTTTCCCGCGTGTCGGTCCACAGCAGAGCGCCTTCCTCCTACCTAGAGGACGCCGTTTGATTTAGTTATGAATTTCGTTCGCGAATTCCTCTACACATACGTGCGATTCCTCTCCTTTTCTTAATCCTTGAGAGGATTTGAAGTTCGTCTCACAGGAGGTTACGGAGAAAAAAGCGGCGTTGAGAACTTTGGAAGTTCGTGTTTTCGTCGCGAGGAGTTTTGTGGGAGAGGGGAAAGAATGAAGTGTGGGAAATGTTGCCGTAATTAAGCTTGTTCGCTCTCACGGAAAAATCAACAATCGAGCTTCGTTTGTATTGGGCGCTTTTGGGGATAATTAGCGTTTTGGACTTTGTACCGGCGACAAAGGGTGAAAATATTAGTGATTGTTTTTTTTTGTGTTTACTTTTTGTTAATTACATTACTTGCAAAATGTTAGTTGTAAGAAAAAAAACCGTTCACATTCACTATAGCTCATTTTGATTTGAGTGCTTGTTGTACTAGTGCGTTTCACGCGGGGTAATAATAATAATAGCGGTACATCTTGTATCATACCTATCTTGAATTTGCGTAACTTATATGTCCGCAAAAATGTGAATTGTATAGGAACATTTATTAACAATTTCTGCAAAAATATTTTTTATGAAAGTTGGTACCTAGTTTCATTCTAGTAGACAGTGGTACCTATTAGAATGAAGACTGCCATCCATCACTTAGCTGTTAAAAATGGTGTACATAAAGCCTCTAGATCGAAATCGGCCGCATGGGCGTTTTCGCTCATAGCGTCAAGGTAGAGCGGTTGAGTGCCTGTTCCAAACGCTCGCGTAGGAGACGGAAAGGAGCTGATGCTATGAGGGAAAACGCCCATGCGTCCGATTCCGTTGTTGTAAGTTGGACCGGAGTCTGCTTTTATTGGTAGCATGGCGAAAACAGGGCAGTCTGTTTGTAATTTAATTTAACTAAAATTCAAGCGGGGAACGCGAGATCTTTCTTTTAAACCTTGAGGATTTGGTATCGCTAGATTCTTAGAAACCAACAATAATTGTAAACAAATATCAATAATAATAATATGAGTAAGAAGAATAATAACCTCAGGGTGGTTCAAACTCAGGGTGGTTAAAAGTCAAACTCTAACCAAAACAAATATATTTACAAAAATGAATAATTAACTCTCTCTTCAGATCGAGTGTACAAGAATCATTGAACCTCTTGACATAATGAAAATGATTCGTGAGATTGACAAGGAACATAACTAAATTATAAAAATTACCTAAATTGTTATTGGCAAATTTACATCAACACAGAGATGGCTACCACTAGCACGCACACAGAAACAAAACGCAATTGCCTAATGCCCAAACAAATTGAACTACATCGTTCGAGTTCGAAATTAAGACTTAACTGTTTTTCAAATATTTAAAAGCAAGAAGGCTTTTCCCCTCCACATACAGAACCAAAAATTCGTATATGCATTAATTCTTATTCTGGGATTCTATTTTTCTGTGTCCTATATGTTTTTGGAAATAACTGGTTGAATCCAAGTGGTAGTTGCAAATTTATAATTTTCTTGTCGGGTTATTTACATGTCAACTGGTTATACAACTGGCATAAAAGACATAATCAATTCTTTTTACAATTACAATAAAAATTTAGATATATTATCATTTTGATATGTCTGGTATTTCTTACACTCATATTCATCACTAGTAAAACCAAGGTTATAATTATCATGGAATTTGCTTTTTACTTTCCGACTAGTACCCTAGAAGGAAAGTATTGTAATCGACGAAAAATGTTTTTTTTTTTCGAGACTTCAGTGGAAATAAGCATTTTGGGATCCCCTGTATCGATTGCAATGATTTCTGGAAAATGTATGTGGGTGTGTATGTGTGTGTGCGTCTGTGTGTGTGTATGTGTGTATGTGTGTGTATGTGTGTATGTATGTCCGTGAACACGATTGCGCCCAAATGGAACAACGGATCGGAAATTACGCATAGGTATTTAGAATTATTGGGGGACGAACTGGATGGTTTTTTGTGACAATCTGACAACCGGAAGTGGCAAATGTTTAATGTGTCTTCTTAGGGATTTATCCGATTTAGACCAAATTGATATCAGTTCACCCCCCAGTGACTCTAAATATGTATACACATTTGTAGACCAGTAGGATGAACGGTTTAGGTGCTATAAGAGTTTACAGAAGCAGCTTGACAGAATCCACAGCCTTCGTCGCTGCGTTGCAAATGTCATATTTTGATAAACGTCAATGCCACTGACATGACATGATATTAAATGTCATTATGACAAATGTCACTATGCCATACAAACTGACGTTAGGAAGGGTCCAGAGTGCTTCACAAAATTGAATAATTGCAAAAGTGTTCAGATACTTCATTGTGCCAACGATGTAGTCGGAAAGTTGGGTGAGGGCCACCCCAGATATTTTATCTTATAATTGTAAATTCTATTTAAATTTTTTGTTCTTTTATTTGTCATTATGAGATCTATCAAAGATATGTCACAAAATTGTGTTTTGTAGTGGTATCGTTGACATTTATAACTGGAAATAGTTATGGTGATGAAATAATTAATAAACTTTTCATATATACATACTCCTAAACCCGATGATAACCTTACCTACAGTAAAAAAAATCAAAGCGCATCATTAGTCATAAAAATTTAAGCCCTGCAATCACATAGTACAGTTAAATGTAATTTCTAGTTTTAAAAAATATTTGTAAATAACGTTTTTCGATAATTGAATTGAATTGAAATAAATTTAATTGAAAGAATTGGTAAAAGATACAATATTTTTAAGATCGCTGACTAGCATTTTTTTTTCACTCCCACCGCCAACAAAGTCTGAGTAATTAATAATAATTTGTTCTCATACGTTCGGAATTTGCTGGGCATACTGTACATGACGTGATGGTCTTTACATTAATCCGTTACAAAATTCCCTATTTAAGACAAACAATTCTAGCGAAGTAAGCCGACCAACGTCGTGCTCTGCACTGAGCTCAAAATTAAATTTTCACGAATTAATATCGTAGTAATCGTGCCTTCTTGGCGCAGCCCGTTTTATGTACCGGAAGGTACAAAAATAAGCACCTACAACCGCCACTACAAGTTTGAAAGAGATACTCTAACAGGGACCCTAACCCCCTACCAAAGCCGTTTTGTCTCCCGTCTCCGGAAGTATGACTTAATTAAAATGTACGCAATAAAATCCCTGTCGCAGCAGCATCGCGTATTCACCATGTTTCATTAAACAGGGAGAGAGGCAGCCACTCAAAAGGCTCACAAACTGGGATGGGACATGAAAGGACCCAGCAGGACGTAGCGACTATGACGGAACGGATACGTCTGTAAAACAATACGCTTCTAAAATGTGCAGGGATATTACTTTGCAGCGAGCAGGACGTTGACTTTTGAGAAATCTTGCTGAAAATTCTTAATATTCACCGGTATTAGTAGGTCTGACTATGAGTCCACTTCTAATGCATTATGACCAGGCAGTTATACCACAAACTCTGGTTAGTGGATATACCATCATTGGTCCTTGCTCGGGTTTAATTATGAGAACCCATACTAGATGTTACTTTCACTTCGTTGAAAATAATATATGACCTTGAATAGTTACATATGTGTCTGAAAAGTGCTACCTTTTACCTCCTAATGTTTTTGACTAACAATAGAACTGCAGTTGAAGTGAGTTTTAAAGTTAACTTTGAGGTTAGAAGACATTGTTGCAGAACCAACCACACTATCAACAACAACAGATTTCAAAATTTCCTCCGGGATCTGTGTTGGTATTAGATAATCCAAGTGGTCATAACGTTATCACTATAATGCGTTATCCTCTTCATGGCTGTTTTAATAACTTTACAAACCTGTTATACATAACAGTTATAGACCTATTACAACTTAACATCTATTTCACTTCGTCATATTTAGATGCAATTTATAGAATATCAGCTGTCAAAAAAAATAAAGAATGAGAACAATTAGAAGTATCTACATCAAGACGCTCAACAATGCACATAAATGTGATGTGACGATTGAGTTCTCGACGCGAATGTTAACATTATGTATGTACATAAAATACAAACACATACTTGCAATACTCTCATACACGGACAGCTATTCAATGACAAATCAAGGAAAACAACCCTCGCTTACATAAAACAAAAAAAAACAACTGACGCATCCACTAAAAAAATACGAAGTGCTCGGCGTTTTTTTTTTATCCCGCAGTCCCGCAAATTCGCATTCACCGGGATGCGTACCATTAATAACCAGTCCTGGATCCATCACGGGTATTCGCACAGACGAGTCTCCCTTGCGTCACATCCACCCCTGCTTCTGTCGGTTAGGAGACCGCGTGTGTGCCAGATTCGTCCTCGACCCTGACGTCTGACTGATGGCGTCCATTTGCTGTCGCGCGCCGTCGCCCGTATTCTAAAAACAACGACGCATAATGAAATCCTGGGGCATTTGTACGGGAGCACACATACCGTCAGCCACGTCCTGTTCTGGGTCCCGTTGATATTACTGCAAGATTTGTCCCTCGCAGTTTTATTGCAACTGTATGTCAAAGCTGTAAACCTCTATGGGTTTCGAAGTTTCAAGTATTATATGGCTTTTAAAATTTATAGGAGTCTGTCTTTAGAGCATTATTGGAGCACTATAATGCGTAAATTTACCAATACATACTCATTGCAACAGTGCAGAGGTAGTTTTCACATCAAACACAATTCGTACTACCTATATGTTTTATGGAACGTAGAAATAAAACGTTAGGTGTTAGGTTTGATAACCGGGTAAAGAAGCGAACATATTAGTGGTTGGACTTGCGGTTTTAAAACATTCTGAGATCGATAAATATTAATATGTAGTACCGTTTTAAAAAGATCTCTATAAAACGTTTTAAATATTTATAATAGTTTTTACTTTCCGACTAGTACCCTAGAAGGAAATTATTGTAATCGACGAAAAATGACATTTACAAATGTGATTTTCGCGGAAATACGCGTTTTGAGGTCCCCTGAATCGATTGCGATGGTTTCTGGAAAATGTATGTATGTATGTGTGTGTGTATGTATATATGTATGTATGTGAACACGATAGCGTTCAAACGGTACAACGGATCGGGCCGAAATTTGGAATACATATTTAGAAATACCGGGAGACGAACTGGATTGTTTTTGGTAACAAACTGACAACCGGAAGTGGCAAATGTTACATGCGTTTTCTTATGGATTCAAATTGGCAGAACGGCAGTGGGATGAACGGTTTAGGCGCTATAAGCTTTTATAGAAGCAGAATCCACAGCCGTTGTCGGTGGGTTACAAATTGTCAGATTTTGACAAACGTTAGTGCCAGTGGTATGACATGACATTAAATTGTCAGTATGACAAATATCATTCTGTCATAGAAACAGACGTTAGGTAGAGTCCAGTGTGGCTGTCGTTTTACAAACTTGAATAATTGCAAAAGTGTTTAGACACTTCATTGCGCCAATGATGTAGTCGGAAAGTTTTTTTCTACTAATATGTTTATATTATTCAAATTCAAAATTAAACTTGAACTAAGTGCCCTTTAGGTGGGATAATATCCAATTTATTTCTACCTTTTGGGTCAGAGTATCCAAGCGATTCACTGGTAAAAGGATAATACATCTCCATAAATTCATGTCACAAGCTTTGTGACCGCAACATTAAAGATCTCCTTTACAACTTTTAACGCCAGCAACCCCAACCCCATCACAATTAACACCGCCTCTTTAACCCCTCCATTTCTCCCACGCGGAGGACAGATTCCCATCCAACAAATAAGCATGCGTCTGTAACTTTTAATTTCCGCCTGGGTTTGTTAACGACTTTACTTTGTACCTGTCCGCCCCTTTGCCCATTCCTTCGCGGTACCCTCCGCCCCTTATTTGAGCTTAAAACTTGTCGTCGCACCCGGAAAGTGCGTGATACCGTTTTAAGTCTCTCACCAACCCTCTCGGTACGACATTAATCTTCACGTCTCGGTGTTGCCGATTCATTACGCAAGATTTCGTCGAAATCTAGGGTGGCGGCTACCTCCTACGTTACTGTGGCGACCCCTACAATTCGCGCTTTTATATTCCCGTAAATCCAATTTCCACGCTGGCGCCGACCTGTATACCTGTGAGCGTTTTAAGCAATTTACGGCGAATTTGTTTCGCGTTGGACCGTGGCAGTTGAGACGTTAAGTTTATTGTATCAATTTTGCGAGAAAGGCTTAACGTGGTCCACGACTGCACTGAGTTTGCCTGTAACTATTTCTAGGTTTCCTGCATCCAATTAGTCACATAAATTAATTACGACTGATTGATTGAAAACTGAAATTGGATCTGAAGAAACAAACTATTAGTACAGCTTAATTAGTACAGGTAACGGTAAGTCCCAAAATAGTTAAATCTTTTGACGCGTTGGACACATCTGTGCTAATAGGGTTTGTACGTGACAACAGGTTTGAGATTACATTTCTTTGCACATATTTATGCAAATTATTTGAGACTAAAAACGCAGTCCTTTCTTGTTTTGTTCTTATACCAAAAAATGTTTGTCACTGCTGCTTTTTCACGCTCAAATATAATTGGTACAAATTGCTTGCTTGTGCAAACAAATTTGCATAAACAAATTTGAGCGTGGAAATGTTGACATGAAATGCAAACAAGAAACGTTTGGTTTGGTTTGGTTTGAAGCTGTGGTTGTGCAAATAAATCTGACTTCAAACATCTATTTTTAACAGTGGAGAAATCAACAAAAGGGACATTAATCAGGGAGACCAACGTCACCAATTGGAGCATCAGTCACGACTATATTTACGTCTATTTTAAGTTCAAACCACATTACCACAAATTTAAGCTAAAAAAGCATGCAATGTTATCTCATTTTTGAGTACATAATTAAAATTAATGATTTAATTAAACAATAACCTTGCAGGTATATGTTTTCATATTTTTCTCCGAGGTGCAGCTCTTTAATTAAAAAGTATCCTATTCCAGTATCTGGTAAACCTTTTATAACCGTTCTTTTGCAATGGCACTCCAGCTCCTTAGTCCATTACAAATCGACATTCTATTTAGTCATCTCGGTTGAGTTTGCTGTCGTTATTTATTCATCTAAAATGAGATGAAAACGAGGGCGGACGGAAGTCCGAACTAAGTGCCACTATAACGCTGAGTCTCTTAATTTTCAGCTTTTCCCTGTGCAATAAATCGCAGAACAAAGGTACGCCGAATAATACAGTGTATAAAGAATCACGACTGTGAAGAGGACTTCTGTTATGCTGCTTGCCGGCACTGCGTCTCTTATTGCGAGCTCGGGGAGTCCCTAAAATGCCATTTCCTCGTAGCAAGCGCAACATTAATATCCCTTTATCTTTATTTCGCGCGATATCGCTTCCGCTCCAACTGTAATTATACCGTTACTGTGCTGCGCGTACGCTTGCGGAAAAATGGCCGACTTGTGCTGATGATGAAAGGATAATGACGGGATTATCCTCCAAGAGTGCATCATAAAAGCTATTGTAAGAGGTGTGGTTGTTTGAAATTATTGGAACAATATTTGAGGCGAGAAATATTTTTGAAACCTAATCGTTGTTAGGTAAAAGTGTATAATTCAGTATTACCTACATATTAAAACGAACATGATAACATTAGACCCATTTCTTAGGAATATGTAACCTAGAGGATATGTAATACCTACTATTTTTCATCAACTCCCACCAGGCTATACAAAAACCACCCCAATCTGAGCATCGTACACTCAAAAACTCTCACCACACTAACATAGATCCATAAGTTGGGCAATTTGGTTTGAGCATTTCGGACATTTATATTGGGAAAGAGAAAGTTGGAAAAGATACTTACTTCATTCTCCGGTAACATGAATTATTCATACCAATCTACAGACCAGTCAGTGGGATGAACGGTGTAGACGTTATACGCGTTTGTAGAAGCATTTTAACAGTATTCATAGCCTTGGTCATTATAGTTGCGAATTGACAAATTTTAATAAACGTCAGTGACCACTGGCATCAGAGGTTATCGGAAAGGTGGGTATAGAGGACAGTTCGGATATTTTTGTATTGGTTAGTAATACCACAGTATATATAAACTCTGGTAATACGATAGCTGGTTATATTGTACCATGTAATACGATTTAGTATACCTACCATACTCTACAATTTCATAAATTACAATTAATGAAGTCAATATTTAAACTCGGTCCACATTTTCTACCCGGCCAATAAAATATCCTCAAATTTGCTCACGAAAATTCGCAAACCGTTTTACATTCCGCTTGTGGCGCCGCGACAATCGCCGCGACATTGTCGCATTCGGTACGCGGAGTCGCTCGCGGTAGGTAAACATAATCAAAACAGATGGATGAAACAAAAGTTTAGCCCGCGCGCGCTGGTTCGTATTAAGGCTAATGGAAATTAATTCGTATAAATGGATAAACTTCGGCACTGTGATATGTACAATACGGTCGGGACCGCATTAAGCTTATACCGTGTCGGGGCCCCAGAAGCGGGCTCATGTACAACACATGATGTACTGTTACCCGGCAGCTAATTAACTCAGGTATTTCCGATCCTCTCTGCATATATTTGAAGCGGCGCATAGATCGCTTTTATCCGAATGGTATGCTGTTGTGGTGATCATGCATATTTTACCTGGTTCGAATTAAACTTTCGGATTTTAACGCAATTAAAACTTTTTGATTGGCCCTATTCGAACAGGTGTGTAATTAGTGGTGCTCCGACAATGCTTTGCTGAGCTAATGCTCAAAAGTTTTCACGTGACCGAGGCGTCGGTCGTGCTGGTTTATTGTTTTCGTGTATATTACACACCAGAGAATTTGCTAAAAATTTACCCGAAAGTCATTAAATAATATTTTAAAAACCGTAGGTATTTTTTCCATTTAATTAAAATTTGATGTGTCATTTACTAGGTAAGGTCTGCCATTTTTAATTTGTAATTGTTAACATCTTGTTTGAAATTAAATATTTATTCTTCTATTTAATTTATTTTGTTGGCATTCTACACTGCGATTAGATAACTTCTTCACTTCTCACGTCATCATTAACAAACATTGGATATCAAACTGGGCTATACTCTCAGAATTCTCAATCTACTGACACTGTATAACTATTTTATGACTTAAATTTAACCTTGCAAATGCCTTGAGGGTTTTGAGTATTTAAAGCTTTATTTTAGATGATGTTGGATCTTCCTCATTCAAGTGTAGGTGTCAATCACAATTTAAAAATGTTATGTTCGAGCAGTGTTTGAAATTCTTATATTCCAAAACTGGTTAACATATTAAGCTGAGATTTGACATTATTCTTTAGATGCATGAAGACAACAAAGTACCAAATTTTGTCAAAATCCTAGGACGTGCGAACCAAAATATGGTTAAAAAGTGTTTGCAATTGAAAATTTTGCATGGAATTACCCATATGAGGGAACCAAATTGAACTTTCCTTTATTTTAGTATTTTCATTGGAGGTAATATTTCAAGTCATAAGTGGAAAGGACATCATACCATAAAACAAAGCAGGAGATAAAACTATTTTTGATAATGTCATGTCATATTGAAATATAACCACAAAAATACATGGAATAAATTAAACTGTTTGGACCATATTCCTTAATTTTGGTCATAGATGCATTGCTCTTTTCGTTGGTGGGTCCCCTACGTTAACCGTAAGATCCTTGACATATTTTTAAGATTTGTATCTTACTGTTGAAAGAGAATTTTCGATTTTTACTTTATGTAAAAATAAAACATGTTAAAAATATCGAAGCAGTTGAATAAGACTGATCGTAGACAATTGCTGATTCAATTTTCTCTACTTTAATCTACAAAGTATCTAGACAGCTCTCTCTTAACTCGAGAATTAGTGAAACTGTCACAGACAACAAGAAAATAAGAAAATATAGTGACCTCAAATGCATATTTTCTTTAATTTTGTATACTAGTGGAAGTTTTCTGGTATAGAGTTACGAATTGTTTACAATATTATTAATTTTCTAGTATGTGTTCTTGAACTGAATTCATGATCGACCGGAGTGGAGTTAGCAACATTATGCGGCTTGGACTCCAACACAGCGAATAGTTTCAGAATTTAGTATTCTTGATAGATAACCTTTCGTTATAGTTCTCGAATAGTTATGTGGCAATAGCTCATTTAGCGAGTGATAAACGGTTGCCTAATTTCAAAGCACATATTATCAATTCAAATTAATCGACTAATAAACAAAACTTGAAACAAAACTGAACTTTGTTATCAGCTAGCCAGAATCTATCTCCCAAAATGTGCGCACTCAAACCTGTTACACTCTGTATAGCCCCTGATACATCTCCTGTGCAGTGTGCAGTGACCTCATTTTTGTTCTCGTTTTCTTCTAGAATCCCACTGCTGGTTTATTTTTGGAAACCTACATTAAAATAAAAAAAATCTTCTTTATATCACTAATTGCATCTTCTTGTTTCAGGCGAGAAGCCTTACAAGTGTTCCTGGGAAGGATGCGAGTGGCGATTTGCACGATCCGACGAGCTGACGCGCCACTACCGCAAGCACACCGGAGCGAAGCCCTTCAAGTGCCGCCACTGTGACCGTTGCTTCAGCCGTTCTGACCACCTGGCCCTGCACATGAAACGCCACAACTAGAAGACGGCCTAGCAATAAGCCGCAGCCACTGCCAGTTACCGTTTTTACATTTAATAATTGTACATAGATTATTATACGGAGCGGGGGGTCGGTGTTTTTTTTCCGTTTCCTTGTTTGTGTGTGAATGAACTCACAAAAAAAACATTGCCCCCCAACAATTCAAGAAGAACTCTTTTGTCGTTTTTAATTATTGTAAGTTTAAATTTTACACACAACACGGATAGAGGGGTTCCGGACCTCTACAGTGATGTTCATTACTGTGATGTCATCGACGGCCGTAAGGATTTCGGGCCGCATATTACACACCTTATAGAGAGCATTTATTACTTGTAGTTATAAGAGACCGGTCGACGCCATCTATCAGATCTCTATAGCACCGTTCGCGGTGCATGCGTGCAATACAACTCATAATCAAAAGTTTTTGTCTCCTTCTACAATGTTCTTTGCAATTTACTTTCCGGTAGATGATCTTTAGTTTTCTTTTATTTAGTTATCTTTTATGTTACCATGTTCTTTATACATTTTAACAGTATGAGGCCAAAGGCTATCGTTCCAAATCAGACACCTATTTTGCAATTATAAGTCTTACTGCTAGTTTTGTGTTAAATTTGTCGAATAGGCGATGCAAATCTATTTAATAATAACAAGAATCCAAGCCTTAACATCCCTCAACATCTTTCGCCAATTACGGTGACATCGGCAAGCCAGAGATTGCTATTACCGCCCGTGCCTGTGGAACGTCCTAAGATGCTTGGCTCCCAGAAAACTACAGAAATAACTCACCGGGCTAACCGGAGACCCGCTGCAACGCTAATGTCTTACCCCTAGGCCACACTCAGGCACATACATATATTGTGTTCTGTGCATATATTTTGGACGCTGATTTTAGTTGTATCCTGAGCACCGCGTGACGCTACTATTTTATTTTATTTTTTTAAATAATTTCTACAACCCTAACGTGGGTCGAGTGGCTCTAGCGGCAGAGAGTTGCTCTCCTGCTAGGAAGTCTGGTGTTCAAATCCAGACATCAGCTGAAGATCCTCTAAATTTTGTTTGAAATATATTTTACTTTGAGTTTTTTTTTTCAATTATTGTTAAGTACGAAGTACTTCAACTTTAACCATTATTTAAATAAAAATGCGCTTTATCATACATACTTTTTTGTTGTGAAATTTTTGTGACAATATCGCTTACCTGGGAATCACGTGCATTTATCCATGTCAGTAAGCCGTAAAAAATAAAATTCTTTTAAGAGTGAATATATCAAATTTTGCTGTTGAATCAAAATTGCAGTTATAAATATTTCGAAGTTGTTCGCAAATATAACTTGAATTTATTGTTATTCTTTCACTCTATATATACCAAATCACCAAAACAAAAATTTCAAAATTGATTAGTATAGTGTAGTGTTGAATTTGCGATCCTCATATAGTGGTGGGAGATGAGTATTTATATGCAGAATATTTCCTCAAAATACGTCTTTTATTATATTATTATGTAAACATTTTTTTTATAGAAATTTCACTCTAAATTATAAAAACGAAATAAAACAAAAACATAATTTAACAAACAGTGATGAAGTCCTACACGTCATAAAAGCATCGACCAAAAAACAAAACACTAATTAAGCGGCTCTGTTTTTGTTCAATTACCCCTATACCAACCGTACTAACCACACCAAAAACATAGTACTAATTAGTCGAAAATGGTTTATTACCTAGCAGGTTATGTCCTGCCTTGGAGCGATTGTCTTTCGTTTCGTACCCTCATATAACGTACCTTGTCTTCTTTCACCGTGTGGCAATATTTAATGCGAGATATAGTGCAATCGTTGTTCCGATAGATGGCGTAGCGGTATTACTTTTAGTCCTAAAATTAAGTAGGTTTACTAGCTGTACGAATGTGTCAAAAAAGTATTAAAAAAAGACTGTGCTGGAGCACATCGCCCCATAATATTAGGCTAAAATAAATATAAAAAAAAACTCGTGTTTAAATTAAGGTTGGAGAATCAAAAATGTTAAAAGCGCGCAAGATAGCTGGTCAAGTGAAACAAAGCAAAGGAAGTTAAGGAGGTAGGAAAACTGACTAAGCAAAGTATTATTAAAAAGAAAAACAGAAAAAATAATAGGTAATATTATATTTTTGAGAAAGTGACCTTGGACGACTTTTTTCAAAAATGCAACGACGTAAAATTAATATAAAAAAACAAAAAGTGTATACATTGCGCGTAGCCCATTTGTACGATTTAATACAGAAAACAAAGAAAACCAGAACAAAAAAAAATAACAAGTACAATGAGCTAGCCATTATGTAGCACGAGTTATCGAGGTCCGAAAAGCACCAAGCGTGGATTTTGAAATTTAGGCAAAGTTGTTGGATATTTAGCGAATGTTTTTACTAGGTAATATCTCGAAAGGTAGGTTAACTATTTATCAAAGTAGGTAATCCGCGCCCGCTTTTCGGATCCGAGTACCGGCTTCCCAAAAAATTATATTAAAAAAAATAAATGCATTCCCTTTCATTGCATTCTATATTTTTACTCCCATGTTGTTAGGTGATAAAAAAATCTGATGAATGCGCTGCGTGATCAATTGAAACGTTACTTTAGTGTCGTAAGGCGTTCTGTGCAGGTGCATGCTTTATATTAATTAATTAATTAATTGATAAATTTATAAACCTGTGTGACCGTGTGAGCCTGGCTTTAGCGCGTGCGTGTGCCTGTTTTGATTTTTTTTTGTGTGCGTTTGATGTGAGCGAATCGTTCCCTGTTCTTCCTTAGCATAGACAGAGTAATATATTTAAAAAAATATTAGTGTAAAGTTTTTTTTTACTTGCTAACCGCGAGTGATTTTTTCTATGTCGTATGTATCGTTGTATTCGATCATTGCAATAGAACAGTTGTTCTTGTTTTAGATTTTAATGTATAACTGGTATGGAAAAACAAACTTTCTTATATTGTATTTTTTTATTCTAATTCTATTTTTGTCATCTTCAATGTGCAGTCAGTTCAGATAGAAGTACAATTTTGGGCCAAATAAAATGGGACAAGAAAAAAAGTTATGTATGGCAGAATTTCTGAAACGCATACATAAAAACAGATACATAAAATGTATTTACACTGTAATATAGTTAAGATCTATTTTTGTTGCTTTTTTTAAATTTTATTAGACAATTGTCTCATTGCATATTAAAATGACACATCAATATAGGGATACCGATGTAGATGTGTCACATTTCTATCCAACAAGCCAATTTTAATTGTTATTATTTACAAGGTATATCAATATCATTTATGTCATGTATATTTTTGTTATGGTATTTAAATTTTATGTACATTAATAAAAATGTTAACATTTTATTTTATCGGAAACATAATGCTATACGATCGGAGAATATAATATATACGTAATTGGTACCTGACGTTGCAGTCAAATTATTTAAACATAATGATCGTAATCACCTTTTAAAATAGGTCATGTGTGCCTTTGCAATTAAATTTCTTTTTTTCTGAAAATCCATACCAGCTATTACATAACTTGTTATTATTAATATTAAAAGGAACAAAGTAACTAGTCAAAATTTATATTATACAGTCTATATTTATTCATTGATGATTCTACTGCAATATCGAAGCAATTTTTTTCTCTTATTACTTGCTACAATATTTTTTTGCTTCAACTTGTTGTGTGAAAGTTGATAACGATCATGCAAAAAACCCGCACAATTCCTTTGTACCTCAGAAAGAAATGGAATTGATTTTTGTAGGTACAACCCTTATTATTTATAGTTGTCATGGTGAACGATTTATACAAGTAAAGGAAGATTGCCGATTTTTTGTGTGATCCACAGAGAAGAAACCTGTTTTTATATTAGAGATCGACATTGGTGTATGTCGTGAGCCTAAATGTTTTTTATGTGTCGTCTCTTAAAAATTGTCTTTGATGTGTAAAAGAGTTGGCGGCAAAATTCAACAAGAAACTTTGGTGTTTTTTCTTTTGTAAACAAAGGTGCCATAATACGTAGATGTAAGATTAAATGTTGAACCAAATAAGGCGCCGGGATTCGCGATGTAACGCACTAGGATCCTTGTACAGGACGATGAATAAATTTTGCCGCCTGCTCGGTGTCTATCTTTTTGTTTTAATTTACACTCTCGCCGGCTTAAGCGTTGACGGGCCGGAGAACTTAGTGGGTAAGTTAGAGAACCAGAGTAAGAACAACATTTCGAATGGTCAATGTATAAAGAAAACAAAAAAAGATGTTTTTAACGTTTTTTAAATTTTTCTCTTTATGTAATTTTTAAATCTATTTAAGAGCGAAAGTTGATATGTAGGTACCGATTGTTGTAAATATGTTTGTACTGGGGTATCCAAAATTTTCTCAACGGATAAGAAAAAATAAAACATTTGGCTGACGTAATTTTGGGTACCACTGTAAAGAAAAGTGGTGATAAAATTTGGAAAATGGTTGTCGACCGTACCAAAAACTGAACGAAGTATATGAAATTGTAAAGAAATTTTCGTAGCATGTATATAATTTATTTGATAAAAGAAAAATTTTTAAAGTCTTATATATATGAATATATGTAAAAAGGATATCTACATGTACTAACGTCTGAGGCGGGGTCGCCTAGAGTGCCGCGAGCGGCCGTAGTAAGAACCTCCCGGCGGCTCTGCCAATTTCGAAGATTATATTGAATATGTTTGTTTTCTCTTTGTGAAAAATGAGGTTATAATAATAAATGTGCGTCATACAGAACTGTTAAGGGAGGAAAATAAAATCCGGTCGGCGAGATTTCGTACGCTAGCTTGTATTCTGCTCAGTGCAAAAATAAACGTACGTTCCTGTTAACATTTGTTTTATTGACCTATTCATCACCTTACAAAAATTACAATAAGCAATAAGAAATGGAGGTAAGTAGCTCGATAAAACGCAACATAAACTAACAATTCTTAAGATTATTTTATGAGTAACGACATCTAAAATAACAGATTTTGGCCGAGGGCATAATGGTAAGTATTTATTTTCTAATTTTGAAACGCAAAACATAAATTCACTCAACAATTTATACGTATAAATAACACAAGTAAAAAAGTCCATTCAACTGATAACTCAAATTAATATCATAACGTACGTAAAAGATTGACTACACTTCGCACTTCATTCACCTGAACAGCTAATTCAATTTTGCATGAGTCCATCAAATTTTAATAAATTGTGTACTTGCTGCCACGTTGAATCGTGTAACCTTTTCGCAATTCGCCAATTTCTTAAAACTACAGTTAATCTGCATCCTAACAATACCTCCTTCATCCAATAATGCATTAACAGTCGTAAAAATGACCTTATTACAAGTTAAAATTTACTTTGCCCTTTGTTACTGATCTAAATTTTACAGCATAAATTCGAGAGCCTGTTTATTCTATCTACTAAGATGTGCATGATATGAACGAGATAAAAATAATATTTAAGCTTATTATTTTTGACAATTAAAATATTTGCCGCGTAAGTACATAAAATAAAAATATTTACGTAACAGTGTGGATTCTAAACATTTTGGCGGTAAAAGGCATTTAAGAGATTATGAATGCCAAAATAAAACTGAATATGTAAATCTTTAAACTATCCCATAAATACATATTAATATTAGCGTAATGTCGGTTGAACAGCGAAGAACAAACAAATTTCATTCGTTTAATCATAATATATTACGCCCAAATCGAATTGCTATGTTAATTAATGCGTCGAATAGTAGTTATATGAGCGAAATAATTTTAATTAGACCGCCAATGCTCTAATACCCCAATGCTGTCAGCTCCAAACTATGTATATTATAATTTATAATATATCTACGGGTATCATCACACGCGTCAACCGCAACCCAACGGCCAATTAAGTCTCGTTATGCGCTAATAACCCATAAACATGTAAGAGTTGTATTCTGATTGATAATTTGCTGTTAAAAGTAAGTTCGACATTCATCACAAGCGTTCGTTGCATTATCCCCTTTTAAAAATATATCTTTACAATAATATAACATATAATAGAAAGCGTACATATCGTTTTAAAAAGTATTAACCAAAAAGGTCTGACGATCATACTGTGGTGGTTTGTTTTATTTTAACGGCCGCGTTTATTTTATAGATTAACTGAAGAATGTGACCGGTTTCTCTGTACATCACATAGTTTCTAAATGTTCAAATTGTTTTTAATCCATCTTTATTGAACACTACAATTATTATTACTCAAAGTATTGAACAGTAAATATTATGCTTTCCGGGGTTTACCTTGAGTCAAAATTTGACAGTGCTGATGTTTCGTAAACCATGTTGCCCGCTTCTTCTGATCTAACAGAACACTGTTTCAGTAATGCATAAGGGACTTTCTAGTTATTTATATAACCGAATCCAGTGATTCTTATCCCGACAAAAAAAATCGCGACATTCAACTGCCGCTATTTTTTAGTTGTTTACTACCACGCACGGCAAGATTGTACGGTGTTGAGGACCGTAAACTTAAAGCTAACCAAACTAACAGACACACACCGAAAATTTGAAATAAATTGCACATAGTTGTGTGCACAGAACGCGTTTCTGTACAGATCGCCCAAGCATAAAAATTGGTCAACATCTGAATTACCTGAATTAGGTTTTCAATTTTCGCGAGAAAATTCTGTGAGAAAATGTACAGCAATATTTTTCTGGAGCTGTATTTGTCAACTTCCTGGACCATGTGCAAAATTTGTTCGGTCGTTTACTGTTTACTTTACTATTTCACCTTTGGCCGATTCGGAAAGATCAGCATTTGTAAAATTGTGCGAACGCATAAACTATTACATCTTACCCAGGTGCTGAATGTTTGAAGAACAGCTTGATAAGCGTAGTCGCACCGCTTGCCAAGGAGAGAATATTATTAGGAAGTACTCAAATGCATGAATTAATGTACACAGGTGTTTTAAACTTGGACATAAAGCAGTCAGAGCCCCTTTTGGTTATCTTCGACATGAACATTCATCGTTGACTGTTGAGCAGGTATTTTCCTAAATGTCCCCATACATGAACGGTATGTTTTACTCACCCTTATGTAATTTTTAAGCACCTTCACATGTTTTAATAACAATTTTTCCAATTGTTTGTGGAAGGGTAAGGAACTTTAAGTCCTCAAAGCTATTTCCACTAGCCTAAAACCGCAATGTAATTACTAACCGATGATCCTCGTACGGCGAAATTGGTTTCCTCGTCATTGTTCTTTTCTTAATGATTAATGGCGTAACTTTATTTAATAGATCATAAAAATGATGTTGGTCCATTTTTAAATAATTATTCTAATCATTTATGGCACTGATTTCTCTTTTAACCATTTCTTCATACACACACGCTGTTTTCTTTCATTTCTTCTTGTTTGTTTTCTTTTTAAGACAATAGCAATAATAAATGCCGCACAATATTTGTCCCTATCCATAATGACCGTATGCTGGCACTATTTGTAAATAAATGAACATTGTGCCAGTACGCTGGGGTGTTGGTGTTATATGCTTCCAGCTTGATGGCACCATTACTTTATGACACCAGCATGCTGTAGCATTCACTCTCTAGTAGCGATGTGGTGTTGTTGTAGTTGTTTTGGGTGCGGTTTATTCCGCTGCACCTAGGCCAATTCTTGGCCCTTTGTGCTTACCCATTTTTACATACTGTTTGATAACGACAACCAGAGGTGTTCATCAACTGGTTGCCGGCACCCACAGTTTTACGCCTCTTGCGAAAGGCGGTGGGACGAGGATCTTCAGCTGATGCCTGGATTTGAACCCAAGACTTCCTAGCAGGAGAGCAGCACTCTACCGCTAGAGCCACTCGCCCCACACGCGATGTGGTGTATTAAATCCTAATCCTCCGTCCAAAGAATTCGCATCAATACTCCGAAGTTGTTTTTATAATTTGTTTGGCACACTGTCAGCGTTCGACAGTGCCTCTGCCTGCGGCATTGATAAAACATTCAGGCAATTATCAGTCGCAAGCATTGATATTATTCGTCCAAAAGACATGTGCAATTTTAATCAAACTGAATTTCGACGCGGTCGTTTTTCAATTATACCAGTGCTTACGGTCGAATTAATGACGTCAGAGCGGTCGGTCAACCGCATCGCCCCTTCATCCCGCGTAACCGCCCCACCTTTCTCCGTTGTTATTCAAATGCCTCCGGGGTCCTCTAATTTACTCAAACGGAAAAATAACGCAAACCGGCGATTCGCGCACCTGGTCGCCGGCTATGTGTATTTGTCGAATCTGGACGTGGATAATTATCGGACAAAATAGATAATCAGTTGTTTAAAATGAAATATTCCGCAGAAATAGTTTACAATCCATTGCGCCCTTTTGGACGGTACGGAAATCCAAGTCGGCAACAACAATAACGCATCATAACGCATCAATTTGAGACTTCCGCGGAAATACGGGTTTTGAGGTCCCCTGAAAATTTTATATAAAAATCATAGTATTACAAGATTAATTTTAGACATAAACAGAAAAAATTAAATGTTTTTGATGCACACAGCCTTACCTTACATTTATGAGTACATTTCGATGTCTACTTCTATGATAAAAGATTATGCATGAATCTTCAGTACTTCGAATATTCGCCTCTCTCTGAATATTTGCATTTCCAAATGCGGGTGTGTTCGGGCTGGTGGGAGGCAATCACGACGTGCGCGGACGCTCAGTTTTTGGCATATTTATTGTTGAATTTGCCACGGCCGAATACTGCTACTGCGCGCATGTAAATAAACGCGACGCGCATCAGAAATCACCTCGACTACTGCGACGTGCTTTGTGAATTTTGTTCAATATGTACACTGAAAATAAATTAAATTCAGGGATAGGACAATTTGATTTTCGTGTGTCAATAATATGATGCGTTTTATAAATAAAGGATATATAACTGAAATTTTTAGTTCTAACCGGTGTGATGCTATTTTCGATTTTGGTCAGACCGTGCATTTATTTTTGTTGATATTTTGGAATGTATCGCTAATCTTAATGACAATTCTATGTTATCAAGGAAATCTTTTTGACACAACAATAATTTGTGCATGAATGAAGAATTTTGTATCAATTCAACGGAATTCTAAAATACTGGTAACATTTATCTGAGTTAGGTGCTTGCAATTTCAAATAATGTTTTGCTTATTTGTTCCAATTAATATAGTTTACTTAATTCTTGTAAAATTGTCGACTCTGATCACAAAGTAACATTCTTGAATAGATTTAATTTCAAATTTTTTATTTGAATTCTTACTTTTGTATTTTTTTTTTTTTTGGCAAAAATAATGAGAAGAATTCATTAGTGGCTTCAAATACTGTTTTTCGTTCACTTTTTCTCTCACTTTTCGCGTGTATTGTTTAGTTTAGTGTATGTCGGGCTGTAATAAAAGGCAATTGACTTGGGTTAATTGGGATAAATAAATGTTGTAGAAACATTTTAAACTAAGTACCACAACCCCCAAACACAAGCCACCACTATTATTGCTCTTACACTCGCTCTGCACGTGGGTTCTTGCAATGGGACCAGTGCAGCATTTTAGCAGGCAAAACTAATTAAACTACACATATTGATATTTAACTCAAAAGAAAACACTTCTCAACAAAATAACAAATTTATTAAATTTAAAAAAACAAACAAAGAAATGAATGAATAAAAATATTAAAAAACAACTTTACTTCTTTACTTCCATCAAAAGCAAATGTTGTGTGTAATGGTATTTCTGATGTGTTTCTGAGTGCTATTTTCTTAAAATATATAAAATAGCTAAAAATGTTGGTACAATTTATCCTACAATTCTTATGGAGCGATAAATGGATGTGGTATTTAACAAACATTGATTGAGGATATCTTCATTACCGGTAAATTTTATAAACAAATCCTCGACATGAATCCATTAGCCACACATTTCAAAATCATGTATCCATTAAACAGTACCAGTAAAATACGGGGAGAGAAGAGGCCAGTATGTTGAAGCAAGATCGGTACAGCAGCTTTCCATTCTCTACGATAATTGCAAGATAACCTCAATATTACTTAGTTTTTAACTCTGATGTATAAATTATAATTCTTTCTTTATAAACAAACGGAATTTTACAAATTATTTATCTTTTTTTCTTATGTAGCTTATTATCAATAATATTGTTGTAAACAAACACTAAACCATGCCAACCGATGGTTTTTGACCGATTAAGTCTTAGTGGATCATCGATTGATCATTTAATTATAATATTCACTTTTACTGAGGCCTTTATATGTATGTGGGAAGTGTGTATGGCCTTGAACACGATTGCGCCCAAACGCAACAACGGATCGGGCTGAAATTTGGTATACGTCTTTAGAATTACCGGGGGACGAACTGGATTGTTTTTAATGACAATCTGACAACCGGAAGTGGCAAATGTTACATGCATCTTCTTCAGGATTCATCCGATTTAGGCCAAACTAATCATCTCATCTTCCAGCGATTTTAAATATGTATACTAATTTACAGATCAATGGGATAAACGCTTTAGACGCTATAAGCTTTCATGGAAACTGTTTGACAGAATCCACAGACTTCGTCGCTGTGTTGCGATTTGTCATTTTGCAACGTCAGTGCCACTGACATGACACACTAGGGTTATGGTAGGGTCCAGAGTGGCTGTGGTTTTACAAAATTGAATAATTGCAAAAGTGTTTAGACATTTCATTGTACCCACGATGTAGTCGGAAAGTAGGGTGTGGGCCACCCCATTTATTTTCATTTCCTTACCAGACAATACCGCCTAAAGTCTTAAAACTAAACTAAACAATACACGCGAATAGTGAGGTTAACTTCTTAGGCTAGGTATATAGTGTCGACAAAGTCGCGGCAATAAAGACGCCAAAAAGTCGCGGCCATTATAAAACGTAAGCAGTGTTCATAGTACGTATTTCGCAATGTTGACAATTAGTTTAAAGAGGGCCTTTAGCTAGAGGATGCTTCAACGGTGTTTCTGCAACCCGCCCTAACAGTATATTTTGGTTGATTGCTAATGATAAATTGTTATCGTTAACATCCCATTTAACTTTTCATGGAAACATTTCTGGAGCGCCAAAGCAAACTTACCTGTTTAAATTCAATCAACATAGAAAAGCAAAGTGCGATACATTCAACTACCAACATACCTATATAACTTTCAGCTTAATGGTGTCCATTAGGCAGACCCCAGCGGCCGCCGGGGTACATTAGACGTGGTCCCAGCTCACAGTTAAACTAATCAAAACGGAATTAAATTGGTCCGCAATATTCGGAAGTGCGTCTCATTTATTCATCGCCGTGCGGCACGGGACCGGTCTGTGGAATCCAAGTAGACGGCACGGCGGCAGCATCGGCCGTCCCCCTCAGAAAAACACACCCTCTCTGATGTTTTTAATAAGTTCAGACGGACGCGACGCTTCTTGGGAAGGGACGGGAATCGGCGCTTGTTTAATTAACGTAGTAGGCCGAGATGTAATTTCGTTACCGGGGCGGAGGAGTTCCTTTTTTAGCCCTTCGAGCGAGGCGCGACGTTAATCTCTTTCTTTCCATTCATTATCTTCTCCGCAATTGACATCGAGGTTGAATTTGGATGTATTGTCTCTTGTACTCATGGGCAATGTTTTACTGATACTGCTGCTGTAATACTATAAATCCATTAGTAATTAGTTTCTAGTCAAGAACAGCAATATCGATCAATAATACAAACCATATTAATACAACTCACACCAGGACAACAAGGGCAAACTCATGCCAAATATAATAATCTACTAACTACTTCTACAGATTTTCACCACAGTACCGATTTGGACTCGGTGCAGTATGTATAATGTAGGACGTTTCATGTTGACCACAGCAACACTACATACGCAACACATCACTGAAAACACTATACTGAACAAACCGACTAATACCTACAATCGAAGTTTACAACACCAAATTGACACAAATTGATACATAAAATCAAGCACCACAATATAAAACCTAACAAAATGCTACAAGTAAACGACAAGTACTACCAGTAACAAAATAGAACGTACACACATAAGCACTTATAAATTAGAAGAAATACACCCTACTTTACTTACAGATACCATAAATATCTACAACAAACTACCAAATAATTTCAGGATGTTACCAATAAAAGGATTCTCAACTAAAATAAAAATAATATGCTAACAGAAAATAAAATTTAGAGACAAGAAAGAAAGAATTACACCCTCCATACCGAAAGCCCGACGCAGAAAACCCGACAAACCATATAGAACAGCAACCCCGAGGTAAGATGAAAGCTATGTTCAGTATTCGTATAGTAAAAACCAGGAGAGCTGCAAATGACTAAGCGGTTTCGGCTGTTATTTTTCACGTACGCGACAGATCTTCTTTTTGTATATCTGTTTCGTAACCTTGTAAGTGACGAGTCATTTGCAGCTCTCCTGGTTTGTACTGCAACTATGTTACTCATAATATATGCCATGTACCACAGACTAGAGTCTAGACCATGTACTGTAAATTATTCTCGCAATAATTATATTGACTCAATAACAATAAAAGATTGTTTTAAAATATAGTATGTCCATAAATGTCCGTAATAAGTTACTCCTATATAAATAATTCTTGGCTGTACAAATGCTCTACTGCGAAAATGGAGCATACATTTTTAAAAGGTTGTTGTGTACCTAAACGGAGTGTGGCGTAAAAAAATCCAGTCCTTGCGTTTTACATCAAAGGCCCGACGGTTTAAAATCTCTAAAGCGTTTTAAGAAGTTAAATTGCCCTTTTAAGAAATATGCTGGAATATCAGGGAAAAAGGGAGTGAGAAAATTTCTTAATCTTGCGCTGTCTGCGGTATGTTTCCCTCTCTTCTGGTTCAAATTGCGCCTTGAGATTTCTTGTGTAAAGTGTTTATTAGTTCTAGCAGAAAAATATGAAAATGTTGAACCACTTATTAATGTTTTTTTGTAAATTAATCACCGAAATAACGTTTTGATAAAAAAAATGAGGGGGAAAATTACAAACGCCCAAACGGCGCAACGGATTGGACTGAAATTTGGAACAGATATTATATTAAACAATTTACAAGAATAGCTACACACTGTCATTACTGATAACTTATTGAAAACACATTTAGTTTCGGAAAGCCCAAAGTGAAAATTGAGTTATAACAATTTTTCTTTCATTTACAGCTGAAATGCGGTCCAATTCCGTTGGAAAACTTCGTAGCCGCATAAGATTTTCCATTTGAGTCGCTTTCCTTTCAACGACGCATACTGTCTTCTTTCTCTACTTTTTGTGCCGTCTAAGTCCGGGCGTAAATTTCAATTTGCAACTTCTGATGCCCGCGGACAGTTTGATTATGTCGTCAGAACTTGTGCATTACAGGTCTGTGCAGGGCCACGATGTCTGCCGAAATGCACGATGTAAATTTCATAAACGCTCTGTGAGCCATGGCTCTGCCCCAGGCAACTTTTTTATTAATTACCCACTCGCGGAAGTTTTACTAGATTTTAATAAGTAAATTCCCCAGAGCGAGTAAATTCTCGCCAGCACATTGCCCATCCCCTCAACTCCTCCCACCTATTTAGTTTGATTTTCTCCATTTTTTACTTCCCAGGACGGCGTTAGTTGTGAGATTTCCATTTAATAATCCCTTTGAACTTCATCTGCTGCGGACTACGGTTGCGGTTCACTTCACTTTGTTTTTTTCTCTGATGCAATAACTTTCTTAACAGGAGGCGAGCTATTTTTCCGTAAAATCCTTGTACCAACAGATCAACGTAGAACATTTAATTAAAAATTGTTGAGAATGATTGTGGATTGTTACGCCATCATATTCAATCAGTTTTAATATACAATATACAATACAATTATAAAATTGTATTGGTCACGGTCAGCGGTATTGGATTATTACACAATGCGGCCAAATAAGGGCGGGCAATGTAACGCTTTGACCAGTTATAACAATACTTTATATTATTTTTACAGTACGTATTAATAGATAATAATTCTATTAAGAAAATTAATATGTACCTATCAGAAAGTCGTGGGTTCGGATCCTACCATAACAGGAAATTCCTACCAAATTCGAGAATTTCCTCTTTATCACTATCTCAAGATTGTTATATTTAAAACATGAATGTATATTATTAGTATTATTCAACATTATAGTGTACTGAATACAATAATCTCATTTAATGCGTGTTGTAACTAAAGAAATTATAATGTAATCAAAACAATTACGACCGATGTCTGGTATAATTAGACGTCGAAACGTAGTAAATAGTGTTCGAGGTGCCAAAAGCAGCAGAAGGTAGTAAACTCAAACTTTAAAACCCTGTCACAACTTTCACAATACACGCCTGATATTAGATTAACACGAGAGCGCTCGAATTTAAAGTAACCCTGCCTCAATTACAGCTTCTGGTACTGCGCGCGAACCACCCTACAACGTGCCCCACCACACTCCACAAGGTTCGAACCATTGCCGAGCGTCGCGCCGTCGTCCTGGAACCGTCGACATTTTCTATGCCCCCGTGTTGTCGTGATTGAATTACTGGTACCTCAATTTTCCCCGCCGACTTTGGTCGCGCTATGAGTAGAAAGTTAAAATTACGTTATTATTTGGGCATCCTTGCCAAGCCATGGATGTTCCTGCTCCGCGAAATAATTACGTAGTAGGTCACGTCGTAAACTTTTGGAAGTAAACACAGGGATTTTTTAGTGTTTGTTACTTAGACTGTGAGGAAGACTGAACTATAGTTGCGTAACTTTAAAATCAGTTTTAAATTACGTAACATAACATACACTTGACTTTCACTTTTTTCAATTTGTATAATAAGTCTATA
The DNA here is from genome assembly GCA_963971325.1 of Aphodius granarius. Taxonomy (NCBI): domain Eukaryota; kingdom Metazoa; phylum Arthropoda; class Insecta; order Coleoptera; family Scarabaeidae; genus Aphodius; species Aphodius granarius. Next base: position 30,809,453 of record OZ020221.1, read on the forward strand.
AAAATTTGTATAATAAGTCTATCAACTCTATTACCGCAGTTCTGATTTATTAAGATCAGCTTATTCACCTGTCAAATGTCATGTTGACATGTTGTATTAAATTTACAAACGACAAAAAGCGATAAGAAGTGATGAAATGTACGGCATCATATGGGAAGGGTATGTCAGATTCGAATATGCCGGCCGCAAAATCGCGACAAATTGTTGCTGTCAGTGGAAATTTGCGTTGAAATCCTAGGCGGTCGCTCCGTCAGTGAACGCTCGCCCGTACAGCCCGCCTGATTCGCTAATCCGTTTAACAACTTTCGCGCGCGCTAACTTGGATCCACAACTAAATAATGCGCATTAACAAATTACCAGACGCGTGGAACGACAGCTTTGCGAATGCGAACTGAAATGACAACGCTCCTGAGGGCTTTATTCAGCACAAATTACCCACCGCAGTCACCGCTTACAGCCCACTCGGCAACCAGCCAATTTGACGAATTCCTCATTACTACGTGAATTGCTACTCAAGTATGTGTATAGAAAATGACATATATAAGACATTTTACATGCTAAATGTGCCAAATGTCAGCAGGAATCGGTAACTTGTGGATATGCTTTTCACTTTTCACTCGAGATTTGAGATTTGTAGAACTCCGCTTTTCGGAAATGACTGTTGAAAAAAGTCGATATTCCATTTGCCCCTTCGGATAAATTCGCATGTATAATAGCATGCAATAGCATGCCATCCATCTCATCGATCGGTCATTTATTTTCATTTTAATCTGATTCGAAAATAATGTGTTTAATGTGTTAAAATTATTACTGTGGTTTCACATTCCACATAGCTAGGTGGATAGCGCCCATCCAATTTTTGTATTTCAATTTTGTGAAGCCACCACCATTCTGGGCACCAATCTAATGTCAGTCATGGAATAACATTAAATGTCATGTTATGTCAGGGGCCACTGACGTTTATCAAAATTTGCCAGTTTGCAACCACAGCGACTAAGGCTGTGGATTCTGTCAGACAGCCTCTATAAACGTTCATACTGTTCATGCCATTGGTCTGAAAATTGGCATACATGTTGAAAATTATTGGACGATAAACTGGTGTCAGTTTGGTCAAAATCGGTCAATCCATAAGAGAATGCCTGTAACATTCGCCACTTTCGTTTGTTAGATTGTTACTAAAAACAATCCAGTCCCCTGCCATTTCGCCATCAGCTCGATCCGTTGCACCGCCTGCCGTCTGGGTGCTATATCGTGTTCACATTGTTCACAGACTTATACAAACACATACATATGTACACACTTTTTCAGAAATAATTGGAATGGAATCAGGGGTCCTCAAAATCCATATTTTTTATGAAATCATATTTTTTCCATAGATTACAATACGTTCCTTCTAGCGTGCTAGTTGGAAAGTAAAAAGTAATAATGACTGATTTACTAAGTTCTAGATTTCCGGGAGAAAACCGCGTCAACGACGATAAAGTAGTCAACTGATTTAATTAATCATTTGATGATTCGCGTTTATTTTTTTACCGTCAGCACTGAACCCGTTCATTAATTTCTGATTTCCGTGAGGAAACCGTGTAGTTGAGGTGTAATTGTCGACGTTTCGCACTGTGTTGCAAGAGATATCTGCAGCAGAATGCCAAACGTCAACAATTAATTGATACGGACCGCGGAAGTCTCCAATCCAGATATTCGTTAGTACATTACTGTGTAAGGAAGCTATTGTAATCGTTAAAAATATGTTACCTTTATTTTTTTACCGGAAACACTTAGGTACTTAGGCCCGTGCGAGCGTGTATGTTTGATGATTTCCGGAAAGCTCCTTGCACCTAACGTTATGGAATTGTACGTACAGGTTTCTAACTTACTAACCAAGAATCACGGCCTCGGCCACCATATTTTAACACATGTTATATGCGATAGCAATAACCAACGATATTAATAAGCATCACACATTTTTTTCATAATGCACCGACGTACGGCGGCGTCGCCACAGTGGTAAAAATTACGAATATAGGTGGACATGCGACCGTGCGGTATCGATAGCAGTCAAATGGTCATGCGACTTGTCTAATCTTGACTTTTTAGGAAACAGGAAAAGGAGAAGGGAGCTGAAAAGAAGAAAAAAAATTGCATAGTATTGTATAAATGTTGTACAAAAATTAACAAAAAGAACTTTATAAAAACTGAACTTTCCCAAAAACAAAAATAGCAATAAAATAAGAAGTAACTTCTAAATTGCAAGTGTAAATAAAATTAAGTATTTTCTAGAATTTAGTAAAAAAAAATTAACTGCTAAACCATCGCAACAGGCTCTGATAGTAGCAATAATACTGCTTCGGAATAACAGCTATCAGAGTGTATGAAAGCCTCATTATTACAGATTGTTGAAATGTAGGGATCGGATGAGTAGAGAAGAGCGTGAAATAAATCTTCCATTGTACATTTTCGATTCATTTTTCTGGTGTTGTGTTCCCTAAATCTTCTCAAGTCTTTATTCCTAGCCTCGATTGCTTCTTCTGACATCATTCCGATTGCCATGGAGCACGACTGAATCACATAATGGGAATGTATCAGCAATTTGTGGACACTTGCTGGCATAGGATACCACGGATAAAGAGTTACGTATAACTCGGCAGTCTCCCTCGTGTAAGCTAAAATGCGACCTATATTGATTGCGAACCCACTTGAGATAGCCTGAAGTATGACATTGAAGCGTTTAAATAAATCTTCATCTAATCCTGTTATTGCCGCGACAAGGTTATGACTTTCAAAAAAGCGGGCTGCGGTGTTATCATCGTTGGTGCTGCCAAATCCTTGTTTGACAACATCGACGAGTAATCCGGTCTTCTCTCATAACTGTGTTTGAACGTTTTCCTTCGTTTTCTTAAAAATGTCTTGATGTCCTTTATCTCTTTTGAAAATCCGCCATTTGCGTATTCCTAGCCGGTAAGAAATATTCAAAAATAATTCCAGACATCTAATGTAGGCGTGAAGAGATGAGACTCCAAAGTCATACTGAGTGGTATCCTTAGGCCGACTATACATTGACGAAAGATCGTTCATTATCCTAGGGGTAGCACCACATATGCTGCACGTTTGCACGGATGTACCTGTAAATGCGCTAATAGTCTTCCCATCAACCATTGTCATCTTCAGATCATAATAAATTCTTATATTCTTATCAAACACATTTATGTTTGTTGGCTTTAAGTTATCTATTTGTAATTTCATTTGGAATATTTCCTTTCTTATCAATTCATTTGTTTCTTTTTCAAAAGCAATTTTTATTGGCCGACAAAATCGTGGCGAGGATGATCGTTTGTTATTCCAAATGAGTTGATCTCCAACATTTGTTTTCAGCTGTAGTGGAAAAATGCAAATCGAATAGAGGCTATAATCAGTAGGGCTACTCTGATCTTGCTGTTCCTCTTGTAGGTCGTTCGTTCTTCTTCATCGCAATATTCGTCTGGTAGTTCTTCGTCGTCGCTCGGGTGATGTTCATCTGATTCAAATGGCTGCTTGTACAGTGCATGTCCAGAACTACCATCACAGCCCCATTTGCACTATAATGTTAAATCCGAAGGGACAGAATCACTATTAAGGACTTCTTCTAATGCCAATGTCAAACGATGACTTGTATGGTCTAAAAGCGCTTGCAACGTGACATCTGCAGATTTTTCCGTTATCGTCACGAACTCTTTCATCGGATAGCATTGCTTTTTCGCTTCCAAAATAATTGGGTAAGAAGGATAAATTGGGGCTGATCGATCTTTGGCCCCCTTTTGCATTAGGGCGTAAGAGAATTTGGTAAATCTACCCTGAATATACAGAGAGCGAGCCTCTTCAGGGGAATAACGTTTTGGCGAAGTTGTAGTTGAAGTAGTGTAAGATTTTTTTATTGTTGTTGCACTGCCTGATAAGTTTTCCGTTACATCTTTCACTACAGCACACGCATCTCGCTGTCCCGAAGCGTTGAGACTGAGGCGAGTAGCGTACGATAACCCTTCATATGAATAATTATCTAATAAATGTTGTATTCGCCGTTTTTTTTTGCTTGTCCCCTAACTTGTTGAACTGTTTCAAGTACTTCTCACTGCTAGTGCTTGAGCCACTCTCCCTTAAACCAGTCGGAAAATTTGCTCAAGAAATTATGTTTACTTCTATTACAAGTGACCCATTTGCCATGTATTTTTCGCAAAAAAGTATTAACATCGTTCACTAGGACTTCTTTTTCGCGATCATCAGTTATGCCTTTTGAAATTAGTTGCTGGCTAACGTATCTACGAACAGCATGATCCTTTTCCTTATGTGTTTCCGCTACCCAGACGTCAAAAAGCTCTTTTCTCAAGAACTTTTTCCTGAAAGAATGATTATTCATATTGCCTCCGATGTTGAAATTAAAAAAGGGGAATTGTATTACTTACCTATTTTTAGGGGTATTTGCATATTATATATAACATATAATTTATCATCGTCATACCGGGTGTTTTATCTTAAAAGACCCTCCTAATTTCTCTTTATTGAGCATTTGTTTTAGAAGGAGAAACGCTTTTTTTTTCATAAATGTTTGCGTACAATCCAATGTTGCTGACAAAACGTTTGTGCGGTGCACCATTTTGTGGTACCCCACGTGTCTGTGCCGATTATTATCAATATCTTAAGAACAAATCGACGGATTTTCGTTCTCTTTGTGTTGTTGTATTCAAAATGAAGTTTACTTTAAAAAAATCATTAGAAAGTGCATTTTTCCTTTGAAAAAGCAAAGCTGGTGCTTTCAGCAGCAAAACGGTAAACCCCACGAATTTTTTGAATTTTGATTTGATTTGAATTTTTTAAATACGAAAAAATATACGGATTACTTTATGAGTAAACACCCAGTCAATATGATTTTCCAATAATAAACGATTTTTACTTAGCTGTTCTAGACGCACTTAAATTTGTATTTTCCATACTCGATAGAGTTTGTACTTTGCAATGGTAGTACTCGCAAGGTGGAACTAGGCGGGCAAAAAAAGGTGTAGCTTGTTAAAGATTAATTTTAGGGAACTTTTTAGCAATATCAGATCTTGTCTACCGCGTAAACCTGGGACTTTTCAAATGGTTTTAGTTGATTAAATGTTTGTACTTACCTTTACCAAGACCTTCTAAAAAGGTTGACTCTGTTGCGCGAAACCGTAACTCGGCACGTTATTTTATACAAGACACTAAATGTGATGAAGATAAAATCAGGTGTATACGTTTGAAGAGAGCCTCTTTGAACACGTTTTATTGCTTTTATATGGATTACCAATGCGGTTTTCAATCCTTCAAACATTCCTAATAATTGTAAAAACTCCATAGCGGCCATCTGTTGGCATAAAATTTTGACCACATGTCCACCTAGATTGGTCATTTTTACCAGGGCGCCGCGCCGGCCGGTGTGTAATAAAAGTTTAACATTTTATTTGAAATCATATATTCAAGATGATGTGGTAGTAGTTAGAAACTTGTTAGCAAACAAAAGTTAGTTGTCTGAACTTGAAATTTCCCCGCCGCAACATCACGGTATAACTTTATAATGAAACTTAAATGGAAACTGTATCAAATATCCAGACAAACATATATTCAGTGTAAACTGTGGTTATAACTCCATTACTGGAATAAATTTTGAGTAAAATTCATTACTTGAAAGATTTTCTCACATTTATTGTTGATCGATGTGTTACGTTTTTTTTTTGTATTTGGCTCATAAACAATATTCTGGTGTAAAATATATCTCATATATCGATTAGATAGGTGAAGAATTTCTCAGAATTTTCTTCTTCAAATAGTACATTTAGCCTGAATTAAATAACTCTAAAACCAACGCAAAACAATACAGGAAATAAAGTTACTAATTGCATTGTTGTTGAATCCTCGCTTTTTTTGTTCTATCACTATAACTTTTTTTATTTCTTCATCGCTAAAATCTCCTAGTTTTTTAATCGATTAACTAAAAATTCAGTTTCCATATTCATTTCAAATCAACAATATAATATTTTGCCGAAATATGGGAAAGCATAAAAACTCAATTTCAACTCCACAAACATTTCGGTTAGGCATTCATCCAGCCAGCGCGAATTTTCTTTCCACACCCGGAGATGAATCCTCCGGGATGATAAATCTTTCCCCTCTTTCGACGATTCCATTCGACTGATTTAATAAACCCTATGCCTCGGACAAGCGATCCATTGTAACGATAAAGCAATTAAGGCTAATACTGGAGAAGCCCAGCTAGCACAGTAGTCTACCACCCCTCGGGCACATCCGTTACGCGCTAATAGAAAAAGAAAACACATTCCTGGTGGTAGAAGAGGATGAGGCGGATGGGGATAAACACAAAAGAAAAACATCCCCTCAACCCCTTCCAGTCCCCGGATACCGGTCGAATAAGAAAGATTTTCTCGCAGGTACGCGGTCATCAATATTACGCTTTGCGGTCGCAAGGGGACGATGACGTTGGAGGAGAAAGACGCTACGCTGGCGGGTTATGCAGAGCGGTAGGAGATTGTAGATTGGGAGGGTTCGCATTAATGGATCGAGGTGAGATAAGAAAGCTCCCACTAATAGGTTAATTCGGAACGGTCGTACTACTGCGAAGATCCATACGGTAGCCATGGTAACTATAGCCTTTAGAGACTACGAGGTCATTGCACACGACCACAACAAGCAACTGAAAATTATGGTTGCATGGAAGCTTGATAATCACTAGCATTTTAATTCTATGAATGAGATTGAAGTGAAATATGAATATGTAGAGAAAACAATTAACAAGACATCAAATAGTAGGCAAAAACGTCGCACAGCAACCATTGCATATTTGGCGTTCTGGCAGTATAGTTACAGGAGGTAAATATGTAATACCACATGTTATTCATTTCAGCCACTCGTATTTATCCAAAGTAAATGTTTTCTAGAATTGTAGCTAAGATTCTAATGTTGTTCTCAAGTTAAGTTACAAATTTAAAGTTCAATACCTAAGAAATATAGAAAAATACTGGTAAATATGTCATATACTGAACTTTTTATACAAATGTATAATCGTATTAGGAATAATAAATAATATAAATATTTTGGGGTAAACATTAAAAGCAGTCTTTTAGCTCTATAAATGCTTAATCGAATGCGGCTAATTACTATTAGGACTAGTTTTTCAATACTGGTTTATTTCTAAGTTGTACTGAACTCCTTGGTAACCGTGGTAACTGTCAGATTAGAGAAGATTGATTGGTTATTAGACAGTAAAAACAGTACTGAACTTCGGTCATGGTTTAAACCAGTATTGAAAAACTATCCCTTAGTATTCATCAAGATAAGTTCAACTCAGTTCTTGTTAATAATCTTACAATATTTTTTAAGTAGCTACACAAAAGTTTAATTGTCTGCTGTTCATCAAAATAGCACGTAATATCTAGCACTTCATGGGTGGGTGAATAAACCCGTTCTTATTGTCTCATTTTTACTTTCCGACTAGTACCCTAGAAGGAAAGTACCTAATGTAATCGACGGAAAAAAAATCGAGATTTCAGCGAAAATACGCGTTTTAGGGTCCCCTGAATCGATTGCAATAATTTCTGGAAAATGTATGTATGGATGTGTGTTTGTGGGTTTGTGTGTTTGTGTGTTTGTGGGTTTGTGGGTATGTCTGTGAACACGATAGCGCCTAAACGGAACAACAGATCAGGCTGGAATTTGGTATATATATTTAGAATTCCCGGGGAACGAACTGGATTGGTTTTGGCAACAATCTGACAACCGGAAGTGGCAAACGTTACATGTGTCTTCTGAGAGATTCATCCCATTTTGACCTAACTGATACCTGTTAATCTTCCAATGACTTGTAGATGGACGGTTTAAGCGATATAAGAGTTAAGCGATAGAAGTACTTTCACAGAATCCACAGCCTTCGTCACTGTGTTGCGAATTGTAAGATTTTGGCAAACGTCAGTGCCACTGACATACCATGACATTAAATGTCATTATGTCATAGAAACTGACGTTAGATAGTGTCCAGAGTGACTCTGTTTTAACAAAATTGAATAATTTCAAAACTGTTCAGATACTTCAGTGTGCCAATAATGTAGTCGGAAAGTTGGATGAGGGCCACTCCAGATATTTGGATAACGATTTATCACCAGGAAAAAAATCCGCTTTACTAACGATTGATTTGGTTACTTTGTTTATTTTAGATTTTGTATATTTGCCACGCTATATTGTACAAGTTAAGTAGCTGTTTACTTTTTCATCGATTCCTAATACATAACTGTAAAAGGGAGATATGTATTATCATCGGTAACAGTTAGATTATCCAATTTTTTTTGACTAACATACAGGTTTTAATCTGTATGTACTCTGTACGTTTGTGTGTGGTTGGATGTTCAACGAGTATGGAAATAATTGCTGTCCCTAAAGTTATGACATTTTGTATATCTGTTCATACTGTGGATGTGGTGACTACTGCAGATGTGGACTCTTTTTGCTCAAAATGGTTTCCCCGCTTGCAATAATGCTGTTTCAAAAGCATTTTGAATCTGTTGTTATTCTTAACCTCATCTTTCGATATGTTTGTTTCGTATAATAAAGACATAATTTAGTTTTTCTGTCCGCACTGCAAAACCTATTAGGTATCTTTTGTGCTGTCTATCCTGCTCATTTAGTTAAAGGCTGTTGTAATAACCAACATGATATATCCAGTTGCTTCACTAAATAAGTCATCTTATAAATATTCAAGCAGTTGATCCCTGTTGCGCACCTGGTGCAAACAATCTGTAAATTACGGGCGTTCAAAATCCACTGTGTTGTTGTGTTATAGGCGCCCATAACACATTTTCAAGGATGAACCTACACGTATGTTCGTAAAATAGATGCGGTATCTACTACTTCCCGCATAATCGCCGGTACTATTAAATATTCGGGGTCAGTTTTGGATAATTTAATGCAGAGTATTCAACGCCGCTTGTTGAATAAGTGATTATTCCATGATTAATCCGAAATTAAATACAGCACCCGTAGTCATAGTCTGATTCTATTAATATAAATGCGATTTGTATTACATTATAAAACTGTTGCCAGAACAATATTCTACACTGTGTCCGTAGATTAACACATGGCAACACACCCGTTAATACTTCATAAAAATTCCATCAGAGGCGGCTAAGGCCAATGTGTACTCGATTAAATTTGAAGAGGTTTGCGCTACTCAAACCGCCATTGACGTTATGGCGGATGCGCCGGGGAACGTGTAAATTGCACGGTCACCGGACCGACTGCACTGTAAAGTCATTTAAACTCTCTTAACGAAATTTGCATGGCCATTAATAACGGGCAAACATTCGGGAGGCATGCGACCGCTTGGTGGCGCCACCTCGATCACGATTCGCTCGAATCGCCCGCCACCTCCCACTATGCATACACTAAAGCCGACCGATGCCGAAACAATAGGAGATGCACATAAATCGAGACGGCCCTGTTTGCTGCCGTTGATGTGTATGATGATCGTAACTGAGTTATTACCCCGGAATCTACCTATGAGTACCGCATATATGGATGCGATTGATTTCTGGTAACCCATCGATATTTCCCTACGGAATGCCATTTAACAGTTTAGAATTCATAAGTTACGGTGTACGTTTGATGGATCACTGCAGAATTACCAAAAATGCGTACATTCCGGTTAAACAAAGCATACACAACAAACTGCACACAAAATGATTCAATTCCTATATCGATTTTCTGATAGACTTTTATTTTGATTTGATAGTGATATATAGTGTAAAATCTTCAACTTTGCGTTGAGCAATTTTAAATAATATTCAATTGTTCCTGTGCTAACTTAAAAAAATTAACAATCTTTTGTAGATTGTCATCATTCTTTTAGCAAATTGTAGACAACCTCTTCCGAGCTAACACATTGTTGCATAAAACAATTTGTTTAGGTTTAAGTTTAGGATTGTGCAATATTCTCGATAAGACTTTAGTGACAGTAGAAAAGCACCGGCTTAAGTCTTCGCTGGTGGGTTTGCTGTGGTTTTGATTTTTCTTCTGTTATTTCTTTTATTTATTTACCAGATTGTCTAGGGCTTATTTGTAGTATTTTAAGAGTGATGTATTTGCTAATATTTCTACCTTCTTTGAATTGATTCAAGTAAAACGATTTCTAAGGGGTAAGTTTTCTTTATTATGAGCCAAGTGTATAGGGTGGTGGCTTATATATGTTATATGTTATATGTTAAATTATTATTTATTTATTTTTTACCACCATTGTTCAAATTGTAAATTTAGGCTGATGATATTTTAATTAAGAAAACCAGTACCTAAGAAATTAAACTAAAGCAAAGGAAAAGAGGTTTTTTTTTTCATTTGCACAAAGATTACAAAAGTTAAACTAATTAAAAATTTACCTACTCCCATTTTGAACTATGTCCTAACAATTTCTTTAAAGAGAAATAATTAATCCGAAATTCGATTTTTATTGTTAATTGTTTTCCTGGCAGTTATTGCACTACTACTTACATGTTTACTTCTTTCTTAATAAGGTTCGCTAATTTATAATTGAATAATCACTTGAATCAAAGCACTTAAGGGACTATCAAGTTTGAATCCAGTTTAAAATAGCTGCATAGCAGTGCTTGGCAGGTCTGTTCATGGCGTTCCATAGTCCTAGGACCTAGATGGAAATCTCTTTCAAGTCTGGTGGCCAGAATCCGGGCGGCCTCTTTTACAACATCGCATATTACATGAAAATTAGCGGAAGCTAACCTCCCTCTGGCAAACGTTTATTTTTCACGGATGCCTTGGATGCTTTTAATAAGGCAAATTCCGCATCTCTGCAGCACCGCCTCACTACGACCCGACCCGACGGTAGCTGCTATGTAAATTAAATGCCCGCGGGTATTTTTGGTGCACTCTTGGCGGCATCAACAATGCACCACAGACAATTTTATTTCAAATTTCGCCTTTTTCGGCTATCAGTAGGTACTCGTATGCTCTAGTCGTAATTCATTTGTTTAATTGTATTATTATTCAATTCTATTACTAAATTAATATGTAGATGTATTTATCTACAATAACTTTCATAGCCATTTTACCTTTGTATATGTGATTAATTGTTACTTTCCTACTAGTACCCTAGAAGGAAAGTATTGTAATCGACGGAAAAAAAATCGAGATTTCAGCGGAAATACGCGTTTTGGAATGATGATTTCTGGAAAATGTATGTATGTGTGTATGGCCGTGAACACGATTGCGCCCAAACGGAATAATGGATCGGGTTGAAATTTGGTATACATATTTAGAATTACCGAGGAACGAACTGGATTGTTTTTTGTGATAATCTGACAACCGGAAGTGGCAAATGTTATACACATCTTCTTAGGGATTTATTCGATCTTAACCAAATTGATACCAGTTCACCCTCCTGACCCTAAACGTTAGGTACGGGCCAGAGTGGTTATGGCTTCACAAAATTGAATAATTGTGTTTAGACAATTCATTGTTCAAAAGATATAGTCGGAAAGTAGGCTGAGGGCCACCCCAGATATTTTATCTAGAACTTGATAGATTTTTTGGGATCTTTGTGTCCTTTATACTATGTTCGCAATGTCAGAAAAAAAGTAACTAATAATATCCACAACAAATTGTCTCTACACCAATGCACAGTGTGGAGATTTTTATGAAGACACCGAAACTAATATCACACTAAACTCAAATAAACACTCTTTCCCTAAACTATTAGCAATTTTTTTAAATCATTTTTTTTTGTTTGTTCATAACTTCTGATAATCGCGGTTAACATTTCTATTATATATTTTTTTTTAATTTAGACACATGTTGAATCATGTATTCTAGACACTGCTGTTTGGGGTAATCAACGAACACAATCTTAAGCTTCATAATACGGAATAATACAAATGCTGTTTATCAATAACTCAAGAACAAAAAAATCCACTTTAGCGATACAAATTAAACGTGCTACCGAATCTTGTAATACACCTTATAATTAAAATATAGATATAATTCGAAGAGAAACAAAATTAACCACGCAACAATAATTCTTCTTAAATATCCCTTAAACTCCTCCCCCCGTACCAACTCCTTCATCATTCCCGTAATCTGCGACAATACATCAGTGACGTAGGCTACAAAAAGCGGCGTTAATTTCGCCATTATACCTCCAGACATTTAAATTCTGGGGCTTTACGCACCACGCTACCGTCTCTGCTGGTGAATAATGAGCGAAGACGATGCCAGGAAGCGGCAGAAGTAAAATTTTTGACAGCACCGGCTATACACACCAAATAAACCGTCTCCGTCATACCTCTTGATGAATTGTCTGTAGCGGGCCTACAGCGGAGGCTGTATTGTTATTTGATCATTGTTGCCAGCGGACAGAGGAGCGGCAAGCGATTTTCGGCGACAAGAAATTGAAAGGGACGGAAAGGGACTTAACTCCTGCTTCCCTATTATGACTGAAATTGTTTATGCTTGGTATAGCTGTATACAGTTGGATTTTGGGACGAGTTGACACCTTTTCTTGCCGTCCGGCTGTCCTCCTGTTTTTGGGTGAATTTGTCGTCAGTAGAATGCTAGGAAATTAATTGAGTCGCAATTTTGAATGAAATTTATCCAACGATAAATTTAGTCTTTGGAAATTTGGACATGAGAATGAAAGGTGGTATCTAAAGATTAATTAATTATGCAAATATATAGCTCATTAATTTCTATGCTACCTTAATGTTTAGAGTACTTCATTCAGCAAGTGTGAATAATGGTAAATATTCTAATACCTAATTCCGTTAAAAACCATCATGGTTATGTTATATATTTCTTTGGGTAAAATTACTTCTTTTAAATTGCACAAAAGAGTACAATAATATAATTACTTCGATCTAAACAATATCTGGGCCACTTAAGCATTGAACAACGCAATAGAAATTGAAAGGCAGATAGGAAACGAATGAACATTGTCCACATAACAGAATAAATAATTGTGATTAATTCTGATCACCCTAAAAGAATCTTTATTGCGCGATAATTTGATAGAGAGATACCAGTGCTAAATAAGACAACTTTTTGCATCAGACATAGGACATTTTTACTTTCCGACTAGTACCCTAGAAGGAAAGCTCAATGAGGTGTCTAAAAACAATTATTCAACTATGTAAAGCCACGCAGTGACTGTGGCTTGGACCCTACCTACGTCAGTTTCTATATCATAATGACATTTGTCATACTAACATTTAATGTCTTGTCAGTGGCACTGACGTTTGTCAAAATCGGACAATTTGCAACACAGCGACGAATTCGCTCGTAAATGCGCGATTACATTTAAGTTAAATTTATGTCAACGTATGCAAAAAAAATTATTTTCATTTCGCCGTTTACAAAAGTATGGATAAATATCAGGCAGGCATCTACCCATGAAGACAGAAAGAGTAGGTAATATTTAGTTTGAAATTGCCTTAGAACCATAAACATGACCTATCCTTTCACATTGAGGTCAGGGCGAAATAAGTACGGAACTCTTCATGACCACTTCCCTCCTGCTTACGACTTTCGCATTGGCCATTTTATGCCGTCTTCTCTGTGTCTGTGTGCAAAGGAACCATTCCACCCCTGTAACCCCTCCCCGCCCACCTTAAGTTTTGCTCGCGCCTTAGTTCGGACAGCGCAGACTTTTCTAATCAAATGCTACAAACCGTATATCATTTGGCCCTGTTGGGTAAATGCAACCCTAAGTGCAATCCAGTGTAGCCGCTACATGGGACCGCAATAATCCTTGGAATTTTATTACAACCCGACGTTTGCCGCTTGTGTTTGCGCTCAATCCTAGGAGAAGGGGCGAGGAAAGCGAAAGAGGAGAAAAGTATTACAGGTTTAAGAGAACATTGAGTTAGACGATATATATTCCGCTGAATATATTCTGCTTTCTAGACCGAACGCTTTGGTTGTAATATGTTAGGTAGATATAAGGCTTCAGTATATTTAAATTGTTCAGAAAAGTTAGATCTACAAGCAAATATGATAGATGACAAACAAGAATGAGTGCATATGAAAAATCGTGTCAAAAATGTGTTGCTGTGGCCAAGTATTTTGAGACTTTGATTGACCAAGAATAAGTGAAATCTAGGTGAATAAAATAGTATACTTTTGCGTATAATTAGATTCCAGGTTCATGGTTACTTGAGATTTTGACAAATGTCAGTGCCATTGACATGACATGACATTAAATGTCAGTATGACAAACGTCATTGCGTCCTAGAAACTGACGTTAGGTCGGGTCCAGAGTGGCTGTGGCTTTATAAAATTGAAATTGAAAAGTGTTTAGACTCTTCATTGTGTCAACGATGTAGTCGGAAAGTGAGGTCCACCCTAGATATTTATAAGAGAAAAATGTTCTGAGAAGTTGATATTTTTTGCCATATGATGTCAACTACTAATATCAATTCGCTTGAAAATCATACATTTTTACTTGTTTTCTACATTTTTAGTGCCATATTTCATCTGTTGTTGTTTAATATCTGTCTTATGGCATCGCCTCTTAGCTGTACTACAAATACGGAATTCATAACTGACGGAATGAAATACGTAGGTCGTGCGGAACTAATGGCATAGTTGACCGTGGGTGCCCCTATACGCAATAATGAAAATTGAGAAACGGCCGTCGAATGGGAGGGTTTCAAGGAGGAGGTGGCAGAAATAGGGGGGTGATAGCTCTCTTACTACAGAGCACGAAATTAGCGGATATATTAATATCGGACCTCAATTTCATCGATCGGAAGCCGAGGTTGATTGACCGCGCTTGAATGTCGGGGTGGACCTACCATTTATTAGAGCCTGCCATGGACGCCAGGACCCTTGTGCGACGTCCCAGTCTGAAGGATAAATGGAAAGGGCGCATGGTGATTCATGTGATGTAGAGAGGAAATATTTGTAATTCATTCAGGTTACATAATATATATGACTTATTAAATTTATCGAATGTTGGAAATCTTAATTAGATACTAGTTATTTTATAACAATACACTGTTAATTATAACATTTTGGTTTCTTTATAATAATGAACTTTAAAAATCTAGATAAGGAAAATAATTGATTAAATTATAACAAACATCTGAAAATTTATTACCAGTAGCTATTTGCACAACTTTCATGTTTTTAATCAATAATAAGCTTTCAGCATCAATAAATTTATAACAGGTGATGTGCTGCTCGTTATGTGTTCTACTACAAAAGTTTTTAGTGACGTCAGAGTACAACTCACATAATATACCCTTTCTAACCAAGGCCCATTTAAAGGTTTTATTGCTATCCTCTAAACCTAGAATTCCATATATATTTGTTTCGTATTCATTACGTTCTAAACACAAACTGCCAAGACTAAAAACAAATTTCTCAAAAAGGTCACTTTCCAGAATTACACAAGTGGTGTATGTACTAAACCTGCCTCCATCAATGTCTACTTCATTAGTACTAATTTTTACTATATGGTGTAAACTGAACCGAAAAGACGCAAAAGTCGTGACTGGTGATTACAATAGCACCAATATGGCACTCAGTCAGAATCTCCGCCATGCCCATTTCAATCTATACCCAAAATTATGTCGACTGATTCCGGAAAATTACAGTATTCTGTAAACTTTGAACTACCATTCAGAGAACGTATCTCAAAGGGATAAATACCGTAAAAATAAAAGGCTGGCATCACTGTTGTAAGCCAGCCTGCATTTGACACTTACATGGAGTTTTCCAACTGGTAAATGCATACCAAAACGAAACAACAACTTCAAAGAGATGCAAGTTTTCCGGAAATAATGTGTCTAACCACGCGCGGGATTGTTGGCGAACGCCGAATACACAAAAAAAAACATGCTAAATACACTACTGACAGGTGCTTTCATAATTCTTCGTTGATGTTGCTTTATTTGTTTGGAAAATGTACAGGAATCAAAAGCGATGCACGGAGACAGGAATTACTTTATTTAAAATATTTCGACTATGTATTCGTGTAATTAATAATACATTGATTTAACATAAAATAATGTTTTCGTCTTTTTTTAAATTGTCATTTTACAAACTATACACTTTTCTGATTGCAAACCTATATGATGAGGATCTCACAATTTTCTTTGCTCTTTTTCAATATAACTCGTTACTGCTTAAATGGCGATGTAAAATTTTCTGAGACCTTTTTTTTTTTAAATTGCACATTTACTTTAAAAAATAAAAACGTTAGTGGAATATTAACGGAAAAAATTATTATTGAACCCAAAAAAAAAACACAATATTTAGCGCCAATATTGAAATTTTTCTCTCCAGAATATACAACAAAGAATTCGCGCAGAATTGGAGTAAATTATTCTTGACAGTTCGGAGAGCAGTGTACACACAAAGTGTTTACGCTCGCATCGGACAATGCTAAATCGTTGGTGGAAAACCATTTGAGCATTTGCGCTAAATTTAGTGTTTTTTTGGGTTTAATAATAATTTTGTTCATTAAAATTAAGTTTTTATTTGTTAAAGTAAATGTGCTATTTTTTCTTTTCAAAAAAGGTTATGTAAGGTACCAATTATTTTACATCGTCGTTTAAGCAGTAAATTCTACTGAAAACAGCAAAAAAATGGGGTTATTAAAAATGAAAATGAATTTTGTTCCAAACTTTATCATTACTTTGTATTTGAAAGCTATTTAAAAACACTACTTAAGCTACTTGACTTTACCTTGCTTTGATAGTACCATAGGTTTAGTTTCATGAAATCAAAGTCTGTTACCTCTACTGCCTAATTAAAGTAATACTAAATAACATTAACAAAAAAACTTCAATAGCCGGTAACTTGAAAACAAAACGCAATCGGAAATTAGTGAATAAGAACTTTTTTTATTATTTCTCGGTCCTCTATCACGAGGTGCCAAACATTGTAGTTTGTTCTATGTCACCCTGTATAATGACTTTGTGATGTAGTCGATAAATAATTTGCCATGTACTAAATATTTATTGAAATCACTACGCGATTAACAAGCAGGCGTCCAGTCCTAATATTTTCAACATCAATCCTACGGGTCGTTAAAGTAACCATTGTCCCACAGGTCCGCTCGATTTTTTTCTTATACTCGCAAAGGAAATCTTTCGTCTACGTTGAATCGAGTTAGTTGCACCTCGTGGGATTCTCCAGACTCAAAGTTGCTGGTTATGACGCAATCGTCGGTCTTGTTTTTTTTCCTTCTGCTTGCTTCCCTTATTATTGATTTCCACTGTGTCCCCTGTTCGGAGAAACCGCGTACTGATGGGAAATAAAGATCATAATCACGGCAGCGGCTCGACAGCCCTAGGGTATGTTGGACCGGACGTAATAGAAAATTATTTGCCTTCAAAGAAACCGCTACCCCTCGGGAGGCGGGAGGTTTACTGAGGGGTAGAATCGAATAGAATTATGGTTATGTGAAATGATTTTTAAGCTGAAAACAATATAGGTTAATTTTTTCTTTTAGGTTTTGTACGAAAGTGTTATTTACGTTATGATTTATTATGTCTACAAAATTCAGTGTGGGCCATAATATTATCTTTTTTTGGTACAATCAATAGTCGACTATTTATATTATCTTCAGTATGTAGTTCTAAACCATCTAAAAAAATGCGATAGATATTATAGTAATGCAGAATGAAATTATATAATATTTCGCATAAATATGTATCCCAGCACGTAAAATCAAACGAGGGAATGTTAGCAGATAACGGAAATCGCACAAACGTTTATAGTGTATTCGTTTTTGTTAGTGTCGATGTCGCTTTCAATGTGCTTGCTTGTGTGTGCACACCTGTTTCTATTTTTTGTACACAATAAATATTTTGTTATAACAGTTTATTATTGTAGTTCGTAGTTACCTTGCTGGATTCATGTAATTTTCACCTGACAAAAAACTTGTTTTTTCCTCTAGATTGTAAAATTTAATCCATGCGGTTGTTTTTACTTTCCGACTAGTACCCTAGAAGGAAAGTATTGTAATCGACGAGATTTCAGCGGATATACGCTTTTTGGGGTCCCCTGAATCGATTGCAATGATTTCTGAAAAATGTATGTATGTAAGTATGTGGGTATGTATGTGTGTATGCATGTGGGTAAGTGGGTTTGTGGACAAGTCTGTAAACTATAGCACCCAAACGGATCGGGTTGGAATTTGGTATACATATTTAGAATTCCCAGCGGACGAACTGCATTGTTTTTGGCGACAATCTAACAACCGGAAGTGGTAAATGTGTCTTCTGAGAGATTCGTCCAATTTTAACCTAACTGATACCTGTTAATCTTCCAATGACTTTAAATGTGTGCACCAAATTACAGACTAGTGGGATAAAGCCAAATACTTAAATTTTAACTAAAAAGGTATAAAAGAAACCATAAAGAATAAAGCAAGAAACAGAATTATTATTATTATTATTATAAATAGGATAATAGGTGGTTGTGATAATAAAACGTTGTAATAGAGACATTAAAACTAGGTACCATAACCCCAAATACCAGCCACCATTATTATTGTTTTTAACCTCGCCCTTAACGTGGATCCTGCAATGAGACCTGCAGCATTTTAGACAAAACTATTTAAACTACTGATACTAATTTGCTTTCCTGATTTATAAAAACTATTAAACTCTTTACTAAGTTAAACACAAAAGAAAACACTCCTCAACAAAACAACAATTTTATTAATGAAAAACAAACAAGTACGTAAATAAAAATGCAAAGCGACTAATTTAATTTACCCTTAAACTAAGTAACCTTCAATTGGAGGAGTTAGATTCTCATATAAAAATTAAAGAAATGACAGCACAGATGAGGAAATAAATAAATCAGCTGACCCATTTACAAACACAAATTACTACACTAAATTACATAATTAAATATACAAACCAAAAAGGCAAAACCCAGGAGAGCTGCTAGACAGTTAAAAAATAACATCTTTTGCTTGTCCACGATGGTATAAACACGAGGTCAAATAGTATCACATTACAATAACAACACAAAAATAAATGAAGCCCAAATTCCAATTATTACAGTTATATTAAAGTACATATTGGTACTCATAATATAAGGTTCTACAGACAAAAAACGCGGTTGTTTGTTTGTTTTCCGTTTGTTCTTTGGTGTATTGTCATTGAAAATCCTTCTTATAAATTTACATTGAGTTACAGAGTAAAGTAGAATTTCTCAGTTCCACTAAGTTCCAACATGTTACACACAAAACTTTCTTTTCTGCTTTTATGCACCAGCCCTTTTCAAGAGAGCCGCGACCGAGTTTTTGGCTTTACGGCTGTAATGGAGACTTCATGGCCATGCACGTCGTCCGCCTTGATCCGTTTCCACAGGAAACTGTGCCCATAAAACCACATAATAATAATGAAAACACACTAAAGTTTTGTTCTCTATAACTCGATGACATCCGTAGATAAGGACGACCATAAAACTTGCCACGTACAGCAGCGATATACCATATATATGAACCGGTGGCGTCGGGTTTTGTGTTCGTGCGGTTAAAATACGGGCGTAAAATGGAGAATCCACTCCGCAAACCAACTTGGCTTTACTTACCTTACCTAGAGATAACAAACTTATACAAGCGCAGGGGTTGAAATACTGTTACAGCAGAGGGGGTACAAATAGAATTTTAATAAGTTTGTGCAAAGACGAGATGACAGGCTTGGTTTACTAGCCTGCCGATCAGATATTTTCAATAAACGTCAATCGCAACTGATACGGGATAAAATGGATAAAACTCCCTCGTATAGTAACGGCTGAATTTACGACTTATTTACTATTACTTGCAATGCAATACGTAATAACAATATTATTTGTTGAAATACAAACAAATTGTAAAATTGTAAATATAATATAGCAGTCAACAAACAATATAACCCAAACGTGTTGACTGTTTGTAGCAATGCCATTATTTAGGTTAATATCCAGGAAGCAGTAGTAAAATATGGACAATTATATTCCAAAATCATCGGCAAAAAGTGTGTACGAATGTAAACGAACGTAAAGAAGAACATAGAAGTTAAGGTATGTCACTGGGCCGCTTCGTTTTGCAACTATATACTTTTCTGACGAACATTTTGGAAAAAACACGAAAATGTCCATTTTGGCCTTGGTAAGTTGACCACTCTGAATCCAGAAAAAATATTGCACTTTGTATAATATACATGGTGCGGCATCATAACTTCCTTTTTTAAAATGCGCGCCATTCAGTCGGTTGATATCGTAGCGGAGCGCTAGTGGTCTCGTTGGAGAGGCGGGACCTTAAAGTTTTGTGCTGTTAATTTCAAAGAACCAGGGACCAATAATTCCAGCTGACACCACACTGTGACTTTAGGTGCCTTTGATGCAGTTCTCGAGGATGGGTGTCAGCCTAGTAGCGCATATTTTGTTTTTTGACGGATCGACACAAATGAAAATGGGCTTAATCACAAAAAAATAACAGCGCCCTCAGAAACGACTTTAATAAGAACGTCACATGCGTTCCTCTGAGAATTGAAGTCTCGTTCAGAAAGTTCCTGCACAATCGCCATCTTGTAAGGATGAAAATGAAGATTATCATGAAGAATTCTCCACACAGAACGATCGAAGTCTAAGGGCAGATGAATGTTTGCGCGCAGAACGTCGTGATGATCGCAACACTCAGGGACAGGGACCAACGGGGCTAAATTAAAGCGATTCCGATAGACGCTGTGGATTGCGATCACAGAACATCCGCTCAAAAACTAGGCCTCAGCTGGAATTATTGGTCCCTGGTTCTTTGAAATGAACAGCACAAAACTTTAAGGTCGCGCCTTTCCTACGAGACTACTAGCGCTCCGCTACGACATCAATCGAATGAATGGCGCGCATTTTAAAAAAGAAAGTTATGATGCCGCACCCTGTATAATACATATACACAGGATGTCTCCAAACGTTTGGGACATAGCTCCAGGGATAAATTTAATAATAATTTTAATAACAATGTTGACAATAAAAAACATTACTAATACTGTTGTATCGGCAGGACTAATTGAAGACGCTGAAGGACCACGTTAAGATATAGCAACGCAGTAGCTTCAAGGGCCGGGGCAGTATATAGCGGCGCAAAAGACCGGGCCTCAGTACACGAGGTCTGACATCCAAGTTAAGATGCCGAGCGTTGGTTGTTAGCTGGGCCGAAACTAACCTGATCTAATTTAGACGCGTGTAGGTTACAAAAGGTTACTACAAAGCCGAACAACTGTAATAGACATGTACACAGTGGCATAGCCACTGTGCGTATCCTAACAACTTTCTATTTTAGGAATTTACTAGCAAAAAAACATCCCTCCGACCTGCGCCAGTTAACTATAAAAACCCTCACCCATCCACAGACGTCATTCTCTTCGTAGCTCTCTTACTGTTACGTCCTGAAGATGACTCTTGCAATACGAAACGTTGATAACTTTATCGTCTTTGACGTGGTTTCCTCCCGGAAATCTAGAACTTGATTTGATGAACGTGATTTGGACAAGTTTATATGTATTATAAATAATTTTGATTTGTTGAAAATGATGATCCCCATAACTCTTGTATAATTCTTTTTTTAATTTTTCAAGAAACAACGTAGGTATAGACCACAGCGAAAGATATTCAAATGAGTCAAAATATATAATCTATCAATTTTTTGTGAGTTTCATGTTCAGCTGTAATGCATTTCATAACGCCGCACATTTTGATATCAGAAATATATCAGAATTTCCACGATACATCACCATAAAGTTTAGAACTGCGCATTTTACGTTTTGCGGAATCCAGAAGCAAGTACGGCTGCTTCGCCGTATACGGCCCATAGTTTCCTCGGATTCCCACATCGGCCGTTATAAAACCATCCTCTCGGATCAATATTCAACATAGATCACGAATATTGGAAAACCCCTACTCTTGAGAAATTGTTATAATATAATAAAAACGTCGCGTAAAAATTTACGATCGAGTCAGCCGTCTGGGACGTAAATCATGTATGAACCTCCGATAAATCTAGCGGGCGTTATCGACGAGGAGACGTGGAGCGTCCCGACGACATCGATGACGTGACTACGTGTGTCCAGGTATGAACGGAGAAGGAGAACGTCCCTGAAAACTTGCGACGCCTAGGTCCTGAGGACAAAAAAGTTTAAAGTAGATAAGGAGAAAAAGTTCGGACGTGACAGCAATGCGGATATAGGTTTTTTCTTCTGTCTTGAGATATTAGGTTTTTCCTGGGTAATAAATATCGGGTGTGACGGTTGGAACAAATACATTCTAGTTTTTTTTTGGGGGGGAATTTTTTGTTTATTTCCTTAAACTCCACCTTGATCGCGCGCTGCTGTTACACTGTTTCAAATAAGATGACAAAACAATAGTAACAATATTTAGATTGGAGACTTCCGCGATCCAAATCACTAAGTTCTAGATTTCCAGGAGGAAACCGCGTCAATGACGATAAAGTTGTCAACGTTTCGCACTCTGTTGCAAGAGGCATTATTAGGACGTAACACTAAGAGAGCAATGAGCTACGGTAAGCGTTTTTGTAGCTATCTGGCGGTCAGGTAGGAAAAGTCTATTGACTGGGAGGGCGATTGTGGTAGCTCTGATTGGCTGTGGTGGAAGACTGGAGAAGACAGGGTCGCAGATTCTACTCGCACGGGACAACGGAATTTTTTGACCAGTCCAATTATAGAAAATTAGTGTACAGGTTAGAGAGGGTAATAGTTCCGGGTTTCACCGAAGCAGCTCACAATGGGTCACGGAGTCCCGCTAGTGCGTGTAGTTGCAGTAGTAGAAGTATGTAGTATAAGATGCTTATCCAGTAGAGGAATCAAAGAGACCACATAAGGATTCCAGGATTCTAATGGATGAATCCCGGGAGACGATCTATAAGTCGTCTATCCTGAAACAAGTTTCAAGGAAGACGGGGGAATCACAGAACCACGACTGAAAACGTGACAAATCCCATATACAAGACGAAATGCGTTTTAAAGTTCTTTTGTTACATTTTCTTGATTTGATTTTTATGTACCGATGTTTAATAAAGAAATTATTTTGTTTGTGTTTTCCTATCCCATTTTGTGGCTTTAATTTTTTGTATACATTCCTCTGGGATGAGCAGTTTTTTTCCGAGTGTGATCATGTTAGGAAGCAATAAAGAGTAATCGAACCAGAATGGGATCAAGGCACCAGACTGGCGTGTCCGCAATATATTGACTTCAAGATACCGAAGCTGCTTGAACCATGTCGCCAGCATGCCGACATAGGAGTCTGGGATCTGGAGGTCTTGACTTCCGATGTTCAGTAGCATGGGAAATATACTACATCTTTCATACCTGTGGGCATTTTATTCATCTCCATCCTTATCTGGATCCAGCCCAACTACGTTATAATGTACGATTTATTGATTGGCCAAACATGGCACAATGTTTTCACGCTGTCATCGGCAGGTTATATCCAGTTATATCACTCACTCAAATTCCGACATGTCATGTCAATTCCAAATTATTTTATTAATTCAAATTTAAATTATATGGCTTGACATCCATTGATGGCACTGGTGTACAACAATCTCAAATTGTTTCGTCTACCACTTAGTTCTAAATATTTCTGGTAACAAAGTAGATTCCTACCAACGAAATAGAGAACAGGCATCTGGTAACGAAATTTCTTATTGAAAGTATTAACTTTCAAAAAGTACTACCCCGATTTTAGTCCACCGTGGTAGGTATAATAAGACACAGCTAACGTAAGAGCTTGATACTACTGAATATAATTAATTTTATATATTAGACTATATTAGTAATAGACAATTTACCAAGCTCCGAGAAAATCCCATATATTAATAATCCGTTACATCACTACCCTTATTGCTATGAGGTTATCTGGGGGTGATCGAGGTATTTTACTAATACACAGATGTCATAGATTGTTCATGAATTATACAGAGTATAATATTTTTAAATCACCATGTAAATTACGACATACCTGCCACAAATTTGTATTTTATTAATAAGTAAACAAAAAATCTGGGGGCCCCGCAAAACTTTCCGACTACCTCGTTGACACATTCTACAATACAATATATCAATTCCTTGAAGCCACCGTCACTCTGGATAGCAACCTAATGTCAGTCAGTGAATAACATATGGGTCATGTCAGTGTGACCGGTAACGGTAACAGTGTCCAAACTGTTTTCCCACTGAACTGAAAATTAGCATAAATGTTTAAAGTCACTGTAGGGTGAGCTGGTACCAGTTTGGTCAAAAATGGTTAAATCGCTAAGAAAACGCATGTAACATTTGCCGCTTCCGGTTGTCAGATTGTGGTCAAAAAGAGTCCAGTTCGTCCCCTTGTAATTGTAAGTACCTACGTATACAAAATTTCAACCCGATACGTTGCACCATTTGCCCGCTATGGTGTTTACAGACATTAGGTTGTATACACATACATACACATATACGTACACACATACAAACATTTTCCAGAAATCATTGCAATTGATGGAGAGGTCTTTAAACGCGTATTTCCTCTGAAATCCCGATTTCCTGATGTTCTCGTCGATATCTATCTTCTGGTGCCGAGTACACATCACCAATGCATTGGTGACAGAAGTGGTGAAGAAGATGGAACCATTGCAATGGTTCAAAAGATTCTTTTCGACCTCAATGAATCGTACATCTTAAAACAACTATTTCTCTAATATTGATTCAAGAAATAATTTCCCATCCGGGACCGTCGGTGAAAAGTCAGTGAACTAAAATGGGAAATAGAACATTAGACGAGTATGCTGAATCAAGACATTCCGACTCTAGACGCTTATGCGGCATTTGTGTTACTAGAAGGCCGGCAAAGAGTCTAGGTGCAATGACTTGCATTGCAAATCACAACACATGACCCAAAATCTAACCATAAAAAGCCACAGACGGGAATAGTAAAGGATCAGTCGGTAATTAAGTCAGTAAGCAGTTACCAGAGAATAGCCAGTTGTATTGTTGTGTGACATTCGACACGGGAGGCCTTGGCTTCCCGTGTCCAATATCCTAAATATACCACATCGTTAACACCAATGTGCAATTTATTCTTCTCCACCCCGATCTGTATCCGAGCCCTATTGAGCTACGTAACAATATTGCGCGCTAAAACTTGTCACAGTTTTAACCTCGTTTTCAGAAGTCATTATTAACTTGTCGACGTCCTTTTCTTGGCAGCAGATATTACTTTTTTCGGTATGAGTGAACGGCGCAAAAATCACGCAGAGTCAGGTTAAAAAAAAAAACGTAACAAGATGAAAATGGACCGTTTAATTTTGAATGAGTTTCTTATACCCTTATTTATCCAGGGATTACGTCGCATCTTATTACTGGACTTCCGGAGAGGAAAGCTTTCAAAAGCTGGGTGTATTATTTCATAGAAAGCGTCCGGCCCAACGTCCACCGTCTCAGCCACTAGAACGGACTCCGCTTATATATTCTAGATTTACTCATCGAGATCTATCTTCTGGTGGCAACTACCTACATACCTCTACGATCAGTGGTGCAAAGGTTCGTTTTTTATTGCTAATGTGTTATTATAGAACAAGGTTAAAGTTAAAAAGACAATCACCCGAAGCGAAATCTGTTTATGGGTCAAGTTTATCAAGAATGCTAGTTTTTATCCATGACGCATCTGTCCCAAACAAAGGCATTAGAAACAACATAGTGCATTCTTTTCTGGATAAACTGTTAACCAATTATGCTTCATATAAATTCCGGGATTATTATTATTATTATCGCAGACATATAGATATTATTAAATGAGACAAACACTGCTCCAATAACCAAACGATGTACCAAATACATATTATGTAAATATCCCTCAATATTCCTCAGCTTCTCTCGCGCAATATGCAGCGCTTAACAGTTTGATGCATGTATAAATACGAGAAAATGCGATTTGAATAATTTACAATTCATAAAACGGAGGCTAACAGTCTCAAGGAGAAGTTTAGATTATGCCGAATAGGTGCTTTCCAGCTTCAACAACCACATTTGCTGCAAGATGGGTCGCTTGGCACTAGTTTTAAACCTTAGTTAACTGTTAATGTTTAACCCGCGGAACCTAAATGTTTAGCTAAGAACCGACCGGTAGGTAACGTTTTATTAACTGCTATTTTATTTGAACCAAGAAGTTATGGAATAAATTGTTCTTAATTAAATAAAATTATTTGTAAGTTTAGCATTATTTCTGTTTTCAACAGTTATGCGTATGACTCATCTTTTATAAGCTTACGAAAGTGATATACAAAAAGAAAGCTGTGTTTTTTCTAACACATGTAACGTCCTAACCTAACACATATGCCAAAAATAACAACAGAAATAAGTTATGCGCCCTACAAGATGCTTTTCAGAAAGTGACGTTACAAAAATGGCCGGCTGGCGGCTGCCTTTTATTGGTAGCGTAGGTAAACGGTAGATCCAGCTTCTTCAGACATGCCACAGCGGAAGAGATGATCAGTAGAATGGATAAAATAAAAATAAAGAATACGAAGAATTATTGTGACCTAGACACAGAGCCACTATTGCCACTAAGGATTGTGATAACAGCAATTGCACAATCTCTGCAATTTATTATAGATAGGAGTGTCATTGCATTGCATTGCATTGTATTGTATTTATATTCAAAGAATGAATAATTCAATTCCGTTGTATTCATTATCCACTAAGCCTACCCTCAAAATCCTGTAAATAAAGATATTCGAAATACCTCGTTAAATTTTTATTAGTAGATAGGACCCATCGGGCCGAGCAAACAAAACACGAACGAAAACCGTCCGTTTTAACCCCACATTTTTTAGGGACGCCAATCAAGATTAAGATAAAACAAAAGCCCCCAGAAAAGCATTAATTTTTCCGTATGTTTTTTGTTCGTGGCGTGGCGCGTCCGAAAACTTTGTCCCTGCTTACCCTCGTTCCGGCGGCACACCCCTAACAACCCGACCACCCCCTTAATTCGAGATTAATTAGTCGCCTTAGTCAATGCCAAGCTTTTATACATTGGGGATTAGACTTGACGGCGAAAGCGCTTGTGCCGGCGCCGCGTACTAGCAAGCGCCTCCCCTTTTACACCATCTTCACTCCTTTCCACCCCTGAAAGCTGGGACGCCACCAAAAAAATGACACAGTTTTACATTCCGATAAATTGTAAGAACTGCCAGTAAACATTTTCAAGTGAAACTTATCATGGAGGAACAGAGAACTTCGCTTTTTAAAGCTCTTCTTTTATTTCTCACAATTTTACACTTTATTATTGCCCGTAGTATATCCTAGTGTTGATAGGATATACAACATAGCAGATATCATTAAAGGAAAGAAAGTATAGTCTAAGTGTTATTATAGCAAAAACTCCACACTGAAATATAATATATATGCCACCGATTTGTAATTTGCATGGTCTGAAACTGCTATATTCCAACACATTAAAAATGGCCAACGCGTGCGTAGAGCTTGTCAGCGCCATCTCCCCGCCAGTAGACATAATTTTTAATGAAACCACGTTTTTTATCCAAATACATAATCTTTTTACTCAAATCTATTATCTTTCTCTTCGAAATAGAATAGTTATTTACCTCAAGGCCGATCTTTATTTCAAATAAAATCAGATTTATTTCATTCAAACATATTTCTGCAATTAAACCCAAACAATTTCTACATTACGGAAATCGCGGAAAACCATTTGGTGTAAAGGAATAATTTTTCTCTCTTGTATATCTCTTTTCTCTCAGTGTACACTGTCCAGGTCCATGTACAGCATGTACATATTTTCAGAATTTCAAAACTTATAAACTAAAAAACTTCTTCCGTTTATAAAACGTTGGTTAGAAGACAAACCAGTTTTGTTGTTCTAATCTTGCTAGAGCAATTATCTTACTAAAATCAATACTGATATTAAAGAAGATGTCCATTGTCGTCGTCGCGTCGTCGACATTATTCGTTAAGATTAATATGATTACCCAGAATTTCATTTAACCCAAAATTAGTTTTACATAGTTCAAACATTAAACACGCCGTAGGTAAGTAGGTGGCGTTAGCGTAGGCCTTCTCATTATGCACTTTCCCTGTAACAATTTCAGGCCCGCTGTCAGTCCTAATCGGCCGCAATACAAAGAGCCGACATTGACTGAGGCAACTAATTAATCTGAGATTAGGGGTAGTTGCGGAAGCCGTAGCACCACCCACACCCACCAGGGGGCGCCTCGGTGGAACGGTGTTTTCTTGCGGTCGCATCAAACTACCCCCGCTCCGTCCGAAACCCTCTCAACCCATCCTCAGATGTAAACCTTTGCGTACCGTCACGGCTTATTACTGATTCCTATGCCTCTCACCCCCTACCCCTTCTGCTTTTCCAGTTAGCCCCCGCATCACAATTATAATCGGAAACTGAGAACTTTGGACAAACGACGGATTATAAATGATCCAACTTCCGACCTTGCCGAATGATTTGAACTGAACGTGAAGTTAACAATGCTTACTACTGAAGGGGATCTGCAGACACTGAAGGTATATTTGATACAATTGTGTCCGAGCGGACTTTATCTTGCAACCGAACCTTAATTAAGACATTCCGAGTGAATATCTTTTGACGACAAAGGAATAAATTTAAATGCGAAATTATTATTAATAGCTCGCCTATTGCAACTCAGTTTAAACTACTTTATCCACGTCAGTATATTTATAATCAGTCAATATCAATTCTATATGAATGTTACTATTCAGTGTCGTGGCAACCATGACAGCATAGGAAACCATTCTCAACCATTCCATTTCCTCATCCGCTTGAAGGCGATGATATATTCCTGTCTTATTTTCTTTTTGTCTGAGGAATCGAACTCCAAACATACATAGTCTTCGTATCTTCCTTTTTCTTGTCAGTTATATGGATTGCCAGTAGTTCAACAACAAAATTAAAACTCACATTGATAACGCATTTGTAGTTCTTTGAATGGCATACCAATAACGAGAGTTCTCTATAAAACCGGCATTGTCGTAGAATTTTAAACGAAATTTCATCGAATAAGAGCTAAAACACTCGACGCAGCGAGCTATTAAATTAGAATTTTTAATAACGCGAACAACCATGGATTGAAGTCGCCATTGCGCCAATCCACGCTGACAAAGCGACGTCTGGGAAGAATGAGCGAGAAGAGACTTTGAACGAAATGAAATTGCACTTTTGTTTGCACATTTAGGGTAGGTGAGACAAATTGAGACCCGAGACTAAAATTAATTAGAAACTCAATCAATTAGCCGCCGCGGCGGCAATAATAAGGCGATAAATTTAATATGCTACGTAGACCGAAGCTTTAGAATAGGTGGGGTAGTATGGGAAAAGGTAGGTAGGTATATAATTTTTCTCTTTTCATTAATGTCCTCTATAGCCCGTGTAATATCGAATTTTAATTAGTATTCAACTTGAGGCTATATAGTTTTAAAGAATTTTGCAAAGTCGATTACCATTATAATTAGGCCACAATATGCCGCCTGCTTTAGAACTGGACATTTTATTATTAAATGTTATTATTTGAGAGCGCAAGTTGGTCATGGGCTAAGCGCATAGCATGCACCAGATGTCAAGAGTGACTAGGAACAGCAGTTTAACGAACCTTGAAACTGAAGCATTCAAAAATTCAAATGCCAAAACCTAAAAATTAACAGTCAATTATGTATGCCTATAATTATACGACAAAAAATATGTCTAATCATTATGTACATATATTTGTTTATGTAGAGTTTATCAAATATTTTATGAAACGCAAAAACTTTTTACTTTGCATAAAATGCAAATTTATTAAACAGGGACTCTTCTAGTGGAAAGTTACAGTTTATAGTCGGAATAATTTTGAACTTGCGCAATACAGGATGTAAGTATGTGAGTGCACAACATATAAGGGATAATAAGTTTTGCCCAGGTAATAATTTATAATATACAAAATTATTTTATACCTCATAACTCTGATAGCGAAAGTCAACGTTAAAGAGAAAGTACGTATATTGTTTGAGTACAATAGCCATTACTACCAATCATTGCTAAACAAATACAATAATATTTGCTATGTAACGTTTGAATTTTTTGTTCATTTTTTGTAAAGAAAATATAGGTCCTTTTGTGGTGTGTACCTCATTCTTATGTAGCGCCTGCGGTAGAAACTGTCTTCCATTTTACTTTCCCTGAAGAAGGATCAAACCAGATCCGAAATATAGCAAGTATAAAAACAATTTGATGAGGTTTTATTGATCGATACCTGACTTCGATTGAAGACTTATGAAGAACATAAAGAGCATAACCAATAACAGCACCAAACTGGCTAAATTAAGAAATCATTTTACATTCCTCTTAAAATGCTGAAAATCACACCAAACCACAAGAATTGTTGGATACAACCGATAACACAAGGGAACAAATTTCCAACTTTCTGATACAACCAAAAAAACTTTATTTGTTCCAGATTATATTTGCCTTACATAACTAGAAACGGAAAGAGGATATATTGTAACAAGTTTAGATTTACAGATACAGCGATAAAACTGAGAAAACTGTAACAAAATCAGTTAACAAGTTATATAAATTCATAGAAACGTACTATTTTCAAGCTGTATTTTGATGAATCGCCATAACATTGGAACTGCAAACGGCATTTCCTTTTGCTTCCCTTTCATCCACTTTAAAAGTCCCATCTAACAGGAAATACAGCATATATTAAGTGTCCATGGTTTTCCAGATCTCCAATTCTAAATCCAACCTCTTCCGTATTTATTTTTTTTTTTTTTAATGTGTCGTAACAACCGCACATGTAACAAAATTAATTTATTTGGTCAATTTTTACAACATATTCTTTGATCACTTCCCATATTTTAATGCACAGAATATCTATATAACTTAACTTAAAATAACACAAAGAACTTGATTCGTAATATTTTAAACAATCTGAAGGCCAATTCAAGCGAATACATTGATGACTTGACCTATGAAAAGTGATGTTAGGTCAACAAAAATATGTGATCCCTGTTCTGGTTGTAGGATCCTTGTTCCCTTGTATAATCATTCATTCCGTAAGATAAAGGCTTTTCTATGAGACTTGAATCATCAACTGTAAATATCGAAATCAAAATAACTACCAAGATTATTCAGAAAATTGACGACGACCAATAAACTTTACAAAATCAATCACCCAATCATGTCATAGCTTTTCACATTTTGGCAAGATTTAATGAGAGTTTAATTATAAAAAAATGTATAGGAAAATAAAAGCTACCAACATAAAAAATCAATAACTTGATTAGCTCTAGGGTGGAAGAGTGTGCCAATATATTGAATAGTAATGAGGAGTGGGTGATAAACTTGTCATCTGCATCCATACATGCTGTTGTATTGAACTTTTTGTGACCAGGTCCTTCATTTTGTTCACATACTAATAATTATAACTTAAACCTAAGAAAGGTTCTTATACTTAGATGTTGAAAGTTGAGATTCGTTGAATAAATTGGTCAGCTGTTTTCTAACAATATAGATCGATATACACTTATATTCCAATAATATTTAACGTTTTTTTTTTTACTTTTTGCTCTGAAGGAGTAAACTGGAAGGAGCAGACGTGGGTCAATTTGACAAGGAGTCAAATCTCATTAAATCACTCATACAAGATTGACAAACGCGGATCTAACAAATTTTAAATAGCAAACTGGAAGAGCACTTCTGTAACCATGAATAATAGGTAGATTCTTACAGCCGTTTCCGTTTGAAAAATTGATCTGGTTTCCCCGTTTAGGCCCCTGGGGAGCTACGGTATAAGGATTCTGTTTCTGTTCTTTCCTCTTCCGCCCGGCTATTCAAGTGCGCGAGATTTACAAATGCGAACGGACCGCAGGACTCCATTCAAGGCCCTCTATTATTCCATTTCTTGTACGCGCGTCGCTTCGTTTTGATTGCTTCGAACGTATACTGGGAACCAAACAAAGGCAGTTAAGTCTTCTTGTTGCTCGCATTTTCCATTGTGCAGAGTCTCAGTACAGAGAGAGAAAGAGAGGCATCTCGTTGTATTTTTCTTAATGTCCACGAGGTAAACGTTACAAAATTCGCAATCAGTGGTGGAGGCTAGCGGCTGCATACAAAAATGTTCATGCTAAACAGCTGCGGCAGTTCGTGTTGAAGGTATACTAGGTTTGAAAATATACATATACATGAGTACATACATATTTACAACTTGTGTACACGTGTTTTGTATATTGATAAAAGTTGGAATTGATGATTTCATACTTTTCTTTTAGTGTACATATTATCTTATAAAAAAGAATAATTTATATTACTTAGTTGATATATTTCATATTTATTTATCCTATTCCGACACTTCATCCAAGTGAGAACTGTGATGATGATGATGATGATAATAATAATTGGAGTCAAACCAGCGACCACCTGAGTGCAAGACATTAACATTAACAAACATTGAGCTATCAAGTTTTGCAAAGTTTAAAATACGGTGCCTTGCGTTGTGGGTGCTAATCCAAAATTGGTTTAAAAATAACGCGAAAATAAATTATTTACCCGCCAGTGAGTTAACAGCTTGATGGGTAAGGTGCTAAAAAGGAACGACGATAATACGATGATAGATTGTTCCAGAGAATTATATCAAAATATATTAAAAGATAGTCGTCTAAAATTCCAAATAAAACTGCGCTTCTCATAAACACTATTTACTTCAACGCGCAGTGGACGGAATCGTTATCACCGCTGTCTTCGCCGCCTCCTCGGCCAACGAGGCTGAACGTCCCCATCGCTATAAAAGTCGTCTTCATCGGCGACTTCCGGCTCATCGACAGCGTCTGCTTCCGGTTGGGGATCAGCCTGCTCAGGCGGTTCTGGCGCGCCTTCCTCCAGAGTTGGTGGTAGGAGGTTGTGGGTCTCCAATGGGCACCTATACTTTCTCATCCTGATTTTATCACAGATTCCTTGTATGAGGTGATTCCCATGATAAAAATTATATCATGAAATTTAATTAGTGCTTAGCCAAAATATCTTTAATAAAAGTACACGAGTATGTAATTGCACGGTATGATCGTAATGGTCGACGTTAAATATAACACGTGAAATTTTATTTTGTTGGATCTGAACACGTTTTAGATGTGTGCTCGCCGCGTTGCCCCACACTGGCGGCCCATAAAGCATTCCCGGACGAATTATCAAATCGTAAATTAATTTTTTGTTCACGAAATTTAGAATACTAGAAATTAGCAGGTACATAGCCCGAATGTTCTCACTTGTACTTTGCATAATTTTTGCGACGTGATTCATGAAGGTTAGTTAACCTTAAATCGAGATACACGCCCCGATACATCACACAAAATTTAAGGGACGTCGTCAGTTTTAACTGGGTAGGAATGTAGGATAGGGGATAGGGAAAAGACAGACGAATTGGGCGGCATAATTTACTAAAAATCACGAGCTTCGATCTGCCTAAACGGTGGCATTAAATATAGCATTAAATCGTAGCGTTTTTAGGCAAAAAGATAAATAACTCCTTCCTACTAAAAGGTATTTATATCTTATTGGCTCAGAATTTAATGAGTAATAAGTTTGGTGTGTTGCATCGTTATGGAACAGTCTGTATAAGTAAAAGTAATTTATATCAAAATATGCATCCAGGTGGGGAGCAAGTGGCTGCAGCGGTAGAGCGCTGCTCTCCTCCTAGGAAGTCTTGGGTTCAAATCCAGACATCAGCTGAAGATCCTCGTCCCATCACCTTTCGCAAGGGGCGTAAAACCGTGGGTGCCGCCAACCAGTTGAACACCTCTGGTTGTCGTTATGATAAAATGGGTAAGCGCAAAGGGCCAAGAATGGCCTAGGTGCAGCGGAATAGACCGCACCCAAAACTAATACATACATACCCAGGTACCCTGCTCATATAGAAAAGAAATCTTCATTCAAATTTAAAATATCTTCATTAATAACTCCGCTGTGATGACTGTGATAAAACTGCATAATATGCTATGATGCAAATAACTGGGAGTTTTATGTTTGATTTCTTCAACTACAAGTGCTACAACTCTTCCTTCTGATATTTTCGGACGAGTACCCTAGAAGTAAAATATTACAATGGACGGAATAAAAATGGGATGTCATTGGAAATGCGCCTTTCTGAGTTTCCTGAATCCATTGAAATGATTTCTGGAAATGCCTGTAGGTGCATAATGTCCCTATGTATGTATGTGCGTATGGATGCCTGTGAACACGATAGCGCTCAAACGAGACAACGGATCAGACTGATTTGGTACGTATACTTATTTAGAATTACCAGGGAAAGAACTGCTTTTGGCACTATTTTTGGTGATAATATAACAATCGAAAATGGCAAATATTACAGGTGCCTTCTTAGGGATTTATTCGATTTTGTATATAAATTTGCGGATCAATGACACGTGCGGTTTAGGAGATATAAGAGTTTATAGAAGCAGTCTGATAGAATCCACAGGTTTCGTCGCTGTGGTTGCAAATTGGCAGATTTTGTTGAACGTCAATGACCAGTGATATGACATGACAGAATTGTTAGGTCAGAGAACAGAGTGGCTGTGGGGTCACAAAATTAAATAATTGCAAAACTGTTTACGCACTTCAATGCATCAAAAATGTAGTCGAACATATGAGTGGGAGTCTCATTTTCCTTTCCCAGACGTTCTTCACTTACCTCAACGGTCTGATGAAAAGTTCTTCTTTTTAGTTCTTATTAACTAAACTGAGTCATGCAGATTTGTTACACCCTCCATGTAGTATTGCAGATTTGAAATAATACAATTATCCGGATTTTTTTCGGGAGTGTGGAGGAAGGAGACATACATTTTGGCCACAAAATATTGGCCGCTGCAGAAATATCAAAGTATGCGATTTCTGCAAAAAGATTTTTGAGGGTTTTCTTTTTGATGGCGATTATGCCCATGAATTGCTCCGTACTAGCTAAACTAGTACGAGCTTAAATGATATCCTTCTCATATCAGTATGCACATCAACTTAGCTGCGACTCGCATCCATATTCATCAATTTGCCGTGCACACAAACGGCAGGCAAACAATACCCAGCGTAGGACTGTCACTGGTGACGTGGATGCGTCCCAAACTACCATCCGCATCGCCTCCTCCGGTTCATGTTCACGGAGGGTTCATTTCAGTGCAGTCGCCGAGTAGTCGACGGGTGTACACAAGATGACGCCGGTGCGTCACAGTCGACCGGATGTGGAGGCACGCGTCCCGCATGAATTATATGCAGGCATCCACGGCGGTTTAGCGACAACGGCGGCTTTCCTCTTCCTCATGCAAAATGCAAACTGGTAATTTGATAATCCGAACGTAGAGAACGGAAAACGACGACGGCCAGAATGGTAATTTCATTTCGAGTTTCCCCGGGCGACATACACATACCCCAGCAGGCGACGAGGCCTCTCCTGATTCATGGACGGGCCGGTCGTGTCGCTGGTGGCGCTGCATGTATTCCGCCAATTGAAGTATGTATGTAGACGATGCTGTGTATGCGGCTCTGGTCTGCATCTTGAGGGTGGAAGTTATCCCAGTTGTCATTGGTGGGTATTAAGGGAAATTTGCGATTGAAATACGACTCGAAATGCAGATGTTCCGAGTTGAACTGCAGAATAAGAAGGCAGGGTATGAAATATGCTCGCTACCAAAATGATAATCAAGTTATCCTGGGTCCGTATTACAAAACCATGCGGAATAATCCGCATGCTCAACCATCTATCTCATTTCTTCTATTGGCTTAAAGCAGAAAGAGATGAAGATTCCGTCCGCGGTTCCCTGTCACCAATTCGAGATACTATGCGTTCGTTCGCGAAACGAATCAGTCCCAAAGCCAAAATGTCAAGTGTCCGTGTGCTGAAGCAGAAACCTTGTGTGTTTATAATTTTACTTACCGAGCAAAAATACGCGTTTTGGAGTCCCTTGAATCCATTGCAATGATGCATATGAATATGTGTGTAATTGTGTATGTGTGTAATCTATGTGCCAAAATACCACCGAAACGGCGCAACAGATCAGGTTGATATTTGGGCTTTGTTAGAGATTTATCTGATTTAGACCAAACTGTTACCGGCTCAACTTCCAGGACTGTAAACTTGTGTGCCAATTTGCAGATCAATGGGATGACCGGTTAGAGTGGTATAAACATTCATTGAACTTGTATGACATTCTCAACAGCGATAGTCGCTATGGTTGTAAATTGGCAAATTTTGATAAACGTCAGTTGCCACTGATATTCAATGATATTTCATGCTATTCATGACTGACAAAGTATTCTACACTGCACTTAGAACGAAGTGATGGGAGGCGAAATCTAAGCCAATTTTAACATAGGAGTAGTATCTAGTGCCAGTTTAAAGCTCAGGCAATGTCAAGTGTATTAGCTCCAAAATAAAAATACATTTTTTTTTCTGTGATAGTCTAGTCTAGTATTTATTCTGACACACATAGGCGGAAAATGACTTCTGAAAAGTCGACATTAAAAAATAGCATTTCCCGCATATAGCTGCTGTAATCTAACATACACATACATATATAGTGTGTATACTTGGTAAGCTCATAATTTTGTTTCTAGTAAATATACATATTATGAAAATATCATGCAATACGTAGCACAAATAAATTATTATCTTTCATTGACCACACACAGACCGTTTTTCCCGTACAGTTTTACCCGTGCGGTTAAAACTGTCAAAAAAAAAGAACACGTGTGTGTCTACCTTTACACACTGTATAACGGTCCTTGTTTATCCAAGATTCCCAATCACATTGAAAACAAATTTGCGAAGTATTTTTGTTACTTCCTGTTATCCTTAGTTAGAATTGCACCCGCGGGACGCATTTGGGCTCTTCTATTGTTCGAGGCGACACCAGGTGAGAACGCCCATGTTTCTCAGATCCTAAATTACGAATTTTTCCGAACAATAAAGTTCGAAACGGGCAGTGGCGACGCGATTGTACGGTTTTGTACTGTGGGGCCGGCATCGGCAGCTGCACAGTACCTCTTCTTGTCCGTCTGGAAAGTTTCCTATCGAATTAGAGGGGTGTAACCAAGTGAGGAAAAGAACGGGACACCGCCGACTGTACCGGACGGGAACCGAATAAAAGTAGAGGCGAACACATTAGAGCCCTGAATTGTGGCCTCTCGCCTAGGTACCTACTTCTTAATGGCAATTGCGAATTCCGATGCTGTGCTTCCATGCGGACCAAGGAATCTGCAGTTTCTCTCCAGGGTAGATAAAGGTAAAGGTAGGTAAATTACCATTATTTTACGATGAAGAATTAACGTTAAACCTCAAAATAATATACTTGGTACATATTTAAACATCTAAAAATGCCTGAAAATCATTACTGATTATCTTTTCAATTCAATTCGGTCGAATCGGCTAAATACAGACCACACAGTAGAATAAACATGCTTTGATATCTCTTAAAAAGGCCTCAAATTTTAGACATAATACATATTTAAATATCTGATGCGGCCCCTACCCAACGTACCTCTAAACGTGTAGACTATAGAGGGTGAAAGACCAAAAACGAATGTCCTAAAATAATAATAATAATACTATACCATGATTATAACAGTAAAAGACACCTCACGATACAGATACCTATAATATACTGTCACGTATCCGTGGTTTCCTACAAGGTTTATTTATTATTATTATTATTTATTTATATAGATTTATTTCTCTCCTGCTTGTTTATTTATTCTTCAATTGAGGGCCGGGCGATAATATTCAAACATTAATGTGTGGGCTACCGCGATATGATGCCGTCAATTCTCCATAACGTCACAAACCAATGTAGACATAAATCGATATAAACTCT
Organism: Aphodius granarius; assembly: GCA_963971325.1. Classification (NCBI taxonomy): domain Eukaryota; kingdom Metazoa; phylum Arthropoda; class Insecta; order Coleoptera; family Scarabaeidae; genus Aphodius; species Aphodius granarius. The sequence goes on from OZ020221.1 coordinate 30,847,384, forward strand.
TATAGCGCCGAAACCGCTCATCCCATTGATGTAAATTTGTATACATATTTAAAATCACTGCAGGATCAGATGGTGTCTGTTTGGTGAAAATCGGATGAATCCCTAAGAAAATGTATGTAACATTTACCACTTCCGGTTGTCAGATTGTCACCAAAAGCAATCCAGTTCGTCCCGCGGTAATTCTAAATATGTATACCAAATTTCAGCCCGATCCGTTGTTCCGTCTGGGCGTTACCGTGTTTACGGACATACACACATACATACATACATAGATACACACATACATTTTCCAAAAATCATTGCAATGGATTCTGGGGACCTCAAAACGCGTATATCCACGAAAATTAAATGGCACAACCCGGTGTATGGTACATTTTTCAGATATACATAGTGATGGAGCAGTTTTAGTTTCTCTCCCACCGCAAACATTTATAAAGAACTACATTTACTGAGAATGTACGTAGTAGGTTGGATGATGTGTTTTCGCTGCTTCTTGACCACTCCTAATCCATCATGTTGCACTGTTGCGATAACAAGAGGAGTTGTTCTGTACGGTCAGATGGATGCTGCACCTAAAACATCGATTTTAATTTGGTTCTTACTGGCCAAAAACATACTGAATAAGCATTCATACTACTTGTGGGGCGAGTGGTTCTAGCGGTAAAGCGTTGCTCTCCTGTTGGGAAGTCTGTGGTTCAAATGCAGACATCAGCTGAAAATCCTCGTCATCACGTAAAGTCGTGGATCCCGGCAGCCAGTTGAACGCTTCTGGTTGTCGTTATGAAATAGTATGATAATATGAGTAAGCGCAAAGGGCCAAGAGTGGTCTAGATGGGATAAACATCACCAAGCATGCAAGTATATACGATACGACATGATAAGATTCAAGATTCTGTATTCTGTAGTCGATGAGAGGGCGATGCGATTATAGTAGCTCTGCACGTAGGCCTCTACAGTAAACAGGCGGCGTGTATAAACCCCTCGAGTATTATATTGGACAGATCAAAGAATGCGTTGCATGGACCTGGGCGGATACGATAGATCTACCTTGCCTCGCACGCCAGTCACCAAAGACAGGCAGCCTACACGGGCCATTCAGCTAGTCTCCGAAGGTGCGTTAGTGTGAGGCATGCTGTCACGTGTCACCATCCTACAAAGCAGTGGTCAAAACTGGCGATGACTGAGTGTTGCCCAATCTGGATTCGAACCAAGCAGTTTTCTAGTGGAAGCCTCTCAGTACCACTAGGCCACTTCACCCACAGGTATGTATAAAAAAGCACCATTTGCATACCGGATTTTGTTTATTACTGTCATATTTCTTACTTAAATTATTTTCTAATTCAAGGTAACATTTGTTTCATTATTACTATGTTTGTATTTCAAATTTCTCACCACTAACACAAAGCTATAGCTAATATGACGATACAACTTCACCATTTTGTTCTCATTTCGCAAGTAACTCCAGACGGGAATGTACACCGGAGGGCTGTACACGTAACATTTAACTACTGTGGTACTACACAGGTACAGTTTTCGGTTAATGTCCTCACGTAACGGCTCCGACAAAATAAATAAAGTGAACGTCACCCCCTTTGGGATTACTGTCCTCGGTCTCACGAAATCCTATAAAACCGCGCGGCGTTAAGACGCGAACGATGCAGGACAGAGTCGCGTTACCACAACGGAGGGAATGCCCTCCGTGACATGGGCTTTAATAAAAATAAAAATTACGCGTCGAGATGGGCGACATTAAGACTCGACCGTACAACGGTAGGTCCGTGGATTCCCATGAGGTTGTACATCTCGTAATGTCCTCGCTAAGCCGACTGAATGAAACGGTACATGTCCATTTCATGGGTTAGTGTTTATTATATTGGTAATATCAAGAAATGTATTAAGTTTCCCTGCGTTTCTTGTTCGTTGAGTTCGATGTCGACATGATGATGCGGTCTATTACCGTAAGTCCACTAGCTTTTCGTATCATGGCTGCATTGCGGTGTGAGAGCGAAAGTAATGATGATGAGAGCTTTGACGGAGAGTTGGAAAATGACCCAGCAAAGATCCGGTCAATGTTGAATGACCATTTCATAAACGTTTTATAACTTCTAACGCTGGTTCGGTAAATACAGGAAGAGATGGTCAATTGGAAAATAATCAACACAGTTTTTTCCTCTCGTGAAGGGTAACAATTCCGTTGGCTATGATTTCATGACCACCAGAGAACATAAAGTGTTGTTTCAAGGCATTCGAGAAATTCTGGTTGCGCTTATAAATGATATTTATAGAGGGTATATATTCTGATTGTTTAAAAATAGCCACAGTTGTGCCAATATATAAATCTGTAAATGATATAGTTAATTATCGGCCTATTTCACTATTGCCCGTAGTGTCAAAATTGTTAAAGCACTAATTAAGAACCAGTTTACAGTTTACATTTTCAGTTTGGGTTTTGCTCGGGTTTTTGTATTGCGGAGGCAATATATAATGTACTGAGTATACAAAGGCGTAAACTGGGTCCAGTACACCTTGGCTGTTTTCTGTGGCGTTAGGAAGACTTTTGATCCCGTAAATCATGAAATACTCATTAGTAAAGCTATATTTGTGAGAGCTATTTGTGTGGTGTTGTGGCGTTTGGGTCTGTTAATGATAAATGTTTGCGTTCTCTTTCGAGTGGTGTTCTCCAGATATCGGTGTTGGGGCCACTCTCTTTTTGATATACATAAACGATCTTCCAAACAGAATTGTGTCCCTTCACTCGTTGAGAGAATAATTGCTGATATTGAACTGCTGCGTGAATGACTTTTGTTCAACGGGCTTGTGTTGAATATGTCTAAGACAGCAACCATGAAATGTTTTGGTGCCCTGGAACAACCGGTAGAGTTGTTGCGATTTGGTGATGATGGACTCAATTTTCTCGATATCACTAAGTAGGTCACTGGATGGGCTGGTAGCAAGGGTACGGTTTATTTTGCCGTACCTAGGCCGGCCACTCTTGGTCATTTGCGAGTACATATACTTTCATATGCTTGATAACGACAACCAAAGGTGCTCAAATGGTTGCCGGGATCCACGGCTTTAAACCTCCTCCGAAAGGCAGTGGGGACGAGGATCTTCAACTGATGTCTGGGATTTGCATTCTGTAAACGGATACATTTACTATAATTTTTGTAATCTACAAAAGGAAACAAATCCAAATATCTAAAAGATATATAATACTGCAAATAAATACCATTTATCTTGCTGTTTCTATTTTGTCACACCTTATAACGCAAGTACTAAATAATGATAATAATAACCCAGATAACAAACGTAACCTCAAAGTGACTGCACACACACACACACACCCCATTTCGTGCGCCTAGTAACTGCATCAACGCGGACAGATGCGTCATCAAATGAGTCTCATTTGCCCAACATAAAATGCGAGGGCACGCGGTGCGTGGTCAGTGAAGGTTCTGATGCGGCAGCATCCACGATATCGCCAATAAAAATACTATTGAAAGCTTCACATGTACGCGCGTAAAAACATCATAATTTGAATAAAATATCTACAGATGAGCGCCTAATAGTACCAAACTTTGGATTTTTGTTTTTCTAATAATGGGTACACAAAATTAAAAAAAAACAATTTACATTTATGTCTCTGTTTAATTAGAATAAATATGTTTGATTTCTTTTACATATTAATTCTATTTAAATACAATTAATATGTATTATGTAATAAGATATGTTTTATGTATTATGTAATAATATGTAATAGAATTTGTCACTTAAGTTTAAATACCGCGGAAATCAAAATAAAACTGTAACGCTATAAATACGCTATCCATTTTGCTTGGACTGCTTTATATAAGCTTACTAACCTTACGGATCATAACGTATCAGAAAAATGAAGCCATTTGCTGCCATCTTTATTTTTTTAATTGTTCAGATGAATACTTTTTAAAATATTTGTGCTTATCATAGACACCGTATTTACTTAGCATTTTTCGACGACTTTTTAATTTTGTTGATAGCAATTTCTGCGTCCTTTTAAAGTAAATAAGTGTCTATTTACTACATAGATTAATATGGCCCCAAATTAGTTTTGTAATCAGTAGACCCTACTTGGAATCTAAAGTTGGACGTTTTGTGATATTTTGTAGTTTTCTAAACCCAACATAAGATTAAAAATTGTCTGATTTGATAGTCAAAGAGTGTTCAATTTTTCAATAGCAACCAAACTGCCGGCTTTCCCTAAAGTAACTTTTCCAATACTAAAGGTAAGGAGATCTCCTTAATCTTTTAATACCGCCGAGTGCAGTCCTGACCGCGATTTATCTCAAGGCAATCCATGGAGCTGACGCAAGACTCCCGGGACATTTGGTGGCTAGTTGAAATATTCGCTTTGCAGAGCAAGTGGGTCAAACTAGCTGTATGCTCCGAAGAAAATCGCGATATGTCTAATATATGCATTTTATTTATTGGCTTGTAATGCCTAAACTTTTACATATCACAAGGGTTGCTTCAATTCTGAGGAACTATGTCACGGGGAAAAGTAGGATTTCTACTCAAAACATTTCCTATGACTAATTTTCTTCTTCTTCTTCTTTCGCGGACACCACGGTGCCGATATAGATTATGTCAATCAATATATTACAACTTCCAATAAAGATAACAATCTAACAAGAGTTACCCAAGAGTTAGTTAAAATACCCAATGGACACACATATTACCTAATTAAGTAATAGCCGTCATTATTACTCGTTCAATATTTCTTGTTTGTTTTAATCCGTTTTTTAAGTTCTACACAAATGGCGGATGCGCCGGGAGATATTTATAGATGTGAAATTGTTTAACAGCCGGGCTCAATTTGCCAAATTGCATCAACATCCTCCCGAAAAAGTTTTCTCTTTTAATAAATTTTACCTGGAATATTTATGACTGAAAAAACAACCTAATCCGTAAACTTATCGTCGACAACAGCAACATATTTAATAAATGTTTTTTTTTTTTTTTTTTTCGTTTAGAATTAAATATATAAATTAAGCTATAAATTTTGGGCTGATATTTTCTGAAAGAGAAGGAGGCGGTTTCGGCGTGTGGCGGGCGGTGGATCCGCTGTCATTAATGAATGTTGCGCTCCTTCGGAAACATAAATCTCGGTATCGAAGTGGAAGAAAAAACACCGGGCGCCTGCAGAGCGCCCGTCAACAATAAGCGGGGGTGAAAAATTTCGGCCCGCATTTTTGGGTAAGCTCCCCCAGAAGGTTCCCGTTGTGTTATGCTGTCGTTGCGTGGAAAGTAAAATGGTATTTCAGCGGGAATGTGGTACTAATAAATCAGCTTCTGACGGGGATATTAATAATTGGCTAAGAAATTCGGTTAGAAAGAGATGGGGATTGTTGCGGGACTATGTTGTTTCATTCATTTCAAAAGATTTTTTTCTCAAATAGGTTTTTACAATTATTATGTCGTGGGCATGGGTATATCAAGTAATACCAAATATGTAAACTGGTTTCAATATTGAAACCAACAACTCTTATATCAGTGATGATATACAGTGTCGGTAAATTCCAGCCGCCGCATCAGTTTTGTGCGAGTGCGAGAGAGAACGTTTGAAACACATCCCCACCAATGCAGGCACCGCGCTAGCACGGCCTCGTGGTTGGTTCATGTCGCTTGGTGGGGGCATGCAGTGACCGCCTTTATATTGGTGTCTTGCTCTCTCTTATGGGCTATACGGCGTCTGAAACTGGCCGACACTGTATATTATGTAAGTAAGGTCCTAAAATTAAACCTCCCATGCTCACCTCTCACTCGGCGACACTGTAAAAAAATATATTGCAGCAAAATTGTTGGGTGAAATGTAAAGGCCTTCTTTTTAGTAATGTGGAACTGACAGATTCCTTTTGTTTTTAAAGGTTTTTTTGTAACATATACTGCTTAATGCCGCATACTATCCATTTTCCTGTTTACCCCAATAAAGAGTTTACAGAACAAAAATTGTAACAATAAAAATTACATTTTTACTGTCTTGCATTGCTATCATGTCTAGCAATCTAAACTAGATGTAGGATATCATTCTTAATTTAGATATCATTTTTAATTTAACACGTTCACGCCGGGGACGGTTTTCATTTTTTCGCTATGATGCGGCGTGCGATCCACCGGTGGTACACGCCGCGCCGGCGCCGGGGCAAACGTGTTAATAAAAAAATATTATTTGATTGGATTGAAAAGGAGTGTGTTGCTGTTGACGTGTACCACATAAAGTCTCTAAAATCGGGTGAACAGAATAATTGCGTGGAAGATAAACAGTAAATATCTGAGATGGCCCCAACCCAACTTTCCGACTAGCTTGTTGATTCATTGAAGTGTATACCTTCAGCAATAATTCAACTTTGTAAAGCCACTGTCACTCTGCATTCCAACTAAATGTAAGTGATAGGATCATATTAAATGTCATGTCAGGGGCCACTGACGTTCACCAAAATTTGTCATTTGCCCTAAACACCCTAAACCGTGGCAAAATAAGGGCAAAATAACATTGGAATTAAAGTTTTTCAAAAATTGCTCGTATTTATAAATATTTTTTAATGAATAATTTTTCTCGACGATATCTCGCGTCATTAATCGCTAGCCTGTAAATGCGTGGAATGCTGGTTGACTTAGACATAATGAAGATCCCAACTTCGATGCTAATTCTGTGGTATTGATATGGCTAAAATTGATATGACTGAAGGTTGGAAGCACACTTACTAACACAGAACACATTTTTTCATTAACGTAGTTAGCCCAAAACGGATTTTCGGTGGTACAGGAGATTTGTTTTTTTTTACTTTCCTACTAGTACCCTACATGGAAAGTATTGTAATCGACATTTTTCGGAATTTTAACGGAAATACCCGTTTTGGGGTCCCCTGAATCGATTGTAATGATTTCTGGAAAATGTATGTATGTGTGTAATTGTGAACACGACATAAATAGTTGACCTTGTAGTTTGAACTGAGGCTTGCTGGTAGTAGCCACCAGCGGCAGCAGTACTTTTGCTGGTAAACAGCGTAGTGTGACCACAAAATAGCCGCTGGCTGCTGTTGCTGCTAGCAGCACCAGCAACTAGCGGCTAGTAAAACAGCCTAGTCTGACCAGGGCATAACTGCTGCGAACACGAACACGGACACGAACGCGGACCGCAATATACAGTGTCGGCCAGTTTCAGACGCCGTATAGCCCATAAGAGAGAGCAAGAAAGCAATATAAAGGCGGTCACTGCGTGCCCCCACCAAGCAACGTACCACCACCAAGAGCGCTGTGACACAGCGCGCTGGCTCATGGGTGCTGCCGCAAGTCTCTAAGTCTCTTCAGTAATACAATAAAGGCGAGGGGTGTATGTACTATGCTCGTACTTATTATGTCCGATATGAAACTTGTCTTTAACTTTAAATCTATTGTTGCATTTTGAGTCATTAAAATCCTTTGGGGACCCTACAAAACAGTTATTCTGAATAAACACATAAATAAAAATAATAAGTTATTTTTTATTTTCAAACTTATCTCCTCCTACACCTTCGCAGTACCCTAATCTGTCGTAAAACTCTGTTCGTACTTCTGCCAAAGTTTCTGGCGTTATACGTCCAAGTTCATCAACAATTTTGGCACGCAATTCATTTAAATTTTGAGCCCTTTCATGTTCATGGCCATAAATTGTCGACTTCAAATGGCCCCAAAGAAAAAAATCGTTTGGTGATAAGTCCGGTGATCTTGCTGGCCATTTGATCTCAGAGGTAGATGAAATACATCTATCTTGAAATGTTGCTGCCAGAAATTCACGGACTGGTCGTGAATTGTGAGCCGGACACCCGTCTTGTTGAAACCAAACTTCCTCAAAATTTTGCCTGACAGTTTGAACAGCAGGAACAATCTGCAATTGTAGCAGGTCTAGGTACTTAGCCCCATTTAAATTTCCTTCGATAAAATAAGGTCCTATTATGTCGTTACCTAATATTCCCACCCAAACATTTAGCTTTTGCGGATACTGAGTCCGTGCAGCTATGTGCAAATGCTTGTTTTCAGTGGACCAATATCGGGTAACTGAACTATTGTGAATGCCATGAAGTGAAAAACTAGACTCGTCAGAAAATAATATATTAAATGTAAAATTTTCGTCAGTTTCAATTTTTTCACGCATGGTCTCACAGAACAACATTCTCCTTATTTTATCGTCAGCAAATATCTCATGAGTGAGAGATACCTTGTACGACTTGTACGTATTGCGCGTGAGAATGTTCCTGACTGTTCTCGCTGGCATGTCCAAATTTTCGGCAAGTTTAGTAGACGAACATGGCTTACTAGTTTCCGCCAAACCACAAACATTTGTTTCTCGGGCCATTCGTTCGTCAGACATTACTGGTGGTTCAGCGGGCGGGTGGCATTTTTTGCACGATGTTACGCACCCCGTGGTCTTAAATTTATTGAACATTCTCTGAACGGTCCTCATATCAGGAACTGGTCGATCGGGAAATTGAAAAATAAAGTGACCTATAGCCGCCTGCCCACCTTCGCTTAAATACCAGCAGATTAACTGCACTCTTTCTGCAGTCGTGTACACCATTATTTCTAATTATCCGTTTATCACACACTGCTTTGTAACGTACCACGTAAAGGATGAATTAGTTCTGCGAGCTGAGTGGGGAGCAGAGTGGGCTGTGCACTTGCAGTACGATGGTGCCATCCCCTCCAAGTGGTGGGGATATATTTGAAATGTCTTCGTCGTACACATAGAAAGTGTATGCGGCGTCCCGGACTAGCCCAACCTGTATACGCGTTCATGTCCGTGTTCGTGTTCACAGCGGATAGGTTCGGCCTTAAAGCTGTGGACTGTATGAACAACTTGTCATGTATGTTTTCGATCTGCTGTCGCGAAGTACATATGCATCTCCCGCTTGGTCAACTACACGCTCGGCATGCGCGTGACAATTTATAGACCCTTTAGTAATGAGTCAGTTCGCGAGCTGACAGATATTTGGAAAATTTGCCTACGTTTCAAACATTCTATGAATATTCTGGCTATTGGCATTGATTGCAAATTTCAAAGCCATGATAAGGAGGATATTAATTTTAGACTGAGATGCTTGCCATCGTACTCAGCAAGTACGCAATATTTCCCTCATGACCGGAACTCATTGGCGCAAAATGTCAACGGTGCAGAATAGTCGAAAGCTGCTCATACTAATGTACCCGACATTCGTGTACGTCATTTTATTATCATTTTATAAAAATTTCAAGGTGACAAAGCTCAGATTCGGCTTCAGCACCATCAAAAATATTATACAAGCCGCTGATATATTCTTAGTTGCTTGCAACTGCTCGGAGTGACCTATAATCTGTTTTTTTGCCATACATTTTCTTAGAATAAACATGCTGTCATTCATATCTCGGTGGTCGATAATCCTATTACGGTTGGAAAAATGAAAAAGTTGTTTGCTTCATTGTTTTCTATACCACAAAATTATTTACACTTATGGAGAGTGTTTTGTTCGCACATCACAACTTTTTGTCAACAAAAAGTTAAATAGGATTTTAAATAATAAATTAACATGATTGACCATGATTCTTTATTCTTACAACTAATTAAGATTCGCCATTCAGCTTCGAATTCTGTTCATTAATCATCTTGCTGCAATTACTATCTCAGTTCGCTAACTTATCCTGTATCCGCCACCTCAAGTAATGGCCACGAAGCAATTAAGAGATACAGTGCAATCTGCTCTCTGCGGCCCCCAGATTGAATTCGGAGTTTCAAGTCGCGGTTCGCGAACCGCGTTACTAAATTCAATTCAAAGTTTTCGATGCACGCCCACATCCGAACCTCTTCTCTCCATTTACCACGAACAACTACTATTGTATACCAACGAACTAAAACACACAAACACACACAAGGTGCGGTTGATAACGAATATTAACAGTCTTAAGTGAAATAAGTCTTAACTGAAAAACATGAAACTGTTTGAAAATACTTTAATAATCCAAGACTTAACATCCCCGAACAACTTACGCCACTAACCCAACCGAACCCAACCTCCATTCCGTCTTATGGCAAAAGAGCCAATGCCCTGTACTTGATATTATCTTCTTCGGAGATTGTTTATCGAAGCATAGCAAGGACAGTGGGTTATTAGCATATATAGTAAAAACTAACATAAGTCATAAAATAACATAAAACACGAAATTTTTATTACATAGCATAAAAGCACAATTATCTGAATTAATAATTTAACAAATCAACCATAATGATGTTCACTAGGTCGCGTTGCATGCAAACAAAAGTACACATGTTGCTATAACGGCTGCAAGCATTGTGTAAACGTACCAAAACTGCGAAAGGATTTACGTTTATAGTAAGTAGAAAGTTGTTTACACGTCTGCTCTAATAGAATTTCAGTTTTATGGAAATCTGGCGCGCCAGCGGCGGCTCGTAAGGGTATACACTCAACCCCAACGCAACAATTCACGGAAGCCGGCGCACGACCTGTTTACATTGTGTGTATTTTTGCGCAATATGTTCCTACAGCCCTTTATTATGGCGAACATTTGCCATTCTCGGAGATGGAATTGTTTGACTACGTAGTTTATTTCGCCAGTAAAAATTTTGCGCACGGTTTTTTATTTCTGAATGGAAAGTGAATGGTACTTACACAATCATATATTTTAGATTATGTGTTCACATAGCAATTCACATTTAATATACGGGTTTTATTCTAAAATACAGTTACATTTTTTTGGAATCAATGTATTTTTCATAAAAAATTAGATCAGAAAATGTAATCCATTGTTATTGGTTGATATTGATTTTGTCAAAAGAAGTGTGATAAGTCACTTCTATATATTTTCTTATGTAGATTACAAAAATTATAGTAATAAATTGCACCTCGTCACAGCTTTTCTCTGTACAGTATTCATGTTGTGAGAAAATATTATATATTTACCATTTTGTACCTTCTACGAAAATTAATTGACTGTAAACGAATTATTGTAGATGGTTCAGACAGAGGAGCAAATCTTGAACTTTATTATGAAGACTAAAGGTCATGAAATAACTCGCCGGTTAACTTGTATCAAAATAAATACGAGTTAAGCTACGTCGGCTCTGAAGCGACGAATTATATAGTGAAGCTATATGCATAACAAAAGCCAACAGTGAATAAAATAGGAGAACAACCATGTGAAAACGGAAGGGTGACCTATCCCTTATTGAATAAGAAATGTCTATGTCCGACCATCCCTAATTCCGAGCACACAAAGATCAAAGCCAGGAAAAGATGAGACCAGAACACCGATGTCGGTAAACCTCCGGGCGTCCTTAACCTGAAAAGAAAGGGAAGGCGTGCTGGAAACGTCCTGTGGACATGTAACATGTTAGAAGTCTATTTCTTCGTGTTTATGGCTAATAGTAGCAAAATAATACAAAATTCAGCACGTTTTGTGCTGTATTTTGTTTAACTAGTGTTAATAGACCACATAATTCTCTTAACGGTATATGGTCTTACATCAAAAAGCGAGAGAAGGCATTTTCTTACTCATCATCACATAATTTTTATCTAACAGCCCAGCAATTAAACTATACTTCTAATTATGTCGCAATATGTGATCCTCTGCCATTGTTATTCAACTCTCTTACCATCTGGTGTCATACGTGGGGTTTTGTCTTTTGCTTTGGGTTTGAATAGTATGGTTGTTTATTTGGTGGGAGAAGGCCTTCCTAGTTTGGTATATTTGAAATATCAGTCGAGGTCGTGGTTTAGAAGTCGAATGACGTAGTTCAATTTGTTTGGGCTTTAGGCCCTTGTGTTTTATTTCTGTGTGTGTGCCAAGTGTAGCCATCTCTGCTGATGTAAATTTGCCAATAACAGTTTAGGTAATTTTTATGGTTTAATTATGTCTCTGTCATCCGTTTTCTCTCCAACTATTTTCATTGTGTCAAGAGTTTCAATGATTCTTGTACACTCGATCTGAAGGGTTTTTAATCTTTTTGTTCATTTTGTAAATATATTTGTTTTGGTTGAATTTGACTTTTAATCATCCTGAGGTTTTTTATTATTGAATTCATTTACGATTATTGTGCTTTCTACAAATCTAGCGACACCAAACCCTCAAGGTTTGAAGGTAAGTTCTCGCGTCCTCCGTTTGAATTTGATATAAAGTAAATAAGAATATGACCGCTCTGTTTGCTACGCTACCATTAAAAACAGACTCAGGTTCTAACTTCTTACACTGGTACACATTAGTACATAGCCGAATAAACTGTAAATACAGAAGTTTTATTGCTGTGATTGTCAGATATATAATTTCATTTGAAGAAATCCAGATGGTATGACATGACATGCCATGACAAAAGTGATAAGTGCCAAAGAGGGCTTTTGAAATTCGCTGGGTCGGTGGAGATACGTCGCTAGGTTGAATTATTTGGTGTGCAGTATAAATAGTTAATGATTGTCATCACGAAGGTAAAATTTCGCATAGGTAACAAAAATCGACGGAACGCAAGGCGCAAAATGGTCTGTCAAAAAGAGCCTACGTGCAATCGTAAATTTCAAGTGATCAATAAATAAAAATGTTTTTTTCTCCCTTGTCCTTTACGCGCGGTGGTCCTTGACGATCGAATAAACATCGAGGGGGTTTCTTCGTGCGCACAAAAAGGCCATCGAACGGGAAAAATAAACATCGAGGAAGGAGCGAGGGTCTCCGAGCAGAAAAGAAAAGCCCGGACTGCGCGACTGGGCCCCTAACGCAACGAGCCGTTAGTAACGCACGGGAATTTGGTTTCGTAGGCCCGGCACTTTAATTGCCTACATTTTATTCCGATCGACTTGCCACCTATCCCAATTACAGAATATATCGGCTGCGGTCTATCCCTGTAACATCCCCCACGTGATCGTGGACTTAATACAGCACTGAACCCAAATTGCGTCAGGCAAGGGATTTTCTACTGGCGGATCTATAAAATTTGTAAGAGTAATTCCGTTTTTTATCTTGACGATTTTGCAAGCTTCGCAAAATTGGTCATTATTATGTGAAACTCATATTTCATAATTATCACGGAAATTGTTCACTTTGACATAAATTTACAATTTGCGTTACTTTTTTTAACATATTTGTGTTATTTTTGTCATTTTGGAATAATTACGAAGCTTTATTCGATGTATAAATTGAGTATTTTTTATGCATCTTTCTCTGTGTAAATAATTGTTATTATGGAATAACTAATCTACATTTTGTTGCGGATTCATCCGACTGAGATCAAATTCATACCAACTCATCCTTCAGTGACTTTAAATACATATACAAATTTACAGATCAGTGGGATGAACGGTTTAGACGCTATATGCTTTTATAGAAGCGGTTTGACAGAATCCACAGCCTTCGTCGCTGTGTTGCGAATTGTTAGATTTTGGCAAACGTCAATGCCATCACATGACATGACATTAAATATCAGGATGACAAATGTCATTATGTCATAGAAACTGACGTGGCTGTGGTTTTACAAAATTGAATAATTTCAAAAGTGTTTAGATATTTCATTGTACCAACGATATAGTCGGAAAGTAAGGTGAGGGCCACCCCAGATATTTTAGTTTTGATTTCACCACCAACTTTTACAAAGCAAAGAGACTTCTGAGAAAACGACTTTTCTGGACACACTGTATTTATGCATGCAATAGTTTGTAATTACAATGCACACACCTACTCCTTTTACATCAACCTGTGTGTGAATAATAAAATGTTAGGAAAATTACAGCAAGATGGTAAGTGCCCGCCTTTGTTGGGTTTTGTCGTTTTGTGTGTGTGTATGCGTGAGTTTGTTCTCTCTTTGCAATGACTGAAAGGTTCACCGTGGGACATTGAGAGCATTTTACCAACTCTTGCACGTCCTTCGGGCCTAGTTTTCGAAGACATAAAGGTGGCACGTGTACTAATGGTCTGTTTATTTATGTATTTATTTTCCGTGCGTGCCGCAAGCACATAAAATGTTCACAGGTGCGAGGAAAAAAGGTGTGGATTCCTAATGAAACACATCTTTAAAACGCCATCAAATCCTGTGGGTTCGTAAAAAGAAAAGCTGGGGAATTTTTACGTACTTGTATGGTTCAGTGAAAACATGGTTTCAGCGTATAACTTTTTATTTATTGTTGTTATTATGATTCTGTTGAATGTAGCATATCTTATTAGTGGTACTGACTTTGATTGCTTATTATTGCCTATTACAAAACAGAAATATCTGGTGTGGCCCCCACCCAACTTTCCGACTACATTGACACACTGTTTACATATTTATAAACACTCTGAACGTATAGGATAGACTATAGAGTATAGAGACTATAGACTTATAGAGGGTAAAACACCGAAAGCGAATATCCGTAAGATAATAATAATAATAATAATACTATATTGTGATACTCTATCGCAATACAACTGACTGACCTCTCAATACAAAGAACTCTAATATACTGTCACGTATCCGTGTTTTCATGCTAGGTTTATTTCTGTACTTCTTGTTTATTTATTTTTCAATTGCGGATGGGCGATAATATTCAACAATAACGTGTCAGCTAACGCGGTATGATGACGTCAGTTCTCCATTACGTCACATACCAACTGATAAAAATTCCTATAGCGCATAAACCGCTCATCCGATTGATCTGTAAATTTATATACATATTTAAAATCACTGCAGGATAAGATGGTGTTAGTTTGGTGCAAATCGGATGAATCCCTAAGAAAACGTATGTGACATTTGCCACTTCCAGTTGTCAGATTGTCACCAAAAACAATCCAAATTTCAGCCCAATCCGTTGTTCCGTCTGGGCGCTATCGTGTTCACGGACATACATACATACACACATACATACATACATTTTCCAGAAATCATTGCAATCGATTCAGGGGACCTCAAAACGCGTATTTCCGCCGAAATCTCAAATTTTTTTTCCGTCGATTACATTACTTTCCTTCTAAGGTACTAGTCGGAAAGTTAAGAAAGTTAAGAAAAAGCTATTTCTTTCTAGCAGACGTAATCTATGAAAAAGAATCTGCTACGTACGTCTAAAATAACCGTAGAATTCGCAAATAGCCAAAGGTTTCCATTTTTGGTCAATATAAGCATACATATAAAATCTATTAACTAATGAAAATGGTGCTAACTAGTGCTTGTGCATAATTAATGTGATTAATACCGCTATTTGGGTGCGATAATTATTGTGCAATGGTGTTCTAATAGAAAAACATTACACATTTTGTGATAAAATATTTAAAAATAACCATTTATAGGAACTCACTTAAATAATGTGGAATTATCGTGAGAGTGTATTAGATCTAAACTTTTAAATAGATAAACATTTGTGTTGAAATACATTTTATATAATTACAAAAGTATTTTTTAGAAATTCAGCTTAATCCAATGAAAATCGATTATGCAACGATATGTACTATAAATCTATAAAAAAAACTATAAATCTAGAAAATATCTGATGCTCTCAGTATAAGAGTATATTGAAGAAGTTGCTACATGGTTAATTTCAATATAGTAAATAATGAAAAATAAATAATTATTGTAACTGCTAAATGTACGCTATATTTTCATTCATAGTATTAAATGCAAAACTCGATCCTGTCAAGAAATAGGGCCGCATCTCTTCCTTACAGGGTTAATCGCATGATTTTCTGTTTATACACCCTTAGAAACGAAATTTCATCAAATTCTAACTCTTTCTATTTTTGTCCAACATTTGGATTGAGTGAAAGATTATGCTTGAGGAATATTCCAATGGAAATTTTGAATATACACTCCAATCAAGGGCAGTACGAAAACAACATTTTTTTATTATTCTAGAATAAATAACAAACCGCAATAATTTTACGGTTTCGTTTGCCAATACTTTGATCGAGCTCGTTAATCCTCGAAAGTAATTACCTTGGTTGTCGGTCAAAACACGTCAGATATCATCACAGCCTTCAATCGACGTTATCAAACAGGACCTGCTAATTACATTTCTAGTTAGTTAGAGTACTAGTTAGCGGTCATACGACCGGGCAGATGCAATAAACAAAACATAACCACACTTCATCGTCGCGATTCGTCCAGTTATTGGATTCCGTTGGCCCAACTTAATTTCAATCCCACGTCCGCGACCGCCCTTCATTCGATCTCTTCATCAACTCAACTGGCAACGAGTTTCATATCGAGATAGAGAGAGACCACAAGTCCACTTCATAAAGAGTTTTCCGTAGCCGACCGCGATGAGTTATAACCCTCCACGAAGCTTGCGACATGATGTGATTTTCGTCTGAACGAAAACCCCACGGGATTAAGCTAGCCGTAACTAAAATAAAGTTATTCTTTGCCCCCCCCCCTCTACCAAGTTTTCCTGCCAAAACCTCTCAAAAAAAAAACAATTCCTAACGGCATTCGCCTGTACTGGTCGAACTAACTTCGTTATCGAAGATTTTTATCATCATTACTGGTCACGTTAATCCCATTCTTAAGAAAGGACGAATCAATGTTACCCCTTAGCTCCCGTCAACATCATCGAATTTTCCCAACCCACGGGTCGAGGGCTTTGTTGGATTTGCGATGTAACGAAAATACCGCCTCGAACTCTGTTTCGCCGTGTTCGGCGAGCACGATTGTTTTACAAAACAATCGCTTGAGAGTGGAAAACAAACGCTGGCACGAAGTTGTTCGATGAAACTTCACTTGAGTATCGCTCTCTTTCCAAATATAAATATGTACTTACTCCGAGAGAAGTTAGGCTCGAGTTTCTTAAATATTGTTAAGTTGTGGTTCGGTTTCTAGAAATAGACTATCGAAAATTTCAATTTCAAATTTACACGTTGTGGTTTTATCAAAATGGTAAATTTATATCGCTTAATTGAAGGGTGGCTGGTTTTGCTAAACTGGCTTTATTAAAAGTTTGCTAAAATTGACATTTTGATGAATGAGGTATTAATTTAGATCCTTATAAGACACACGGAAGAAATGAATTGCATACCTGGTGTGTAGCTCAGTTGGCAGAGTACCTGCCCGGCAAGCAGAAGGTTGTGGGTTCGGATCCTACCATAACAGGTCATTTTTTCCGTTGGTGTACGCAGTGAAAATCGAGATTTTCATCTTTATCTTTAAATGTCATTATGTCATAGAAACGGACGGTAGGTAGGGTCCAGTGTGGATGTGGCTTTGCAAAATTGAATAATTGACGTTGAATTTGTGCCAACAATGTGCGAACGATGTTGTCGGAAAGTAGGGTGAGGACCACCCCAGATAATTAATGTTAAGAATCGTGTATTTCGAATAATGAGAAAGCAATGCCAATGTTACCTTTTCAATCATTCAGATATTGATATGGCTTTGTAAGTACGTAGGCAAGTTACTATAGGTACATTATATCAAAACGCCAATATATCGTTCTTTTTTCTGTGTGTAATAATAGTGAACATGCCATATCACAGTAAATGTGGGGGTATAACAACAAGGGAATGCTGTTGAGTTGTTCGGGTTGTTCCTGATGTTACTCATAAATAATAAAACACTACATTACCGGCGAATCCGCCATTTAATGCCTATCGAATTTATCTTATCGATGACAAACAAGAATACTTTACTAACGACCAGATTACAGGTACATCCGATTACCGCTCAAAATCCAAGCATCCGCGCCAAAGCATTTAAGGGGTTGACTCGGAGGGTGCGGGAGTGCCGGGGGTGTCGTTCGAAATAGGGTAATCCCATTCACGATTCGCGCAACTAACCGAAACTAAAAGATATTTATCAGTTTGTCACCCGGATTCCCTCTTCGCGGAACATCAGGGGCCCCAATAAATTATTGTCGGTGGGGGTGTAACACACCCACGAAGGTGGTGGCGTATTTTCCGCCTCTGCTAGCGCCCTCCGAGCGAGCGACACGCGGACCTCGCTCCCGAAACAAATGACGATCTGAGTTCACGCGTACGTTTGTTTTTGCCGCATACGTTTCCCATATGGTAAGCAATATGCTCGGATATCTACCCAGGGTGTTCTGGACGGTTTTAGTTGTCGTATCTCGTTTTCCATTTCTTGCAGGTGTTAAATTAGTTCTATGAAATTACATCGATTATGCAACCTAAATTACAAACAGAAGTTTTTCTCTACAAATGGAAAATCTTTAGTGAAAATTTTGCGCATTATTCACAAACACCGTATCAATGAAAACCCTCACTGGTGGGATTTCACATATTAATCAAGATTTCCGCGGGCGCGACTTGATACGACGCTTCCGGGTCAATATTCCCGAAACGGTGCGAATTTATCCTCATTCTTAACCATCGATCTCTCTTCTTCGATTGGCCTAAGACAGAAAGAGATAGATATATGGATTCCGTTCACTAATCCTCAATCACCATTTCTAGATTGTTGTCCCAGGCTCCATAATCCCAAAACCTTGCTGATTACTCCACATAAGGAACCACATCGTTGGTCTACGGCAAACTGAGATAGATTTGTTAGATTCTGTTCGCACATCCTCAGTCATCAATTCAATAATACTGCCCCAACATCGTATCACTTAGTTTTACACGCATGATAGTTTTAGACGGAACAACCCATAAGGGCATAGCTAATTTTAATTAGCTACTAAAGCTACTAAAGCGCATGAAATAGTTATTTAATCCAATAATATATTAAATATCTGGGGTAGCCACCACCCAACTATACCGCAATAACCAGGAAATAGAATACATGGAGGAATAAATATATCTATCTGGGGCAGCTAGTGGCTGTCTAAGACAGAGGAGATAAAGAAATACCAAAAAATAAAATTACAACAACAAAACTTGGATAGAAGCATTCTACGAGTTAAGTTATGCTAGGGGCGCACTTGTCAGTTGCACTTGCGCAACAGTTTGGTTGTATGTTTGTGTTGTATGCTACTGCAACTGTTGTAAAACATTAAAAATAAGAATTCAGCAGAACAATAAATCAGAATTGAAAACATCCCGACCTCAGTGTAATCGCCGGTAACACTTTTACCGCGAAAACATTCATTATATCAGAAAAGTAGCAATTGTTATATCTAGAATGGAGACATCCTCGGTTCGAATCAATTAAAGGCCTTCCATAATAGTACAAGATCCGGACCTAGATCGACCTTCCCTCATCCTTTTTTCTAATAAAATCTATTTTTTATACAATATAATGTATAAATGAACACAATGTCCTAGGGTTGCCGCCCCATATCCTGGCAAGGCTATTTTTAATTAAATATTATTAAAGGTATTTTTTTAAATAGTTCCTATCATTCTTTTTCTTGAAAAATTTGGTACCAATCGAGAGCCAAAGACTTACAAAAAAACACCAAACTAAGATTGGTAACTGGTAAGTACGAAGGTAACTGCTATTCTGCTTCATTGTCTGTCGTAATAGTAGGCGATAGCACAGCGACAGTGTAAACGCGTGCTAGGCGCTTGTCATGTGACCGTACCCTTTTACTCAACTATTCATATTTAAAATCGCGACAACCGTAAGGTATGCCAACTTTTTCAAAGGCAACCCTACACCACGATGTTCGCAACAAAGCAACCTACATTTTGGTATACAATTGATTAGGAAAAACGATGAGGGTAAATTACTAGTACCAATTTACCTTAAATAATTTGTAATTAAAAATAGCCTTGCCAGGATATGGGGCGGCAACCCTAGCACATTGTGTTCATTTATACATTATATTGGACAAAAACTAGATTTGATTAGGAAAAAGGATGAGGGAAGGTCGATCTAGATCGGGATCTTAGACTATAACTGCTCCGGACACGAATACGAACACGAACGCGAACGTTGCGTTCGTGTCCGTGTTCTTGCCCGGGGTAGTTAGGGAAGGACTTAATTCGTGAGTGCCGACAGGAAACCGCATCATATCTACCTACAAACCAGTCACAACCTGTTTCCTCATCCCTGCCCTACCGACACTTCCAGGCAACCGTCTAGGCGTCAGTTTATCAACTCTCGTGCTATGAAGAAGTCCTGAAGATACCTTTTGCAACTGAGTGCGAAACGTCTACAATTGTTACTTCAACAACACGTTTTTTTTTCATACACGGTTCCCATTTACCTATCGCTTCTGTCAAATGTACGTCATAAACATAAGCTGTTGTGTTGTGCTTCATGCAAAGTAGGTTGCTAATTTGAGTACAAAATCATTAGGAGCAGCTTTAGAACTGAGATTCTAAAGTTCCTGGGACCAGGAAACGTTTTTTCGTCAATAAATTGAGAGCTCAGTATTTTTTCTATTGCCTTGTTTTGGTCGTAAATATCCACATGAACATTGCGAACACGTATTCGATCAATACGTATTCGCATGAACCAACAAGTACCACGTTTTTGGTAGAATTCCATTATCGAAGTAGAGATTAATAAATTTACAGATAGTTCACAAACCGGTCTTCTTTGATAACTGAAAAGTAAAGAATCACTCAAAGGCACAAATTGAATAGGGCGAATCGACAGCAGACGAGGTCGGGGAGCCAATTAATAATTACAGTCTCCTGCAAGACGGGTATCCTCCGGCCATTGTAAAGTTTCCATAAATGATTTTATTGCGAATTAATTTTGTAATAAACTACGCGGGCGGCCACACGGAAAATCAATGAGTGAATGGGGTGAGGAGAACTCCGCCATCAGCAACTAATTATTTTCCATTTAGCGTGGGCCAACCCCGCGAGATCTAACCCCCTTCGCGTTCCTCTCCGCATCTTTCCTTCGTTCGTTTTTCTCCACGGCAAAAGTGACGAGGGTTATTAAATTCATCGCTACCTTTAATAAACCCTCCTTCTCCTCAGTTTTTTAGGCTATTTTTGCCTCCGCTGGTGAGGGAGAATGTGATGGTTCGAAGACCCCAATTTATCTTCAGGAGTTGATAAAAGTTTACCACAGTCGTTTGTCTTCTCCATTGGACGATTAATTAAGGTAAATGCTCTGTATAAAGGTAAATCCGATAATGTATACAATAGTACGATAATAATTGTTCCCAGCCTTTACACCATTTTTACTTTCCGACTAGTCCCTAGAAGGAAAGTATTGTAATCGACGGAAAAAAAAATTCGAGATTTCAGTGGAAATACGCGTTTTGGGGTCCCCTGAATCGATTGCAATGGTTTCTGGAAAATGTATGTATGTATGTGTGTGAGCACGATAGCGTCCAAACGGTACAACGGATCGGGCTGAAATTTTGCATATTTATTTAGAATTGCCAGGGGACGAACTGGGTTGTTTTTGGCCACAATCTGACAAACGGAAGTGGCAAATGTTACATACATATTCTTAGAGATTTATCCGATTTTGACCAATTTGATAGTTCATCCTCCCGTGACTTTAAACATGTATACAAATTTTCAGATCAGTGGGATGAACGGTTTAGGTGCTATAAGAGTTTATAGAAGCGGGTTGACAGAATCCACAGCCTTCATCGTTGTGTTGTGAATTGTCAGATTTTGACAAACGTCAGTGCCACTGACATGACATGACATTAAATATAGACTTTATTGTGACCACGATGTAGTCGAAAAGTTGGGTGAGGGCCACCCCAGATATTTGTTCTAAAGTAATTGCAATATCTATTGAGCAGATTGCATAGCCTTGCGTCATGCATACGTCCATCATATCATACGTCAGTCTCTGAGCGCGTGAAGAAGTCCTGAAGATGCCTCTTGCAGTCTTGCAACAGATTGCGAAACGTCGACAGTTGTACCGTCAACAGCGCGGTTGTTCCTCCCGGAAACCATCTCCAATGTAGAACCAAAGTAAGCTTTTTTAATAATTGCTTTTATGTTCAAGCGACGTGAGCTATTGACATATTGTGATTTCTCTTATTATCTTTTTCATTTCATTCACATAAATTACCTACAAGTCTAAGTAAAAAAATATGAATGAAACAATATTTATTTTCCTTAATGCCTACGTAACATTATGGTTTTGAACGATAAAAAATGTATTAATTAAATACAAATATATGGGGTGGCCCTCACCCAACTTTCCGACTACATCGTGGTCACAATGAAGTCTATATTTAATGTCATGTGGCACTGACGTTTGTCAAAATCTGACAATTCACAACACAACGATGAAGGCTGTGGATTCTGTCAACCCGCTTCTATAAACTCTTATAGCACCTAAACCGTTCATCCCACTGATCTGAAAATTTGTATACATGTTTAAAGTCACGGGAGGGTGAGCAACTATCAAATTGGTCAAAATCGGATAAATCTCTAAGAATATGATGTAACATTTGCCACTTCCATTTGTCAGATTGTGGCCAAAAACAATCCAGTTCGTCCCCTGGCAATTCTAAATAAATATGCAAAATTTCAGCCCGATCCGTTGTACCGTTTGGACGCTATAGTGTTCACAGACATATATACACACATACATACATACATACATACATTTTCCAGAAACAATTGCAATTGATTCAGGGGACCCCAAAACGCGTATTTCCACTGAAATCCCGAATTTTTTTTTTCGTCGATTACAATACTTTCCTTCTAGGGACTAGTCGGAAAGTAAAAATGAAGTGAGCCATATTAGTATTATTTTAGAACTCTCCCGTCGATGCACAAATGGTTAAAAGCGATGGTTATAATACCTATAATATTACCTCTACAGTGTTTAATGTTTATTTCGTTTGATAAAAGTGATGTTTTACGTCTAAAGAAGTTTACCATTCGTAGCCATATAGATTAATAAAAAAAAATATTTTTGCGTTGCCTAAATGTTAAGACTTATATATATTATATATATATATATACATATTCAAAATAAGTGAATAATAATAATCATCTGATAATAAACCAGATGAATTCTACTTTTTCATAAATACTAGAAGTCATAAAAGTCTGACCTGCACCACGCAAAGAATTGCGTTTTAATCTATATCTATCCAAATTTCATTAGTTTATTTCAATAAATAAAAATGAAACAGGGTAATTATGCCTTGGTTTATTTAAGTCTTAGAATTATGATTTAATTACTGTAAGAATTTATTTGACCCATTCTGGGGAAAAGACCTGATTTGGCCGTTGCAAGAATTTGGTTGAATTTCACTTCACTTATAGTGCTTGATCAAATTTTAAGAAAGTGTGTATGAAACTGATTTTTTTGTTCTTTCTTTAATTTAATCATTGGCTCAAAAGCAATGACGTTGAAGAGATGTGTCTGGATGGTTATACACTAGGCTCCTGGTGCTGCAAATCAGATATGAATATATGATACATGGAGGAACTGATTGATTTCGTAGAAATTTACAATATAAAAAAAGATGTCAAAAGATCAAACTCTGGAATACAGCATTGTGCGGTTAATTGGCAAAGGAAGCATGGTTATGTCCATAATATATATGTCACCACTAGGGGCCATCTCAGAGGTTCATTCTAACCTAGAGGAAATCCTAACAACAATAACGAAAATATATCCGCGAGAAAATGTATTTGCTTGAGGCGATTACAAGGTTTTAAATCTTGGGGACAAGAATACCAGAGACCTGACTGACCTCTTCTCCATGTACAATATGGCATCACAGATTAAGAAACCAACGAGGATAGGATTTAATGGAAATGCAACACTAATTGACAACATCTTCACAGACTGTGGCGATTGTGAGGATAAGGTAATAGTTACCTTACCGTAATAGTTATCAGCCCATATGGGACAACAAATCACGTTTAAAGCCCAAAGAACAACAAACCAAAGGCATGTTGTTCTCAGGAGAAACCTAAACAACAGAACGCTAACGACTATTTACAACGTCCTGTCGATGGTTAACTAGAACGAAATAATCAACAACAACCAACCAATTAATATCTGTTTCCACATCTTCATACGATCTCTACAGGAAGCACTCGACAAGCACGCTCCTGAACAACTGATAGATTTAGATAAAGATAAAAGATCATGGGTGAATGAAAAGAAAGAATTACTACAGAGGTCTACCGATCTTTCTTGGCTGACTACAGAGCTCAGATAAGAAAAGTGAAGGCTGATTTTAAAAAAACGACAAATAATTTTGACATAACTAAACTGCAGGAGTCTCCGGGAGAGAACAAGAAAACCATTGCTGACAGAATAAATTTATTTTACACAAACGCATGTAGAAACATATAATCCCAAATCCACTACAACGAATCGAATTACTAAAGACAACAGCACTATAGCACTAACGAATACAAAGTCGGTAGAGATATACAGTATCATCCATGGTTTAAGCTAAGGAATACGCGCGGCGGTGTTGATGAAGCCTCGCTATAGCATTGTCAACCGAAAATTTACTGAAGGAAGTTTTCCAGATCAGCTAAAACAAGTAAATGTAATACCCATATATAAAAAAGACTACAAAGCAGATAATAGCTTTGTTCGAGCAGCAGTAAGTTATTAATAACGAACTAACTGCAAATTCTTGAAGCCGCATGCGCAACTAAGTACTAATTCGAAACTTGTCCGGTATTTGTGCCTAGCCTAAAACCTAATCAGTCTAAAGCACTGCTCGAACAGCCGACTGGCTGTACAATCCGTAACTTATTTTTGCTCGAACGCCAATTTTACACTGTGCATGCCCAGTAGAATACATTACTTTTTGGACTGCTGCTCAAACAAAGCTATTAAGAACTATCGTCCAGTAGCCATGTCATCTGTAATAGCAAAGATATTTGAAAAGGCAATACTTAATTGGATGATACCTTTCATACAGTATTTTGACTTGTTAACATCAATAGGCCCAAAATACATACATGGAGGCCGGTATTCCGGGGGCAGTGTCGGTGCTGTCTTCATGGACCTTTCTAAGGCGTTCGACCATGGGTACCTGTTAGATAAACTGGAAGTTATGGGCGTTCGTGGCAGAATAGCGGTGATTTTGTCTTACCTTACCCGCAGAAGGCAAAGAACACTAGTAATGATTAATGGGGAGCCAGTGTACTCTGACTGGCTTAAGATGGAGACAGGAGTTCCCCAGGGATCCGTTCTTGGAGGACTGTTTTATACCATCTACACCAATGCTCTCCTATCCATTCTGAACGATGAGGTATGCCTGTATGCAGATGTCATTTCCATTGTGGTTGATGCCGCTGGAGTTGATACTCTGTTGGCGATGATGTCCGATGTCCTAACTCAAAGCGAGCAGTGGTTTGGGTGCAACAACATACAACTAAACATCAACAAAACCAAGTTTATAAAGTTCAGCGTCAGAAGAGAGCAACATGCCACGATACTCCATGGCGACCAACAATTTCTCTATATCGAAGCTAGCGGGGATGCTATTGTCAGCTATTTATGCAATTCGTAGAATTGAGCGCGCTGCCCTATTGGCCTACCATGGAATTGTCTGCTCCAAGATTCGTTATGGTATAATGTTCTGGGGTGGAGGAGTCGAAGCTAAGAGAATTTTCAAGTTCCAAAATGCATGTATTACAGCGGTATACAAATGCAAAAGTAGAGACAGCTGTAGATTGATTTTTGAACCTAATTTTCTACTTACTGTTCCAGCTATGTACATATTGGAATCATGTTGTTTTGTTAAAAAGCACTACGCTGAATTTTTCAAAAAAATATGAGGTAGACCACAGCTTCTCCACACGGGCATGTGAGGAGGGACAACTCAGAATACCACAATCCACTACACAGCATATACACCGCAGCAATTTCATTCAGCCAATTAAATTCTACAATCATATACCAACATCGATCCGCAACCTATTATATCGACAATTCAAGAACAAGCTCGAAGAACATCTAGCAGGCAAACCAATATACATACTTACCTAATTAATGACTCTTTTGGATAGATCTAACGAACCATTGACAATATGTTATTGGACCTTTTGTCTTTTTATAACGAATAAATAACGTATTCTTGTTATGTTTGGATTATAATTAAGGACACAGCCGAAACCGGTGCATTACAAAATTATTGCATTACTCATGAGAGTTGTTGCTGGAAATTTTTACTAAAGGCGAAAATTTTATTCGCAAATGAAGAGAAAACAGTATACTGCTCGCTTTCCATAGCTCATCTTATATACCCACAAACTAAGCCATGTGTAACAAGAGGGTGTAAACGCCATTTCGCCGCCAGTAAGCATACCGAAAATTATGAAACCGCATATTTTTTTATTCAAACACTTAATCTTTTTACCTAAATCTGTATTTCCTTTTTGTTTAAATAATTTGAAATAAAATATTTATTTGCTTCAAGGTCAATATTTATTTCCAATAAACTAGACTTTACGGAAATTATGGAAAACAATTTGTTATAAAAGAATCCTCTTTTCGGTCTTATTTAAAAATACTTATTTGTTTTAAACATAATATATTCTTCTCATCAAACAACATTTAACAATAGAGGTCACTTAAACTTTAATGACGCAGTACTTATACAAAATTAGAAATTCATGAAAAAACCTACAATTTATAAATCTTTAATGTTATGTTAAAACTGTCAGATTTCAGTTAAAAGTTACGGTGGAATTAAAACTTTGTAGACGCTTCTGACTGTCCATAGCAAACGTTTCAAATGCAGCTTTATGAACGCACACCATCACTATTTATATGCATTACCACAAAAATTAATATTATAAATTATAACAATTATATAATAAGTCCTATTTAAAATTGATCGCTTTTAATAAATTTATCATACATAGGTCATACATAGGCAAGCCTTTCGATACCAAAAAGCACCGAGCAAATATTTATGCTGCGCTTAAATTTAATAAACGTCAATGGCGATGCATACGTTTCGATGGCATTTCATTTCATCGGGCGCGCAATTTACAGCGTGATTAATTGATTATTACCACCAGACAATAGCCCAATATTACGGCGCATTTTAATATCCACTTGTAAATTGATTGTGTTATAAGCTTTGCGATTTATAAACCATTTATAGTAATCGATGTTTCATACGTTCGAATTTAATACATGGAATCGAGGCAAATACGATATTATTGAAAATCAGGTGTATATATTGCTCTCTGTTGGCGGATAGCGGAATCACTCATACTGGGTGCATTTTGGTTTAAAGGGATCTTTTTTAGTGACTAATAATTATGCAAGCTCAAATTAATGTTTTGCATGTCATATTTTATTTATGTGGATAAAACTCAATATAGGTATAGTTTATTTCGTTCATTTTTCTATACCGAAGTTTTGCAGTTGTTGTGCAAATTATCTTTACGAGTTCCTGAACAAACTTAATTTTGGAAGCTCCTGTATATATTGGTTTTATTTCTTATTCAGTAAGGAAAGTGATTGTAGATCATATTTCCTTGAACAGAAAAGAATTGGATAGCTACATAACACGTTTTTTAATTCTAAATGCAATCTTCAAACGGCTTTCTTTACATAAATAATTTATTGGGAAGGGTGATTTTTTATTATGAACATGAAAACAACTCGAAATATTTGAATATATGTGACCCCGGACGCGAAAAGGGACCTGTCGTGACGTTACCTTGCACGCTATTTTCACACGTAAGGTCTCTTCCGATAGGTACCGTTATGGCGCACGTTATTTTCGCACGATAGGTCCCTTTTCGCATCCGAGGTCACATATAACCAAAAACATAAAATTAAAAACTAAATTCTGAACATAAATGGACAAAATAAGCAAAAGATTTCAGTAATTTTTTTTTTTTAATGTATCAATTTTTGTTTATATTCTTTTAGATACAGCTACATTAGTAAATTTTTCTCTGGGCCTTTTTAGAAGCAGGATATTTTCCATGACAAAATTGTTTTCTGCAGACCACCTGATGCCCAAAGAAAACGCGTTGGCAGCATAGATATCATACGTGCGGTTTTGTCTTTTGCTTTGGGTTTGAGTAGAATAAACGGTTGTATATAATATAATAAACAGATGGCTCACAGAGGGTAGCACAAAGTTATTTGTTCAGGAAACGTTTTGACCTGATCGGGTTTTGAGTTTGCTTGTGAATTGTGAATAGAGGTTTTTTCTGGAAGTTGAGATGCTTCCTAACTTTGTGTGGTCCGGACACAGATGTGAAAATGTTTTTGGTTCTGTATTTGGTGGGAGAAGGCCTTCCTGGTTTGGTATATTTGAAATATCAGTCGAGGTCGTGGTTTAGAAGTCGAATGACGTAGTTCAATTTGTTTGGGCTTTAGGCCCTTGTGTTTTGTTTCTGTGTGTGTGCCAAGTGTAGGCATCTCTGTAGATTTTCCAATAACAGTTTAGGTAATTTTTATGGTTTAATTGTGTCTCTGTCATCCGTTTTCTCTCCAACTATTTTCATTATGTCAAGAGTTTCAATTATTGTTGTACACTCGATCTGAAGGGTTTTTAATCTTTTTGTTTATTTTGTAAATATATTTGTTTTGGTTAGAATTTGACTTTTAATCACCTTGATGTTATTATATCAAGATTAATTCATTTACGATTATTTTTGTCTTCTAAAAATCTAGCGATACCAAACCCTCAAGGTTTCAAAGAAAGTTCTCGCGTCCTCCGTTTGAATTTGATATAAAGTAAATTATATTTTGACCGCTCTGTTTGCTACGCTACCAATAAAAAACAGACTCCATGTCCTAACTTCTTACATAGACATTGGAGCTTTCTGGGGCCTGTTAACCCCTGTTAAAAATGTCTTAACCTCAGGCTCATTTTTCGAAACATTCAGTAAGCAATGTTCTACTCATCCGTCCTTTATCAGACGCCTTGTACACAACTGGTATTGAGCTCATTCTGCATTTAAAAGCTTCTACATTAGCCGCTTTTGCTAATATTAAGTGGCAATTTATGTGATCCGGTTGCTTTACAGTAAGGCATGAGTGTTAAACAATCCTTTGATATTTTTTTACCTGGTTTTAACTGCAAATTATATTTTGTGTCCGAACTAGGGAGGTAAAATTTCTAAAATGTCCGGTTGACAAGAGCGGTTGGATTCCTGGAGTATCGATGTCCGATCTATCGAAGTTGTACTGTATTATATTATATTTAATATATTTGTATGAAATAATCCTAATCATTAGAACAACAAAACAGTTTTGTATGATAATAATAAAGCTGTAGTATTATATAAAAATTGTCACTTTTTCTGAGAAATAAAATACTGTACATCAATAATAAATTGCGTAGTAAAAGACTTAAAACGTAAAAAAAAAAACATTTTACCATGCGAACTCAAAATATTCACTCATAATTTGATGTCAGTATTGTTAAAGACATTCCTTTGCAAAATTTTAGTTTGCTGTTTTTTACCGAGTGTTACTAAAAAGCTTGTTCAAAACTGGTTTGGGGGTCTCCTTAGCCTAGGGACACTGTGTATTAGCTCGTGAGGTAACGCGCCTCTGAGGGTGCGGCATGGGCATGAGGAACTCATCCCTGAAGTCGACTTTAAATATCTGGGGTGGCCCTCACCCAACTTTCCGACTACATTGTTGACATTTAAATAAATGTCCGTAACATAATAATACTATATTATTAGATCATAACACAAGGCACCTCTCGATACAAATAACCATAATATTATACTGTCACGTATGTATCTGTGTTTCTCTGCGAGGTGTTTATTTATTCTTCGACGGCGGGCCGATAACGTAATGTGGACACATAGAGTAGTTTCAAACTAAGAAGAGCACAGTTGTATATGCAACCAATCATACCCAGTGTATGGTTTATAAATTGCCTATGTATATTTGGTTGCATATACAACTGTGCTCTTCTTAGTTTGAAACATCTATACAGTGAGACATCCGTGAGCCCTCCATTACGACATAAACCGAAGGCGCCCGATAGGTATAAACTCTTATAGTGCCTAAACCGTTCATCCCATTGATCTGTAAATTTGTATACATATTTAAAGTCACTGCAGGATGAGGTGGTGTCAGTTTGGTCCAAATCGGATGAGTACCTAAGAAAACGTATTTGACAACTGCCACTTCCGGTTGTCAGATTGTCACCAAAAACAATCCAGTTCGTCCCCCGGTAATTCTAAATATGTATGCCAAATTTCTGCCCGATCCGTTGTTCCGTTTGGGCGCTATCGTGTTCACGGACATACGTACACCGTACACATATACACACATACACACATACATTTTCCAGAAATCATTGCAATGGATTCAGGGGACCCCAAAACGCGTATTTCCGCTAAAATCTCAAATTTTTTTTTCCGTCGATTACAATATTTTCCTTCTAGGAGTCGGAAAGTAAAAAGACTGTTCAAGTTATGAGAAAATTTTACATTTAGTCAATGTATATAATTGATAAGTTTTTCTTTGAGAATCATTTTAGAATTATATTAGCGAATGATGACCATAGCAGACAAAGCTTTTAAGTTTTACTCCACGGTCGGCGGCAAATCTGAGGGGATTCCGGCGATTTCTTCATGAAAGCCACCTTTAGTATCTGTACTGTTCAAGGACGATGCCGATGTTTAAAAACCTCTTATTGTATTAACTATTAACAGTATTAACCTGTTATTCTTGACGTACCTGGCTAATCTTTTTATCAAATGCTTTGTTTAAATACTTTCAAATTGGTATTTAATTAGGATTTTCTTTATCTTGAAACGTAGATGATTTAATTTGT
Organism: Aphodius granarius; assembly: GCA_963971325.1. Lineage (NCBI taxonomy): Eukaryota > Metazoa > Arthropoda > Insecta > Coleoptera > Scarabaeidae > Aphodius > Aphodius granarius. Next base: position 30,877,983 of record OZ020221.1, read on the forward strand.
TGTCACTTATTTAAGGGCAATGTATAACAATTGTAGGTGCGATACATATTAATAGACTTACTATATAAACTTTATTTATAATTCACAGGAAACCACAAGCACTTTTGAACAAGATAAATAATTTTATGATAACTGGTAGTGGGGTTACCGCGACAACAATAAATTTGTAAAAGCTGTAAACCAAACGAATTTTAATTTAAAAAAAACTGTTGTACAAAATAAGATACATCCTCTATAAACAAAAAAAGTTGTATAAAGACAGCTCAAGACATTCTCGTATCTTCCCAGGAACGTTTTCCGTCGATCAATAGCCGACGGAAAACGTACCTGAAATTCACTAATTTATTTCACCTACTAATTGTTATAACTTTGCTCTGTAATAACTGTAGTAGGTAGGGGCAGTGCTCAGCTATATTTTGATATTGTCGTGAACCGACAAAGCGCTGCCACCAGGATACCCGATTGGAGATGGGTCCAAGTCTCGTTGGAGTTCAGTCTGGATTTAGTTCTTGTTTGGAAGGAACTTATCTTGAATTGTCCTTCAAGATTAACTTGATGGTTTCTTCCTTCTTGATTTTCCAAAGGTACTGTCCTCTGAGTTCACCTCGCAGACTTCTTCCCAATGGTTCTTCTAGAAGTACTGCCTTCGAATTGTCCCTTGCAAGTTGAAGTCTTCCCAAACTAATTGGTAGGTCCAAAATATTTGGGTGGTTTTCAATGCATCAACTATCTTGGCGTTGAGGTTCGATAACTCAAACACAAGACTGGAGTTGATGAATTTATTCACCAAACATTCACTTACAGAACCAAATCTCTAAACTAAATTAGGTCAAACTCTAGATTAGCTCTAGTCAGACTGACTGACTGCTTAATTAGCAAGTGCTTATATACCATTTTGGTATGTCGCACCAAATAAATATTGTTGCATCTAGAGCGAATCTAGAAAGAAATGATTGATAAGCCTTAATAAGACGCAACACCTTAAATAAACATTAAAATAAGCATTTTTTGTGGCACGACAATATATTTGTGGATATGATCACACAAAGGCAATGCGTTTGTTTAACTTATTTTGGGTGGGACTGCATATGGTAGCCGCATGTTCAAAATAGTCATATTTAATTAATTTATTAGCAAATTTCGGACTGCAATCTGCAATAAATATGGTAGTACAACCGAAGCTTGTGCTTTTGATTTCTGTTACACTTGTTAAATATAATGTAGCATTAGCTATATGTATTATATTCAGTATCTTGGGTGCTGTTAAGAATACATAATAGAGAAAATAACGGCACTTTATCGAAAATACTTTTCTTGTCAGGTTTCTCATTTGCCTCCTTATAATATGAACTCTATTCTATGATTTTAGGAATTTGGTCTTATTTGTGGCTTTTTTTTTAATTATGTCATTTGGGCCGGTGGCCATCGTCCCTGTCTGCACACGGGCCCATTCACTCCTTGTGACTCCTTGATCCTTGCTACGCCACTGACAATTATTATAAACTGCCGTAATCGATGATTCATTTGTTTGATATTTGTTGCTGCGGTTATGAAATCGCCCAAGTAGGTAGCGATAATTTAATTCGGTACTAGTAGCGCGCACCAAGCGCGATACAAGCGCGTTTTGGAAGATTCCCGATAATCCCGATGTAGATAGTCTGAATTAAATAAAATATTATTATTATTATTTCATTTGATTCATGTAAAACACTAAAAGTATTGGTTTACAAAAAGTCGAAACACTTGGATTTATGTTGATTAATCGAGTATTGGATCATATTGGACTCGACTACGCGGCTCGGCATTTACAATTAGCGATGACATCATCGTGGAAAGCGCTGACTGCGCAGAGGCCGGTTACAGTTTCCTGTAAGCAAGTTACGTCAGTTTTGGTCCGAATGCGAACGACGATAAAAAATGGTGGTTTATGTTTTCACAACCTAATGTTTATTTGATAATCCGTATCGGGTATAGAATCTATTTACGCAGTTCGAGTTCGTTGTCGCGAGTGTAAATTACTAATGACGTCACCGCGACGAGTTTTCTGTTTGACCTTACCATTTAGCATAGCCTACTCCAGTTGTCAGTTATAATTTTGATGTCATCTCAACGCTTCAAGGTTACAATTTGAGGAGTATATTGATTGTGAGTGAATGTGTAGTAAAGCGACCAAAACAAATTTCCTTCTATTAGTTGATGTATTTTTAGGACCCACAATAAATCAGAATGACGATGCAACAGTACTGTCTCAAATGGAACAACCATCAACCAAATTTCATCTCGGTTTTCTCTAGTCTACTGAATAGTGAATCGTTGGTAGATGTTACGTTATCAGCTGAAGGCAGGCATGTTCAAGCCCACAAGCTTGTGTTATCGGCTTGCAGCTCATATTTTCAAGTAATTACTATCAATTCTTCGCCTGCTCGAAGTATAATATTGTCTATTTTTAGTCCCTATTCACGATAAATCCATGCCAGCATCCCATCGTAATTTTGAAAGATGTTAAATTCACCGATTTGAAGGTTATGGTTGATTTTATGTATTATGGGGAGGTAAACGTGTCACAGGAACAATTGCCGCACATTTTAAAGACTGCTGAAATGTTGAAAATTAAAGGTAGTATCACATATCTGTGGTGTATCTATCTTCAAATTGATTATATTTAGGTTTGGCGGAGGTACCAGTGGAGTCATCGATATCAAGGCACAGTAATTCACTGGAACGCACAGAAATGCATTCAGCAAATGAAGCTGTTTGGACTACAGAGAGCCAACGACAATCAATGACACCTTCGCCTTGCCCATTATCACCTGGATCTAGACGGTATAATAAATATATTTTTTTTGCTTTTTTCTCAGTAATTGATTGTCTGCATTCAGTCAAAAATAAGTAAAATATGCCATTTTTAAATAGTAGGAATTACATGTATACCTATTCCAATATTGAACATTATTCTGGAAATATTTATACCAGTTTGGCATTTTATACCCAGAAAACGTTTGAGAAAATCATCTACCGGTTCTGGCTCTGGTTCTACGGAGAGAACCTCTGAAGAACATGTTGCTGCTGAGACTTTGGGAACATCAAGCAGCTCTAATCTCGGAACAGTAATTAAACCGGATCCGGGGGGGTTTGCCCCTGATGCAAACATACAACGCGGCTCCAAACAGCACAGCACTGACTCTGATGTGCAGAGGAGCAGTTCACATGACAGTGAGAGTGACACAACACACCAAATCACCCTGGTAAGGAACTTTTGAGTATATTTTTACAACTTAACATTTTCACTGCACTTCTCGTAAAAAAAAGATTTTCTAGTTTTATGTAAAATATTAAAAAAAAAAAAAACATTACAGTGTACAGTATGTCCAGGAAAGTCCACACCATACGGAAAAATCTTTTATTATCCATTTCTCAGAAAATTTTATTCTTTATGAAAGTTGACGGTAGGTCTGAAATCAAGAATATGATCATAAGATATTAAAAATATTACACGATATACTGGGTGTTTAAAAAAATGTGAAACGCGCATAAGAGTGAAGTACCTGGAATATTAATATCATCGAAAAATTTTATTTGGGAATGTTGCTTAGAATTAATAACTATGCTCAGATTTGAAATCACAGCCACCTATAACAGAATTTTTTTTTTGTTTTTTTTTAATTTTCACTATTTGAGAAGAGTTTTGTAGCGGCTAGTGACTTAAAATGATTCTTCTTAAACAGTTTCTTAGATATTTCTTCAAATTTCCTATAATACTCGCCATTTCGACAGTGTTTCCCACAATTCTTTAAAATTTTTACAAAAATTACCGTTTTCTTGGTGCGCTTATGATTTTTCAGCCAGTAAATATCAAAATATGATACAATACACAGGTACCATAAACATTTGAATTCATTATGGAAATACATGAAGTATACACACTAATAAAACAATTTCATGACGCTGCGGTGCTTTCCTTTCGGATTCGTCATTTTTTTGAGGTGTATACCATACAAATACGTGAACAGCTGGTAAATTAGTGTTATCAGCACACCCACAATCACCAATAATAAGTCAATGGAAGCTATTTTACTTACATGACATTTTGATATTTACTGCGGGTGAAAAATCATAAATGCACCAAGAAAAAGGTAATTTTTGCAATGATTTTAAAGATGCGCTGGAAACGCTATCAAAATAGCAGGTATTATAGGAAATTTGAACAAATATCTAAGAAACCGTTTAAGGAGAAGCATTTTAAATCACTAGCAGATACAAAACTGTTCTCAAATAGTGAAAATTTAAAAAAGAAGCAAAACATTTTTTTTTCTGTCGTAGGTGGCTGTGATTTCAAATCTCAGCCTAATTATTAATTCTAAGCAATATTTCCAAATAAAATTTTTCGATAATATTAATATTCCAGGGACTTTACTCTTATGCGCGTTTCACTTTTTTTTTTTAAACACCCGGTACATGGTGCGATTTCAGACCTACCGCCAACTTTCATAAAGAATAAAATTTTCGGAGAAATGGATAATAAATAATTTTCCCATACGGTGTGGACTCTCCTGAACACACTGTATAAGATATATAATCATTCGGTAGTATTGGGCTCATTCAGACCTTTACCGACTTCAACAATTGTATCATCAAACAAGTTAGGCAGATCTTGGCACCAACAATGACAAACCTTTCGAACTTGTGTCTGTAAAAGGGGGAAGTTACCTGATCAGGTAAATGTTGCCAAGGTATGTACCCCCATCTATAGAAAAGAGAATGCATCTGTGGAAGCTAACTAACTAATATCTGTGCTACCTGCATTATCAAAGATACTGGAGGTAATTGCGCATAAGAGGTTAGGTGGGTACTTCTTCAAAAATTGCTACATGACATGATCACAACCAGCAAATTTGCATTCCTAACTGGCAGAAATGCCAGCAAAGCACTTGAGTGCCATTGTGTGTACCCAGATCGATTGTAAATGAAACGCAGCATCATTTATGTGCGACCTAAGTAATCATTTTATATATTATGTTCAATAAAAAAAATCTAGTGTGTCAAGAGAAGAAGCAGCACTAATCAGCTACGACTCACTATTTCATTACTGGATCACTGGATGGTCTATGCAATTGAATTTTGATGACATTACCACAGTTTTAAGAGAACGCAACTGTTTTGTTCGAACTTTGTTGGGTTCTGGCATACTCCTAAATCTTTCAAATGCAGACTGTAGATGTTGTTCATACCAATATTTTTCATCATTCAAGTGGTAAGATGTTCTATGGATGGGGTTGTCATTTAAAAAGTCAGGGATGACGTCATCGCTGCGAAATAGGGACGTCATAGATGAAATTTTTACAACATAAGTCAACTTTTTAAAAGTTAAAGTTGACCTGTCCGAGCGTTTTTCTTGAAAACATTGAATAAGGAAATTATGAATTTTGTGCCAAACTCTATCATAACACTGTGTATACTTTTTTGTAATCACTTTTAACACGAATTTTTAATCGTTTCCAGCAAATACCACAACAACAAGACATCAATATACCACACAGCATTGAATCTTCAACATCACTTGATGTCCCAGGTCCATCGTCGTCAGCTTCTCAAACCGTTTCTGGTAAGATTTACATGTTCTTTTTATTTTTTCTGTGGAACATACAGCAAAGTTACTTTCATATGCCACCATTTTTTCATATGTATAATCAGAAACAGTGAACAGTAGAAAAGTTTACTGGTTCTACTGGATTTATCTTCAGTGTTAACATCTTAGATATAAATAAATAGATTTAAGATCTTATAATGTAGGTTGTTTAAACAGATAGTCTTATAGTGATTTATACTTAGTACAGTCACCAAATCAACATTACAGTTTAGTTTTGTGAGAAATCAGTGCCTAAGTGCTAGTGAATAAAGGCTAAATACTCTGGATCAACAGCAAGCGTGAACGTGTCAACTGGCCGCATAAAAAAAAAAATCGAAAAATCCAAAACCTTCACTTCCTCCCCATTTTTGATCCGTGGTACGATCCATTGGCAAGGGCATAACTCAATGGTTGAAAGCAATCAGAATTTGAATCGAGATCCGTCAATAAGCATTTATTTCAATTATGCAATTATCGAGAAGAAGTTTATATGTTCACACTAGCCGTTGAGTATAGCCTTGTCAATGGTTCTGTCTAACTGTCCGTCTCGCCTACTTTTCAGGTTTCCAATGGGGCGTAATCGATCATGGCTACCCCCCTGGACACTACTCTCCCTGCCAACTTCCGATTTCAAATCACAACGAAATCCAGTATACCTCTTTGAACACAACAACGGCTTCAACGCCTGCAAATATTCACAATCAAAATATACCCCAGGACCAGATGCAATACATGCATCAGATAGAACAGAAACCCGCGCAACAGATCCCTAACTCCCCGGCTCAGATAATGAAGCGTAAACGTAGCTTGAATCCTCAGGCGGATGAAAACTTCATTCGAGCATTGGAAGCTGTTCGTTCTGGTGGCATAGGCTTCTGCAAAGCCGCTAGGATGTTTGGGGTTAATAATCGCACTCTTTGGCTTGAGTACAAGAAACGGGGTTATCCGATAAGCAGGCTGTCGATAAAAAATCGTAAACCTGAGAATGCACAGAACAATCAGGCGCCTCCAAATAGTCAAGCGCAGAGCGCTCAGACGCAGAATCAGCATCCAACGGTGACGGCGCCCCAACCAGCTCGAACTCAGCACGAGCCTAGTGAAGTGATTATTAGCAATAATCCGATAGCTATGATCAGTAGCGCGTTCTTGGAAGGCCGTACCGTTGAATTAGCTCCTGCTTTTCAGAGGTCAAGATACTTTGACGGGAGTTCCGTCAACGGGCAGAGCATGAATATACAAAATATGAACTTTGAGAGTATTTAAGGATGACATTTGGATAGAAGTGTTATTGTTGCTCAAACTGAAGACAAGTTTTATTTTGTTATAATTCCCTTTTCCCTTTCAGTATTAGAACTGGATTAACGAGATTCATGTTGTAAACATGTTGTAAAACTGACAAAACGTGTATGCTTGTCCAGTTGAAATCTTTTTTTATGTTTTTCGGTTTTTCCCAGTTCTGTAAAAGGGAATTATTACTATTAAGTTTTAAAGTAATTTCTCCAAACCGTTTTACCTTCTGGTTAGGGTTATGGCAATTCTAAGTTCAATTGTGCCATATTTGAGGCAGGACCTTGTTTTGTTCTAAGAGCAATCATTTTTTATTTATTTGTGTTTTAGAGATGTCTCGGAAGTCAATAAAAAAAAGACTGGTTAGTTTGTCGGTTAAGTCAATTTTGTTTTTAACATATCGTGTTGTGTAAATCAACTTAAATCTTATATATATAGATAGATACATAAATATATTTTTTCATGTATGACATATACCCCAAATTACGCTTTAAAATATAATATATAATATGTAGAGAAGTTCGAATTTGTTTGATTTTTCTTTTGTTCTGTACATACTGTTGCAATTATGTTTGTTGTTGTTTTAATTTAAATTTTGTACTGATTTTTTAAGAAACATGTTTCCGTGTATTTAGGTGATTTCCAGCTAACTATTGTTTATGTGTCTTGTGCGATTTGGACTTAAAATAAAAATTGATAGTTAGCGAAAGAAACAATATGAATACAGTGGACGCTCATAAACTAGAATTTGCACAATTAGAACCTGACATTTTAATGCATTAAAACTTCTAAAATTAGAACTTTAAGTTCTAATTCCCCAGCCTTCAGTTTTGTGTTTAAGGGGAATTACGAATTATACATATGAGTACATGTGTCATGTTCAGTTAAAGTTTCGAATTTTTGTTAAAATCAAGTTGTTGAACAAGCGTGGCCAAATCGCTCCCATTATTATGCACTCCACATAGAAAATAGGAGAAATGTGAAAAACTACAAGACAAATATAAAATCTCATTACATAATTGTATAAAGCTGATTTAAAGTTTTGCTGGTCTTCAAACTGCAAGAAATCACCAATATATTGTATTTGTATTTCATAATTACAGGACTGCAACATGTAATTACAATATGTACCCATGAAAAATAAATATTATAATCCTTAATAAGTATCATCAATTTAAGAACTTCCTCTCCTTCTCAACAAAACTAAAACAATTGTCATAATCTATAACTTTCTAGAACGTCCAACGATAACGACACACGCACAGCTATCGCAGCAGTCTCTGCATCAGAATCAACTCGGCACAAAGCGGAGCAGATTCTTGATGCGGCAACCAAGGATAAAACGGGAAAGTGATCCGAGCCAGCACCCAGATGGGGACCCCCTGTCTCCACAGCTGCTATCTGTTCCACACGTCCGCGTTGAGAGGCAATGTTCTGATCCACTTCCGACCCATTCGCCCCCACCGGGGCACTTACTATCTGTTCCGGGAAATGTCTTGGTGAAGCAGCACTCGCATCCCTTATTACCTAGTCAACTTCATCAGGTATAATTTATGTTTAATTTGTTTCAAATAATAAATCTTTTATTTAAAACAAGCTTAATCTGTTTTAAGCAACCAAAATATCAAGCAAAAAGATGCAAATATTTGATTTCAGTTATCTATAGATGTTTACTTTGTCCCACTGCCGCCAGAGGGCAAGTTGGTATTCGTTTTCAAGTTTTTTATAATTAGACATTAATTATAAATAATGAGTAAAGACTTTTTGTAATAAAATTACATTGCGGTACATGACAGAATGTAAAATAAATGCATACAAAATTCCGCAAAAACTCGTTTACAATAACAACTCCACTTTAACAATAGTGAGGTTATGTTGCAAAATTACTATATGGCTTTGTATTGGCTTTATAGCACCAACCTGTGACACCTCCACAGCCTCCATATGAGCGGTCAGTGAGTCCCATCATCATATACTCGGATCCGCTGTCTACATCGCCAAGAGACACGCCTCCTAGATCGGACAGTTTTCCGTCAGAGACGATGGCTACGTTACGGGTACGATCAGATGAACTGCGAAGGAGTGCTTCCTCACCTCAAGTTAGTAGATACACGCTAAGCCCTTATTAATAATATATTTAGATTGGAGAGATCCTTTTATTAATAATAGTTTAACAAATTTTTTTTCGAAAAATAGCCTATAAAAAAATTTGAAATTTTAGCTAGAAAATTTTTTTTAAATAATAATAAACAATTAATAATTTTAGTTTTTGTTTACCTTTGCAAGGAATAAATATTAATTCAATAGAACATGTGCACAAGTTTTGTTTGGCCGACTGCCGCCAGAGGGCAAATTGGTAATTGTATTCGCACATCTGTCATGTTGAGCAAACAACTGACTGTGTAACATTGTAAAAATTATAAAAGAATGGTAATTGTCTATGCAAGAGACATTTATATAAAGTCCTTTCTGACTTCAACAAAAGTAATTTTATTGTATTTTTTATGTAAAACCAATGTGACTATTCTGCATAATATTGTACACAAATTAAAAATTTAAAATGGGTGAAAACAAAAAGATGAAACATCCAAATGTACTTCATTTTATTCAAATATGCTCTTTAAAATACATATATTTTTATTTTATTTTGCAGGGGATCATTTATTAGATAATATTTAAGGATCCGTTTACGAGTGTTGTTCCGTTAGCCATTTATGGCACTTTGTCTTCGACCCTTCAAGAGTTTCTTGGGGTACCTCCGGGCGTTGAAGCCAATGTGGCTCCTGTTGACTGTACACGTTGAAATTCATAGGACTTACAGTGAACTTGTTGCCCTTGCACTCGGCCTCTAGCATGTTCCACACACCTGACATGTAGTCGTAGCTCATCTCACTCATTTCTTTCGGCATTTCCATTGGAACAACTGGTCCGGGGTCACTCAACGTCTGTGTAATTGAATCCATCGTCTCTTTTGGTGGATCTTTGCGCTCTTTTGGCATCTCAATGATTTTTATTATATCGTTATAGGTTTCGAGAAACATATTATCGCCAATCTGAAATTATTCTTTTTAATTGTTTTTGCATTTGGAACTTTAACCTTTAAAATGAAAAACATAATTTTAACCTTTTAAATGAAAAACATACCTTCATTTCTTCCCTTACAGCTTTCATTGTACTTTTAAATAAATCACTAAATTGTCCCATCGTAAGCGTATCAGCTTCATGCTTGGTCATGTCCTTCCTGCCAGTTTTTTTAGCATTAAGGAAGCTTTCTCCATGAACTTCCTCAAAGGCATCGGAAATGTCACTTTCCGAAGTATCCTGATCGCCGATATCTAATGATGTCATCGGACTCAGTAATTTTCTGATCACTTCCGGTGTTTCTCTGCGAGGCGGCATCTTATTGGGATCAATCTTTCTTAAAAGCGGCCAACGTCTTCTCCTCACAACTCTCCTTCGTGGCATTTTAGCTATTGAAGGCGTTATTGATCAAACAGGTTAAGTTTGATCAATATTTTTCTTGCTCACCATGTATTTGTTCAATGGGTTTTTTAGGTAAATATATTTAGAGATTTAAAAACTTTGATTTGTTCTTTTGATTCTGCCATCTCATGGTTGTAAAAAACCTATTTAGAAAGAAATAGATAAACTTATAGAAAAAAATCTGTCAGAGAATCTTTGACACGGTTTCCTCCCGGAAATTTAGAACTTAAGTTCTATGCTCTACTTATGAATTACATTGATTTGTTCCTTCTTTTTTTTTGTAGGCTGGTGCTAGATCGAGTCACTGTCCTATGATACGGCAGGGTCCAGCACTAGGTTGCAACTATTGCTGGAATACAGTGGACACACATGGACGGATTCTGCGCAGAAAAACAAAATATCATTGTCCAGAGTGTCAAACCAACCTCTGCATTGTTCCGTGCTTCCAAGAATACCACGAGCGGCACGTCTCATCTAATCAAGCCGACCCTATATCTCTTACGACGTCGGTAATGAAGGCGTTCCCGAAGACATCATCAATTTGATGAGGTGACGGCAGCTGTCGGTGGACCTATTATCGAAATTAACTAGAAGCATCGGATCGGAATTTATTTTAAAAGCCAGCCTTAAATGTAAGGTTAGGATTTTCTTTGTGATGCAGAGTTTTACGGAATTGACATTGCTGATCGCAGTATTAAGTACGAAGCGAAATGTAATCATAGTTGTTGAGAGGTTTTGATTTTGATGTTGGTTAATTGTTGTTTATTTAGATGCAATTGAAAATGCAGTGATCTTCTCATTATTGAACAATTGATATATTTTATATAGACATGTATATGTATATTGGCTTATTATTATTATTGTGTACTTACTTGACATTAATAAATATTGTTTTTTAACTTTTAAAGATCTCTAGTGTAATTTGTGGAGAATGTCCTGTGTGTCACTTGCAGTCTAGGAGATACTAACAAAAAAAGGTAACTATAAAAAAACATGTAATTATTGTGTTTGTAGATCAAAACAAATTTCAAAAATCCAAAAAAAAATTAGTTATTGCAGTCAAATTGAAACTCTTTATTTGTTTTTTGAAAGGATCTCATTTATTTTGAAAAGATAAATCTTTATTACTATAGTATACAGTTATTATTTATTCAGAAATGAACAATGACAACTTTGTATGTGGTTATATCTCCTGGACTATTGGTATTTACACGTTGAAGTGATGTGCATAAAGTTATAGTTTTTTATAAATGTATTTATCCTGCGTTTATGACCTAAGGGCAGAAAATATGTTGTGTACAGTTGTTTTTCTCCAAATGCTCTTGAACAAGGTTAAATTTGTACAATGACAAAGCTTCTTTCTCTCTTTTAATTGAGTATCATTCCTGAAGTTTAACCTTGCAATGTCTTTTTTGATTGTAGCAGTTGGTGATATTGATAAATGTGTATTGATTTGTTGAAAAGTTGTGTCATCTGCTTTTTTATGAGAAATATTACGCTGATGATACAAAGAGAATATCATTATTCTTAAAAATGTACTGATAGTTGTTGCAATATTGTACAACGCAAGGTTGTGGTGATGTACATAAGCGTGTGTCTCGATTAACATTAAAATATATGTTATATGTGTACATACAAAATATAAAAAGATTGTTATTTATCTATCTACAATAAATATATACTATACATATAATATAAGTATATGAAAGATCTAGAATACATGTGATAATTTGACGTTTGACAATTTTCTAATCTCATATGTGAGATTAGTATGTACTTGGCATAATGATTAAGATCTGTTGCATACATTTGATGTGCTCATATAATAAATTGGGTATGAACAAGCTTTAAATGGTTATACTGAATCGAATGGTCGATAATATTAATAAAACGATAACTATTTTTACGAGGCACAAAAGTATATAAATATATTTTTGATGATTGATTATTTTTTCATAATTAACACTAAAATGGTAATCAAGTTTCCGATGGGGGTTTGAATATTGTAGAAATTTTCTTTTGTCTTGTTTGATTGCTGTGGTATTTGAACTCCTGTCATTTGTTTGATGTACATAGTGTTGTATCAAGTTACCATTGATCCATTGATGTTAGAACAGTGTGATAGTTGGTACCTGTAATATATAGTATTATATAAAAATATGAACAAAACAACAGATGAATCATTTATTAGAAGCTCTCAGAAATTTCGTGTTGAAATACATATTTGTTACGGTAAAATCGGTATGAATATATCCAACAATGGATATGATCAGTTTGAAGTATTTTGAGCAAATGAAAGTAAAAATCATAACGTTGTTCATATCAAGCAAAAGAAATACTAGTGTATGATGCTTTCAAATGTGCTGAAGTTTGTTGTATATCTCTCGTCAATTTTCCTGATGATGTGTACGATGTCTATTTTGTTAAAAAGAGAAACTATGGTTAATGTATCAAATAAAGTGGAACACTATTAAAGTGTGTGGTTTTATTTATTTAATCCAGTTTATTATCTATGTTTATTAACTATTGTGTTTTATTATTGCTTTTTTAACACTGACAACCGCATGCCACCGGTGGACATTTTATGTATTTATTATTTAGTGATCAGAGTTGAGCCATATTGTAATTTGTATGGTTTTAATCATAAGTTGCTGAGCTATTTATATTTATATATTCATTTTATTGGAACTCATGTTTCTAATGGTTTCTTCTTATGAAGAAAGGGATAAAAAAGAAAGAAAAATAAAAAAATATATTTTTTTCTCATTTTCAAGAGTGAATTTCAATCAATTTTGAAAAGGTTGGTGAAGTCTAAGCTCTCTTTCGCAAACTTTATAGAAAACAGCTTCTGCCTAGCAGAACATTCATCATCCCTTTACCCCTTTATGTACAGTATTATATGCCAATTATTCTACTTATTTGAATAAACCCTTATATTTCACATCATTATATCAACCCTTACATTTCACAGTAACCAAAAAATCTTTATGGAATGATTAGGGCCAGCCTGAGCAAATGCGGGGCAAGGTAGTGCAAGCTAATTTGCGGGGCCTTTTGTTAAAATATTGTATAAAAAGGCATACAGTCTACAGTAATTATATTCTATAGTTATTTTATACATTGCAGATCTGAAATAAAGATATTAACTAATTAAATAACAAATATTAACTAAACTATAAGACTTTTATTTTATTTCCTCACATGTTTTATAACAAACTTTTTGATAACTTTTATGTTTTAGCCAATTCTAATTCTTTTGATAATAACTAAAGTTTGGATACAATTCATATAAATTCCTTTTAAACAAATATTATAATATATTGGTAGTGTTGCGACACATGTGTACAAATTATTGAAATAAATCATTGCAATGGGTATCTTCTTGAAGGTTGAGTATAAATAATTGCAATGTTTAAAAAGTTTTTCTTCGCTTAGTTTGTTAATATTGTCCGAATTTTGATAAATTTAATTTTTTTTAAGAATTAATCGCCTCATTCATTATTACTAGAAAGTACTGAATGCTCACCAAGCATTCCGACAAAATTATTGCCACACAACACTTTTACTATTATTTAACTTCAAGAAGCCACAGCCATGCTTCTTTAAACGCTTAATTCGCCTAAACCGTTCATCCCACTGATCTGCAAATTTGTATAGATATTTAGAGCCACTGAAGGATGAGCTGTTATGAGTTTGATCTCAATCGGATAAATCCCTTACAAGACGCATATAACATTTGCTCCTTCCGGTTGTCAGATTTTGGCCAAAAACAATCCACTTCGTCTGCTGGCAATTCAAAATAAGTATACCAAGTTTCAGCTTGTTCCATTGTACCGTTTGGACGCTGTAAATCTCTTAGTTGAGTGATAATTACATTTGCTCCTTCCGGTTGTCAGATTTTGGCCAAAAACAATCCACTTCGTCTGCTGGCAATTCAAAATAAGTATACCAAGTTTCAGCTTGTTCCATTGTACCGTTTGGACGCTGTAAATCTCTTAGTTGAGTGATAATTGCATTTTTTCAAAAAAGTAGAAAATCGACATCCTTTACCACATCTATGTAGTTACTGTGGCAACATATTTCCTAATTCTTGTGCGGTTTTTTGCTAATATGATCTTAAATAACCGTATCATTATTGCAGCCATAAATCAATCAAAAAAAATTGTGAGATTGATAAAAATAAGATTATTATCTTAGTCTATTTGAGTTGTGGTTTGAAAATTTTTTGTCACTTAACTGTTCGACTTTGACGCTATGAGCGAAAACGCCCTTGCATTAAAAAAATGCAGACGATGCCGACGAGATTGTATTCGTGCTGAAGGCAAACAATTCGAGCATTTGAATTTGTAAAATAAAAGCTTTTTTTAGTCTCATACTTTTCTTTTTTTTTTTCAATTTATTTCCTCATTTGACTAACTAGACTAGGTTGAATTTCTTGTACTAATTTCAAACAAAAATTCTCAACATTTTTTTTTGGGCAGAAAAGTTTTTGAAATCGTAACTAATTTTTTAAAATAACTTGCCGAAGGTAGTTAAGTGACAAATTTGTTTCAAACCACAACTCACACAAACTACCCTATTTTTGTCAATGTCACAATATTTTTTTTGATCGATTTGTAACTGCGATTAATGGTACGGTTATTTAAATCATCTTAGCAAAAAACCGCAAGAGAATTAGGAAATTTGTTGCGACTTTTTTGAAAAATGCCGATTATCACTCTACTAAGTGATAGAGATTTTTTTACTATTTTTTCCAGAACATACATAAACCACCCTCTCCTGGTGTCCGCTTGACGTTGACTTTCAGGACACCTGTATACACATGCACATATATACAGACACACACACCCACAAACGAACACACACACCCGCGCGCATACAAAACACATTCACATTTTCCAGAAATAACTACTAGTCGGAAAGTAAAAAAATCCTATTGACCTCAAATAAAAACGGACGGTACACTTGATACATTTGACAGTTCTGCTCTTACAAAAACGTATGATTTGACAATGTATAGCCAGCACAAATAGTAACTTACCTTTAGGTATAATTATTTCCTCATAATTCTCCTACAATGATTGCTCCTACAGCCCCAATTATAAAATCCAACTCAATTAAAATGATATATATTTGATAAGGACTTTTGCTACAAAATATTCACGAGTTCACATAATCACTATACTAATCTTCTAACAAAAAAAAATACATAAATACAGAAAACATAATTTACATCGGAACATCTCAGTCATCAATGTTGACAAAATCTCAAAATTAATTTATGAATTAATTTTATTTATCATATGAATGAGACTACAACGTGAGTAGTTTTGTTAGTTTGACTGGATGTAGCCGATTAAAAATGATCGTTAAATGTTTCGTTACAATAAATAATGGAAAGCAAGGCACAGTATTATCGATGAACTTATGGACATTTGAATATTCAATTCAAGTACAATTAAGATGTTAAACACAGGAGGCAACAACTAACTATATTTACAAAAAAAAATCTTTTCACTAATATAAAATGTGTAATTCTCTTTATTTTATTTTTTAATTATTAGAGAGTTTTGCAGTTATAAATGTACAAATAGTCCACAGTAATAATAGTAGTAGTAAAATGTCACACAGTTTTGAACAATCGACAATGTCTTTTGATTATACATATAAGTAACAGTAAAAAAAAATAGTAATAATAATAAAAGCGGAAATATATTAGTACAAAACAACAATTTGATCAAATAGTACAACGGCAGTGTGTTGCCTGTTACAGCCAATTCCAAACATTCAACAATAGTGAGAGATGCGGAATAGCATTTGCTATATGTATATATAAAATGACAATAAGCAATAGTCTCCATTTTACACATCAACTCCATAAAAACTACAAAACATCAATGTTGCTTGTTTTAGTTAACTTCAACTTGTAAAAGGTTCATTTCATTTTTTTTTTTACTTAATAAATAAAACAGGACGTCTTGGGGTACAAAAGTTAAATGAGAAATGCGTTGCGGGTTAATAGGACGTAGAAACTATTTCGACAGTTTGCTGATAACTCTGATTAACGCTCCATTCTCGTCCTTCAATCGTTGCACTTCCGTTTTAAGGACATCCATTTGCTGAAAAATAAAAATAAGATTAAATTTTGTTACGTTATAAGGATATTATAAAGCACATTCATCAAACAAATCAAATAAACACCATAAGGCATGACGTAAATGTATCTATAATAGAACATAGGCCAAACATTATTGTAGTTTGTTATTATGGTTGAATACAGAAAGGTCTAACTTTTGTTCCTGGTTAACTGCTTAGGTCAGAATGCAGATCAGCCAAGCACATCTGCAACCTTATCTCTACTATGCATTTGTTTTTAGAATTGTGAATGTAAGAGTGGAGTGTTTCCATTATCAAAGAAAATTATATATAATTCCATACAAAATTAAAATTATACAATGTGAAACATATAAAACTAAACAAAAAATGCAAGTGATTATTGCACGATTTTGTTCTGAAAAATCAGTAGAATTGCATTTTTATATCTAGTAGTTGTTTATATTAACTCGTGTGGCAATTCTTGTTCTTTTGGCAAATTGCATAGTAATTTCGATTCTTACAATTTCTGCACTCAAACAGTTTTGGGGCAACTGATAGCAATTCAATATTAGTATAAAAATACTTCAAACTAATTCAAAAGAATTTAAATTAATATGATTTAAATCTATAAAAGAACCTTTAGCGACAAGTTTTGGACAAATTAGGACTATGATGTCTATTATTTCTGCATGTAAAAAGTTTACGTATAAGATTATAGTCTATTTTAAACTATATGGACAAAATCAAAAAGCCAGGTTTACACCAGGAAAAATTAATAGATAATGTCACCCAGATGTTTTGGCAGATATATTTGAAATATTTTGAGGTTAATCGTGTTAGTTGTCCTCTTTTTTTTGTTTTTTGTTTTGTATTGTTTTTTTTCTCATTAATAATAAATAAAATGATATTACAATTATTTATATTACAAGTTTTGTAACACTGGGACTAATGGCCCTATTGTCCAAGCCTATGTTAAGCCTAACAATACGTTAGGTCACTGTTGCTATGTAAAATTACTGACTGTTAAGAAATTGGTATTCTCTATGCACTGTAATCTAGCAACGAAATGAATTAAAACGAATAACATGCACATAACCATTTTGACAATGTTTGATCTATGGGTGACAACATCTGTTTTCTTGTGTAAAACTGGCCGACTATCAGCCAAT
Organism: Aphodius granarius; assembly: GCA_963971325.1. Taxonomy (NCBI): domain Eukaryota; kingdom Metazoa; phylum Arthropoda; class Insecta; order Coleoptera; family Scarabaeidae; genus Aphodius; species Aphodius granarius. The sequence continues at coordinate 30,895,644 of OZ020221.1, forward strand.
AACGTGTTATACTAATGATGTCCGTATAGTTTAAAAATGGCTCTAATATTGAGAAAAATGTCCTTGTTTTTGTCCTAAAAAAAATTGTACACAACAGCTTTTAAACAAGAATATTTCATTTCATTGTTAATGACATTGTTAGACAATACATTAAAGCAATACACATAAGTAGAGTAGCAACTCTCACTTAACAAAATATTCTGAATCTTCTTGGATATGATGCCTCAGTACATCAGGCAAAATTTTTTAAAACTTACCTCTTACACAAATTTGGATATTTAACCAAGAATTTAAAAAATTATGACAAGTACCCAAAAGTACAGTAAAAACAATAAAAACAAAGCGGGTTGTAAATTCTATTCTGTAAAAATATACATCGCTACTTAAGTAAGCATATGTTATAGTAAATACATAATCTACACCATGCACAAGGACCTTCGATTGGAGAATCTAAAACGACGACGCTTTAACATTTATCTTGTAAAGAAATCACAACAAAAACACCAAAACAAGCAAGGTTCCTAAAACAAAAGCATCACTGTAACACACCCACCTTAACAACAACTATAATAATAATAATAAATAATACAATACAAGTTAGTACGTGTTACAGCAGCTCATAATAAAATCATTTCCAACAAGACATTCAAGTTAAATAAATAAAATGATGATAGGCACACGCACAAGACAGTCGCAAATGAGAAAAACGGAAACACGTTAGGGCTGTGGGACAGAAACAAAGTGTAAAGGCTTATTTACAGTGTAAAGATATCTGCAATCTGATGTGGAGATCACGTGACCACGACAATTTCTCATGCAAAACAGAGCGGTAATGATCATAATTTCTGTTTCTGGTGTTTATCATATCGTGGTATTTTAATAGTACGATGAATGCAAAAAAACCACACAAAAATTATTGTCTTTACAGGTTTATTTTGCTAGAGAATATATTGTGTCCACATGTCCAGACCAGACTGCAAATACCTTAGTCCGTAATGTCTGCAAAGTAAGAAATAAAGTACTAACGTAAATGTGTCTAAATTATTGCAAAATGAATCAATGCTACTTCTGTATGTAAACAATTGAATTCTAAGTATAAAGTCTTGATGCTCAAACCACTTACATACTCTTGTACGCAACTGACTCTTTTTCTGTCTTAACATATAGCCACAACATAGGAACGGTGTTCAAAATTTCTTCCTATAAATTGACTGGATAAGTTACACTACTTCTTACTTTATCAGCATTACTTCTGGATAAACACAGTAAAATAACCTTCAAATAAACAAGAGGAGGTGCATCGAGACAGCGGCTTGCCGTAGAGAGCTGTGCGTGATCAACATGTTACCTATTTCTCTGTGGCGATGCTGAGTTTGTTGACGACGCGAGTCAGGGCCCTGTTTTCCGCCCTCATCCGCTCATTCTCAGCTTTCAGTTTTTGCAATTGCTAAAAAACAACAACAATTCCGATATATACCAATGCGGATATACTAACTGGTATCTCGGCCAATTGCCACCTGTCAAGCGTGCATTTGAGCTGAGTTGATTTTTATTTTGTTTTCAGCTTATACAATGAGGTAATATATATGACTGGTATGTTGGGTGAATTAAAAAGAAAATATGATGTGTGTGATGTGTCCGATCTAAGATTTGTTCAATATTCCAAACACAATGATGAATTTCTTTCCATTATAAAGTATCAAATGAATATAGAATTGCCGGTGAATGTAGATAAATGTCAATACCAAAAATGATACTACAAAAAGAGCAATTGGACAGATCAACCTAAAAATTGGACCTTCAAATGTTGCGCAAAACACTTCAAAATGAACTCAACATTGAACGCTCATATCGCGCTAGAAGTATATTAGTATCCGAAAGATTACGCATTTTTACTACTGCACAATAAACTATGTATTTCTAACTAAAATGTGAACTTCTGCGGCTGCTTCAAAAATGCTTGTCGTTAGAAAATATGGAAAACTGAAGACAAAAATGTGCTGTGATGTGATGTGTATGGTGTGTAGTGATTAATCGCTACAAAAATCTCTAGTTCTGTTAAGATCTCTCGTTGATAAAAAAAAAGGAAATAGTAGTACATATTAAAAATTAATTAATAAAAACCTTGTTGAGGAAAAAATAAAAGAGAAGTAAAAGTAACAGGAGCAAGCAGTAGCAGCAAAAATCTACTCCATAAAAAAATATATAAGAAAAATAAAGGAAAAAAATATTAGATAATTATTTACTACCGGAAAATGGAAAAGAAAATCGTTCATAATTGTTCACAGTGGAAAATCTTTTGGTATGTACTAACCTTAAGCTCTTCCTCCATTTCGCTGAGCTTTCTCTCCATCGCTCGTTTCTCTCGTTTTTCTAATTCGGATAAGGAATTTTTACTTGTCTAGAAAGAAATGAAACATGAGGCCTTTAGATATGAATTTAACATAACGCATCGATAAAGTTGTTAAAAGAAATTCTGCTTACAACTGTTTGTAATTTCTCTAATGTTTGTTTAGTATCCCTAAGTTCCTCGTCCGACTTCCTGAGCTTGTCCTTCAGCTTGTCAATTTCTACCAAAGATTGTTCGTACAGCCTCTTGTAGTCAATCTCTCCATTTTCCCCTCGCAGGATTAAGTCACTTGAGCTGCTCACACGAGAGCTTCTACTTGACCTATCATTACCACTCTGCAACAAACAAGAAACATTATGAAATTGATTTCCGTTGATACAAGGTAAATTTTCTGAATAAAAGAAACTGGAGCAAATCCTTTCTTGTACTAATTGTAGTAACCGTGATTTTAGCTACAATACTAGCTAACATTATTAAGTGAGGATTATATTTTATCTTGACGTGGACACAATAATGTTGAAAGTGTTTCTGAATATCAACTACGCCGCGCTTTGTCGTCAGTTTTAAATTTGACAATTATTTTTGTGACAAATTAAAAAATATCTGGGGTGGCCCTTACCCAACTTTCCGACTACATTGTTAGCACAATGAAGTGTCTGAACACTTGCAATTGCAATTACAATTACCTAATGTCAGTTTCTATGCCATAATGACAGTTGTCATCCTGACATTTAATGTCACTGCCGGTGACGTTTGTCAAAATCTGATAATTTGCAACATAGCAACGAAGGCTGTGGATTCTGTCAAGCTGCTTCTATAAACGCTTATAGCTCCTAAACCGTTCATCCTACCGATCAGCAAATTTGTTTACATATTAAAAGTCACTGGAGGATGAGTTGGTATGAATTTGATATCAATCGGATGAATCCCTCAGAAGATGCATATAACATTTGCCACTTTCGGTTGTCAGCTTGTCATAAAAAACAATCCAGTTCGTCCCCTGGCAATTATAAATATGTAGGTATACAAAATTTCAGCCCGATCCGTTGTACCATTTGAACGCTATCGTGTTCACAGGCATACACACATCCAGATATGTACTGGATGTACTACTATATTTTCCAGAACTCATTGCAATGTATTCAGGGGACATCAAAACGCGTATTTCCGCTGAAATCCCGAAAAAAATCCGTCCATTCCATCTAGGTTAGTAGTCGAAAAGTAAAAATCGCGCGGGCACATTATGGCCCTCATTAATGGCTCATTATATACTATTATTGACGAAATCGTTCTGTATAATGTCCATTAAACAACGATTAAACTGAATCACAATATACGCGTCACCTAAATTACGCCGATTACAACACCTAATGGCCCCATAATGTATATATATATATTATATCTATTCTCGGCTCGCTAATAAAATAAATAAGTCCCGTTCGTTTAGTTGTGGCAATTATACTTTGGGAGCGCCTCAAAAAAAAAAATAAAATAAAAATAAATAAACGTTTTTATCGGTTAGGTAAACATATGTACTTGGAACTGACTGTTGCGCACTTCTATATTTACTGCGGCCAGAAATAACGCGCTATTATTAATTATCAGGAAAATTAAAGATGGGTAGACTGTGGTAAGTTCTAATTTTAAGCGAGTCGTACAATGGCTTTGCGAGAAAATTGCAATAACAGGAAACACTGATTATTACAGTGCGTGTTCAAAAATGATATAAACAATTATAGTAATAACAATAACCTTTTTTTCTGAAACTCATTTTCAAAACTGAGTTTGGAACACCCTGTGGAACAATTAGTACTTTGCTCAAGATTTTGTCAACTCAGTTTTAAAATGAATTAGCAATGTAATGTCATTTGTTACATTTCGATATGTTATTTGTCGAGCAAGATACAGGGTTTTAAATTAAACAGTGCATATTTATTTAACTTATTTTAAATTTAACTTGCCCATAGCGTGATAAATCAAACAGCAGTGTGTTTAGAACTGATTGGATTTTACTAGATTTTCTCGCGGTATAAGATGAAAGATGTGTTTCTTAATAATGATCACAGCGAGTTTTGATTCTGACAAACTTCTTTATATTATGATGAAAAATGAACCCAATCGGTAAAAAAATACCCGACTTGTGAAAGCGGAAAGTAAAATTTACGTTTCGAAATGACACAAATATCAATGCATGCTTATAAACTACAAATCCATTGTTTTTGTCTATAATTTGGTGAACACAAATGATCAAAATCCCAGCAACGACTACAAAAAAGTATTGAAGATCAGAATTTATCGCAATTTTAGGTGGGCGTGTCGAATCACCCGACAATAAAAAATGCAAATGCAAATACATAACAGGTCTGTTTGATATTCTGGTGTAACATGGACTTTGATTTCTTTTTGTTCCATAGAAAAACATTATAGTTCTTAACATAAAATATATAATTTTATATAATATTATATAAACATCACTAACGTCATGTCAATTTACGTCAGTGAGGATGGTGCAACCTAAATACACCTCGTTGTAATAACAAACAGCCTACACTGCCTAAACTGCCCGAAATCCATAGCCAAACGCTTTATCGCTGATAGCGTATATAATTCCCAGGATGCACTAGTGGAGGATAACTAAAGACATATTATGTATCAAAAATTAAATATTAAAGTTTATTTTAGAGAAAAATGTTCAAATAAAAGTTTATTACTAAGCCTACTTTAAAGACTTGTGTGGAGTTTTGCTGAATAGTCATCACGAAGGAAGATATTCATTTTTTAAACACATTTCTGCTCATTGTTCTTCCTCATGTTGATCCATTTCCACCAAAACTTAATCATTTTATCAGAAGTAATTTGTATGTACACAATTTCATTACAGTTTGGTTTTTGTAGTTAGATGCTTGGAGGTCCAAAACGTGTGATGTTTTAAAATAACAAGATCATTAGAAAACAGCACAACATACAGTGTGGTAAAGATCTTTTAAATGCAACAAATGCCTAATAAACATATGTTGTTAAAATTTCTAATGCCACAATAAGCCATAACATACACAATAATCTTTCTCTTTGGCCGGCAGTTGTAATAACTGGGGTTTCAACTGCATTGGTCTTGAACACATCAGAAATTAATCCAGAGTTCTAGACGAACAAATTATAAAAATGTCTGTGGGTTTACGATACTACTAGGATTAGATTTGGTCCTAAATTAAGATAAAATATGAGTCCCAAGGCTTTACTAAAGATGTTGATATAAATGGGCTTTCAAGATTATGAACGAGATCGTTCAATTTTAAGATATAAGAGAGATGTTAGTAACAAATACTTTGGCTTGCCCATTTTATTATGTCCACAATATAGTAGTTGTTTTTTGTAAATGGTAATGGTAAGCTGTTTCTTATTTCTTCATTTGTGTCTTCATTCATCTAATTTTTTTATGACAATCTACAGCAACTCCCCAAACAGAAAGTGTTTAAGGATAAACTAAATTAGTTGTTTTAATATTTTTGGTTTGTTAGTTATTTTGTCTTTACTAGTTTCTTTTTAATTAATAAATGATTATTTTATTGAGGTTTTCTTTTGTGTTTCACTTACTATTAGTAAAGTAAATAAGTATCAATAACTTATTGAGTTTGTCACGTGCGGAGCCAGTATATGTATAACAATAACAGTAATCAGAATTTGCGCTTGTTTTACTTAGTTTAAATGTTTTTATTATGACTTTTAATACTGCAATCATCCAACGGTCAACACAGTTATCAACACAGAATTCGTCAAACATAAGCCATAATATTTCTTGTACAATTAAAAAAACATGAAAAAGACACGAAGCAATTTCTTACAATGTATCCTTCGGAATTCAGCGAGGTCAAACTGTGCGACCTCGACCCCATCCCGCTAGCTGCCAACGCATTCTGCGACCTCGTCAGTGAATTTTCCCTAGTGAAACTGCCGGATCTATTCATCTGCCTCGATGATCTACTGGCGTACTCCCTACTATTATCGTACATCTTCGAGTAATTCGGCGTAACCACGTTAATATTCGAAAGGGCCTTCGCCGGTATCGTCAAGCTGGCGTAGCCGCTCGAGGAACCCAGGGAGCCGTTCCTATACCCATTTTGAAAATATGGGCTCTTGTAATTCGACGTGTAGCTCCCATAGTTTTTGTAGGAAGACGATGGCGAATAACTGGAGTACGGGGTGTTGGTCGGTATGGCCGACAGAGCGGAAGAGAATGGGCTACTGTGAGAGCCAACGTAGCTTCTGGGGCGACTATAATTGGCGGAGGAGCCGGCCGAAGAGCTGCTGTTGCGAACGGCGGACGAGGAGCGCCGCCTGGCGGGCGGTACCGGTTGTTTAGACCGGTACGACATTTTATATTAGAAGTGAAAACTGATTTTATTGTTCTTAACCGAGGTCTTGACGGAAACTTTACTGTTTGTTTGGATGTTGTCTGTGAAGCAATACTATACAAAATTGGATTTAGATGATTATTTTAGTTTGTTCCTTAAGAAATTGTCGTTTTCTGTTGATTATGTACTAAAAATTGAGAAATTAATTTAATAAAATAAAAATAGTAAGAATAAGTAATAGTGTGTCAATGTAAAAAATACACTATTTAGATTTTCAGTCTGGCGTCAGTAGGGTGGCCCCCACCCAACTTTCCGATAACCTCGGTGACACATTGAAGATTCTTTTGCGATTATGCACTTTCGTGAAGCCACAGTCAAGCTGGATGTCAACCTAATGTCAGTAGCCACTGACATTAAATTTGTCAATTTGCTACGGGTACTGTCAAACAGCTTCTATAAACGGTCAATTCTGCAGAATGCAACCAGTTGTGTTATTCTATGACTGACATTAGGTTAGGGTCCAGGGTTTAGAGGCTTGCGTCAACAATTTAGTCGGAAAGCGAGGTGGAGGCCACCCACGATATTTTATATTTTACTACTCCCAATTTGTTCTTGCGTCCATAACTGATAATTGGAAAATGCAATTGTTGTTTATAAAAATAACGTCATCAATAAACCGTAAAGTAAAGATGGTTAACTTAAGCACCATACTATATTTCTATTTCTATTATCAAATAGTCCACTAAATGTTCTGTTCATCTAAAATCTATTAGAAAACAATATAAACAAAATTTGCATATTATTTAAAATTTATAATTAAAATTGCTGTTCATGCGATCATCAGTCCCTGCCGGCCAAATATAACTAAATTCGTTTACGTCTCCTGCGCACATGTTTTAAAGGTTATATTAAAGGTTTCAAAACAACACGTTCATTCCATCTTGACCTTCACTATTTCTGGTTTAACAATAGGCACCCTCAAATATATCTAGCGTGATATTTACTTCTGTAACGGTATTAATAATAAGCATTTAAAATTATTTTATTCTGTTGTTATGTTAAATATGAAATATCAGCGTCAAAGACATTTTACTTTTACTATTATTCAAGGGTCTATCAATCAGCCCTCGAGGTGTTTAACACGTCACTTTTAATACGATTGTAGAAAAAGAAATTTCTTGTTGTAGTCAGGTTGATATTGTCATCACGTGGCGGTAGCACGCAGTAATTATCTCTTTATTGGTAAATTATGTTCATGTATTACCAGTAACGCCTCCCAAGGTTTTTAATTAGCTTATTAAAGCATGTAACCGTTAAGAAATGCAGCAGGTTCTTTCGCTTGACCAATCCCATGAATTAATATATGAAATTCTTCGCACCTTACACCTATTGCTTTTTCTGTTGAAATATGTTTATTCAATGTTTTTTTATAAATACACATACTCACAAGATCAGAAAAGAATAAATTTGGTGATTTAACCTTGCATAAGAGATTAATCTTAGTTAAGTACGTAGGAGTGATATTGTTCTCCAAAAATACTCATAAATACATAATAATTAAAACAGATTATAAGATTCAGCATTGTTCACCAAAAACCCGCTTAAAACAACATATAATTTCCAATTTGGCACAACACATTAGTCACAACTGAACTCTAATTAAGCTATTACAATCATCTAATTCCAATCGTAACGATAAAAATGATCGAAAATAAAACAACAAATTAAACTGAGTGTTGAATCATAGACAACAACAATAAACGACACGAAAACCATCCAATAATGCAACCTTATTCACAAACGCACTGTACAAACTTTCAAAACACTTTTCCCGAAAACTTTTTTGGTAACAAACAAAAATGCACACGTAAAACACAAGACTGGCAACACGCGACTTTTAACGGCTGAAAACGAACGTGAACTGTCGTGGAATGCCACGATATGCTAGATTTATGTAAGCAACCTGCGTCGGTACGCTGCCCAGCGGTACCAAAACAGCGCGTCGGCGCTGCCTACTTTCTGTCTGAATACGGCTTTCAAAATATTTATACCGGGAACGCTATATTTTACGAGTTGTCGATGTGTGGATGCCAAATGTTTTAGATCGCCAACAGGTGCACCTATACAAGACGTAGGAACTGTAGCCAAAAACAATCGAGGAAGTACTAACTGATTGGCTGAAAGGTCATGTGGAACAAAAGAAGTTAATTTGTTTCCGACAGCGATACGAGTGTCGGGATTAGTTTTTGGATGGTGTTCAATTTAATTTATGGTCGATGTTTGTTCTACAAATAATGTTTTGTAGATCATTCTGAACACTCGCGTAAATACGTATTATTACAACGCATCTCGTATTATTCTAGGTTCTTGCACCCAACCCTTCAAATGTAAGTATCTCACAAGCTTGTTGTTAAATATTGACCGATGATAAATTATAAGCAATATTATGTTTGTACAAATAATAAGTTTGAAGCAACGGATATTTATACATTTCACAAGAATTGTCAGTAATTCGAGGGGGTCGACACACGACGACATTTTATAAAACGCAACCGACATTTTATAAAAGAATCCGGTGTGGTTCCCACCCAACTTTTCGACTACTTTGTTGACACATTAAACATTAAAAAAATGTCTAAACACTTTTGAAATTATTCAATTTCGAAAAGCCACAGCCACTCTGTACCCCCAACCTAAAGTCAGTCATGGAATAACATTTAAAGTCATGTCATGTCAGTGGACGCTGATGTTTATCAAAATCTGCCAATTCGCAACCACACCAACGACGGCTGTGGATTCTGTCAGACTGTTTCTATAAATGCTTATAGCGCCTAAACCGTTCATCACATTGATCTGTAAATTGGCACTTATTATGTTTAAAGTTACTGAGGGATGAGCATTTTAGTCAAAATCTAATGAAACCTTACGACAACGAATTTAACATTTGTCACTTCCGGTTGTTAGATTGTCACACAAATAATACTTTTCTTCTAGGGTACTAGCCGGAAAGTAAAAGTGCGATTTTTATGTTATACAATTGTTTGAAACCATATTAGTATTTTTTGTGATATGTATGCAAAAATTGTCATTTGCGAAGTCCTGCGTTGACTAAATAATACTAATAAATAATACGACATAAAAGAGAAATTCTCTAGCGTGCAGAAGGAGTCAACCAACAAATAATTTAATATTTTAACCTTTCAACGTGTTACGAGCCATTACGAAACGGAAGATTTATTTTTAAAACTTCTCACATCGACAGGTATTGTGTTGGTGTGAAATTACTTTGTATAAGTCACACTAATCTACCTGAAACACTGCCAAAATTTCTGTTTGCACAAGCGAAAGAAGCAGTCAGTCAGGCATGGAAGCGCATGTAGTATTGGCATTTTAGCAGTAATGCGTGTGACTCATCGCATTAAATTCTACAAAAGATATATACAACCAGCAGCGTGTTTATGTCTAACAGTCGTAATCTGTTAAAAACTCATACCTGTCATACCATCTGCTCAAAAGCTATATTTGCTCCCAAAGACACGTTTGAGCAAAATCCTAGGCCCACCATTACTAATTAATATTATCTTCTGAATTAATTTGGTGAATAAAGATCAAGATTTGTGTCAGGGGGTAAATTTGGGAGCAAAATGATAAATTTTAAACGCACTGCTGTTTTATTTGTTGTATAAGTTACATTTACATTTACAATGTTAATACATTTTGCCCTTTAAACTTAAACGGTTACACAGATCAAATGAGTTGTAGAAATAATTATTTTAAAAATTTTATTAGCTTGGTTTAGAATTTGCTCAACGAATCATCAAAATCCACCAAACATTACAAAACTTAAGATCAAAAAATAGTAAATATGTATTCAAGTTCGGGTTCGGTTTTGGCGCTGAATATAGTATAAATTCTGGGGAATAATAGAACTTTTGTTTACTACCTTCAGAATATGTACTTAAAACTTTAAATTTGCAATCCGCTTAGTTATCAAGTTCTAGATTACCGTGAGGAAACCGCGTCAATGACAATAAGGTTGTCGTGACGATAAACGTTTCGCACTTGAGGCATTTTCAGGACGTAACAGTAAGGGAGCCACGAAAAGAATTACTGAAGTCCTGTAGATGCCTCTTGCAACAGAGTGCGAAACGATGACAATCGGACCGCAGAAGTCTCCAATCTAAATTAAAAAAAAAATCATATTTATTAAGCGCTATTATGAAACTCAATTGACAGTAAATTCACATTACTTGCCTCTGCCAACCCAAAATCATATTGCGTACCGCGCACATGATCTATTCCTAGAGCGGAGAGACCGCGACCGTTATTATACGTCCTCTTGAATATAATAAAATCTAATCGAAGAGCGTGGATGACGCCCACGACCGGAGTTGAGCAACCAACTCAAACTAAACGGGTACAATAAAACCATGAATGAGTAGTTCGGATGAGAACAACAAGAGGACGAACGTCCGCCGGAGATTCGCCTGCCGGGAGGTTGGACTTCGTCCAAAATGACAAAAGACGCGCGACGACATTCGACTGTCTGACGACACAGGCAGGATCAAAGATCGTGTCGCCTCTATGGCTCCAGCTGGCCAAAAATGAATTTGCTCTGCCTGTTACGCACGTAAAGCGTTAACGTTCTGTTTGTAATGGCTTTATAAGGCAAATAAGTCACTTGCTGGATACATTTAACATATCGCTATGGAAGATTTTATATAAGAGCTTATTCACTCAGAAATATTCATTAAGTTAAATTTCAAAGATTTTCGCTTCGAGTTTTTTACTTCAGGGTTTCAGAGCAGACTTTCCGACTAAATTGTTTAAACAAGTGTCTATACATTTCTACTATTATTTAATTTTGTAAAGCCACAACGTCATGTCATGTTAGTGGTCAGCGACGTTTATCATAGTATTTCAATCTGCAACCACAGCGACGAAGGCCGTGGATTCTGTCATACTGTTTCTATAAACGTTTATTGTATATTGACGTGAGCAGACGTGTAACATTTGCCACTTTCGCTTGTCAATTTGTCACCAAAAACCAAATAGTTTGTACCCTGGTAATTCTAAATAAGTATACTAAATTTCAGCCCAAGCCATTGTTGCGTTTGGGCGCTATCGTGTTCACATGTTCAAACATGCCCGCATACCCACACACATATATTTTCCAGAAATCACTGTAATCGATTCAGGGAACCCCAAAACGCGTATTTCCACTAAAATCTCAAAAAAATCTGATGTGGCCAGGCACATGACTTTATCATACGATACAGCCGTGTTCAGGGGGGCAATTTGGAAGTTCAAGGGGCCTCCGCTTACTATGATTTAAATTTTTTTTCCAAAAAATGGAATGGACATAAATTTTCTCTACTATAGTTTATTATTTAACTATTTTGACGAAATTACAGAAATGGCGTTGAAAAATGATAAGAGTAAACCTCGAGTTCCTTTGGGCCCTTTTGGACAAAACTTCTTTCAGCTCTAAATTTAGTCACGAAACTTCTAAATATGAAGTTTCGTCTCGATACCTTCAGTAGTTTCTCCGGAATCGTCGCCACAAAAAACGGGTACACACACACATACACACACACACAGACATTTTTTTTGTACCTTGGTCAAAAATGTTCAGGGGGGCCAAAAAGACCTATTTCCGCTAAAATCTCAATTTGTTTTTTCGACACGATTACAATACTTTGTCATACTACGTATGATAAAGTAAAAAAAATCGTCGATTAAATATGTACTTTTCGGGTACTAGTCGAAAACCCACAGTCGTTTGAATATAACGTTTTTTTATCGAGTTAGAAACGAAATATCTACTATCCACGGCACCGTAAAAACATTATTGCACGGTCTCTGCACTGTGTGACTGGGACACACTTGTATGGACATTTGTCACCTTCTCCGGAATAAAAAAACGGCACATTTTGTTGTCACTTGGATTTGTAAATTAAATCTTCGGTATACTCGTCGGTGGTAAAATCAACATCATATTTTGCTTGTAGTTGTGATGTTATTTCGACTCATCGGTAATTTTCCAGAATTAGCCATGATGAGGTACATAAAGTTACAAGAGCCCCGGTTGCAGCATTGTTTTTCCAACGCACGTGGTTCTATTTTGCGACCAAGTTTAAACAAAGACCACATGGCCGCTAGAGTGCAGCACGTTCGATAAATTTGGCCCGCATCGCAGCCTCGCCCTTTGCATCACACGTCGGCGATAATAATAAACAGGACTGCTAGAATTAACCGGACACATAATTTATGCTCGAATATCTCTTTAACAGAGAAACGATGTTGATGAAAACCCAAAAGTTTAACGTCAACTTGTAAATTAGAGAATCTTGTAAATTAGAGGCCGTCTGATTTCAGTTTTCGAGAAACGAAAATACGACGACCGTGTTTACAAACATGGTAAATTTATTAACAAGGGATCATGTCAAATCCCTGCGTAAAAATAAGACGCAGTTGGAGCAAGTTAGCAAGTTAAATATGTATATTTTGGGTCATTCCCCAATATTCGTACATGTGAAAAAGGTGTAGGTGTTGGTTTATTTCCTTTCAAGACGTGAATTGTGTCGCGCCCACTCCTGACGCAAAAATGATTGTTCCTTTGCCAATAATTCTAAATTAAACCAACACTGAGGTTGGCAACAATAAATCTTTATTAACGACATCAGTAAGCTAGAACTGAGAGCCCAAAAACTCGTGGATAAAACTCGTAATTTTCATAATAAAACTCGTAATAAAAAAATAAAACAAATAAAAGAATCTTACATGTTTACTATTTTTGCCGCGCTGGCGATGTGTTGATATTGCAAAGTAAATTAACTGAAACACGCACGTATTACTTAAAAAATCAGAACGTGTTTCGAAAGTGATGGCCACATCACATGCCAAAAACCGATTTCTCAAGACTAGCGGCCACGGGACGAAATAGCAAGTCTCCCGAAAATCAAGAGCATAACTATGAAAATTATGTGCTAATAACAGAGCAAGCAGTATGGAAAATTTTATTTTTAGACGTTACATGCTACTGAATGTTTAATAAAACATTCAAACACAGTCAAACAAAAGAAAAATCTAAATATACTCACATCATGATGATTCACCTTTGCAGGATCTTCACAATCGCCACCCCCTCCAACGGAATTATCCTTTTCAGGCTCGCCATCCTGAAAGAAAAAAAATCGACGAATATTAAACAAGTTAGGGGCATTTTATATAAACATATATTTTATTGTACTTTCACTAATGACCTACTACGCCTACTCTCAGGTCTCCATGATGGATAGAAAACCTACAATCGTAATTTGAAACATTTTCCAGTAGACCGCAAAATGATTTTCTTAACAAAAGCTCTATATTAAATAAAATTTCTATAACACAGAACAAACATGGTGAATATCGAAATGTAACAAAAAAAAACGTTCAGCAATTTAAACGGGTGTGTAGTCAGCAAAACGCGTGGTGGTTTTGATTACTGTCCAGCAGTTGAGTGTTCACTGAATGACTCTCAACCAACGTATTACAGCAGTAAATCAACATAATATAACAAAAATACTTCTTTTTGTTGGCATTATTTATGCAACTTTAGACAGATTATATTTCTGACAAATTCTTCTCAACCATGTCGTCAAATACACTGACATAGTAAACCTACAAAATGTCTGCTGACAAACATCGAATAATCCACAGGTAGTCTCACAAACTTTCACCAAACCGCTGCTCTCAACTATTGACAACTGTTGGAAAGAGTTGAGTTTGATGAAAGCGCACAATAGGTTAGTTTGTCATACTTTTCAGCTACTCAAAAATGAAAACAGAAAATGCAAATTCCCACCAGACAATGCATTTTAACTCCAGTAAATGTAAAGGTCTGGTGAATTTTAACAAAAGAATATTTATGAAGGGCGTTTATAGATTTTAACAATGTGTGTTCGGTTTGTGTACTAATAGTTACCTATTATGGAAAATTGTGAGCAACATTTCCAAAATTTAATATTTTGCACAAACTTCCACCGGCCATACCAAAACCCCAACCCTCGCAAGGCACACCTAAACTCGACATATCCAACAAAAGTTGAGCCATTTTTGTAAAATTTTGTAAAATTTCGAATAAGCATTTCTGGCATTTTTGGGTGAAGTGGGAAGGTTGGGTTGGGTTGAAATTTTTTGATTTTTTACTTTCCGACTAGTACCCTAAAAGGAAAGTATTGTAATCGACGGAAAAAAATCGGGATTTTTGCAGAAATACCCTTTTTAGGGTCCCCTGAATCGATTACGATGATTCTGGAAAATGTATGTATATGTGTGTGTGTGTATGTACAGTCTGAGAATCCACAGCCTTCGTGTGGTAGCGGATTTCTGGAAAGTTGCTGTCAAATGTAACCAATAAACTAGTGTAATAGATTTATTTATAATTGGGTATAACTTATCCCACTACATAAACTTGTAAATACTTGTAAAACCTGCTCAAAAATATTTAAAAAACATACCTCCATATTTTCCAAAGTGACGACACCCGTAGATCGTCTTTTTGGTCTCCGTCTTCTGTGGATGGCAGCTTGCGTTGCCAATGTTGACTGAGCATTTCTGGCATCATTCTCCTTATCCTGTTCTAAAGCTACTAGCACAGGAAAAGAAAATAATCAGTTATAAAACTCTGAGGATTCGAATATGACAACTTACATTTCTCCTCTGTGGATCGTGGTCTCCTCAATGGCAACGTAACAGTGGTGTCTGCAGTTTCGACAGGTGCAGATGATGGCCTAGGCACAGGATTCTGAAGCCCCGTTCTTCGAATATATGACGGTGTCGAGGGTGGTTCGTCAGATTTTGTAGCATCTTCCAACTTAAACTGAAAAATAAATAATGATGGAAAAAATAATTTTAAAATTATTAATGTTAGAATGATGACTATATCAGTAAAACATTGTGTCTAATCAAACAAGTGAAATGTAATAATTCAATAATCAGTTACAAAAACTGGTGGAATGAAATAAAGAAAGAGAAATAATGTGCTGTAGCTGTTTTTCTAGCTAAAAGTTTCTATAGTCATTTCAAATTAGTTTAACCAGCAGTGTACAGAATACATGAATTTCGTGTATGTGAAATGTAAAAAAAGAGTGGTTTGGAAGGGGTTATGCAAGCATACAAGAATTTCTGCATTTCTTTGACAGCTGCTGACAACGTTTTATATGGTCACAACTCATAAATAAGTTAGTAACAAAAATAAGTAATGCCTAATATATTTTTGTGTTACTGTTAACTGTAACTGTTCATTGTTAAAATACATATTGTTAATAACTTTCGAAGTCTGGACTGGAACAAATAAAAATCCCTGAATTACATTAATATATTCCTGAATTACATTAATACAGCAGTTGGCAAACCTGACAAACAAAAATGAACAGAAAAGGTACAGATACAAACTATCTAATACAAACTTACATATATGAAGATTTCAAGGTTATCATAATTAAGGAAAACTGACTCACAGTGAATAAGTAATAAGCTGATTTAAATTGCAAATTAGGGAATATCCAAAAACAAACTTATACATTAATTCAGTTTATTTTCTAAAAATATACAAAATGTTAAATAATAAAAAATACACACAAGAAAAGCAAAACCTAATAAATTATAAAATAATTTTAGGTATCTAAGATTTTCTTGGGTATACCTTAAAAATACAAACTACAATTTGGTAATTAAATACTGATCGTAACCTCAAATATCAACTACAAGTCAACTAACAAATAAGCCAGCGGTAGCATGTTAACAAAACAATTAAAACATAACATAACATATGAGCAGTCATATTTATGTGTGAAGTAATAATTTTATTAACAAGACATAGTGATAAATGAAACAAAAAAATAAAACTATAACAAATTAATAATTAATGGCACAAATTTAAAAAATAATAAGTCAAAGGTTATGTAATACAAAAAAAGCTTAATATTAAGTCTACAAACTAAGGAATCAAGATGTCAAATCAAGTCGCACAACACCAACAGGGTACAAAAGTAGATAATGTGTAGAACGGGATGGTACAACAGATATAAAGACAATGTCAAAAGAACAAGGCCTTCAATCTGCAAAAGAAAACAACTACAGCAAAAGTGTGTTAAATGCATGCGTAAGTAAAAAAAAAGCAAAAGTGTACAGATTATCTTAAGGTGCTATGTTCACTTGGTAAAATAGGTAAAGCATGTAGGTCAAGCATATGTATACTGGTAGTAGAGTAGTTTCAAACTAAGAAGAGCACAGTTGTATATGCAACCAATCATACCCAGTGTATGGTTTATAAATTGCCTGTGTATATTTGGTTGCATATACAACTGTGCTCTTCTTAGTTTGAAACATCTATACATAATTTAAAATGTCAATGGTTGATGAACAATTTGTAATTTCATTTGTATTATAGTGGATGGCATTTTTTAAACAACCATTTTCAAAATAAACCGTTTTTCTCTATAAAGTATTTAGTTTTATATTATTTTTATATTATTTTAATATAATACTCATTAGCCATGATATCTTTATTTATTGAATATCAGTTTTTACAAAAAAATGCACTGGATTAATGTTGAGACTTGCGTGGATCTAATGCTAGAGATCTACAGCGCACTCTATTGTTTACACAATTCTGACTGAGTTATTGGAAAAGAATTTATAGTTTGTCCATGTTAAGAATGCACTGTTGGAACTATTTATGTATACAATGGGATTTGTGATTGGCTAAAAATGACACCAAGTTTTACTTTCCGACTAATCTCTAGAAGAAAGTATTGTAATCAACGGAAAAAAGTTTGAGATTTCAGCGGATATACCCGTTTTGGGGGCCCCTGAATCGATTGCAATGATGTATGTGGGTGTGTGTGGTGTGCGTATGTCTGTGAACATGATAGCATCCAAACGGTGCAACGAATCAGGCTGAAATTTGGTATACCTATTTACAATTACCAGGGGACGAACTGGATTGTTTTTGGTCACAATTTGACAACCGGAAGTGGCAAATGTTACATGCGTCTTCTGAGGGATTCATCCAATTGAAATCAAACGCATACCCACTCATCTTCTTGTTACTTTAAGTACACAAATTTGCAGATCAGTGAGAAGAACGGTTTAGGCGCTACAAGCTTTTATAGGAGCGGCTTGGCAAAATCCACAGCCTTTGTCATCGCTGTGGTAGATTTCTCAGATTTTGCAAACGTCAGTACCACTGACATGACATGACGTTACATATCAGTATGACGAATGTCATTATATCATAGAAACTGACGTTAGGTTGGGATCTAGAGTGACTGTGGCTTGCAAAAGTGGTTAGACATTTCAATGTGCCAACGATGTAGTCCGAAAGTAGGGTGAGGGGCCACCCCAGATATTTTTAATGTGATCTTATAATAGTCGCCTATGGGGGACAAAATAGTTTGGAGGTTATGCACGTATCATGGTCTAAGCCTTAAATTGACACTGGATATTACTCCTATGTAAAACTGGCTTAGGTTGCCCTGCAGGCCACTTTGTTCTAAATGCAACTGCATTATAGTACATGATTTATTTAAGTTCAAATTTAATCAGTAATTTAGTTCTGCACAGCTTATTATCTTGGCATGGCATGGCATGGAAGTATTAATATAAGTAGTAGGATAAGTTATACCCAGAATAAAGAATGTTGGATAAGTCGAAACTTTGATAATTCGAATCAAATTGGTTGGCGTTAGCGTGTACATACATATTATGTGTTTCATTTGATAACTCGAAGTCTTCATAACTCGACCTATTTTTGTGGCAAGTGATGGTTCGAGTTATCGAAGCTTGACTGTATATATAAAAGATTTGAAAACATCAAACATCACAATTTACCATTAAGCAACATTTATAATATGGTTTAGACTAATTTAAGGTAATATGTGGAAACATAATACACTAATCACAAACATTGTACCTAATATTGACAATTTGGCTGACCGTAAAATGCAGAAAGGTCATCATCATCAACTCTCATTGACTGACTTGACATGCGATGATGCATATTGCTAAAGGCAAGCATCCAATACTATATGAAATTCAACCACCTCAACTATTGATTATCACTATAACTACACATACTGGTTAGATTAATCAGACATTCAGTGTTAGTGATCCTTTTCGCAACAAACAACAAAAGCAGTGTTTACAATAAAGTTATGTTGCACTTAGGAAAGAGGTGAGCAGCAATGCCATGACTCGTCGAAACGTTTCTGTTCAATGCTTGCTGCAAATTTCAGCTTTAGTTAACATTAATCATTTCTGTAACATAATATGTAGATGTAAATTCAGGTGTCGCTAGTAGTCAGATGGGCGGTGACACTGGTATAACCTCACTATTATTATCGTAGAGATCTTACTGTACAAAATCTTGAAAAGTGCTTGGTTACAATAACATCTCTACTGTAAAAATTGCGAGGTTATGCAATACCAACATCGCCGTCCATATGACTACTACACCTGGACTGACTATGCATTCTCATCTATACCATTTATACCTTTCCTATATCAAGTGCTCATGCCACTTTATCTTTAACTCCACATCCACGATTAAGCAACCCCAAAAGATAATAAATAGCAACACAATAAATAATAAACAATACTGCAAGCATTATATAATAAACTAGAACTATTAAAAAAAAAAAAAAAAACGTTTCTATACAACTCAAAACGCCATACAGTAGTAACAGATGCCGAGAGTTGTGCAGAACAACACAAGCAGTGCGAGCGCAAACAAGATGCAGCGGCTTAACGACGAAAAAGTGCCTTGACGTACCTTGCTGCCGTTATCAACCCTCAACCTCCAGGATGGCCTCCGCTCATGAGTCGTTGTCACGGCAGGCTCTTCCGGCACCTCCCTCGTAACGACAGTGGGCGCGGCCGTCGTAATTGTGGCCGTTACAGTGACCGTAGCGTTAGACGTAGTGTCCCCGTTCGCACCGCCCAACTGTTAGTGTGTAAAGCATAAGAGAGCAAACATGAGTTAGGTTCACCGATGGGAGGGAGGGGTTTGATAGTGAGTGTTCCGTAAGTATTCCCAAAAATAAAAAAAGTTTGACTAAATTACATGATATTTTTTTTTTTGTTCCTCATTCATTGTAATTATTTTATCTCTCAAACAATCTTTACTTTTTTAATGATCCTAAGAGGAAATAAAAATAGTATTTCGATATTTATTTTTTCAAACCAGACAACAATAACATCAAAAGTAATATCAAAAGCAACATCAAAAGTACTACAGGTTTTACAGCATTTTTTGGTGCTTTATTATCGGCTCTTGCACTAGAAAAAATAGTCTCTTTTCTATTATTGTCAATCATACATTATCATTTGTTACAAACATTTTTGCTTTTCCAAAGTTATATAGAAAATCTAACAACAAATGTCATTTTTTTACTGTTCATTATTTACCTTACAGAACACCCGCCATCACTGATGAAAAGTTAAATTCGATATTTTTATCACTGAAAACGCACAAGCCAAATATAACCAAAACAAATCTGTTAGGATGATCGTAATTACGATGTCATGATATAAATGCTCCCAATCGAAAAACTGTAAAGAAAAAGAAAAATATATAATTTACCTCTGTGTTGTTATTATTATTGTTATTCGTCGTCGAGGACTGATTGTTGTTCTTCATCTTAACGAGCTGCTCCGCCGACTTAATCTCTTCCAGCGTGACCCCTTGTGTTGAACGTCTAGTCTCCCGAACTCTCTTAGCATGGGCTTTCCTCTGCGTCTCGCTCTCTTCATCTCTAACAGGAGGCACAAATGACCTACAAACCCAATATTCAAATACAATTCTGACCACATAAAATCTTGTACGTGTGTTAATTACAAATTTAACAAACAAAATAACAAAAGAAAATAAAAGAAAAGAAAATAAAAGACAACAACAAAGTAAAATATGTAAAAATTGTTGTCACACATAAAAGTTCTGTTAAAAAAGAAAAACTCTTGAAAAATGTGTTATTCAAAAAAGAATAATAAATGAGAATTGTTCAAGCGCTCAAAAGTTTTAGGACCAGCAATCTTGCATTACAATTACATTAGAATAATTTTTTTCTAGGGCTTGAACAGTCCTATGTTGAAACAACAAAACACATAAAAAAATCAGGTCTGCAATTATTAGGCACTGCACGCTCAATCATCATACTTGAAGAAGTTTTTGATCATAGTGAGGCGATTTCCGCTGGTAGGTGTGGTGGGGGTGGTGGGCGTGGCTGGGGCGGTAACTGTGGGGGTGGTAACAGTTGTAGGGGCTGCGCTGGTCGATTGTGAATTGTTTTCTGCGATCGCCAATTTCAATCCACTACGGCCAACGTAACAATAACTAAAATTTTCTGTTTTACCGTAACAACTACAGTTCTTTTTCATTTATTTGTAGTCTCTTAGAATACACCATAAGATATAACAAGCTGCAGTATGACTTGGTAAATAAGATGTAAAATAATTACAACAATAAAGCATAAAAGCAAACAGAAACAAGTAATAGTGATTTTAGAAAACTGTGTACAAAAATAGTAAAATCTATGTTTGGTATACCCTACTTTTATAGTGTACGTAATTGAATAAAAGTTAGTTGTTGATATGAAATAATCCAAAGGATGGGTTTCTCCATTTACCGAAAAAATCTTCTACATCTATCAGATAAGTTGTCTGTGTTGCTCCATTTTTAGCAATAATAGACAAGAAGTTGTGTTGGCTGTGCGCAGTATTGCACATAGTTTTGACACTGTTATCAATAAGCTATTGCGTGTACAAGATGTAATAGTTATAGCAGAAGAAACCTAATCCATTTCACATATGTGGATATTCGTAATTAATCTAAGATATCCCACAATATACAATAGTTGTTATAATAAAAAATAACGTATAACAAAAATATAGAGTATAACAAGAAGTTAACAAAACAGAAGTTGAAAACAAGAAGCAAAACAAAAACATACCTCCGAACAGGCACAGTGTTTGGCAGTGGGCTAGCAATTGTTTTTGTAGGTGACGATATTGTGGTGGTTGTTGTGATGTTGGTGGTGATGTTTGGTGCACTAGTGGTGGCTGCGACCGTAACTTGAGGCCCATCGTCGCTCTCGGCCTTAACAGATTTGCTACAAAATGGACAAAGACAGGACGTGAACAAACAATGAACAACAAAAGACAACACAACGTAGACCGACAAATAATATCAAAAAAAGGAAAATAAAAA
Organism: Aphodius granarius; assembly: GCA_963971325.1. Classification (NCBI taxonomy): domain Eukaryota; kingdom Metazoa; phylum Arthropoda; class Insecta; order Coleoptera; family Scarabaeidae; genus Aphodius; species Aphodius granarius. Next base: position 30,917,599 of record OZ020221.1, read on the forward strand.
TGTAAATCAGACGAAAGACAGGAAAGAGTAAACCAATGTCAAAATTAAAATTTATTGAGCATCCATGTAAAACGGAATTAATCTTTTGTATTCTCACACAGTAAGAACATCGGTATCACACGGGACTAACAACTAATAATCAAAACCGTGAACGGAAATCATAACCTCCCTGTCGTAGTCGCTATGACGGCTCCTGCGACAGTTATTGCAGGCTTCCTCGTTCACAACACGGAATCACACATAACATTTAGTTTTTACGTTAAAATCCTTTGTACTTAAATCTCTATTTGAAGCATTTTTTTGTGTTAATATCTACAAAAATCAGAAAAGGGTGTAATTAATCTTTCATAGTTGTTTAATAATAATTAATAAGTGGTATTCTATCTTGTGCATATTTAATTAATCAGTCTTGAATAAAACGTCATCTAATATAATTAAAATTAGCCTGCTTATGCATACAAATCAAATGAAAAATATATTTAATATTCATATCATCCATGCTTTCTTTGGGGTTATGGGAATTATAGTTTTCAATCTTTTTGGTGTGTTGTTCACTGATGCAATTCCATTATGTCAAACTGTACAATAATTTTACAATGCATAAAACGTAAAATTAAAATAATGAATTTGTAACTTTTTATTTTCATCTTAAAAAAAATATTTAATTTGAATGAAGAGGACAATTTCACTAAATTTAGTCTAAATTAGTAGTTATATTTTGCTCAAAATAATTTGAGATAAGATTATAAAATAGTATTAAACCAAGCTGATTTACTGAATGGTAAAATCCATCGTAATGCATAAAATTTCACTTTGGACAAGATAGAATCCCAGAAGTAAAGATTGCAGCGAGATGCATCGCAATTGGCAAAGTCTACCGGTGTTAGTGTGAATGTTAATATGTTACGTTCGTAGGCATTTTGGCATTTTGGCATTAGTTAGTTCCGTGGGTTAAACGATAGATATGTATTATTAAAAGTGAACATGCGTACCTGAGCTGTCGCTGGCTGGAATTATTGAGAGGGTTAGGGATAATGAACGGGGAGCGCTCGTCGGCTGGGATCTTTCTGTGGTAGTAACATGGAGCGGAGGGAAAGGTGTTAGCCTGTATGCGTGCACGCAGCTCCTGATACCGAGCGTAGAACCTAAACATGCAAGCAGCAAGTGTCAGAGTGCTATTTCGGAGATCCTCCGACCGGCCCCTACTACTTTAGAACGGTCTCGGCCGAGTTATTCAATCAACATTACGTATGCACTCTTTACACCGCGAGCAAGAATAAGAGACATTATCTATAGAGAAAATTATGCTATATAAATTAAGTTAATTAATGTTTAGTTTCAAGAAATAAGAGTATTTGTTTTTTCTTTTAGATTTGGTCGTTTTAATTCAATTTTTAAAAGAAACGGCTCCTAATAAGAAGTACATACTTGAGGAATATTGGCTAAATAACGTTTAGGATTGCTTGATATTGTAATATGTACATACCATACAATCATGACTTCACAACCTCAAAAAAGAAAAAAAAACTCACCAAAGAGAAAAAATGCAAACTATGTTCTCTTAAGAACTTGGGCAGAACTTGAGAACAATGGCAAAATAAGAGTATTTGACAAGCAATAGTTAACACCATGGGCTGAGTGAGCTGACATAGTGAGTTGTTGGAATGTGCTTGTGTGAGCTGCAAACAGGGATACCAGCTTTTAACAATACTGGGATACCGGGCTAAAAATGCATGTTTCAAAATATTGAAATTATTAAGAAATCCTTATCAATCCTGTCTTGAATCATACATTAAAGCTATCATCAGATTAAAAATACAAATTATTATTTTGTCTGTTTTAATATGTGTTAAATGTGGTGGACACCAAATATTAATATTAATTATTATATAATATTTGGTGTTATATTTTTATAATTTTATTAATTATAATAATTATTATATAATATTTATTATAATAATATTTGCATAAATTTCAGCTTTGCTAAAATACTCTAATGCTTTTTTAACTTTTAACTAAGGAATTAATAATGCACAGAAAAAGTAAACATTCTCGGGAACGGCGTCTATGAGGTAAATTACTAATTAATTTTTAATTTTCTTATTATATAAACACATTCCAATAAAAATATGAAAAACAAATAATGGAAAATATAACTTAATCCTTGAAACAAACAGTATGCAAGTTATTGTTAATCCGAAAGCAAACCACTACGCCTCAATTCTACCACACTATTCGGTTAAGTATAAATCAAATCTACCGCAGAGCACACATTCTAAAGTAGTAAACAACCTCAAAACAAAAAAAAATGAAAGTGTAGAAAAAAATCATCCAGAAGTAAAAAAAATTGAATAAAAAATACAATCAAGAGAAATTTTGTAATTTTCAATCCTTTGTAGGCTCCATCGCAATATGAAAGCAAACCGAAAACAATGCGTAAAAATATTCCTTTTAGTCAGTATATTAATGTAATAATGAGTTGTTAATTCCAATGTTACACTCTGAAGGTTAGAATGATCAATATAAAAATCGTTAAGCTTTGCGTCATCTTGCCAAGGAGTGATATTATTTTGAAGCCACCTGTGCTTTTTCTTGTCTACTTACTCCGGATCGTTTTGGAAACTGTTTATCCTACGTACAGATACTTCAATGCCACTATCCTTTTCTCCTGGAGTAAAAAAAAATCACCACCATTAGATCAGACATAAACACAGATTACCATACAAATATAATTATTTTTACGTTAACAATTATTGCAGTGTCAGAGAAAAACATTGACAGCAGTTATTCGAATGTTTAATTGTCAAAGGGTTTTATTATTCTTTATGTAACTAACTAACGGAAGAGTTGAGTTCTAAATGCAGCCAATTTTTGGCTTGAACAGTAAAATCATACTTTTTGATAAATTAAAAAAAAAAAAAAAGAACTTACTAAAACTATTGGGTCTCTGGTTCTGTCGTCTCCAAGATGGTGTGTTATCATCAACGTTGACGTTATCAGGCGAAGGTTGTTTGGGTGGGACAGACGGCGGACCCTTTATTGGTTCTGCTGCTTCTTTGGCGTTCACTATGTGAACTGGTGGATCATTGTTCATCGAGTTCACCTTGTTCTTCTTCTCTGAAATTTGGTTATTCTGTTAGTATTTTTAATGAATGTGACAGGCTACTGACACAATATTTTAGTGACACAAATGTGACAAGTGTCAAGTATTTAAGTTGAATGACATTCAGAAATTAGAATTTTATTACAACATTAAATTAATAGTATAAATGTGAATTAATAGTACGAATGTGATCAGATATATTCATATTTCTGAAACAGTATGGTAAAGCTCTTAGTTAGTATGGACTGGAGTAATCCATAGAACATGTAAACACGGTTAGTGTGTCCTACAGCCGCCAGAGGGCAAATTGGTATATGGCACAAAAATCCCGCTTGTATATATAATAAGCGAGATTTAGTTAATAAATAAAGTAAGGTACACAGTTATAGAGGAGATCCAGATCATATAAGCTCCAGTCATTCTTAAATAAACACACAATAATTATCTAGAAAATGGCCGATATCCAGTGACATTTTTGGGACTTCTTATATCGTGTCTTACACCTTATATTACATTACAAATTTATTTATTTATGATAGTAATGGATTTTATTGACCTCAAAGAAAAAACTTTGGTATGTAGAAATTTTGATCCACATTATTTGTAAATCATAAATGAACATTTGATAACTGTGTACCTAAACTGACAATACATCAATGATAAATCCTCAAATCCGTTCCGTGAAAGGATTTGAGTCTTGATACATATTCTTCAATTAGATTTATAAGCAGTTAAACTGTAATAAACATCTTTTTAAAAAAAAAAATTGATTTTAAACATCTCAAGTAACTTATTTATCGACATTTGTATTGTTTTTGTGTATTGGATTATTTATGTTGAGGTACCCACCCTCATACTATTTTAATGCAAAATATCTTTTTCTTAAAAATATTCAATACATTTGTCATCACTTTTCCGCTAAAATATCCCCAAAAATCATCAAAATGGTTGGGATATTATCAATATCAACACAGCATATTAAATTTGAATAAAAAGTATTTTAGAAATTTGTATCTAACTTTTACATACCTGCTGAACAACATTATTTAATCAAAGTACAATTAAATGTAAAAGTTGAAGTTAATTTTAGAACCTACAAATCTTCAAGGTTCAATATACACATGGCTTGAGGGTTGGAAAAATGCCAGGTAAAACAAATTTGAACCAGGAAAGTGGCACAAATATTTTTCTTTATAGGACAAAACTCTACAAAAATAAAACAAACAATGTCACATTTGAGAAATTCCACTACATAAAAAAATGTTGGTACGGTATGTCTTATGCCAAATCACTGAAAACAAAAACTCTGTTTTAAATATTCCTTTAAAAGTGTAGGCCAACAAATAACAAATTAAATGTTAAAATAAAAACAGACATGCAAAAAAATTGTGTAAATAATGATTAGATAAATTACTTGAAAAAAAAAACCAACAATAAAAACCAGCTAGCATGTAATAACAAAGCCATGTATTGCACAGTTAAGTGATGAATGATTATACACCAAATCCTTGTACTAATGAGGACTTTACCACTCTCAGTATCTTCCGACTCAGACTCAGTCTCCGTCGTTTCGGAATCAGTGTCACTAGGGCTCGACACGTCCATTCCTGCTCGTGTTTTTTAGAAGAAGCGCAGCCGCATTTCAGAAAGAGAGAAAAACAATAGAAACTATGGAAACCAAAACACTCCCCCCACTGCTTGAAGCTTTAGGCGTTCACCCCAACTGCGATACTCACCGACTTCAGAATCCTTTGAATCATCGTCACCTTCAATCTTTACCTCGACCCTCTTCACCTTGGTGGGCGTCTCAACCTCCGTCGCCGGGGGCCTATCGTCCTGCCTCTTCTTGGTCATTCGTAATGCCTCTTCCTTAACCTGTCTCTTTTTGAGCATGTCCAGGTGGGGTAGCATTTCGTTATCACATACATCGAATGGGGTTTGACCCTTTAAAATAATTTATAAATAAAATAATTATACAGTCTCAAATTCAGAAACATTACTGATTTTTGTAATGTCAATATAATTTTTGTAATTTTCTCCAGTACTTTCTTTTTGCATATGAAAAAAGCTTACTTTTGTTGCCCTAGTATATCACTACTATTCAGGTATTTAAGAATCACAAGAAATATATGTCTTTTGTAATAATTAGATAGTAATCATTTAAAACTCAAATATATGTACAAGGCTACTCACGGCTAGGTTCTGGCAGTCCATGTCGGCCAAATTATTAGCTAGAAGTTCGGCAGCCTCCATCTGGCCCCAATGTGAGGCCGCATGCAATGGTGTCCACCCATCGTTATCCTGCTTGTTCACCTCTGCACCACATTGCAGGAGAATTCTGAAGAAAAAAGTACATTGTAACACAAGTTGAGCAAGTAAAATGCGGACATGCCAAACAGCCAAGTACCAAGTGAAATGTTGCAAAATTTTAACAAATTATATATTTACATATGAAATAAACATAAAAGTACAAAGTATGTTCAATAAAAAAAAATAGTCCTGTGTGCAATGGTTTAATTTTTTTCTTAAATTTGTTTTTGTTAAACTTGTTTGCATACTTAAATTAAATTATTTTGCAGTAATTAAAATTTAGTAGCTAAAAATTCTCCAACTTCTTATTTATCGCTCTGTGCTATTTAATAAACGACGAGCATTATCACTTGCTGAAATAACACGTACTTAATTACTTTAACGTATCCCTTCGCCGCCGCGACGTGAAGCGCCGTTGCTCCAGTCTTGGGATTTCCAACATTCAGGAGGGCACTCTTTGATAGCAGCCACTCATTTGCGTCATTCAGCATCAGTCTCTCTTCTTCGCTCCGGGCTTCTTCACAGTCAATACCTAGAAAAATAAGTTCATTGGTTTTATTAACAGCTATGGCCATCACATGAGCGACTACAATGTTTATATTTCTGTATTATGTTACATCGGGTTCTGCAGATATGACATGCAAAGACGTGTCGTGGTGCACACTTTTGAGGTTGATGAAGGTCATCCCACCCATAACATATAAAGCAAAAAAATATATATAAGAAATTGAGACAGAAAAGTTTCGGTCAAAAAAAATCTCTGAAACGTACGTTCCATTTTTTTAATTTTTAACATAAAGTAAGTAATTCATGACCCATTCGGACATGTCACTGACTAGATGGGCTGGTCATTTTCCGAGCCTGGAAAATCACTATCTAGGACAGCAGAACAAATTATCACAGACTGCTAATTCATTAAAGTATGAGGGAGGTACTTAATAGGTTTTTTACGGAAATATACGTAATAATGATATTTTATAACGGAATTATACCTAATGATATTATATACATGTTTCTAACGTATTTTGCATTAACTGATTAAGTTTTGGCTGAAATCGGTCAATGTAATAATAAATGATGAGCATGACAAACTAACCACTTTCATGAAATGGAATTTAGAAAAAATATACAGGTGATCCAATCTTATGGGCTTCCGATTGGTTTCTGATTGAAGGTACAAGGTTCGACGATTTAGATTGTATGACAACAGATACATAATTCAAAATTTTGTTTTCAAAATATTCACGAAAAAAAAAGATTTTTTTTTTTAGATAAGAACGAAGGTGTTATTATTGTTACATATTTTGAAGAAAACTTAATTCTGCAATTTATTTGACAATAACAGGCAAAATTATGGAAAATATCACCAAAAATCATGGTACATACTTATATGGCAACTTTTCGGAAAAAAGACGTCAATATAACCAAAGTTACTAAAAAATACGAAAAGTAAAACCAAAAGAAACGTTCTTTACAGGAAATCGTTCAATTGGTGTACTCGAAAATGGGCGCTAAATGAACGTTACCTCTGGACTCGACTTCAGTCTTGAGCAGGTCTTCCATACGTTCATTCTCGGTGATGTCAAGAGCCAGCTCGCCGTCGCAGTTGACGGCGGCCACGTTGGCCCCGTGGTCAATCAGGTACTTGGCTATCGATAGGAAGCCGCAGCTCGCTGTCGCGTGCAACGGCGTCCATCCTTCGTTGTCGCCTCTGTTCACGTCCGCTCCTTGTTCCACCAGAAACTCCACCATATCCAGGTTGTCGTCGATACATGCCTGCAAAGAAGTACAATTTTAGACAAAAAAACAACGAAAAAGCAATAATAAAGAATGAATGGACAACATTTGTACATGACACCATGTCAAGGATCAGTGGATCTTTCTATACATCGTTGTGACTAGAAATGGTGTGCAGTGTTTTTATAAGGTTCTCTGATATTCCGTCATAAATAATGAGCAAATACCCCTATTTACTCCCTATAAAAATACTATCTGTCAAGTATGTAGAAGCAATAGATCTGCAGAGTCTCTGATGTGATGTGATGGACCACATTCAGATGTTATGGACCACATGCTGATAGCAATTATAAAAAAAGAAACGGAATTCAAATTAATTAATTAACTAGAGAATAAAACATCGACTGGGAGCAATATTTAAACAAATAAGCAGTTGCTTAAAACTATTGTATATCTCTAAAGTGTTACTGATCAGTTATGATTTTGTTGATACAGTCTTTTTATATAAAAATTGGAATTAAGCTTTAACGCACACACAATAATACTAAAACTACGTGTATTCCTTTCGTTTTTTATTGCCAACTAATAATACGGACCAATTTAATCATATGATAAACTGAGAAATGTCTAAAGATATTACCAACGTCACCAAGTCGCCGAGTTTCGGCTACCTGTAACGTCACAAAGACGTACTTTGATTCAAATTTTAAAGGATTTTTTTAATGTAAAGCAATGCTTCATTTTTTATTTGTGAAACAAGTTTTGGCTGGCTGATAACAAAATTGTCATACCAAATTATTCTATTCTTCTTAATAACTGAAATATCGATGATCAAAGAACAATATTGTGTAAGGGCCGCATATAGTTTATGACTGGATTTGAAGGATTTGAACTCGTCCGGCAGGCACAACACCGTTTGAATTTCATACGGAAAAAAAGTATGAGCAAAAAAAACGCTTATAGAACTAGAATAGGTCAACTGCAGCTTACATTGGTAAAGTGTGAGGTAGAGTAGACTATTTAGCTTAGTTAACTATTCTACGATTTTTAGTACATTACTCGACTTGCTTACATTAGTTGTGTTGGGGTAGAGTACTAACTCTACATATTAACTGCAGTCTACACTCTACATATTAACTACAGTCTACACTCTACATCCTACTTGACCAATGTAAACGACTCTTCACTGCTGAAAAGTTCAACCATGAATCAACAATAAGAAGACTGGTAAACTTTCTACCGGAACAGAAAAATTGTGGGATAGAGATTTTGAGCTGCTGATCATAAAATTTTTATCAAAACTTATTCCACTTTCCATACAAACTATCAAAGATTAAAAATAAAGCAATAAATGACATATGAAATGTATTTCATCAATTGTTATCAGCAAGACAAATTTTGTACACTCGATCCTGCCACACTCTTTACATAGTGCACAAAGTATGGGTAATTCCTTGCACAGTGACTGAAAATCAAAATAAAATGAAACACTAGTATCTTCCACACAAGTAAAGCCTCATTCAGAATGGACGGAAATTCTTGGCTGCGACACCAACAGCATGCCCACGTCCGCTGTGATTGATACCAATGACGTGACGGTAATCATTTTGCATACTCCCAACAGAGTTTGCACTTCAAAATTGATCACCGTTCATTGCATGAGTTGCTCGCTTGCGTCAATTGTCGATAGTGATTAAAACTGTAGCGCATTACGAATGTTTTTAGATCGACGTAGCAAGAATCCAAGTAGCAACAACTGTTGCAGCCTTTGACCGTTGCCAAAACCGCTTGGCCAACTCGGATTAGATTAATTTAGACCAAATTGACCACGCTTATCGGTGACGTGTGCTTCAGCGGAATTACATGTGACTAAATTGAAAACACACATCAAAGCGAAAAAAATATCGAACCGCTTCCTGCTGTATCATAGTATGGATGTTAATGAACTTACTGATGGTTTCGTCACTGTGTAGGATGACACGACTGACATCAAAACTTTTCAATCGGACAATATACAAAGATTAACGAAATGAATTTTGTTTGAGTTTTGCTTCGGCTGTGCTATTTCATATTAACTAACAACTGTTTTTTATGCTCTGCTTGATGGGAGAGCAAATCGTGGTAAGGAATTAAAAAATACGTGTTCCGTTAGCAGTTGCTGTTACAGCCGCACATCAACTACTAGAGTTTTCTTTTAATGAAGAAATAAAGAACACGCAAAGGTGTTCACGACTACTGTATTTATTTTTCTTTGCAAGTGTATAGTATGTATTTTTCTCTACGGACTTATGTTAAGTAAGTACTGATCAATGCCTCCTGGTTTCCTTAATTTGCAAAAAGAGTTGGGGATATGCAGTATTTACTAACCAAATTAAACTAGAAATATTCTGAATTTATTACCCTAAGAAAATGCTCGCCTAAAAACTTAGCAAATGTTGATCTCCAATAACTTTTGTAATATTTGGTACAATTTTATGATTCTTTGAGACAATTAAAGGCAAATTCTCCTAAATAATTATTTCTACAACTGATCTACGTAACCGACATTATATATTTATTGGTCTGTTTGGAACAATTAAGGACATTGGTCATGTTTTCGCATACTTTAAAGAAAATTTTATTAGAACTAATTGTTCTTCGATTTATTTCGATATGTTAATTTTCTAAGAAGATACACTGCTTTAATCTTAAAGTGTACATTTAACTTACATCTTAAATTTATCTTGAACTTAGCAAGATAAATCAATCAGCAGTACGTTTAAAATGTACAGGATTTATTATATTGCAAAAAAGCAAGTGATAATTACTCCTAATTACCCCTAATTACTCTACACGCCGGTGTCTCAAACTTACTAAACGCTTTTTGGTTTTTGTGGTACATAAAGTTGAAAGATATCCTTTTTACTTTCCAACTAGTACACTAGTAGTTAACCAAACATTCTATGTAAAAAAAATCAATATTGTATGTGTGCACCTATTGCAAAATAAAGATATCTTGTATGTTTTTTTGACTAATTTTCAGAATTATTCTTTATTTATTAGTAATTAAGTATATACATATTTATGTACATTATTAATATTATATATAAATAAACTAGACATTGTGACATTAGCAAATTATTAATTAAATATCTGCGGCCTGACCAAACACTGAAAACAGCAACTTCCGGCTCCTCCACCATTTTTTTTTCAAAGATAATCTCAAATTAATGAAACATCACAAAAAAAGCAATGACCAAGCAGGCGAAACTATAACAAGCATACGTACGGTAATAGAACGCATGACTAGTTGGGTCCAAATATACTACCACGTTTTTAATGTGGCTCGTAAAACATCCGAAAAAAATCGAGCCGAGAGAGAGACCATTCCTCAAATATCCGGGTACGTGTGTATACATATAGTTGGATTGCGAAATCGCCGCAGGCCAATGTACCCGTCGCTAGTGACGTCAAGGGAGATCCTTGCCACGAGGCGGGAGATACAAAGCCGCCTGTCACGGGACCGTCCGATTTGTAACGACCTGACTGACGCGTGCAAATAAACAAGCTGGATGGATATTCAACAACGAGAGCAATTTGGGTTACACTCCGTCTAAAACATCATCAACACAGGGTTGATGATCCTTTGAAAAGCGGATGACGCTGAAGTTGAGCGAAGAAGCGATTTAGGATCAATATTTATTTGATGATTTAATTTACTATTTTTACTTTCCGACTAGTACGCTAGAAGGAGAAAATCCGGGGTGGCCACCACTCAACTTTTCGACTACAAGTGTCTAAACACTTTTCAGCCAGATCCGTTGTTCAGTTTGGGCGCTATCGTGTTCACGTACACGTACACACACACATTCTCCAGAAATCATTGCAATGGATTCAGAGGACCTGAAAACGAGTATTTCCGCAAAAATCTCGATTTTTTCTCGTCGATCGAAATACTTTCTTTCTAAGGTACTAGTCGAAAAAGTAAATATGGTAGCGCTTTTAAATTTTTTTGTAGTATGAACGAATGAACGTATATCGTTAACAATAATTATCGATGTGATAAACGGAAATTCCGAATAACAACACATCATTAGTCAGAAATGAAACAGTAACAATTTAATTACAAAATCATACAGAGGAAACTATTTACAGAAGTTGGTAAACAACAACTCACCAACAAAACCAAGAAACTTATTGATTTTGTCGCATTATCTTCACATAGTTTCTATGTTGAACAAATAGCAATTAGCCAATCTCACAGAGCGCAAACAATAAGCATAGAAATTCTATTTTAAAACGCTACTGTTCTATTTCTGGCTGTGATTTATACAACCTTGCAAAGCACATAAAACCCTAATAATGTATGTAGATTGTAGTAACAATAAATAGTTATTTATGATACAATAAATTGCTACGTTTCATATATATTTTATCTAAAAATTCATTTATTATTATTATACAAATGCAATATTGTATACAAATGCATTCAAAATTACTTACAGAACTACAAAACTATAATTCAAAATATGTAAAGCCTAAAATAATGGCATATGACATTTGTAGTAAAAAATATCTGGGTTAACTTCCACCCAATTTTCCGACTAATTCGTTGACACCTTGGGCGCGTTCAGCGAACTTAACGGTTGTGTAGTCAGCAAAACGCGTTGTGGTTGCTGGCCAGCAGTTGAGTGTAACCATGTCAATACACAATAATATGTCAGCAAAACGCGTTGTGGTTGCTGGCCAGCAGTTGAGTGTAACCATGTCAATACACAATAATATGCTCAACCTAAAAAAACCACTGGCAACCGTCGAGTAATCAACAGGTAGTCATCACAAACATTCAGCGAACAGTTGCTCTCAACTACATATTGACAATTGTTGGTAATCGGTAACTTCGTTGAACGTGAAACCACAACCATTCAGTCATAGAATAACATTAATGTCATGCCATGTCAGTGGCCACAAACGTTCTCACACATTTATCAAAATTTGCCACTTTGCAACCAAGCGACTAAACGGGTTCTGTCAGACTGCTACTATAAACACATAGAAGTATAAGTATAAATATTTAGAATTACCAGGGGACGACCTGAATTGTTTTTTTTTGTGATAACTTGACAACCAGAAGTGGCTAATTTTACATGCATCTTCTTGGGGATTCGTCCGATTTTGACCAAAACTGATACCATTTCACATCACGACACATGCGATTTAGGAGCTATAAGAGTTTATAGAAGCTATCTGACAGAATCCACAGCCTTGTCGCTTGCAAACTGACAGATTTTGATCAACGTCGTTGGCCACTGACATAACATGACATTAAATGTTAAGGTGGCTCCACACGCAACAGGAAATCGGAAGGCATGCCTCGAGGCGCAAGACCTCAAGGAAAACCTCTCCGTGTGAATGGAGAAGCCTCTACGTGTGGATGGAGGAGGCCTAGCGTCTCAAGGCTGCCTCAAGGCAGACCTTCGGAGCTTCCGTTGCGTGTGGAGCCGCCTTTATTCTATGACTGACGTTAGGTTAGAATCCAGAGTGGCTGTAGTTTCACGAAATTGAATAATTGCAAAAGTGTTTCGACATTTCTTAAAGTTAAAGTTCTATACTTTTTACATCACGGTCTCTTGATCACTATCATAAAATAAACAACTTTTATTACTAACTAGGTATTTTACTTTGAACACAACCATTCAACTTTTACTATTTGTTTGGATTTAATGAGTCCGAAGATCGTAGGATATAATTATTCTGACAATGGTAAGAGGTTGTGGTGGTTACTGCAACAAATTTACAATCCTCCTTTTCGGTCATATTTGAAACAACTCTAGATTTTGTAATTTGAGTTTTTAATATTCGTATGAATTGTCGAAATACTACAAAAATTTGGTACATTTCCAATAAAACAATAAATAAGAAAACTATAATTCATTTTTTTGTTTCTGTTGAAGTAGCTACCGTACAACTTTTCTTGTAAATAAGTAAATAAGCTTACTATTCACAAATCCATGTTCATCAATATCATTCATCAAAAAGTTCACCAACAATGTCGGATAAACTGTACATGACGATGTTGTTCGTAAATTGCAAGTCGAAAATACAAAAATGTTGTTCCATGATTCGTGTGTCCTCAGGATAGAGATTTAGGTGTTTAGATAGATCTACAGGATGAACAATGAGCAGAACCATATTACTTTAAACATACCCTGTGCAGCATTTAAATTATGGACATGTTATCACGTCCGTTAGTATTCATATCAGTTACATGTTTACAACATATTTTTTTTGTTTGGGCATTTGCTGGCATTCGATCGCTTCCCGATAAAACGTTCACTTTAAAATTGTTGATACGACAGGCGCCAGCCTGGTCTGGGCCTAATATGATCGACAGTATCGACACGCCGTAACATACGCGATCGCATTAAATTTAATCGGTGCCATTAATCGCACTTCCATAATGAGCTGTTATGTTCTGGACCGTCAAATCTCGTCAAAATAAATAATAACAATTAAAAAAAAAGTCTGTATTATTAACAGACATCTGTGCTGATTGTTATCTTCCAAAATTAATGGTCTTATTCGAGCCATTGCATCACCAAATTATCGTTCTGTGAAGTGAAGACTATAGCTGGAATTGAGCCTATTAAATTATCTAATTTTTGCGTGGGTTTTGACCGCGCGGTGTCAAGTAGTAAAATATGTTAAAATGAGTTTATAATTGGATATGAACATACGAAATTACGATCATCACCGTACATATTTACATTAGACTGTAATTTTAGTAGATTTTGACTTATTAGTCACAATATATAAACTATTATATTATATACAAAATTTTAAACATTTTTAGGTTTACTGTGAATAACATCAAAATAATATTTTGTTCATCAGATGATTACCTGATTGACTGTCGTTCTAACAAATATTGGATGAGTGTATAAAAAAAGTACTGAATTATGATAGTAATTACTAAGGAAGTGAAAATTCTCTAAAGAGTTCTTAAGATGCCTTAAAATAAAAATATGCTCTACATTAGTCTACACCGAAAATTGCTCAATGAAAAATGTTTAACCGGGGAGAAGTTAGCAATAAAAGTTAGCAACAAAAAAAAAATTCAACCGATTTGAATGAACTATACCTCATTAGAAAGCCCATAACGTACTGAATGTATGGTAGTTATGGCAACTGGATCAAATAATAATTACTACCTAAAAATTGCAAAAGAATGTCATTATTTTGCCAAATTTCGCCATTTTACAAGTCGCATATCTCCGTTAGTACTGAACGAATCTTGGAGTATATAACAGCAAAAGAAAGCACACACCTTGCTTTAATTGTCATAGTTATGGCAATTTGGAATCAAAACTATTACTGATAGAAAAAAATTAATGAACATTGTCGGTTTTACGCTCGACGATTCCTGATGACTCTCTTTTTCACTTATTTAGGTAATTGTGATTTGATCCAGTTGCCATAACTACCATACATTCAGTACGTTATGGGCTTTCTAAAAAGGTATAGTTCATTCAGATCGGTTGAAATTTATTTTTGTTGCTAACTTTTATTGCTGGTTTTGGGCCTATACCGCATACTGTATATAAGAGCGAGTAATGTTCAACGTTCGTTAGTTGTTTTCTAGCATTAATTAGAGTAATACCACGTTACCATAACTTCCATAGGTAGCGGAAATCTTCTTCTTTCGTTTGGTATATATACTGTTATGATCAGGTGAAAATCTGTCTTATGCAGTTTGTTTGTTCGCAGCCCTGCGGGAATCGTCGAGCGTAAAACGGATAATTTTCATCAATTTTTTTCTACCATTAATTGCTTAAATTTGAAGTTGCCATAACTATGGCAATTAAAGCAAGGCTTGTGTTTTCTTTTGGCGCTATATACGCCAAGATTCGCTTAGTACTAACGGAGATATGATATCTGTAAAATGGTGAAATTTGGGAAAACAGTGACACTCTTTTTCATTTTTTAAGTAGTAATTATAATTTGATCCAGTTGCCATAACTACCATACATTCAATACGTTATGGGCTTTCTAAAGAGGTATAGTTCATTCAAATCGGTTGAAATTTTTTTTTGTTGCTAACTTTTATTGCTGGTTCTGGGCCTATACCGTAGACTGTATGTATATAGGAGCGAGGAATCTTCAACGTTCGTTAGTTGTTTTCTAGCATTAATTAGGGTAATACAACGTTGCCATAACTCCCATAAGTAGCGGAAATCTTCTTCTTTCGTTTGGTATATATATTGTTAAGATCAGGTGAAAATCTGACTTATGCAGTTTGCAGCCCTGCGGGAATCGTCGAGCGTAAACCCGACAATGTTCATTAATTTTTTTCTATGAGTATTTGTTTTGATTTCAAGTTGCCTTAACTATGACAATTAAAGCAAGGTTTGTGCTTTCTTTTGCTGTTATATACTCTAAGATTCGTTCAGTATTAAAGGAGATATGAGACTTGTAAAATGGCGAAATTTGGGAAAATAACGACATTCTTTTGCATTTTTTAGGTAGTAATTATGATTTGATCCAGTTGCCATAACTACCATATATTCAGTACGTTGTGGGCTTTCTAAAGAGGTATAGTTCATTCAAATCGGTTGAAATTTTTTTTTTTGCTAACTTTTATTGCTGGTTCTGGGCCTATACCGTATAGGAGCGTAGGAGTGTAGGAGCGAGGAATCTTCAACGTTCGTTAGTTGTTTTCTAGCATTAATTAGGGTAATATAACGTTGCCATAACTCCCATAGGTAGCGGAAATCTTCTTCTTTCGTTTGGTATATATATTGTTAAGATCAGGTGAAAATCTGACTTATGCAGTTTGTATATTCGCAGCCCTGCGAGAATCGTCGAGCGTAAAACCGACAATGTTCATTAATTTTTTCTACCAGTAATAGTTTTGATTTCAAGTTGCCATAACTATGACAATTAAAGCAAGGTTTGTGCTTTCTTTTGCTGCTATATACTCCAAGATTCGTTCAGTACTAACGGAGATATGCGACTTGTAAAATTACGAAATTTGGGAAAATAAGACATTCTTTTGCATTTTTTAGGAAGTAATTATGATTTGATCCAGTTGCCATAACTACCATACATTCAGTACGTTATGGGCTTTCTAATGAGGTATAGTTCATTCAAATCGGTTGAAATTTTTTTTTGTTGCTAACTTTTATTGCTAACTTCTTCCCGGTAAATGTTTATCTCATTTTTTTGTAATACGAAATACGTATGTACATACTTCTACATAATTGATTTGCAATCAATAATGACAAATATGTGCAAATTGACAAACAGCAGTTTCAAAACCTTCATTAAACAAATATGTTTGATAGTTTTTACCGATGTTTCAGGGGAACTGTAAATTTAAAGGCGCCACCTAATAATTCGACAAATTTTGATATCCGATAACTTTTTTAGTCACTGGTGGATTTTGATAAATTTTTCAGGACATTACAGACAAATTCTTCTAAATTACATCTAGCTAATATAATTATACATGTTTTTTGTTTTTCAAGAAAATACAGTGTAATTAAAATGTAAAAGCGTATCAAGTGAAAGACCTCTAATTATTCTACAGGGTGTTTCAAACTTAGACTACTGAAATCTCTCTTTATTCTTGCGGTCCTTCATTGTTTCACAAAAACGTCATATCTGTTAAACAGATCAAAATTTAGCGAAGATCACAAAAGTTATTAGACATCAAAATTTGGCTAATTTTTGGGTGAACGTAAAAAAATCAAAACAAAATGAATTAAATATCACGGCTAGTTCCAAAAAGTTCAATTCTTAATGTTAATGCATTGTTAAGAAGATTCTACTGTGCAGTATTTTTAATAAATGTCCATACATTACTGCATAAAATCGTGTTACACGCTATAAATTGAACGAGTGCGTGGCGTTGTTTTGCGTTTATGATTTTGCGGCTTTTTAACTGCTGCGGTGAGTGCACGGTGTGCACAAAAACTTTTCCGCACAATGTCTAGAACGTGTGGTTATGCGTTTCTATTGTTGTAGCGGTGTCTATGTGCTCGTTTTGAAGCCCAGTTATCACGTACTATATTTGGAACGATACAGGAATGTCAATAAATTGATACGAACACGTATCAGACCAACTTTTTAGGCACAAACACATCATGCTTACTAATCAAACATGCATCATTACAGTTTTTTTTATTTGTTATTATTTCAGTTCTTTAAAATAATCAGTTATGGGCTGCAATGTTAAGATAGGATGTGTTTCTAACAACTGGTGCAATAACTGGGATAATTTTGCGATTAAATTAGGACATAGTTTAAATATTAACGCTATAACTCAAATTATATTCCTTATTAGCCTAATTGAGTGTCAAACCCACTCCACCGAACAATAATTATTATTTATCCATGTACTCTTTTGCTATATAAGTGAAATTCCCTAATTAAAATTTTAGCAGCCACTAAATCTACAATTGAAGTTATTATACTTTCTTCATTAAAACCATTCGAATTTTCACTACTTTGTGTGCATGGTTGCATACCTAACTAAAACAAAGTGCATGTACTTGAGTAGGCAAGTTTATGATTTTTTTACAACATGATATGTAGTTGTTTATGTTTAATTTCTTTGTAAAATGGTTTGACAATAATGAATAATTACTAAGCTAGATATAAGGCTGTCTAGGACTAATTTGAGTCAGATATACCAAGGGAAGCGAGAGCAAGGTTAAAAAAACATAGATTTATGTCCGTGCTACATAGAAAATTTTGCCTTACATGTTTTTCTTCCTCAACAATAATAAAATGTCTCTGACACCAACATTTGACATAACATTACAAATATATCGTCGGGTCAGAGCAGAACTATCCTATCTCCAAATTTGGCAAACATTTGGTTTATATAACCCTTTAGGGCATTAAGTGGTATTTTACGTCCGCGTATCACAGTAATAAAAGTTGTGAGATATAGATTACTTTTGTTAGCAGAATACGTCACGATAAATACCTATACAGAATACCCTTTTGATTTTAGGTTTTTAACTCAAAAATACATTAAAATCGGTGGATCTCATTAGTAGGCAATTATTGTTCACAAACAAAACTACAGGAGTGAAATAAATGTACTGCATCTCCTAAAATTCTCCTAGATTAGATAAAAATCTCTGGGTAATCGGGCCTTAAAAAACGAAGCCAATGGTCGTTCGCCAAAATCAAACGGTCAAAGCGGTGGCATAGTTGATTTATTATAAACGGATTGTCTATTTTAACTTGTGATGAGATTTTCATTAACGAGCCCCGCTATATTTAGTAAAAGTCGCGCACAGATGTGTACCGGAGAAGAAATTGGCCGCGTTGTTTTTTTTTATTTCGTGTTGGTCGTTTTGAGGTTATAAACGATTTGACAGAAAAGGAAACAATTGCTACCTAGGGCTGTCCGAGCAAGCGGAGGGCATTGACACCGGTTGTTTTGTACACGACACAACTCTAAAAGAAATAAATAATGGCTGAGAAGTATCACATTCGAAGTCAAAAGCGTTTTTTTCACGGGTATTTCGGTGTCGGGCGATAGGTAAATCGCGAAAACTCAGCTGTGCAGTAGCCATATTGACTGATTTACGTCATTAAAATCAGGGTACTAGATGTGAACGAGATATTATAAGATAAGGATGATTAGTAAATTAATTAATAGACGGTGACGTACCTGATGTAGGGCCGTTAGGCCGTCCACGTTCGCTGTATCTATGTCGGCCCCCTTTTCCAACAATCGGAGCACTTCATCTTTTTCACCAGCGGCACAAGCAGCTAGAAACACACATCCAGAGGAAAACTTGATTTTCCGCGATTCTTGTTTAGGTGTCACTGGTTCGCGATTCGTATCCGATTCCTCCCAGCGTTTTAGTTGCTCGGCCCTTTTGTAAAGGGCAGAACTTGTGCGCGTCTCTATCGACATCGTAAAAAAAAATAGTACACACACCACAATTAGCACAACGCACTCAACATCACGCCGAACCGAACTGAAGTGCGACTGGATTCTTTTTGCATTTGACAGAGGGTGCGGTTTACAAAATAAACTTTTTGTCCGAGACACACACAAATACTGACATCTATTTGACAAACACTCAATCCCACCTCATGTAGATGGCGTAACGTTTACGTAACCGGCGCGGTATAACTGCAGCGCTGAGGCCAATTCAAAAATTATCTGACGAAACACCTCGCTCCTGCTTATTTCCTTCTTTTTATTTTTTCTTTCGATCAAATTCATGGACGATATTGAAGCTTTGCAATATACGCACTAATAAGCCTCTCGTATGTCGGGAGAGTCGGTTGGCGAGACAGAAAATATTATCGGATCCAAATACGCAATCCACTCCCGTCATCGACAGATGCAAAATCATTTAGTATTGATGGGAGATCTTTACGATTTTTTCATATTAAAATTACGATGCATATGTCACCATTTTATTGATTTTTGACGTGCGTGCGCTCCGCTCAGTCGGTAACTTCCGTCACCATGTCTAAGGTCTAACCACTAAAATCCCTAAATTTAAATTTAAACTATTTTATTTTAAGTATATGTAAAGATTATGGTATATACGTAATTAATAGTCATTTTGTTTGGATGCAAGTGACTCAAAATTTCGCATTTTTTCGGATAATCAAGAAAATTGCTTGAATAGGGAGCTGTTTTTTTAATGAAACTCCGCTAGGGGTCGCCAGCGGCCAGCGTGCAACACAAAGCGAAGCGGAGTCGTCCATTTGCAAATTGTGTTTGAGTACGTTGGGGTGTTCGCTATACGAAATAATATCAATGTTTTCCGCAAATTTCATTATTACTTATTAATTTTATCACCGTGGTGAAAGTTGGAGCTCTTCATAACACTTACGTCAAATACAGGTGAGTTCTTACCCACATATTTTACGAAAAATCAAATCGCCATTGCGATAGTTAGCGGCATTGTGAATTTCCCTTGTTGGGATTTTCCGATCCTGTATTGAAATAAATTTCTATTTCAGTCGGGCGATGAGTTACTACCGGCCGACGTGAGTAGATAGTTTTTTCCAATGTTTTTCCGCAAGAAATACAGATTATAGACATATGACTGTTTATTACACGTTTCCATGCAATTTTAGTTTCAGTCAAACGGCCCAAATGTCTCGTGGAAGAGGTTATTCTTCGAGTAGAGGAGGATACCGCGGTTCGAGCAGGGGCGGTTCATCATGGGGCAGCTCCTCACGTGGTGGCTACAGCCCATCTCGTGGTTCAGGAGGTGCAAGGTTTTCTTCGTCATTCAATTCCTTTGATAACAGATCTAAATACGGGAGCAGTTCAGACCGATACCAGTCAAGAAATGATGACTATCGTAGTAAATCTTCATACAGACAGGTGAATTTTACTTATTAAGCTATGAATTTTTTATGATATTACCCATCGCTATTGATTACATTGTTCTCAATTGATTTTTGTTGTTTGTGTATGTTCACGAACAGGACCGACAGTGGTTTTTATTCCTTTATGGCGCCCTGAGCAAAATAGATTTTGGCGCCCCCTAAAATAAAATTGCTCACATAAATTAATATGAACAAATATATAAATACATACAAAATAGACACAATTTGTAATAGTTCTTCCGGAGATAAAACTTAACATGTTATTCTAAGAAATAAACAATCAAATCGGAAGACAAAATAATGTAATGCAATCTTTACAATAACAATGTAGTTGGTTTATTTTTCATAAGTTTTTATCGTTGTAGAATCAATGCTTGGGTGACTTTTAACCTCTTCACTTAAACACACATTTGCTAGTCTCCTTTGGCCTTGAAGAGTATAAAAAACAGGTTTTAGGGCCCTCTGTTGTTGGAAAGTTCAACAATTATTCTTGAATACAAAACCTTGCATTATTGCTAAACGAAAGTTTAGCAATAAGAATTAGAATTAGAAAGTTTTGTAAAAGAGTGGTTGAGGTAAACTTTGTGTATAGTGATAATTGATAATGCTTTTTATTTGTCTCTGTGTTACTTGAAGTTGATATCAATTTGACTTTGAGCGTCAAAAGAGACATACATAAATATCACAAGTTCCACAAGATACATGCTTTTATAGCTGTTTCTTACTAAATTTGGGATACAGTCTATCTAATAATGTTTGCCTTTCTTTAAGATATTTACTAAAGGCCATTTTACTTTACACAGTTTTCTTACGCAAGATAGTTGAACACTTTAGTGTGTCAAATCCAGGGTTGTTATAAAAAAACGTTTTTTTTATTTAAAACAAAGACAACAGTTTTTTTTTTTGTTAAAATGTGTTTTAAAACATGAAACTATGTTTTAAAGCACCTCCAAAAAAGACATGTTTTAAATCATGTTTTTTTTTTTTTATTATTTTACAAGGCAAAGTGTCAAAAAAATAAATTATTGTTTTCGAATATAAAGGGATGCTCATGGAGATTTAAGAATAATGTAAAATCTATCCGTTTGTAAATGTTGGCTCTCTTGAGTTGATAGTCGGTTCTCTGTTCTATTTGGCGTTGTACCAACTACCTCACAGGTAGTTAGTTGGATTTAATACAAAACAATTATTTACTATTATTTATTTTAAAAGGTTTTTAACACTGTTATTTTTAAACAACCCTGGTAGTCTCTAAATTAGCGTTCTTCAACCTTTTTACCGCTACGACACCCTTAAAGGATTGTTTCTCATGCAGCGGCACCCCAACTTTCATAAAGAATAAAATTTTCTGAGAAATGGATAATAAAAGATTTTCCCATATGGTGAGGACTTTCCTGGACACATTGTATATATATTTTATTACTTTAACCCGGCCTAAACAACACAGACGCCTATTTTTTACATTTTTAAATTTTTCCCGCGGCACCCCTAATGATACCTCGTGGCACACCGGTTGAAGAACGCTGCTCTAAATGATTCTATTGAATGTAGTTTGGAAATAAACAGTAACAGTAGAAAAAAACATTTTTAAAACAATCTTATAAAACAAATGTTTTAAAACAAATGTTTTCAATGGTCCATGCTTGGACTATAGCGTAACCTTTATTTTTGTTGTTTCCAGGATTCCTACTCGGGACGTGACCACCGAGGTTCCCCAGATCGCAAACGTATGAGGACAGACGTAAGTACCCATAACATATCTCTCTTGGTGTTTAGCACAGGAATAGTAAGCAAGAACAGAGTTACCTGCGTACCTGTGGATTGCTTTTTGACTGCCCACTCGACATTTGATCGCCTCTTCCAACTACAGATACATGAATCCAAAATTATCACGATGATAGATGTGTAATAATAGATTGAAACAGTAAAAGACAGATGAAAGAAACGCTAGTTTGGGAATCTCCCTACAGCAGATATCACATGAAAATTTCTCACGATTTGGCAGTACATAGTAATGTTGTAAGTGCAGCAAAAGAGAAGGTAAATCATTTCCTTGGACACAATGATGAATGAAAAGAATTTGTCATGATTTGCGGTAACAAGTAATAAATTTAAGAGAGACAATGAACAAAATGTTTATTGCTTGTTCCTCTTGAGTATAGGATGGTTTTGCTTTTGAGTTTGAATCTCTCACCACCACTGGACGTAAAAACAGTATTCTTGATTTTATATCGATGATTGACCGACCTTGTGTAGAGTTTTAGTGATGTCAAAAAGAACCACCACCCAATAGGCGTGAAGCCTGAGGGTGATACATATATCAAAATATACTTACATATATTTTTCAGTCCGAAAAAAAAAAATACAGAAACAAAAACCAAGAAATGCAATGACGTGTAAAAAAAATTGTTGTTGTTGTTCAGTCTCTTAGTTCGCGTCACGACGGAGGTTACGGAAGCAGCGGAGGCGATGGATTCAGCCGTTACGAGTCTTCAGGAAGCTACGGTGATCGAAGGGGATTCGGGGCGACGAGTGATCGTCGATCCTCGTCTTCTTCGACATTCTCGAGGCGGGGTGAGGAGTTCCGAAAACCTCTACCACCGCCGCCCCCCTCGTCTAGCCTGAGAGGCGGCTACAGGGGCAGAATCAGTTCGAGGGGCACAATGCGCTCGAGGCTCAGAGAAAGACCGACGCGTAGGCGTCTCGTCGAGAGTTCTTACGTTGTGCGTAGGCGCGCCACTATCAGATCTGCAGACTACTCTAGAAGGCTTAAGATGGCCCGCATGAGGAGGTAAATAATACTACTTAAAAAAAAACAATTTTTTTTGGCAAAAAGCCTTCCGTTCCACATACCCATTCTGCCAAAATACGTTCAAAAGTTTATGTGTACTGAGATGAGGGTAAACGCAGTTTGAAAGATGACTTTCGTATGGTTCTCTAATATGGATTTTCTTGGACCAGTTTTGTGCGATAAATTCGCAAAAATTTTAGTTTGATTTCACAGGGTTTTTGATGAGATATTCCAACCGCTTGATATGCGGCCCGTTGCTGTGAGTACTGAAAATGTTTGCCGCTAAAATGGATGCTCAATAATGGAAAAATTGTGCAGAAGATATGGGTTCTCTTCGCCGTCGAATGGAAATCACCTGAGTTCTGCTGCACGTGTGACTTACGTACAATGAGTTGAAGTGAAGATACATTCTCCTAGGAGAATGTGTTTTTACCCTGTTTTATTTTTGTTGTTTCTGAAGATGGTTGTATTAAAGATTTTGCTGTTTATTAGCCACAATATTTCTATAAAATTACTGTTTGCATGAACTAAAAATGAGAAGTTGTTTTAAACACCATTTTGGCTTGAATTGAATTTTTATTTGAAAACTACCACAAATTTGTTGTCTCTGTGTTACTTGAAGCTGAGCTATATTGATGGCCTCTCTCGAATTGTAGACTACAGTTTCGACAGAAAGTCTAATTTTCGAAGTCGGAAATATAAAAATAAAGTTTCTGGTATTCAAAGTTATGGCTGATCAACAAACAGTTGCATAGATAATGCCAACAAAAGCTAATAACTTTTTGATATGTTGTTTCAACTGCTGGACAGTAATTAAAACTATAACACATTTAGCTGACTACACAACTATTTGAGTTTGCTGAACGCGCCCAATGTCTTGAATAAAATATTTTCTATGTTGAAATTTCTTAAATATTTTAATGGAACCATCTACATTTATTCCATATAACTCACCATAGCACAAGCACGTTTGATTTTTCTACATCCCGCATTTGTTTTTCTCACTTTAGCGCTGTCGTTCGCCGAACAAAGAAACCCAAGAGTGACAATGAGGGTAGCGATAATGAGAAAGGGGAAACTGAGGAAGAGAAGAAGCCAAAAATAAAAGAAGAACCGATGGAAACTGAAAATGCTGGTACAGCAGATGTTGAGGAAAAGCACGAGGACAAAGAGAAGACGACCCCGAAAAAAGGAAAGACCCCAGAGAAGGACGATAAGAAATCTGCAGTAGGCAGCGATGAGGATAAATCATCTCCTCGCAGGAAGTACATTAACTTAGTCTGCCCGCACTGTAACACCCAATGCGCGACTTTTGTCAAATACTCGATGCATCTGCAGAGTAGCAGACACGTCGCTGCAATGCGTAGGGTCGCCTTGAAGCAAAAGGCAATACTGAGCAGGATGCGTCTGATGCAGAGGAACGCTCAGCGCGAGCTCGAGAAGACTACCGATGATTTGGCATCTCGTACCAGTTTCTGTCCCTTGTGCAAGCTGAATTACAAGCAGCCAAAGTTGACGCACCAGGCTTCCGAGTCGCACAAGAACATGAAGAAGTTCTTGATGCCATACTGCAAGACCTGCAAGATAACATTCAAGAGCCCAATGCTCTATGAGAGCCACTGTTGCTCAATCGAGCATATCAAGGTTGGTGTGCTTTGCTTTTGTGTTAATTTCTTAGCAATAGGTCAGTAATTAACATGCTTTTAGCCATACAAATGACAAAAAAAAAATTTGTAATTTGTGTAAAAATGTTGTATAGACCATCAGAATTGCATATAAATGATTAAAAAATGCAGGGTTATCAATAGAGGGTTAAGACAGATGTGAGGTTAATTTGAGTTAACTGTTAATTCTTAGTTTATGGTATTGTCAAAGTGCATGTGTTCCATAATTACTGCTGAGATTGTAGTTATTTTAATCGTTTTTCACCTTCTGATCAATACCATAGAAGAAAAGTATTGTAATCGATGAAAAACCAACTTCGAGATTTAAGCAGAAATACCCGTTTTGAGGTCCCCTGAATCCGTTACAGTGATTACTGGAAAATGTGGTTATGTGGGTGTGTGCATGTGTATGTGTATGTCTATGAACACGATAGCACCCAAACAGTACAAAGGATTAGGTTGAAATTTGGTACACATATTTAAAATTACCAGCAAACGAACTGGACTGTTTCTGACAACGGGAAGTGGCATTTTTAGTACGTATTTATCCAATTTTTACAAAATTTAAACCGGCTCATCTTTACTTTAAATATGTAACTAATTTACAGATCATTGGAATGAGCGGTTTAGGCATTATAAACGTTTATAAGAGCAGTTTGACGGATTTCAAATTTATATTTTAATAAACGTCATTGGCCGCTGTCGCGGACTATCATGTTGCAATCGTTGTAATGAATTCAGGGAACCTCAAAAGGCATATTTCCGTTAAAATACCAAATAAATGTCCGTCCCATTATAATATGTACTTTCCTTCTGGGATGGATACTAGTCGGAAATTAAAACAAAATTTGAATTGACATGAGAGACATCTGCAAATATCATATAATTATATTAATTACATTAATATCATAAAATTAGTTTTACGTAATCAATATGTTTTCGTTATTATAATAATAATAACAAATAATAACAAATATCTATTGGCAGTCAAGTCTAAAGCGATTGGTGCCTAATATCACTATTGTACTATCTGAAGGTTACCACAAAGTACAAGTTGCCTAACTAACAGTTGTAATGCTGCATTGATATTACTGCCCTAAGCTGCTATATTTTCTCTATTTTGCATATTATATCTAAATGAAAAACAACCTTTTTCATTAACTAAAATCTGTACTATACGTACTTTGATTGTTGGTCTCTGTGTTACTTGAAGTCAACCATCAATTTGACTTTGAGCGTCAAACGAGACATACATTGTTTTATCTTGGCTTTCCACAAGATGTTGCTGCTACTACCATAGTAACCTCTTACTAAAGATAAGATACACTCATAATAATATTAAATAGTTTATCAAAGGTTCAAATTGATTGCATATGAGCAGTATTATGGTGAACAATACCAACGGCACTTTGCATGGAAGTTTGGTGCAGAGCAATTTCAATTTTTGTTAAAACTTGCAGATTTGTGTTGAGGCATTTCAGATACATCCATCCACTTACTTAACTCTGTGAGGTACAATAATAAAACAATAATAAAATGTTTGAGGTAAAAATATGAAATTTTTGTCCCATATATTGACAAAAATTTAAGTAAAGTCCTGTATAGCCATGTGTCAGATAGATCAAATTTTGTGGGTGCATTACAACTCATTGAAGTAATAGATTACTAATCACAGCATAGAGAACTAGTCACTTGATTATTTTATTCACATTCTACACACTGCCACTAACATATTTCTGTGTTAATGGCAAAAAAAATGCAACACTTTACTTCTGGGTAAATAAACCTGCCCTTAGACTGCCTTAGAGTGTAAAATCTGTGTAAAGTAATCAGTCAATCCATTTGAACAACATTTTGAACTACCATTATTAGAATTATTTTTTCTTTTTGCAGAGGAAAGCTCTAAGTGATGACAAATCTGATAAGGAAGATGGATCAGGTGTTGATGACAATTTGGAAAACTTCATGACTATTGATTCCGTTGGGGACATGGATGGTAAGTTTGTTACTAGTTCTTATCACAATACTTACTTCATGCATGATTACTTGAGTACATCATGTAATTGAAAATGTTACAAGTTTTAAGCTAGAAGGAAGGCTTTGGGTTAACTGAAATTTCGTCTCCGTGTTACTTGAAGTCGATATTCAATTTGATTTCGAGCGTCAAACGAGACATACATTATGTTATCTTGAAATTCCACAAGATGTCGTTACCATAACGTTTTCTTACTAATTGCAAGATACACCCATTTCCTACGATTGCATGAAGTTATTTATTCATTTCGCGAAGAAAACCTAAAATTATATATTTCAAATTATGCAGATGAGGAACGTGAGAAAAAAAAGGATAACTCCTCCGACGACTCCAAGCAGCCAACGGAACAAATAAATGTGGGCATCGAAAACATCAAGAAAGTTGATGTGCACTATTGCGACCTTTGCAGGATGTACTTGCCCCGTGCTGAGGAATCCGAGATTGAAAAGATCCTCTCGAGGCACTGCAAGCTGAGGACTCATCTGCAAAGGTACGTTCGCTACAAGGAAGACAAGGAGCTCGCCAGGCGAGCGGAACGTCTCCAACGAAAGGAGACCGCCGAAAAGGAGAAAGAGAAGGTGAAGGACGAAATTAAAGAGGAAACGGGCGTGAAGAAAGAACCTAAGGAGAATGGCGAGATTGGTATTAATGAAGATGACGGCGAAGAGAAATTGTGGGCTGACGTTGACAAGGACCTTGGAGATATACTTGCCGAGGCCGAGTCTGGTAATAAGAGTTCAGATGAGGATGAAGAGGATTCTGGTGCCAATGGGGAGCGATACGATAGGTAAGGATTTATTTTAGGAAGCTATTTATATTAAATCAGTCTTTCTCTGAGCTAAACACCTCCTCACAGTTTTGTGGCTAGATTGTTTACTGGCATTGACACATCTTTGCTGTTAAGAAATCTTGCTATACAAATTCTAGTGGGTGTCTAGCTCTTCTTGAAGTCAGTATTTAATTTGGCTTTGAGTTTGTAGTGAGAGACACATTAAGTAACTTGACATTCCAAGGCGTTGTTATGATAACTTCTCCTTACTCAACACAAGTAACAGTTTTTCTCTAATTTATTTAATTTGTTTAGTTTATGTTTAATTTTTTGTTAGGTTTAAGCTAAGCGAAAAGAATTCAGAAGAAAAGATCTTGAAGGGAGACGTTGAAAAGGAAGAGGAAGTAGCGGAGGAAAAAGTAAAAGTGGAGAGTGAAGCTGTCGAGGAGAAATAATTTTGTTTCTAGCAATATTATTGCTTTAACTAACCATAGTTATTTAATTAATGTTAAGTGTTTTTTTTTCCACTATATAGTGTGTTAAGTTGAATCTTGAGCCGCTATAATATGCGAAAAGCAAATTGCTATGTTTCTATTTTGTATTATTTGGAGTGTATGTGGTTTTCATTTGTATATATATGTAGGACAATTTGATGAATAGACGTTGATAGTAAATTATATTGTGGGTTTATTTTTTGTTTTGTATGCTGATTGGTGTTTGTCCAAAAGATTTTTTCAGCCTATTGAGGAAATTTCTTCTGGTGTATAACCCTTTGGACATTCATTGGTGCAGTATTTGCATTAAAAAATTGAGTTTACCCGATAAGTTTGATTGGTGTTTGTCCAAAAGCTTCCTTCAGCCTCTTGAGGAATTTTTTAATGACAGATGAGTTTGGACACTTGTAAGTGCTAAATTTTCCGAGGAAGTTGATTGGTGTTTGTCCAAAAGCTTCCTTCAGCCTCTTGGAAAATTTGTTAATAACTTAGATGAATTTGGAGACTCGTAGCTGGTAAATTTGTCGAGGAAGTTGATTGGTGTTTGTCCAAAAGATTGCTTCAGCCTCTTGAGGAAATTTCTTCCGGTGTATAACCCTTTGGACATTCATTGGTGCAGTATTTGCATTAAAAAATTGAGTTTGCCCGATAAGTTTGATTGGTGTTTGTCCAAAAACTTCCTTCAGCCTCTTGAGGTTTTTAATGACAGATGAGTTTGGACACTTGTAAGTGCTAAGTTTTCCGAGGAAGTTGATTGGTGTTTGTCCATAAGGTTGCTTCAGCCTGTTGAGGAAATTTCTTCTGGTGTACAACCCTTTGCACATTCATTGGTGCAATATTTCATTCAAAAAGTTTGTCTGATAATTTTGATTGGTGTTTGTCCAACATCTTTCTTCAACCTCTTGAGGAAATTTTTAATGATAGATGATTTTGGACATTCGTAGGTGCTAAATTTGTCCAAGTAGTTGGTCTAGTAGCTGGTGGACTAGTATTGCTACTCCATAGGTCTATTATCTGTTTTATCTACGGACCCCCTGGGATAGACCCACGGACCCCCAGGGGTCCGCGGGCCACAGGTTGGGAAACACTGTCCTATGTCAACCAATTAGTGCAAAGCCCAAAAGTTGATAAATCTTGATATATCGTCGGTGTAAGACAAAACATGGCTTGATTGGTCATGTCATGAATAGCCGACCCAAATTCGAACCCAGGGGCACATCAGAAATGGGTTCAAACCCACGTCATGAATATGCCCTGAAGATACAAGCAAGCCGCAATCGACGCAAAGCTAACCGAACAAAACAGCAAACAGTATGTTGTGGCGTTGTGGTAAATTATGTCAAATGCGTCAAATATCTGCGTCAGCCTAAACACATGTTATTAAACCGTTTGGATTAGATGACCCACTACTTTCGGAATTGAAAGATAAATCACCAAGATGTGGAAACGTGACAGTATATGATAGTTATGTATTTGTATCGAGAGGTGCCTTGTATTGTTCTGGTCCTAAAATAGTATTCTTATTATCTTAGGGTTTCGTTTAATTGGTGTTTCGCCCTCTATACGTTTAGGTGGTTAGTCCTAGGTGTCTTAGCGCCACCTAGGATTTTTTGCTGAAGACCGTAACACGAACCAACCACACCCAGAAGCAAGAGAGTCGTCCTCTCTAAATTACATTTTTTTTTATTGTCAAATAATAATTAGAATCTAGTCTGCGTAGACTAATGAGCAATTTAACTCTAACTTAGCTTACTACTTTAACTAATCCTAATAGGCACCCATTGATGTCTCTTAGTTGGTCCTGATGTACTGGCACACATTTTTTATGCGCACTAAATAGCACTAGACTGCTTTTTGGCACTTTCACAGGTAATTAGCACCGACTCCGCTTTTGTCACTAACACCATTACACTAACTCAAACGGCTTCTTTCTCTTGAGTCTTCTTATGGGACCAGTGTTGTCGAGGAGCTGGATAGCCTCTACATTCACGTGTTCATGAAGTCTTTGTTCGTGGCTTTGTGCAATTTTCTGGATTTCGCTGCCTACCATCTCTACTTTGAGGTCCTTATGAAGATCGTCATTTCTAATGTACCAAGGAGCATTAACGATATTTCTTAGTACTTTGTTTTGGAATGTCTGTATAGTTTTCATATTCGTTTTCTTGGTGCAACCCCAGAGTTGAGCACCATACATCCATACTGGTTTCAGTATTTGCTGGTATAGCAGGATTTTGTTATGTACTGACAGGACAGAGTTTCTTCCAAGGAGCCAATACATCTTTCCATAGCGAATTCCTAACTCTTCTCTTTTCTTTTTCACATGAGCTTTCCAGCGAAGCTTAGTGTCAAGTGTTATGCCAAGATATTTAGCGGTGTTTGCGTACGGTACTATTTCGCTATTTATAGTTACCGAGATATGCTCTATCCTTCATCCTTCCTCTATCCAACATGTACTGACTTAAGTTGGTTAAGTTTAATCCTTTTCTTTTTTGTCCAGCTCTGAGAATGTCCAAGAGCTGACTGGAGTTTTCTTGTTGATGCTTCATTGTTGTCGCCGACATCAAGAAGGGCTGTGTCATCAGCAAAGGTTGCCACGAAGTTGTCTAGTAGTTCAGGAAGATCGCTTGTGTAGAGTAGGTAAATTATTGTTCCTAAGACACTACCTTGCGGTACGCCCGCTTTTATTTCTTTCAGGCCTGAGCAAGCATCATCTTTTTTGACTCTACTAAAGTATCTATCATTTAAGTAGGATTCCAATATTTCTGCAAACTGTTTTGGAAGGATACTTTTTAATTTGCGTTTCAGTCCGTCATGCCAAACTTTATCAAAGGCCTGTGCCACATCTAGAAATGCTGCAGAACAGACCTTTTTTTCTTCTAATGCATTCTCGATAATGGTTGTTATACGGTGTACTTGGTCGATTGTCGAGTGCTTGTTCCGAAATCCAAACTGGTGGTCAGGAATAAGGCATTTGCTCTCAATTATCGGTTTTAGTCTATTCAATAATATTTTCTCAAAGATTTTTGACATTACGGGCAAAAGCGAGATTGGTCTGTAAGATGCAGCTTCGTGTGGTGGTTTTCCGGGTTTTGGTATCATGATAACATCTGCCACCTTCCACATTCTGGGCACATACCTTAGTCTAAATGCAGCGTTGATAAGGTTTGTGAGTTTTACTATACCTTTTCACGGTAGCTGCTTTAGGACTTCTCCAGTAATTAGATCGTATCCTGGGGACTTTTTTGTATTAATTTTACTGTGGATTATGTTCCTCACTTCTGATGGGGAAGTAAACTTGATTTCCATGTTTTCTTGATTTTCATTCTCCTCCGAGAATATCTCCGTCTTCTCCTGGATTTGGTTGGAATATGTTTTCTAAATGCTCAGCAAATACTTGGCATTTTTGCTCGTTACTTCTGGCCCAACTTCAATCGGATTTTCTGATAGGTGGTATCTGGGTTATTGGTCCCCGGAGCTTCTTGCTTGCCTTCCAGATGGAGTAATTTCCCTCACTGTCATGTGATAGCTCACGCAAGTACGCATTGACAGATTCGTTTTTAAGTTCTTTGATCGATCGTCTCAGTTGTTGTGTTAGATTATTTAATCTGTTTTTATCCAAAGGTGATCTAGACTGGAACCATCTCCTTTAAATTTAAATTACATATTGAATCAATCAACTCAGTGGACACAGTCGTTAAACAAATAGTAAATTGCCACACTGTCTGCTTGATGGAAACAAATGTTTCGGTTTTGTTTTAATGTTCCAAAAAACTAAACAAACTCGACTGTCCATTGGTGGAAAAGTATGTTGAAAACGTTTTCAAACCGTTTTCAACTCTTTTTGGAAGCGATACTACGCGTGGTAATTATTAAGCGAATCCGTACAAAATATACCCGAAAAGAGATAGGTACATATTGTTTAAATTATAAGTTAGTATCTGTACACTTCTTAAAAATGTGACTTCTTGTAATGTGTAAAGTTTCACAATAGCTTCTTTGTGTTGGTCGTGGATGCGGGTACCACCAGATGATTCCTTTAATAAATTCTGTGCATAACCATATTGTTTTTGCTTTGCTTGCGTGTATCCGGCATGCAGGTAGAGATTCGGAATTTCGGTGGGACGAAGAAAGAGAAATACTGCGGCGGCGGCGACGGTCCATCGAGACCAGGTGGACGACTTCCAGCAGACACATGCAGGCTAATCGTTCTAGAACGGTGGTATACCAGATTACTATTACGCTAAGGCCGATGCATTATCTCATAAAAAATAAACAAAATCGCCGCGTCTAGTCTAGACCCCAAAATGTTGACAATGTTATAGAAACGTACCATATACTTCTGTGGATAATTACCACAAAGGTTTAACAGAAACCTATAATAAGATCAAATCGATTCGCCTTATGGCAAAAGCCCTTTTCAAGTTACTTTCCGTACATAAAAACGACTGGCCTCGATACTGAGGAAAAAGTAAACGAAGAATTAAGCACAGTTCGGCAAAAACAACTAAAACCTAAAATTAATTACAAAGACCAAATCAGTTACATATAAAACTGAACAGTTAATGCTCTTGAAAAAGAAAAATAACATGGACAAACTGACAGAATTTCATTTCAAGGTGCATTTGAAGTGAATCCGGAAGCTATTGTGGCTATCGTTTAAATCGATAACAGTCTAAATTTCACTTTAATTGAAACATTTTGTTAAGTATTTCCTGTTCCTCCTAACCACCGTTGAACCCAATAACTATTCCAGCCTAAAGTTGGTTTCGAGAAGAACTAACAGATTACTTATAGGAATTTAATATACAAAACATCACCATCCGATAGACGTAAACGCGGTTTAATCGACGGTTTAGGGTCGATTATAAAAGCAATAACCGGCAATTTGGATATAAACGATGCGAAAAAGTATGACAGTCTCATTGCAGGATTGCAGCAGAACGACAATACATTTAAAGGCATCTTAGATCGCAGGTTCCAAGGCAATACAAGCTTCGGGGCCACTATCTTCTTAAGTAGGTAGGTAGGTAGGTCGCGGACCCCTAGGCAATATACGAAATTTCATAAGGAATTACTTTTCAGGAAAATCACAAAGTAAATAGCGCATAAAAGCGAAATAATGAAAGAACATTTTTATTGGCAAATCCAAATTCAGCTCGAATAACTGTTTGAATCGTATTCTATTATAGAAAACGAAATGCAGACTTTGACATTTGTCAAGTTAAATAATTTCTACAACCCTCTTGTTGACCCGTATGTTTTAATTAAAGAGTTTAAAAAAATCTCGCATAATTTAGTAGACACAAATTTACCCACAATTTCAGATATCAACAATCTAAATCCTGGAGGAAAAAACTTTTGGAGTATCTTTGCGAATTTCCTCTACCAAACCATGTCCCGTTCACGGGGAGAAGAAAGACTAGTCTTGTGTTTCTGGTTTTTGCAGTCCATGACCATGAATGGATGATAATATTTTAGCGGGTGATTTGGTTGTGTAGTTGCATGGGACCGCATCTGCAAGAAAAGGCACAGAAGAAGTGCAAGAAGTGGCTCCCAACCAGCCTCCCAAAGGCCACCCATATGAGGAGATATTAGCAGGTATAAAATGCCATGAAATATCTTCCGTGCTCAATTTTTCAGAGACATTGGTATGTTCTGCTTTCAAAAAGTCTTCTAATTCGCGCAACTCAGAATGAACACCAATAAAATTAGTAACACATCTATGAACAATTAGCCGTGCTAATATTTTGTATTATTAGTATTATTTGTTCGTTCTTTGTTAATTTGTTATATTCAAGTTTAAATGGTTGTTGTTGAGCTAATTTTATAATGCAACATAATGCGTCGTTTAATTCTGTTACAGTTAGAGGTCCAAATAATAGGCGACTCTTATCATTAATTTTACAATTTGATTTGAAATGCAAGTAGTATGCAATGACTAGTTGCAAGGTAGTTAATGTTGAATATTTGTCCATTAAGTCAGTATCTAATGTTTAATTTAGTGTAACTAGAGACACTGGACGCATTTGGCTCTCCATTACCTTTAAAGTTGGGTAATCTATTTTAGTTGGAAATGAATCAATAAATGTTTGATCAGATAAG
This sequence comes from Aphodius granarius, assembly GCA_963971325.1. Classification (NCBI taxonomy): domain Eukaryota; kingdom Metazoa; phylum Arthropoda; class Insecta; order Coleoptera; family Scarabaeidae; genus Aphodius; species Aphodius granarius. The sequence continues at coordinate 30,951,963 of OZ020221.1, forward strand.
AATTGTGGACCACGCCACCAATAACTTGAATTTACTAAATCTGCTGGAGATATGCCACTTGAAATGATACCAGCTGCATTAGACTCACTTCTGACATAATAACAATTTTCACTATCAGTGAGAGTTTGTATTCACTGGCCCTATTTGTAATAAAATGATTCTCGCATTTCTCGTCAATTTTTGAATAAGTATTTTGTACACGTACGTCCTCTAATTGCCAAAATGTTTGTTGATCGTTAAGGATGTTGACTGAAGTAGTACAACAATTTGTTGACCCATTCGATATCTTACCATTACTATTTAACTTGACATTTACGGAAATAATCCAGCCCAACTGAATTTTCTGTAGGATTGGTTTTTATTTTCCAAATTGTATCTGACCAACCATCAATCAAGTCCCAAAAGTAACTAGCTCCAATTAGCATATCAGTATTTCCCGGAACATTATATGATGGGTCAGCAAGTTTAATTTTTGAAAGAATGTTAAATGTAGATTCCTTAAAATAATCCGTGAAGTTAACAATGGATTTAGATATGGATTTAGATTTACAAATTTACAGTCGCTCAGACAAATACTCAACATGAGTTAAATTTTGTCTCAAATTATCTGAAACAGCTGCTAACCTCCAATATTAACAGTTCTTCAATAATTTTCTTTTCGAAAACAGGAGACACACACTTTCAATAGAGAGTGCTAATCACGAGTCAATATTCAAAACGGCCAAATTTGCTGTCAGGCTTGGTCAAAATTGCAATTGAAACTTGACGGTGAGTACTCCCTTATCACCAGTTTATCATTATTTTTTATCTCAAAAACAAGAGATAATGTATCTCCAGTTTTTGCATACACCTTCATTAGAGAGTGCTAATTACGAATCAATATTGAAAACTTCCAATTTGCAGTTAGGCTTGGTCAAAATTGCAATTGAAACTTAATGGTGAGTACTCCCATATCACTAGTTTATCGTTATTTTTTATCTCGAAAACAAGAGATGATGTATCTCCAGTTTTTGCATACACCTTCATTAGGGAGTGCTAATTACAAAACAATATTCAAAATATCCTACAAAAAAATATCCTGGACGATATCATAGACGGTGTGACAGGACCACGTCTATGTTTACGTTACATCTATTCTTTCAAGTTGGTACTCCAGGCACCCCAGGCTAATCTGCGACCGAACAATTTAGTTTTTGTAATGAAGTTAAAAGAGAAAATGAAAGTACTTCTCAAAGACGTCGAATTTTCACTTTCGGTGGAGCCGAGAAAAACGTAAACCCAAATACAAAAAAGAATTTCCACTAGATAACCTGCGTGTATGCAAGGCATGGAAAAATAAAGAAAAAAGAAGGGCTATTTTACGAAAAAGTGTCCCGATATTTTAAATCCAATAGCGTTTTCTCAGAAAAAAATATTAGCAGTTCCAACTATGTGTTAACTAACTTTAAGGAAGATTACGAAAATATATCCAAGCAATTAAAAAATGCGCTATTCTTTCATGCAGAACGCTATTTGGATGCCGGAAAAAATAAAAAATTGACGGTAGGGATTTATGAAAACCCCAACGACGAATTCAGGGTAGTTTTGCCAGGAGTAGACTTTAGAACGCTACATGGCATAGTGGGGCTCCGCTGTAAACGAGAGGGACAAAAATGGCTTTCACCAACTACCTCCTACAAAGTAGAAATTATTTTTATAATAAAGTAGATAGATTGAAGTTTCATTTGCCCAAACTGTTTATTATTTGAAGGTCTTGTTGTTATTCTACACGACGTCAAAGTTGACCTTATCGGTTACTCGCAAAAATTACTGCTCCCATACTCCACACAAGTAGTGATTTACTGTTATGTATGCATAACTTTTCTTAATGTATTATACATCACTGGAAAGAACATTACATCTACATTTCAAAAATGCTTTGCTTCATTTCTAATAGTTATTAGTTTTTGTAAAAAAAAATATTTTCCATGACCATGTTAAAAATAGTAAAAAAAAAAACTTTGACTAAGCTTTTGACCTTTGCCTCCATTTGCCTCCAACGTCTAACATACTACGTTTGATAGCTTTTTTATCTAGCTACACAATGCCATAGGTTTAGTCTGCGTATATGCGCGAGTCTATGCTAAAATTGAAAAATTCTGAAGTAGTATAGGATAACAGACTTTTAACACGTAACGTCTTTCGTGGTAATTTACTTTTTAAAATGTTTATACATAAGCAAATGTATCTTTAGTAGCAAGAATTCATTATTTTCCGTTCTTTTATACAACATTACTAACATTTGGAAAACTTGATATTACAACATTTGCTCGCAAAACTTGGTATGTCCTGGAGTATCCGGCTTATTGTAGTTATTAGATGTAATGTTTAAATGATTGACGACTATTTGATACACATGTGTAAAAACTGATTGGTTATTTAAGAATGGAATTATGTATTTAAATGCATACAAACAGTATAATTATAATACATATGCACTTTAATATTCGTTTTTTCCTAAATTGGTGGTCCACACTCTCTAACGGAACTGTAGTTCTCGTCTATATCAGTTATCCACTCCTAGACATACTAAAACATTATCATAAACTACTTTAGAGCTAATGCCCAACCTAACATCGTTCAAAAGATTGATATCTAACAGAACATATTTTTAGCTTTTATCAATACGAAAATAGTATTATTGCTGGATAAGTTAGAACTAATCTCACAAACCACCTATTTTTGTAGTGATAAGGATAAAATAATTAGCCGCAAACTAAGTATCGTCAATATTATGTATTATTGTTCTATGATAGAAGAGAATTGATGCAACCAAATTTGGGATTTACACACGGAACACAGCTGACCTATACGTTAGCAAATATAGGTACTACATGCCCTCTTCAGTTCACAAAGTTTTTGTTCATGGAGAGAATATAATCAGATATCATTCTATTTGGCGTCTTGGACAGCTATCTGAAAATGCACAAGAAGCTAGAAATAAATATTATAAAAAATTAGACTTTGCCATTCTAGGAAATGTTCTAGATCAGCGACCAATGCTGTGCACATCATATCCATGCATAACGAGCATTAGAAACCATCCTTCACAAAAACACATAGATGTCGAAGTTATCGATTTACTAGAAGATTAAAATTATTATTTCCTACAATATTGTGAAGCAGTTTTTATGATGTTAATCAATGTTTAATATTGTTTTAATATAATCGTAGAATTAATAACATTTTTGTTTTGATTTAAAGTCACGCATAGATTTACAATAATTGTTTACATTTTGGATTTTGACTTTGCCATATTTATAATTTAGTTTAGATTTATAATTAGTGACACAAAAAAACCTTAAATATACAGTTTTTATTATAATTGATATGAAACCAAGCTTGTGCCTTAAAGGATTCTTGTTTGTTATTTTATAATAAATAAATTATTAACATTTTAATAGTTTTTTTACTCAGATTAAACCTTAGTTCTTTCTTGTTATGCACACCAAATTTTATAAGAATTCATCTAAAAATGACAAAGTTACAGAATTTTGTCCCCGAAAGGTCATTGTTGCCCCACTGTGCATGGCCGAGAATGGCTCTGGCTCTGTGTGACAGTGTTCGATGCAGCCGCAATGAGCTTACTTAGCGAAAAACTTGACGTTTTCTATGTTGACTGCATTTCCACAAGATTAATAATGGAAAAGAATGACCAATACGTCGAAAAATTTAAGATCTACAAGACTTCATTTGAATCTACCAATTTAATTCTGATGATGTACAACCACCAAGGAAACCATTGGAAACGAAAACAGTTTTTATTCTGGATCCTAACCTAACAGTTTCGGCAGTAGTGAAAAATTCATTTTTGCCAAGCTAATGGGCTTTATATCTCAGCGAGACAGATTGCACAGAACGGAGAAACTTTGTTTTTGTAAATGGAAGCTGGGCAAATTAAAACAATAATTACCAAGACAAATGACTCGTATAATTGTAGAATTTTTTGTTTATATTAAATCCCGTTATCTCAACAGCAAGATACTTGGAAGAAATAGAAGTAGACATGGACTTCAATCCAAATACTTTCCGATTTCACTTACAGCGTTATTTGCTGTTAAAATCGAAAGATATGGATAAAAGTTGTGTTGCGTGTTGCTTGCGGGTTATCAGACATACTGTGGACGGATTGGGTGATGTGCGACAGTTGCCGTAGATCGTAGATGGACGCATATATCGTGCATGGAAAACAACACTTTATCCAAGAATGAAATAGAAGACCAATCTTTTATATATAAATGTACCATATTCTCTGGCGAAAAACACATTGTCCGACTACCAGCGAATACCATCAAATTGTAAGTTATTGAAATACATGCATTTATAGAAATGTACTACACAGACCTTATGGATATTTGGTTGGAAAAAACGACTTCTTTTGCTCAAACATATTTAAATCAAGGCATTAATGCTATAAAGTGCGATTTTTTGACACGTCTCTTTACACTACATACACTGAATGAAACCTTCTATATCTTAAATACAAAAATGCCGGACGTTAAAAACATGTTTCTGAGTTATGTCATTTTTCCGACACTGTCAACTACTTCTAGGGAAAACACGCGGAAGGAACACAAACGATGAGCAGAATGTTTTGGAACAAATTAGTAACGATAATCACGACCACAAACCATTATTAGAAGTTTTTGAGAACTGTCAAGACAAAAAAGAAAATGTATCTTGTAGAGCACAGTGACATATGCAACCAATTATACCCAGAGTATGGTTTATAATTGACCCGCGTATATTTGGTTGCATACGCAACAGTGCTCTCCTTGGTTTGAAACATCTATACCTCTATATTCTAATATATACATTTTTTACAAATCATTATTCATATTGTATTATTATATCGTCTTTTAACCGTGCCTGATTGCGATTATATCTACTTTTGTTTGTTTGTTTTTTGTTAAATGAGTTTTTTTGTAATAAAGATATAATTATTATTATTACGAGTATTATTTTTATTATTCTTATTATTATTATTATTATCATCATCATTATTATTTTATTTCCAAGTTTGATCAAGCCTGACAGCAAATTTGGATGTTTTGTATATTGATTCGTAATTAGCACTCTCTAATGAAGGTGTATGCCAAAAAATGGAGATACATCATCTCTTGTTTTCGAGATAAGAAATATTGATAAACTGTTTATATGGGCGTACTCACGGTCAAGTTTCAATTGCAATTTTGACCAAGCCTGGCAGCAAATTTGGATGTTTTGAATATTGACTCGTAATTAGCACCCTCTAATGAAGGTGTATCGAGATAAAAAATAATGATATACAGTTGATATGGTAACTGGTCTTGGCTATTATGAGTTACGATAGATGTGGTTCATTGTGCATTATTTGTTTGAGATTTTTCAAAATGAAGTAGGGTATTATGTAACTTATTGCATTTACAACATTGAATGAATTACATTTGTTTGATATGGTGATATGGTTTCCACGCAAACAGTTAACGCATAACTTTAGCTGATTCTAATCAATGTTCTGGGATAATGATAAAAATTCTGAACAATTGTATATGGAGTGATTTTGGTTGCACTTTGGACAACTTGTGCTTTGAATAGCACCTGAGAATAATCGGACTTGCTTGCTAGGCTTGGGATCGATATTTTTTCTTGAGATCGACAATTTCTTCAACTGACACTGTTCCTTTAAAAAATCAAACAAATCCTCTATAGTTGGAGCAGTTAATTTTATACTATCTATATCGATCCCAACTACCGTTTTTCTGATTATTTAATTTAGAATTTAGTAAATAAATTAGAAGTTCATTTGTTAAACCTTGCACTAGATGACCCAAAACCTCTGGAGCGCGCAATTGTGCTGATAAGCCATCCAATATTTGTCGCAAACTAGAATAATCATTCCCTTGATTTGGTAGAGAAAAAAGACCATGAACGTGTTCATGAGTCATGAGTTTTTTGTCTTCATACCGTTCACATAATAACTCCCATGCAGTTTTATAATTTTCACATGATGTGGTAAGCGATTGTATAAACTAACTTGGTTCCTTGTGTGATGCCCGTAAGTAACTTTTGTATACCCGATAATGCAGAAGTGGTCCCTATTAATGAATTAAAATTATCTCGGAGTGAAGGTATTGTGATGAACCGTTATAACATGGTAGGTTTATAATAGGAAGTTTTAGTTGGGTTTCAAAAGAAGTATTCTGATAAGAATTATTCAGATTTGTTGTGCCACCAGTGCCACTCACAGAGTAAGTTTCAATAACTTGCTTGGCGTCAGCAATTACAGTACAACTTCGATAGATCGGACACTCTCTAGTACGGACACTCCAGTAATCCGAACGCTCTTGTCAACCGGACATTTTGGAAATTTTACCTCCCTAGTTCGGACACAAAATATAATTTGCAGTTAAAACTAGGTAGAAAATACCAAAGTATTGTTTAACATTAATGTCTTACTGTAAAGCAACCGGATCACATAAATTGCCACTTAATATTAGCAATAGCGGCAAATCTAGAAGCTTTTAAATGCAGAATGAGCTCAATACCAGTTGTGTACAAGGCGTCTGATGAAGGACGGATGAGTAGAACATTGCTTACTGAATGTTTCGAAAAATATTTTAAGCCTGAAGTTAAGACATTTTTAACAGGGGTTAACAGGCCCCAAAAAGCTCTAATGTCGATGCTGCCAACGCGTTTTGTTTGGGCATCAGGTGGTCTGCAGAAAATAATTTTCCCATGGAAATCCTGCTTCTCAAAAGGCCCAGAGAAAAATTTACTAATGTAGCTGTATCCAAAAGAATATAAACAAAGATTGACACATTTTTAAAAAATAACTGAAATCTTTTGCTTATTTTATCCATTTATGTTCAGAATTTAGTTTTTAATTTTATGTTTTGGTTATATGTGACCTCGGATGCGAAAAGGGACCTATCGTGCGAAAATAACGTGCAGCATAACGGTACATATCGGAAGAGACCTTACGTGCGAAAATATTGTGCAAGATAACGTTACGACAGGTCCCTTTTTGCGTCCGGGCTCACATATATTCAAATATTCCCAGTTGTTTTCATCTTCATCATAAAAAATGACCCTTCCCAACAAACGAAAAAAACCTCCAGTGATCTGGATACCTCAATAGTCCGGACATGGTCAGGAACGATATATGTCCGGATTAGCGAAGTTATACTGTACGTCAAAATATGCATTCTCAAATTGTTTTTGTTCTTCGGAACAATCAATTGCGTCAATTTGGTTTTGAATATTTTCAAACTAATACAGTAACGGTAGAGCTCTATCTAACCTGACTTTTATTTTTTGAATGTTATCGGAAGTTTTAAAGCATGTGCAGATGTGCAATATGTTTTGAAGCGTGTAAGACTTGCTTTTATGATACTGTACTAGCTAGATTTACAAAAGGAAGGGAAATACCTGGATTGGCTTGGCCTTGTAATGGTGTGCTGCAATTTCCGTTGTTACTGGTAACGAGAACTGCACAACTGCCTTTCCTGCGTACTGCTGTTAAGTATTTCCTTGCACCCTTATGTATGTGTGGATTCTCTGAATCCGGCTCGACGGACCATGTTTATTCTTCAAGGTAGTGAAGAAAAAGTTCAGATGTAATTTTAAAAACTGTTTTATTAGCAACTCATTGACACGAGTGCGACTGCACCATACACAATCTGGTGGCAAAGTGGCGTTAAGCACTAAAGGAAAGAAGTCGCTTATGTAATATAGGGGCACATGCCCACTACCCTTGTCAAGTGGAATCGTTCCATGCAGGTACACGGCGGCGACGTCGTTATCTTAATATACATAAACAAAACAAACACATAACCTCATGTGTCTATACATATCTATAAGTACCTATACTTTTATATAACACCTGCTATATAGGTACTCGGAGATTATAAAATAGTAGATTTCTTAGACCCACCAATTCGCCTCCCTCCGGGCCACAAAATGATATTATTCATCGTGCGGTCTCATTAATTTCGAGGCAATAAACGATCTGTACGCTAATGATTTGTAATCTGGAGTTACGTCGTCTCGTAAAACACATCGGTAGCTGGTAGTGCGCGGTTCGCTCTTTTGATTTGTCCCTGGCCGCAACGGCCACTAAAAACTTTATCGCCATTGTCTACGTAATGCCGTACGTCCACTCTTTATTTTGCGATAAATCAGTTCGGATTTAATTCCTCCGCGACTTTACGGCGGCGGCGGCGGCGCAGCGTGGTCTTCAGAGGGCACCGAACGAACGCAGCGCCATCTCAATTAACTGTCCCAATTGAAATACTGCGTCGTTTCGGCTTTTATTGCGAATAGAAGACGATTGTTTTATGATAGGGCGGATAAATTATTGTGACCAGAGTCGGGACGCAGTTCACTCACGAGTAATTATGAATAGCAATTACATAACAAAATTCATGACGTTGTCAAAGAAGTCATCAGGTAGAAGAATACCTATAAGCAGCATCTGTCTTCCCACGCCACATTGGACTAAGAACTTCACGAATCACAATTTCTCATCAACCGCAATCAACATCTTCGATTTTCAATGGATCGATCTTATACATGCTATCCCAGAAGTAGACATAACCCATTAAGAGGTGGTACAGCAGGTCATGCTCATGACTGACCAGAAAACCAAAATTGCTTTTGTAAAAAATTACTTGTTTTTCAGATATTGACACTTTTATGATTGGGGGCTTTCAGCCAGGATATTTGGTATGCGTATTTTGAATTGCCAGGGGACGAACTGGATTGTTTTTGGCCACAACCTGACAACCGGAAGTGGCCAATATTATATAAATTTTCTTAGTGATTTGTCCGATTTTGACCTAACTGATACCTGTTCGTCCTCCGATGACTTTAAATATGTGCACCAAATTACAAACCAGTGAGATGGACGGTTTAGGCGCTATAAGAGTTTTTAGAAGCAGATTTGACAACTCTACTGTCAAACATAACCATTTCATGACCAAACCATGACATCTATCATGCCATTTAAGTGACAGTTGACGGTAGTTGACGGTATAACCATGGTATTACCTGTCAATTGCTCAGTTGGTGGAGCATCGAATTAGCGATCTGAAGGCCCTTGGTTCGACTTCAAGTCGTGGTTCTTGAGTTATTTCTGTTTCTCGAGTTAATTACCATTATAGTATATGTTAACTGGTTGTTATAACTGCCATTTTCAAATTAATATGTCGAGTTTAATAAGTCACATATTTTCTTTATTATTCGCTTGAGTTGTGAAAGACCAAAATCTGTATCAAACTTGCTCATTTCTCCAAATGTTTTTGCTTTTATAACAGACGGAATGTTTATATAGTACATAATCTCTGTCATCCCTTAATTTACATATAATACATCTACAGCCTCACCAAAGTGCCAAACAGCACACCCGGAGAGTATCCAGACTAGAATTCAACGCAACCTACTACACTGATTGAGTTATTCCGGTTCTGATTTTCACTTGTTCTCTCCCTCGCCCCGCCTATACGCGTTTCGCAGACTCGGCAACATTTACACCCCCGTCCATTGCCACCCCCGGTCGTTGGCTGGTCACATGCAACTTTGAACCTTAATCCAGGGTTGATAGCGTAAAGTTTCCCACAAAATGCCTCTGCTGAGAGAAGAAGAAGGTGGAACGCAAACGGGGGAGACGAGTTTTCATCGCTAACTACGTTACAGGTTACGAGGGATGCTTGTATATATAGGTATATCCCAACTATGACGTTGGCAACATTGTTTTTTTCGAAGCCGCGAGTCTGTCGGGGAAGTTTGATTTGTTTGCGTTTATTGAAAGGGCAAACAGGACAAACTAAGTTAGGCAAACGGTTTTGTTCGATCGTGTGACGGAGGTTATTGGAGTGAGTAGAACTATTAATTGCATACTTTTCCGTCTGTCATAGTCAATACAAGTAGGTGTTTTATAGAAATTTGAGTATCAGCAACACTACAGTTTGTTGGAAGCAGATGAGATGTCTCTTCCAAAAGTTTGTTTGTTTCTCCTAAGGTAAATTCGCTTGTTTTCTTGGAAAAAAATAAATTTAATTGGACGGTAATAGTGTCGATGAAGCCCTTGGATATTGCCAAATAATGTTTTGGTCATCAGTCAAGGGAATAAACGAAAATGCGAATAGGATCTCATCTGTTGCAGAAATATTCTCAAATTTCTGTTTGTAAGTACTATGAAGCGCTGCTTATGACTTCATTTTTTTGCTTTGAATAACCATTCAGCTCGAGTTTTTGTCACAGATATATGTTCGTCGGAAGGATAACAAAACTTTTTGGATTTGCGTAGTGTATGATATGATGGAAACACTTGAGTCTTACATATGAGTCTTATTGTCTGCTGATGACGATGAAGCGCAAGGCCGATTACACCAATGAGCAAGGCCGAAGTACACCAATAACTTTATGTCTGCTCCTTCCAACCAACTTTTGTTTTTATTCAAAAGTCGATCCATTTTCATATTGGATTCCGTCCATCTTTCAGCAAATTTTAATAAAACACTTGAAATTTTCAGCTTAATTCAATTATTCAGCTGTTATATCAGCAACATCGAACTTATGTCTAACATAATCCATTAGACGAGCATTTCGATTTTCTTTGCCATGTTTCCACCATTTTTTCGAAAACCTCCACATTTGTCATCGAGTTCACATCTTCTAAAAAATCAAATATCAAAAAGATAGTTAAATGTCTGTACTTTTTTTTAATCATTTGAAAGATAAATGTGTGGATAAAAAAGTTGCTTTAGACCAAAGTTAAAAAATAGTATGTATTTTTCAAAGTAATTTTTAGACCATATCTACATATACTAAAGTCAAACTTTAAGTGAAATATGAAAGTAGTTACCCTCTGAAGTAAAATCCATGACACTGCAAACTATTTTTTGAACCACAACATTTTTTATTTCCTTTTGAAAACACGCAAAAATGCAACCAAACCACGTAACCGAATGTAGGTAGATACTTACCTCACTACTTCACTTTGATCATCTACCTATAGCTCATTAGTGTGGAACGTTTATCACCCTTTTTAACTGAAATCGTGACCTCAGGAGTGTTGTTTACAACATTTGACCATGAAATAAACGATTCTCAGAAATGACTTTTGTCCACCTAGCTTGTATTAGGCGATTTATTCGGTTGCTTACAACGCGTTCCTTCTAGGATACTATTCGGAAAGTAAACATTTTATAACTTTGTCCTGGAAAGTAGAAAATGATGTTATTAATTAGTATGACTTTCCCTGTTTCCCAGTGGTATAATTACAATAGTACGCAAAATTCTTTATGTACCTACCGTGAAGAAGTTATTACTTCCTTCATAAAACATTCACATCAGGGGCCGCAATTGATGTTGGTACCTCCCATTTCCCAACGCCCAATTAATGGATTCATTTCCCAGCAGAAGTAAACATGCAGGTTTCATATAATATGCACTAGAGAATAATATGCTACACGTAAAAAATACTAATTGGTATTTTTGAAAATTTATACACGTCTTTGATTTAGAAATAAATTAATAAGCGCATTGGATCATTGTTTATGTCGTGTAGTGATTGGAAGGTCATTACCGCTTTACGTAAAACTGGTATCTCGACACATAAGAGCGATACGTTCAGCTGTTATCACGGGTAATATGTTGAAATTTATGTACAATTATTTTAATCTAAATTATTCCGGTGCTACCGGACGATCGCATGCTTGGTTCGCCGGGCGATTAATCTCCTTATAAATAGTAATTGGCGACAATTTTAATTTATTTGCTCCGTGTGTGCCGGTCGAAGACCGTAAAATTATTTGCGATCGGGATAAATGATATTTTCTTTACCTTTATCGCATTTGTATTTGTGAAGCTGACGTTCGTTTTCCATAAATATTCCATGTGACTTTCGTATATGATTTATTTTAAATATTCACGTTTGTATAATTTACTAGTAAGTTACCCTCATCGTTTTTTCCTAATGGATTGTAAATCAAAATGTAGGTTACTTTGTTGCGAACATCGTGGTATAGGGTTGCCTTTGCAAAAGTTGGCATATTTTAGGGTTGTCGCGATTTTAAATATGAATAATTGAGTAGCGTTTATACTATCGCGTACTAATGCTGTAGATAATGAAGCAGAATAGCAGTTACCTTCTTAGTTACCAGTTACCAATCTCAGTTTGGCGGGTTTTGTACGTCTTTGAAAGAAAAGACGAGAGAAAAACAATGACCGCAACTATTAAAAAAAATCTCTTAAGTAATATTTAATTAAAAATAGCCTTGCCAGGATATGGGGCGGCAACCCTAGAACATTGTATAAAACATATATTTCATTAGGAAAAAGGATGAGGGAAGGTCGACCTAGCAATAACGAGATCTACTGTAAAACAACAAAAAAATTGGGGTTGCCATTAAAAAAAAATTATGAATCACGTCATCGCTCCGAAGTAGGTAACATCATAGATGAAATTTTTACGCCATAAGGTGGCTATTTAAAAGTTAAAATTTACATGTCCGAGCGTTTTTCTTGAAAACATTAAATAACAATATTATGAATTTTGTTCCGAACATTATCACCACTCTGTATATTGTTAGGTTTTGACAAACGTCAGGGCCACTGACATGACATGACATTAAATGTCAGTATGACAAATATCATTGTTTTATAGAAACGGACATTAGGTGGCGTCCAGAGTGGCTCTGGCTGGCTCTCTCATCACAACATTAAGAAATTGCAAAAGTGTTCAGACACTTCATGTTGCCAACGATGGAGTCGAAAAGTTAGGTGAGGCCACCCCAGATATTTTACTTAAATCACACCCTGTAAATATATAATAATTAAATGAATATTATGTTATATCTCTTCATTATGTGCTTATATGTGACGTACAAGTTCTCTTTTTAAATAATTCTTATAAAGAATATGTAAATTACTTTACGCAAAATTCATAGCACTGACATATCAAGATTACCACGTATATTTTACCTTGTTTAATGAATTTCCCAAATTGCACTGTGATCTGTGCTCACCTTTCCTTTGGCACAAACATGCCTTTTAAGGACAAATTTAGTCAATCGATTTCCTAGGAGTTTGTCCTCACGTACGGTCTTTACATAAGTCCAACCGATCAAAATCAATATCAATCAATCATCTATGCTCTTCGTAGGCAATCCATCAATGCCAACTTACATACCACGCCGCAGAAATTAAATCACGACATTTTACAATGTCGATAAAAACCAACCGTAGAAAATACTCACCATGAAGAATGTTTTATTCTGCACACCGGTTACTAAATAGGTATTCTATTCTGAACGTATTCGATCCATGGTCAATAGGAAAATACAGAACGCGTTACACAATATTCGGGGCCAGATCTAATTGGCTTGTTTGGAATTCACACGTTGTCTCTCCCTTGATTATTAACGAATATAAGAGACGAACGGCGGATACTGATACCGGAGGGTTTTTGAGGTTATTCTGCGGAATAACCCTCCATTCTGCAGCGAGGAGGCATTGTGGAGGTAGGGGCTCGTGGGGAGTTTGATGTAGTATATCTGGGTCCATGTTGCAAAGTCCCGGGTTCCGATAGAATTCAATTGTCTGTATTACTTTCGATTCGTTTACTCCATCCAGTCTGACGGAGACGTGAACTTCATTTGGAAACGAGTAGAGGGCCTCGGGGTGTAGGGTGGATTGCTTGGCATGTTACAATTGGGCATTACATGTGGATATTGAATTGTTTTATCCGCAGAGGGATTTACCAATTTTCGGATAGAAACTGTGGACGAAATTGTACATAATATGCTGAGTACATTATACTCACCGCCACCTTTTGTGGATTTGGTGATTCTTTTAGCAAAATATAACCAAATTCTTGGTTACTATAGTAAAACATCTTGGTTACTATAGTAAGTGTTATATTGGGTGTAAACTATGGGATAAGTTTTTGTAAACTGGGCCTAATTGGGATAAACAGTGAATTCACGAGTTAAATATCTTGCGTGCCCCTCACCCAACTACCGACTATATCTTTTACACAATGAAGTGTCTAACCACAATTATTCAATTTTGTCAAGCCATAGTCACTCTGGCCCTACCTAACGTCAGATTGGACATACATACACATATACACTCCCACACACCCACATAGGTACATTTTCCAGAAATCATTACAATCAATTCAGGGGACCCTAAAACGCGTATCACGACTGAAATCTCGAATTTTTCGTCGATTACAATACTTTTGTTCTACGGTACTAGTCGGAAAGTAAAAAGGAGATTAGGAGTTATAAGTGATATAGATATAAGTTCAGCTTTATGTGCCCGAAACCTAAGTAAATTTGAAGTTATTGTAACTACAATAATAAACGACCATTTTATCTGATACAATTCTTGCAAATTTCATTCGTTAAATTTCATAAACCAGAAAAAATAACGCAGAGTTGCCCTTCTTTGCCTTCGTTAACACACGGTGATTTAATTGATTAGTTTACATGTTACATATGCCCGACGAAAACAATCTCAGTATCCAAAAATCTCACAAAAACATGACCCTTGCAATAGAATTACCAACAACAATACTTAACGTAATTTTGCAGTGAATATATCAACATCCTCCCATATTGAATTTGCACAATATTCTAGCGTCGGCGTCGCATTCACCGAAATTCATAACTCAATAGGTTCGCGTTGCATCAGCACACCGCGTCAGCCAGTGAAAGCGACCGATAATTACAATAATAATGCGATTATCCTTCGCAACGTAGCAGAGTCCCGGGTTAGACCACGGGCCTACGGTAATCACATAACCATATCAATTGGTGCCTAATAACAAGTTGCGCCCCCCATGTGCAACCCCGTCGACGTATTGACGGGGGTTAGCAGTAATGATAACCCTTACCGACCCGTGCGGTAGCAGGACAGGAGAGTCCTTGATCGTCGCTATTGTGCCAGACGATCCCCACGAAAAGGACAAATTGCCGTCGGGTTGCGTCAGACGTCGCGACGGTAGCGCGAGGGTGGCGAGGACGCGACCCCGTGGGCGGACGTGTTGTGACAGGTTTAATTCAACGTAATAACCGTGATTTGGTCACATCCGCTACACTATGCTGCGGTTATTAGATTAAGAAGTGGTTGCGTGCAATTTCTCTCCCGAACTTTGTATTTTTAATTCATTTATTAAATATTGTAGGGTGGGTTTGTGTTGGTTCTCATTTTATTTACATGTACTCATGGTTGTTTGATGAGGATTGAGTGCGTGTATGGAAAATGAAAAGATGTAGATGCTAGTATCAGCCCGGTGAAACTTAAAAGTGTAGGCTCCTTTGATGTTTAGGGTACCAGATTTGCTGACGTATCGAACACATTGCATTAGTTTCCTCGCTAGATGGACGATGAACTCACACTTTCCCCGAAAATATTCTTCCGACCGCCTACCTTGAAGCAAAAACTACATGCGCGTTATTACGCGCAATGAAAATACTGTAAGATTTTCGATTTTACTACGAGATTCCTTTCTGGTCTTCAGTGGTAGTATGCTAGCTTAATTGTTCCACTGTATTTCTATGTTGTATAATAGTCTTTCTATTATACAAGTCAGATGCCATTTCCATGCATGATAATGCTTGACCCAACCCAACTTTCCGACTATACCGTTGCCACAATAATGTGTTTAAACACTTTTGCAATTATTCAATTTTGTGAAACCAGAGCCACCTAATGTTAGTTTATAATGATTTTGGTCATACTTAAGGTCATGTCATTTCAGTGGCACTGACGTTTGTCAAAATCTGACAGTTTGCAACTACTGCGCCGAAGGCCGTGGATTCTGCCAAATCGCTTCTATAAAAGCTTATAGCGCCTAAACCGATCATCCCATCGATCTGTAAGTTGGTATAGGTACACATTTAAAGTCACTGGAGGGTGAGTTTATATCAGTTTGACCAAAATCGGATTAATCCCTAACAGCTCGTTCCCACTATGTCGGGTGTCGGATCCGTTTTTTAATCGGACATCGATTGAAGCTGGAGGCAATATTTGACAATTGCTGCTAGGTGACTGTACGCGATGGACGCCGACGAAGCTATATTATTTTCGAAAAAAGCAGCAAATAGAAGAAAAGTTTGGGTGAATCCAATCCTGAGGACAAAATTCACTTTGCGTGCCATTATCAGATAAAAAAAATCGAAAGGACAAAGTCAAACTTAAAGCTCCGGGTAAAATCCGGGGTAGCGAAAGGCAGCATAAGCAAAAAAAAGCGAACCGGTCTCCTGTCGATGAAGAACCCGCCGCAGAGAGGTGGGGGTGGCGCGAAGAGGATAGGCACCGCATAGCCACGCCCACTACTGCCACCAATCCACGTAGTCCGGAATCCTCCGGATCCGGATCGACGAGCGAGAAGGAGTGCTCCCACAAAGGATTGATTTGTTTGTCGGTTCGATTCACCTGCAGAGAGCAGCACATCTCTCCCCGATTCGCAACACGTTTTTTCTTCTTTCTGCGCTTAAAACAGCAGGGTGTAGACAGTGGGGTGTAGTAGGTAGAGATAATTGGGGGTTGTTGATGGGTTGCATAGAAATGAGATAATGAAGATAGAATATAAAAGACGGAATATATATAATATGATACAAGCAAGAAATACAATCTTCAACGCACTCGATATTTATTATATCATTTATAAAGAAAATTCGTCAATTACTTTGTAGGAGGTCAAAATGGCGGGAACCACCACGACTCCCCAACATGGTAGCATTTTGGCCTAGCGCGGTCTAAGGCTTTAATTACTGGTCAAAATTCTAATTCATCAAATCTCTTCCAATTTATTCGAAGGCAAAACTAACTGAGTTCTTTTTCTTGAACCTTGTGAACACATTTTCTGACTACTAACTGACGCGTTTAAGTATTTAACATTTAATAAGGGCTGATAAAGCAAGACTACTCAAATGAAACGAAACACTTATCAAAACAATAACATCTATTAACAATAATAATCAACAATCCCGTTTGATAGGTTACATAGAAAAATGAATGAAGCTTTGAACATATTGACGTTTAAATTAAACCTAGGAGTTGATTTAGACAGACACACTTTTAGCAGAAATATGAATAATTTCATTTACAATGAAATGCGAGACGAGTTGAAAAGACTTACCAGGGATAAACTTAAGCGCCTAAGAACGCTCCACAAAAACGTATACTTTACATGACGGTGGTTGAAATGAGAAGAGCGAGATCTGTTCGTTTGCATCCCTCGACCCCAAAGGAAGCCGGAAGCATTTCTTCTTAGCCAATGACAACTCTTCAATTTTAAACTTATAACACGCGGTCAAATCCTAAACCAGATGTTCAACCCTAGCAAAAACCTTTGACATTCCCGAATGTTCTTACAAATATCTCGCTTAATTTGATCATATCTTAATAAATAAATAATGGGTTTCCGACCCATTGCAACTTAGGTCATTCACTCACTCATGAAACAAGTCGATTGCTGCAGTTTTTCTCATCGTTATAAAATAAAATTGGAACATGGAACTTCATGTTTTTACATTTAAATACAAAGAATCTTCTGATTGATATATATCATTGCACCGTTTTTCAAAATCTGACAATTTGCAACACAGCGACGATGGCTGTGGATTCTGTCAAACTGCTTCTATAAAGGCTTACAGCGCCTAAACTGTATGATGTATCAGTATACATATTTAAAATCACTAGAAGATGAGTTCCCTCAGAAGAAGCATTTGCGACATTCGGTTATCAGATTGTCACCAAAAACAATCCAGTTTAATCTTATCCTGCTGCTCGCCAATTCCGTTTGGCGGCCAGTTGTTTACAATTAGCATCTAAGTGGATGGGTTGTGTATAGCAACATTGTTTCTATACACATGACCTAAAATGACCAAACCAAACCCTTATAGTACAAGATCCGGACCTAGATCGACCTTCCCTCATCCTTTTTTCTAATCAACTCTATTTTTTATGCAATATAATGTATAAATGAACACAATGTCCTTGGGTTGCCGCCCCATATCCTGGCAAGGCTGTTTTTAATTTAATATTATTTAAGGTATTTTTTTAAATAGTTCCAGTCATTCTTTTTCTTGAAAAAATTGGTACCAATCGAGAGCCAAAGATTTACAAAAAACGCCAAACTAAGATTGGTAACTGGTAAGTACGAAGGTAACTGCTATTCTGGTTCATAGTCTGTCGTAATAGTAGGCGATAGTACAGCGATAGTGTAAACGCGCGCTAGGCGCTTGTCATGTGAACCTACCCTTTTACTCAACTATTCATATTTAAAATCGCTACAACCCTAAGATATGCCAGCTTTTGCAAAGGCAACCCTACACCACAATGTTCGCAACAAAGCAACCTACATTTTGGTATACAATTGATTAGGAAAAACGATGAGGGTAAATTACTAGTACCTACCAATTTACCTTAAATAATTTGTAATTAAAAATAGCCTTGCCAGGATATGGGGCGGCAACCTTAGCACATTGTGTTCATTTATACCTTACATTGTATGAAATATAGATTTGATTAGGAAAAAGGATGAGGGAAGGTCGATCTAGATCGGGATCTTAGACTATTAGATAATGTTGTTTGGGCCATTATAAAATCAGTGCTAAACCTCTTTATTATAATTTGGACAAATCAGGATTGTCGAGGCAGTAATATCATTTCTTTTCGTATACGCAACACAAACGAAGACAATTCCGGCAGAATTGCACACAGGGCAAGACGGCGTTTGCTCTCAAACCGCAAATTCCAAATCGAATCAACTCGGCGGATGATTCAAACAAACGATAAATCCGCCTCCTCCGCAGAATCCGAATAACGAACGGAGGAGCGCCACAAGCGAGTTTAGCCAATTCGCCTCGAATATGAAATAATTCAAAGAGTGAACAGAGAGAAAGAGAGAGAGAGAAAGACTCATCGCAGGATCAGAATACGATATCCAACGCACAGTAATCGCGTTACCACAGACTGGAGAATGCATCCTGAGCGAATTGTGAATACCGTCACTTCCCTTTGCCGTATTATGCGAGAAGCCCACAGCAGCCCTCGAGACACACCAGCTGCATATTTAAAAGGGCCAACTTCATTTTCAGCTGTATACTTCATGGTTCGTATTCTCGACATCGATCTCATGCGGTACTAACTATCTGTATTCTTCATTAGCATTAATATTCTTTTTGGGGAAAGCAACGTGGTCAAACATTCATGTGAAAGTAGGTATATGGAACTTGCTTTATGCTACAGAAAAGCCAGAGACAACAAAAAAGTACAGGCACATCCACATGCACAAAAGTCAAAGAAACGTATCTGCATTACCAACCCACGTCACTCAAGGATTTTTCTTTTTTAATAATAAGAAAAATTAATTAAATATTTCTTTCAGCCGATGCAGCTCACTTTTATCAATTTAAAAATACTTATTTGTTTCAAACATATATTCTTTTCCTGACAGAAATATGTTTAAAGAAATACATTTATTTAATTTTACATTTCTTTTCTCTCAGTGAACACGCTGATGAATTTAGGAATTATGTACTTGACAAAAAAATAGCTGCAAACTAAATAAACATTGACTTCAATGAGAGTTATTGACGCCAATGAGATTATTATGTTTTACATAATCATGCCCGAAGAAGATATGGTCTATATATTGAAGATAATTTGCATGAATGCTCACTTAATAACGTTTCCCGATGAGGAATAACAGCTGATTGACTACATGAGCTAAACGCTTGACTACTACCTGGAGCAACAGAGCAGTCGCTCGTCTGGACGGACACATTGATTCCTGTAAGTTGGATAGCGGACGATAATCCAGATGACAAAAATCGCTGGGAACGCTGACAGTTGCAGAAATATAACGAGGAGCGACAGATAGTAGCTTGTCTGTGCTTTTTTCATTTAAAACTCTTACTTTTGTTCTTGGCGTCACAACTGTCGAACTACAAAAGTCGCTCGTCTCCCCAGGAATATCGTTCCAGGCTTGAACAAACCTAGTGAGAAGGTGAATAGAAAACGCGCACCAAATGCACGCGAAACAACCTCAGGTGTAAATTCACATCACTGGTGGCAGGGAGGGCATTAAAATGCAGAGCTGTTATCGCAGAACTGATATGGTACGGAGACTACGACGCACACAAAACGTAAATTGCAGTGGTAAGGTGATAGCGAGAGGTGTTCAGATTAAAAGGTCGTAAATACCCACCTTTGATTAAGCAAAATGGTAATCTTCGTATACGTAAAGTTAAATAAAGCACGGAATGTAAACTCCTATTTACATGCTTTTGTTTCATTTGCTATAAATTGTAAGGCTGACCATACATAGGTATTTGCTTATAATGCCGCACAAGTGCACTGTTTGTTGTTTTAAGGGAAATTGCGATGAGAGAAGGAAAGAAGTTTTGTAATAAAAATCTAGTGTTTAATAAATAAGGACTCTGAAGGAGTCGATGTTTTCAAGTCCATAAAATATTATGTATATTGTTCCACTGTTGTTATTTTTGACTAGGACCCTAGAAGGAAAGTAGAAATACGCGTTTTGGGGTCCCCTAAATCGATTGCAATGAGTTCTCAAAAATGTATATGTGTATGTGGGTATATATGTATGGTTGTGAACACGATTGCGCCAAAACGGAGAAACGGATCGGAATGAAATTTGGTATACTTATTTAGAATTACCGGGGGACAAACCTGATTGTTTTTGGTGACAATCTGACAACCAGAAGTGGTAAATGTTAAATATGTCTTCTGCGAGATTCATCCCATTTTGACCAAACTGATACCCGTTCATCCTCCAGTGACGTTAAATATGTTTACCAAGTTACAGATCAGTTGGATGATTGGTTTAGGCGCTATAAGAGTTTATAGAAGCAACTTGACAGAATCCACAGCCTTCGTCGCTGTGTTGTAAATTCACAGATTTTGACAAACGTCAGTGCCACTCACATGACATTAAATGTCAATATAAAAATGTCATGTTAGGTAAGGTCCAGAGATTGCTCTGGCTTCTGGCTTGATGATAAATACATTTTAAACATTTTTTCATGTATGAAATATTAAAATAAAAACAAAGTAATCGTTACTTCGGGTATTACAAAGTAACAATTACAATGTAACGATTGCACCATTACCCGCCCATCACCAATACATATACGATACATGTAATGACACTAATGACTTTATATTTGACGTTTTATCGCAGAATTACCAACCTAAAATTTCTCCACCGAAATATAACTACATACTTTTTTATTATTCAAATAAATACAAAATTATACAACTTTGCAGTACAAAAAACGTTGTATGTCACTCTTGTCGAAAACTACGTAGTGCGACTCACGCCCTTCCGCGTTTGTAACATAAATAACTAAATCCCTTCAATTGATTCCATTGTGATCTATGCATAAGTACGTAAAATGTATCGTCGTTGCGGAGTTACGTTAAGATCGCAGTGTAATTACTGGCCATATTCATACGAGATACTTTTCAGCTTCCGTTCAGTACCGTCGCGGTCGTCCTTAAGCGCATGGCGCTGCTGTACACAGTCAAATCCTGCTCTCAGCACACTCTGACAGCAATTAAAAGCTTTTGATTTAAGAGAGCCGATCCAGCGAACCGTGTGCCTACGTTGATTTTTAATCGCCAGAAGTACCTACTTCGAGCGCGGCTGCTTTATTTTCCAAAGACGAAGAATCCGCCTCGGGGTTGGTTT
The DNA here is from genome assembly GCA_963971325.1 of Aphodius granarius. Lineage (NCBI taxonomy): Eukaryota > Metazoa > Arthropoda > Insecta > Coleoptera > Scarabaeidae > Aphodius > Aphodius granarius. The sequence continues at coordinate 30,973,717 of OZ020221.1, forward strand.
CGATTGTGGCGGCTACCTTTTCGCTGCCGATCGCTAGTAGCGCCCCCTGGCCAATGTAATTTATAGTGGTTTTCATTTCATTATAGTGAATTAAGCGCAACGTCAGTTTCGTACAAGAATTGAAATCCGAAAGTTGGTTATATAAATAGGAGGAGAAATTGGTTAGGTACTATGAGACGTTTTTTATTGATTTATTTATTGGACGAAAGTATGTATAAGGTGTAGCTTTTGGGAGTTGTATATTTAAAATATAAACTATGTATATCCATAAATAAAAGAAAGGTGAACATATTTCAAGGTGGGAAGGAACTTAGGGAGACTATATATATATATATATAAACCTGTTAATAGTGATGTTGATTGCAAAACTGTTATTTGCCCATGTAGTGTTGTAGAAAATTTCTAAATGAATTTATTGAAAAGAAATATAATATCTGAACTGGAGCATTTTTTTCTGCAAGTTTTTGAAGTAATAAAAGTAATAAAGAAAATACAAAAACCTGCTCGCAATATGTGTTCGTCTTATTTTGCTATGGTTGGTAGTTTGTTCCTACAAGTTTCACGACTTTGTATATCCAGGACGTTATATAGAATAGTCTTATGGCACTCTAGTTGAATTTCTATAGTTGTCACTATACATTTTTCGAATTTTATAAGTTTAGTACTCGATGGAATGCACAGAACGATTTAAAACACATTTATTTTAAAGGGACGATTGATAATGTTACCTCGGAATGTTGTTTATGTGTTTTCGAGTCAATAGTTTTCGATATCATTTACCACACCACGCATACGAATGTCATTTTTAGAGCGTCTAAACGTTTCAATGACCAATTAGGTGCTTTCATGGGTGTGAAAGAGTCCGATCGGTACATTAATTTCCCACGTAGAGGGCGTTCGACTCGATTCGTCCGGCTAACAAAACACCCGGTAGACAAAGCGACCAAAGTATGACTGATGGTCGCGGATGATGATGATGATGGTCCAGTTTGAGTGGACGGACAATCAGACGCATTTAGAAGAATGCTACATGCCAGAAAAATGGACGGAGCAACGCCTATGTCTATAGAGCCATTGGTATGTCGGGAACGCGTAGTCATCGTTTTGGGTATTGAAAACAAACTCGAAATCTTTCATGGTTATTCGGTGGTGTTTTGTTTTTTGTTGGTTTACAAGTTAGTATATAGGTGGTCCATACATATTTTAGGCCGCGTAATAAATAGTGTCCAACAAAAAATGTGTCCAATATCGTGTAGTGTGACTAAAATTTAGACACTTACTCTTTCACACTATGCAATTTCTTATCGCATGAAAAGTGATCTTGCGTAATAAATTATGTAGTGCGAAACGATGATTACATGAAACTTGTGTCAGATGGAGTAATAGGATGTGTATATCTACAGATGTTTGAAATTTATACCATCATCTGTCTCTGTGTACACTTTGTATTAGGTGTTAGGAGCAACGCTACCATCATGTGTAACAATTGAATTTAGATCAAAGAGAGCTGTCGAAATTTGCACCCTTCCACTCCGGTTACAGGATTACTTGCAACTAGGAAAGTATGTAGATATGTGTACTGTGTAGTTTGTGCACCAACGGAAAGTTGTGTAAATCGCCTCATGGTGGCGTTCCTGTCGTCGGATACCGACAGATGTGCTCCGGATTTATCCCTTGCAAAGTGGATTACCATTACACGGGTATTACACATGTTCGCTGGTTGTAATCAGGACAGCGGCGATCGATAAACCCCAGTAGATATAGACAGAGATATACATAGATTATAATGTTTCATGTACAATAGAAATAGTGGAAAGTACAAAACATTGATATTACAATATCAATACATTATCAAAAAGAAGGAGATAATATTGATGATAAATCGTTTTAGAATGTTTAGTTAGACGATAAAGCATTTGCATTAACTTCTGTGGGTATAGCTGCAAGGATAAGATTCAATTATATGACTTACCTACTCTCGCCTGGCTTAGAAGAAGAATCCTCCGTGTGTCCATCTGATGGCCTGATTCGCGGAAGTCTTCTGCAATAACGAACAATTGAACATTGCTCAGCTAGGTATCTCTGGGTTGTCATCGTCAGGAGAGATGATGTGAAATTTGGAAGAGGTATTACAAATAGGTTAACGTTAACAATACAACAGTTTTATCTTACCAGATATCGAAGTCGTTAGGCTTCCAACTTGAGTGGTTTCTGGGTTTTACAGTGCGTCCAAATTGAGTGTAGGCACTGGCAAAAAATGTGTATTACTGGTTTGCTGGAATCTTGTTTTGTTGCAGAAATCCTTCCCAGAATGGGCTGCACAGTTGTTTGATCAACAGACGTTGAAGAGTGGCCATCTATGTACTGCTCAAGTTTAACTTGTTGTCTGACAGAGGTTTAACGAGTGCACATTATGCACTGACAAACTTAGCAATATAATGTTACTAGCTGGGGCTGCGCTGGCGCTGTGGGCTGGAAGCGCTTTTGTAATTCAGAAAAGAATTATTCGCCTGATATTTTTGTTTTGTCGCTTAATAACAGAAATGTATATGCTCTGCTCTGAAATCGGTTGGATCTTTACGAAAATGCATGTAACATCAGCCACTTCCGGTTGTCAAATTGTCACCACAAGCAATCCAGTTCGTCCACTGCTAATTCTAAATTCAGTTGTCCATTATTCGTGCATTATTTCGTTTGAATTTGTGTTACTTTTATTCATATTTGATATAAAACTCGGTTGTAGTTCTGATTTTTAACCTATGTGTTTAACAGTGACTCTCCGGGTCATATCGGGACCTATACCAAGACAACCAACTACGCAAGACAAAATGAAAATTATGGGCAATTTAGCCGAAACTTGTCGTCAAGTTTGCCATCGTACTCGTGAAGACGAGGGTCTGCAGGGGAAAACGGTCGTTCCCGCGACCCGTGAAATCGCCGTGTCCCCGTAAAGATCCTCGTAAACGGATTCACTCGTTCGGACAATAGTGTTAGCCGGGACGGTCCTGTACACCCCCGTGCTCGTTCCCGGATCCCACCCAACCACCCCAACGATGCACGCTTGACTGCTCTGCCGCCCCCTCATTACTGCAATTGAATTATGTCCCTCCCTACAACCTTTGCCCCTGTCGATTCTATCAATGTTAGTTGTTTTACCGGACCGCCAATTGAATAATAAAATAGTTTGCTTATTTATTGTTTTCTACAATAAATTTAATACATGTAAATTTAATACTTATGTAATACAGTTAATATTGTTTATAACGACGGCCAAGGGACCGGACATATTAGGTTGTTATATCCGTAGGTTGCTATAAGAAATATGCACATAATTGAAAGCAATTTTTAGTTTAAAAAATAAGGAAGTATATAGTCTATGTACTACATATAATTTAAGTTATTTTAACGAAGAAATCTGTTAATTTACTTTGTTTATATAGTAGTATTAAAAAAATCGGCCCCTATTGTCCTTTTTAAAGTTGAAATGGCGGAAATTGTACTGGCAACTTTTACAGTTTCGAAGAATGGATGCTAAGAATCGATTAATAATCGAGAACATTTACAAAATATCCGAAAACTCATTCGATTCGTTGTCATCTTTAAAATCAGGACGACATACATCTCGAAGGGTTCAAGATGCAAAAACCAACTTGGCTTTTCTGTATGTTTGCTTTATTTTATTTCAGTTAAATATAAAACAATGGAACACACACAATACATTAGTCCAATATAATATGAATCGCTGAATAAAAAATAAAACTTGACAGTACAACTTAAACAGATATTTTTTTGTACGTTTCAATATAGGTAGAGATTTGAATCAATTCTAAACATTCGAATGCCCCTATTACTATACTATGATATACATACTGCTATAGTTGTTATGTTAAAACATAACATTAATACAAAAGAATGAAGAACAAATAAAAAAAAAATATTTCTGGGCTAAATTTGGTTAAACCTCAGCAACTAAAACAAATCATGCTTCTTATAAAATAATGACATTTTTTTATGCACCAGCCATACACGATTAGGGTTGCCAGGTCAAAAAATTCAAATACCGGACATAACTATCCATTTAGCCGGACATTTGCGCCTAAAAGCCGGACACCGTAATTTTTTCTGAAATTTAAGTAAAACATGGCAAAAAACTGTTAAAAACATAATACATATATTAATAGGAACATAAAACTCTTTATGAGGTCAATATAAAATAAAAAAAACAATTATAACTTAATTAGATTCTAATGTAACAGCAAATATCAGAAACATTAATATTTGGCATGCGAAACAAAACAAACCTTTTTCTAAAAATTTTTTTAAATTTTTCTTTAAATAATTTTGTGAAACTTTTCACAATTAAAATATTGGAAATTGATTTGAAGAAACATCATTCTCTCTACATTTGCATTATGCCCTGGTATTGCAAAATAATACTGACGAAGGAGAAGGCTTTCCGCTTCCTTATTTAATGATCTAAAATACGAAGTCTACTTGTTATGAGCAAGAAGTACTTTAAATTAATCATAATTTATTCCAGAGTGGCTATACCCTACCTAACGTCAGTTTCTATAACACAATGACATTTGTCATACTGACATTTAATGTCATGTCATGTCATGTCAGTGGCACTGACGTATTTAAATTCACTGGATGGTGAGCTATCAGTTTGGCAAAGTTTTGCCAAACTGCCAAAATCGGATAAATCCCTAAGAAGACGTTTGTAAGATTTGCCACTTCCGGCTGTCAGACTGTCGCCAAAAGTTCGTTCCCCGGAAATTCTAAATATGTATACCAAATTTCAGCCCGATTTGTTGTTCCGTTTGAGTGCTATCGTGTTCACGGCCATACAGTGTCGGTCAATTCCAGCCGCCGCATCAGTTTTGTGCGAGTGCGAGAGAGAACGTTTGAAACACATCCCCACCAATGCAGGCACCGCGCTAGCACGGCCTCGTGGTTGGTTCATGTCGCTTGGTGGGGGCATGCAGTGACCGCCTTTATATTGGTTTCTTGCTCTCTCTTATGGGCTATACGGCGTCTGAAACTGGCCGACACTGTATATAAATACATACATTTTCCAGAAATCATTGCAATGGATTCAGGGGACCCCAAAATGCGTTTTTCTGCTGAATCTCGATTTTTTTCCGTCGATTACTATACATTCCTTCTATGGTACTACTCGGAAAACATGGTAAAAAGCCGGACGAAAACCGGACAAGCCGGACACCTTTATTTTTAGCCGGACAAGGTCTTAAAAAGCCGAACATGTCCGGCTAAAGCCGGACGCCTGGCAACCCTATACACGATGGTGACACTAGACTCTCCTATTGATATGGGAACGCTATATTTTTTTTGGACACTGAACAGAACAACTACATCTATGGATCAAGCAAACATATTTTCCCCGAATAATAAACATTCACGACTTTATTTTGACATTTATAAGCCAGGCTCATGTTGGATATTTCGGGAAGTCCACTACATTCGTATGGTTCAGTTATTTTATTTCAGAAATAAGACTAATGTAATTTGTCATTTTTTGCGATTGTAGGTACATTAGATGCTAGGCATTAGTTGACCTAGTTTAACACAATTTTGACAAACAAATTAATAAGTTATTCGTCACTTTTTGTTAAATTCTCTACTGATAGCATCGTAGCATCGCCGCCTCTGGTTGCACTTGAAATCACTAATAATACTGAACAATTAACTGATTTGTTGATTTGAGGTAAATTTAGAGCGATATCACCTAGAGTGATAAAGATGTAATTACCTTCCAACTAGGTGCTCTGGAAAGAAAGTATTGTAATAGACGGACAAAATAGAAATAGCAAATGTAATAAAATGTTACATGCATTTTCTTAGAGATAAACTCATTTTGACTAAACTGATACGAATTTATAGATAGGTAAATTGGATGAACCATTTAATCGTGCCAAAGTTGTGGTATATCGTTCAAAGCCTGTTTTAACCAATTGAGACCCACAGTGATAAAACTGATAAAGAAAGAAGTAATTATTCTTTGCCCAGGTGAATTGACAGTCGATATATTATATTCACAATAAAATCCTGTTTACAATTTATAATGTTTTGCACTGAAAGTGATACAGCACCAATAATAATACATCTCCAAAATTAATTCATAACATTTTGTTTCTTTTTCGAGATATAGATACGACACTTTTGCTTAATACAACAAAATGTCAAATTTCCGAAACCCCCATATAACACGTGTAGACGTGGTGGCAAATTTTTAATTTGCAATCTGCTTGTTTACTGATACGTAGTTTCGTATTAGCGTTACTGCAATTTTGTAATATTAGGTGGATTTTTATGATTGTATCAACACATTTCACACTGATTTATCAACATTTTATTATGCATTTGCACCGAATGTAACAGTTTAGTATACTGGATGAAGCAAAGGGGTGTTTATTGTCCATTCCAAGCCAGTCTTTTTGGTGTTTAAAAAGCTTGATAATGTTACCAAATAATACTTCGGTTCAGATTCGGTAGGAACTATAGGCTCTTTTTAAATAGTTTAATATGTAGATTTATTTCTTTTTGCAAATCGCGCGAATTAATATAATAATTGAGGTTTTAAATTATGCTCACCGGAAAATTATAGACAACTTTTTCCTGACCAATTTCAATTTTCTGAGATTATGGTTTTGTGGTCTAAAACTTTTGGAATAGTTAACGACCCAGTTTTAAAGCAAAATTATGTGCCAATGTAATGTCTTTTTCTTTGGAAAAGTTAATTATTTTTGAAGAAGATACAATATTTAAACTAGGTTTTTTGAAAATTAACTAATGAAAGTCAGACAAATTGCGGGAGTTCGTGGCGTAGTTATGAGCGATGACAATACATGTACACTGTACAGTGTACGTGTACACCATCGTTTGGGGATTAGATTTTTCTTTTTTTAGGCAGGTAACAAAAACCGTATCAACGCCTTTCATCGGATGAGGAAGTAAAGCCGCTGGTCCCGTGTGCTGTCATGTTGCGACGTGCACTAAAAAGAGAGAAATTAACCAGATACCATCACCTGCTAATCAATTTGGTTTTAAAACTATATTAGCTAAGAGGAATTTAGAAGCAGTTGTCTATAATTTACTGAAAGAATCATCAAAATCCACAAAAAATTGCAAAAGTTATTAGAGATAAAAATTTGTAACATTTTTATTTGGTTGATATTTTCATTTGGGTATGCAGGTTATCAGTTACTCAGTAAGGAACTAAGTCCCAAAAGTACTTTCAACATATTTAAAGGCAATCTATTATGAACCTTATGCAATACTCGAACAATATTGCCCTAAACTTTGACCATCTATATTTCAGTTATTATGGGGAATAGAATAATTTTATATAAAAAATTTGTTATCACATTACCAATACCTATTATCCTTCAACGTTTGTACACTTACGCCTTACACCCTGTACAACGGTGTTGATAACTAAGAGAATAAAATACACAACATTAGCTGAAAATCCAAAACAATATTGTTTTGTAGCATCCAAAACATCAGCGTGTTCTCTAAATACACTCGCCACGATCAGCTTCGTAACTGACCGACCTAAAAATACAAAAAAGGGAACGCGTACATATCTACCCTACAGTGCACCAAAAATAAAACAGAACACAAAAAATATGCGACGCGTCGGCGGTGCCGCAAAACAGCTCATTTGCATGATAGAGTGTGGCATAATTGACCCTCGCGCGGTGTTTTGGGGCTGGCGAGCTTTTGAACTCAACGGGAGCCCCTCCATGAATCTACATATATATGCGAACGCTTTTTTTTGTTGCCGAAGAGTAGATTAGCGCCCCCGCGGTTACATCTGTAGCACCCGGTCGAAAAAATCTACAAACTAACTAATGATGACGAAAATTGATATACTACTTAGGACTACAAGTGGTGTATCGTCAGCTTTTCGTTTTACAGTTCCTGTTTTTATAATAGAACTAGAAGTTATTTAAAAATACGTTATCACAAAGAACATTTTACGAAATAGTTAAGCGACAAGGAAGAAGGAAGAAGAAGATGTGACGGTAAGAAAAAGATAATAGACTTGAGTGAGAGGATTATGTGTTTGAATAAAAAAAGCAGTTTCATTAAAAAATATTGCTATGTCTACTGGCGGGGAGATGGCGCTGAGAGTTTCTAGGTACGCGTAAGCTTAGTTTGAGCTTTATATAAGCTGAGCTAAAAAACTCGAACGGTATTCTGGTTACTGTTAATTTAGGAATATTTCCGTAGGAAAAATATTCTAATGAGTCCACCATAATCTTTTATTGTGTTTTCGACTACACTATGTTTGGATTATAATCAAGGTCCCATGGTTATAATCCAAACATAATAAAACAATGATTTAATTAAAGAAAAATTATCTATTTTAATTTAACAAAAAATTAATTCATGGTCACAATATTTATCTAACTTGAAAGTACACACAATATTAGTAGTTTTTAAATCAATATTCGATTATATTAAGTCAAGTACTAAATTGTCAAACCGTAAAGAAAGGTTTTTTATTTAAAAAGAACGTAGAGTTCTTGAAGCAAAATGTGCATTTCGTTTGAAAATATTATGTTATTAAATCTAAGTTAATTAACGTTCATACAAATAAGATAACTATGAATTTAATAAATTTTACCAAAGAAATAATTTCTTTGCGGCTACCAAAGCTGTGTATGTCACTATTTAACATCGATCGTTCTTTGACTTGAAGCAAATTTGTTTCTCTAAATTTTTTTCTCTGTGTAGTCGCTAACGTTCCGAATTGAAAAATATTATTAAATGTCAGTGGCCACTGAAATTTGATTGGGATCCCAATCAAGTCGCTGCCTTAACGAACTTGAATTGCAGAAGGTTTAGACGCTTCAATGTGTCAACGAGGTAGTCGGAAAGGTGGGCAATCCCAGGTATTGTATTTTTTAGTGGATATATAAACACATGGTCCACCATCACATCATAGGAAATAGACTTATTCATAGACAGACCCTATAAAAGGCAGGCTATTAAACTGGACATAATGCCGTAACAAATACACTTAATTTATCACCTCGTGCATATTAATTTCTTATTTCGAGGCACAGACCGGCCGACCGCCCGACAACATGGGAAATTGATATTTTTCATCACTTAATAGGTAAGAAAGCTATCCAGACCCCCAATAATGGACCGTTTAAAATGCACGCGCTGGCCACAGTCCGGATAATGAGTTAATAAAAATGCATACATATACAAATGGTCCACTTAAAAACAAACAGGAAGACGGCGAGGCTGAGACTATTCCGCTTGGTTTTAATAAATATAGATCACTGTTTTCTGTCAGGTTACATCTGAATTATGTGCAGGCAAAGTGCAATAAAACTGTCAAAGCGAGATTCAACGCTCTCCGCCACGAAGACCTGAAGAACAACTAACGTTAGGCGAGTACGTTTGTTCATTTTTAATGAATAATTTAGTCGGCTCGCTTTATATGTAAACATTGTGACAGAGATGAGGGTAATTTACATTAATTGGATTGTCTCTTTATGGGATTACCTCCAATAATTAAGAGAAACTTATTTGCTGTTGTGTCATCAGAATGGTACTTTTGAGACTGGTATTTTCAATTTTCTAATGCGTGGGAAGGACTAACTTTATGAACATTTCTAGGTGTATACTATGATTATTAGAGAGTCGCAAACCAGCGCGGAGCATGAAAATACTGAGCTACTGAACTAACCAAGAATGCTCAAAAACACGTTTTTTTTTTTACTTTCCAAATAGTACCCTAGATTCTAGGGCCTAGAAGAAAAGTATTGTAATCGACGAAAAAAGAAATTCGAGATTTCCGCGGAAATAAGCGTTTTGGGGATTCCCTGAATCGATTGCAATGATTTCTGGAAAATGTATGTGTGTGTGTGCGTATGTCTGTGAACACGATTGCGCCCAAACCGAACAACGAATGGGCCTGAAATTTGGTGGACGTATTTAGAATTACCGGGGGACCAACTGGATTCTTTTTGGTCACAATCTGACAACCGGAAGTGGCAATGTTACAAGCGTCTTCTTAGGGATTTATCAAATTTTGGCCAAACTGATATCAGCTCACCATCCGTGTGTGACTTTAAATATGGATACAAATTTGCAGATCAATGGGATAAACGGATTAGGCACTATAAGGGTTTCTAGAAGCAGTTTGACAGAATCCACAGCTTTCGTCGCTGTATTGCAAAATGTCAGATTTTGACAAACGTCAATGCCACTGACATGACATTAAATGTCAGTATGCCAAATATAATTTTGTCATAGAAACTAACGTTAGGTAGCGTCCAGAGATGGCTCTGGCTTTACTAAATTGAACATTGTTTAGATTAGAATCATAAAATGCACTTCATAAAATTCTGATTTTTTACATAACATAAGCAACATATTTTTTTTAATATGACTTGAACACATATAACATTAAATCAGGAATGGACATTTTGAACATTTAGTTACAAACATTCATTTTTATTAATGATATCTAATTTCTAATTTTGAATTCCTAAATTGCATCTATCTCACTATTCGCTTATGTCAAATTTGGCGTTTTTGAATGGGATAATTATCCATATATTTTATAGTATATTTTGCCTGGCAATTTAGTCTCTTCGTAACTCTCATGGTGTGAAGAAGGCCTCAAGGCGCAACAGGGTGCAAAACGTCGACAGTTGTACCGTCGGTTTCCTCCCGGAGATCAACAATTAATTGATTCAGACCGCGGAAGTTTCCACTGTATTTATGGCAGTTATTATGTTTGTGAAACCAAAAACCTTCAAATTTAATTTTATTCCATTTATAGTGTTTAAGTTTTCAATATTTTTACGTATTTAACCAAATTTTTGTTTCTGACTGAATTCCAGTAAAAGAGCCAGAAAAGGGTATTACATATATCCCAATATGACTGAAAAATCTGCGTAGTTATCCAAATGTAAAAAATACTAACTCAAAATTTAACTTGAATATTCCTTTTGTTAATTAACAATATTCACTAGTAAAGTACTTATTACTGCTTATTACTATTGTGTGCTTATATATTATTATATACTCCAGAAGGAAAGTATAGTAATCGACAAAAAATAAACTGGAATTTTTAGAAAATGTCTGCATGTACCATAGACATCTTATTACTAGAATGCTATACGGATAGGATGCGCAGAAAATTTTTGCCCACAATTGAACACTCAGTACCACTCAGTTGGTGAGGAGGAAGGCATGCGTACTAAGTATTACCAGTGAACAACGTGAAAGAAATGTGGGTATCTATTACTGACTGTTTCCTATTTTCTTGACACAACATAACCTATGAATGTAACAACCAAACGTAACCCCGTTAGGATTGCTTGTCAAATAAGACATTTTATCTAAGACTCGTATAGAGCGGGTCACATATACTGTCGTCTACTTTTTCTTACTATGCAGAACAGGAAAAGATCATAAAGATCAAGTTTTATTTAACTGTAACTTAGAAAAAGACAAAACTGTTATTAATCAAATGTCAGGTTAACATAGTTTATTTTTTAACAAACAAAATCCACTTGGTAGTCATATAATTTGAATTACAATATGTGTAGTTAAAGAAACCTGTGTATAAACCTCCACAGCCTTGGTTGGAGCCTCATACTCAGTGTAAAACGATGTATATTTACCATAGATATTTACTTACTAATAAATATTTGATAAGTAGTCTAGAATAATAAACATTGAAAGTGCCGCCAATGCTTTCACGTAGCGCGCATGCTTCACACCTCACCTGCGCGATGTCGTAAAGTGGGCACTTTTGTTACATGGTACTGGCATTCTAGGAATATGATTTCTGTGGCATGTACTCGTATGTCTATGAACATTATAGCACTCAAACGGTGCAAGGAATCGAGCTGCAATGTTGTATACTTATTTAGATTTACCAGGGAACGAACTGGATTGTTTTTTTGGTGACAATCTGACAACCGGAAGTGGTAAAGATTGTAGGCTTATTCTCTTAGAGATTGAACCGATTTTTAGCCAAACCCGCTTATCCTCCAGTGACTTTAACCATGTATGCACATTTTGCCTTGTTTGATTATTTATTTAAACGACGTTTTGTTCGTTACTTTATCTCAATAGCTGAAGTTTTGAATAATATATTGTATAAGTCTGAATGCTATTTATTATTGCATGTTGTGTACTAATAGAAAATGCAATAAATTTACCGAAAAAAACGGCGTTTTAATCATTTCCATGTCAACAAATTAAAGAAATTCTTTATGAACTTCGACAATGTTGGACCCGCAGTTCGTGTTTATGATTTTAGATCAATTTTAATAGTATCATATGATTAGATCTGTGCAAGATCACCGCATTTATAGGCTTCATTAAGTATTTGTATATTTCTTACATTATTTCTACACATTCCATTAAAACGACCAGGTTTAACTAGTGAATAGTGCATTTTCTTTGTATAATCAAGATGACATATTATTTAACTAGACCCAGTTTGTACAATAGTGCACTTGATTCAGCATACACCCCAGGAATAAGACACGTGCAACATGAAGCAGCTACGGAGCTAAAAGAATAGGCGATTATATCTGCAATCTAGTACCCACGATACACTTATACACGGTATAACGGACAGGTTGCTTAAAAGCGTTCCTACTGCGCTCTCATCTGAGTGACGTCACGGCACATGCGCGCTGTTTTAAAATTCAAATTAAGTTGTTTGCCGAACCCAGATGCGCTGGCAGATTTTTAGCAGGTGTCTTTAATTTGTATTACTTTACAATGTTGAGTTGTGCCGTAAAGACCTGCACGAATCATCATAGAGGAATTAGAACTTCAAGTTGAAGCAAAAAATAATAGGTACGTGAGCCATCGTCAGTTTTTTACTCCTATGTCACGTAAGGAGGAAAATAATCATGTTGTTTTTTACATGGTGATGCAAACGATAACTATTCATCATCGTAATATACTTACATTCTATTCTGTGCTTGTATATAAAACAGAATTCAGAAAATAAATAAAGAATGTTTAATTTAGAGTTTGGGTTACATCGCATGCAAAATATTTGCTGAATATGTATCAAAATGAAAAAAAAATCATTTATATTAAACTCTACTTGAATGATTGTGTGTAAATACTAGCGCTCCTTTTGGCGCCATCTCGTATCAACTAGCCGCATTGACCGATCTCAGACGAGTGACGTAGCCAAAAGCTGTCCTCCGTTATACCGTGTATAAGTGTATCGTGCTAGTACCCTCTCCTCGTCTACGTCAATTGATCTGAAAATTATACACCACTGTGGCGAACAGTAGCGAGCACAATGCGGTTAGAAAAGCGATGAAGATGCAATCGCGTGACAACTCGACTGTGAACTAATCCCCGTGTGCTAAACACGGGATAGATTTATCAGTGTCCATCAACGAGGTAGCATGTACGGCTATATTTCACTAGCAGGTTGATTTAGATGTGGTTCTACTACTCTGTAGTCTGTACCATTACCCTCCCGACTTCATTTTGTCAATATCTTGATTTACAGTTCTGGTCAAGGGCAAAATCATTTTGCTTGCTTTTTCTCAGCTATATATTAAAGACGTACACATTAAGGGTACGTCCAGACGAGCCAATTTGTGTAACGCGACTGTCGTGACGCCAGGAACGGCGACCGCGAATAGACCACACGAACCACACTTTGTCGTGACGTCGCGTAGCATAAAAATTGATGTCCATGAATTAGCAGCGGGAGAAGCAGATAAAATCGAAGTGTGAGACGATATTGAGTGTATCCCATTATGAGCCAGCATTTTTTAAAAGAATTTTTAGTGCAAATGATTTCAACATTTTGGTATGTCTTTAGAAGTCCATATGCTACTTGCAGAACAAACAATATAGAATAGAAGTCAAGTTTTGACAGAGCAACAAGCGTGACCAGTCGGTCGACTTTGTGCATATTTACGAGACCACATACATAATACGTACAATATACTGCGTTTGATTTACGTTCGTCGGGGCAAACTTGCGGTCGTAAATCGGTGCGGTGTCGCTAGCTGGGAGTAATTGTTTCGTACCCCGCGGATGAACGGGTACCGATGCTCGTTCGGTGTTCTTGGGTTAACTGTTGCCGCTGATACGCCCGCTACTAACAAGACGCAATTAAAACGCGACCGGCGATAATTCAAATTCAGCCGGACCCGGCCCCTGGCTACCGGTAAACGAGGAACCTACCGCGCCGGCCGATTCACAGAAATATCCGATTGAGTCGATGACAACCTAGTCGGTGTATATTTATTTATTGTGCACTGTGGAGTAATTCTATAGAATATAGACGGTACTGTATATATGTATATATAAGAATTGTATTGCATTTTCTGTGTTTCTTGTTAATTTACACAAAAACACTTATGGGATTGTATCATAAAACGGTAGGTATCGGTCAATTCTGCAAGATGCAGCCATTGAGTAATAGTGAACGTCAATCGAAAATTAAGGTGTCACCAATTACAGATCAACTTTAAACCGACGTTTTTTTAAATTTGTCAATTCACAAGCATAGCGACTAAGATGAGTACTATCAAACTGTTTCTATAAACGCCTACAAAACCTGAACCGTACAACTGTTTGGTCAAAATCGGTTAAATCAAAGAAAATGCATGTAACACTTGCCACATCCAGTTATCCAATTCTCACCAATCGTCAACATATTTCAAAAATAGCGTCTAAACTTTCTGCAATTCTTCTATAATCTATACTGGATTCCAAGCTAATGTCGTTGCCCACTGCCGTTTATCAGAATTTACCAATTCTAGGGCTCCTATGAACATTTATATCGCCTATACCATTTATCCGATTGATCTGTAAATTGGTGTTACGTATTTAAAGTTACTGCAGAAAGCAGTTTGGTCAAAATCGGTTAATTCTCTATGGAAACGCATGTAACATCTACCACTTCCAGTTGTAAGAGTGTCACCAAAAACAAACCAGCGCGACTAATATGTGATATCAGTAGCACTGACGTTTGTCAAAATCTGACAATTTGCAACACAGCGACGAAGGCTGTGGATTCTGTCAAACTGCTTCTATAAACTCTTGTAGCGCTTAAACCGTTCATCCCACTGATCTGCAAATTTGTATATATGTTTAAAGTCACTGGAGGATGAGTTGGTATGAGTTTGATTGTCAGATTGTCACCAAAAACAATCCAGTTCGTCCCCCGGTGTTTCTAAATAAGTATACCAAATTTCAGCCCGATCCGTTGTACCGTTTGGACGCTATTGAGTTCACAGACACAGACCCACACACATGCATAAACACACACATACATACATACATTTTCCAGAAACCATTGCAATCGATTCAGGGGACCTCAAAACACGTATTTCCACTAAAATACCGATTTTTTTCCGTCGATTACAATATTTTCCTGCTAGGGTACTAGTCGAAAAGTAAGAAGACATTAGCCTCCAACACTCAACTAAAGTTTTTAACACTTCTACCATTTATTTGCGGATGTGCTGGTTCCAGTCACAAAAAGTTAAAACTTTATATAACATACTTTTATACATCTAAAGCAATCTATTTCAAAACCAACAAACTTTATGTTAACATCATTTTCAAAACGGCTTCCCCATAAAAGTGCTTAAAATTAATTTACATCCCTTTTATCTTTCATTTCATCTACTGCCTGAGACCTGAGGCTGTTTGATTGGGATGAAAGGTGCGGGTCGTTTGAAAAAGCTACGTGAGAGAGGAAAAAGGCGAAGCTGAAATGCTAATAAAAAAGAAACTCAAACGTAATTTTCGTCGAAATTATACTGGACTGAAGTAGGGTGGCGGTAAGGGGAGGTCTTCAACGCTACTGGTGCAAATCCGGCGGGGATAGCGAAACCCGGGAACCGGATATAAACTGATCAGCAATTTAAATTGGTCGGCGCTCATTTTCATATTTCCACTTTTGCCGTTTTTCCGGTCTCTCCGACGGCGTCCCCAATGGCCAACTTGCAGACCGGGGGTTTTCACAATGAATCTAATTGTCCATAAAAACTGAAAAGTTCTTGCACTTTTAACTCGGTTATATGTTGGACCCAGGAAATCACGTTCAACAAGAGTTTAGAAAAGATACTGAGTACTTCAAAACATGAGTACAGATTATACAATACTCGTAGTAGAAACACATAAAATACTTAGTTATCATTAACTTTCATTTAATTGTGCCAAAAAATAGTACACTCTGCTAAATAATCATGTATGTTTGATGCAAATAAGTATTTTTAAATTTAAAAAATCTGATGTGGCCAGGCACATGACTTTATCATACGATACAGCCGTGTTCAGGGGGGCAGTTTGGAAGTTCAAGGGGCATCCGCTTACTATGATTTAATTTTTTTTTCCAAAAAATGGAATGGACATAAATTATACAAAATTTTCTCTACTATAGTTTATTATTTAACTATTTTGACGAAATTACAGAAATGGCGGCTAATTTGCAAAATCGTTGAAAAATGATAAGAGTAAACCTCGAGTTCCTTTGGGCCCTTTTGGACAAAACTTCTTTCAGCTCTAAGTTTAGTCACGAAACTTCTAAATATGAAGTTTCGTCTCGATACCTTCAGTAGTTTCTCCGGAATCGTCGCCACAAAAAACGGGTACACACACACACACATACACACACACACACGCACACAGACATTTTTTTGTACCTTGGTGAAACATGTTCAGGTGACCCAAAACGACATATTTCCGCTAAAATCTCAATTTTTTTTTTCGACACGATTACAATACTTTGTCATACTACGTATGATAAAGTAAAAAGTGAGCTGCATGAGCTGAGCTGAAAGAAATATTTTATTTGAAATAAAAACAAATAGTTTTCACTGAAAGAACGGTTCTTCTACACCAAATGGTTTTCCGTGATGTCCGTAATGTAGAAATTGTTTGGGTTTATTGCAGAAATATGTTTGAATGAAATAAATCTGGTTTTATTACTTTCCGACTAGTTCCTAGAAGGAAAGTATTGTAATCGACGGAAAAAAATTCGGGATTTCAGTGGAAATACGCGTTTTGGGGTCCCCTGAATCGATTGCAATGGTTTCTGGAAAATGTCTGTATGTATGTGTGTGTGTGTGTGTGTGTGGGTGTGTATGTATGTCTGTGAACACGATAGCGCCCAAACGGAACAAGGGATCGGGCTAAAATTTGGTATACATATTTAGAATTACCGGGGGACGAACTGGATTGTTTTTGGTGACAATCTGACAACCGGAAGTGGCAAATGTTACACGCGTCTTCTAAGGGATTTATCCGATTTTGGCCAAACTAATATCAGCTCACCATCCAGTGACTTTAAATATGTATACTAATTTGCAGATCAATGGGATGAACGGTTTAGGCGCTATAAGGGTTTCTAGAAGCAGTTTGACAGAATCCACAGCCTTCGTGGTTGTATTGCAAATTGTCATATTTTGACAAACGTCAGTGCCACTGACATTACATGTCGGTATGACTGCTCATTGTTAGTCGGAAAGTAGGGTGAGGGCCACCCCAGATATTTTGAAATAAAGATCGCCTTTGAGGTAAATAAATATTCTATTTGGAAGAGAAAGATAATAGATTTGAGTAAAAAGATTATGTGTTTAAATCAAAATAAAAATTGGTTTCATTAAAAATTATTGCTATGCTATGTCTACTGGCGGGGAGATGGCGCTGACATTATCTACGCACGCGTTGGCCTTTTTCGGGCTTTATATATGGTGAGAAACGGGCTTTATATATGCTGAGGTACAGAATGCGAGCAGTATTCTGGTTACTCTTCATTTGGGAATAAATCTGTGGTCTTTAGTAAAGATTGTAGTGTATTTTTACATCCTCTTATATAAAATAAAGTATTCATAAAATTTGCTCTCGTTAACATGGATTTTCAAAACTAACATTCTTATATTAACATTTATATTCGATATGTCTCAAAATTGCATTTTTTTAATCGATTTTTCCCCGTAAATAAATAGTTATTAGCTACCTCGTTTCATGAGAAATATAAAAAAACTCCGATTTTGTCGTTCAGAGTGAAGCACTGTATGAGATGAAAATGACAAATCACGTCCAATTTTAATAGTAAATTGCAAGAAAGTAGACCAGAAATAACCTGTAGAATCTGATTCAAATTAGGGTAAAATTACTAAGTCTAAGCTACTACATTTTCAAGTGACATTTCTCGTTAATTAATTATCGCCTACTTTATAAGGAACAAAAAAATGAAAACTATATGATTTTCGTACAAATTCCAAAGACTTTCCGGAAGAGCCAGAAACAAAAACAACAACAACAACATATTCAAATAGATCTGAAATTTTCTTCGGATATCAACCGAGCAAAATCCACCGCCACAACTAGGTACTATTCCTTCAATTATGATAAAACTCTGGTTGTAGAGTAACCCTTCAATTATGTCGGTCTCATATACAATCTGTACTTCAATAGCAGTAATGGATATCGACGGAAACGCAAAATTATTAGTACGACATGATGCCGTCCCCGTCTGAGGCGTGAATTATGGCGCTGGCTGTACCGGCAAAATCCGAAGCGACGTGATTGCTGACTCCGGGTGTCTCAGACGCAGTTGTTTCCGGAGATCTGATTCTCTCGACTGAAAGCTCTTGCTGCCGGAATACGAGCTCCAGTATGCCAAGCCTCTAGGTCTTGTTTGAGGTAACCATAGCGACGGTGTTTCCCTCTGGTGGGTGGGCGCGTTGCGTCGCCTGTTCGATGCGACTGTTTACTGAATCAAACTGTTTCGATTCTGTTTCATTTTTGCCTCGAGTTACTTTTGGTGTGATTTTTATGTCCATGGTGATAGAAATATTGTTTTCAAACTGAACATTTTTAAAGTTAACATGAACAGAACATATGTGCTGAATTCGCTCCTGGACAAAAACGCATTCGATCGAAGAATCCTCTGACAGCCAAGACCATATTTTCTTTTATTTTTGCTCTTCGATCATACGGACATCTGATGGTAGCGAAAAATACTACGCATAATCTCAAGAACGGAAATATCTACTCTCCAGTTGGCTCGCCGCAACCACTAAAATAAGAACACTGCGTCGCCGCCGCCAATAATTCTGCATTAGCGCGTATCATCCCTTGCTCTTCTCTGCTGCTCGCCGGGGATCGCAAAAAGAACGCCACTTCGCAGCATAAATCGATCTGTCGCAAGCGAATAAGTTAGGTTATATTCGCCTGAGTCGGTCCCTTAGTAGCCCGGCAGCCTGTTGATATACTACTGGGGCGGCTGTCGGTGCCTGTCTCGGAGGAACGCCAGAAACATTAATAAATAATAAATATTAATAACTGAGGAAAAAATGGGGAAGGCAGTTACGGATGATTTGCGACCGCGGCGACCTCTATGGGCGGACCGACCGAGACTCGGAGACCGGAGCGTTATTTATGAACCTCCCGGCAATTAAAACGTTACTCCGATGCCCAGTATAACGCGTTCATTTGTTGTTCATACGAATTAGTCCTACTCCTTGATTTTACTGCAAAACTAAATCTTAGAGTTTAGATCCAATTATGTTCTTATAAGTAACATACACTATGTACCTACCTAGAATGAGTACAATTAAATTTTACCACTCGTGACTTAAGCTAAAATTACATTAACCAGATTCTAGCAATTTATCTGACCACCTGATAAAATAGTAAAATAAAATGTGATTAGTGCCACTGATATGATGATAATAACACCAGATTGAAAATATTTTGTATTCTGCTTAAATTAAGTCATAATCTGTCTGTTTTTGTATAAAACCTTTCATCCTTAAATTGCATGACCATTTTAATGTACTAATAGAGAGAAGAGACATAAAATCAAAGATAAATCTCGAGTACTTACCTAAATGTCATCCAATCTAAACCTGTAACCGTTCTCCAACAACATTTCTTCAATTACAAAAATTGATTTTTGAATTATTGATTTTAAAATCATCTACTCCTAGATAATTATAAAATATTACCAAAATTAAATAATAATGTTTTTTTTTTCATTATCGTAAGTAAATCTGCGAATGCCAACCCTGGATAAAATTGCGTACGTTGAAAAATAGCGTAACCGCCTTAAGCAGCTAGTCGGCATCTTATACAGAAGCTGCCGCTGCTGCGCTCTTGACACACCAATTAATATCATCAAGACGAAGAGAAAAGGACGGAGAACCCGACAGAATAAGGGCAAAACAAACCTCACCTGGCCTCATCCATTGCTATCACAAATAAATAATAATCAACGATGTAACAATACCAACTAGTAAAACCAGTACCAACTACCAATACCAAGTAGTAAAAGCACATCAAAATAAATTGTGTTTAATTATCACATTGCCACCAAGAGAAACTAATAAGATGCTGGAGGTATATTATGTTTACGTATATGTAATATAATTTTATGTCACGTTAGCTTGAGGCGTCACAAAATGGCGGAGGCGCGGGCTAAAAAAACAGTTTTTTTTTTTCATTTTCTCCTTAATTACACAAAGTTCCTCCCTTGTATAAATAACGATTTAAGAAGTGTTTTCAGTCTGTACTTGCATTGTTGTTGCAATTTTATCAGCAACAGTGGTGATTTTCAAAATTAGCTAGTATTGGACAATTGCAAACAATTGAAGATCAAAACAAACTAAACATTCTTTGTCCTATCCTTGCAACCTTTATAACTTTTTTCATTCTAAGAATCCAGAAATTATTTTATTTATAAATCATAAATCTTAATCTTAAATCTTAACTCGTCAATATATTTTTAATAAAAACAACGAACTTGAAATAATAAATCAAAACTGTAATCGCTAATAACTCTTTAGGTAGAGATTTACTGAAACGGAAACTTTAATCATTCCCTTTCCCAACAATTTCCATCAAGTGAAGTGTTAAGTGCGCGAAATAGTCTAAACGCGGGGCTATAATCACTCCCGCGGGGGCTGACCGTGTTTAATTCGTAGTTAATGTAACGTTTCCGTTTGTCGCGTGGCGCCCCATTGAGATACGGCGGCGTGAATCGGTCGTGCCCTCTAGTGACGGCGTTGGGTACAATGGAACGACGCGCCTCGTCGATTAGGCGCGACACGCTGCGATGAAACTCATCCATTGAGGTTTCGGCTCGTTGATGTGATCTGATCCGTCATGCGCTTTTAAACAACTGTTTCACGCAGGTCTTAGTCAATGTTCAACGGTACGCTTTCTGGCACAAGAAGAAGACATTTTTTATATTATAGAAAATTGTGAATTATCGAAAAATACTCATTTTGGCTCAGGAGTTTATCAATAGTTACCTACTCGTGTACACATGTTCGTTTATTAACCTACCAATATTGTAATCTGTTTATTAATTTGACTATCTCGGAATATTCACTGTAGGCAGAAGTACAAACATGAATACAATATTACATCTTCAACGTTGAAACAGGAAAATGAGGTATCGTCTGTCGTGCGTATGATCGCATTAGGTATGGTTTAGCGATTCTTATCACTGATTGCCGCCGGCTCAACGGTGTTGGTGCAATATTTGTGTTGGAGTGTTCGCGCCTCGGTGCATCAGTATGGGCGGCCGCGTGTACAGCCCACTGCAACATCTCTCCCACGACTCTCCCGTGCGCGTGCGGTTCGCATAGGAGCCGCCGCGACGCCCGAGGCGCTGCGGTCGCTCTTGTCGCTACCGCTCAAGTTAGCAAGTTGTTAACAATACACGCATATACGCGGGGGTTAACTTACGCACCTTACCGCACTTCGATGACTTTGATGGGATTATGATTACTGATCTGCCCTTAAATCTTTGCGTCAGTGGGCATGGGAAATTGTGGCATCAATAAATCGTTCACGTATATTTAACTTTTCTTTCTATATAAAATGGGTTTAATATTACGATTTGAAAATAATTGATTTCTCTGTTTGTGTACGTGGATGGTGAAAGCGGGCCGCAAGACGGAAATGAGTTATGAGTATTCATACTCTATTTTGTTGAGCCACACACACACCTCGATAGTCTCAGTGAAAATTATTATGCCTCACATAAAGAAATTAGTTGAAGAATTATATTTACTGCGAGAACAAAAACTTAAAACAAGGGAGTTTTAAGTTTCCATATAGGATAATAACAGTTTTATCTACTAGTTTCAGAACTACTGTCAAACAGCTTCTATAAACGCTTAGAGCGCCTAAATCGTTCATCTCATTACTGAGCTGTAAATTGATATATCTATTACCGGTGAGAAGTTAGCCACAACAGTTTTGCCCGATCGAAAAAATCATAATTAGGGCCCAAAAAATTAAAATGAAAGTTGGACTTCTCGCAATTTCGCCGAAATTCCCGGGATCATATCTCAGTTATTATACAACCTATCTCAACGATCTTTGCACCACTGGAAAGGGCAGATCTTCAAGTACACCCCATAGTTTTGCCCGATCAAAATTATGACAACTGCCAAAAAAAATTATTGAAACATTAGTGTTCTGAATTATCACCATATGCCAGCCACAACCGTTATCCACAACTCTTATTTCTCAACCGATTTTAATGAGTTATACATCATTGGAAAGCGCATAACGCCCATAATGTCCCCTAGTTTTGCCCGATCGAAGAAGTCATAATTAAGGCCCAAAAAATTAAAATGAAAGTTGGATTTCTCGCAATTTCGCCGAAATTCCGGGTATCATATCTCAGTTATTACACAAGCTATCTCAACGATCTTTGCACCACTGGAAAGGGCAGGTCTTCAAGTACACCCCATAGTTTTGCCCGATCAAAATTATGACAACTTGTGTCAAAAAAAATTATTGAAACATTAGTGTTCTGAATTATCACCATATGCCAGCTACAACAGTTATCCACAACTCTTATTTCTCAACCGATTTTAATGAGTTATACATCATTGGAAAGCGCATAACGCCCTGAATCTCCCCTAGTTTTGCCCGATCGAAAAAATCAGAATTAGGGCCCAAAAAATTAAAATGAAAGTTGAATTTCTCGCAATTTTGCCGAAATTCCAGAATTAGGGTCCCAAAATGAAAATAAATACATATTGATTTATTTTGTCGAAATTACCAGTGACGTATCTCAGTTATTACACCACCTATCTCAACTATCCTTGCATTGGTAGAAAGACATGTCAAATATAAACATAAAAAATATGTATTAATAAAATATATCACCATACATACTCACTAGTATAAAGTATTAACCCTTTTTCCTAAAGCCAATATGTTCTTATACAATGTGTGAAGTATGTAATAATGTGTTTTAAGACTAATCCTTACGGTCTAAAAATTAATTAACTTTAAGTTAATTAAATTTAATAAATGCTGTAATGAATTACTTTGTTGCGATTATATACTGTGTGTTGTTATTTGCACAAATAGTTTCTCCTACTTATCCTACACAACACACAGTTATAAAACTGATTAGTAGAGACCTGTGCGCACGTGATATGGAAAAATCGTCTATTATTGATTGTTCAAATGAGATTGGGTTTAGCTTATTCATTTTACAGTTTTGTATCAGGCACTTCGCATAATAGCACGTACAACCCCTCTATTTTATCCGTCCTTTATAAACTAAATCTTCTAGTTTATAATTAATGAAAGGTTGTGGTTTAGAAACTTGCTTTAAAATATCTTCAAATTTTCTTAAATAAAAAGCTGCATTAAATGCGTTATTTTCCAGTAGACCTAAATAGATAAATGTATGATTGTAAATATTTTCAATTGCAAGAGTCCATTGGCATGTATTGTGGTAGAGCGGCATTAAAATCGATGATTTACTTGATAAACATTTTGCTATTAATATTTATCAGTGTATGCACAAAGCACTGCAAAATTATGTATTGCACAAAGAACAGATAAGTATTGGTCCAAACTGATACCAGCTCATACTCCAGGGACTTTAAACATGTATGACAATTTTTAAATCAATGACGTAAACGGTTTGGGCGCTATAAACCTTTTTGAAGGCTATCTGACAGAATCCAAAGCCTTCGTCGCTGTGGTTGCGAATTGTCACATATTAGTAAACGTGAGCTTTTTCTCTTATTCCACGTCTAGGACAGTAATTGCCATAATTTTGATCTGGCAAAAGGGGAAGCAGATGACAACTTATATTTTCTATTAAAGTAAGAATTAATGGCATTAGGATAATAATACTTGAGATATATTCCCAAGAAATGGGGTAAATTGGCAAGTAAATTAACGTTCAATTTCATTTTGCTAGCTCTAATTAATATTTTGATCGGGCAAAGCTATGGGGTGTACTTGATGAAAAGATCGTTGAGATAGGTTGTGAGATATTCAGGGCGTTATGCGCTTTGATGTATAACTCATTAAAATCGGTGGAGAAATAAGATTTGTGGATAACTGTTGTGGCTGGCATATGGTGATCATTCAGGACACTAATGTTTTAATAATTTTTTTTGACACAAGTTGTCATAATTTTGATCGGGCAAAACTATGGGGTGTACTTGAAGACCTGATCTTTCCAGTGGTGCA
This sequence comes from Aphodius granarius, assembly GCA_963971325.1. Classification (NCBI taxonomy): domain Eukaryota; kingdom Metazoa; phylum Arthropoda; class Insecta; order Coleoptera; family Scarabaeidae; genus Aphodius; species Aphodius granarius. Next base: position 30,998,245 of record OZ020221.1, read on the forward strand.
AAGATCGTTGAGATAGGATGTGTAATAACTGAGATATGATACCCGGAATTTCGGCAAAATTGCGAGAAATCCAACTTTCATTTTAATTTTTTGAGCCTTAATTATGACTTTTTCGATTGGGCAAAACTAGGGGAGATTCAGAGTGTTATGCGCTTTCCAATGATGTATAACTCATTAAAATCGGTTGAGAAATAATAGTTGTGGATAACTGTTGTGGCTGGCATATGGTGACAATTCAGAACACTAATGTTTCAATAATTTTTTTTTTGACACAAGTTGTCATAATTTTGATCGGGCAAAACTATGGGGTGTACTTGAAGATCTGCCCTTTCCAGTGGTGCAAAGATCGTTGAGATAGGTTGTGTAATAACTGAGATATGATACCCGGAATTTCGGCAAAATTGCGAGAAATCCAACTTTCATTTTAATTTTTTGGGCCTTAATTATAACTTTTTCGATCGTGCAAAACTAGGGGAGATTCAGCACGTCATGCGCTTTCCAATGATGTATAACTGATTAAAATCGATTCAGAAAAAAAAAGTTGTGGATAACTGTTGTGGCTAACTTCTCACCGGTATATCTATTTAATGTCACGGGAGAATAAGCTGATATATAAAATGCACGTAAGATTTGCAACATTCGATTGTCAGATTGTCTTCAAAATAAAATCTGGTTTGTTCCCTGGCACCAGATGAACACATCTTGATGTCGTTCTCAAACAGTATAATACTGTGGATAATCGCAAATGGCGAAGAGTGGTCTAGGTACAGGAAAAAAAAAAACAACATACTGCACATATGTACAAGCCTCTGAACTTTTTGTGGCAGACCTCACTTTTTGGTAGAAAGTAACTTCCCTAACGATACCTAAAAAATACTGAATGTTCATTTTTTTATGTACGCAAAGAATCTCGATTCTGCCGACATCATTTTATCGCCGTTCATCATACATTCTCGCATAATCCCATAATGAAAATGAAACCACATCTACACATAGAGAGAGAACCGCGCACACAAAAGGTGCACACCTCTTTTGTCGGTTGTCTTGTCCATTCGGTTGGAAGCATTGCCTTTTAAGAGTGGGCGAGTGTCGTCCACACATGCAGACTCTTCCACCTCGTCGACTACGACTTTCCATCTTTCTCCCAAGCATTCATTTCTCGATCCATAGATCCCACTCTTACTACAGACGTTACCTCTTCGGTAAGTTATTATACTGAAATTCATAGACATGTAAATTAATTTAAAGTTTTTTTTATATATACGGAGGGTTAAACGTTGGATGACTATTCATTCAGCTTTGGTGAAACGGCTCTTTTTCTGTTGCCAGAGGACCGGCGATGAACGGATGGTTCCTATATAATGGAGGCGGATGATTAATAGAGTCCGTCGCGGTTTATAGCGTATTTTTCGGTCGTAAAGTATCAACACTTCTGTTTAATAATGTAAGGGGATACGTGATATTAAAGAAAAAAGTGTGACCGCGTCGAAGATAAATGGACTCGCCTCTCTCTTAAAAAAGTTTAACATGTCATCTTTGTTGTCCTCTTTGTGTTGCCGCAGTGAAATTACTACGGAAATGTGTCGAAATTTTATGGTTTGCGATCTCTGTTTTCTACACAATTATATTAAGAAATTATACTAATAAAACAAACATAACTCATCAGAAGCGGTCTGTCCCTAGATGATCTACAATATTTTTTTTTTATATTAGTTACTTCTATTCATGTTCGATTAACAATGTTTTGCATTTTGCATAATCGACGGAAAAAAATCTTTTGGGATTTCAGCGGAAATACACGTTATAAGGTCCGCTGAATCCATTGCTATGATTTCTAGAAAATGTATGTATGTATATCAGTGAATACTATAGCGGCCAAACGGTAGAACAGATCGGGCTGAAATTTTGCATACATATTTAGAATTGCCAGGGGACGAACTCGATTGTTGTTGGCGACATTCTGACAACCGGAAGTGGCAAATGTTACGTGCGTCTCCTGAGGGATTCATCCGATTGAGCTCAAACTCATACCAACTCATCATCCAGTAGCTTTAAATATGTAGGTAAACAAATTTTCAGATGACTGGCATGAATGGTTTAGGCGCTATACCTAAGCTTTTAGGTATAGCAGCAGTTTGACAGAATCCACAGCCTTCGTCGCTGTATTGCAAATTGTCAGATTGTGACAAACGTTAGTGCCATTGATATGACATTAAATGTCAGTATGCCAAATGTTATTAAACTGACGTTAGATAGGGTCCAGAGTAGCGCTGGATTCACAAAATTGAATAACTGTGCAAAAGTATTCCAACACTTCATTGTGTCAACGATATAGTCGGACACCCCAGATATTTCTGTACCAGTTTTATTACAATTGAAGTATATCTATTATTATATCACTATTTTGACCAAATTCTATTGGAATTGTGTTTAATATATTTTTACTACAGATTATAAATTCAAAGTGCTAAACTAACTAATAATATTTATAAATCGTATATAAGTCGTATTAATTAAGTATAAAAAATGTTAAATAAAAAAGTGATATTTACATTATCTAACAATATGAGTTAATCAGTTTGATCAAATTAGAGTTAATTTATTTGAAATCACGAGTTAATTAGTACTGATTTAGTACCTTCCATGAACTTAACTACCGCTAATAAAATCACTAAACAAACTATAGGTTAGAATCGTTATCATTGTTCTGCATTCGTTATCAGCCAAAAGTAGTTTTCATGGTATAAGTTGTCATGGTTGAATTGTTCTGAGAAATATACAATAATATTAAAAATCATCTAACCAATTTAACTTCACGGATAGATGAAATCAATTTTTGCAAAGTGCAAGTCTTTCCAAATAAACTTTCCTGGTCACATGGATCCCCGTTTGCGACCCCTAATGATAACAAGGCACACTAACTCGAGACAGTCTGGACTAATCTAGACTACTCTACTATAGAGTGACGGCTTAGGCTGACGAGGTGAGCAAATCAGCACAAACTAACTGATGTGACAGTCAGTTGCAGTTAAGCAGAGACATTAATTTTCCTTATGGAAAAATTTAACATTTGAAATTGAAAATATTCTATAGTAGTATGTTATATTTATTACTAAAAGCAACCAAAAATATATTACATACTGTGTAATACCTATATGTAGAAATATGTACCTAATTGATATTAATTGGAATCCTCAATTAAACAAACCATTTAAAAAAGTCTATTTCTATTTCTATTTTGTGTCAACTATTGTATATTATATATATTGCCTCTAACATCGAAATTAAAATGCATTGCTTGGATGAAATTTTATTGGCGAGATTTTGAGATAGCACCACAAATACTTGCGGTTCAACTAGGATAATGCCAACAAGTCATGCATGATTGATATTGCAAATTTTTAATGCTACCAAAATATCAACAGCGTGATTACAAAATAACACAACCAAAAAACTATTTACTCGTATTGACGACGTGCCATATCGTCTCTGTGAGGGCCATATCACGTCAGAAACCGTTGAATTATGGGTGTTTGTATTCAGGGTGAATTCGTCGCGCGGTATTGCCTCCGACCCGGTCTGCCGTACGTCGACGCGTCGGATCGCCGAGGCCGCCAGCTTCGGATGAGTTGTATTCCGATTGTCCGCACTGTCACCGGCCCCCTGAATTATTGTGGTATTTTTCACGTCCTCCCCGACTGTTTAATGTGCTAATTTATATCAAGGGAGGCGGTCGACATCTCCAAGAGACTCGACAAATTTAACAACTGAGAAAGAAGATAATACGGTCCTATAGCAACCGTATATTATTAGATAAGTTTCACGTGTATTGCATAATAATAAACCTTTTTGGTAATAATAATAAAGCATATATAACTTTAAATCAGATGTGGGCAATTTGAGCATTATATACAAACATTTTCAACATTTAGTTATGTAAATTTTTGCATGTTCAAATGGGTTTTTATCGAGGTATTTTGTGACAATTTAGTGTGTGTTAAACCAAAATCTTGTTGAACGTTCAAATTCTTTTAAATTCAATTTTAGTGTTTCGCATTGGTATATTCCGCACGTTCAACAATATTGTTACCGTAATTGACGGCGACCAAAATTGTGGTCGAAATATTGAATAAAAAATGTAAAGGTAGGTACGTGAATTCCCAATATATTTTCAGCGTAACATTTTCAAATACCGAAAATATCGAAAATAACGGTATACACGTATTCGTATCAGAACCACTAGTTACAGTAGTTACCAAACTATCTGGTATATTCTTTCTAAGATGGCTAAACTGCTCTCATGTAGATATTTTCAAGGGGCCGTAGGTTTTGACAACAAAACCGACGATAGTTGAATATATTTACTCATTGTGGCTTTTGTGACCGGAGCTTAGTATTCAGAGGTATGCAGATGAAATTGAATCGAAGAACCATGTATGATAACCAAAGTTTTTTTTCAGCTGACAGCCTCGGCTGCAGAAACATTTTCCACGTAAAAGTAAGAGATTCCACTTTTTATTTTAACCAATATAAAAGAACACACTGCCAAAATGTTGAAGTAAAATAGTTTTCTCACAAATCAGACATATATCCTTCCAAGCTTATTATAATTTACACAAGGTGTAACGATGGCAACCACTTCGTACACAAATAAACACCCAATTTAACGTCCATCAGCAGAAGTCAAAATTCCTCTTGTGCAAATAAGAACCCCGCCACGCTACAACGACCATTTCTACGTTTGACACTCGAACAAAACCATAAAAAACAACCCCACCCCAATTGAATATTTCCCTACACAGTAGGGGCAAATCTTTCCTAAAAATTCTCATCCCAACAAAGCAAAATATGAAAACGCTAATAAAAAAACACACATACGGCAAAGCCGCAGAACAGGGGTTCCGGGCATATCCATACCTACTATATTGAATACCGGATTACTAGGTGGAGCCACAAGCCACACCCAATCCACTTCGAACCCGGAGTTTTAAGCTCCGGACCCGCCAATGACCGCCTCTGATTCCGGATCGGATTTCTATCCAGAAACACGACCTCTTGGATCAGTAGCTTGGGCACTGTTGTGTTGGTAACATCCATACGTTGAAAGTTATACGACAAAATACGATTTTCGATAGCGAATAGCAGTTATTAACTTATTAACATTATATTGATTATTATTAGAAGATAGTTATCGGTTATTGTTGCAGTGTGGTTAAGATTGTCGTGACTTTGGATTGAGTTTTGTGATTCTTGTGATATACAGGACGATTCAGTGCAATTTTATCTCGATCTCCGGCAAGCTGGACGAAGATTTCGAAAATATATCGCATATTATGAAGGTAGGATTGTTTGAAATTAATACATCGCTTTGTATTCGTTTGTGGTCTACATTTTATGGTATATGTATCAGGCCTAAAACTATAATAGCAGACCTTATTAAATAAATATAATTCTGAATAATGTAAAATTAGAATCGTGAGAATTGCTGTAAAACAATAAATTATGATAAAATAATCAACCAGTTTTATTTGTATACTTCGATTCACAATTTTTTTTTCATATTTAAATACTAAATAAATGCACACATAACGTCTTGAAAAAGGATAGTAATTTTGATAAAGAATGAACAAACGGAAGACTACCTGTTAAAATTAACTAAAATAAAATGACAATAAATTTTTGTCGTAATGTATATGTTACGGTTAAAGTGAAAAATGTGGTTTGTATTAATAATTACCGGCTATTATTAATAATTTCCTAACGGGCACGGTAAAAGTGATAAAAATGTTACTTTTTACAAAAGATCTTTTGTATACAGTCTTCAAAGAAGTTAGCTCAGTTATTTTGATTACTATGTAAGCTATTATATTTATTTACTCGACGCAAATCATCAGTACGACTACCCCAATGACCAAAATTACGAATAATACAAAACATTGATAATACAGAATGCTTTCTTTGTCTCCCTTGTACTTTAGAAACTACTGGATATAATTGATACTGATATTTGGTATACACCCAAGGACGACGCAATGACGAAAACATAAATAAGAACAGTTTATACAGAGTGTTCAAAAAAGTTAACCATTTTATTATCAATAACACCCATTTTTATATTTAATGCATGTGGGTAGTTTTTTGTAAATGTACAATTACAATTTATTAAGTAAATTCTCAAATCCTAATTATCTTGAAATGTTGCGCATTTAATAATAATTTTTTCAATATTGTATTTTCATGCAAATATGTACATGCAAGAACTAGACTAGTTTACATAGATGTTTTTACATAAATTGCACCGCACAAATGATGCAAACATTTTTGTATGGTACTGTTCCTAACACGATATTTTTACTTTTGGTGTTTGACAATAATCTTATAAATAAAAGATTAAACATGATAACAACTTGCCTCAATCTTCCCTACATTAGTATGTCCATTACCTATACCTACCCTAAGTATATCTAATATCTCACAGATATATTTATTATAAAAGTGTTTATCACCAACAAAAAATACAAAAAAAAACAAAAGAAGATGACGTCCTATTGTTACAAACTTTATTTCGTTTTATTTTTACAATATAAATGGTGTCATTGTTGTACTACCACAAAAAATAAAGGTCTAGAAGGACTTTTGTATTCAAAATTAAATATAAAACATTTTTTGTATTAAAAAGATAATAAAGTTACAAATAAAAATATTTTTTTGCCACGAATTGCAAAATGCAGAAGCACTACGTACGTTTGCACTGGTAAAATAATACAAACCGAGTTTCTAATTTATTACTTAATTTGCTTTTAAGAATTGCGCAAAGAAGCATGACCCAAAGAGTTACACACTCGTGCATGCAATTAGTGTGGATTGGCATTTTTTAGTCTCGTTTTGATAATCTTCCTTATTTTAGTCATGAGTAGTAACTAAATAAGTTAGTCAGGCCTAACATCACTAAAGGCCCAACACTGAAAACCCAGTGAATAGATTCGTTGTGTGGCGATTATGTAGATACTAACAGAATTTCAAATCTGAGGCTCTATTATATTGTAGCCTCACCTTAATGCAATATCGAACATTGACCACAGCATGCTGGAAATTATTAATAATAGCCGGTTCATGTGATAAATTCTTCACTTTAACCTCCCCACTTGGCTATTATTAATAATAACCGGTAATTATTAATAATAACCTATTTATCACGATGACCGTAACATATATATTGTATATTATGGTCAATGCAAAAAAGTCCAACTAAAAATTTGTATGAGTTTGATCTCAAATAACTTTTGTTATCTTTCGTTGACATTGATGATTGTTCCAGCAAATAAAAAAAATATTGTTCATAGCTAACACTTAATGGGACAATTGAGGGCATATTTTCACCTACTCAGCTTCACAGCTAAATTAATTAACACTGGTTTGGTATATGTTAATGTTCAAAGAACATTTATGCCCGGTTGCATGAGACGTTAATCCAGATTATTGAATCTCTGATTTTGCAAAAACATCGTTGCATTGAATATATGTTGCACTAATCTGAATTAGTTAACACCAAACAAACTTCAAATAACTGGCTGTCACCAGAATTTGGTTTCAGCCAATATCAACACTAAACATCTTTGCATCTCAATGTTTTTCACAAAACAAGGTTTTCTTAACAAGCGTTAAACCTGTATTCGCAGTACTACACCAAATTTTGTAATTTTTGTCTTTTTTTGAAATATTATTTATGAATTAGAATACTTTTAGGTAAACCATGTTACTAACAGTGTCTATGAGTCAAACATTTAATTATAGATAATGTGTATTATGACAAATCTGCGGGAACAAACTCTGGAAATCTGGACGTAATTAGGATACATGTAGTAAAAAATCTGATGTGGCCAGGCACATGACTTTATCATACGATACAGCCGTGTTCAGGGGGGCAATTTGGAAGTTCAAGGGACATCCGCTTACTATGATTTAAATTTTTTTTTCCAAAAAATGGAATGGACATAAATTATACAAAATTTTCTCTACTATAGTTTATTATTTAACTATTTTGACGAAATTACAGAAATGGCGGCTAATTTGCAAAATCGTTGAAAAATGATAAGAGTAAACCTCGAGTTCCTTTGGGCCCTTTTAGACAAAACTTCTTTCAGCTCTAAGTTTAGTCACGACACTTCTAAATATGAAGTTTCGTCTCGATACCTTCAGTAGTTTCTCCGGAATCGTCGCCACAAAAAACGGGTACACACACACACACACACACAGACATTTTTTTGTACCTTGGTGAAACATGTTCAGGTGACCCAAAACGACACATTTCCGCTAAAATCTCAATTTTTTTTTCGACACGATTACAATATTTTGTCATACTACGTATGGTAAAGTAAAAACTAAAATAACAACGATTAAAGACAGTCTTTCTTCTTTTTCCGACTAGCAACCTAGAAGGAAAGTATTGTAAGCGACGAAAAAAAATCGAAATTTCAAAGGAAGTACGCGTTTTGAGAAATCATTGCAATGGATTTGAACAATTAATGTGTGTGTGTGTGTGTGTGTATGTATGTGCGACGATTTCTGGAAAATGTATGTATGTGTGCCTTGAACACAATTGCGCCAAAACGGTACAACGGATCTGGTTGAGATTTGTTATACCTATGAAGAATTGCCTGGGGACGAATTGGATTATATTTCATGAGAATCTGACAACCGGATGTAGCAAATGTTACATGCATTGTGATTTAAGCGAATTTGACCATACCAGCTTATTCTCCAGTGACATTAAATATGTTTACCAATTTACAGATCAGTGAACGGTTTAGGCGTTATAAGCGTTCGTAGAAGTAGTTGGACAGTTCTCGTGTTGTTCTCGTCTTGTTCGCTATGGTTGCGAATAGACAAATTTTGATAAGCGTCAGTAGTTATTGACACTACGCTGACATCCAGAGTGGCTTCACGAAATTGAATAATTGCAAAAAGGATAGCGATGGAGGGCCATATCTGGGATGGAGAGCCATCGCAGATACTTCTTTAATAGGAAAATACTAAGACGTACTAATAAAGAGTTGAAAACTGTTTTAAGTTTTAATTCCGGAGTAAATAGGTATCATCTGTTTGTAATAGTAAACTGGCAAAAAAAAAAACAAAAACCCAGCTACCAAAATAACGAAGAAACTACTCTTCTTGTAATTTCGTCTTCGCGTCGATCGGATCGGCATCAGATTTATAGATAACAGAGCCAGCCGGAATAAATCAAACGACTCAATCGGGAAAATATGCAAATCGGTCGATAAATATGCGCATAATCGTCCGGATAGAGCCTAATCTTTTTTATCGACACCTAAGCACAAATAAACTATGCGCGGCCGGTCGTAAATCACCGCCATCTATCGGCGGCGGACCGTAGGAATTTAGTTTCGGATGGCCAATTAAACAATATAATGGTTTCGGAATGGATGTTGCCCGATTATCTTGGACATTTTAATTTATCACTAGCCGCATTTTTTCCGACGGTAGTCATGTTTGTGTCAGGAAACGGAGAAATAATTGAACCACGTAATCTAGGAACAGAAAAAAATGTTTTTTTATGAGAAGATTACTCAATTACAGAGAAATGTAAATTGTAAATTTATATAAATAATATCGTTTTATAGAATATATTCTATACGTAGCAAATTTAGATCAGAATACAAATATAATATATAAAACGACAATTTGCCGCAAAAATAAAAAATAGAAGTGCAAAAGAAAAATGGGATGGGATAAATTATTATACAATATTATTACATATGGCATGCCAGCCATGGTGTAAAGACTATGAAAGTGTTTGGATGGCTCTAGCGACGTACGATGATATCATAATATCATAATAGTCAATTCATGTCGACTGTCAAAAACATTACACCGACTTTAATGGTTTGCACAATCTCTGAGATTTCCGACTACATCGTTGGCACAATGAAGTGTCTAAACACTTTTGCAATTATTCAGTTTTTGAAGCCACAGCCATTCTGAATTCTACCTAACGTAAGTCTATGACATAATGACATTTGTCATACAGATATTTATGTCATGTCATGACAGTTGCAATGACGTTTGTCAAAAAAGCCTGAGTGTGGCCTAGCGGTAAAACGTTAGCGTTGCACTCAGGGGGTCTCCGGTTCGAGCCCGGGGACCTGCTTCCAGGGTGAGGTTTTCTGTGGTTTTCCTCACTCCTTGGCGAATGCTGGGAGCCAAACATCTTAAGACGTTCCACAGGTGCGGGCGATAATAATAATACTCTGGCCTGCCGATGTTCCCTGTAATTGGCGACGAAGGCTGTGGATTCTCTTAAACCGCTTCTATAAACGCTTATAGCGCTTAAACTTCTCATACCAATGATCTGTAAATTAGTGTACATATTTAAAGCCACTGGAGGATGAGCAGGTGTCAATTTGATCAAAATCTAATCAATTCCTAAGAAAACATTTGTCACTTCCGGTTGTCAGATTGTCACCAAAAACAATCCAGATCGTTCCCCGGTAATTCTAAATATACTTAATCGAACTGAAAGTTTGTATATACAATATACCAACGTTCAGCTTGATCCGTTGTTCCATTTGGGCGTTATCGTGTTCACAGACCGCAATCGCGTATTTCCGCTGAAGTCCCAAAACTTTTTTCCCGTCGATTACAATACTTTCCTTCTAGGCTCTAGGGTCCTAATTGGGAATTGGGTGATCAGGTAAACCGGGTGATCATTTTTCTTAAGTTTGAGCCACCCTATAAAATAATTAGAGAATAAGTGCATTGGTTCACAACTGCTCACTGTCAAAAAAGTTTTTTCTACTATGGTTACAATGTAGGTCCTTACAAAAATATGTAAAACACCCTTATTAAGATGTACTGATGCTGTTATTTCAAAAAATATAGGCGGTAGTATAGTTGTACGACAGACATATGATAACATTTGCTTATTTAATATTACTTTATTATATTGAATGGATCATCGGTAATGTTAATAGTTATTTATGTAACAAGGGCATAAAATAAAACCAGAAATATTTTTGTCCGAAATTGTATGTCTTATCCATATTTTTCTTCCTCAAAATTTATAAAATGTCTCTAACACTGACATTTCACATTTGATAATAAGGATATAACCCTTAATGGTCTATGGAATCAGAAATAATGGATTTAAGAACAAAAACGCTGCTCTCGACATAAGAAACGATTTTTGCCATAAAAAAAACATTACCCCCAGCAGAAAACTATCGTAAATTGAAAGCAAAAATCGGGATTTCGGCAAAAGTACCTGTTTCGAGGTTACTTAAATCCATTGCAATGATTTTTGGATTTTTGGTGTGTGTGTGTGTGTGTATAATGTGTAGGTATGTATCTATGTGTGTATGTCTGTGAACACAATAACGTTGCATTTTCTTATGGTTCAACCACTTTTGACTCCAGTGGTTATAAATATGTACATACCAATTTATATGAATGAAAGGTTTAAGCAGTCTAACAGCAGCTATAGCTTTAGTCGCAGTCTGCGAATTATCAAATTTTGATAGCTTTACAAAATTGAAGAATTGGTTTAGACGCTTCAATGTGTCAATGAGGTACATACTTGGAAACATAATTTAGATAAGCACAGCGATTGCCTATAGATTATCATCGTGACCATCATGATCATCAACCATTGTCTAAATTTGTTCCGGATTACGAAGGAAATCGATCAAGGGACATCCCACACGCACCCAATTAAGTATGAAGATTTAGGGTGGAACAATGCCTCCTCGATCTGCTTAAAACAACACCGATTTCCTCCCATCATGAAGCGGCTACGCTTAATCGGTGGCGTTAATAAAAGCACCAAAATCGGATCCGGTGCATTTTTGTTTTTTCTCCTGCTCGTCGGGTCCGTCCCTGCTAGTTTCGGTGGGCGTCCCATTGTTATATAGGTGTCACTGCGAATGCGTGGCACACCTCTATGTATGCAATACGGTTTACGGTTCACACGCGTAAACCTATGCAGACAGCAGTGAGTCGAACTGCCGCCGATCAATCAATAACGCCATCAAGTAGGTCTGTCGCGCGACCAGACTGTCACACGCTGACGATATGTAAATTTTGGAATCGGATCCGATTATGACGGGAACAATGGCCGACCAGATCCGATACAGTTCATGAAATGATTTGAATTAGTAATGTGAGCTTTTTTTGTTTTCTACGGTACTTGTTATGCTGACTTTGTAACATTGTACCGACTTATGAATTTGTGTTCTATGTTATCACAACAATAACTATATCGTCATAACAAAAAGTCTATTTACCTACGTTTCTCAACCAAGCAACAAACATTTAAAACGTAATTTCTAAATTAGATTAAAATGAGAACCCGACCATCCGCCAAAATTGAATTGAAATCTATGTAAAATTGTATCGTTTCAGATGAAAGTGCATATGTTTTACAAACATTAATATTTTGACGAATCAAGAAACAATATAAAAATTAATTATTATTCTGTCTTTATCTGTCCTGAAGATAGACTACCAAAAGCATGAATTAATTCTTCAAAGAAATGTAATCTAGAAGAATATTCTTTATAAGTTGGCCAACAATTTCTCCTGACAAGCAGACAATTTTAGTTAATTTTATGAATTTCATTTTGTGTCAATTGCTAGATGATTTTGCCAAACATTTAAAGCAACAACCGCTTTACGGGTGAATAATAAATATTGTTTATACCTAAGTTCAAAGTGAAAATATTAATAATATCAAGTTTCAATTGATACCCTAGTCTTATACAGTTAAAGAAGAATCATCAATGTCCCATTTAGTACAATTAAAACAAAATAATGCATCTTATTAATCATTACGATAAATGAAGCCAGTAATGCTCTTCAGTATATGAACAATTAATAAACCTTTGCTTCATAACAAAATAAAACAACAATCAGAAATAACAGTTATTTTCAAGAGATATTGCATTAACTTTTGTAAAATTTCATAAAATTATGATCGCAAATACGATATAAAATGTTTTCATTTGGCAATTTGGACAAGTGATAAAGTTATATCACTTGTGATTACTATAACCTGTGAATTACTATAAGTATCCTAAAATCCACACTGGAACAAAAATTCAATACAGTTCACAGCTTTGTTACTGTCATATTTTAAATTTTGGACAATAATTACTTCCCTAACAGTAGCCTAGAAGGAAAGTATTGTAACTGACGGGTAACATGGGATTTCAGCGGAAATGATTTTTGGAAAATGTATGTGTATATGTGTGTGTTATGGTAGGTTCCGAAATCAGTTGAAAAACAATTATGGCTAACTTTTAGAGTTAACTTTAGATTGTCTAACCTGGACGCTTTTCAATTCCTTTCAAAATGTTTACTACATGATTGATCCAATGCTACTCAACAAAACTACGCATTGTCCTTTTGTTGTCGACCATGATCGCGTTAATTACCCCCATCTACCCCAAAGACTCATCCATCAAAGCACCAGAAAATAAACAAAGTCTTGGACCAACAAAAAATCACACGATCAACCGGAACGGCAAGGACAAGGGCTGAACGATACCAGATAGGGTTGGTAGTTATGAATGTTGGTTTCGTTTTAGCGGGTTTAGTACGTTACGTAATACCGCAACATCACAGCAGATAACATATGTACGTTCGTGTCGTCCCGCCCTAGGGCTCGGCCCCTGCAGTTAGCACACAAAGGACCCCCTCTGGCCAATCTCAGTCAGGGGCGGCAGCTGAATGTTCACACTTGGGCCGCGTCGCATTCTGAACACGGGCCATTCCAGCGCTTTATATACATATGTAGTATATGTAGCATAAAATATGCACCGCTTTATGCTCTCCTATATGCGTATGTATGTATGTATTCGATTTGTGGATGTGGCGTGTTCTGCATGTTAAAACATGGTGGAGGTCCGCGGTCCATTCGCCGTACCGCCGGGAATTGTGTCGGTAAAACTAATATCTGTATGCGTGCGTATTATTGTTATACATATAGGCGGTATGGTAATATATCGGATGCATAAATAATGCGTGCCATATTTGAATTTTTGTTTAAGTATTACGAACTAGTGTTAGGTCGGAAAAAGGGATTGCATTACAGATAACCGGCTAACCGATGTTATTGGTCATTGAGACTATTAAAATTGTCAGTAAATGTCAACAGCAGCGGAAAAGTAAGTAATTTTTAACATTATTTGATAATGAAAATGAAGGGATAATTTCTTTTAGGATAACAGTGGAATTTTTCAGTCCTTATTTTGTGGCAAGTGGCAAGAATTTTAAAAGAAAGCCGACATGGATAGAGTTATAATTAACATGGTTAATATATTTGTTGTAAAAATGTATTATATTAATAATAAAAATAAAACAAAAAGAAATTATTGCATTTGAATCTGTGATACATACTCTGAAATTATGGACAATGGACACACTGAAAAGCGTTATATATTTTTAAATAATTATATATTAATTATTCTAAAAACTCAATTATTAGCTGCTATCGTGAATCAAAAGTAGGTACCTATATAATAACAATTTAACAGAATTTAACCTTGTAGTGTATTACAAGATGCAAATCTGCAAATATAAGAAAATCAGACACATAGATTTATTATTTTTGTTATTGGGTATATTGTTTTCTTTTTAATAAAATTTCTAATAAAACTTGACGATATTGTTGACTGTTTACATCTACCTCCAATTTTCCATTTATTATAAAAATACCAATGGCAAAATTAATGATTTTTACCTGAATTAATAAATATTCCTATATCTATAGCAATAAAAAAAGTAATTTTTTTTTACTTTACGACTAGGTCTAGGGAAGATTTTAAATTCCCTAGCAAAAAAGTATTGTAATCGACTGAAAAACATCGGAATTTTATCGGAAATGTCCATTTTGATACTCTGAATCCATTGCAATGATTTCTGGAAAAAGTCTGTGGCTATATTTGTTAACACGATAACGACCAAACTGCGCAAAGGATTGGGTTGAAATTTGGCACACATATACTACACATATAGAATTACCGGTGGACGAACTGGATTGCAATCCGACTTAGGTAATGTTACATATATTTTCTTTAAGATTCAACCGATCTTGACCAAATGGATATCAGCTCATCCTCTAGTAACTTTAAATATGTATACCAATTTACAGAGCAATGTGATGAACGTTTTAGGGGCTATAGGCTTTCATAGAAGCAGTCTGACAGAATCCACAGCCTTTGTCGCAGATTAAGTAATTTAAATGTTCTGCAATCTCTAGTCGGAAACATTCTTGATATTTTTTGTCAACAAAATATTGAGAATTGAGTTCTATGCGTACGCAAATTTCCATATTTAGACAATAAGTACATACTTCAAACTTATCCATAAATATGTTATTATTTTGCAAAAATCATAGAATAGAATAGAATACATAGAAAGATATTCTTGTCCTATTGTTAAAACGAATATACAGTCCTGGATTTTTACCAACAAACGTTGTTTCGTTCGGTACCATCCTAATAAATCCTAAGGAAAACACTGGTCAGTGTCCCATGTCACAAAACTGTCCTAATCTTCATTCAAACATAACATAGCAACAAAATTAAGATATTAAATTAATTAAGATTGAATGGAATGTACCTATTTCCTAAAAAAATTAATAAATAACATGGGATTATAATGAAGCATATTTCGTTAAGGTAACTTCGTCTTCAATATTTCAAAATGTATGCAATCCAAACTGATCTAAAGTAAGCCCAGTCTTATTGTACCTGTACCCATAGGCAAATCAATTATAACGTTTTAATTATCATAATTTAATGGAACTTTTCTTTCGTATAAGTGCTGTGACTATGTAGGTACCTCAACGTCGTTTTGAGAGGGCGCTGCAAAATGGGTACGGTGGTAAATTAACCAATTTATTACAGTACCGTTCGACCGGTAGAGCTCCGAACGCGTTGACCTCAGACTCCCGATGGGCTCTAAAATAGCTCGGGGAGTTCCCATGATTATACCAAGCGGATAGATTAGTAAAAACAGTGGGGAGTTGATCTTTTTAGATGGGCTCGTTCATTATGGCGCTATCTACCACTAGTGAGCTTTGTACTTACATATTTCTCAAAACGGTATACACACTACATGTGTTTAGTGATTATTTCTCAAAACGATATGCACACTATATGTGTTTAGTATTTCCACACATTTTACAACAAACAACAATATACACTCTGCGCCAAAAGAAAACAACAAACTGTATAAATAATTATTATTATTAGCTAGGACAAATTTCGAAATGTTTGTTTAAACTCTGCCAAATTCAGTAAATCCGGAAACCCTTCATAATCAATAAACTCCTCTCGTTTACAACGGGAATACAAATCTTGGGGTATCCAGAATATTGGTAGCAAATCCGTTGGTGTGTAATGATGCGTATCGCGTCCTCCCAGAAACTCAACAATACAATAACACAAAACGGCTTGACACGGGCGACAGCGGTGTTAGAAGTCAACCTTTCCCCTAACAAACCGTACCCATTGTTAATCGTGCCCACAGAATTATTTCCCACTTACCAACAACATATTGGCTGTAAGCGGTGGTAGATGATATATATATCCTACGATACAAGGGTGCCAACTGTACCAACGCAACCAGAGCCAGTCGAGATATCGATTCCTCCATGTATCATTTGCTCAAGTCGATCTAGTGAACATTTTTTATTCTGATCAATATATCTTAATCATAATATATCATTCAATACATAAGTAACTTAGTAACAAAATCGTAATTTGTTACATAATAACCATTAGGTTAATGTGTTCTTTCCTTACTATGTGGTACCTTGTAATGAACAAGCGTATTAGTATTACGCTTGCCATTATTTTGTTTAGATTGTATTTATCTAAGTATATTAATATAGCAAGTTCTAGATTTCTGGGAGAAAACCGCGTTAACGACGATAAAGTAATCAACGTTTCACACTCTGTTGCAAGAGGCATCTTCAGGACGTAACAGAGTGCGAAACGTTGACTACTTTATCGACGTTGGCGCGGTTTTCTCCCGGAAATCTAGAACTTAGTGATTCGGACCGCGGAAGTCTCCAATCTAAATGTATTAAAATAGTTTGAATTATCAGAATAAAGTCCGCTATGTTAAGTATTCTATCACATTTATTTATTTATTTGTCATTTAAAAATTTGCAATAAATGTTACAATAAACGTTAATTTTTATTTAAACGTACGTTTTTATTTGTACATTTCGTATACTGCAAATACTGCATATTGCAGAAATATTGCTTAGGCATAGTATCTGCCTCAATTTTAACTTTTTAACAAAATTAAACAAACCTACTTAAGACGTGACAACACAACATTCAACGACTGTCAGTCTACTAGAGTGTAGCCACAATTCCATTAAAATTACAAAGATAAATTTTACGTTAAAGTTGCTGTTTTCTAAATAAGGCAAAAATAAAAAACCAAAAGATTATGTTATTTATCGGATTGCATACATCTTTACAATTGCCAGGGAACGAATTGGATTGTTTTTGGTAATAATCTGACAACCGGAAGTGGCAAATGTCACATGCATCTTCTTCGGGATTCATCCGATTGAGATCAAACTCATACCAACTCATCCTCCAGTGTCTTTAAATATGTATACAAGTTTTCCGATCAGTGGGATGAACGGTTTAGACGCTATAAGCGCCTATAGAAGCACTTGACAGAATCCACCGCCTTCGTCGCTGTGTTGCAAATTGACAAATTTTGACAAACTGACTATGACATTGAAGTTCAGTATGACAAATGTCACTATGTCATAGAAACTGGCGCTATGTAGAAATTGAATAATTGCAAAAATTTTCAGACAGATCATTGTGCCAACGATGTAGTCGGAATGTCTCGCATGTTTTATATTTTACTTTAGCATAATCTGAATAATCACCAGTATCCTGAAAACTAGTTTTGTCTATTTAGCTATTAAAAAACATGTTGTTGAAGGATTTAAAGTTTCGGCGCTTCTAACAAATAGGTACTCAAATTCTTTGAAATGATTCAAAACTACCTTCACATACACAATTTTAATAATAAACTACATTCATGAATAAAAAACACTATTTATTGAACTACAAAAACATTATTTATTGAAACTAAAATTTCCACAAAACCCATTATGGTATATAACTGCCAAATATTGATATAATATGTGCATTATGAAGTTTATATATCCATCTATAATCTGTAAAACAGCTTAATATATAATTTTTGTGATTTACCTAATAATAATTTAAACATAATATAACTACAGTACCACGGGGGAGTTTACCTAACTTTCCTACGTAAAATAACGTTGCGTACCACGGGGGAGTTTACCTAACTTTCCTACGTAAAATAACGTTGCGTTAGCCCGAAAGTTTGTCGTTTAATCTATCATTGATGTCTTTTGAAAACACGTCGAATTCTAAAAATTTTTTTATCACGTCCAATAAAATATACACTGTTGAGATGATTAAGCCAATTATATCCTTATGCAAAATATTATCCTTTTACAGTTAGCGGCAACAAAATGTTTAAACCATACATTTCCTGACATGAAACCCATAATTTGCAGATTTTGAGAGAATGTCACCGAATTTTGTACATTGATATATATATAGAATCTGGAAAATGATCGCTTTTATCTCATTACCACAGTAGGTACTGACAATGGAATAAACTCAATAAGTTTTTCCTATTACACTGATTCTCCGGATACTAATTAAATTCGAACAAATACGAAGCGGCGACGGCTGCGTTCATAGCTGTGCAGCGCTCGACGCAAATTAAAAATTCGCAAATTGCATCGACGCGTTTCACACCCTGAGTGATATGAATGGATCGCGGATGCCTGAAAACAATTTTCCATTGTGCCTGTGACGGACCATTATCCGCACACAAAAGCCTATAGATCGAAAACATTTACCGGAGGTGTTGGGAGTCGAACTGGACCACCGGTGAGGCTACTAATTATCGTAGTAATTAATAATCTCTGGTGCAATAGCCGCGCATGAGAGACAGGAAGGGGTATGAGAAATGAGGGATTTTTTCGTGCACCACCGCAGCAAAGGTTAGATTGCAAAGTGTTGATGTATGGAGTTCTTAATAATATACTAAAACAAAATACTTGCGTGTATCAGATTTCAGTAATTTATACGCCATTATAGAACATATGTATGTATGTATTTAAGCAACATCCCACCAAATAAATGATATCTACATGTATATTCAGTAAAACAATTGTATTAACTAGGTACTTGACTACAAAAAAGAATTATCTGCAAAAGTGAAGTAGACACTTCTTTTATTTTTGTTGTGGTCATTTTTACAGAGAAGAAGAATTTTACGTAGTCGTTTTATGTAGAAGAATAATCTCAATATCCCCACATCATATCTCCGCTTTACTTATACTGGTATGCGGACACCGTTCACATTCAATTTCCGTTCGAGGTTTCACGGTTTGCACTATTAATCACCACCAGTGAAACAAAGGAGCTAAATCCAAACGCTTGTTTATTACGTCGATTAATAACAAATTCCTTTTTATACAATAGTAACACCTATAGCACCCATACCTATATATACGGCTAAGCACTTATATCCGTAATCGTTAATTTATGATAAAACTATTACCTACTTATAAATTTTCTTTAAGTATGTACTTGAATTATATCGATCTACACATGTTTTTTTTTATTTTTGGAGAAAATGTTTTCACTATACAAGTATCTACTAAAAACATTCAAATGATGTTATGACAAACCCTTGAACCCTGAAAATTAAATTTCTTAAAACAATAACGGATCGCTGATTATTATAGGATTCGGAGGCAAGTTCAGGTTGCCGGCGCGTTGTTCCGCCGGTAAAACCAAAACATAAACAAGTTGTAATATACTCGTAACGGGGCCCAGGTG
Organism: Aphodius granarius; assembly: GCA_963971325.1. Taxonomy (NCBI): domain Eukaryota; kingdom Metazoa; phylum Arthropoda; class Insecta; order Coleoptera; family Scarabaeidae; genus Aphodius; species Aphodius granarius. Next base: position 31,018,188 of record OZ020221.1, read on the forward strand.
GTGTGAATGGCCCCCTCGGGGTCCCGGGGCTACCCGGCTGATCAGGCCGCGCGCACGGCGTCCCGCGGAGCTCGCCCCCCATAGCTACTCCGCCGCGTTTCGTCCTTATCGCGCCGAATTGCCATAAATTATCGGCCGCGTCCGTCCACGTCCAGCCGCGACAGAAGAAAGCGTGAAAAATGCCGCTGGAAGATAGGGCGACGTCGCTTCCCATTGATACGTGAAATATCGGCATCTCGCATTCTTATCCAGCAAACGTTCCATCTGGTGAAAATATATCATAACATTTGTAGCACGAATGTATTTTGGTTCTTCTATGTACTGTATGTCCCCGAATAGAGTTAATGCTGCAGAATAAAAGGATAATTCTAATCGTTTTATTTATCAAAAAGAAATATATCTCCAATTTGGACTTTGTTAAGAAGAGCCTAACCGCCTAAAATGCCATTCCCTCACTTACATTCCATTTTCTGTGACTGTATCGGAAATGTCAAAACAACGACAACACTTTTACTAAATTAGTAGTCGATGAAGAATTGAAAATAAATGACCGGGTATTCGGAAATATCAACCACAGAGTGTACAAGAGAATTAAAGAGTAAAACACAAAGATTATCTGGTGATGTTGAAAGAAAAATACTTTTTTCTTGTTAGCTAATAGAAGTTTGGCTGTGATGAATCCACAGTGCAAAGTTTTTAAGTCACTTCAGACTAGAGGTGGGTAGTTCGTGAACGAACTAGTCCGAGAGAATGGCTCCCGGCTTAGAACAAAAGAACTAGTTCTTTAAAATAAAAAGAACTAGTTCGCAAAAGACCTGCTTTGCCCAAACATATCTCTATGCATATCTCATTCCGTGAACGACTTGTAGGGACATGAAATCTAGTTCGAAAGTCCTGCTTTGGTGAAACATATCCCATTCAGTGAACGAGTTCATACCCCAATTCCACCTAAAATTGCAGTATGAATAAGGCTAAAATACGTGCAGCAATATGTCTTTTATGCCTTATTAAATAAATATTTAAAAAATATACCTAAATAAAATAAGACAACGATTCTTCGATCAATATAATTATAAATAATTATTTATTTTCAAAACAAAATAACGATTCTTCAAGAAAAAGACAAAGTGGGAAGGCAGACATCGATTCTGTCCAAACTAGATCCTAGTTTCGTTTGGAACGAGATATACACGTGCTAGAACACACGAAGACACGTTTATCGAAGTAGTATGTCTCAGGATCAAAGTAGTTCTTCAGAACTAGTTCTTTGAACTAGTTCCTTTTTGTGAACTAATCCGGAAGAACTAGTTCATTAAAAAGAACCAATAAGCCCATCTCTACTTCAGACAAATGAAAGACCTACTTGCACTTGCACCATTGTGCCAATGGGGAAATGACTCAATACCGATATCATTTTAAAAATTAAACTGTTTCCAAGTTATGTTATTGTGTGGTGACTTGCACTACTCGTTTCTCAGAAATAAAAGCATCCGTTCCCACATACCAGACCATCATGAGCAAATCCTCTCCGTCTGAAATTCAAGCAATCTCCTTTACGTAATCGATTAAGCCACAAAGTAACACTCGTGAAGGTAGAAATCTATTAAATAAACAAACAGGGAGAGTGAAGCGAACGAGGAACCTTCGTAACAATGCGGCCTTTCTGGTCGTGTCACACCGGCATAATAAAGCACCGCAGATGACATGCCTCAAGTGGCCAACCAAGTCAGGCTTTTAACTCTTTCATATCAAACCAGACGGCTCAACTCGATGAGACACACGAGGACGAATGATAGGCGGGAGAGGAGTCAAGTAGGACTTCTCTCCACAATGGACAATGGATTTGGGTATTTCTTTAAATAAACGTTTGCCCAGTTACTCGATACAAGTCCTTTCCATCGAAGCAAAACATTCGCGCTGACTCTGTAGGTTCTCTGACATCTCTATTGACCAACTCGACTATGGTCAATTTAATACTCACTGGAAATCTTCAACAGCTCGTAAGAAAATATCTAAAGACATGATAAAGTTTCATTTCGTCATCTGTTAACACATCAGCGATTTCCAAATATTTTGTATTGTTGAGTGATCATCCAAGTGGTTATCAGACCACAAAACATCAAGTTGGTTACACATGTTAAATAGGTTGTAGAAATTATTATTTAACTAACTTGGAAGAATTTATTTGCTGAAAGAATCGTCAAAAACTACCAAGATTACAAGAGTTATTGGTGATCACATCTACAACTGTCCATCAGACAACGAAGTTCGTGGAATTGGTGACAATGTAGTATCGCCCTCTTCAAACTCCATCGTTGGACTCACGCATCCCTGTTAAACTCGAAAATAGACACCTCATCCACTTCTCAACGAACGACGTAACATACGATTTTTGACAGCGCTCATGATAGGGTCAGAGTTCGCATCTTGGGAGGCCGCTCACAGCGCCTCCATTGTGGCGGTCGGCTTTGCCATGTCGAACAATCGGCGTATTGTGCGTCCAGTGAGCCGCGATCGGATCTTTCGCGCCGATCAAAACATTTTGAGCACGGTCCTCGTAGATCCGATCGCTACGCATCGAGTCCCACTTGACAACTAGGAAATAAATGATATCCGCGCCCGCCATTCGACTTTCTGACAATTGAAAACGTACGGCCACCGCGATCTAATTGCCCCCAATTGTTTCCAAATCGGCTCTCTTCGTGGCGTTTCTTCTTCCAAGCCTTACACAACGATGGCGTAATGATGGATAGAGTTTTCTGATCTCGTTCGTAAATGGCACTGTTGATGGATTTAATAGATTGCTGAGGTTGCCTGAAGAGGTGTTGATTGGTACTTGGCAGTTGTTGATCTGGTGTTAGATCTGCAATCGTTTTCGAATAGAGACTCATAATTTTCAATACAAACCATTTTATTTAATCTTGATACATTTTTTACATGAGTTTGTGACGAAACTTTGTTTTCCCTGGGAAGAGTCTAACAACAGATGTAATCATAGCGTCCATTGCCATTTTGGTGTGACGCAAGTTCGGAAAATACCACATTTGAAAAAGACCTAATAAAGCTACAAGAACGTCATGTTGAAATATAAAACGAAACAACAAGACCCAAGCAGTATAATCAGCAAGACATTGCAAAATATTAACTAACTTTTCGACTACCTCGCTATTGTATTCACAGACATCCACACATACATAGTAACACAGACACACCGACATTTTGCAAAAATCATCCCAATTTTCTCTCGTCCATTACAATACTTTCCTGCTAGGGGACGTAAGTCGGAAAGTTAATATCTAAAGAATATCACACATGTACAAAGTTACACACCAACAATATTTCTACACCATAAATTGCGGCTTATGGATCCAAAAACTGTGTTTCTTTTTAAGAAAAGTGTTTCAAAAAGGAGGTATTCCTAAAAGGAAAGTATATCCTAAAAGGAAAATATTCTAATCGACAAAAAAAGTCCCCTGAATACATTGCATTGATTTCTGGAAACTGTCTGTGGCTATGTATGTGTGTATGCATGTGTGTATGTACATATCTATGTCTGTGGACATGATAGCTCCTAGACGGTACAATGAATTGTACGTAAATTTGATATACTTATTTAGAATTGATCGAACTGGATTTTTGGTTTGCATTTTCTTAGGGATTCAATCGATTTTGACCAAACTGATACCAGCTCATCCTCCAGTTACTTTAAATATATATACCAGATTAATCTAATGCAAGATGCCGTACCATGACATTTATTATTTCATGACTTATATTAATTTGGGATTCAGGGCAGCTGTGGTTTCACAAAATTGAAATTTTACAGAAAGATTAGAGTGTTTTAGACTCTTCATTGTGTCAATGCGGTAGTCGAAAACGTGGGTAAGGACCTCCGCAAGCTTTATGATCTTAATCAGTAATCACAACAATGATGAAACAGGAAAAAGGAGAATAAACCAGCAGTAATGCTGAAACTTAGATAATGATGGAGAAGAACCCAAATGCAGGTTTGAATCTAGGCTTCAGACATAGTATAGAGATTTTAATTTAAAGTATATAATAAAGCCTAATTTGTTCTTTGTATTTTTATCATTGGAGCAAATGAAAACGAAGCCATCCCTACATTTTAATTACGTCACAGGTCACAAATTTAACTCCAACCAGTAGTCTAAGATTTTAGATGTCCACAATCATGCTATAAGTAAGCCTCAAAACAAAAAGATCAAAAGTAGAATTTTTGTCCATATTTCCTTAAACGCTTTCGGATTTATTAATGACTGAAAATAATAACCAATGTATGACCTTAGCAGTAAGTGATGATATGCAGAAACCCATATTTGTCCTATACAAGAAAATGTCTCTCCGAGGTTATTCAGAACATGCTAGTCCGTATGTAAACCAGCAATATAAATATTGGTAGATAACTCAGCGGTATGTGCCGCATACCAGACACGCAGTATGTGAGTCTGTATTATATTATGTTTGTATATACATATATGTTGTATGCATACATCTGTGGCAGCGTATTCTTTCCTATCGCGTTATTAATTTCTAGGATAGTTCCTCGTTATCCAGTACTACGTGCGTGCAGAGATAGCGGTCCTTCGGACCCAGTCACTAGTTATAATATTGGATCCAACCGTGTGCAGCACACGGTAACATATGAAGGAGATTTGTACCCATCATAGAACCAATTACGTAAGATAATTTTGATAGTGAACAAGAAGATACGTGAATACTGCATATTATCTATGAGGTACCCTCAACTCATAATAGAGATATTTCATTCTCTAGGTGATTGTTAAAATTTCGCCTGCTGACAATCGGAAATTGAGTTGACAAAAGATAAAAAACGAATTCAACATGTTTACTAGTTATATTACAATATAAAGATTACGTGTGTCTTTAAAAGTAAAAGGGTTCTCTTCATCTAGCCTAATCTAAGAGTATGTCGTATTCAATTTTGCCTTCATATCCATTATGGGGTATCCTCTCCAGGAACTGCTGGTATTCTGAGGGTAATCCTGACTCCTTGGCGCCCAATACAATGGTTCTGAGATAAGCAGGGGACGGTCGTCTGTCTTCTGGAAGGGTATCTAAGTGCTCAGTACATTCCATATCCCTGTTAATTTGATAAACACGGCACCTTTTCTTGTCCCCACCAGGCATTAATACGTCTACATCCAGGGGGACGTAAATGTTCCTGTCCACTCCTTCCTGTTGGTCCAAACTCTTCAGGTGCTCCATTCCTATCTCCCAGATGGCGCCCCAAACGCTTTGGCCTTTTCTCGGAATGATGGTTGCCACCGCTCCCTTCCACTTCTTCGAGTACAGCATGAAGTCCAACGTGTAGTTGTCCAGTATTCCGATGCCATTCCTAACAGCGCTAGGATTCTTCAGATGGATTCGCTTCTGTAAGAGGTTGCTACCGTAGGCGAAGTAGAAAAATGTGCCTGACATTAGACGCCTCCGTGGATGAAGAGAAGTATCTCCTCGTGGTTCATGTTCATCAAATTACTGGGATCCTCCTTGGGCTTTTTTTCCAATTCGTGCTTCTTGGTGTTAAACAGCCCTAAATACGACATGAAGCCGTTATTTTTGGGCGGTACCATTATACGGTAAACTGAGAATTTTCTGCGCGTTAGACGTTACGGGTAGGCGAATGACAGGCCAATTGACAAACCTGAGTGACAGCCCACTTTATATCCGCATAACTTGATTAAACACTTTTTGAAGGAGGCATTTTCGTACTCATAGCTAATAGAAGAAAGTGTCCACCAATAGAGACGTATTAGCCTAGGTCGTCTTACAGAAATTAAAGTCAAAAGGTCTTAGTTATGAAATAACACCATAAAATTCATTAATATGAGGTTTTCCTTACTGTCTACCAAATCGTCATTGTAAGATTTCTTATTGTGCCATTTCCTCATCGCGTTCTGGTTTTCTTGTGTTATAATAATAATTGCCCATAAATTACATCTAAAACAATCCATCTTCCATAATCCGAATTAGAAATTAGAAACCGTTTTGGACGACAAAACGAGAAAGGAGAAAACACAAAAAGAAAACATTTCGGGGGACACAGCAAGGAGCATTTAAAAGCTCGTAACTATTTTTTTTTTTCTTTCGGGACAATAAATACGTCACTGGTTCGTAACAAATCGCAGGATAGAGAGCCGGCCCAAAGGACCAAAAGTAGTCTCTTGCACGACTCTTCTCTCTCTCTATCTTTCTTTGGGCCCGGTTGATTTAGTGGCGCACCTCGAGCCGCAAAGATTAATAAATTTCGATATTAAAAAAATCGTGAGGAGGGAGCGCGGAGGAGCGCAGACCAGAGGAGGGCAACAAGCTTCCGAAGTACAAAGGGGACGGAATTCAACCACGAAGAATTTTAGGAGACCATTTATCATAATCCTTTGGCCACAATGCCGCGACCGCGGTCCTGGTTACAACGCGCACGCTACACCTGAGACACCTAGCGAGTGTTATGTGTATGAAACATCGCACAGAATATCTATACCAACAAATATGCTTTATTCCAATGCAAAGAATTAAGCTATCAAGCACAATGCCATGCGATCTACACGAACCAATAATATGCTTCTCTCAAATTTTGGTTATTTCTGTAGTATATTTTCGATCTGTCGGTCATAATGAATAACTTTTACTTTGTTACTAATTTCTAGAAGTCCCCTAGAATGAAAATATTGTCGTCGGCGAGCAAAGAAAAAAAAGGGATTTCAGCGGAAATACGCGTTTTGAGGCCTTTGAAACCTCGAAGTTTTGTATACTGCACTTCTCTCTTTCATTCTTGAAGATTATATCAATCTTTTCTTACTGGGATTTTGTCGGATTTTAGTAGATTTACCCCACCATAACCAATGGCAAATATACTAACCAATAGCTTTAGTTCTAATGGAGGGATACAATATAGATTGTAGCTTAATTAGAGAAATGTCTTACAAGTTAGGACTGACGTAATCAACACAAAAATAAATCATGATAATATAATATTACCTCATCGTCATAACAACCATTAGTCGACCTCAGACATTTGTTGCATTGCCTACATATGAAAAAATACTCACCATAACACGTGCACCACAACAGCAAACAAATTTAGAACCTATCTCCATCATCCAGGCCTCGAAGAATAGCTGCATTATAAATACTTTTTATTTTTCAATTTGTTACCTTCGTGGTCCGCTCAGCTGCTCGGCTAGTCGAGTTGCCGCTCAAATCTACGGATTTACAACCGATTTAGGGAGACAGAACGACTGACCATAAAGAACGTTTACTGTCCGGAGGAGTCCGCTGCAGACGTATAAATCAGCTGACCACGTGGCATTATGGGCCCGAAACGATCCTACGGATACCTTTGTTCACCCTCTTCACACCCACCCAGTTGAGATTTACGCGAAAATCGCGCCCGATACGCGCACAATGCGCACATGAAATTTGTTAGGTTAGGTCGGACAATCGCGAGTGCGGCGGTCCGCGAGGTGTCGCGATCATCGGTGAAGAGGTAAAGTATGGCGCATTGTTGCGCCTTCACAGGCCATCTTGATTCTGGGTAAGGCGGATGAATGGTGCATAAGCGTAAATAGGCGAGATGGCCGACTGCAATCCGCGTCCGGGGTGAAAACGGGAATGTTAATGCGAATTTGTGGGATGTTAATGGGATGGATACTGCGCTGGATGGAGTTGAGGTGAGATATTTATTTGAATGAATCCAGCTTACGTATCGTTGTTGGATCGGTTGAGAGGCCATTAAATGTTAATGCATCAAATCTGGAGCTACATCTACTGATCTATTAATAATAGGGTATTGTCCTAGTTATTGTCAGTTTATACTAGTTCCATAGTTGAAGCATTTTTACAATAAAAAGAAACGTGCAAGGCCATAAACTTGCAATTAGGTTACAACTGATTAACTGTTAAAAGTACGCATTCAAATGCTATTTTACATGCATTAAAAGTACCTATCACTTTTTGACATTCATTTGATCAGAGTTCTAAACAAACCACCTATTCAAGTAACACTAAAATATAGTATTTGCTCATTATAACTTAAAATGATAATCCAATAATATCAAAAGGTGCAACTTCTGTCCAGGTAGCAAAATGTGCAAATCAGAAGCTCATAAGTGGCGCCTTAACCGCATAAAGCCCGCTATTATGCCGCCCCATTGGCACCCCCCGTCCAGATTAATATGTTTTTCCCCCAAACAACCCGTAAAACTTTAAAAGTCCTCGACCCACTCGAAAACCAACAATGATAAGCATGCAAAGTCATTGTCAGCTACCAGCAGAAGAATGACCGTCGAATGGCACGCAAGGGTCCCCAGGAATTGTCACCTTCGGTGGTTGTGTATCACCCCCCTGGAGTCATTCAACTGTTACAATACTCCCCACAAAAGACCAGGCGCAAAATCCCTACTTTTATAATATAGCATCAGATGCCAGTCTCACATTTACCTACTCTTGCCCACTTCTTACAATCGGAATCTGCAAAACGGACGGTTCTTATTGTTGTGCTCGTGCCCTCAAAAGTATTGTCCTAATCAGAATTTAAGTGACTGCGGTTCTGGTGAATGATTCCAGCGGTTGATTCGGTCGGCAGCCAGTCCACAGTAAGCTTTGGTACTAGTTGAGAGTTAATAGTGGAGAATGGTAATCGCATTTTGTGGTCTGGTGCGGCTATAAGAGGATTTGTGAGGAGAGTGAACGTGACGTGATTCATCTAATTTCGTTTTAATGAGTCCTCATACCAATGATGCAAGTGCCATGGCCATTGATGTCATTCCCGTTAACGTGAGCATTGATGCTGAATTATTCGGACTAATTTGATCACTTAGAATATATGATGGGTTGTATGTGGAATTGTTCGATATCGTGCTATCAATATCTATCGATTGTTTTTTTAAACCATTAACTACCTAACTGAAATATGTAATACAATGAGTTGACTATGTTTGTATATTGATCGTAGTAACATCAGTGCATGCAAGTTGTGTGGATAAATGAAACAAAGGTTTTCTGTTTTTCTTGTATTTTTACCTTGGTGGAATGCTAGAAAAAATACCGAAGTAGATTACGCGAACTCTCTTGTATATTGATCTTAGTACCATAAGTGCTTACAAGTTGTATGGAAAAAAGAAACAAAGGTTTCTGTTTCAATTATGTTTATATATGTTTGCCAAAACAGTACAACGGATCGGCCTGAAATTTTTTATACTTGTTTTGAATTCCCAGGGGACAAACTGAATTGTTTTTAGTGATAATCTGACAATCGGAAGTAGCAAATATTATGCGTGAAATTAGATATGTATACCAATTTAAAGATCGATGGGATGAACAGTTTAGACGCTATAAATATTGACAGAAGCAGTCTGAAACCATAGCCTTTAGTTGCTATCATGTCGTTATAGTTGTTAGTTATATATTTTAATATTTTACATATTTTTATAAACGTAACTGGCCACTGACATTAAGTTGTGGTCCAGAGTGGATGTGGCGTTACGAATTTGAAGTATTGCAGAAGGTTACAACGTTTCATTGTGTAAGGAGGTGATTGAAAAGTTGGGTGGGGGCCACCCCTGATTTTTTGTTGAGTTTTTAGAGAATTAAGCCTGTCAAGTATTTAGAAAGTGTTATAAAAGTGATTCATAGTTTTACAAACAGCACAGGACTTTTTTCGCTCGTTGGGACGAATAAGTTTTTTATAACCTGTTAGGATTATGGAAAAATTATGTCGGTAAACCACAACGACATTAACTATCGATACACCTTCGTCTAACAATATCAGTAAATAAACTGGATGTCCCACTAGTTTTATATTCAAATATTAACTTTATTGTCCTGGCATATTACTCGATCATGTTGATAGAAATTTTACGGTGAGATTGGTTAGTGAAGTTTATTGTAATAACACAGGGGAGTCAATCTTAGGTAATTCTGGTCTACTAAATATGAAAATAACAAAATATTTATTAAATTGACTCCACTTTTTGAGATAAAGGCAATCCATTCATATTTTAAATAATATTAAGTAAAAGTGCCCAATATATTTACCTAAAAGCTTTTATTCATAGATTTCAAATTAAAATAACACCATAAATTATCATCGGCATAAAGTGTTAACCTGCTAAACGCAGTGCATTTAGACTTAATCTATCGCTACTTGATCTACACTCAATTACATTTCAAAGTTAAAAGTTAAATGTACAAAATTTTAATTAAGCACTGTATCTTCTTTGAAAATTAACATATTGAAATAAATCTTACATCAATAAATTGGTAATTTATTTGGCTCTAAAACTGAGTAAGCAGTAAGCATTTTTGTCGCAGAATTTGTCTATAATTTGCTGCTGTATATTGAAAGTGAGTAGTATTTTCGGGAGAAGTTAAATTCGAGTTGACAGAAGGCAGCCAGATTAAGATTTTATTAATTTTCACGCGGTGACTTTCGGTTTCGGAGAGTCCGTGTACGTTGTCGTTGTCGCACTCCGGAGTCCGGGCACCGTGACTCCTGAAAATGATAAAACGATGGGCCAGTGGCGGGCGGTCTGACTCCCGCCGTGTAAGCTATCCCCATCTGAAACAACTTATATTTGTAATCCGCCGCCTGCTTTCGTTTAGTCGACCAGTCGACTAATCCGATTACCGGTACGCACTCCTTGAATGCAATACAATATCGACAACGAGCATCGAAAGTTGAAGTCACTATTGCTACTACCGACCGATATAAGCAAATATATTGATATAGGTACACAACAATTTAAAATTTTTTGAAATTTTGAATATTTATCTGTAAGAATCACGAAAGATACAAAAGATATAGATCACAATTCATAATTTTTTGTGTTATTTTTTTGGATCAGTGTAAAATAAACATTCCATCGGTGACCATCTTTATCATCTTCGATAATAATTAATAGGCATCTTAATCATGCATTGAATTGCAGCGCGTATCGACACCTACAAAAGAAAAACAAATACATCCCCATTTGTAACGCATAGGTCGGTCCATCCACCCGACACGATAGTCTAAAGACTCTTCCATCTTCACGTCGCAGCCAGCATGCGTCGCAGCCTACTCATAAGGATCATTCATCATCATCGCGCGATTCGTATTTGTATACCACCGATCTATACGAATAATAAACTTAGGGATTCCAGCAACACCTGTCACGGGTGCTCCACGATTGATGCCCAGACTGCCAGACTTATGGGGTTTATTATTGACTGGGGACCGGGGTCAAAACACACATTTCTCATTTTGACACCACATAGGAAAGGTGTAGGAATAGTTCGCCTCTCCGCCGTATAGGTGGTCGGACATTCCGATATCACTTTTTCTAACAAGGTCCTACTTTATAAGTTGACTAAATTTTTCAGCCTGTAGGTTTTATATTCGATGAAAGGATCACTGGTATAGACATCCGTCATTCATTGCTTCTGAACTTGAGAACATTTTTTACCGACAACTACAATTATCAAATATTACAGTATCTATAACTCCGTTATTATCTTGCAAGACTTAGCTACGTATCATCTGCGTCTCATGATTTTTTTACTGTTCAGAAATATTATATTTAAGTTACCATCATGAATGCAGCAGCAATCCTGCTGTAATGTAGTAAATGTATTGTAGTAAATGTACTAATAACTGAGCAAGTATTTTATCTACTACAACACATATTAGCTGCTTTCCATTTGCACACTTCTGAATTAATCTTAGCTGAGCTGATCTAACACCGTCTGGCTTGGTCCAAGTTCAACTAAGCTAAGCTATGTTGGCGAAAGGAACGCGTTCGGTGCCATTCTATCGTTCGTGGAACTTGATGTCAGCGAGTGGCGGCGCCACTTGCCTGACAACAAGTGTTATCAATGTTATCATCTATAGGTACAAATAAGAAACATAGGTATCAGAACCGCTTCTTTGCACGCGTATACCGTCCTCGTGACTTAATTCCACTTCGTAGCGAAGATGTGTAATCAGGTCACACACATCAAATATGTTAACTTCATCGATCTTGCCGAAACTTCTTATAGTTTATAAAATAAACAAAAACCAAATTGCACGCACGCACTATGGCGGATTTAGGTTAGCTTCTCCTTCTTCTTCTTCTTCTATTAGGTTAGCTCAGACAGCTCAGACGATCTAAGTTACCTTTTCGCATGACTAGCCAAGGGCAAGGGGAAGGTAATTTGTCTGAGCTTGTCTTACTTCACCAAAACAAAAGGAACGCTACGCATAAGTTAGATTAGCTCAGCTCAGCTAATATCAACTCAGAAATGTGCAAATGGAAAGCAGCTATTATGTATATGTAAAAAAGTCCATTTCATAACCGTAGTATTACACGTTGGTCATTAAATGCCACGATTTAATAAAAGGAGACCTATTTTTTTGTATTTTATTTCCCCAGACCTCCAACACAACCAGTCAAAATGTATAAATTTATTCACATGGAATGGAATCCTCACGCAGGCGAAATATGCGTGCAAAAACATAAACCTCATACGTAGCACCATTACCGGAGAACATAAGTGGCTCTAAACTGTTAATAATCTCGAATGAACCACATTTTTAATTATCCACGTAATATAATTACGCGCGCAGCGTGATGCCCCACCATGGAGCCTCGCACGCGGATAGCTTGAAACAAAGACCGCCCGCCTGCGCGGATCATTGGTAACACATCGAGAACACCTTTGTTTCCCCCTTCAAAGCCTCGCCAGCAACGCCGTGAGAATTTTCAACAATTTAAATTAACTTTTCACAACAAATAGAAAATGTACCTACACGTGGACAAATATCTGGGGTGATCTCCACCCAATTTACAGGCAATCATGTTGACACTTTGCAATGTGTGGCTCTGACGTTTGCCAATCCACAACCATGGCAACTAAGGCTGGGGCTACTTTCAAACTGGTTTTATAACCATTTATGGCACCTAAACAGTTCATCCACTGACCTATCATGGTACGTTAATCTTTCATTCGATTAATTTGGTATGCATATTTAAAGTCACTGGAGGATGATCTGGTATCGGTTTGGTAAAAATCGGTTAAAACCCTAAGAAAGTTTATGTAACATTTGCCATTTGCCATGTCGATATGTATTTCTTCTAGGGGACCTAGGCGCAGGAAGTAAAAGTGCATATTTTCTGTTTTGAGCAATTTTGCGATTAGGTGAAACACCGCTGGAGTGACTATAGACATTGAGAAATGGTTAGAAGTCAGTAAGTGACCAAAAATTGATTTGTTTTTCTCAATTACAGACTGAATTTCGGATCTGCTCTGCTTGCGGTGAGCCAATCAGCGACAAGTTTCTGCTCGAGGTGTCCGGTAGAAGTTGGCACGCCAGGTGTCTGAGGTGCTGCATATGTCAACTGCAACTAGATCGGCAACCATCGTGCTTCATCCGAGACAGAGCCATCTATTGCAAAGCCGATTATGCAAAGTGAGTATATGAAGTTTTGGACTGAATTCCACTCGTAAGATGGTTACGACAAAACGATGCACAGCTCCAATGTTTTATTCTTATAAAACTTGAATAGTATTATATAAAGACTCTAGTTAAGCTAAAACGTTACTTATTAACTCCTTTTAGATTCTAGATTATGAGAGTGCAATGAGATCTGACATTCTGCCTACTGGCACTTCGTTAAAAATATTGATTTACTTGTAGCCAAGTTCCATGTCGGTGAGACAGTCATGTCTTCTCAAATTCTAGTCAGATTCTTTCAAAAGTGGGGCAACCCAAATATTTAGTCAGATACTCAATAATATTGATTTCCTTATCATCTTTAAACTTCAGTTCGTGCATCCCCAACTAACGGGCACATGACCAAAATATACCTAACCATCTGTCTATCGTGCCAAAACTACCGGGTCATCATAAATGAGAGTCATCGGGTACAAAACTTTGTTGCGGTAGTTTCGCACTAAACTTTAGTCCCAGTTATAGCGCCAAATGCTTGCAGCGTTATTATTGGTCAAACTAGATCTAACTTCACACTGTTTACCAAAAGTTGGACCTAGTTGGACCAATAAAAACGCTCCAAACATTTTAAATTCACTGGCGCTATAACTGGGACTCAAGTTTTGAGCGCAACTACCGGAACAAAGTATTGCACCCGGTGACTCTCATTTATGATGACCCGGCAGAAGGATCATGTTTTGGATTTAAACAATTGCATTTGTAATATGCATTTGTATAAATCAGTATCTCCGTAAACGTCTATCTCTAATCTAACTATTAGACATTTGCGGGTGCGTTCAGAATATCCCTCTATCGCACGACGCACAACTATTAATTCTTGCCTCTTGCGTGCGTAATAGGCCTGTTAAGTGTGGGTTTCGCGGGCAGTATGTGGACAGCGTATCCTCGAGCGTTGACAATTTAATTTGATTCATTCGGAAGGCACGGAGCGCCAGGAGCCGGACCTGTCAGGCGATCGCGACGCTTGCACCGTCTCATAAATATTCATTTTGCCGAACAAACCGTAAAAGGTGCTTTCCACAGCGACGATGGTAAATAAATTTTGAGCCACTGCACGTTTCTTGTCGAACTGTCGATGCGATGGTAATTTATACTTCACCGCCGGTAAGTTCAATAAGTTGTTGCGCTGAAGTTGCGTCGTAACTTTGGATGCGAGTCGGGTCGGTAAAATAGGCTTCCGCTCCACGACTCGAGTCAAATTACAACCTATCATTAAGCAAATGGATCATTAAGCTATCTACATTTGAGATAGATTTACCACGTATACATATCTTTCTCAAAACAGTTTGGGTTTTGAAATCGTTAGTACCTAGATAGTTGATAAAAACAATGGCGTTGATGGCGCTGACACATGGCATAAACAAAGGTCAACAAACGATGTACATAACTTAACATTTGTATTTAGGAGGCAAACTACCTCATCATCGTTCCATAGATTTCTAGAGATTTTTGATAGGTATACGTACAACCACAATAACAGAAATAAGTATAATATGACTCAGTAGCGGCTCGTGATATGTTTAATTGGGTGGGCAAAATATCAATGCAGTTTTAAGGACTTATTTAATGAAGTGTTACTATATGTTATAAAGTAAACACTACAAATTTGAACCGACATATTTTTAAGAAGTAGTTAACCGAACGAACCATCAAGAAGGTCGAGTAAACACTAAACAACCCTAATAAAACGGCAGACTTTTTGCGCGAATTTGTTGCATGTGCTATTGCCTATTTAGCTATTAGAATACGTCTATGCTATGGTATGGGGTTATCTGCCTAGTCCTCTGACGTCACACATGAATTTTTCGCTACCCCCACTCCTCCGGCTTGCTGGACAGTTTACGCGCTTGCAGTAGAAAACCGTCACCGCTGGTGGGCACAATCTCAATTGCCACCCCGACCTGGTAGTTTCGGTTGCATACACTACAGTTATTTACCAATTCTACGGCCAGTAGCGTAGCAGCGTTGGATTTTATTATGTATTCAATATAATAATGCAGGCATATAGACAGTGGTTGTAAGGAATTTATATTAGGCAAATACTTAATTGTAACAAATATTGTATTAATAACGTCCAAATAAAAATGTGAAACACTGAATACCAGTACCAGGTGATCCAATATTTTTTGGGTGGGCACTGCCCACCCTGCCACCCCTGACGAGCCGCCACTGTAATATGTATATTAAAGTGAGGTCTTGTGCAGCAATGTGACGCTCCTCGTATACACAATACATGAGCTTTTCCAAAACCTTTTTAGTTTATAAACCGTTTACAAACTGGTTGCTTTAATGAATAATGCTTCACAATGAACTCTTAATCAAGAATGGTTAAAACGTTATAACCTAAAATTTATTCTTGCTGGAGTTTGACTCACTTTGGCCATAGACTGCATTCTTTATAGTGTCGTTAACTTCAGGAGAAAGTAAATATATTTTAAATTTTAAGTTTTTTGTCGCTATATCAAGACATGTTATATGCGACGTGTTATATGCTGATCAACCAGGTCAAACACCAACCAGACTAGAGCTAGGGCTGATTGCACTTGTGTTTCTTAGTTTGTGACAGCCACAATACTTTGTAATTTCAGCAGATATGTCCTTAAAGTGCAATATTCTACCATAATAAACGGCGTCAACTTTCTAAACCGATTTTACCGCGCCTTAATAACAATAACCGCATTTTTGTCAAAGCACGAGACACAAACAACAAAGACCTATGGAGTCGGCGCCTGCCAACAACAAATGAAGAATGAGAGATACTTGTCAAACGTTTATGCCTCAAAGGCACCAGCAATACCGACTCGATACAGTTCTCCTAAGTAACTATTCACGCATTCAATCGGGTCGTTACAAAATATTTTGCTTCTAACTGTCCGCGCCTCAAAGTTTGTTGAAGAGAATATAAGGGGGGTAATATAATAGAAGCCTGGAGGTAATGAGCTGGTATTGAGTGGCCAGTAACGTCTCGGTAACCTATAAATTCGTACAAATGGAATAATACATCAAAAGATATCGATATCTCTGAGCCGATCTAGCGGTCTGTTTGTCTTCTTGCAGAAGATGATGACTCTGCGATTCCGGTACGGAGAGACGGACCTCCTCTGAGAGCAGACCTGCCCAGTCGAATTCGATGTACAATTTCATGTCAATGAGGCATTCCTCGATGATAGTCATTTATATCTGAGACGATGCGTGGTCTACACTCACCCTCGGTCACACCGTATCTTTTTTACCATGATGTTGTATGCAAATAATGCAATGCATTATCAGATTTATTCCTTGCCACCATTCCATGGTTTTCATTGAGAGCTTTTATGAAAATGTGATTGCTGTAAAGAACTCAAACTCTAAAACGAATGCATTCTTGGTATTCATTGTTTACATTTCTCTTTTTATATTCAAAGGGCTGGGTAGTCTGTTTAGGTAGACAGTTATGCAACATTTCAAGGCGTGCATCAAGGCGTTTGGCGTAGTCTCCATGAGAACTATGGGAACCTCACTTCACGAGTATAAGGTTTGGACAAGAATAATACGCAAGATGAGTCGGTCAGATGTCACTGCTGTCTCTGACGGATGACAAATGAAAGCTAGAGAAACGCGAGTCACCGTGCCACAATATGCCCACGGCCCGATACGTGCATGTGTGCGGTAGATTCCTTGGACGTCAATCCGGCCATACATAAATATTATATACATATATAAGATTGTATATGGGTGTTGGAGAGACCTTCTCTAAACCACGGACTAAGATAATAACGACGGAGTTTCGAACATTTTTTGTGGTATAAGCGCGTCTCTGTTATGACTGAAAACAAGCAAGGGCCCATCCATCACTCGTCCGTCTATGGAATACACTATGGTTGAATCGTATCGCTTTGATCGGCAAATAATAAACATTAATATTGAAGAAGATATTTCTTCTTCGTCCCCGTAGACGCAGAGACTAACCGAATACTGCCCAGGAGTAGCCATTACTGCCACACACGAATAAAAGTGCGTAAAAAGACTTTTTCTACTTTGCATTCACAATGCACACATTGTAACACTGTTTTCGGTGTTACAATTAGCAAATTGTAACACCGTTTTTAGTAACTTTTTTCTAAGATTGGTGACATTGATATCAACTGCATGTCAAACGAAAATACACATAACCACAAAAGTAAGCACAAACTGATTTTTTAGAATCGCACAAACTGCGAAGTATGTATATTTTTATACATATTTAAACATGCGTGTTGCATCCTACGTTTCGTACTACTAGTATATGATGGTATATAATAATTATCAATAATTACTTTTTCACAGATATTTGAATTTAAGTGACAGATGACAGTGTTACCAACGGTTGCACCCATAAATACTCTAGATTGGAATTTTACCTAATATACCTCTAAATTTTTATAAAATTAATGACGCAAAGTAGAAAAAATAGTATATTACACTCGTTTTATAAGACATATTGGCGCATTCGTTCATTTCAACTCATGCGCCAATTTGACGTCTTATAAAACTTGTATAATAATATACTATTATAATTACGAAAAAGTAAGTAGTAGAAATGATTGATAAGCGTTGGGTTATGGTTGCAAATTAGCAAATTTTGATAAACGTCAACGGTTGACCTGTGGGTTCACGAAATTAAAGACCTGCAGGTTTAGTCGCTTTCCTGTGTCAATAAGGTAAACCGATAAATTTAAACATTAAGCTATGAGAATTCTATCCCGTCGAGGCAAACTTCGAAAGACTACAAAAATCGATCCTCCCGAAATTTAAATATCCGATCGTCCGTTACGAAAACAAGAAAGAAACAAAAACGCTCGAGAAGACACGGAACGGTGGCGGGTCGTAAATATGCCCGCCCACCGCAAACCAACACGGAAAACAAACGACGATCGGGCGCGCGGTGAAAACGGGCGAAAAAGGACACGGCGGCAGGACGACAAGCTCTTAACGGTGCGATCCGAAACTTTTTAATTAATCGATTACCGCCTCGCCGGCCCCTGCTCTTCCGCCGTCTCCGAAATCGCCGTCGAGATAAAGCCATGTCCGAAAAACCACAGGAGAGAGCGGATCACTAAATTAGGAGAATTAGGACCCTCATTAACAGATACACGGCCTGATTGCCCCCCGAAAAAAAGAGGACCGCATAGGCCCCGCACTTGCGACGGACCTCGGAACCGCCGGGGCAGAGTCCCGATGAATATTCAAACGCTGCGGCGACACGTTTTGTGCATTCGGGCGCCGTTGTTTAAGACATCTACGTCGAACGCACGTATGATATTGCTCCGGGCATTTGCATATGATCGTAAAGGCGGAAACACATATACAGGGACTGTCGCAACGCGACGCGACGCAGACCAACGCGACGAGGACCCCACCGTGCATATATGCATGACGCGACGTGTCGCTAGACCACTCGATTGAACGCGGTAAATTCCTTCCAATTATAACTGGAAGGAAATGGGTTGCTCTCAGTGATATTGGAACATTTGGGGTGAGAACATCATGAACAGTTCCGATGAATTTGAGGAGGAAATGGAAGAAGCAGCGGCAGCAGTATGTATGCTTTCAAAAAGAAGAGTATGGGTGCATGAAATAAATGTTGATCGGGAGCGTGTTGGAGAGTACCATACCCTAATGCACTTATTAGAGAAAGATGAAAATAATGAAAGATTCCATATGTATTTTCGGATGAAGCGGGAACAATTTCAATATCTCCACGATCTAATTAAAGACAAAATTAGAAAAACGGACACGACATTCCGTAAGGCAATTGGCACAAAAGAACGATTGGCCGTCTGCTTAAGGTAGGTACAAAATTAAATATAGTAGAATACTTAATTTATACATATTTGTATTTATACAAAAGTGTAAAAAATAAACATAGTAAAAACAAAATAAATGCGATACTTATCGCTTTTTAAATCAGAAAAAAGTAGTGGCATTTAAGATACATTTTTAAATTGGGGACCATATAGATCATAGTCTTCAGTCTGTTGGAACGGAAAGTTGCGTATATATGGAATATTTGGTAAATTTCCTTGTTGTGATGTAGGCATGAAACCAGATAATGTAGCGGGTGGTGGAGAATTGATAACAGCCGGTGATGTTGAACTCATGTCAGGTGAAGGAGATTCTAGAGTGGAATTTGCAGGTATTTGTCGAAATAACCGCTCACTTCCTTCCATATGGCGAATTTCGGCTTCCGAAATAATCTGGCACATTTGCATGCGGATTTTGGCCTGCTCTACCACAGGAAGTCGCTTTACAGTTTTCGCCATGCTTAGGTAAAACATGTCGACCTCATCCCAAGCATTTTCTTTGCGAGTGTCTGCGCTGCGCATTCTTCGTTCATTCGCATTTTGTTTCATAATCTTCACCATCTCCTGAGCCGGTGTTAACGGTTTTCTATATCCTGTGTTAGATTTATCACAAGATGTTGTGGTTCGAACTTGTTGTGGTTCGTTCTGTTGTTCTCTAACCTGCAGAGGGCGAGGAGGACAGTCTTCTACCAATTCTTCGTGTAGTGGTGGTTCTTCAGCGCAATCTCCTTCGTCTCCGTCGTCCTCTGAATTTGGCCTGGTGTTTTCCTTTATATTACTTTCTGTTTGTCTCATTTGTAGGAAGGGCACTAGAAAAGACATTTCTTTCTCATATTTCCAAACGGACATTTTTGTTGCGGCTTGGCCGCTTTTACTTCTTCTTCTTTTTTTCGCAGATGCATAAGAGTTTCTCAGTTTATTCCATGATGATTTGACCAACTCCACTGAAAATATAAGGAGAGATTAACTTTACTTTTGTTCCAGATTTCTGGCGACGGGAAATTCATTTCGCTCGATCGGGTTCAGCTACAAAATGGGTTTCAGTACTGTACGTGAAATAGTACAAGATGTGTGCGGAGCTATAAAAGAAATATTAGGTCCTATAGCGATGCCACCACCAACTAAAGAGTCATGGATACAAATTGCCGCAGGGTACAAAAAAATGTGGAATTTCCCGAATTGCTTAGGTGCGCTTGACGGCAAACATGTCAACATAAGGTGTCCTATCAACAGCGGTTCTGACTTCTACAATTATAAGCATAACTATTCAATTGTTCTTCTTGCACTTGTGGACGCTAACTACAAATTTATTGCGGTTGATATTGGGTCTTACGGCAGAAATAGTGATGGTGGAATATTTTCTAACTCCAATTTGGGTAAATCACTAGCCAACGAAACTTTGAATGTGCCCAAAGACGCATCGTTAGTGGAAGGCGGAGAAAAGCTTCCATTTGTCGTAGTAGGAGATGAAGCATTCCCATTGAAACCATATCTTTTGCGCCCTTATAGCCGACACAATATTGCTGGGAATGAAACAAACAAGATATACAACTATAGGCTTTCTAGAGCTCGTAGAGTGGTAGAGAATGCTTTTGGCATTTTAAGTGCTCGATGGCGAATTTTTCTACGACATCTTGAAGTCCAACCTGATATGGCAGATATTATTATTGAAGCCGGCTGTTGTTTACATAACATGTTGTGTACCGGTGCTGACTTTGAACCAGAAAAAGAATATTTAAATACAGCGGATCCATGTTTTACAAACGTGCCACTAATGAGGCAAAACCATACACAACTTGCCATGAACATTAGAGACAAATTCAGAGATTATTTTGTGTCTGATGCAGGAAGTGTTCCATGGCAAATAGAAAGAGTGCGCAGAGGAAGATAAATTGACATATTTACACACGCTGATTTCATGTATTATGTATAATCTAATATAATATAATGTATTTTCTTTTAATAAATATAAAACAAATAGGTACCTGTTGTATTAATTTGCCGTGCGATTTCCTCCCAAGCTTCTTGCCGCATACTGTTGTCCCTAAAAAATTGCGACTTTACGTCGTACAAACAGGGATGGTCGCGTACTAATTCTATTAATTGTATTTCCATATTTTAAAAATAAAAATCGCCAAGCCGCAACAAACGTGCCTTACGTACCGTGCACACCGCACTGACCTGTCGCAACTCGACCCAATGCAACGCCACGAAAATCTGGCTAGAACGGATCGAGAGGCGTTGCGTCGGTCCGCACTGCGTGGCGACACACCGCGTCAGGCAAGTATGTTAGAGATGCATACGTTCATACGGAGAATTGGCTGTCTGATCCTCGTTGCGTTGGTCTGCGTCGCGTCGCGTTGCGACAGTCCCTGTATATGTGTTTCCGCCTTAATTGTTATACAGGGTGCGCCAGAAGCACCTACCAACTTTTTTTGTCAAACTTATCACTCAAACATGTAAAAGTAGAGTAGTTTTAAACTAAAAAGATCACCGTCACATATGCAATCAATTATACCCAGTGTATGGTTTATCAATTGACCCCCTAATATGTTGGCAACGTTCTTTTCAGTTTTACTAGCAGCCAGCGTCGTTTTTTTGCCACACTAGAGTTTTTCACTCGAGCTAAAGGTTAAAGACTAAATCTGTTCAAGCCTTTCGCACGCTGCAAAAAGTCACTAAGTTCATATTAGCTTTTTTGAGTAAAACAGGTTTATATGTTCATTTTGGACCTTTACTAGGTGTTTAGGAAGTTTAGTTATTATTGTTATTAGGCTACAGTACCCTAACTATGTGGCATTGTATGTAGTTGTTTTGGGTGCGGTTTATTCCGCTGCACCTAGGCCAATTCTTGGCCCTTTGTGCTTACCCATTTTTACATACTGTTTGATAACGACAACCAGAGGTGTTCAACTGGTTGCCGGCACGAGGTGGGACGAGGATCTTCAGCTGATGCCTGGATTTGAACCCAAGACTATGTGGCATTTTCTCCCCTAAAATAATTCATGTTTAAAAACGATTGTTTTAAAATGTGTTTTTAACATATTTTGTTTTGTATAAAATTTTCACACAAATGCTTTGTATAAATAAACAAGAAAAACGTTTTTATAACAATCTTACAATAAAAAAAACACAATAAACAAAGTATCACATCCATCACTGATTTATTTCTTTCAGCAAGAATAGAAACCTCACTTCAATCTTAAATGTGCACAATTAGTGTCTTCTCCATTTGGAGCAAGCAGTTATGTACAATTCTTAGCTGAAATTGGTGAATTAGGTAAAAATTGTCGAAAATCAACCCGAAATACAGTGATTGTAAATTGTATTGTCAACCTCAAAATTATGCCTTGTGGGTTAGTCTAAGAATTCGGTGGTTACTATGATGGTCACTATTTTTCCTTCTGTTTCACTTCATTCTTGTTTTTGCCGCACAATTCGTTGATCTCCCTCTGGTGTCTCCCTCTGATCACAGAGGTAAAAATGTTCTCCATAATGCTTTCTTAAATACTCAGCTGTTAAGTACTTTCTTCTGCTCGTATCCATATCTTTCCAAAGTTAATATGTATTACTTATCTTTGTTCCAGAAGTTTCGGTGCAAAATGTTCCGTGTGCTCTCGTGGTATATCTTCAAGCGATTGGGTGAGGAAGGCGAGGGATCATGTCTACCATCTTGCGTGCTTTGCGTGTGCCGCCTGTCACCGCCAACTGTCCACAGGTGAGGAGTTCGCGCTCCACGAGGACCGAGTACTCTGCAAGGCCCACTATCTTGAAACGCTCGACGGCGGCACGACATCTTCCGACGGTAACTGCCAACAGTAATTTACATTTTAATTATTAATAGTCACCAAACATACTCACAAAAAATCCTTTCGACGTATTTTATTTTTAATTTAATAAAATAAATATCGTCGTAAAAATTAGAATACGAATGATGGAACAAAACGTATGTTAAAATAATCATTACTATTTCTGCTATTCAAGCTATTCCTGCCAAATATTTGCAAGCAAAATATTATCATTATTAAACAACGTCAAGGATTCTTTTTAAGTCCTTGTGATACTTGTAATAAATCCTTTATAATATGATTTCTTAAATACTTCAAATACCCACAACCCTTCTAGCTGGGGTTGCTAGTAAAATATTGTTATGACAAATCAGACAAAACGTTGGAAAATGGCATTTAAATTGCAAAGCAATGATAGCTAGAAAGAATAACAAAAATGTGCCTTAATTTGCTTTCAGCTTAACTTTCAGCTTACGACTTCTATAAGTTGAAAATTTAACATTAGCTGCTTTCCATTTGCACACTTCTAAATTAATCTTAGCTGAGCTAATCTAACACCGTCTGGCTTGGTCCAAGTTCAACTAAGCTAAGCTATGTTGGCAATAGGAACGCGTTCGGTGCCATTCTATCTAACTAAGTTCGTGGAACTTGATGTCAGCGAGTAGCGGCGCCACTTGCCTGACAACAAGTGTTATCAATGTTATCATCTATAGGTACAAATGAGAAACATAGGTATCAGAACCGCTTTTTTGCACGCGTATACCGTCCTCGTGACTTAATTCCACTTCGTAGCGAAGATGTGTAATCAGGTCACACACATCAAATATGTTAACTTCATCCATCTTGCCGAAACTTCTTATAGTTTATAAAATAAACAAAAACCAAATTGCACGCACGCACGATGGCGGATTTAGGTTAGGTTCTCCTTCTTCTTCTTCTTCTTCTA
Source organism: Aphodius granarius (assembly GCA_963971325.1). Classification (NCBI taxonomy): domain Eukaryota; kingdom Metazoa; phylum Arthropoda; class Insecta; order Coleoptera; family Scarabaeidae; genus Aphodius; species Aphodius granarius. The sequence continues at coordinate 31,042,254 of OZ020221.1, forward strand.
TTAGGTTAGCTCAGACAGCTCAGACGATCTAAGTTACCTTTTCGCATGACTAGCCAAGGGCAAGGGGAAGGTAATTTGTCTGAGCTTGTCTTACTTCACCAAAACAAAAGGAACGCTACGCATAAGTTAGATTAGCTCAGCTCAGCTAATATCAACTCAGAAATGTGCAAATGGAAAGCAGCTATTGTTGAATGCAGTCTGGTCTGGTAGTGGAAATAGTTGGAAGTTTGGCATATGCAAGAGGAACGGTAACAACGAGAATGGTACAAATGGTGGTGGCAACTGGGTGGCTGACATGTCGGAGTTGACATTTTAATTACCCGCTGTGTTTGTTTAAGTTCATCATTAATATGTCGCGGTGGACATGGCGTCCGACTTGAGTAATAATTTTACGGCAGTAATTAATGCTATCTAAGGTATATTTCATGTATAATTGGATCTGTGGCGGCCGGGGAATTTACATACCTACGAGTCGCGAGCTAAACAACGCACATAACCCATACCGGGGATCGGTTTATTGTTTTTAATCTTTACGAGGTAGGTGTCGCGACCTGTTTTATCGTCGGCGCGGCAGGGATATTTATATGAGATAACGGGGTGAACGTAGTGCGAAAACAAAGGGACGGTAAATATTTGCGGACTTGTTCTGTTTAACGAATGTTGGTCTCCATATTAGTTAAGTATCATTCATACAATTTCTTAATCTAAGACTTAAAAAACTTAGGGCTGGTTTATTCACCTACACGTAAAGTCCTGTATAGCTATGTGCCAGATTAGTTGATTTTGTTGCACCATTTTTTTGCCATTAACACAGAGATATGTTAGTGGCAGTGGGTAGAACGTGAATAAAAGAATCAAATGCCGAGTTCTGTACACCATGATTAGTAATGTAGCATTTGAATGAGTTGTAATACGCCAACAAAATTTGACCTACCCTAAGGACTGGTTTATTCACCTAGCCATAAAATTCTGTATTGCATTCTGTCAAATACGTCACATTTTCTGTCCTATTACAACTCATACAAGCAACATATTTCCGATAGAATCTTGTTAAGTATTATTCCATTTGAAATGAAAAAGACATTATATTGATCTTACATTGACTCGATGATGCAGATTTTTTTGTCATTTGCGAAATACATTTATAAGAAAAAATCCTTCTTTTGTAGACTGACTGGAAATCAGCAAAGGTTTGTGTGAAATTTAAGAGATATATAGATTATGTATAGATAGTTTATTAGGTTCGTCAAAATTTTATCATTTCCTGTTTGTTTTTAATAGTAAAAATAAAATCAAAATATCTTTTTTTCCACTTGTATCTGCCAGTATCAAGAGAGCTAAAATAAAATTAAGATTATGCAAAAATAAACCAGGGCTTCGAACTGGGACTGATTACATCGCATTGTGTCGTTATTATTACTGGTACATTACCGATACATTCAATATAAATATACACATACTCAGGAAAAAATCATTTCAAATTCTAAGACATTGAAACTTTGTATAGAATAGAAATTTAATCTCTGATAACTCTGGTATTTCTTGACAAATTGCGATAATTTTCCAAATTAATGTAAAAAATATTGTCAGCATTAAAATAGGCTGTAATTGGTAATTGCCAAAAAGTACAAGTTCCTATAGACAAACAATGAAATTAGTGATGATGAATCAAGTCATTACATCCCTAATTAATTTGTCTTTAAAATGGAGTAGGCAAAAACATAACCAAGAGAATGTCTGGAACTTAGACCATATCTCTTACGCAAATCAAATCAGATCTAGGAAGAATTTATCTATAATTTGCTGAAATAGTCACCAAAATCCACAAAAAATTACAAGATTTATTGGAGACCCAAACATCTGTAAAAGTTGTAACTGGGCAGTTTTTAGCTTTGTTAAATAAAAGCTATAACATTACAATCAATTTAATAGTTCTATTAACTATATTCTTTATCTCTAAAGTTATATTAATCTGAGCTTTTTGCAAAAAGGATTCAAATTTTTAATACACATAAATGTATTTCAAAAGTTAGCCCGTAGTTTTAGCCGGAACTTGACCGATATGTATTTTTGGGTTGAACCGGAACGAAAACGAGAACAAAACCAAAGAACGGTTTGAAGCCCTCTAATAAACCAACCCATAAAAAGAATTACAGAAACGCGCTTAACGTTGGAAAAGCTTTTGAACATTGAAGTACCGATCCTTTTTATCAAGTGTATATAATGATAGTATGTGAGCTACAAGAATTGAAATGCAAAGTTTACAATTTAACCAACCTATACCCCTATAATAAGCAAAGCGCTTTCAAATTAAAACTATTGGTTGAGATTACTGGCTCCATGCCTGCAGCATTTATGAAAAATGTTACCACCACCATTGCCAGTAGTAACAAAACTAATTCGAAACAAAAACACGGGAGTGCAACTAAAATTCTGACAGATTATTTTCTTTTGTTCAAGATGGTTGCGACGCTGAAGGATACCACAAGAATAAAGCGAAACGCGTTCGGACAACCTTCACGGAAGAACAACTCCAAGTGCTTCAAGCCAATTTCCAGTTAGACTCAAATCCTGACGGTCAGGACCTCGAGAGGATTGCGCAGATCACAGGATTGAGCAAGAGGGTCACCCAAGTCTGGTTTCAGAATTCAAGAGCCAGACAGAAGAAGCACATGCATACCGGAAAAGTAAAGACTCAAAGTAAGTTATCAACAAAACATGATGAATTTTATGGGGGGGGGGGGTGGTTGATTTACGTATTTATCTAATCTAATCCAATTTATTTTTTTTGTTTTCAGTGCATAATGGAAGAGAAGACAGCAACAATTTTAGTCGACATATAAACCTGCACCTAACCTATTCATTCCAACAGCAAAATAACAACAAGAGTTCGCCGTTGTTTACGCCAACCGGTAAGATGTCCGCTGATATTACCGACAGCAAGCCTGCTAGATGGTTGTGTTTTGCAGATTCGTCAATGGACGAGCTGTCCCAAGAGTCCACAATGCATTGCATGCAGGGCGAAGTGTAGATATAGAATGGGGTGGAGATACGAGAGAAACGATGTAACATAGTAAATAATAACTATAACGAAATAAATGTATTGGGTACGTTTTCCAATATATACCGTGATTCTTGAGTGTACTATTGATAGTATCGATAAATATGTTTTATTTGTTATTTAGTCGTATACTTATTTATTATTATTTTTATTACTTATACTTGTATCGAGAATAGAGAGTAATATAGTCGAAGAAGAAGAGCTGCATAGTGTATATGTTATACTCGAAGTTAATATTCTACTGTTTTAAGTGTATTATAACAAATTTATTAATAAAATATTATCGAAAAATTGATTACTGTCTTGTTTTTACTATTTTTATTTTCCGGCTAGTATCCTGGAAGGAAAGTATTATAATCGACGAAAAAAATCGAGATTTCAGCGGAAATGCCGGTTTTGGGGTTCCCTGAATCCATTGCAATTATTTCTGGAAAATGTATTTACGTACATGGTGGAAATAAAGTAAAGGAATAATTCAAAATTTCTGTTAATAATAAAATATCGAAAAAATCTAAAAGGGGCATTAAAATTACAAGCGAATACGGAAAAACTAATTTCATGGATTTTCAGCAGTTATGACATAATCGATATTTTTTTAAATGCAAACCAATTTTTTTTTATTTTGATAGTAGGTACTTTGATCTCTTTTCAACGGTACAAAAATTATATTATTACATCAGAAAATTTTCAAGAAAAATTAACTTAAAAACTTTTTAATAATGGTTATGGTTATAAATTATAATCGAAGTAATCTTGTTGTTTAGCTCTAGAAGTTACTTTTTTGAACAAAATTCCCATAAATTGGCGGTCATAAAATTAAAAATCAATTCTGTGTAAGTGTATTGGTATTTTTTTACTAAAAAATTTGATGTGGCTAGGCATATGACTTTATCATACGATACAGCCGTGTTCAGGGGGGCAATTTGGAAGTTCAAGGGGCATCCGCTTACTATGATTTAATTTTTTTTCCAAAAAATGGAATGGACATAAATTATACCAAATTTTCTCTACTATAGTTTATTATTTAACTATTTTGACGAAATTACAGAAATGGCGGCTAATTTGCAAAATCGTTGAAAAATGATAAGAGTAAACCTCGAGTTCCTTTGGGCCCTTTTGGACAAAACTTCTTTCAGCTCTAAGTTTAGTCACGAAACTTCTAAATATGAAGTTTCGTCTCGATACCTTCAGTAGTTTCTCCGGAATCGTCGCCACAAAAAACGGGTACACACACACAAACATTTTTTGTACCTTGGTGAAACATGTTCAGGTGACCCAAAACGACATATTTCCGCTAAAATCTCAATTTTTTTTTCGAGACGATTACAATACTTTGTCATACTACGTATGATAAAGTAAAAAGACAAATTTAAAAAATTATAACGAAAACTAAATTACAATATGCAACTTCCAAAACATTTATAAAACGCATCCACGACATTTTGAAGCTGTTCGGTAGTTAGGTATTTGTTGACACTCGTGTTGTATTTTCTGTTGAAGGTGTTCCAAAATGTTGGGACGATCTTAAATAAACTTTATTTTTTAAATGACCCGACAGAAAATAATCAAGAGGTGTAATATCTGGTGATCTAGCTGGTCACTCCATTGCTCACCTTCTTCCAATCCACTTCCCAGGAAATGTAGCGTCCAAATAATTACGCACATTAGCGGCATAGTGCAGTAGGTCACCATCTTGCTGAAACCAGATTAATTCATTTGCCTGTTCTGAATTGTTATTTGAAAACATTCTCCGTAACGCTGGCATAACTTCATTTTGAAAAATTTATTAAAATTTATTGGATGCAAATGTCATCATCATGCTTTCACAAAATTCCAAATGTCATTATGTCATAGAAACTGACGATAGGTATGGCCCACAGTGGGTATGGCTTCACAAAACTGAATAATTGCAAAAGTATGTAGACACTTCATTGTGTAAACGGTATAGTCGAAAAGTATTGTAATCGACGAAGAAAAAAATCGAAATTTTAGAAGAGATACGCGTTTTGGGATCCCGTGAATCGATTGCAATGATTTCTGGAAAATGTACCTATGTGTGTATGTCTGTCAACACAATAGCATCCAAACGGTACAACAGATTAGGCTCAAATTTGGTGTACCTACCAATATAAAATTAACAGCGGACGAACAGGATTGTTTTTGGTGTCGTGTTCACAGACATACCCACATACCCGCATACATATGTTTTCCAGAAATCATCGGTATCGATTCAGGAGACCCCAAAACTGGTATTTCCCAAAAAAAGTCCGTCGATTACAATACTTTCCTTCTAGGGTACTAGTCGGAAAGTAAAATGCCCGGCCCACATACATATCCACATACGTCTCCATATTATACGTTTTTCAGAATTAGGTATCCCAATGGATTCAGAAAACGTGTATTTCCGCTGAAATCTGTTGATTACAATATGTACTAGGAAAGTAAAATGTCCTAAGTGCCCCCCATCCAACTTTCCGACTAAATCGTTGACTCATTTATTGTCCAAACAAATTTGCAATTATTCAATTAATTCAAATTTCTACCACCTCTCCAGACTCGCTCGTATAGGCGAATACATCCTACTTACTACAGAATGTTAGTAGTGTTAGTGCCAAAAACCTCAACTTCTTATTCTGATGCTAGCTTATGCTATTCTTTTTACTGTACACTTATTAAACGTACTAGGTCCATAATATGTAAATAAAAATTCAACCAGTAGCGGCAATTGTATATCAAGTGCCCAAGTGGTGTATATTTTGTACATTTTTCCAAAATTGCAGAAAACCCAGGCAGACACATTGTCGAAATCATACTTTTGGAACAGCAAATTATAAATTTTGACGTTTATTTCCAATACGAACCCTGATAACGTGTAACCATAGATAAAAAATATATATGTCCCACTCCACCGTATTTTGTTTCCCTCTAACATTAGTTCGCCTTACGTCGATAGATGGCGCTGCCGACGGCAGTATTCCCCCGTACTTTCAAATTTTCGTAGAACCATTGCGTATGTTTTCATTTTTGACGCGTTCTGGTGAGCGGACTGGACAACAACGATAGAGTTGCTGTCTAGTTCGCTCGCCAGAAGGCAACAAAAATGAAGACACTATTTTCTCGCGATGTTTTGAATTTGATTTTTGTATAAGGATAAAAAGACATAATAAAAATGTAATAAAGTGTAATATTTAATGTACAGACACGAATATGATAATGATGTCCCCATTGGATCAGTATCTGCAAAGTTTCCTGATGCTGAAAATAAGTAAAACCTATATCAATGAATATTATACAAATTTATTTATGGTTTCATCTTAGAAGTGCATAATAGCAAATAATTAACTTTGTATCAAGTATTACGAAATTAAAACGAATATATATGGTACATACCTCTGAATCTTGTGGACACGAATGCATTACACATCCGTCTTTGTTCACGGATGGCTAATTAGGAACACAGCACCCGTACACCATGTTTAAAAACAATAAATGTTCAAGAAGAATTTAAAGAACATGAAGAACGCAAAACGTTTGCAACGAATGTGACAACAGTTTGACAACACTCCACATGCACTCCACGCGCGCTGTTAGACCGATGTCACGATCGGTCGATCTAACAGCGCGCATACCGTGCGAATCAGTACTGTCAGCGCCATCTAACGATCTTAGGCGAATTAAAAATAACATCAACACCTGCTGTATACGCTGATAACACACCGTGCGTGTAACAAACTGTAACAAAAAAGTATCGAATATGGAACATTATTCACAAAAAAAAATGATTAATCTCCCCCAAAGAATTGATTTTAACTGATATTACCTACGCGACGGACAATTTCAAATTTGTAATTTTACCGCTCATTACGATCTCATGTGGAACAGGAATCGAATGGCTAACAATTGTAAATAGTAGGTGACGCTACCATCCAGCAAACAATTTACGATCGCAGTGTTCTGTTCTAGCGCGTCTCCGTTGCACGCGTGCGCACCTCGCTGTCCCATAATGTCCAAAATATTATCAACCGGCCGCCTTGGTTGCGGCTTTTCTTCTATTTTTGCTGTAAAGTGGATATTGCACCGCCTCAAAAACTTGATTTAAAACGAGTAAGTACCATACACTCCTCAGATTTATTTCCAAGCGATAATTTGAAAGGTCATTCAGCAGTTTCGTTTATTTGTCAATATTTCGGTGTTGTTGCCTCGGATACCGGTATGACTCCTAACATAAACATGCACTCCAGAACTAGAATTGTTATTAATTATTTTTTGCGTTTTGGATTTACTGTTGAACAATTAAATGCAATTAGTGTGCAATAACAAAGCAATTACTTACGCCGTAGGAGCTTATTTAACTTTGGATGCGTTTCGATTTGCAGAATTACACGCTTATAAATAACTTCTTGCAGCAGGTTGTGTTAAACTTCTTTGCAGGTATATTGCGTAACTTTCAACCGACTTCTCTTTATTGTTTAGCTCAACAATGAAGTTCAATATTTCGTATCCGGCAACTGGTTGCCAGAAACTTTTTGAAATTGTGGACGACCACAAGGTGCGAATTTTCTTTGACAAGCGTATGGGCTCTGAGGTGCAGGCCGATCCATTGGGTGATGATTGGAAGGGCTACATATTTAAAATTACCGGTGGCAATGACAAGCAGGGTTTCCCGATGAAGCAAGGTGTTCTTACCAACGGCCGTGTCCGTCTCTTACTGTCCGAAAACCATTCGTGTTTCCGTACAAGACGAGACGGCGAACGTAGACGCAAATCCGTTCGAGGATGTATAGTCGATGGAAATCTCAGCGTCCTATCCCTTGTTATTGTTCGGAAGGGGTTGAAGGATATACCTGGGCTGACCGATACGAATATTCCTCGTCGTTTAGGTCCTAAAAGAGCAAATAATATTCGGAAGTTGTTCAACTTGACTAAACAGGATGACGTTCGTCAGTATGTTGTTAAACGTCCGTTACCGGTGAAGGAGGGTAAGAAGCAGAGATTCAAGGCTCCAAAGGTGCAACGTTTAATCACTCCTGAGACCTTGCAGAAGAAACGTCATCGTTTAGCATTGAAGAAGAAACGTTGCTTAAAACGCAAGGAGGAGGTGAATGCTTATAAGAAGCTCTTGGCGCAGCGCCACAAGGAATTGAAGCAACGTCGCCAGGAGTTGAAGCGTCGTCGCTCTGCCAGCCTTCAGGAGAGCAAGACTAGCCTGGACAGTGCTTAGACATTACCAATGAGTTTTATTGGTTGGGTACTTGGTTTTCGCTTCGTAGTACTTAAATCACAATAATCGCCCGTATGTATTATTATTTAGACTGATTTTTGGGCAGATTTTTATAGATCTGTTTTGTTTTTCTCGTGTTACTTTTGTTTTCTGACTGACGGCTGTCTAATCAGTGTTACCTATTGGTACTCTATGTGATCTTTGGTTATCAGTATTCGTGGATGAGTGTTTGAAAATTTATTGTGATCGACTATATATGTAGGTTGTAGAATATGGAATTACCTTTAGTTTATTTAGGTGTTTAATGTAAAAAGTGTATTTACGGCACAAAAATGTAGGTATGTCGGCCATATTTATTGTTCTAGATTATTTTTGTAATGTGAAAATTATGGTACAAATCCAAGCTTGGTACGTTGAAAAATTCAGCACGATCCAAAAAGCATAAACCAAAGATGTATATTTCTATATGTATTTAGTTTTAGTTGTTTGTGTTTTGAGTTTGTTTACTTAATAAAGGTTTCACCTTAGCAATGTGTTTTATTTTTTCTCTTATAATTCTGTTGTATAAATAAATTTATTCCTGTGATTCTGTTTTACTTGTTTTAATTAAATAGTTTCATAATATAGGAAAGGAACTGCAAAATCTTGATGTTTAAAATCTTTCTATGCTTATTGCTTGTTAAGCATTTCAACGTTTACATAATTCTAAACATTGGCTGGCCTGGTTTCCAGAAAATTAAGTATTGCATAGATCAGGGGTGGCAGGGTGGGCAGTGCCCACCCAAAAAATATTGGATCACCTGGTACTGGTATTCAGTGTTTCACATTTTTATTTGGACGTTATTAATACAATATGTGTTACAGTTAAGTATTTGCCTAATATAAATTCCTTACAACCACTGTCTATATGCCTGCATTATTATATTGAATACATAATAAAATCCAACGCTGCTACGTTACTGGCCGTAGAATTGGTAAATAACTGTAGTGTATGCAACCGAAACTACCAGGTCGGGGTGGCAATTGAGATTGTGCCCACCAGCGGTGACGGTTTTCTACTGCAAGCGCGTAAACTGTCCAGCAAGCCGGAGAAGTGGGGGTAGCGAAAAATGCATGTGTGACGTCAGAGGACTAGGCAGATAACCCTATACGATAGCATAGACGTATTCTAATAGGCAATAGCGCATGCAACAAATTCGCGCAAAAAGTCTGCCGTTTTATTAGGGTTGTTTAGTGTTTACTCGACCTTCTTGATGGTTCGTTCGGTTAACTACTTCTTAAAAATATGTCGGTTCAAATTTGTAGTGTTTACTTTATAACATATGGTAACACTTCATTAAATAAGTCCTTTAAACTGCATTGATATTTTGCCCACCCAATTAAACATATCACGAGCCGCTACTGGCATAGATGTTTCAAACTAAAAAGAGCATAGCTGTATATGCAACCAAATATACGCGGGTCAATTATAAACCATGAATTGGGTATAACTGGTTGCATATGTCACAGTTTTCTTCAAAACTACTCTAAGAGCTAGTTTTTCAATACTAGTTTATTTTTAAGTGGAAACTATTATTTTCAAAATACATAATTTATGGCCCAAGAAAATGTTTGTCCCCAATAGCTAACATGGCAAATATTTATGTTACCCAATAACTGACACCCTTTAGTATATATATATTATTATTATTATTAATTATTGATCAATGAATCTACTACAGGGAGAACCACGTAAATGATAATATAATTGTCTTGGTATGACATATCCCGTTATATGCGTTCTCCGGGTATGAGGTGTACCGACCCCGAATTAGGATAAAACAATATTTATAAATTTATCGAGACAAATTATTATTGATAAAAATGTATGGACAAATTATTGAAAAAGTCGTAGACCGATTTAATCGATAAATGGTGGTAATTATTGTTCGTTAGAACGGTGGACGTCTATAAAAACATTTTTGCAAAATTCAACAGAAAACAAATAAGAGGCCAATAAAATCGTCTACTAATCATTCTTATTACGGTCATTACGTGTATGTAATGTACTCTCATCAGGTAAAACAAATCCTTGTTTATTCAAATAATTTCCAAGAAAAAACGTTTTGTCATTATAATGGAAAACTAAACAGAAATATACACACGTATAATATAACATTTACAATCAAAAATTTGTCGTATCCAGGACAAGCTATCGCGCTGCGTGCTACTAAACATATATTTTTCGATAAAGTGAGCCGCTGAATAATATCGTCATACTTATTGTGTGTTGACATAAAAACAAGAAATACAAGGTTTTCTCTCCCGCTACTGACAACTTAAAGGTGAATCTTCATGCTTCATTATAATCTCAACAAAAAATCGTGAACGTGAAGTTGAGAACTTTAGTTAATTGGCGACGGCGTACGCGGTGCGTTGGTAGTTCCGGACGCGGCGTATCGTAGGAAGTCCAAACAAAAGGGAGTTTTATTGCCATTTTAATTTTATAAATGATAATTTTGTAATAAATTATCACAACGAATCAACGCCTACTCTGTCAAGGTAAGTACACCAAATTTGTAAACCTATGCTTCTTAAATTACGCAAAAACAGGAATTGTTAATTAAAATAAAACCCGAAGTGGTTTTAAATTATTATCTAAACAAACGCAGGATGTCCGTTATCGAGATTGGAGAGATTAATCTAAACACTCCCACCAGCTTATATAGATTTCGGGGTTTATTTGACTATTCCAAACAATTTCTGTCCATTAATATCCGAACTACTTCGAATTACAACGCTTTATAACCTCAAAATTTCTTTAGAACAAAAATGGTAATCAAAAATATATGTTGTCTTGGTGCCGGATATGTTGGAGGCCCCACTTGCAGCGTTATCGCTTGGAAATGTCCAGACATAAAGGTTACAGTTGTCGACTTGAGTAAAGAACGCATTGCACAATGGAATTCAGAAAAACTACCCATATACGAGGTGAGTTCATCGTATACATTAATTACTTCGCCAACTAATAGGTTTTATTTTTAGCCAGGGTTAGATGATGTCGTCAAGGCCTGCCGAGGAAAAAACCTATTCTTCTCAACTGACTTTCGAACTGCTATTTTGGATGCCGACTTGATTTTTATTTCAGTGAATACTCCAACAAAAACTTTTGGAAATGGGAAGGTATGCTTAGTATTCATGGTTTACGCTTGTTTCGTTTGTTATGAAATTTATGCATTGTTAATTGTATTGCATATTTGTTACGTGATGGTTGATGTGATGCTGTTGGCATATTAATGTATACAGTATGTTTAATAATAAAAAAAAAACTCTGGTCATAAATTTGACAATTAAACATTTTTTCTTTATGTCATTCTGCTAATTTTAGTAGTTAGATTTTTGTATTTTGAATACCAACTGTTATAAATCTTAATTTATGTTAGGGAAGGGCCCCCGATTTGAAGTATGTTGAGGGTGCGGCTAGAATGATTGCAGAGATAGCCCAGAGCAACAAAATTGTTGTAGAGAAGAGTACGGTTCCGGTACGTGCGGCCGAAAGTATCCTAAATATTTTAAGTGCAAATCAGAAACCTGGTGTTGCCTATCAAATTCTTTCAAATCCTGAATTTTTGGCAGAAGGTAGGACAGTCAACAGTTCCATGAATTAAAGCAAATTAATGAAATAAGTTGTAATATTTTAGGTACTGCAATTGAAGATCTTTTACATGCGGATCGTGTATTGATAGGTGGTGAAGATAGTGCAGACGGTAGGGCTGCCATAGAGGAATTGTGTACTGTATATGAACATTGGATTCCCAGAAAGAATATCCTGACAACAAACACTTGGTCTTCGGAACTTTCTAAATTGGTGAGTAATAGGCTTGTATGTGGTGTAATATTGTTATCGTTAAAATCCTTGCACTTTTATATTTTGTTTAATTGTTTGATGGATTAGAATTTAATCATAGTTGACAATGAGTACTAAATACTTAGGTACAATGATATAGATTAACCATTTTTTGAATAGTTAGGTACAATGTCATTAATGAATTTATGGTTGTTTTACTTTTTTCTTTGGGATTGTTTTATATGATAGATGCTTTTGTTCATTTGAAATATTAAGTTTTGTTAATCTGATACTATTGTGTCGTTCATAAACATTCTATAGATTTTAATCCATTTTAAAATTTTTATTGCATCCTGCACATAGTAATTTTGAGATAATCTTTTCATTTTTTATTTTGTTGTTCTTCATTACAATACAGTATAACTTCGCTAATCCGGACATATATCTTTCCTGACCATGTCCGGACTATTGAGGTATCTGGATCACTGGAGTTTTTTTTTCTTTTGTTGGGAAGGGTCATTTTTTATGATGAAGATGAAAACAACTGGGAATATTTGAATATATGTGAGCCCGGACGCAAAAAGGGACCTGTCGTAACGTTATCTTGCACAATATTTTCGCACGTAAGGTCTCTTCCGATATGTACCGTTATGCTGCACGTTATTTTCGCACGATAGGTCCCTTTTCGCATCCGAGGTCACATATAACCAAAACATAAAATTAAAAACTAAATTCTGAACATAAATGGATAAAATAAGCAAAAGATTTCAGTTATTTTTTAAAAATATATCAATCTTTGTTTATATTCTTTTGGATACAGCTACATTAGTAAATTTTTCTCTGGGCCTTTTGAGAAGCAGGATTTCCATGGGAAAATTGTTTTCTGCAGACCACCTGATGCCCAAAGAAAACGCGTTGGCAGCATCGACATTAGAGCTTTTTGGGGCCTGTTAACCCCTGTTAAAAATGTCTTAACCTCAGGCTTAAAATATTTTTCGAAACATTCAGTAAGCAATGTTCTACTCATCCCTCCTTTATCAGACGCTTTGTACACAACTGGTATTGAGCTCATTCTGCATTTAAAAGCATCTAGATTTGCCGCTATTGCTAATATTAAGTGGCAATTTATGTGATCCGGTTGCTTTACAGTAAGACATTAATGTTAAACAATACTTTGGTATTTTCTACCTGGTTTTAACTGCAAATTATATTTTGTGTCCGAACTAGGGAGGTAAAATTTCTAAAATGTCCGGTTGACAAGAGCGTTCGGATTACTGGAGTGTCCGTACTAGAGAGTGTCCGATCTATCGAAGTTGTACTGTATAAGGCAGGAGGTTGTGGGGCGAGTGGCTCTAGTGGTAGAGTGCTGCTCTCCTGTTAGGAAGTCTTGGGTTCAAATCCAGGCATCAGCTGAAGATCCTCGTCCCACCGCCTTTCGCAAGAGGCGTAAAACCGTGGGTGCCGGCAACCAGTTGAACACCTCTGGTTGTCGTTATCAAACAGTATGTAAAAATGGGTAAGCACAAAGGGCCAAAATTGGCCTAGGTGCAGCGGAATAAACCGCACCCAAAACAACTACAACTACAAGGCAGGAGGTTAGCTTCATAATTCTCAGACAATGTACTTGTTACAATAAGTATTTAGTAATCATAAGTATTTAAATCATATCAGAATATGAAGTTTTTAAAATAAAAATAATTTGTGGTATTTATTCTGGTACATAACTTGTTTAACAATACTTATCCCTTATCTTAGATAATAGCTCTTATTTTGCAATATATTGTTATTGCCTGGAAGTTTCCTGATGGAAAAATTTCTTAGAATTTCCTATTGTGCATTTTTGCGCTTTTTATAATGTCTTATTTACCAAGAATAATTATTGTTTGTTCTCACCTAAACGACTACATTTGATAGCATAGCCAGTATCAGTTGCCACCAAAATAAAAATATGGGTCACATCCTTTGCCTTTGTATTTTAGTTTTGCACAGATGCACGAAATGGTATCAAAAGTAACACAAATTATAGATAGATTTATGACACCCCTTATATGGGTTTCACCTAAAACATGATGGTTTCAAGAATTTGCGTTTAGTTGTTTGTGTTTGGAACATTGAATGAACGTTAATTGAGAGATTTTCAAATAACAAAGAAAATGATAAACCATTGATGAATTGCTCCATGTTCTCATCGACTGACTTTGAAGTTGCGGAAACCAAACTTTTGGTTTTGATCTATGTATTCTTTATTAGTTTCTTACAGACCGGTTTTGGGGTCTCACCCATCTTCAGTGTAATTGTCAGAATGTGTAAGAAAGCAATAAAGAACAAATCGATCAAAACAAAAAATTTTCCACAAAAAGAAAACGATGTTCTTCTTACCTGTGGTTTATATAGTCAGTAGAATCTGCTATTTTTTACTATTGGACTAATTTTGAAAGGTAGTACTAATTGGGGTGCAAGTATAATATTGAAAGCGTTTCCAGTGAAATCCCCTTCGCAGACACCCCTCTTACATGAACACCTCCCTTGGACGGACAGTTTTTCATGGTCACGACCGACTCTCATATGATTTGCATTGTGTTAACTCCTTCTTGGACGGACATTCTCTTGAATGGATGCGGACACTAGAAAATGTTCTCTTAAACGGACAAAAAACAAAATAATCAACATCTTGTCTCATTTTTCATTCTAGACAACAGTTTAAAGAAAAAGAGGAGACAAACAACAATAGATGAATTTTTGGGTCATTAGAGTTACATTTAGTTTCATTTTATTTATTGCTATACATAATCCATTATGTATTGTGAAAGGTTTCGACGCTTCATTGTGTCAACGAGGTAGTGGCAAAGTTGAGTGGGGCCACCCCATTTTTTGTTTTATTATGTGATTTATATTGCGATTTTTACTTTTTATACTTATAAATATATTTGTTTAGGTTAGAATTTCACTTTTAATTTTTATCACCCCGAGATTATTGTTCTTATTATTCGTATTATAATTATTGCTAATTTTTAAAGTTTAGTAAGCATCACAAATAAAACAAACAAAAAATCCGGTCACTTTTATAAACAATGTGATGGCCACAGCAGATTATTAGACCCTATTTTTTGTGTAAAATTGTAAATGTTTATATTATTGCATAAAGATCAAAATATAAATAATTTGAAAACAAAATATTGTACAAAACATTTCACTCTATTTATGGCGATTGTAGGTTTCATACAGAACCAGGTAACATATTTTCTTAATAGGTACGATGTATGCTATGTCCATTGTAGTTTTATTGTTTCTTTTTGTTTTATAGCTTATTGATGTGATAAAAGAGGGGTACCTTAACTGTGCTAATTTTGTCTTTGTCCCCATAATTGAATTTTGTTCATGTTTTCTCGCACAAACTCCGTACTATGTATGAACATCAGACTTTTAAATTTGTCAAAAGAGCACATAATAGAGACATATCGTCGCTCGATACACGTACTGACGTATCTGAATAGCCTTTCTTGGTGAGATACGCCACTATGTGTTTCGAGTGACAATATCTGCTAATATGTGTTTTATAGTTCAACAATGGTAATAATTGTCCCAGTACTGCATCCAAACAGCCAAATTTTAAATGGACAATAACATTCCAAGAACACTGTAACTATTAAAAAACTCAAACTTTGTGCATTAATTGCAGAAAACTTTGGGAGTTTTATTAGCAGTTAATGACTCAACTTTTTAACTGTTTATTAATATTTATTCGTTAATTCTTCACTTACATTTTAATTAATTATTTTAGGCTGCCAATGCAATGTTAGCTCAAAGAATATCCAGTATTAACTCACTATCCGCTGTTTGTGAGTCTACAGGAGCTGACGTCTCCGAAGTTGCTAGAGCCGTTGGTCTTGACTCTAGGATTGGTTCAAAATTTCTTCAGGCCTCCATTGGTAAGCATCTTCCTATTATTTACAATAATAATAACAGCAAATTGAACTAATATTTCTTGTTGGTTAAATTATATAAAAAGATTGATTTTATCCTCAAATTATCGGTTTTGGTGGGAGCTGTTTCCAAAAGGACATCCTCAACCTAATCTACATCTGCGAGAGTCTGAACCTGCCCGAGGTGGCCGCATACTGGCAACAGGTTATCGACATGAATGAATACCAGAAATCAAGATTCACGGCAAAAGTCATCCAGGCACTCTTCAACACCGTCAGCGGGAAGAAGGTTGCCCTGCTCGGGTTTGCTTTCAAGAAAAACACCGGAGATACCAGGGAGAGTCCTGCCATCCATGTTGCAAAGACCCTTCTTGACGAGGGTGCCTCTATTAACATTTATGATCCCAAGGTAAACACTACATGTTAATTAATTTAATAAAATTCAGTAATTCCGTCTGAATTAATTAATTATTTAATTGGAAATCTTTAATTTTTATTAAGATGAAAGAAACTGTTTAAAAAATCCAGATTTGAACCTGGTATAGATGTTTCAAACCAAGGAGAGCACAGTTGTGTATGCAACCAAATATAGGCGGGTCAATTATAAACAATACACTGGGTATAATAGGTTGCATATGTCACTGTGCTCTACTTAGTTTAAAACTACTCTATCTTATATTTTCAGTCCATCGTTACTGTTTATTGAGTTGGGAGTCAACCAACAATTTTTCTTTAAAATTTAAATATTATTGTTATGAATTAAAATCATAGGTGGAGGAGGACCAAATATTTGAGGACTTGACCCATCCTGCTATTTGCCAATCTCCTGAGCATGTTCGCAAGTGTGTAAAAGTCTTTGGGGATGCGTATAGCGCGACGGCTGGAACTCATGCCATCGTTGTCTGTACCGAGTGGGATGAATTTATCGTAAGTAATTAGATTATAATTCCTCTTGAATTTTTTGTTTTTGGGTGTATCAAATAAGATACTAATAATAATAAAAATAATGATATCCTTTTTGCAGTTATATGACTACAATCGCATTTACAAGGGTATGATGAAACCCGCATTTATCTTTGATGGTAGAAAGATCCTTGACCATGAAAAATTGATCGATATTGGTTTTCATGTGCAGACGATCGGTAAAAGGCTGTCAAGACCAAGATCGCCAAGATGCTGGAGCAGCAATCCGACCGTTTAACAAGTATAATACTGACAGTTTAGATTCACTAGTATTATAAGGTTATTCTTTTTCAACATGTTACCTTAATTCTCATCAAAACGGTAATATGTATACTATAATATATCTTATATTTTTTAAGTATTGACTTGAGTACATGCCAGTTATACGTTTAAGATATGTACTTAAGATGAACATTAAGTAAATCATGATTTATTTTAGGCATTTATGATTTTTTTATACTCTGTCCGCCGAAACTTTGCAGTATTAGCCGGGATAGGGATCGAAATTCACGCTGTTGATTGGTGCAAACGGCAGGCAGATCTACACTGGCGCAAATAAAATTGTCACAATTTGACGTTTGTTTGAATTTCCTATAACCTAAATTGTTGTAATACTATGGTTACAAAGTGTTACTATATAGTCACCGTGCTGGCCAGTGTAAATCTGGCTTGATAAATCCCGTCCACCACTGCAAAGTTTCACTGAACAGAGCATAGTTCTCCGTATCAAATATTTTTATATTACTAATTTGTCATATATTTTGTTGTAAATTTTCTTTTTAACCCTTTCGCTCATATTGCCTACAAATGAATACATCAAATTCGTATTATTTTAATAAGTAACTTGAACACAATTTTACGGTTTCTTTATGTCATATTCAATGGTAGATACTTATATTTTCCATTAAAAATGTACACTGCCATCTATGACTAATCAGCGGTAGTTTAGAAAAGATTATAATAGATGGTGTTACAGTCAATTCGCACGTTGCTTGTAGAACAATGTTATCAAGATTCAAAATGAGAGAATGGCAAAAAAGTTATGTTGGTTGGCGTTTGGTAATGACAAAATAGAGTTATAAAAGTGATAAACGAAGTTGGCATTGTCCAAAAATTGACAGTTATTTATTTATGAATTGGGAAAGTTGACGTATTCAAAAGTGTACAACGTGACCAAAAGGATAAAATAGTCATGGTAATTATAACACGGATTTCACTGTGTTTTTTTTTCTGCAAACTGATATATTATGTTCAAAATTTTAGCGTCCAAAATATGATCGAAAAAAACCATTAACGGACGATGAATTGTTACAGTACCTCGATGATGATGATATATCTGATTTAGAATTTCTTAGTGATGATGATGATGAGGACGATAGGGATTTACAAACAAACAATGATATTTTGGATGTAATGAATGAAGATGAGGATGAAGTAGCCGATGATGCGGATGAGCAAGTACTGAATGAGAACGAAGAAACTGTAGAGCAGTTTGAAGTTCAACCATGCACTTCTGGTACTTCTATAAAACCATTGAATCCCATTTTAGACAGCAATGCCACAAGAAAAGCAGAGAAAGGTCAAAAGAAAAAGGAAAAATGTGAACAAGAACTAAGAGTTAAGGAGTTTATGAAGCAAAACGAACTAACAACAAAGAAAGACATAGGTTGGAGACAAGGACTCACCTACATTCCTCCAAAAATTGCATGGCACGATGAAGTCACCCTAGAAGTTGAAGATTTGGAAAGCCCCTTCTATTTTTTTAGCCAGTATTTTACTGAAGAACTTTTTACCATAATGACAGAAAATACAAATCTCTATGCAACACAGACGGGGAAGAGATTCCCACCTACCAAAAATATGGAAATGAGAATTTTTGTTGGAATTCATATACTAATGGGAAATTTACAATATCCTCGAATAAAATGTTATTGGCAACAGAAGTTGCTAATTCCCAGTATTGCTAATAGTATGCCAGTGAACAGGTTTTATCAACTACGCCAAAATGTCCATTTTGTCAATATTCTAGAACGTACACCTGAAAATAAAGACAGAATGTGGAAAGTAAGACCCCTTTATAATATTATAAGAAAAAAATGCCTTTCTCTTGATTTGGAAAAGCAACTTTGCATCGATGAGCAAATGGTTCCGTTCAAAGGAAGCCTCAATATAAAACAATATATAAAAAATAAACCATCCAAATGGGGAATCAAGATTTTTGCACTATGTGGGCGCAGTGGCATTATGTACGATTTTTTAATCTACCAAGGATCTTCAACTGTTTATCAAAAAGATCATCCTGCTGTTTTTGGACAAGCTGGAGCCGTTGTGTCTACTTTATCAAGAAGAATTACTGGACCTAATTTTCAACTGTATTTTGACAATTATTTTTCTAACTACAACGTTCTGCAGTACCTTCGCAATAAATATATTTATGCAACTTGCACAGCTCGCATCGACAGGTTCAGTAATCCTCCATTTTCAACTGATAAACAGATGAGACAGAAAGGCAGGGGTTCATGTGAACAGCTGATAAGTAAAGACGGTGAAATAATTTTGACAAAATGGTATGACAATAAATCCGTTATATTAGCATCAAATTATGACGGTATAGGAACCTTGGATACATGTAAGCGGTGGGACAAGGTGCAAAAAACGTATATTCAGGTTACCAGACCACAGGTTGTATCAAATTATAATTCAGCAATGGGTGGTGTTGACAAGTTGGATTTTTTAATAACACTATATAGAACCTTCATACGGTCCAAAAAGTGGACACTTCGAATGTTCACCCATGCTATTGATTTGGCATGTAGCAATGCATGGTTGGAATACAAGAAAAAAGCCGTGCAACTTGGAATTCCTAAACAAAAAATATTGGATCTCTTGCACTTTCGGGCATATGTAGCAGAGGTAATGATGAAGGCTGATGTTGCTACAAGAAAAAGAGGACGACCCACTTCAGACCAAAATGTTCCCACTTATATGCCACCACCATCAAAAAAATTGAGAGGTGAAGCTCAACCGGCCTCGGAGGTGAGGTATGATAACATAGGACATTGGCCTTCGGTTGACGGTAGGTCTTATGCCTCTAGGTGTAAAAACGGAGATTGTAAGGGGCAAAGTCGCGTTGAATGCCTGAAATGTGGAGTTCATTTATGTCTCACAAAGCAAAGAAATTGTTTTATCAAATATCATATAAAATAAATGTAATATTTTCATGCAAGTACATATGTTATTTAAATAAAGTTTGTGTAGAAATGTGTTCCTTTTGTTATAATTTTAGTTCGTACATTTTACCCGATAGTTCACAATGTATTCATTTGTAGACATGGTGTGTCTGAAAAATGGGACATTATAGAAATTTTCGTTGACCACCAAAATTCATCAAAAAAATCAGTAATTATATGTACTAAATTTTATATTTTTATCTTTAAAGAAAAAAATTCGTGAGCGAAAGGGTTAATACATTTAGATATGTTACTTTGAAATATTGCTTGGCAACATTGTATTGTTGCCTATTGCCAATATTGTTAGTTTATTATTATTTATCCATATTTATTGGTCGTCTGTATCATGTCCTATGTTAAATTGTGCAATAAGTAATAATATAAAAATTACAATAAGTTTTAAAACGTTTTATTCCTACAAACCTTGAATCTGAAGTGTGTTAATAAAAAAATTCTAATGTGCTATGATTTAATCTTTTTCTTAAATTTATGTTGGCTATACGCTAATAGGAGTTGACATATTAAATGTCAAACAACAAACCTGGTCAACTCTAACCTCTAAAACTTGCAAAATGACATAAAGTAGAAAGAGACAAAGTTTAACTGTGATATTTCAATGTTGCCAACCTTCAATATTCTCCATCTCACACTAGAGATTTTTTTTCTTGAACATGCTGCTCCTTTTCTGGAAGATCAACTGCTTATTTTTGTATAAGATAAATATTGTTAAATTCAAATCCTGCCTGTGATTAAAAAATAGTTTTTCGCGTCAACGAGCGAAAGAGTCCCGCTCTGGTGGTAGAAATTTGAATTAAAACTGTTGGGATGAAGGATAAGTTGGCTTGTATAGCGCCATCTATATTCCCTCGTTCAGGGGAATAGTAAAATACATAGTGTATATTTTCTTTGGTAAAAACATTCTCTGTACTTTCAACAACTCATTGTGTATCCAAGGGTCTACATTATTTTTACATTATAATGTTAAAGCATTTCATTAACCTTTTGATTTCACCTTTTCTGACGTTCTGACCAACAAAACGTATTTTTTCTGTAATGATTAATGAATTTTATTACGTTATTTATACAAATACTTATTCCCAAATGAAAGAATGTATTATGTATACTGCATTATGGCGATATATGGAAATACATACCATATATCGCCGTAACGTAATTAAATTTATTAATCTTTACAGCAAAAATACATAAGATAAATATTGTATAAATGGTATTAACTATAACGCATTAAAGAGCACTAGTGTAATAACAAAGAAATATTCATATAATTTTGCTACTTCGACCGCCGACTTGAAACTCCCGCTAATAACTACGTAAGAGCCACCTACAAGCGAACTCGTGAGACAGTCGCGAAAAGAAAGAGACATGGCTGATATTTTTGTCACAATCATTAAACATTTCCGATGATAATTTTTGGAATTGCTCGACGCGTTGCTGTTGTCACCGTTCGATAAGTGGACGCGCGTGCTAAATTCTTGGTGACGGATGCATTGGACGATTCATTAAGCGGGCCGCACGCAAGTCTTGCGAATAATGGCCCTATGTGCGATCGTATTTACTCCTAGATTCATCTGTCCGAAAATGTGAACATTCCCGCTGTGATGCGTGCAAGTGCAGTGTTTTATTTGGATGATATTTATAGTTTAGTTTTGGTGTGAAACAACCCGATAATACAATGTACCGGACTATTTACATATTGGCTCTATTATGCATGTGTTGCTCGTTATGCCAAATTTGCCATGGTAAGTCAGATCTAGGCACACATTAATATTATATCAAGTAATCATGTTATTACTATTGTTGGAGCTTGTTATTGCTTGTTATTTCCTTAATTACCAATAGATTCCGTTCATCAATAACAAGAATTTAGGCGCGTATTTTAAATTGTAGATAAAACTTATTAAATCAATTCAAGGTTAGGTGTTTAAATATTCTTGACACCTCACATGGTTTTTTCAGGGTTCAACGAAAGAAGAACGGACAGGACGGAACCCCTAAAATGCAAGTGTGATAATTGTCCGCAGACCAATTTCACCTGCGAAACGGACGGTTACTGCTTTACAATGGTGTACAAGGAGCACGGTGCAACCAAACATGGTTACAGGTATAATTTGCAAGAATTATTTCATTTTACGTTATATTTTCAGCCAGTCAGAATTTTTCCCTGTCCTCTACAAAATTCTCCTCCGATCACCCTAACCTAAAAATTGGTGTATACTTGTGCCCTAATTAATAATTTGTTCTTATAATTTTGTCGATATTGTGGCTATTTACGATAGTACTTTACGTGGTCCGTTACGAATGTGGCAATTGTTTTATATTGTGAGGTTATCTGTATCGTACGATTGATAGACGAGATAAATTGGGATTTTATTGCATCGATGCGTTTGTTGATATTTTTAAGAGCGGTTCCCCAGTCTTATCTTATCTTATAAAGCCAGATTTTGTAGGTTATTGGTTAAACGTTGTGTACGCAAATATTTATTTATAGAGTTGAAGTTTTTATCTTTTGAGAAATATTGTGCTTTGTGTCAAAAATTTTGTATTGTGCGTGTTGACCTTGACATGAGAAATTGCTGGGGGTCTCCTGGAATGTTACTTATGTACAATTAAACTTTATTTTTATGTTGGCATATTCTAGGATCTGTAGGGTTGTAATTAGATTTAAAAAATAGTTATTATGATAAGTATGAGAGCGTGAAGGCTAGTTCTGATTATAATATTATGTCTGAGAATGATAAGGCCTGTATTTTCAATTTTGTTTATTAAGTTTATCTACTTATAAATACGTATTTTTGATTTTGTAATATCTACTCCACATTATGACATAGTTACTGCAATAGAACATACAAATTGAAATCATTTTACGTGTAATGTTGCTTCTTATTCAATAAATACCGCCTAGATTGTAGTCTTATGCAATCTGAGTCAAGTAATTCTCATTACTGGGTGTTTATATAATTTGTTTTCATTGTATTACAAGAAGCAGCTTCTAGATACTTCTTACTAGGAAGCAAATAGATTTGAAACATGATTGTGTGAGTGATTTTATTTTATTTGAATGATAGGGCCACTAATTATTATTTCTGTGCAAACTTCCATCTCACAAAATCAAAAGACGTGTCCACTTCGATCATAAATAATATGTAGCACAGTCATTTTAACACAGGACCTTGCAAAGAAATGGAAAAGACTTTGCTTGTAAATGCTGAACACAAATGTAAAGGTTGCCAACTTTTTTAAAGTTAATAGCAGTTGTACTTTTTTTAATAACACTAACACAAGAAACATGCTATATGTGTTACGGCAGTATTAGCTGTCGGTAATCGCTTTTTTAACTAATTGGTTAATGCTTATAAATTATTATTTTTTATTTCGAAAAAGTTTGTTCATACATGTATTTATTCTGCGCCCCAAAAAAAGGGTTTTCAGCATAAATACGTATTTTTGGGGTTCCCTGAATCCATTTCAGTAATTTTTAGAAAGTATCTGGATGTATGTCTGTGAACACGATAGCACCCAAACAAAACAACGGATCGGGCTGAAATTTGGTATTCTATACATACTACCAGGGGACGAACTCGATTGTTTTTGTTAACAATCTGACAACTGGAAGTGGCCAAACTACCAGCTCATCCTCAAGTGACATTCATAGCTCTATTTTCAAGCAACACATAAGATAATGTTAACTAACATTACTGTACGATAAAGGTGAAGAGAGAGATTCTCTACAACCTTTGTATATTGATTGAATGATGCTGGATATTGGGTTGTAGCCTTATTTGCATCTATGTCACAGTATTTGAAAGAAATTTTGCGGTTTAACAGTAGTAACGGATTTAAAAGTACAAGATATGGCATAAACATTTACTATAAAATTAATTGCTGTGAGGGGGTAATCCTTCCTTATTGCAAATGCGGTGTGGGAAAAAGTAGCAGTAACAGCAGCTACATTGCTGCTGCAGAAGTCAAGAAGACACAAATATCTCCTAAATTCCCAAAAGGTATGAGGGGAAAATTATTATCCTATTATAAAATATCTGGGGTGGCCCTCACCCTACTTTCCTACTAAATCGTTGGCACAATGAAGTGCCTAAACACTTTTGCAATTATTTATCAATTTTCAAACCAGAACCATATCTGGACGTAAAGTGGTATACATATTTAAAGTAACTGGATGGTGAGTTGATATCAGTTTGGCCAAAATCGGATAAATTCCTAAGAAGACGCTTGTAACATATGCCACTTCCGGTTGTCAGATTGTCACCAAAAACACTCCAGTTCGTCCCCCGGTAATTCTAAATATGCATACCAAAAAAAGCGGAAAAAATTGAACTTGCCCCACAAAATTTAAGTGAAAAATAGAAAACTCGCGTTAGATGAAATTTAAATATGCATTTCAAAAATGCACTTTTTTAAACAAATTTTTGATTTCAAGTTTGATTACTTTGATATGTAGTGAAATTATAATAAAAAAGTATAGTATTTTCTAAATCGTTGTACATATAGGTAATACGTTATTTGGTGGATGTATATCTGCCTTTGTTGTCGTCCAGCATTATTGTTATCATTGATTTGTTAAACAAATTACAATATTGGAAAGCCATCATTGATATAGCACTTCACTATTTCGTCAGGTAAAACAATACTTTCAGCCAAAGTAATATTGTGCAGAATATATTATATAAGCTGCTTTTGACTTGTACTACATCTTTTGCGGAAGTTAGACGGATCGCGGAAGGAAGACATCTACAGTTCCCTCAATCAGTTCCCTGAAAAGCTTAAACCATATAAAATAATACTGAATTGCTCGTTTTCACAATATTAGTTTGCAAATAATAGTTTCAAACATTTCTGACGTTGCTATTATCTACATATTAGCCATAAAGGCGACTATTTTTTCGCTGTTATTTTACAGTGCTGGTAGCAAGACGTAACATACAGTTGTTAGATTACAGTGCATAGAGAACACCAACCACCACTGTTTAGACGCTTCAGTGTGTCAATGAGGTGGTCGGAAAGTTTGGGTGAGAGCCACCCTAGCTATTTATCCATAGAAGTCATTATCGACATCTCATAGATTAGGTGTGTAAGAGACCAAATCATATCACTTTTATATCTATTTTTGCTTTGTATTTTGGCCAAGTAATTGGAAACCTTAGTTCAAACCTTTAGCAGCAAATACATTTTTTTGCTATTAATTAATTATGGTGCGATTTTATGGCATTTCTACAGAAATTATTTCTTTAACTGTACTCATCCAGTAGTCGCAATAGTGACATTTTTCGACTTAGTAATATATTGCATAGTAAAAAATCTGATGTGGCCAGACACATGACTTTATCATACGATACAGCCGTATTCAGGGGGGCAATTTGGAAGTTCAATGGGCATCCGCTTACTATGATTTAATTTTTTTTTCCAAAAAATGGAATGGACATAAATTATACAAAATTTTCTCTAGTATAGTTTATTATTTAACTATTTTGACGAAATTACAGAAATGGCGGCTAATTTGCAAAATCGTTGAAAAATGATAAGAGTAAACCTCGAGTTCCTTTGGGCCCTTTTGGACAAAACTTCTTTCAGCTCTAAGTTTAGTCACGAAACTTCTAAATATGAAGTTTCGTCTCGATACCTTCAGTAGTTTCTCCGGAACCGTCGCCACAAAAAACGGGTACAGACACATATACACACACACACAGACATTTTTTTGTACCTTGGTCAAAAATGTTCAGGGGGCCCAAAAAGACCTATTTCCGCTAAAATCTCAATTTTTTTTTTCGACACGATTACAATACTTTGTCATACTACGTATGATAAAGTAAAAATACAAATTAAAACAAATATTGAAATATAATATGGTTATGGTAAGCACCTAGTATTTTCATATGATCCAGATTCTAAATCAAAACAGTTTTGTATTTAAAAGCGCAAAGTCTTCATTGTTCCGATAAATATCGGATTTTGTTGATTCCTTAGAAAGTTTATGACGTTCGTCTATTAGTTTACTTAATGCATACGTAGTTAATATATAATTTTAAACAATTTTGCGCAATATGATCTCATAACATGTTCACTTCTATTAGTAAATACAATTATTTACTTTCTTATTTCTCAACAAATCTATTAGATGTACTGTATTAGGTCCATTATTAACCGATTCTAAGAATATTTTCAGCGAAAATGCGCGTTTTGATGTCCCCTAAATCTATTTCAATGATTTCTGGAAAATGTAGGTATGTGAGTGTAGATGTATGTGTGTTTGTGTATGTATGTCTTTGAATACGATAGCGCCCAAACGATACACCGGATCGATCTGAAGTTGGTATACATATGTACATATTTAGAATTATCTGAGACGAATTGGTTATTTTTTATGACAATCTGACAACCGGAAGTGATCGATCCGATTTTGACCAAACAGATACCAGTTCATCTTCAGTGACTTTAAGTATGTATACAAATTTGCAGATCATTGGGATGCGCAGTTTGTGCGCTATACGCGTTTATAGAAGCAGTTTGCCAGAATCCACAACCTTTGTCGCTGTGTTGCGGGTTGACAGATTTTAATAAACGTCACTGCCACTGACATGACATGACATTGTGTGATTCTATGACTGATGTTAGGTTAGGGTCCAGAGTGGCTGTGCCTTCACGAAATTGATTAATAGTAATAGTATATTATTATACAAGTTTTATAAGACGTCAAATTGGCGCATGAGTTGAAATGAACCCCAAATGAACGAATGCACCAATATGTCTTATAAAACGAGTGTAATATACTATTTTTTCTACTTTGCGTCATTAATTTTATAAAAATTTAAAAGTATATTAGGTAAAATTCCAATCTAGAGTATTTATGAGTGCAACCGTTGGTAACACTGTCATCTGTCACTTAAATTCAAATATCTGTGAAAAAGTAATTATTGATAATTATTATATACCATCATATACTAGTAGTACGAAACCTAGGATGCAACACGCATGTTTAAATATGTATAAAAATATGCATACTTCGCAGTTTGTGCGATTCTAAAAAATCAGTTTGTGCTTACTTTTGTGGTTATGTGTATTTTCGTTTGACATGCATTTGATATCAATGTCACCAATCTTAGAAAAAAGTTACTAAAAACGGTGTTACAATTTGCTAATTGTAACACCGAAAACAGTGTTACAATGTGTGCATTGTGAATGCAAAGTAAAAAAAAGTGTTTAGACGCTTGTGTCAACAATTTGGTTGGGTGGGGGCCACCCTGGATTTTTTTACGAAGCGCGTTTCAGTGGAGATTTGTATCGATTCTCAGAATTAATTCATTCGAATTTTTCTTCTCGTGAATCGATTCTAAACATTCGAATACGACATCGAGGATCGATTAGTTCAAGAATCGGGATATCTCGATTACTTCATGACCCGATATCGATTCTTTCATTCGAATACGCCCATCACTAGCCAGTAGTATAGATATTATTTAGCGTACTCACTCCTCTGCATATAAAATCTGTATAGTTTAAATCAGAACTGAAATTTTTTAATTAGAAAGATAAATGTTGCATTCGTAACGGTCACGTCAAGCGCATTTTATTGTATAAGTTGTGAACTTTAGTCGTCGCTTACTAAAAAAAGAAAACAATATAGAAAACACTAAGTAACTAAAAGTACCCGTTAATTACAATTTGAACATGAAAATATCCGTCGATGCTGTCGTTGTCGCGCCATCTATCTATCAACGACGATGCGATGCGCTTCTTTCTCCCCTCTAACCCCTCTGTGGTGGCGGCGGTGGTGGCGGTCGCAGCTGCCTAGACGTCAAGGACTTTTTCCCGCCCGGATCGCCGAGGGTGTGCGCCGAGAAGCCGGGCGTCAACCGGGCGACAGCGTGCTGCTCGGACGGCGACCACTGTAACGCGCGGGCAGAACACCCGCGCCTTGCCTCCGACACCGCCGCCCCCGATGCTCCCGGGGGCGGCGACCGTGACGAAGGCGGCGGCGACCAAGGACCAGGTAACGTGTGGCAACCGACCGGAACTTACCAACAACCAATCCCTGTTCTCCCATCCAATGCGTCGCGGCGCTCCCAGGCATGTTCTTTCTAAAATATCCACATGGAAATTTATTGCGTTTCTGACGTCAAACGTAGCCGCCAAATATTGAAAAGCAAAAACTATGACCGGTATCTAGTACATCTTGGTGTTATAGTATGTTTTACTTAGCTGTCAAAATTTAAGAAATCGGTGAAAATTCGCGTTATGTTTGATACCGTCTAATAATTCAATAATCAACAGCAAAACTATGTTTTTCCATTTACATCCAGAGAACATAAAAATTTGTGAATATAAGGATTTTTTACAAAGAACATTCTATACTCAGCACAAAAGAACGTCCATCCAACGTAGTCTTTGGTGGATTTTATGGGTATTTTATGGGTGTAAATGACATGCTCAGAGAGAAAATATTTGAATGAAACGAATTTGCTTCAAGTCAAAGAAAGGTCGATGTTAAATAGTGACCTAGAAACCTTTGGTTGCCACAAATATATTATTTCTTTGATAAAATTTATTAAACTCAAAACTAGCGTATGGACAATTAATCATTTTAAGTTTTAATAACATGATATTTTCAAAAGAAATTAATATTTTTTTCAGGAACTCTTTGTTGTTTTTAAATAAAAGATTTTGTCGTGACAATTATATAAGTCAAGTAATAGAGTTAATAAAATTGAATGTTGATTTAAAAAATACTAATTTTGATATATTCAAAAATACTTTCACATTAGATTACATAATTAGACTCACTAGATCAGGGATTCCCAAAGTGGTTTATATCGACCCCTTGGGGTCGAAATCGCTTTCCCAGGGGTCGACATAAACAAAAACTGATTTTGGGGGTCAACGAGGTCTAAAAATCGACCCCTATTAATGAACACAAGATCTTATTTGCAGAGTTGTAGATCAAAAGGGTCTAAGTACCATTTTTATGTTTTTTGAGGTTTTTGTGTCAATAGGTTCTACAGGCCACCCTCAGTAACAATTAAAAGAATCTATGTCAATATCAATTCGGGTTTAGGCTAAGAACACACGAGGCGGCGCGCGACGAAGCGGCTGCCGATTCGTCTGCCGACTTGACAGACAAATCCATTTGCAAGCACTTGTAGAGGACACACGGCTCAGCAGCGGCGCGACGACGAATCGTCGAACCAGAATACAGCAACGAAATGTCGCCGCCTGCGTTTGCACACACGCAAGCGTCGGACGAATCGGCGCCGCGCCGCCTCGTGTGTTCTTAGCCTTAGTCCGTACACAACGGTCAAAAGATGGCATGGCATGGCAAAAATTGCCATGCTTCGTCTTTAACACTCCCACCCACCAGTTCACAGTACCTATTCATCAAAGCACCGCATATACAAAGAGATAAGCTAGAAGACCTAAAGAACATGATGAAGTACCTACTTGCCAGGCAAAGCCAAACACTTTAATTCGGATCTTATCCGAGAGTTTGCTTAATACTGAATTAAGTGTCTTAATTAAGTTTTTATTTGACATAACCAACAAATACCTTATTTTTGTTAATATACCTTTCTTATTGCAGTATAAGAGTAGCTGACGCTCAGTTTGGTAAAATACCTAATTTATTATTCCTAAATTTCCGAGAGGAAACCGCGTCAATGACTATAAAGTTGTCAACGTTTTGCACTCTGTTGCAAGAGGCATCTAACAGTAAGGCTAAGAACACACGAGGCGGCGCGCGACGAAGCGGCCGCCGATTCGTCTGCCGAGTTGACAGACAAATCCATTTGCAAGTACTTGTAGAGGACACACGGCTCAGCAGCGGCGCGGCGACGAATCGTCGAACCAGAATACAGCAACGAAATGTCGCCGCCTGCGTTTGCACACACGCAAGCGTCGGACGAATCGGCGGCGTGCAACAAAGCGGCCGCCGATTCGTCCGCCGACTTGACAGACAAATTCATTTGCAAGCACTTGTAGAGGACACACGGCTCAGTAGCGGCGCGGCGACGAATCGTCGAACCAGAATACAGCAACGAAATGTCGCCGACTGCGTTTGCACACACGCAAGCGTCGGACGAATCGGCGCCGCGCCGCCTCGTGTGTTCTTAGCCTAAGAGAGTAACAGTAAGAGAGCTACGACGAGAAGAGATGAGATTCTCTTCGTAGCTCTCTTATGCTAAGAACACACGAGGCGGCGCGGCGCCGATTCGTCCGACGCTTGCGTGTGTGCGAACGCAGGCGGCGACATTTCGTTGCTGTATTCTGGTTCGACGATTCGTCGCCGCGCCGCTGCTGAGCCGTGTGTCCTCTACAAGTACTTGCAAATGGATTTGTCTGTCAAGTCGGCAGACGAATCGGCGGCCGCTTCGTCGCGCGCCGCCTCGTGTGTTCTTAGCCTTACTGTTACGTCCTGATGATGCCTCTTGCAATATGTGTGCAAAACTTTGACAACTTTATCGTCGTTGACGCTGTTTCCCCCCGGAAATCTAGAACTTAGGCTAAGAACACACGAGGCGGCGCGCGACGAAGCGGCCGCCGATTCGTCTGCCGACTTGACAGACAAATCCATTTGCAAGCACTTGTAGAGGACACACGGCTCAGCAGCGTCGCGGCGACGAATCGTCGAACAAGAATACAGCAACGAAATGTCGCCGCCTGCGTTTGCACACACGCAAGCGTCGGACGAATCGGCGCCGCGCCGCCTCGTGTGTTCTTAGCCTTAGTGATTCGGAACCACGGAAGTCTCCAATCTAAATACTTACACTTGATTTATGTTTGAAATAATAAGATGTGGCACATAGCCCGTGGGTAGGTTCTGATGTCAGTTGGACCGTTTTGATTATCTTGGCTGATGGTACTTAACCTCTTCTGCAAGGCTCCAAGTTTATAACGACACAATTAATGAAATAGTCACATTAACCAAATAACGTTTGTATCACAAATCAAGTATGTTAAAAACATTAATTAGGCGTAAAAACAATTAAGGGAAGTACTCATTTTGAAATTTTATATAAAGTTTGTCAGTTTCCTCGGAACTAAATATTTGGTAAGTTTGGTAAAAAAAAAATAAATTTTTGGTACATACTTAGATCCTTTTGATGCAACTCTTCATTTAAAACTTTCAAGGTTCATCCATCACACTGATTTTTTTATTTTTTAACTTTGCAATTTTAATATTTTTTATCAAAAAAATAATTACCTACTAAGTATTTTTACATAATTTGAGTTAATAATTATTAATTACACTTGATATTAACGAATTTTATGTCTATTTGTTTTGTTAAATTTTGATGCAAAAATGATGTCATGTAACCAACCGCAAAGTTTTTGAGTTGTTAAGTATTTTATATCAATAGGAAAAAAATAGAGATAGAATTTTTAAAGTAATTTGGCTATGGGGGTCTGAGGTATCAGTTCATTTTGGAAAAGGGGTCTCTTGCCCAAAATAGTTTGGGAATCCCTGCACTAGATGAAGGGATGAAAACAAAAGAGTTTCCGATAATATTTATTCTAGACAAAATTTTACACAAATACACAAGTCTAGAGAACATTTGACTGAATTATAGACAATGACGGGTTTTTGGATCATATTTGACATAAATGACAGAATTCTAACCTATATTTGCTACAAAAGATAGAATTCTAGACCAGATTCGACACAAATGACAAAGTTCTAGACAATATTTGACATATATGACAAAATTCTAGACAATATTTGACATATATGACAAAATTCTAGACAATATGTGACACAAATGACAGAATTGTTGATTATATTTGAGACAAATTACCGAGTTATATTTTATAATATATTATATTTTATATTATTACCGGTTTATATACTCACAAACCAAGCCAGTGTGTGACCAGAGACTCCGGCATCGCATATATTCTTCTTTTCAAAGAATTATGTGCAAAGAAATACTTTTTTTGGATGTTTACAGTACTTTTCTCTTTGTGTGATGTTTTGCTGGTTTGGAACTCTCAAAAACTAGGGATCTCCTCTAATTATTCTGAACGTAGACTGTTGAAGACTTTTTTCTTCTTGCGTTCTTAGATGTTGTCAGATATCTTTTTCCATTATTGCCACACAGTGTGGTAATTCTAACAATCTTCTTTACATGTTGTTGAAAAATAGTCACAAACGATTAAAAAATATTGGGTTATATATTATGAGGATAAAAGTAAAATTTTCAAGGTTTCATTTGAAACACTGTATCTTTTTTGAAAATTAACATATCGAAATAAAACAATTGCCAATACATTGCTAATTAATTTGGCGATAGAAGTAAGTAGGCGAAAACTTAACCAAGGTTCTTGTTCCACAGGTGTTCTATACTTAGACGACAAAAACATCATGTCGGCCAACTGATCAAATCAGTTGAAGAAATAATTATTTTAAAAAATTTATAGCTATGAAGAATTTGTCTATAATTTGCTGAAAACTCATCGAAATCCACCAAAAGTACACAAGATTTTGTGGCTCAAGTTTGTTAAATTTTTAAGTGGACTTTTTCTTGCACTGAGTGTATTATAATAATACCAGCTAGATGTAGCGCTAATAAATCTTGTTGATAATATTTATTAATGAAGTTTACTCTTTCGCCATTTCGTTAACAATAAGCAATTTTGTGTGTTTTTTAAACTAACGTTGTGAGGTTGCAATAATGTATTTTAAGTATATTCTGATGGAATTCTAGAAAGTTTAGTTTTCCTGAATTATATATTGATGTATGTAATTGTATAATATACCCATTTTTGTTCATTGATTTGAATACGTTATTGTAATTTTTTGATACTGTTTTTCTGTGTGTTTTTTTTCTCGGTGTTTCTTTGTTTCCACGCCGCAGTTGGCCGTGACATTCAAACAACGGAAAATCGAGTATTGCCTTGTTTTGTTAACGTAACAATGTTTTATTAATATAACCGCTAATGTTGTGTATCCTCTACCCAGATTGTCTCTTCTCCATACTTACCCCCTAATCCACCCTCTAACATTTCCCCAATTATCCCATTTTTTTGCAGCGACTGGCTTTTTCTTATTTTCTGATGACTATACCACAACTTGGTGATAATTTTGTCGAAACTGTGGAAAAAAGTTTCTTTGAAAATAATCTCATATCAGTGCCCGAGGACTTGCCCAATCATTATTAGATTGTTGTAAATATTCAAGACAAAAGACGGCTCCATTATGGTGTTACATAAGTCAAGGTTGGCATTGGCCGAATTTTGTTATTGAATGTCAATTTGGAGGTCAAATTTGTTATTAGGATGATGTGATGCATACGAACAGCGTTTGTTTTTTTTTCTTGTCATGGGAGCATGAAAGTTGTGATGCGTAATTTATTGTTTAGTTAAAGAATCGAAATGCCATTCTTGTTGTTTAATGATATTAGACCGTTTTGTGTTCTTATAAGTAATCGAGTCAGTAATTAGTTTACTTTCAGGAAATTGTTAAAATGTGTGTACTAGGTACGACGTTTTGTGTATGTTGATAAGACATTGATGAATTATCACAAGTGCGTAGATTCATATACCTGTCAACCACAATAATCTGTAGTGGGTAATAGCAAAGATTAAATACAGTGTGGTACATTTGGTCAAAAAATTTAACGAAACTACGATTTTGGTTGGTTCCCAAAAGACAGTCCTACATAACCAATTTTTTCAGACGAGCTTTACGTTTGTTTACTTGCATAGGTTAGTTTAAAGGCCTGCCACCATGTTGGCTAATGGTTTAAAGTTAAAGGGCTACTGCGTTCAAGGTCATTGAATCGGGTATCCATACATCAAAGGAGTCCCGCCTGAAGCGACGCATCTTATATTTAATCTTTGGTAATATCGTTATCTTATATCAAAAGTTGTCAATTGTTTTGGGATTTTAACTCGGTGCACTAATATGAGATTAAAAGATGAACTTTTTCTGTTTCTATGGGCTTTGGAACATATTCTCTGCAGAAAAACATTGCTGTTGATTTTTAGTGCAAAATACATTTGCTTATGATTGACACATATGTACAGAAAATGACATAATTTTTTTTATATTCGGGTTTTGAACTAGAAATTAGTTAAGTATCCTAACTTAGCATAATAGTATGTAATTGATGTAGCTTTCACTCATACGTACATTTTAAAAATGAGTAAAAAATATACCACAACTTACTGTCATCATTTTTATTATTGTACTTCTTATTACAGCTGATAGCAGAATATGTTCCGAATCTGTAGAAATATGAAAAGTATATTTGTCGTTGTGCTCCATTGACAAAAAATATATATAAATGAAATTATCATGATGTGAATTGGTGAATCTGAATTTGAAAAATTTTTGCCGTGAAACCAGGTGTATGTCGCCCGAATTATCGCTACCAGTTGAGAATCCCATGTTTTGCCATAAAGTGAACACGACGGCGCAACACTTCCATATGAAGTGTTGCAAGGATCGAGATTACTGCAACGCAGATCTAAAGCCAGAACTAACCGAGGCCCCCCAAGGTAACCAGGACGGGCGTCCGCAACCAAATTCGATTACTATCTTTCTTTCTAAATTCTAACTCTTTCTTACTCTATATTTTTTCACACACCAATACCATCTCCTGTATATATAGCCTTTTATATCTCACATGTATTTTGTATTTTATTAATTACTTACCGGTCAGTATAGGTAGATAATGTTGAACTGATCATAGAAAGCACGAATGTAGTTGTAGGACTTCATTATGTGAAAGGTATCTATCAGGTAGCTTCGTAGAAACTATCATGTATATTTATTAGTGAAATTAGATGGTGAGCTGCAATTTTCCTAATGTTGTAAGAGTTTTGTTGGATCTAACAGTCTAGCATCCTAAGATTTTCGGAATTCTTTGAGTGTCATAATCATTCAATCGGGTTTTGTGGCTGTTTGTGCAAAGGTAATGAACATCACTGAAAACATCAATAAGTCGTTATGTAAACGCTATCACATACCTATACATTATATTGGGAACTCTATTATATCAACATAACACGACAACCGCCAGTTTTTATTGTTCAGATCGTTTAATACCTTTTATAATTAGTACTATAGATTTACCTACTCATTTAACTTACTCCCACATTTACATTTCTACTTTCTCATATTGGTTCAAGATATCAACCTGTTACCTGCCATATATACCAGTAGTTTTGAATGAACGCTCGCAATATTTCTAAAGCTCTCAATTAACATTCCTTAATTTTTTTTCTATTTTTTTTTATTTTGCCGTACTTTTTGCAGCGTTACGAATGACAGTAATTTGACATGCTGAGTTGCGGATGCAATTTTTC
The DNA here is from genome assembly GCA_963971325.1 of Aphodius granarius. NCBI lineage: Eukaryota > Metazoa > Arthropoda > Insecta > Coleoptera > Scarabaeidae > Aphodius > Aphodius granarius. Next base: position 31,077,811 of record OZ020221.1, read on the forward strand.
CACAGTATACTATTCTTTCGGGACACATAGAAGGCTAAGGTCGCTTTTAAAGCAACGCTGATGGTCGGCGCTGACCGTATAGTGCTGACGGCTACATACACGTCGGCATATGAGAGCCAGTATTGCAATATCAGCACTCATATATACAGTATGTTCAATAAAAAAAGGTCTAGTGTACCATGATTTAATCTTTTCTTAAATTATTAGGTTTGTTCGGGCAGTGAAGAAACTAGTTTCAAATTAATTTATAATAATAATAATCCAAGCCTTAACATCCCCCAACAGCTTTCGCCAATTACAGGGGGCATCGGTAAGGCCAGAGTATTATTATTATCGCCCGCGCCTGTGAAACGTCTTAAGATGTTTGGCTCCCAGCATTCGCCAAGGAGTGAGGAAAACCACAGAAAACCTCACCCTGGAAGCAGGTCCCCGGACTCGAACCGGAGACCTCCTGAGTGCAACGCTAACGTCTTACCGCTAGACCACACTCAGGCACTTTGACATGACAAAGCAAAATGAACTCAGAGTAGCCAACCTACAATATTTTCCATAGACTTTTTTATTGAACAGACGATATCAATGCTGTCAGCGCGACTTAAGCAGCGAACACACTGAAGTTCCGTTTTCGAAGTGCTGGTGCTGACGCTTAGTTACCATGACGACGTGAAGTGTGTGAAAATGTCTCGCCTTTCTGTCTGTTGACATCTCAATGTTTCGTCGTCATAGTAACCAACTATTAACTTCAGCATTTCGAAACTTCGATCTCTACAAACGCAGGCAAATAAGTGCTTTAAACTTTTATATGTGTTCGTAATATAATTGCAAGGAGCAGCATTAACAATTTCACTGACACGCAAGATTCACTCCTTTTTCTGGCACAGACACTTACCACTTTGCGGTGGCAGTATATGTGCTAACTTTGTAGCCTTCTGTTGTTTTTTGAGAAAGGTTAGGGAATACTTTACAAATTCGACCAATCATGAATGCGCGATCCTGCACTGAATGCTGCGTCCTGATTGGTCTATTTAGTTCAGTCGCGTTTAGCTTGCAAATACCCACCTACCTTGCGTTGAGGTGACACGGCTTGTAGGAGCACAAATTCACTTGACGTTTATTCGGAGTTTTTAATGAAACTGCATAGTTTTCCCAAATTCGAGACGAAAAAATATACAAAATGCTTGTAATTTTCAAAATGTTCTTAATTTATACATTAATATCAAGAGCTGAGCCGTACCTCTGTTAATTATATAAGCCTAAAACAATTGATTCTGTTACGCAGATGTATCGATGCTGCAAATATGCACTTTCATCCTGCTGGACTAGGCACCGATTATTGCAAAGAAATCCGATATCCAGAGGAATTCGTTAAATCCGCTTCAGACTGCTGCGACGACGGCAATTTTTGCAATCTACGCATTAATCTATCTGCGACCGTGGACCATCTCGATATTGGTCCAACAGGTTAGAGAAAACGATAAAACTCAACGACCAAAATCTATTTTTGATTACCGAAAGGGCAATTTTTAGTGTCCTCTGTAACCATAAGCGTAGTCGCAAATGATTCTCTTTTTGAAATATCGCTGTTTGAAAAGCTTGACGTTCATGCTACAAGTTTGTCAAACAGGAAAGAAGAAAAATAGCCAAAAAGAGCTGTTTATGGTTGCCAGAGGTACTAGAAATCAGAAAACTTCACCCTATATTAAACAGAATTATATATGAGTTTTGTGGGTGATATTTTCCGTTGGCCCACTGTGATTTGCATTTCGTTCATTATATCTGTCATAACTTATTTTATGGAGTTGTTCATCTTGTCCAGCTAATTCTGAAGATGTTGTGGTCCTGTGTACGAGGGTACAGCGGTCGTCAAAAGTTGGCGCCATAGTCTTACTTTAGTTTACGCTATAATAAGTGTGACTTGGAGTTGGTTTGCCTAAATTCTTATTGTTATGAACTCAAAATATACATCATAATATATATATAATTGGAAGAAAAAAATACTCGCATATTTTATATGGTGACCAATCGATAAAGTTTTGACCACTGTACCTCCAAAACATAAGGCGTCTTATCTGTATTGTCATGATGGGTTGTCCAATTTGCCTGGTCTGTATGGGATGCCAAAATTGAACACTATGTGTCTGTAACTGAAGTGGAACCTTGATGTATTAATACAATTTTGGGTTCTTGTTTTGGTTAATTTTACTGTACAGTACAGTATAATACTGTATAGTGTGATGTATGACAATAAAATTCCAAATTCAATTAAGCAAGGATAATGGTCAAAGTCATAATTTGGAAAGAATAAAGAAATCATAACAACTATGATTTCATTCTAAAGCAATTCTTGCTAACTCAATTTTCAGCTAAAATTTCGTTCATAGAGGTCACTGTTTTGTTCCATTGTTAATGTCAAACCAACATTCGTGGATTTGAAATGACAAAATTTCTGTCTTCAACGGACTCATTATTCCAGAACTGCAAAGTGGCAGTGTCAAAGACAGAGGTTGCACCAACTAAAGTCTCTGAGTTATTTATTAAGACAAAGAGGTGCTATATGCTGATAATTCTTAAATTTTTCCCTGTAAATAAAAACCACTGCGTACCACTAACTACTGACTGCGGTGGGGCCTTCTAGTTATCTTTGAACTAAGAGTTTTGGTTTGGAATTAGCAACATACAGTTTACTTATGTTGACGTTTTAAGACGCCTTGCCTGAACAAAGTTTCTGCAAGAAAAAATTTTTGCAATGTAATTTAATTTTCAGTTGTATAGATCCATATATTATTTATTATCCAACTACAGACTTTCACAAGAGACGTTACTTTTCATTTTTTGATGTTCGTCTTTTTGTGTAGTCTGATGTGAAATTTGAAACCCTGCAACATAATATTAATCAACATGAACGTGTTAAACCAATAATAATAGCGTTGTAATGCAAAATTGGAAGGAATGCCAATAGACATTCGAACCCTTTAATTTTTAATTAAAAATAATAAAATTGTGACTTTGAACATTTCCTCTGTTACATACACAGGGCAAGTACCCAAAATACCTACAAACATTTTTCTGAAATAAAGAAAAAAAATATTATGTAATTTGTAGTTCGAAAAATGATCTGTCTACTTGAATGATTTCATCATAGAATAACAGCTACCTACTAACAATAAGCAGACAGTTTTAAAATTGTCGGTTGCTTCATAAGATGGTACATCGCAAAACTTATCAAAAGTAGCACAAGAGTCACTATAGCCTATAAATTTGTTTTATTAATATTCGTTCCGATAGATCACAGCGATCTGTCCATCGAATGTATCGTTACTAATATACAGGGTGTGACATAACTGAGATCCACAATTACAACAGTTACTGAGAGAGGTCCTGGCTATAGAGTCACGCGCAGTTGTTCACGTTAGTTGGGATGTTTTACCTCTTGTACTGCACCTTGTCAAAAAACTGGGTTAAGCATCATTGAAACGGCTACTAATTAAAATAATGTATACATATGTTCATTTTGATATTATATAATAGCACCGTGGCCACTATAACTACAATTGTGGGTTCACAATCAACTACATTCAGCTCCGTGATCCTTTGGCCATCCCCACCTCAGATCTTTTTATACACTCCTTGAGGGTGTCTCATTAATTCAGAGACGGTAACCTGTTGTGGGGTAATACACAACGTAGCATGGACCTGCATAGAGTTGGTTCTGAATGCTACTTAAATATAAAAATGGCTATTTTCAGCTTTGACTTTTGCGCTACTCCTTTGTGCAATTAAGAAAATAGGTTAAGCATGCTGGGAGAAATTATAGAAATTACAATAATATAACCCACTTGATCTCGCATATAGATCAGGCAAATTGGTGTGATAGTCCGCTCTGTATGTGATCCGTCCGAAACGAACAATAAATAATCGTCAGCGCCATGTCTCATCAAATCAACCATTCCAGCCTCAATCGTCTCGACCGTCTTCAGCAGCTGATCATTAATCGATTAGAATAGAAGCGTGGATAACTGCGATCCATCTCAATATTAATTCGCTGTTTACATTTCTGTGTTTCAGACATCAGTCTCAGGTCAAAATATTGTATAAGTGTAACTCGAAGGAAAACATAACTCTACGATCGATATTGAAATATTGTTAATGTTGCGTACATTAGAGCGATACTTTCTATCGAAAATGCTTTAACGCTTCTTTGCACGATTCTTTGTTCTTTTGCATGTGCTTTTTTGGGAGAGCTTGTTCATCCAACACGCGGTAAGTACGACTCACGCACGCTTTTGTGACTAATTCTCAACTCACTCTATCTAAACACGATTTTGCATGCCTATAGATTAAGCTTTTCTAACTTTTGGTGTTGATTTGTTTGCAATTTGTTTGCAAAATAATGAAGAAAAATACGAAGAATGTTTATTTTGTTATTTATCCTATAACCAGTAATCCTGATCTTGTATTTTACAAGTTATCCAGGAAGAATCATTTCTCATTCGTATTTTTCTTCGTTCCCGTTGATCACCATGACTAAAGCGATTTTGTCAACACAGAGCAAAAATGGGGGACGGCGCAGATGGCCTTGGCGATAGCGGTGCCATCTCTGTTGGTTTGCGCGGTGGTTGTGCTGGTCTTCCGGCGCTGGCACAACAAGAGTCTGCATGACCCTCTGCCTCCGATAGAGGACAGTATGGAGGCGCCCAACTGCCCGATACTGAACTCGAAGGTCAGCCTGAAGTACATGATCGAGATAACAACCAGCGGAAGTGGATCAGGTATGGTTATTATCGCGGAAAATGATGTGAACAGTCCAGCTGTTCTTGTTTGTGTGGAAAGTTATTTTTGAAACAGTCACTGTTATTTATCTTTAAATAGCGGAATGCAAAAAAACGATCATTCTATTGCGGAGAATTGTACTTTCTGCGAATTATGTTGGACACTAAACTGGCCATTTGTGCTAGTTAAAAAATTGGTGGAGGTGCCGGATAGATTAAGACTTTGTTACTCTACACATTTTGACAAGTATTTGTATCATGCCATATTTACAAGTAATTGTTTCAAGCCAGGTTTACATTGGTAATAGAGGTGGGTAGTTCGTGAACGAACTAGTCCGAGAGAATGGCTCCCGGCTTAGAACAAAAGAACTAGTTCTTTAAAATAAAAAGAACTAGTTCGCAAAAGACCTGCTTTGCTAAAACATACCTCTATGCATATCTCATTCAGTGAACGACTTGTAGGGACATGAAATCTAGTTCGAAAGTCCTGCTTTGGTGAAACATATCCCATTCAGTGAACGAGTTGTGGCGACATCAAACGAGCGACATAGCACCCTGCCCGCCAGTTGTTTCTTTACCTAACGGCGGATGTCAAAAATATAATTAGAGTATAGTTTTTTTTTCCTATTGGATAATGGATTACACTGTTAATAGTAGTTTCGCCAGTATATGTTATACTATAATTTATAAATAATACCCCAATTCCACCTAAAATTGCAGTTTAATAAGGCTAAAATACGTGCAGCAATATGTCTTTTATGCCTTATTAAATAAATATTTAAGAAATATACCTAAATAAAATAAGACAACGGTTCTTCGATCAATATAATTATAAATAATTATTTATTTTCAAAACAAAATAACGAATCTTCAAGAAAAAGACAAAGTGGGAAGACAGACATCGATTCTGTCCAAACTAGATCCTAGTTTCGTTTGGAACGAGATATAAACGTGCTAGAACACACAAAGACACGTTTATCGAAGTAGTATGTCTCAGGATCAAAGTAGTTCTTCAGAACTAGTTCTTTGAACTAGTTCCTTTTTGTGAACTAATCCGGAAGAACTAGTTCATTAAAAAGAACTAATAAGCCCATCTCTAATTGGTAATACAGATGGTTGAGTGGCATTTCAATTTATCATTTTTGGTACCTATTTTGTATAACTTCTGTATTTTGCAAATGCATTAATGTGTATAGTTCTTTTACCTAGCACAGTAGACTGGATTTCATAAATAGAATGGCAAAATAAACGGTACACTACCGCCTATACTACCAGTATGAACATAGCTAAGGAGCTTTTTACATTGGTAGAGTAGTCAGTAAGAAAGATTTGTTAAAGGTTTCTATTCGCACATCAAATGACAGTGGACTTTCCTTCAACCATACACGACAGTAACGTATCGTGGTAATGTTTTACAAACTTTGCAAAATTGTTCCTTCTATATAGGTTTACCGCTGTTGGTTCAGAGGAGTATTGCGAGACAAATCCAGCTGGTTGACATAATCGGTCAGGGGAGGTTTGGTGAGGTGTGGAGGGGGAGATGGAGAGGGGAGAATGTGGCAGTAAAGATCTTCAGCTCAAGGGAGGAGAGGTCGTGGTTCAGGGAAGCAGAGATCTACCAGACTGTGATGCTCAGGCACGAAAACATTTTGGGATTCATCGCTGCCGATAACAAAGGTAACATGAAATTTTACCCTCATTTTTACTTTCCGACTAGTCCCTAGAAGAAAAGTATTGTAATTGATGGAAAAAAATTTCGAGGTTTCCGCGGAAATCCGCGTTTGGGGTCCCCTGAATCCATTGCAATGATTTCTGGAAAATGTATGTGTGTATGTGTATTCGTAAATACGATAGCGCCTAAACGGAACAACGGATTGGGCTGAAATTTGGTGTACTTATTTAGAATTATGCGGGGGACGAACTGGATTATTTTTGGTGACAATCTGACAACCGGAAGTGGCAAATGTTACATACGTTTTCTTAGGGATTTATCCGATTTTGACCAAACTGACACCATCTCATCCTCCAGTGATTTTAAATATGTATACAAATTTACAGATCAATGGGATGAGCAGTTTTATTGCTATAAGGGTTTATATCGATTAATTTGTGACGTAATGAAGAACTGACGGCGTCATACCACGTTAGCCCACACATTATTGTTTGAATATTATTGTCCTGTCCACCATTGAATATTATAGTTATTTGTATCGAGAAGTGTCTTGTATTGTTATAATCCCAATATAATATTATTATTATCTTACATTCGTTTTTGGTGTTTCATCCTCTATAGTCTATACTCTATACATTTAGAGAGTTTATAAATTTGCACACACCAGATATTTTTATTTCATTTCTCTCTTTCTCTCTTGTTACTGTATAAACATATTTCTTAAAATTGAACTGTTTTATTAAAATATGAACAGACATAAACATTATTATAAAATAATTTAGGTTTTCATTACAATATTATGATAAGACATAAGGAGGCATAAGAATAGGGTTGGGCGAATTAAAAAAAGAAACTTAGAGAATGTTAAAATATAAAATATGATAGTAGAAGATTATACATTTCTCCAGCAGCTATTCATTCTTCTCAATGGTTTAAATCGTTGGATTATGTAGTTACCACGATATAATGACAGTTATCATGCTGATATTTAATGTCATGTCATGTTAGTGGCACTGACGTTTGTCAAAATCGGACAATTCGCAATACAGCAGCAAAAGCTGTGAATTCTGTCAAACTGCTTTTATAAACCGATATAACGCCTAAACCGTTCATCCTACTGATCTCCAACTTTGTACACATGTTTAACGGCAGTGGAGAATGTGCTATTATGAATTTGATCTCAAATGAATCCCTAAGAAAACGCATGTAACATTTGCCAATTTCGGTTGTTAGATTGTCACCAAAAACAATCCAGTTCGTCCCCTGGTAGTTCTAAAGACATGTGCAAAATTTTAGCCCAATCCGTTGTACCGTTTGGACGGTATCGTGTTCACAGACACACACACATGCAACTAGTGAAAACAACAAGTTTCTCTACACTCGATTTTGAAAAATTTATGTAATGTGAACAGATATTTGTTGCTTCTAAGCACCTACTTGACGCAAATTGTTTTTTCTTTGTTGTATTTATTAATTACATTATGTTTAATTAATGTGTTTGTTATTTCTAGACAATGGTACCTGGACACAGCTCTGGCTGATCACTGACTACCATGAATACGGGTCTCTCTTTGATTATTTGGGTAAAAACACGTTAGATTTAAGTTCCATGATCAAGATGGCCCTGTCCATTGCTACGGGTTTGGCGCATCTCCATATGGAAATAATGGGCACGCAAGGTAATAATATCGTCTTTACGTTATTCAACGGACCTGTATCATCATTTTCATATTTTCCATGGCACATTAGACCTTTTTTATTGAACATATTATATTTAAAGTACATTTTTTTCTGTCTCAAGTCAGGTACAAGAGATACTTCGTGTTAAAATATTTATTCCAAATTTTAGGCAAGCCAGCGATTGCACATCGCGACTTAAAGTCGAAAAACATCTTGGTGAAGTTGAACGGCACCTGCGCCATCGGGGATCTGGGTTTAGCTGTAAGGCATAATGTTACCACAGACACTGTTGACATACCTCTCAACAACCGCGTTGGAACAAAAAGATACATGGCTCCGGAGGTAAGATCTTTATTACTTTTTTCATACTATGCTTTCAAATTAGACAATACTATACCAGCAGCCTTCTGCTTAATCTTAACCATAACAAATATCAGAATTTAGAAGAGGGAAATAATTTATGTTGTTTCCCCAGGTTCTTGATGAATCGATGAAGATTGACCACTTTGACTCATTCAAGAGAGCCGACGTTTACGCTCTGGGGCTTATCTTCTGGGAGATGGCAAGGCGATGTAACGTCGGAGGAATTTACGACGACTACCAGCTGCCATTCTACGATGCTGTTCCCCCTGATCCCTCTATAGAGGAGATGAGAAGGTACATTATTTAAACTGTGTGATTTTGTTTTTTGTTTCTATTCAGAATGCTCGTTTTTAGGGTCGTCTGCGTTGAGAAGCAAAGGCCAAACATGCCTAACCGTTGGCAGAGTTGTGAGGCTCTGCATGTTATGTCAAAGTTGATGAAGGAGTGCTGGTATCACAACGCCAGCGCTCGCCTCACCGCCCTCAGGATAAAGAAGACGCTCTCAAATTACTTGGCGTCGGAGTAGCTAAAGTTGTAACGTGTACATGCGTGTATGAAAGGAATGTAGTAAGTTCTTTAATAATTTTGTATTTTTTTCGACTTTTACCGACTAATTCATTATTGTATATAAGGGAGGTTAATATTTGACCAATTAACTTTTTTAGATGGAAAAATTACTTGGGAATAAATGTTGATATTGATATATATTTTTGTCATCAGATTATAGAAAAATGCTTTGAAATCACTGATAGCTAATACAGTTTTTAAAATAATTATTTCTTCAACATTTTTTCACCTCTCGAACAGACCTATAATTGTCAGGATTTTTGCTTCAATACAATTTCATAACCTTGGTACAGTAGGTTTATAGAAATAAGACAGTTTTTTTTTATAGGTGACTGAATAATATTTTACCGTTTTAACTGGTGTACATGGAGGACTAAATGCAGTGTATGAAGCACTCTTAACGAGTTTGATTATGTCACCTGTATTTTAAGCAAACGCAGCAGAGAGCACCAGGATTTATATTTTGTTTGTTTTTATGTGTAGAACAGTTTATTTTATTTCAACAACCGAAATCTTCCATGAAGACAAAACTTGCAAATCAAGACTTTACCGCAGCAACAAGAGTAGGGGGGGTCGCAATACCGCTACATTTTGACAAAACTGGTATTTGTAGTATTATTGTTTTATGAATACCGGTATAGCAGTATTTTCGATATTTTTGGTATCTGAATGATGCAAGCTTTCATTAAGATTAGAAGATTAATCGATTAAATAAAATGATTCAAAGGCACAATTCATTTTCAAACTGATTTGAACAATATTAGTCTAATAAAATTGATATTCGATTGGGAATCCATAACATTATCAAAGTGAATATATTTCAACCTATAATAATAATAATAATAATAATAATAATAATAATAATAATAATAATAATAATCCAAGCCTTAACATCCCCCAACAGCTTTCGCCAATTACAACTATAATACGATATACAACACTGTTATTATATTTGACCAGTATTATTTTTAAATTTAAGCACTTATGAAACAAACAACATAATAATTTTTATTTTCAATCTGACAGCTTAAAAATATCGAAAATATCAGTTTCTATAAATTCAATCCCAATATTTTGAAGAATGTCTTTTGGTCCGGTATCCCAGAATTTTTGCGAGCCGGAATCTCAATCTCAGTCTCTCTGGTTTGCGACCCCTAACCCTAACCTTACCTATGTATGTAGGGATCACAATCGAGTACAATATACATATGTATAATATATATTGTGCATACAAACCCCAATCCATTCCACTTTTCGTGTACAGTGTACACCTTGTAAGTCCCTTACAAAGCAGAAAATTTAATTGTATTATTAATATCGTGAATCTTAGGTGTGAGTGTCGGTGACTGTAAAGTGTACGAGCTGTGTGTGTTAATGTAGTTCCTAACGTTTTGTTTTATACATAGTCATTAGCGGAGCACATGTGTGTCTATAATTAACCGCTTAAATCTTTTGTTTTGCTGTTTACATAATATGGAATTTGTACCTGTAGATGAGGTACTAATGGGTTTATAGACAAGAACAATTTGGTCCTAGCAAATTCATCAGTTCGTTTTTTTTATCTCTGGAAATGTCGGAACTAATTTTAGTTTTGATTTTCTTCTTTAAATTGCAAATTTGTTCATAAAAAAGTTTACTTACTTTCTATTTATACGTTATGTCGTAATTTTATATTATTTCATAGAATTTCAGCTATTTTTTGTGATCAAGGCTTGCTAGGGTATGTGTGGTTTTGTTTTCTGAACCCTGTATTAAATTAAATAAAAATGAGAGAATGTATTGAAATAAGAAACAAATGGTTACAATTCTGCATAATGTTGATTAAATGTCTTGTTGACGATTTGAATTACGATATTAGATGTTTCAAAAAACAATTTTCGTTTTAGTTTAAGATTTTAAAATTTAAGTAGCTTATGCATATCTTATAATTATTAGTTACAAAAAAATTGGTGCAAAGGAAAGAAATTGATAGAAATTCGAAAGACTGATCTGGCTAGACTTATTATTACTAAATTGTGTAATCTAGAGCAAGAGTGAGAAAGAGTCGTTTTTGGCTTTTTGAGTCGAATTGACATTTAGAATATATTTTTGTAGCGTAAGTTCTTAACAAGACGGTAACAGGATATCCGTTTAACTGTTATTAATTTAGTCCTGTTTTGTTTGTTCTTTTCTAATTTGGTCTTCACGAGAAAAGTACATTTTTGATGTTTATATTCAAATTTAGTAGTCGCAACGCTTTGAGGTACTGTGCCGCATCACCACAAATCGACTCGTCCTCCCTCCACAAACACATTCCAGAACATATATTTTTATTTCTCTGATGTCCCGTTGCTCAAGACACCTTATTGTAATCTCACGTTCAACTATAACGGCACAGTACCCTTAGCGTTACTAGTTCTCATATTTGTTAATATGTACATAATAGTAATACTGAGTGAAGAGTGTGTGATTGTTAATTGCTTTGTTTCAAGATTTATTGACTTTCTCAAATAGCAATTTGTTACATTTTCTGTCATCAAAAAAACTGAAATGTGCAACATCATCAAATTAATCAGTTCAAAATTATCTGTACTATGATGACAGTCATTTTATATCAAATCTAACTTAACAAAATTTATTTTTGACTAAGTATGGAAGAAAATTTGATTGTAATTTTGATAATCTGCACATATTCGGATTGTTATATGAATTGGTTAATTTTGAACATCTATTTTATTAATAAGGTGTCTCTGAATTTTGGCAATTACGATTGATTATAATAAACTCTTTACAAAGTTGAGAAGTAAAATAAAAATAGTAACCAGAATATATATTAACAAAAAAAAATTACGACAAAAAAATGGTGAGGAGAAGAATATTTTTTAAATAACAATAGCGCTGTTTTTGCAAGGTACAAATTTGTGTCAGAGTTTTTATACAGAGTAAAATTTGTTGTTGTCAAGTTTTGCCAAATAAGGGGTTGCGTGGCATGTGGTTGCCATTACTAGAGACAAATCGACAAAGCATAATAAAACAAAAGACGTAAAGTGTATTGTATAAATAGCAGACTGTGATTTTTCCCCTCCCAATTCCTAGCCCGCCCGTTTACAGCCGCCTACTAGTTTTCAGACGTTTTCAGCAAACGCATGCCGTGCAGTCCCCTAGAATATATAGAGATTACGGTATGATATTAGTGGTAGATGTAATGGGATTGAAAGCAATTCATTTTGGATTGAGAAATTATTATCGTGGTACTTTTCGGATGGGGCTAAATTTTCATTTGATTTTTCGCTAACAGTAGTCTTAAAGAAAACGATACTCTAATCTCTATTCATAGATTAATGGTAAAGAAGTAAAAAAAATAATTCCTCAGGATATATGTACACAACAAATGCAATAGGTTTCCTCAGTACTATATATTGAAAAAGTAATATATGTAGTTTTGTTGGTGAGCAAATGCTTTTAGTTTGATATCGACTTGTATACTAGTTTTTTTTACATAATATATAAATATATATATATGAATATATAAAAGTATGTATTATATTGTTTTGATAAGTAGTTTATTTTGTGAAATCTTGTGTAGATGACAAAAGCATTTGCCAATTCTTATTTCTCTTATTTGTTCACTTATTGTCCTTTATTGTACAGAGATGTTTTTGTGCTTAGATTGCAAGTACCTATTGTACACTACATATTTGTAAACGTATTTTAAAAATATATTAATCCATAAAAACGTGTATCTTTTCTTGATTAGTCGTCGATCCAGTTCTTTGGTAACCCCATTACACAGTAAACCAAAGCCAGAAAGACCGACACAATCAACACTGTAAAGACGTTGATTGCCTTTAATAAAAATTCATCGCTGCATTGGCTCACTCTCATGAAATAAGTCAACCATGGGTCAGGCGTTATTTGCTCTGTGATTACCATGTTTTCTTTGATAACCATATTTGTTGGTTTTACCATTTTTCCAGTTTTGTCTTATTGTCATATATATAATGACATTTTTAATTTTGGTTTCTTGGTAACTATATTATGTAACCATCTCCGATAAATTTCAAATTTTATAATGACTAGAGATTTTGATTAAGTATCATCGTGATGTGCCAGCTGGATCAAATCATAATTACTACCTAAAATATCTGGGGTGGTTATGCGAGGGCATAACTTTCCTACTACGATAATATCTTCAATTCTTAAAAAGCAGCTAAATGACTACCCAAACATCACAATTGTCGGATTATTTCGTTTGGATCACCTCAACATTAAGGAAAGGCAAGGCCTACAGTTGATTATTCCTGATTATCGCAAAAACGCAGAGTAGTCAGTCACCGGTTCTCAAGTAAGTTGGTGTCTGCATTAGGCGAATCTAGAAGGTATGGAATATTTAAACTACTTAACATGTATTTTTAGAAACGTTCTATAAAATTTTAGAATAATGTATGTATACCTATGAAGTGCAGTACACAAAATTCAATTCTGTATAGATGTTTCAAACCAAGGAGCGCACAGTTGTGTATGCAACCAAATATACGCGGGTCAATTATAAAACATACACTGGGTATAAGTGGTTGCATATGTCACTGTGCTCTACTTAGTTTAAAACTACTCTAACTTTGTGTGAGTTTTTGTTAAATACCCCATAAAGGCTCTCTGTGATTTTTACGCCATATTATAGCTCTATCATTTTACGGTTTGTGCACATAATAATTTTTGCAGAAACGTACAGATAGTAACGAAAGTATATATTTTTAGAGCGATGTGTTTGATACTTATGCTTTCTTCTTTTGAGTTACCTATAGAAATTTTATCTGAAGAGGCTTTAGAAGCTGCCCACAAATTCGAACGCATTGTTTAAGTTATACAGGGATCTAATTAACATATTATTGCCACCGTCAGATCCATACATATCTAGTCGTAGGAAAACTTCTCTTGTAAAAGATATAGATAGACAATGATAGGTCACACTATGTGGTAGAGCCAAATATTTTGGAAAGCGATATTCCTTTTACTTTACCCGATCAGTTCGATTTACTTTAGAGACAAAGATTTATCATGCGATGATGAGGATTAAAATTAAAAATATTTGTTTTTGAATGTGTTTTATAATACTATTATTTAAAATTAAATATAAAATGTGTGTAATAGTAAGAACTTTTGTTGTTCATCTATACCAAACCAGGAGCACGTATTTATTTAACTACATATCTTTAAAATTTGGATTTCGATATTTTTATAAACCTTTACGCAATAGTTGTTAAGTTTAATTAACAACACAAAATCGAATAAATGTCGAATTAATTTTTGTGTCTACAAAATGTGTTTACAATATTTTTAAAAAATAAATTTTCACACATTTCCGCAAATAGTATGGTTATTTATTTAGATCTGATACATCGTTCCTTAAAATGAAGTTGTCTCCAGGATAGTGCAGAATTTGAAATCCTACTCTAATAAAAACAATGCAATTATGAAAGGTATAGCAATTATATATTATGTACTAACAACACCAATAAATATTATTGTTATTCAATTTTTTTTCGGGCAGATCCGCAATCGAAAATGCAACCGTAGTTATCGTAGACACGTCTTTCGAACTTATTAGTCCTCGTCAGTACGGTATAGCCGAAGAGTAAAGGTGGAAGCTCATGGGAGAGTTAACAAAGGGACCCCAATCAGAGGGACCATCGTCACCAATTTGGTGCTTCACTCACTACATCCTCCATTTCGAGGACTAGAAGTAAAGCCGCTAGCCCAGGTGGATTGTCGGTTGTGAATTTAAGTTAGTTTTTGTAATTATTAATAAATATTATATATTTTCCAACCATATAGAAACCACAGTGGGACTGACAAATATGCATACAATTTAAATCATAACAGTCCCAAAGGACCAACATACATGGTGAAATGGCAAAAGCCATCTAATATAGTAGAGTGCTCCAGCGTAAAAATGTCGCTTAAAAAGTGATTCTGTGGGGGTTTAAAGAGTAAAAGGTAGGGTTTGTCGCATTGAGTCGGTTATATTAAAATACTGTTACCTGAAAAGTTGGTCGAGGGGGACACATTTTGCTCATCGGAGCACTCCACTAATAATAAAAGAAATAACAGTGAAAAGCACTGTCAAAGTTTACTGATTCTAACATATAATTTCCAATCGATTGTTGGGACCAGCATGATCGTCAAATAGTTTTTGTTGCTGTTCAATATGCCTGGTTATCTGACTTTATGTCTAGACTTAACTTTTTAATTTTGCGATTAAGGGGAGGTTTCCGTTCAAGGGCCCCAAAAATGCGTCAATTTTAGGATTTTTTTTTATACAAAATAAATTATTTAGGGAAAATGTTTTTGTGGGTTTTATTTGTATACAAAAGAAGTATTATCCTGAATGTTAACAACAACAAAATTCAAAATGGCGGCTCCAGCTCTCCGCCAACAAAACCGCTCCCGGCGCGAACTGATGTGCGCTGTACAATATTTTTTTTGTAACGGGAACCTCCCCTTAAGTGACGCTGACCAAAATGTCTTCGCAAAATAAACCATTGCGTCCGTATCTTACTACGTGAGCAGCCGATTGTAAACTCTCCCTTGGATTGGATCTAAAGCTCCTTATTATACCCCGAGTGCCGCTCACGAGGTCACTTCTGATTGGGGCGAAGTTATTCTGTCGTTATCTGGGCGTTCTGTGATGCATCCCCGCAAATCGCCTGACATTGAACTTGTTACTCACTGTAAAATTAGTTGCACTGTGAGACACAGCAATAATTCGTACTTTTTGTGCACCCGACGAACGGGGTATGTAAAATTTTTACCACCAGAGCAAGGTTGTTGAGTCGAGGTCTAGGTCTAGGACGTCTAGGTCTTCTGTACCCAGTTCTTGAGATACTAACTCTGCAAATTCCAATATAATCTTTATCATTTTATTATAAGTGTCTTTAAATCATGTATTTATTAAAGTGGTGGGTCACCTTTTTGGCGATTACAGGTACCTCCCTTAACAGAGAGAGCAACGCAACCTCTATGTTCAATAATAACAAAACCTCAAGTGTGCCATAAGGTTGTCTCTGAATCTAAAGCCAACAGTCAACAAATAAATAAATTTAAGAAAAAAAAATCATGGCGTGTTTTATTGCACATATGTACTATATTAGCTACCGGTAAAAAGCGAGGAATGAACAAATGACATTGACAGCCTTTGACAAATCAAACTGTTCCGTACGTCAAAAATTACAGTAGAAATCGCTTAACAAGTCATGTGCAAAATTTTACTATATACCTACTGCAGATCAATAGCTTAAAATCTCACTAATTTTCGATCACAATAAAATTTATTTAATACATCGATAGACAAATTAATTTATATTAACATAGCAGTTGTATCCTTCGTTTACATAACAACACCATCTTCTCTGATACGCAGATAAGTCACTACAGGGCAGGGATCACGGATTGCATAAATCGTCGAAAGGACGGCGACTAAACCCACCATAATCACGATATTTGCGATAGCTGTCCAAAAAAGACACTGCTCCTGGGTTGTCCTCCGGTGTACTTGATCCGTGGATTGTCCTGGTGTTGAATTTGCATGATCTGACATCTCTAAAGGTTTTCAGCATCGCTAATTAAATCTTCTCCTGAACTCTTCTAGATTATTCAGAAATCTTGCGATATTCTGCGATTGCCTGGCTTGAATAACGGCTGGATTTCTCATTTTCTCCAAAATAATCATGACACTAACTGCTATCACTATACTTATCACTATGATAGGCAATGCTGCTGGATAGAAGTCGTGATGTTTTCCATAATCTATATGGACAGGAACTGGAACCAAATGAGAAATAGAACTGTGGGACTGGCAGGGCTCGAATTTACCACAAGTCATTTTTTAGTGTGTGCTAGTTATTACTCTGCAGAGGTTTATATGTGCTCGTGTCCATTGTCTTTTCTGATATGGAAATTATGGCAATTACGTTGATTTTACATAATGGGAGATGAATATAATTGTGATCTGTCATTTGAATTGTCCACTTGACAACTCTGCAAGTTCCGTTTTGTTGTATTATAGTTGGTGAGGTGTTACGTCTTTGTGGTGGGTGTTCTTATCAGACCATGGAGTTAACGCATGGCATAATAACCTACATAAGCAATATCAGTAATTATGGTGCTGGCCATGCCTGGCTTCGTTTGTGAATGACGTCTTTTTTTGGACCCTATGTGGAAATAGTTATCTTGTCTCTATATTGGCATTAATTTATTTTAAAGTAGTGTCAAATGACGCATGCAAAATATCTAATCTTATTTATCGTATTAGAATATGTAAAATACAACAAATTATTTCATTCAGGTCTTATATTACACTTAGATGAAATAATTTTATTAAGTATTTTGATAGAGCTACCTTGAAAGCGATTGGTCAGGTTCTTATATAAGCATTGTTGTTTTATCTCTCTTGGGATCGGTTCCTTCACCTATCCTTAAAATCCGTTTTTTTCAGATGTGACACATTTTGTTCTATCACTTCCTGTACAAGCTATATAGATTAGAATACCGACAACGGTGTACACAAACACGTCACTTACTTCTTTGCACATGCATTTTACGCACAGCCGTTACCAAGTTTTGTCCAAGAACGCAAAAAAATATGGCAACAAAATCAATTCCCTGACACATGGCTATTTAGGGCTTTGTGGGTACGTAAAAATATTCGTTCTAAAATTGTTACTG
The DNA here is from genome assembly GCA_963971325.1 of Aphodius granarius. Classification (NCBI taxonomy): domain Eukaryota; kingdom Metazoa; phylum Arthropoda; class Insecta; order Coleoptera; family Scarabaeidae; genus Aphodius; species Aphodius granarius. Next base: position 31,095,565 of record OZ020221.1, read on the forward strand.
GTTATAAGATACTGTTTCAGACTTCTTCAGACAGTAAAACCACCAACATTTAAAAATCCTACCAGGCTTTTTGAAGCTTTTTGCTCTTAGTGAAAATTTCAAATTTGGGACTGGTTGATTCATCTACCCTTAAAGTCTTATGATGTTGTGTCAGATATGTCATACTGTTGCCCTATTGTATTCTGCCGTGTTGGCAAAATTGCCAATACATGTTAAATGCATGTACCAAAACGCAGCTCAAAATGTTGCTAATCGCAAGATCGTTAGTAGAGTGCGGATTCTACGCATCTTGCTTGGACGCTGCTATTCTAAGCAGTTTCAATTTCATAAGAATCTCCACGAATTAAAGCAAAATAAGTCATTTATCGCTTTTGTGCTTTTTTACTGTCCGACTAGTACCTACCACAGAAGGAAGTATTGTAACCGAAGGGGAAAAATCGAGTTTTTCGCGGAAATGCGGGTTTTGATTCCATTGCAAATTGCAATGATTTCTGGAAAATGTATGTGTGGATGTATGTATGTATGTATTTGTGTATGTATGTATGTATGTATGTATGTATGTATGTATGTATGTATGTATGTATGTATGTATGTATGTATGTATGTATGTATGTATGTATGTATGTATGTATGTATGTATGTATGTATGTATGTATGTATGTATGTATGTATGTATGTATGTATGTATGTATGTATGTATGTATGTATGTATGTATGTATGTATGTATGTATGTATGTATGTATGTATGTATGTATGTATGTATGTATGTATGTATGTATGTATGTATGTATGTATGTATGTATGTATGTATGTATGTATGTATGTATGTATGTATGTATGTATGTATGTATGTATGTATGTATGTATGTATGTATGTATGTATGTATGTATGTATGTATGTATGTATGTATGTATGTATGTATGTATGTATGTATGTATGTATGTATGTATGTATGTATGTATGTATGTATGTATGTATGTATGTATGTATGTATGTATGTATGTATGTATGTATGTATGTATGTATGTATGTATGTATGTATGTATGTATGTATGTATGTATGTATGTATGTATGTATGTATGTATGTATGTATGTATGTATGTATGTATGTATGTATGTATGTATGTATGTATGTATGTATGTATGTATGTATGTATGTATGTATGTATGTATGTATGTATGTATGTATGTATGTATGTATGTATGTATGTATGTATGTATGTATGTATGTATGTATGTATGTATGTATGTATGTATGTATGTATGTATGTATGTATGTATGTATGTATGTATGTATGTATGTATGTATGTATGTATGTATGTATGTATGTATGTATGTATGTATGTATGTATGTATGTATGTATGTATGTATGTATGTATGTATGTATGTATGTATGTATGTATGTATGTATGTATGTATGTATGTATGTATGTATGTATGTATGTATGTATGTATGTATGTATGTATGTATGTATGTATGTATGTATGTATGTATGTATGTATGTATGTATGTATGTATGTATGTATGTATGTATGTATGTATGTATGTATGTATGTATGTATGTATGTATGTATGTATGTATGTATGTATGTATGTATGTATGTATGTATGTATGTATGTATGTATGTATGTATGTATGTATGTATGTATGTATGTATGTATGTATGTATGTATGTATGTATGTATGTATGTATGTATGTATGTATGTATGTATGTATGTATGTATGTATGTATGTATGTATGTATGTATGTATGTATGTATGTATGTATGTATGTATGTATGTATGTATGTATGTATGTATGTATGTATGTATGTATGTATGTATGTATGTATGTATGTATGTATGTATGTATGTATGTATGTATGTATGTAGTACGTCTGTGGACAAGAAGCGCCCAAACAAAACAACGAATCGGGCTGATATGTGATATACATATTTGATGTTTCAAATTGCTAGTAGCCCAACTGGGTTGCTTTTGGTAACAATCTGACAACCGGAAGTGGCATATATTACCTCGTCGGCGTAAAGTGTTTACCTGCTAAGTCCATTTTCAACAAAATTTGAAATTTTGCACCATTTGAAAGAATGAGGCGTATTTCACAATTCTGTTCATCTCTCAAGTCAAATTAAGCCAAAAAATATCATAATGTAGCGTGAAAAATACCATAATATAAGGTTACAAGATAGCCATAATGTAACGGTCTTTTTAGCTCTCCTGTAAAATTAGTCAAAATGACATAGCTGGTTTACACTTTAGGCCAACAACATGCGTCTTCTGAGGAATTCATTCGATTTTGGCCAATTGACACCAGCTCATCCTCCAGGAAATATGTGAACAAATTTACAGGTTTAGGCGCTATAAAGCCTACCATACCATTCACCGCGTGCGTTGCTATGCGGCCAAGATGGGTCGAAAAAAGAATATAATATATCTTAGTAAACATTTCTAGTTTTTGAGATATTGAAATTTTTATGATTGTCATGAAAATCGAAACATTAAATCAGATACAAGTCTACGTTACACATTTGTAACATTTTCTACGCGTAATGATAAAGAAAAAGATTTAATTGGTGCCCAATAAAGCACTATATGGCCCAAACAACTGTATACATGTATATAAAGACAGCCACCTAGTTGGGCCATAACGTAGCATTTGTTTATATTCCACTTCAAATTCATCAAGAAATGTTTTTAATAGGTCCATCTTTGTTGAAGAAATTGAAATAAATCTTTAAAATTAATACTTCTACAACATAGTTTAGTAATTTACTTGCACAGTGAGCTCAGTTATGCAAAATATGGCAGACATGAGTAGATATATGTTTTCAATCTGTTCTTTTTATTGGTGTTTGAAGATGGATTTTGCCATAGATGTTCAAATGCCTGCCGGAGGCCTGACGTTAGGTTAAGGTCCAGAGTCATGTGTGGCTTAATAAAATTGAATAATTGCTAAAGTGTTTAGATACTTCATTGTGCCAACAATGTAGACAGAAATTTGGGTTGTAGCCACCCCAGTTATTACTTTTTACTTTCCGACCAGTACCCTAGTATGGTAATCGACGGAAAAAAAATCGAGATTTCTTCGGAAATACGCGTTTTGGAGTCCCCCGAATCGATTGCAATGATTTCTGGAAAATGTGTGTGTGTGCGTATGTCTGTGAACACGATTGCGGCCAAACGGTACAACGGATAGGGCTGAAATTTTGCATACATATTTAGAATTACCGGGAGACGAACTGGATTGTTTTTGGTGACAATCTAACAACTGGAAGTGGCAAATGTTACATACGTCTTCTGAGGGATTCACCCGAATGAGACCAAATTCATACCAAGCCATCCTCCAGTGACTTTAAGTGTGTGTACACATTTTCAGATCAGTGGGATGAACGGTTTAGGAGCAGTTTATAGAAGCAATATCAGATTTTGACTAACGTCGTCAGTGCCACTGACATGACATATTAGATGTCAGTATCACAAATGTCATTCTTTTATAGAAACTGACGTTAGGTAGGGTCCAGTGAGTGGCTCTGACTTTACATAATTGAATAATTGCAAAAGTGTTTAGACACTTTACTGTGTCAACGATGTAGTCGGAAAGTAGGGTGAGGGCCACCCCAGATATTTACTTTCCGATTAGTACCCTAGAAGGAAAGTATTGTAATCGACGGAAATTTTTTTAGCGGAAATACACGTTTTGGTGTCCCCTAAATCGATTGCAATGATTTCTGGAAAATGTATGTGTGTATGTCTGTGAACACGATTGCGCCCAAACGGAACAACGGATCGGGATGAAATTTGGTATATTTAGAATTACCGGCGCCCGAACTGGCATTGTTTTTGGTGACAATCTGACAACCGGAAGTGGCAAATGTTAAATGTGTCTTCTGAGAGATTCATCCAATTTAGACCAAACTGTTCCTGTTCATCCTCCAGTGACGTTAAGGGGTAGTTTTTCAATACTAGTTTAAACCACGAGTGAAGTTCAGCACTGCTGACAATGACGTTTTGAAGACCAGTATCCAATTAGTTTTGGCGAATCTGACAGAAATCAAGAATTGAACGGAGTTCAGCAGAACTTAGAAATAAACCAGTATTGAAAAACTAGCCCTTAATGTGTTTACCAAATTACAGATCAGTGTGATGAATGGTTTAGGCGCTATAAGAGTTTATACAAGCAGTTTGACAGAATCAAAGCCTTTGTCGCTGTATTGTAATGTCAGATTTTGACAAACATCAGTGCCACTGACATGACATGACATTAAATGTCACTATGGCAAGTGTCATGTTAGGTAGAGTTCAGAGATGGCTTTACAAAATTGAATAATTGCAAGTGTTCAGACACTTCATTGTGAGGGTGAGGGCCACCCCAGATATTTTTTTTTCAAAATTACATTAAAAACAGTATTTTTAATGTAATTTGGAAAAAAAGTAATAACTGTTTTTTGTTTTGTTATATATTTAACAAAAAATTGATGCACAATTTGCCATCTTATTACTGACATAATATTAAGGACCAATAAAAAAAGTCATCTAAACATGAATGTTTATTATACGAGAACAAAAATATATATTGTATATAATATACGTACGATCAATTGATTACACTGTAATATACAATAATTTCAAATAACATACTTAAATAAACATAAAGATATTAACCGTAGTCACATTGACAAAATAAATGGACAACTACGCATGTACTAACTACATATGTTTATGACTCCAATACACAATTCTTATATCACAACCGCATTTTTTTTTTTTTTTCACTTTCGTACATCATATATGTAAAGCCTGGCTAGTGCTTTCTTAATATTATTTTCAATGATCATAATTACAAAACATATAAAACCCTACTAGCTAAATGTTCAACGGTTACCACCCTATGGAGTAATTAACAGACATAGGGTTTGTCCATAACAAAACACTAAAACTAGACTAAGACTAAGAAAAAAAATCTCTCTACATTTGGCGCCCTCTTACATTACAGAAATTTCATGCTCCAAATTAACTATTTTTTTATGGACAAATCCCTAGAGTGCAGTGGCGATCTTGGCTTTCCTCTGGACGGAGAGGGCCATAGAAGAACATGCAAATGCCAAGAAGAAATCAACAAATATACAATGAAAGTGTAAATTTTTATTTTTGAAAGCAAAACAAGGGACCTATCGTTTACTCATCTTAACAAACTCACGAAACGCTGCCTGAATTTCCGCGTCCATTTCTGGCTCTGGGTCAAACAGTTCATCCGGATCTGAAGATTCATCCCTATAAACAAAAAGTAAACCATTTTTTTTTTATTCAATCATAACATTTGAAGTAGGTGATTTTTTTCAGAACATGTGATAAGAAAATGTTTATTTTAATTGTGTAATTTAAAACTTCTCATATTTAAATTCAAGTTCAAATATTAATAATTTATTAATAATAATGTTCTAAGCAAATATTACAGAATAACCATGATTAACGGCAAATATTTATTAATGCAAAAATACCAACAAATTTGCAGGCAGTGTCATAAATGCCATTCATACTACAACACTGTTGCATTCCTTTGGAATTTACTAAAACATGATTATTTCATATCCTCCATAATTGAATCACAAATATTTATTAAAGTTATCATGGCTATTCAGTAAGGCTATATCCGCAAGTCAAAAAAGGAATCCAGAAAAAAATATATCCAAAAGCAAGCGAGAGGAAAAAAATATTTCAGACAATTTACATCAGGAAAGTGACAAATTAACATTTGGTGGGTTGGGCTTGGGAATACTGGCTTATTTCTTACTTCTATTGAAGGTTATATTTTCAAAATCATTTTATAGTACAACTTACGCTAAATAATCTTCTATATTTGAGCACAAGAATTCCTGTTCCTCAGAAGTAATCTCCTGACCGTCCGGTCCATATAATATTAACTCTCCTTCATTGTAACTCTGATTGTAACCATTCTGGTCCTGGGTAATGGAAATATTACTGGAATGCAATGAATTTACAGTTAATGGGATTTCTTAACAGGGAAACAAGACTATAGCTTACCTATTACTAGAATTAGCGCTTATATTACTTCGTCCCCACTGGTTCCTTCTTAAGTTAACAGTAGATTCATATACATTAACCAGCGACTGGTTAAATGCGTGCTTCATAGAATCTAATTTCTTGAAGATCTCGTCAAGAGTGTCAGTATATTTGTTCTCCAGTGAATAACCTGTCAACTAGATATGAACAACATTTGAGTATTTATTAGATTATTGTTGTATCTAGTTCGAGAGAGAGAGATAAGTGTTATATTGAAAGATGTTATTTTTTCAATAACAATGTTTTTATCTCTTTTCCTTTTTATTTGGTGCCAATAAATTTTTATTTTATTTATAATGCAGGTAATTTTATATTGTCAGTAAGCCAGATGCGACAAAGTGTTTACACACAGCACATTTGCAATAAAAATGAAATAACAAAAGATAAGGAATGAAATTAACACCCACACTATTTTTTAATTGTATCTCTGCAATATGTTAAATCCAAATAGATAGCACAATATTAATTATTTTTTGTTTTAAGTCACAGTTAGCATCAAAACAAAATACAGATTAACACAGACAACAGATTTTTACATTTTAAGAGAAGAGATATTTGAACAGGTCATTTTATGACAAAATCCTGTCATGCTAAATTTAAGTAACTATGATGTACTACCCATCAATTCTGCAGCAAAAGCCAGACTTTCAAACACATCTGCTAAAATAGTGCTGTCTGATTATTGCACCCAACATGTCATACCATCTATGGACTGATTAAAGGGCAGAATACATTGAACATTGTTAGAGATGTGATAGAATTGATATTGGAATATCTACCTTTAGAGTTTGGCAGATGCATTTGATATCGTCCACCTTAGCCGTTTCAAGGAGGTTCTTGAGGGACGCGAGTAGGCTGTGTCCGTAAATGTGCTCGTAGTGCAGCTGCATGTAAAGTTCGGCGAGGAAAAGACTCAGCCCTTGCGGGTTGCGGCTGTTCTTGAGTTCACGTTCGCAGAGTAGGTGCAACCGTGACCTGAAGAGCGGGCAATACTCGTCGATTATGCAACAGAGCCGAGCCCCGTTATAACGAAGGCTCGGTTCTATGAGGGCCATCTCGAAGATCATGTCGGCAGCTGCGTGCGCAGCCTCCATGTCCTCCAAGTATGGTCCAAGCACGGCCATAAATTTGTCCACAAGATTGTCGAATTGGCCTGGGTCGTATGTCAGCGATTGTATTATCGATTTAAGCTTGGATGGGTCAAATACGGCACCAGTATTGCCCATTGCCGGGGTCACCGGGGCTGACTTAGGTTCGGACACCTTGAACTTCTGCAATCGGCTCTGGACTGCGCTCAACTGAGGATTATAGCTGCTCGGAAACCATTCTTTGGCATCTACCCTCAGCTGGGACGTGTTTAATATACTGTAATCACCTTCACTCGGTCGTGATGGGGGCTTCTGATGTTCCAGGGTTTCTGTTCTGTCCACGTTCGGCATTGCGTTTGGGCGGCGCAAGGGTTTGTGATCGGAATCGCGCTCCCACAGTTTCAAGCACTCGCGATTTTCCATTGCCAATGGCTTCTCTCCCGTTTTCGTTATCTCTCTCTCACTACTTTGTGTGTATGGATGTGTGTACGTTTTACTCAACAGTGTACGTCTACTGTCCGCACGATAACTGGAAAATTGATGCTGTTATATCGTATAATCGACGAATGGCACCGTTTCGCGAACGACGGAACTGTTTGAATTGCGAATCACAACGTCCTAACGAATGTTTACATCCTACACCGCAATTTCATCAAAACATAAACATGGACGATCGACAAGAAGTTACGCGTGAATACAGGTGCGGAACGGCGATATGTCATTGGCGTGGCAACGTCCTGAAATTGTCACGGTTGCCAACTTGTGTTCGCTTCCCGTTTAGAAGAAGTTGCTGGAGCTTGAGCTGTGCTTTTCATCCGCCTCAACGAACGAAAGAGTCGCCGCTCTGGTGGTAGAAATTTGAATTAAACAATTCGGGGTATTCATCCCGATTTTTTTGAGATATGTACAGGTGGCCAAGTAAGCGTGCAAAGTACCTACTGTATTTCGGAAACTGCTCATTATAGAAACATGCGGTAAAAAAATTAATGACTAAAGTGGCCAATAGAAAATTCACCTTGGATTAAAAAATGTGTTTTTTTTTCTCGGAAATACACTCCATTAACATAAAAAATATATGCTTTTAAAGTTTAGATATTCTAGTTGAACATTATTTAATAAACTTGGTATCTTTGGTATATTTGGATAACGAGTCACATACTCTTTGAGCTAATACCGCATTTTGAAGACATTCGAAATAAACAGCGATTATGTCAACAACTATGTACATCTTTTGTAAAACGCATTTTTAAAACTTAATGTATGCAACTAACATAAATTATAATGCATCTAATTCATAGTTGTTTTTCTGAATTTTCCTCCTCCGAGTTCCGACCACGTTCCGACACATTACGTGGTTCGAACTTCGGTATCTATTCTATTCTCCGTACTAAACTAAGTGAGCGTATGGGATATACATACAGGTTGAGTCGTAAGGTAACCCTTATTAATATGTTCATGTCGAACGAAGGTAAAAGAAAACACATCTCATGTAATATAAATAATTTTACATTTATTAATCCAAACACACTAATAAAAATGGACTACGACAATAACATCTGAAGGCATTATTCCAAAATACTAACCGTGATATAACTGTCAGATTCTCCATCTTGGTGACTTACATAAGAAACATTAGATATTTTTTAATGTCACTTCTTCTCGCTAACGTCCGTATATATTATGCAAATAATTACATATGTACTTATCGTTGGGTAATTAAAACTAGGTATGTCCTATCTATACATACAATATCACCGATTATAAGTACATAAAAATGATATATTTGTTGTATAAAAGTACGATTACCTTAATTTGTGCCAAAAAGATTCCAAATTCCACCATCCATTTTTACTGAACACTACAAGAATTAACTCTAACATTATCATAAGACGTAAGTAACTTTAATTCCGCATAGTATCTCTTCGTTTATTCTGCGTTCGATAATTCTATTAACAATATGTAAAAATAACTAAAATTTGTTTTACCTCGGCACTGTGACTTCAATGCATAGAGATCTCCCGCTAATATCACAAACATTCAATGACAATAATATAATTTATACGTAATATAAATATTTATTTGCTTTTTACTTTCAAACATTTATATCTGAGAGTAATTGGTACAATGGGGTAAAGGTGTTGACCATTTTCCGTCAGGCTGGCACTGCGGTCTTGTTATTTGTTCGCCCAGTTTTGGTTCGTAACCTGGATTGCAAACAACTTGTAGTTCGTCTCCCGGTTCATACGAGAATTTTGTTGGTACTACAGATCCGTTGTCAGGTTCTCCCATGTACGGACAACGTGGTTTACCTGTAACATTTCAACAACATAACTAAATTTATTGTTTTATAATTCATATATTTAGTTTTATATATTCATATTCATAGACTAGGAGCCCGCACCGGGAAGAAAATAGCCATAAAAGATATCCATAACTTTTTTGTTCGCATTTCTTATTGAAACATATGTCAATCGATAGAGCTATTCAAGTAGTATACCCCAGAGTTTTGCCCACAAAAAATATCGAACGGTTTAGCAAAAAATTGATTTAATTACCGTCATCTAAACACGACATTACCCTTACAACCCTTCTAACATAAGTAAACTGGTGTGCGGCTTAAGTGGGTTATAAAAATTGTTATAACAATTGCGAAAGTTGATGCATAACTTTGATTAGTACGTCAAATTGTAGGTAATTAATAGGGGTAACTACCCTGAAAATGTCGGAGTTTTGCCCACTCAATAACGCCCCTTAAATGATAATAATGTTGACCTACCCCATAGCAAGGAATACGACGGCAGACATATAAAATAATTAATAACTTTTGGAAATATTCTTGTATAACTTTGATTAATACGTCAAATTGTTGGTAATTAATAGGGGTAGCTACCCTTGAAAGCTCGAAGTTATGCTCACTCGATAACACACCTGAAATGATCATAATGTAGACCTACTGCATAACAAAGAAGCCACACTGATAAAAACTTCTGTAAAAGTTCTTGCATAACTTTGAGTCATACGTCAAATTGTAGGTAATTAATAGAGCTAGCCATCCTGGTATGCCCAGAGCTATGTTCATATTATTTTTGTCTGTTGTCCTGTAACTAGTACTGGACAATAACCCCACAACAGTGACGTAAAAATATCGTACAGGAAACCCGCCATGAATGAAATAAAGTGACAATCAGTGACACTTAATGCATGTAAATAAAGTGTTCATACTTCTAATAGGTTTGTAGAAAAAACATTATTTTTGTCCCTAAAGATACCAACAAGATCTGATCACTAAGACTCTAATAACCAATAACTCACGGTTATGAGATCCCTTTCGTCTTGTCTGTAAGCTAACTGAACGCTATTTAGCGAATGAATATATCTCACCTATCTAACGTGAAACAATGTTATTCATACAATGGTGTTATCCTAAACAATGCATATAAAGTTAAATTAATATGAACTGAAAGAGAATACTGTCACAATGAGCTCGAGCCTCTCACATTTCGGTAGGGCTGCACCTACATTAGCAATTTAAGCACTGAAATTGACGAGAATTTTCAGTGAAATTGAACTCACATTTACATTGACAAATACATACAAATAACAATAGTAATTGGGGTAACATTCCGGGGTACTTACAGAAAGGAGGCGGATGGGACCAATATCCAGTTTCCGTGCATATAATGCTCGCTTCACCCTCAAGGACATGAGCGCCTCTGCAGGCAAATTGCACCAAACTCCCAACGGCATACCGACCTCCGTCCATTCCCGCAGATTCAGACTGGATCAAATGACCGTGAATTGGCGCGACAGGTGGAGGACACTGTATTGCTGGAATTATAGTTTAATTAAATTAATGTTTTAATATACATGTTTATTATATTATCTTGTAAATATTCATGACTTTTAATGAGTTTGCTAAAATTCCAAAGTAGGTAAGCCATACATGGTGTTATGATATATTTGTAACTGGTATGTTGAAAAATATTCATTTTTCTCGTTAAACATAATATGTATATTGGTTCGAAAGGCCACCACTACTGTCAAACTTCTACTATAAACTTTTTTTAACGCCCAAACGGTTTATCCCATTAATCTGAAAATTAAATTGATATACAACATATTTACTGTCTCTGGAGGATGAGCTGATATCAGTTTGGTTAAAATCCGTTAAGTAACTAAGAAAATGCATGTAATAAACGCGACTTCCGGTTGTCAGATTGTCACAAAAAATAATCCAGCTCATGCCCTGCACCTCTAAATATGTGTACCAAATTTCAGCTCAATCCATTGTATCGACAGTACATATCGTGTTCATAAGACACATACAGACATTTTTCAGAAATCATTGCAAATCATTTGGAACTAGATTGATTCCATACCGAATGTAGTTGTTTATGCATTGCAGGTGCAATATACAAAGCAGAATATTAAATCTCCAAAATTAATAAAACATAATTTCAACCATTGCTTATGCATTAAATTTGTGAATTTGCAAATACATAATTTACACATTGACGTTGTAGATGGCAACGTCGATATCCGTAGGTATTTATATTTACAGGATTGCGCAAATGTATGGTGGGGTCAGAATAACGACTTTGTAATAAATAAAACAGCGTTTTACAGTTTAATAAAACGATTTAAATGAAATGTTATTGTATCAATTTGTGTATGTATCAATTTATATTCCACTTTCCATTTTTATTACGAAAAACAACTATGAAATAAGATCAAGTTAAGATCAAATCAAACCGGAGGCTTTTAGAAATGGTGCCAAAGTTGATATTGGTTTATTTGGACAACCGCTGTTGTTGTACGCTGTCTTTGTACACTTGTTGATTTTGTATGTTAATTTTGCAGACCTGGATGGCAGTCACGTACTTTGACAAACTGTTAGGTTTGTGTGAACAACTTTTGTTAATCCGGAAGTAATATGGAAATAAAAAGCTGCATATGTATATGTTACGGTTAAAGTGATAAATGTGGTTTGTATTAATAATTACCGGCTATTGTTAATAATAACCGCATCATTTGGTCCATGTGATTAGAAACACTTAAATAATCACATGGACCGGCTATTATTAATAATTTCCTAACGGGTACGGTAAAAGTGATAAAAATGTTACTTTTTACAAAAGATCTTTTGTCTACAGTTTTCAAAGAAGTTAGCTAAGTTATTTTGATTACTATGTAAGCTATTACATTTATTTACTCGACGCAAATCATCAGTACGGCTACCCCAATGACCAAAATTACGAATAATACAAAACATTGATAATACAGAATGCTTTTTTTGTCTCCCTTGTACTTTAGAAACTACTGGATATAATTGGTAATGATATTTGGTATACACCCAAGGACGGCTCAATGACAAAAACATAAAAAAGAACAGTTTATACAGAGTGTTCAAAAAAGTTAACCATTTTATTATCAATAACACCTATTTTTATATTTAATGCATGTGGGTAGTTTGTTGTAAATGTACAATTACAATTTATTAAGTAAATTCTCAAATCCTAATTATCGTGAAATGTTGCGCATTTAATAAAAAAAATTTCAATGCAAATATGTACATGCAAGAACTAGACTAGTTTACATAGATGTTTTTACATAAATTGCACCGCACAAATGATGCAAACATTTTTGTATGGTTCTGTTCCTAACACGGTATTTTTACTTTTGGTGTTTGACAATAATTTTATAAATAAAAGATTAAACATGGTAACAACTTGCCTCAATCTTCCCTACATTAGTATGTCCATTACCTATACCTACCCTAAGTATATCTAATATCTCACAGATATATTTATTATAAAAGTGTTTATCACCAACAAAAAATACAAAAAAAAAAACAAAAGAAGATGACGTCCTATTGTTACAAACTTTATTTTGTTTTATTTTGACAATATAAATGGTGTCATTGTTGTACTACCACAAAAAATAAAGGTCTAGAAGGACTTTTGTATTCAAAATTAAATATAAAACATTTTTTAAAGTTTTGTATTAAAAAGATAATAAAGTTATAAATAAAAATATTTTTTTGCCACGAATTGCAAAATGCAGAAGCACTACGTACGTTTGCACTGGTAAAATAATACAAACCGAGTTTTTAATTAATTACTTACTTTGCTTTTAAGAATTGCGCAAATAAGCATGACCCAAAGAGTTACACACTCGTGCATGCAATTAGTGTGGATTGGCATTTTTTTGTCTCGTTTTGATAATCTTCCTTATTTTAGTCATGAGTAGTAACTAAATAAGTTAGTCAGGCCTAACGTCACTAAAGGCCCAACACTGAAAACCTAGTGAATAGATTCGTTGTGTGGCGATTATGTAGATACTAACAGAATTTCAAATCTGAGGCTCTATTATATTGTAGCATCACCTTAATGCAATATCGAACTGAAATATATCACATTGACCACAGCATGCTGGAAATTATTAATAATAGCCGGTTCATGTGATAAATTCTTCACTTTAACCTCCCCACTTGGCTATTAATAATAACCGGTAATTATTAATAATAACCGGTAATTATTAATAATAACCTATTTATCACTATGACCGTAACATATATACGCCAAACCATAAAAATCGTCGAAGCCGTTCTGAAAGTTATTTGACTGTCTTCGTAAATTTGCTGAACCCTGTACATACTGCACATATTGTTGATTTGTTCGACGTGCAGTTTTGATTAATGTTGAGCAATTCGGCTTTACCACTTAGCACGATTGCAATTGTTTATTCAAAAGCGCTCGTCGAATAGTGGCAGCCGCCCATAAATCTTGCGAACGAATTATTCGAGTATTAAACACTGTTTGTCGAAATAATGTATGGTAGTATTATTTTGCATTTCCCTCTATTGAAATTTATGCCAGTATCTATTCCACATATCGTGTATGTACAAATGTACATTGGCTTTGGTGCATAACAACTAATATAATTGGAATGTATAGCTCGTTTAGTAACGACCGGCACGAAATGATTTACATATTGTGAGATAGCATTGCAATATCGGATGTTATTCCAATACATCCATCACACATTGCTAACATATTATGAACCAGCAAGTTCCGTTTCAGTCAACCCACCATCCGCAGTCATCCTTTTCCGGAGACATATCAAAGGTCCATATTTCATCCTACCTGTAACATGCGCCATTGCATTGGTGTGAGAAGTGCCAAAACAAAACAATAGCAATATTTTTTTAGCATTTTGTCACCATATAATACTAACTGAAGAGTTTATTTATAGAGTTATATTCAGTTTTTATTTACTACCTACTATAACTGAAATAAAAATAAAACAAATACAATAAAACCACACACACACACACATTTGCCATTTCCGATTTTCAGATTGTCACCAAAATCAATCCAGTTTGTCCCCTGGTAATTCTAAATTAGTTACCAAGTTTCCGCCCGATCCGTTGTTTCGTTTGGGCGCAATCGTGCTCACGGACATACATACATGCATACATACGTAACCACACACATACATCCGCTGAAATCTCCATTCTTCCGTCGATTAGGTGCAATACTTTCCTTCTAGGATACTAGTCGGAAAGTAAAAATGGTTTTATATTACAGTATATTGCAGTGCAAGTGCAATAGATTGGGCGGGGTCTGTATTTAATTGGTAGCGTGGAAACAGAGCGGTCAAAATGTAATTTACTTTATATCAAATTCAAACGGAGGACGCGAGATTCTTACTTAAAAACCTTGAGGGTTTGGTATCGCCAGATTTTTAGAAGCCAAAAATAATCGTAAATGAATTAGTCTTGATATAATAACCTCAGGATGATTAAAAGTCATGTTCTAACCAAAACAAATATATTTACAAAATGAACAAAAGATTAAAAAACCCTTCAGATCGAGTGTACAAGAATTATTGAACCTCTTGACATTAATGAAGATGATTGGAGAGAAAACGGATGACAGAGATATAATTATTTTATAAAAATTACCTAAATTGTTATTGGAAAATTTACATCAGCAGAGATGGCATCACGGACACACACAGAAACAAAACACAAGGGCCTAGAGCCCAAACAAATTGAACTACATTGTTTGACCTCTAAATTACGACTTCGACTAATATTTCAAATATACAAAACTAGGCCTTCTCCCACCAAATACAGTACCAAAGTTCGTTATTCTAGCAAAAACTTATAGACCACACAAAATGTGGAACTTCTAGAAAAAATCTGTAGTTATGACATCCGGTCCAAAGGAGCCAAACTATTTCTTAACTAAACATCTCTATGGTATTCTTTGCCATCCGTTACAACCGTTTGTTCTGCCTTTACTGTGCAAGCTTAAAACAAAAGACAAAATCTCACCCATCACACAAGGAACTTTCCGTTCTTATTGCCGGTTGGAAAATGTGGCTTGAAGAGCCGTGGGTGAGCTACGTTACTTCCTGAGATCTTTGATTCACTTTCTATGAGAGCAGCTTACATTATTTTTTATCCTATTGCACGGGAAGTCAAGATAGGGAACATACTCAAGACAATTCTTACACGCTGCGGATCATAAGATTTTGAATATTGGGTATTCTTCGATGGAGTAGAATGTTGAGGCTCATTGAGTTAGTTTGGGGTCTTTGAATGTATATTCGTACAAAAAAAACATATATTTCCGTCTAAAAACTGGGGGTCAATTTTTACTTCCCGACTAGTACCCAGAAGGAAAGTATTGTAATCGATAAAAAATGGATTTTCAGCGGGAATACGCGGTTTTGAGGTCCCCTGAATTCATTGCAATGAGCTTTTTGTCGGTATGCACATGTGAATGTATGTATAGATGTTTCAAACTAAGAAGAGCACAGTTGTATATGCAACCAAATATACACAGGCAATTTATAAACAATACACTGGGTATGATTGGTTGCATATACAACTGTGCTCTTCTTAGTTTGAAACTACTCTACCTATGTGTGTTTACATGTATGTATGTATGTGGACAAAATAGCATCCAAATGGAACAATGAAACAGGCTGAAATTGGGTATACATTAGAATTACCATGGTACGAACTGGATTGTTTTTGATGACAATCTGATAACCGGAAATAGCAGATGTACTATGCGTTTTCTTAGGAATTCAACCGATTGTGACCAAATTGATACGAGCTTATCCTTCAGATACTTTAAATATGTATAACAATTGACAGATCAGCGAGATCAACGGTTTAAAAGCAAAACGAACCAACAACCAATACGAAAACAACAAACAAACAAGGCAGAGACGCCAAGTTACTTACTTCAACCTCAACAGTAAAAAATCTCACTATCGATTAAATTACTGCCAATCCCTAAATACTAAAAAATATTTTACTTCGTTTTGTATACATATATGTCTATATGATCTGATCACCATAAGAAATTCTCGTGGTCATAGTGTCTAAACGTTCATAAAATACATTTCATACGTCATTTATTACGTTATATTTTGCCATGTAACGTACAAAGAAACTTCATTCACTTCATGTTACGGCAAGCAGTTTGCCAATATTGCTCGTAACTATTAACCAACAATATTGATTTGAGCTTTCATGTCTCAGTTAAGGCAATGCTACATGCAGATGACATTAATATATTTCTGACACGAAAACTGCCAACAGCTTTTACTTGATGCATCTGCTAGCTATCACACTGTGTGCAAACAGGCTGGTTGTATATTCTGGCAAAACTAGATGCGTCAAGTTCTTCAGGAATAATATGGCCAATATTAAACTGGGGGAAAGCACTATAAGTGTTGACAGATCCTGTCGTCTGTTGGGTTTGGAAATCGACCCGAATGGGGTCGGGTCGGGTCAGCTGGCGACACAGCTTCGAAAATCTTGCAATGGTGAAGTTTTTATGGGAAGATGAAATATGGAATAGTTCACTGAGGCGTGTACTGGGGTGGATTAGCTTCTTTGTTTTGTGGAAGAGATTCCTGCTTCGGTTAGATGTCAGGTGCTCATGTCGAGATCAATTTTTAAAGCACAATCAATTTTGAGTTTTTATGACCTACCGGGTGACCCACGGCATATGTACCGGCCTTTAATATTTTTATTTATAAAGATAATCGAATGAAATTTGGAGAAGTTATATTAGACAAAAATTGCCATTTTATGACGTATTGCTGATGTTCGTGTGACTTCCGGTTTTTCCGGAAGTGATATCTTCTTTGGAATTTTAAATGGAAACATGTAGTTTTTGCAGTATTTTTGGATTCAGGATGTTATTCTGAATTCCAAAACGTATTGAACGTCAATTTTTATCACCTAGGCAACGCAAAAATAACTTTTTTGTTTGACAATCTAGGTGGCTGTGAATTGGTTAAATTAGTCCAGAATTGTCCACTAAACCTTACCTAATTCGATTTTCGCAAATAATTTATCACTGGCGCCCTCTAGCACGATTTGTCTTTTCTTTTCGCAATAAGTCATTTTTTTTCTCGGGTACCTCACTCCTAAACAACGACTGCTCGACAGAAAACATTTTTCTGGTTACAATGATAAAAAATACTTAATATTTTAAAGAAAGTAATAATGCAAAAATATCGGTTTAAATAGGGAGGTCAATAAAAAGTGATCGGGGACATGGGTAGCTATGGATGACTGTCAAACATTTGAATTTGACAGATGTCTGCTCTGGTTATGCCTCCGATTGCATTTATGTTTAATCAGGTGTTCAACAATTGGTCAGTTGCAATTATTTATTGGTGTATGTTTTATTTCGAAAAAGTTAAGAGTACTAGAAGTGCTGTTTTTTGCGTGTTTTTTTTGACGTCTCCGAAACCCCTTAAAACACGTTTTTTGGGCCGAACTTAGCATGGGAAAGCCGATTTGGGCCCAAAAAACGCGATTTTTTTTTCGCGCGTGCGAAAAAAAAAACAATTGAAAATCGCCTAGAAAATGGCGTTTTGCACGTAAAAAAATCATAAAAACAATTGAAGAACGTCTAACAGCAGTATTTTCCCACCTTGCAAAATTTCATTTTGAATTTGCCGCCTAATTTTCATACTTTGACATTGTCACTGGACATAAATATAACCTATAATAGAGACGTTGAGACATTACTTGTCAGATTAGAGACAGTGACAATATCATTAAATGGGATACATACCTTTGATTGTGGTCATTTCAGAGGGATATTACGAGATTATTTACATTTAGATTCGACCTCCCATGCAGTTTTCGTATATATTTCATCTGTATGTATCATCTAACCCCAAAAGGTAAGAAATTTATAGTAATTTCAGTACTTCCAGCCAGCTTAACTTTACCCGAATCTTTCTGTTAAACATCCCATTATTAGTGAAGCGACTTTCGTCGGAAAATAAAATATTTCGGTATACTTCAGGATTTTGATTGTTGAACCATTACTAAATTATAGTCTTCGTTCATTATCGTGTCCTTACAAATGTTGGTTGATGGCATATTTATAGGATTTATATCCATGCTTTTCAACACTCGCCGTGCAGTTTCTCGTGGCGTAACTTGGATTTCAATTTCTCGTAACGATGCCGTAGAGTCAGCTTCTACGTATGCTAATGTAGTTATTTCTACCTCTTCGTTAACTTGCTGATTATCTGTGATAACTTCTTTCCGGAATTGGACCTCCAATCTTTTAAAATAATAAAACACTCAGCAAATAAAACATACACCAATAAATAATTGCAATAGACCAATTGTTGAACACCATATGAAACAAGAATCACATCGCAGACATAACCACAGCAGATATCTGTCAAATTCAGATGTTTGAAAATCATCCATAGCTGCCTATGTGCTCGATTTATCACAACTTTTTATTGATTGACCTTCCTATTTAAACGCATGTTTTTGCATTATTACTTTCTTCAAAATATCAAGTATTTGGTATCATTGTAACCGGAAAAATGTGTTCTGTCGAACAGTCGTTGTTTAGGAATAAGGTACTCGAGAAAAAAATGACTTACAGCGAAAAGAAAAAATAAATCGTAGTAGAGGGCGCCAGTAATAAATTATTTGTGAATGTTGGTATTTAGTAAAAGTAATACAAAAACTGTATTCACTTATATAATACTTATCTAACACAACGAATGTGTCTGTTTATAGTATGGTGATAGCAACACTTAAAAGGGCCTGTACTGATCCATTAGTTCTAAGATTTGTTGTTGGAAGTTATATACAAAATATTAAATAGTAAGCAGAAATTAAAATGCTGATTGTACCTCTGACAGCGTCTGCGCTTATTTTGGCATTACATGGCATTACACAACGCCTTGTAATTTTATACTTACTTCTTTGTTCGAAGCGTATGAACTACGCAGGCAAATATAATACTGTGAACCTGTTCGTTAAATTAACATTAAACGTTAATTACAAGTGAAGTGTTAGTTTTATTCATAAGAACCTGCCCATCTTCCTCTGATAACCAACAGGTTATGGGCCCAGGTACCGCGTGTGAATAAGTGAGTGATTAAATCAAAACGGAAAATAAACTGTAAACAGAAATGGCGAGTAACGCATCAACTCTGTCGAAACGTAACTTAAAACTTTTCAATGGTGAAAACTATTTTATGTGGAAATTCAGACTAGAAGAAATTATTGAGCAAGAAGGTGCTAGTAAAGTGCTAACTGAAGATCCACCAACACAAATCACTGAAGAATGGACGAAATGGGAACGGACGAGCAACAGCCCGAGAAATGTTAAAGAAGTTTGATGAACTTTACGCCTATAAGAGGATATCGACACAGTTATGTCTTCAAGATCGGTTGTTTAATTGTAGACTAAAGCCAGGTATGTCATTAAAAAAGCACATGATAGCAATGGACGAAATGGTGCGCGATATGATAGCCTGAGGGGAAGAAGTTAGTGAAACAACCAAAGTCTGGTATACACTAAACTCATTACCACCTAGTTATCCGCCAATAAAAGCTGCAATTAAAACAATGCCGGACGAAAGACTTACATTAGCATTTGTAAAAGGTATGCTATTAGAACACGAAAGAAGTCTAGAAGTCTATACGTGAAAATAGTGACACAAGTATGAAAGCTTTACATATTCCCACTGCAAATGGAAACGAAAAGCGAAAGAAGTTTACACCAGTTTACACCAAGTTTACACGAAATAAGCAAGTGTTTAAAAAAATAAACAAGGACAACAGTGTTTCCATTGTGGGCGAAAGAACCATATTAAACGTGATTGCTATTTGTATAAGTAAAGTTTAAAGGTGCAAGAAAGAGACAAAAAAAGAAAGTATAATGAAACGAGTGCGTCAACAGCAGTGATTGAAAAGCCATTTGCTTTTATGCTTTGTAATGAAACTCAGCATTATAAAGATAAAGACTCTTGTCAATTTGTGCTAAACTCTGGTGCAACAGAGCACATCATAAACGACAACAACCTGTTCACCGAATGTGATGAGCAGATGGAACCAATTCGCATTACTGTGGCGAAAATAGGAACGGTCATCGAGGCAGGATCAACACATCGGCAGGATCAAAGTCACCACCAGCCTAGGTTACAACGGTGAGCTGAAGGATGTCCTCTACAGCAAAAGTGTACCAGCCAACCACATCTCAGTAAGACGCATCCAGGAAGCTGGAATGTCTGTATTGTTCAGGAAACTGGACAAGTAGAGATAAGAAAAGGGGACACAATAATTATAAAAGGTAAGCGCATGAATAATTTGTCTATTATTGAATTAATAATACAAAATGCGCATAATACAGCACAGACTGTAGGTCATATGGCTGAGGCTAATATTATTGATAAAATCAAAATGTGGCACGAGCGTTTAGGTCACATAAGCAAAGAAAAATTTACAAAAATTAAAGTAAATAAATTAGCCGACTCCGACGATAATGCTTGTTTACAGAATATAGATTCTATTGATTCATGGTGTGAAGCTTGCATGAATGCAAAGCAAGCACGTCTCCCTTTCGAGAAAGCAAATCATAAGAACTATATACAATGGCCATTATTTAATGACTAATAAATTAGAGGTATTCACTTGTCTAAATGATTATGTTGCATAATCTGAAGCCCGTTTTAGTACAAAAATGGTTAATTTATATTGTAATAATGATAGAGAGCATTTATCCGGTGAAATGAAGGAATATTGCAAACAAAAGCAATAAAGATAAATAAGACAGTATGAAATGTGGCATAATAAAAAACCAAAATTAAGTCATTTAAAAAATATTTGGTGGCACAGTATGTGCATAATAAAACGAGAAAAAGTAAATTCGATAGTAAATCGTCTAAAGGAATTCTCGTGGGTTATGTACCAAATGTATAAAATATTTAACCCGGAAACAAGAAACTTCATAGTTGCACGAAATTATAATTTTCGATAAAATCACATATAAAACATCAAGATCGAAACTTGATGACATGATTAAAAATTGGTAGCGAAATAAATACAGATAAATCTATGCAAATAGATGAATATATTTCAGCAGGGGGTGATGCTTGAAATAAATCTGTAAAAAATATCACATCTGGTCAAACGGACGAACAAAAGTGTAAAGGAAACCTTATTGAAAAAGGTGTTTCTGAAAATTGCACACAAGGTCAAACATCCTGAGTAAAGGATGTCCCTGAACCAAGAACGAGTTAAGGTCAAACATCCTGAGTAACGGATGTCCCTGAACAAAGTACGAGGTTAAACATCCTAGGTAAAGGATATCCCTGAACCAAGTACGAGATCGTACAGTGAATGTGAAAATCCGTGTACCTCTACAAATAAACTGAGAAAGTTAAATGTTGAAAAAGATGTGAGAAGGATCAATAATCATACAAAGAAAATGAATTTGATACGTATAACTATTTGATAGGTGATCAACTGTTTAAAGATGATATTCCCAAATGTTATCAAGACGTAGCTAAAAATGCGTTTAGAACAAAATGGGAAAATGTTATAAAAGATAAGTTACAATCTTTAAAACAAAATAAAACATAAACGTAATGAAAATTACGATGAAATTTTAACAGGATATGTTGATGCGCATTGGGCAAATAATGAATTAGATCGTAGAAGTACAACAGGTTGTTTGTTTAAACTATTTAAAAAAATTGTACAGTAACATGGTTTACACGACGACAAAATTCAGTTGCCGCATCATCAACAGAGGCCGAATACATGTCTGTATTTGAGGCAATAAAAGTGGCCTTATGGATTAAATCTTTAATAGTCAGTATTAATGTTGATATGTCAGAACCAATTACATTATATGAAGACAACTAAAGTTGCATAGCAATGGCAAATAATCCAGTAAATCATAAACGTTCTAAACATATCGACATTAAGTACCATTTTACAAGAGAACAAGTAGAGAACAAAACTGTCCGTTTGTAATACTTGTCCACAGGTCATCAGGAAGCTGACTTACTGACAAAATCTCTACGGACTCATCAGTTCAGCGAGCTGAGGGAGAAGATGGGACTACAGCAGAAAGAGAAGAATAAATTCTATAAAAATGTTAGAAATAAGTAGTTCAAATGATAAATATTGTTATTCAGGAATTATGATCTGGTTAGGTTTTTCTGGGGTTTTTTCCCTAATCCGTTAGCAACAAATGTTGGATCATTAGCTGTTATACTCCCCATAGGTATACAAAGAATAGTAGCAAATATAAGTGCGTACATTTTTTGAGGGGGTGTGTTGGTATTTAGTAAAAGTAATACAAAAACTGTATTCACTTATATAATACTTATCTAACACAACGAATGTGTCTGTTTATAGTATGGTGATAGCAACACTTAAAAGGGTCTGTACTGATCCATTAGTTCTAAGATTTGTTGTTGGAAGTTATATACAAAATATTATATATAGTAAGCAGAAATTAAAATGCTGATTGTACCTCTGACAGCGTCTGCGCTTATTTTGGCATTATATAGAACGCCTTGTAACTTTATACTTACTTCTTTGTTCGAAGCGTATGAACTACGCAGGCAAATATAATACTGTGAACCTCTTCGTTAAATTAACATTAAAAGTTAATTACAAGTGAAGTGTTAGTTTTATTCAAAAGAACCTGCCCATCATCCTCTGATAACCAACAGTGAAAATCGAATTTGGTAAGGTTTAGTTGACAATTCTCGATCAATTTAATCAATTCACAGCCACCTAGAATGTTAAACAAAAAAGTTATTTTTGCGTTGCCTAGGTGATAAAAATTGACGATCGACACGTTTTTGAATTCAGCATAACGACCTGAATCCAAAAATATTGCAAAAACTACATGTTTCCATTTAAAATTCCAAAGATGATGTCACTTCCGGAAAAACCGGAAGTCACACTAACATCAGCAATACGTCACAAAATGGCAATTTTTGTCTAATATAACTTCTCCAAATTTTATTCGATTAACTTTATAAATAAAAATATTAAAGGCCGGTACCTATGTCGTGGGTCACCCGGTATATGTGCTCGAGACAGTGTCATTTGTTCAGTCATGTAGATGAATTCTATCATGGAAAATCCCACCCATATTCCACGCGATAAATAAATTTTTTACAGGTGATGCATCGCCACTCAGCTTTCCAGAAAACTATCGTTTATATGGGAATATGGGATGCAGGCTGTATAACGCGCTTCCTGCATCTGTGATTGACATTAAAAACATTAATTAAGGGGCTGGTTTATTCACCTACACGTAAAGTCCTGTATAGCTGTGTGTCACATAAGTTGATTTTGTTACCCGATTTTTTTGCCATTAATACAGAACTATGATAATGGCAGTGTGTAGAACGTGAATAAAAGAATCAAGTGACGAGTTCTGCACACCATGATGAGTAATCTATTACACGAATGAGTTGTAATACATTAACAAAATTTGACTTATCTGACACATGCGAGTAGCTACACAGGACTGTGAGGTATTAATGTTGAGTGTTTCTTGTTTTTTTCATAGTACTGTTAATCATTTGTTATTCTTGTGGCAATAGTATGTTGTCCATTATCAGAGGATTCATGTTCATTGTACAAAGTGTGGTTAAATGAATAAACTATTCTATTCTATTGTTTGAGGAATGGAGAAAATGATATCAATTTTATGATCATCAGCTCAAAATGTATTACACAAGGGAACAAGGATCATACAACCAGAACAGTGATGACATTTTTGTTGACTTAACATCACTTTTCATAGATCAAGTCATGAAAGTGTTGTTACAGGTCTAAGATCCATTTTACTTGAAGTCACATATTTCGCTTAAATTAGCCTGCAAATTAGCCTGCAGTGTGCATACATTCTCATAACAGATTCTTCAAAATATTACGAATCAACAAGTTTTTTGTGTGTTATTTTATTAAGTTGTACAGACATTCTATGCATTAAAATATGGGAACTGATCAAAGAATATGTTGTAAAAATTTACGAAATAAGTTTTGTTACCTACGTGTGCGGGTGTTATGTAATGACACATCTGGAAAAAAATACGGAAGAGGTAAAAGCAGCTTTCTGCTGCTATTTTGGATTTAGAATTGGAGATCTGGAAAAGCCATGGACATGTGTTTTATTTCCGGACTTTTAAAGTGGACGAAAGGGAAGCAAAAGAAAATGCCGTTTGCAGTTCCCATGTTGTGGCTAGAGCCGTCCAATCATGTAGGTGATTGCTATAAATGATTGCTATTTTTGCACGATAAGCGTCTTCGGATATTCGAAGAATGATAAACATAAAAAATATCCATATTTGCCATCAGCATCGCAACCTATCCCTATGGAGAGAACTATCTATCATATCCCAAGAGCGTCATCCACTTCATCATCTTCGATTTTTGACACAGAAGAAACTTCGCCTACTATTTCAGACACTCTGTCAAGTCGTAAAGGTCGTAAAGTCGTAGAGGTTCACGATTTTTTTTTGAACTTTTAGCAAGACCTCACCTTATAAACCAGTGCGATCTGAATGATATGGTTAAAGATCATATCAAAAGAAAAACCAAGCTATTGGGTTCTAGGCTACAGGGATGGAATCTTTTGGCACGAGGTGTAACAGTGTCTTCATTTAGAAAGCGTAACAATCCTTATAAGCATATATTAAAATAAACGGATCTTTATGTGTATGCCACGATATTGAGGGTCTTATGAATGTCTTTTTATCGATTCATCAAAATACAGCTTAAAAGCAGTACTTTTGCATATTCTTTGAATTTATATAATTTGTTTCTTGCTGATTTCTTGCAATTTTATAATAAATGTTATAATAAATTCACTTTCAGTTTCTAGTAATGTAATGCAAATATAATCTGGAACAAATACATTTTTTCTTGTATCATAAAGTTATTCCTTTGTGTTATCCTTTGTGTTATTAGTTCGTGTGCACTTAAATTTGTTATATCATGGATTCATGTCAAGCATTTCTATTTTTTTTTGTATTTTTGTATATTACCTTTATTTCGCAACGCCACACCATTGCACAAAATTTCCTCTACACATGCTGTTTCTAACATTATCATGACCATCCAACTATATGCATATTACATTATCGTCAAACACATAATAACGTAATAACCGTAGTTTCCAATATAGATGCATCGCCTACTGTTGCGTTTAAGTGCACAGCGATGTTTTGCAGGTATTAGGGGGTTGTCGAGAACCGGGTCGATATCACCGTTATCATCGCCATCATCACTGATAAAATATTATTATTCAGTTACTTAGTACTTACGCACGCATTTGGGCAATGGACCGCTCCAGTTGCCGCTGAGTTCGCACTCGATGCCCGGGGGTCCCATTAGCCTGTAGCCCCACGCGCAGCTAAACACTGCACGGCCGCCGTAACTGGAATTGTGCTCTTCGAGTTGGAGATGAGGCTCGTAGAGACCGCCGGGGCTGTCCAGGGACGGACATCGGACCGGCTCGCACGTTGGTACTTTTGCAGACCATTTTGCTATAAAAATAAAGTAAATTTTAATAAGGTAAAATTAAAAGAATTTAATATCCGAACTACCTACTAAAATAAACAAGGTTTCTCTCGTATGCATATCGTGTTAGGCCGGCAACACACGTTCAGTTTAAATTGATAGTTTGAACTATTCAGTTCAACTCTACGTGTGTCACTATTTCACTGTTGAAATCAACCAAACAATAGCGGTTAAACTGTACAGTTGAACTGAATAGTTCAAACTGTCAGTTTAAACTGAACGTGTGTGGCATGCCCTACAGAAGAGAATATAGTAAATTTAAAAATGAATTTTGTTCGTCGCAATTTTTGTTTAAGTTTCAACTCCTAGGTGTTGATTTTCACAGTCTTGGGCGACGCACGACGAGTTTTCTCTTTGTAACCAAATGTAATGAGTTTCTTCTTTCCGGCAAAATTTACGATAAAGCGACTGAAAATTGCCTGGGGCGTCACGGATTCATTCTGTGTTGCAACAAGCAGCGCAACAATGCGCGACTTCCTCCAATATTAATCGCGTTTAAAAATGCAACAGGACAGCAAACTGGTCCTGCAGCACACCTTGCCCTGCGAGCTTATTATAAGCCGAATGCAGCAACGATGTCACCGAATGTCACCAAGTTTTATGTAACTTTATGCTTTAATTATAATTTCAGGAAATACTTAGCCAAGAAGATATACTGACAATATGTATAAATATTTCAATAAAGTGTTTAGAAAACGTATAAAAGAAGTTGCTTTTACTGCTAGTTTCATTTTATTTTTGAACAGAACAATTTATTATACAAAACGCATTAGGTTTGCCATTACTGTTATTATTAATTTTGTTCTAAAGCGTTGACAATATTGCTTTGTAGAGAAAGAGAGAGACATTCTATACTTTGTGCAAAAAAATAGTTCACCTAAAATTTGCCAATTTTTTTTCTGCAATAACCTTTGTACCTACTATTTGGCATATTTTGTAGATTCTTGCTGCAAATTATAGACAAATTCTTCAACATTTTGTCAACGTTTCTTCAACATTTCATCAGTTCGTCAACGTAATTATTTTAGCATGAAAACTCAGGATGCTAAAACTTGACTAAAATGTTTAATTGTTCCACATGGTGTTTGTCTTAGTTAAGAAGATTACAAAAGTTATTGGAGGTCAAAATCTGTCAACTTTTTGTGTGGTCGTTTTTTTGTGCTTGAGTATTTTAATGTATCATTTTCTGCATGGTAATAAATTATTTCTACCCGTCCTAGAGCAACGTAAAACTGCAAACCTACATATTTTCAGCTGTAGCAACCATAACATAATTTCGAGGCAATTTTCAACCGGACTCGAAAAAGGCGAGACGGAAAAAATGCAAAAAAGCATAATATAAGCTCGCTTACCTGACGCCTGGCAGGTAATGTTAGAGGTGCCGTTCACCCTGAATCCAACGGGGCACTGGAATATCGCCGTATGGCCGAGCCTCGTTCCTTCAACCCTGACCGTTATGTGCATCCCTGACACTGATATGGGATCGCAGTGCACCGCTGCAAAGTGAAATCGGATTAGGAATGGGAATAATATTTGACGGAGGCTAGGCGGCTACGGCGCGGCGGCGGCCACGATCCGGTTACGAGAGACTCCGCGCTTCAGTAAAATCTCCTCAACCGTGCATTATGTTGCCCTCGAGCAAGAACCTTTTCCTGCTATTTCTAAATGGATCCTGACTTATTCTTGCGTCAACAAATTTATTAGGAGAATCAAGTATTATGCCACAATGTTTCTCGGCAGATTATCATATTGTTTGTTTTTATTTTCATAGTTTTATTACGCTTTGAGGTATTTTGAAACCATTGGTATAATTTTTGAAAAATGTCTGTGTTCATGTATGTGTGTGAATCTATATGAAGAAATTGCGTCCGTTATCGGTGACGCAATTATACTGTTTTGATTGTCATTAAGGTTCTCAAATTACCACTAAAGTTCGACAGAAATTATCGGTGATTTCAATATATTTTGTTAAAACTATCTTAGTATTACTTTATAATGGACATGAAGGGTAATTTTAAATTATTTATTTAATATAACACGGAATTGATAGACACTACACGTATTTATTATCAAAACTGTTCGCAAGTAAAGTATTCTCCGAACGATAACGTAATAAAACTTTACATGATTTTTCTCTAACCATAGTTAAAATGAGAGAAGCAAGCAATACGCATATTGCATATGAATGTATTATTGATTATGTTTTATTGTGTTATCGATTCTTTAGTATAACATTATTTTGAAAATGTATAATAGCTTTGTTATAGTTTACAATGTCCATTTTTAACAGTTTTTTTAAATTAGTTTAAGGTTGATTAATACACTTCTGGTATTGGTTAAAATTCTGTTTATTCTACTAGTTTCGACTTATCGTCATCTTCAGGAATCTACAATATTTTAGGTTTTGTAAAGATTGCAATAATTATTTATGGTTATGTTATAAAAAATATTTTCTGTGTATTAAGGAACAGTTGAGTTTTTTGTATATGAACTTCGGTGGTAGTTTTGTGAGGTACAATATAACGTAATCACTGTGTTCTTGTTGGGTGGGCATGTGCTGTGAAGTGTATTTTGGCGCCCTCCAATTCAGTGTTATGTGTGCAACAAGAATGAGACGTTGGCGGTGTAATTAAATACAGATATCGCCGTACACATCAGTTAGTTTTTCTTTTTGTTTGGATGAGAAAAGGAATGTTTTAGATATGTATACAGTGGTGTGTTCATCATGAGAATTTGTATGTTCAGACTTTTGGATTTTGATATTTAAATTTGTGAATTTCGTAATGTTCCATCAACTGCATCTTGAAACTTTCATTCTGTTTATGAATTATCTCGACATCGTTTTCTTCACCAAAATAGTGTTTATTAGTTGTTAGGTGGGAACCAACGTTTGAATTTCCATTTTTGTTCGCTTTGTCTTCCATCAATCTTTCTCTTAATGACCTTCCTGTTTCTCCTATGTAGGTAGCTTGACATGTGCTCCATGTTAGTTTGTATATGCCACTGTGCTTGTATGTCGGGATTGAGTCTTTCTCATTGAAGAGGGTTTGTTTAATGGTGTTTGATGATTTGAAGGAGATAGTTATATTGTATTTTTTGAAAATATTGCTGAAAACTTAATTTACCTGCGTATGGAATAGATCTAAATGTTTTTATTGGTTTATTGTGATTTGTTGGTTATAGAGTAGTAGTATTTTTAAGTTCCATTTTGTTGCGGTGTTTGTTTAATACTTTGTTAAAGCATCTATGTAGATAAGAGTTAATGGCTGCAAATTTATGTATGTGTGGAAACCTACCCAAACCTACCTGTTTGGGTAGGTTTTCTGTAGATGTTAAATCTTAATTTATTGTCTACCTTTGTTATATCTAAGTCCAAAAATTTTAAGTTATCTTTTTCCATTTCTGCTGTGAACTTATTGCTATTATGCGGTTATATGTTTATGTGGCTATGTAGTTCTGCTACTTCAAACGCATTATTTCCCTGCCATATTATGAATATATCGTCCACGTACCGTATCCATGTAATTATGTTGCTATGAAATTCACTGCTATTCATTATTTTTGTTTCCATCGAGTCTAAGTATATATCTGACAATAGTCCGCCTAGTGACATTCCCATGGGTAGGCCTTTATTGTATTTATATATTTTGTTGTTGAATTGACAGAAATTTTGTTCGACACATATTTTTAGTAAGTTATATATGATGTCGGTAGTGGAACTATCCTTTAATTTATTTTGTACGATATTTCTAGTTATGCTTAGGGTTTCTGTTATAGGTGTGTTTGTGTACAGGTTAACAATGTCAAACGATAGGATCATGTATACTTTTGGAAGTTGTAGATTGTTTACCCTATATGGTTCCCACCTAACAACTACTTAACACTATTTTAATGAAGAAAACGATGTCGAGCTAATTCATAAACAGAATAAAAGTTTCAAGATGAAGTTGATGGAAATTACAACATTCATAAATTTAAATATCAAAATCCAAATATTGAAACTCTGAACACACAAATTCTCATGAAGAAAACAGCACTGTATACATATCTAAAACATACCTTTCCTCATCCAAACAATAAGAAAAACTATCTTATGTGTACGACCATATATGTATTTGAATACAATACACTTTACAACACAGTGATTACGTGATATTGTACCTCTCAAAACTGCCACCGAAGTTCATATAGATATAAATTGGCGCATGTAAGTTTTTCACAGAAAACACAACTGTCCCTTAGGCCTTAATACACAGAAAATAATGTTTATAACATAACCATAAATAATTATTGCAATCTTTACTAAACCCAA
Source organism: Aphodius granarius (assembly GCA_963971325.1). NCBI lineage: Eukaryota > Metazoa > Arthropoda > Insecta > Coleoptera > Scarabaeidae > Aphodius > Aphodius granarius. The sequence continues at coordinate 31,125,962 of OZ020221.1, forward strand.
AGTATTGTAGATTCCTGATGATGACGATAAGTCGAAACTAGTAGAATAAACAGAATTTTAACCAATACCAGAAGTGTATTAATAAACCTTAAACTAATATAATAGCTTTATTAGAGCTGTCACTGCTATTTAGTATGCAGTTGCCATGGAAACTTATCTAGTTTATACTATAAATTAATTTCAAACTAATTTTGTCACTGATCGAACAAACATATTGTATTGCAAGTAATTATATGCATACTCAATGTATGCAATATTTTACTTGAATTAAATGAAGTATTCTGGAATATTAGCCGCAGTGTACCTGCATTTGTGACAACTGTTATTTCTTTTTGGTGTCGTAAAAATATTCAAGGTGTGAAATATTTAGTAAATCTCCTCTACCTATAGAAATAAGTCAGTAGTCAGTCGCCGAAATGACATTCTCTACGTTTTATTGCACAAGACATTTTCCCAATATAAAGCACATTTTGGTAAATTTTTAGTTTAGTGCTACATATTAAACGTTATATATATTATTATTATTATTATTATGTATCACAGTCAAAACAATGTTAACTGTTGTGCTCTATTTTTTTGTATTAGAATAATTAGAAAATAAATAGTATCTGATACAATTTAAATACAAACAATAGCCTTAAAAATTGTCTTAGATCTAAGACTAATCTAAGATTCTCTAAGATTCTCGTTCAGAGACGCTTTTCGAAAGAGACTTTTTCGGAAGAGACGTCGCTTCCCAAAGATGGCTTGAGAGTTTTAGAACCTTAATAATATTAAATAAAAAGTAATCAATCTTCTCCTCGCTCCTAATAGTAGATATACGTAAAAGCCTTCTCGACTTTTGGAAGCCATTAAATAAAAAGCTTTGATTTTTAGAAACTTTGACTAAATAATGCATTTATCAATTATGGCGAAGGTGCCGGAGAATGTTAAATATAAAGTTAAAATTGGGTCTCAAAAATAGTTTTAATTTCATTTTATATACTATTTTAATGTTCATGACATTGTTGCTAACACTTTGTTTACGCAATGGTTAAAATGGTTAACAATTGGGAAAGCGTACAGTCGAGTGCCGTTTAGCTTAATATTTGATCGGAACAAACTGTGAACACCGGCATAGAGCCAATGGCAGCTTTAAATATTAACACCGCACATCGTTGTGCGTCATATGTCGCACTACAACAGTGACCCACTTTACAACGCATTCGGCCATTACGTTTTCATGTCGTTATTTATGTTCCACTATGCGCGCTTATATATGGCGAGAAGAATATTGTGGATAAATGTTCTCTGTGTTTACTTTTTGTTTTAGCGTTGACATCGCAATTTTCTTTAATATTGAAGTTGACCAAACTCGACAAGAGCTATTGCAGCGATTAGTTATTGACTATGAGTAAGCTTTTCGTTAATAAGAACACACACAAAAGATAATTACTATTTTATTGTGTGACAACCATTACAGTAACACACTAGATAGGATATGTGTCGCAAGTTCATAATAAATAGATAATAATATGTGCAAATTATGTACACAAAGTCAAAGCTTAGTAATATTTTAAGAGAAGTAATATTGCGATTGGCAATTTTGGCGAAGGCGCCGGAGACTGTTTGTATTTAATATATTTTCTTGTAGGTTCTAATCATTTTAAACGTATTCAAAGATACTGAAGGAGCTGTAAAAGCCCAAAGCTGCACCCGTAATAATCTGATCATAAACGCGAAAAAATAGTTATATAAAAATGGAATACGTTAGCTAAATTACAGAGTTGTCTGATCTGCGCATATTCCTATTCAACTAATACATGACAAAATCTTCCATGATAGAAGCACTTACCTGCTATATGCAGCGAGATGCTGTTCGTTATTCCGCGCGGCGTCGCGCATGTGAACGTGCCAGAATCCTGCGGCTTAGCGTAATAGATTGATAATCTGTACTTCCAGTCTCTCTCCTCCGAAGCGATCGCCCATCCTGCACAACAACCAGTTTACACCATTATTATTAAGCTTATCTGCGGTTCAATGCGTTAGTTGGACGAAGCGAACCGTTTGTTTCAAACGTACAAACATATGGACCCGTGTTCGTGTGTAAATCAAAATATCACCCTGTTCGCGGTAGGATAGACATGAACAAACCGATTTTAATCCCATCACCGTATCAAGGACCATATGTGAACCGACGTTCCAACGCCATTTTGCAATTAACATGCTGCAGTATTTGGCCGACAGGTAACGCGTTTGTTCTGTTAAAAGGGGATATATAAACACGGTTGACAGCTATGCCAGTAGGATTGAGTTAGCATATTTGTTTTGTTAGCGTTTTGTTTTGACTATATATGTTTTGTTGTTCCTTTCCGTCTAGTATTATTTTTTAGTTTTTAGTATATTTTCTAGTATTATTTTATGTTGTTGATTAATTATAATTATACAGGGTCCGGCACTAACTTGGACACACATGGGATTTTTTTTATTATCCATTTCTCAGAAAATTTTATTCTTTATGAAAGTTGGCGGTAGATCTGAAATCAAGAATGCCATCATAAGATCTTAAAAATATCGCACCATATACTGGGTGTTTAAAAAAAGTTAAACGCGCATAAGAGTAAAGTACCTGGAATATTAATATTATCGAAATATTTTATTTTGGAAATGTTGCTTAGAATTAATAATTACGATCAGATTTAAAATCACAGTCACCTATGACAGAATAAAAAATGTTTGCGTCTTTTTTAAATTTTCCCTATTTGAAAACTCTTTTGTAGCGGCTAGTGATTTGAAATGATTTTCCTTAAACGGTATCTTAGATATTTGTTTAAATTTCCTCTAATACTCGCGATTACGATAGCGTTTTGAGCGCTTCTTTAAAGTCATTGCAAAAATTACCGTTTTTTGTGCGCTTATGTTTTTTCACCCAGTAAATATCAAAATATCATGCAATACGCAACACAGATAAGTAAGATAGCTTCCATTTACTTATTATTATTGATTGTGGGTGTGCTGACAACACTAATTTATCAGCTGTTCACGTATTTGTATGCTATACGCACACCTCAAAAAAATGGCGAATCCGAAAGGAAAGCATAATAGCGTCATGAAATTGCTTTATTAGTGTCTATACGCACATGTGCACGTGTGCATTTCCATAATTATTTCACATTTTTCTGGTTTATAAAAATCATAAGCTTACCAAGAAAACGGTAATTTTTGCAATGATTTTGGTGTGCTGTAAATCTAAGCATTTTGTTTCAGATTATTTATTCGTCTCCGTACATTTGCGGTGTATTATCATTACTATGTTTTACGAATGTAGTCATCTTATTTACATAACATTACCATTTTGAATCAATGTATCGAAAAACTATTTTGCTAATTATGGCCTTAAACCCTCAATTCACTTTCCGAAGCAATGACCAGCGTACCGGAAAGTGCGTACATCCGCCCGACCGATATTGTTAAATATTTGAGAGTTCGGGCAGCAACAGCGTGCCGCAACGGCCGGAACGGCCGCCCGTCACTATGCAGATTTACGGTCGAATCGGTCCTATAATGGCCAAACGGTTGTGTCAAATGAAACGTGAAAAATATGCTTTATGCGGCGGACATTTTTTCAATTAACAGGGACTGCTTTTTACGGGCGCCGGCGGTGCCGATTTTCTGCCCGCTATATCTCCTTTTTATATGCCATTGTTTCACCGGAAGCGGGGTCCCTACATGTAGCATCGTAAACGTTTCACTGATTTCCGGAAAATTGAACGTGTATGTTCCCTCTACCTATTCCACAGTGTACTATGAAAATTCACTTCTAGCAAATTAAAAAAAAAGTGTATATCAAAACCGTTCAAAAAAAAAAAAAACAGTGCAGATTCGATGCCTTTCTTCTTGTAGCACTGGTACTCCTAATTTAGGCTAAATATATTCCTAATAATTCTCTGAAATGTAATTTTAACTTCGGAATATCATTTTGTTTAGAGAAAATTTAGTTTCTTTTAGCTCTTGATCCATTACCACTGACGCAATTCTTGAAACATGTTTGGTCAAAATAGTTCCAGTGCGTTTCGATTCTACCTCCAGTTGTTACGTATGAATACCATATGGACTGACTACCATAGGACACCTGTTCCATACCTGTTCTAAAATCTATCGCGGTCTGATGTGGTCTGATGAGTGTTGTAAAGTTTGACATGACTTTGACGTGAGAATGACAACAAATAAAACGAGTGACATCCTGGGACGCCTGGGACTGGGGTCCCCACACAAAAACAACCAGGCAGCATCTGAGGCCAACCACCATCAAAATTTCCAGCAAAACATGGAACTAGCTCATGTCTGATAATGCCCCGCCGAAAGACCGCCAACCAGGATGTGGACGACACCTCCATGGTAGTATGTGTGCCACCCACCGGCATCACCATGACTCTAGACGCATACTCGGAGACAAAGGATACAAAAGACGGTAGTCCGACCCGTAAGAAGTCAAAAACACGTCAAAGATCGCCATCGATTGAGCAACAAATACTAGAGGACTGGAATAAAAGAGAAACTGAAATAAGAAAACTACTCGTTGAAATGGAAAATGAAGTTAACGTTCTTAGAGACAAACTGGATATGATTACTGCAGAACGTGACAAATTAAAAACAGAGAACGATGAAATCAGGATGTCCAGACGGGCGGTCGACGATGAACTTCAGTCACTTCGTAGCCAAGTCAGGGACTTCAAATATAAAGAGGTGAAACTAATGACGCATTATAGTCAATTAGAAAATGAGAACACCTTACTCCAGCAACAACTGTCTGATCTACGCAAGAACCATGTGGAATGTGAGATAAAGAGCAGGACAGAAATGGAAGTATTAAAACAACCGACGCCATCCAAGTTAACAACAAATGCATCCATACAGCAAATAGAGCTAAGCCATTTAGAAGAAGAAGTGGAACGTTTAAAGAAGTTACTAGCTACAAAAGGTGAGCAAGTTATGACGTTAAGGGAAGTTCTTAAAGCGAACGATCAGACCAGGAGTCTCACCCTAAAGGGTATGCAGGCTAAATACGATCGTGAGATCCAACAAATGTTACGAACTATCAAAGCACTCGGGGATGAGATAGTTATGTTGAGATCAGCTAAGACTAATGGATTTGAGGAATTAGTTAGACAACTTGATTTCTGTGAAATGGAAAAGAGGACTTTGATGGAAATGTTGTACAATGCGCAAACTCAGTTGTCGCCTTGTAAACATGACAATCGGAGATAAAAAAATTGGAAAATGTAAATGCTATACGCATTATCGACAATAATATATAATAATGGGAATGTGCATATCAAGCAATGAAAGAGAGGATAATCATAATTTGTAAAGTGATACGGTTCTGTGCGTTTCGTAAATGGTGAAGTGACAAATGTTCCTTGTGTTGCTGGTAAATCTCAGATGATACATTTGCAATCTGCCTCAAAAATAAAACTAGTAACTCCTTGTTATGATTCATGTTTCAAATAAGTTCAAATAAGCAACAATCGAATTCTTTGATTCTTTGACGCAAGTTTATTTTGGAAAATGGATAGATCTCTTCTCAGTGTTGAATGTTTTGCTTCATTAAGAAAAAAATCTCTGTTAAAGTTTTTAACACGGCATTCTTTTCTGAAATTTTGATTTACTTTTCTCTTTTTTTACTTTCCGATTAGTACCCTAGAAGGAAAGTATTGTAATCGACGGAAAATGACATTTCGAGATTTCTTCGGAAATACAACCAACATAAAATTTTGTAAACATTAGGATGCGCACAGGACAAATGGTCCCCTCCACTATATTTTGGTGGAGGAGATCATTCTGCCGCGACTGTGGACCGCTCGCATCAAACGCATTACGCAATGATGATAAGCGTGTGCAGTAAGAACGTTCATCTAAGCGGCAGATGAAATTTCCACTCATGGCTAAATCAGACTCAGATATTTCCTAAATTGCCTCGGATAAAAATATGACTGCATCCCTATGCATATTAAGTAGCCTACGTATCAATCGAGATGTATGCCAACGCTCATCCCTACTCCAGATATGTACGAGCATATCTCTTTTAGCCAAGGCAAGTAAGTCAAATGCACTATCTCAGCTCGGTTGACGCTCAAAAGGAATACGGCAACAAATTAAATTATATTACTTATTTTCACAACAGTTTTACACGCAGCGCCACTTATAGGATACAAAATTTACTATATCCCTAAGCATATTAAGTTGTCTACATACTCTACAGAGACTTGACGTACGCGAACGCTCAGCCCCACCCCAGATGGTTACGAGCATACGTTCCCTCCTTCTTCCATGTTTCCACTAAATTTATTTTAAAAACAAAACCGTTCCAACATGGTAGGTACAGTTTTAAGTATCTACAAAATTGAAAGGTAGAAATGGGCATCGTGTCTCTCGTACCTACTGGCCCTGCATTCGAACATTATTCGGAAACTAATTGCTTGAGGGCAGTTAAGCATATACGCCTTCGGACCGGATGGTTCCGTTCTCGGTAAACGATTCCTTCATTAGTTAGCGCCCGAATTTCCTCCCGTTGTTTATTTTCTACTTTCCCGATTCGAAATGGCCACCACTCTCGTTCACCACCCCTCCGCTTAATGTCCTGAAAATCTACCGCCATACAATTTATTGTTCCGCTCTTCTGGAATGAAATTATGCTCGTTTTTTTTTTCGGGTATGAAAGCGTTTTGCATCCCTTGACTCTTGGACTCCCTTTGATTTTTTTGAATACCTAATTTTGCGAATGAAAAAGAAAATATATGTACATTTTTCTTATAAAATTTAAATCCTTTGTTTTAGAACGTTCTGTACAATGGTAAGTAACAACTTTTCTAGTAGAAATGAGTTTCTTACATAAGTTGTAATTTACTTTAACTTTAACGGCCACAAAAATATGTTTTTCTGGGTCGTAAGTAGTAAATTTTCTTCAGTATATCTAAGTATCGGCACGAGGCTTTCAGAAGTGTTTAATCTATAGAAAGCGCATCTGAGGCCCCACACTGGCGCTGATGATTGGTTAATAATCGGTTTTCTTATGGGCGACCTGGTTGTGTCCACAGCAGTGATGTTAAAATATTTCCACTCATTAAAATATTTGCTTTAAACATATATTGTTTTATTGTAAACATGATTTATATCAGATGAATGTATTTACAAAACACATATCAAGACTAAGTTCTAGATTTTCGACAGAAAACCGCGCCAACGACGATAAAGTAGTCAACGTTTCGCACTCTGTTGCAAGAGGCATCTTCAGGACGTAACAGTAAGGCAGCTACGAAGAGAATGAGAATACGTTTTGTTCCCGGAAATCTAGAATCCTAGTTTTGCATCTGATTAGAGTGAGAAAATAAATAGCTTTGCAACTTATTTAGCTATAAAAGACCGGTTTCAATAGTAGACTTGCTTATTATCATGTATACTCAAATAACATGTACAAAGTGAAGATTAACAAGATAAAAAACATGTTGTTTTCATTCCGGAAAACACGTTTTTATTAAGAGATTTTTAGCATTACTTTGTTAAAGAAATACTTTGTATACCACGTCATTACCAAAATCCATTCATTCAGAAATTCTGGATTTCATGCCAAACTGTCACTTAAGATCCTAAGCCTTACATGTTCGCGGCTTATGTGATGAGCTTATGTTAATGTTCATGTGCAATGCAATGAGCTACACATATTATTTAAGCTGCGTATAGTAGTTAAGGCAAAATGGTACAATCGGGCATTATGATTTAGACACTTCAATTAGATGTAATAATCCTGTAAAATAGAAGGCTTCCACTAAGCTCTAGATTTCCGGGAGAAAACCGCGTCACCGACGATAAAGTAGTCAACGTTTCGCACTCTGTTGCAAGAGGTATCTTCAGGACGTAACAGTAAGATAGCTACGAAGAGAATGAAGTGTGAGGGTATTTATAGGTATCTGGCGCAGGCACCTGCGCAGGTAGTCAAACAACTATTGGTTGGGAGGGCGATTGGGGATAGCTGTGCTTGGCTGTGGTGTTTGTAAAAGTGCTTTCCAGCTGTGATGCAAATGCCAACCGTCATCTCTATTGAGACTGGAGGGATGTTTAAAGATTTCGATTGCTTCACGGATTCTACGAGGGTAATAATGTGATTCCCGGGAAATGATTTTTGTTTGGTCGAAAAGTATTGTGTGACCCGTGTTGTGTCTGTGCTCAGCAAGAGCCGCACTGGTGATCTGGCGCAGCCTTGTACAACGTTCATGTTCTAAAACATGAACGCTGACAGAGCGCTTTGTCTCACCAACGCAGACACTGCCATAAGCACATGGGATACGGTATACATCTTGGGCTAGCAGTGGAGAAAGTTTATCTTTAACGGATGGCAGTAAATCAGAAATTTTGGTTAAGGTTTTGAAAATGGGTTTGATGTTGTACTTTTGAAGGATCCGACCAATGCGATTAGTCGTACCTTGGATGTAGGGAAGAAAAGAAGTTGCACTTGGTGGGTCAGGCTGTTGATTTGATTCTGTCGCTTTATTATTGAGGTGTTTGGTGATGGTTTTTCGTATGGAGGAAATGGGATAACTGTTTTGGGATAGGACTCTGGTAAGATAGTCAAGTTCCTTGTGGAGATTGTTGTGGTGGGTTATTGAAATAGCTCGTCTTACAAGTGTGCTGATCACGGATTGTTTCTGAGCTGGGTAGTCAACGTTGGTGGTGGTGGGAATGAGCATTCAGGTATCTGTCAGTATGGGTGGGTTTCCTGTATACGGTGTGGTTGAGGGAACCATTGGGGTTTCGCGAAACTAGAACATCTAAAAATGGGAGACAGCCATCTGTTTCTACTTCCATGGTAAAGCGTATGTCTGTGTGTATTGGGTGTTTAGGAATTGCAGAAAATCGTCTAAGGATTGCCGTCCATGTGGCCAGATAACGAAAGTATCATCCACGTATCTGAACCAATATTTTGGCTTAAATGGATGGGATTCAATTAAATATAAAGGTAGTCCCGATGTAACTCTATGACAGCATGTTAGCTGGACAGAAATTAGACTAACGTCATTTTTATTTTTAAATGACATAGACTATAGAGTAACATATACGGAAAGTTTGGAGCTTTCATTTCCTTTCCAATGGCCCCAAAAAAGAACCGCATAATTCGGGCCACTGCGGGCAAGACCTAAAGACCTAACATGAAACTTTATTGTGTTTATTTATTAAATTCATAAATTTTGGCTTTCATGTACGCTCAATTAAAAGTTTAAGGTTTGTTCATAAAAAAGTGGATTAATGCGTACGGTTCTTGTCGCAGGAAAGCGACAAGCGACAGAGCAGTTGCACTGATGACGTAATAGCGGCAACCGTCCGGTATACTAAACATTGCAAGCAAGGTTTGTTTATATATTTTATGGATAAAATCGTACAGTATTCAGTAAAAGACAGATACTAGTGATGGTCAAATTGAATTATACCCATATTTAGTGCTAATCAGGACCCATTATCCAACTGCATTATGGTTACCGAGTTTTTCGAAATAGTGGAAATACCACATCGTGAAATTCTACATTGTCTTTAACACTGTGGTTCAACCCAACTTTGTGTGAATAGAATGCGCACTGTAGGATTGGGTCCATAAAGTTCGCCATATTTGATTACCACGTTTCTAAAACTCACAATAACATCCGATTGGACAAAATATTGATATGAAAAGTATATATTATGGGACTTTTTTTCAAATAATAGCGGTAATATACTACCATCGCATCACTCCGAACCCTTAATCATCGAATTGTACCTTAACCTCAACACTCTTTTAAAAGTATACGCCCCACCAAAGCACCTGCCGTAAATCTGTTTTATGGCCATCATGTCCACCTACCACTTAATCGCGATTGCTGCGTTTTTTATTTTCAATCAGTCGCGCGTACCGCGTACACACGCATTATTTGATCCGCACGTGCCGATAGGTGGCCATGGAGCGGTTGGTTGGAGGTCCTAAATGGCCAGAACGTGTACCAATACAGGATATCGCGGATCATCTGATTTGTAAATACGTTGTCCGCCGTCCGGATAGGAGATATCGATATAGGGATAACGACCCTCTATTTATGACCGCCGAATGTGTGTATTTATTTATTTGGGTTATTTGGGTTTCAACCCGTAGAAGTTTATATTGTCTGCGTTATCGGATGGCTGTTGTTGGCTAGAGGATCATCCAATAAATTTCAATGTTTCTTTTTAATTGTAAGGAATAAGTATATCTAATTTGAAATTTTAATATGCTAAATGTGCTAGAGTAATTGTTGTTACTAATTGTTGTTTGTTACTTTATAGTCTCGGACCTTATGCTGGCAGTTGTTTTGGGAAGTGAAAGAAGGTGACAGAAACAATTTGCTATTGAGATTCTAAAACCGAAAAGTAAAATCATCTAAACCGAACACGTGTATAAGCCGTTGTTTCCTATCGATACTCCTTTGTCGCCTTTTACTGCCTATACCGCCTTTTAGGTGACGTGATTATTCTGACCGCAGACGGCCCCATTCGTGGCGCGAGAACTTCACCAGAAAGAACAATTTGAACTCCATTCAGCGGCGAAATTGCCTATTTGTTAGAGTTGCTCGGCAGACGTTGAGAGTGGGGGAGGTAGGGTGGATGAAGGCGTTTAAAAAGTCATCCGGCCCGCCGAAAGGCGAAAAAACTCGTTTGGCCCGCTTTGTAAGCAGCGAAAAGTTCCACCGCGCCGCCTCTGGAATGGGTTCTTTGGCCCGCTGGTTCATCTAATGCCGAATTGATGCTATCTCCGATTCCACGTGATGTTGCCGCGTGATGGTGCAACCTTTTGAAGAGAATAATAACTAATTCATTGAGTTTTCAAACTAGGTGCTGAACAGGCTTATCTGAAGTATCGGTAAAGTTTGATTAAATCTAATTTTGTTGTTGCTCGGCTCCTCCACCAAAATGTAATAAAATTACGTAAGCATACGTATTACCGTATGTGCTACCAAATTTTATTTTTTGGTAGGTCCAGAATGCTGGAAACAGCTGGTTTGTTGATCACATTTCCTCACATAATTATAAGTGCGAACGATTTGTAACCATTAAGTATGGCTCATATATACTATGGTATGGAAGAATTAGGTATAGGCCTATATAAACAATAAACAAATAAAAAAGTTTATTACCAGATATGGGCGACGACTGTGGAATGGGACACCAGTTGTGGTGGGATCATGTTTGGTTCTGCGTCTCGCGACACATGCAGGCAACGGCCCATAGAAACATGGCATGAATTATAACCAAACATAGGTGGATAAAAATGAATAAGTACCATAGATTCCTATAGGTTCAAGTGTGGTTAATCCGCATATTACATTACAGTGAAACTCAGGTTTACATTTAAATATGAAATTTGGAATCAGTTGTGCAGGACATGGTTAATAATAAAAATCTCGATTTCACTACGTACACCAACGGAAAAAATTACCTGTTAGGGTAGGATCCGAACCCACGACCTTTGGCTTGCCGGGCAGGTGCTCTGCTTGCGGCAGGTTTACATGTTAGTGTATAGTTAGTACGTGGTATAGTTAGTAAGTAGAATATGCTAATATAATATTCACTAACAATTCGTAAAATGTATTCACTTTTATGACCACATAATTTGCAATTTGTGCGAAAGATTACATTGCAAAAAGTATGGCAAAAGAATGCAAAATATTGGTTAGTAGTCTACCGCAACACAACCACTGTAAGCTTAGCTTAGTAATTTTGCGTTTTGATGTTGTATATAGAAAATGGCAATATAAAGTCATGGCATCGAACGTTTAATAGAGGTGAGGTTTTTGAAATACTGACCATAATTTAATACCTGCCTACATAATTCATATTGATAAATGCACAGCGTAATAATAACAAAAAATAAATTAAGTATATAGTGTGGATGGATTGTATTAGGCCCATACAAGCTTACCGACACGTAATTTTGTTCCGGCATAGACAATGGGATGGAGAGTGGGAAATTTCAGTGCCCGGGAAACGGGGTAAAATTTTAGGGTTGTGCTCATTTATGGGGTGATTAATTGGCGCTCGGTTCTTTGAAGGGGTATGGTTTACTTTAATTAATTAGGGAATTAATTAATTTGTTGTCTTCGGCTGCCCTGTCTCCTTTGAGCAGCAAGTCTTTGCTTTGTATAAAAGTAGGTTTTTGTATGCGTTTCATTCAAAACTGAAGATTTTGTCGGTTTCTCCATGAATCATAATTATAGTTTTTAGATGTTTTTGTACAGAACATTTTCGTTTTATAAAATTTAATATTCGTTTCAGTTTCTAAAAATATTCAAATATTCAACTATTATATTTATACCTACTATAGTGGTTCAAAAACAATATCTATAAAAATGTATGTAACTGTAATGCTAGCCTAGCGACATCTAGACCTTTATATTTTACATACATACAATATATACAGTGACATTTTTTATCAATATGTATGAATTTCGCAAAAAAACGACTTAAGGACTGATGCTTTTCACGGCCGAAAGAACCTATCGAATCCCACAGTAACTACTAATGCATAAAAAAACTAAATAACTGAAAAGTATCGAGAAACTCAAAGGAGGTGGCCGTCATATCAAATTTAGAATTTCAAAGCAACCTTTTTATTAATAACACTTTCATTTTCGACGATTATGATCCACTCGGTGTATGGAACAACATTTTTGAGATATAGTGACAGCTTGTTAAGTTTCAGTCACATCGACAACATTAATAAAAACAAAGTTTTAAAGCACATTAAAACTAATCAGTTGGGATGAATTGTACTGATAAATATTTCTTTGCTAAAATTTCATACCAGGGGACGAACTGGATTGTTTTTGGCGGCAAACCTAATAACCGGAAGCAGTAAATGTTACAGGCATTCGCTCAAGGATTCAACCGAATTGAACAAACTAATACCAGCTTACCCACCAGTGATTTTAACATTTAATTCCAACTTTCAGATCAACGGGATAACGGTTTGGGCGGTATAGACGTTTTTAGAAGTTCTCTGACAGAATCTACAGCCTTATTTTGGCAAATTTTGATAAACGTCAGTCCTGCCATTGACTACATGACATTTAATGTTATTCTATGACTGATATTAGGTTGGAAACCAGAGTGGCTGTTGCTTCACGAAATTAAAGTACCTATTGTACAAGTCAACGAGGTAGTCGGAAACTTGGCGCGGGACATGTCTACAATGATTATACTCACCCTACTGACCATGATAGCATTGCCTCTTAGACTTCGTGAAGATTAAACTTCAAAATTATGCTCAAGTCTATTATTTTTTCAACATGTCTACACTAAAACAGTTCTATAAACAACCAGCAAAGGTTTCCTTATTTTCTTTCCTCTACTAAAATAAACCACACCGTGTGGATGCTTCCCCGATGCATCCGCGTAAGACGTAGGGAATGAACCGGTCGAAAGGGGAGTAGAAGTTTGTTTGGCTTACCGGTGAGATACTGTCCCAGGGGCGAGGTCCATGTCCAGTCGGGCGATCCGAGCCGCCTGGAGAACAGACACTCAAGATGCAGTGTCGATCCGGGAAAGACGGCCAACTCGCCAGAGGGCTCCACGCTCGCCGAACCCGAAGGTATCCTGATCAGGATCGTCGGCGGCGCGTCTTCTACAAAAGCAAACACCCAGAATAAATACGTTTGCGGATCCAGTAATAACAAGAGCGAATCAGTGCGGTCCTGAGTGAAATTAAAGTTTATGGGGTAAGAAGAGATCTTACGTGGATAAGGAATACGCTATAGGGGAATTAATAGGACGAATATATATATTTTTTGTAAGATTTGTTAGGCAGATTATTTTGAATAAAGTAAAAATGCTCGTATTCACACTGTTGTTTTAAAACGAAAAATGATATAGGTATGTACAATTAGAGTCTGAAGAACTCTAATTGTAAATATTATTTTTAGTAGCAGTAATTTTTCGTTTTTGGTAGATTATCGTTCCCTCATTCCACAATTCACACGTAAAGTTTACGACTCCTTCTAAAATTTCGCAAAGCCTATGTTACCAAATCGAAAATCAAGAACTATTTATGAACTTATCCTTTCCTTTTCCCCTTGTAAGAGCCAAGATAAGATTAGAAAATGGTGGAATGGTGGAGCTATTTAATGTGTGCACCCTTCACTAGAGGGCCCCATAACCATCAAGGAGAAGGTCTTCAGTGCCATTGAGTGCCCCACATTGGAGGCACTAACAGTTGACTGAAACGAACATGCGAACATCATGGGGACCATTAAAACTTGCCGGGACGTGTCGACGTTGTCCCCGCTGGCGTTTTATTAGCCGTTTTGTCCGCGAAGTGATTCTTTATATGGCGAGTGTAACTGCAACGGGTGACGCCTCTGCTACGGAAGTTTTAAACGCAATTAGAACTTAATAACGCGTTGGTACTCCATATTTGGAGTGTCCCGGACGTTATTGTTGTAGTTTTAAATTGAATTCTCCCTGCGGGATGATGCTGCAGGCTAGTCCGCCAATTGTGTGCACTCTTTTGTAACTTTTCGTGCAAATCTAATTGTGGATGAAATGCCTTTTTGCTGGGTTTCACGAACAAGTAAATTTTTCCTGGTAACGATATACATTCATACAGTACCTCAGATACTGATGTACCTGTTTGTGAAGTAAAAAGGTCTCAGTGTATGTGTGTGTGTGTGTGTGTGTGTGTGTGTGTGTGTGTATGTATGTGTGTATGTGTGAACACGATAGCGCCCAAACGTTGCAACGAATGGGGCAGAAATTTAGTATACCTATTTAGAATTACCACTAATAGATTCGCATGCAATACTTACCGGTAAAGTTTGTAAGCAGCGTAGTCGGTACGCAAGAGGGTAGTCTAGCGGTCCAGTTCCCGTTCGAGCATTTCGTATACGCAGGCCCTAGCAACTTGTAGAGGCCCAGTTCCCTGCAGCGTATCTGTAGTTTGGCCCCATGGGGAAAGACCCAACCTGCGGACTGAAAACCATTATGTCATTATCTTAATTCCTCTAATGTCCGCCAGAGCGCCGCCCACCGTCTTAAGGGGATAACCTCAAAGCCGCACACAGTAACCACTTTTCCCTGCCCTCCCCTCTTGACTAATTGATGCCTACAAACTATCTTGGCATGGACGGGCATTAATAAAGGAAGCGGGCAACAACAAAACACGTCTAGCGTCCATTAAAACTTAAAATTGAACGCCAGGTGGCGCACAACTCGTGCGAGACCGCGTATGTGTGTGTTTTGTGTGGTGGTCGTCGCACGTCGGCGTCGTCGACGCTGCAAAAGGAGGATTTAGTTTCGCGAGCCGCGTCGGCGACATTACGGCATAGGGGGAAATTAATCCTTTAATGTCAACGAGGTTGTTAAGCAAGTTTGCACCAAAACACCCCGCCGGGACTGCCCCATTTATAATTCAAAGAATGGACCCGTAACGCGCTTTTGCAGTTGATACGGGAGATCGTATCGCTTGCTTCATTTTGTGGTTTGTTGTGCCCATGTTGTTTTCAGCCAGTTGTTTGTGTTGACTAAAATATACGTATATTAGATTATATATACCTAATATTTCCTCGATTTACGATCGGATACGAAATCTGCCTATTTCCTACTATTACTTATTAATATTATTAGTGAAATAACAGTCAAAAGTCTCCATCCATCCATAGTTTTCGTGTCGAAATTGTTTCGCATGGTAAAATGTTCATTTTACTTCAGAGAAGAGTATGCTTCAATAACAAAATCTGTGCAAAAGCTATACTTTAGTGTTAATTGCCATCACAATATTTGAACATCTACACTCGCCAAAATACGTGTGCATGCAGCGTTCAAGTCTTTCGTTTAACCTGAACAATTCATTTACAATGACAGAATATAATGCGACTATTATGTAAAACTAAGACTGTTAGCTAAGACTTCTTACCGCAAAATTGCAATACTCTTTTATACATAAGTTATATAAACGATTCATTACTTTTTTTCGAGGGCATTATCCTCCAAGGGCGCAAACAATTCAATATAATTAACAATAGGCAATGTTTACTTAATTACATGAATACATTTTTTAATAACGAGATAATTGTTAATTTTTCACAAGAAACTCCTTTTAGCTAAAGCTATCATATGTATGCATGTTAGATAATATACGAACAATAATTAATGCTTTTTTGACAATGGGAACATTTTGCCAAGATATTCTTGGCTTCTTCAGGCCTTGGGAAAAACTTTGCAATGTCAACAGAATGAATGTATAGGCTCAGATAATTAACAAACTTTTTGGTGAATTTTAGTCCACCTTGTGGGGTAAAGAAGTTTGTTCTTTATCTGACCAATGTAATTATCAAGAGGGTAAAAGTATGTCACATACTTTTGATGTTAACGAAGAAAGTACAGGACCAGTAGGATAAATAACAGGGAATCGAATATTTTCTTCATTAAACATTTTTTGGTTTAATTAAAATCTCTATACTTCAGAATCTGTTATGGGGCTGAAACCACAGGAAATAATCCATAATATTTCAACGTACCTACAGAGTAACTGGAACGGAATTGCTGAAAAAATCAATGGAAATAATATTGCGACCACTCGCATTCATAGACTACACATATTATTTCAGAAGACACTACTTGAAACAATTTAAAACTGCGAAGATAATAAAGCAGCACATCGACTTTATAATTAGAAGAACGGACAACGTTCAAGCAAAGGAATGAAGGTCAGCTAACAGTTATCGAAATAAGGTACATCGCTAATTAGCTTTCTATATAGGAAACTCTAAGACGAAAGCGATTTTATATTTCAAGGTTATAGTAAATTAGCAATTACTGTTGCTTTGGCAATTTATAAGCAAAGTTTTCAGATGTGCAGGTAGTTCCATGTTTGGATTTTCTATGTTGTGGGCAGCGATATGCACCAAGAAATAACGAGTGCACATTTACAAGACCAACGGTACCTCTTATTACGAGAAAATTGAGCGAAGATATTGAATGGGGAAAGGAACACTGTTGTCTAACACCAGAAAGAAGTTTTGGAAATGAACAATTTTAAGCACAAACAAAATGTTCTCATTACTTCAACACATCAACATTCTGTTAACATTTTGATAACTGTTCGCAAGTGTGTACACATAAAAGTTTTGAAGCGTTTACTCCTTCTTCAATTCGTAAAACCACAGCCACAATAGATACGAACGTAATGTCCACTGAAGAATGAGCTGGTATCAATTTGGCCAAAATCGGTTAAATCCCTAAGAAACCGTTGCATCCATAAGAAAATGCAATGTCTAATGAGTATAACCATCACTTCGGTTTGGCTTTTTTTTTTGAATTTTGTGTTGTGGTAGAACAGATTGTTCCATTCCTCATAATAACTGAGATATCAAAGGACACAGTTACGGACAATATTGATCTGAACTTTCTCTAAGCGCTACATAACAACAAAGTACAAAAAAACTGAAGTAAAGGCATTTTCAATCCATTGAAACCACGATACGATAACCATATGCGACACTCAAATAATATTATCCTCAGCTTTGACGTTCGAGTTATTGACAAGAAAAGAATAGGTAATTCAATAGACGAATTTTGTTATAATGAGCTAGCCAATGGTGTATACGGAAAGGAAATGGAACAGAATTACATAATGTTTACTTATTACATTCTGTCACTATTCATTCGTAATAATGGGAAATGACACAAACGTTAAATAGAAATGCTCATTTTTGTTCGAATACTTCCTCCTTTTTGTTTTCCAACTGGTACCTTAGACGAGAAGTATTGTAATTGATGAAAAAAATAAAAATTTCAGCTTGGTCCCCTGAATCCAGTGCAATGATTTCTGGAACGCGTATGTGCATGTTTATGTCAAGACATAAGTGACAAATATGTGTTTTTACTTTCCGATTAGTACCCTAGTCCTAGTACCTCAGCTGAAATGCGCGTTTTGAGGTTCCCTGAATCCTTTGCGATGATTTCTGAAAAATGTTATGTATGTAGGTATATGGGTATGTGTGTATGTGGGCATATGGCATATGTCTGTGAACACGATAGCGCCTAAACGGTACAACTGATCGGGCTGAAATTTGGTATACGCATTGCCAAGTAACGAACTGGGTTGTTTTTGTTTTTTGCACGCGTTTTCTTCTGAGCTTTATCTGGTTTTGACCAACTTGTTACCAGCTCATCCTCTGGTGACTTTAAATGAGTGTTGTAATTTACAGATTATTGGGATGAGCAGTTTAAGCGCTACAATCGTTTATAGAAGCAGTTTGACAGAATACATCGCGCCAGCTATCGTGTTCTGTTGCAAATTGACAGATTTTGATGAACTTCAGTGCCACTAACTTGACATGATCATTGGGTGTACTATGTATCACGCCACGTTGAATATAACATAGAATCGTTAAATAGAAAGTGATAAATTTATGAGACAACGTATAGTATATTGTAGTGATGGGAAGTTCGACTCTTTTAGGTGATTCGTATCATACGAATCAATTCCGAAAAAGATTCGTATCAAAAGATTCGTTCATTCGTTCAGTTCGTTCAGAACAAAAGATTCGTTCACTGAATCAACTGACTCGTTCAGTGATTCGTTCAGTGATTCGTTCAGTACGAACGAATCACATGAATCGTCCAATTCGTGCATTTAATGGGTCTCTCGAACGAGACACCACCCGTATCGGTATATGGTTTTTCCCACGACTGGTGAGAATTACTTATCGCTTAAATTCGTAAGAAAAGACGCATGAAAAGGCGTTCTAACGTATAGGATGGCTTGCAACGTATGCGCAAAATAACAGCTGAACTACGCAGCGTGAACTACGCAATTGTTGGCACCACAGCAACATAAAATAACTATGGGAAACGTTGTCAAGTTTCGCATTATAATCCCTCCTTGTGACGTCTCAAGTAGGATTTTTATTTAAAATTCCAAAAGGCGTTTTCTCCTAAATTAAAGCGTTGTTTGGGATTTTATAACCTATACGTACACTGTATTGACTGTATATGGTGCATAGTTGTGGAGACGGGATCTGACAAGTCGGGAAGCCGTTGTGACTGGCTGTGACCTGTGTGCGTAGTATGTATACACTACACAGTACGAAAGTAGGTACTGTGCAAGTCGACAGTCGGAACGGTTCGTTTAGAGTCATTCAACTAGTTTGATTTCGCCCATATAGTACGGATCCCGGTGTGAACGACTCAGTACGTACGAGTCATACGAACGAATCAATGCGTACGAGTCATACGAACGAATCAATACGTACGAGTCATACGAACGAAGTTAGTACGAATCTAGTGATTCGTATCATACAGTTCTTTTTAAGGATTCGTTCAATTTGAACGAATCATACGAACACTGGCCACCTCTAGTATATTGACAGAGATGGCACTACTTTTTAACCTGTAACTTTGTGATTGTGTTATTCTATTACGGATGTTAGGTTGGGGTCCAGGGTGGCTGTGGCCTCACGAAATTGAATAATAGTGACACTTTAGTCGGATGGGGTCAACCCCGGACTTTTGTAATAATTATATATTTTAGACTTATTTAGCAAGTCTATATCAATTTTGTTTTATTTTATTCAACTTTTGCATTTAAATTTGCATTTTTATTTCATATTTCTTGACAGCTGTAAACACAATTTTGCAAATGGTAACTCTAATACCTATATGAGTTTTGTATTTTGTCTTAAAAAGTTAGATGTGATCTATTTCCTCTGCATGAACCTTTTTATATACCAAAAGCATTTTCAAAGGATTTCGATTTTTCCAGTTTGCAGTAAAACATTATAAAGTTGTATGTAGCACTCCCTAGCCTTTTAGTCGAAATGTGCCAACACATCACGTCGTGTCGACAAAGTTATTAACAGTTTGCACTGAGTGCAAGAGCGAAGTGAACAATCTACGGCTGCTGCTCTTCTACGCCGTTAGGTCATACAACGCCAACTTTGCATTAAAGTAATCTGACAGTATGTGAGTGGAAGGGGCGACGTCTTAATGTGCGAGTTCATTTGTTCGTCCTGGCGCACAGACGTTAGGAAAATAGGAAGTACGTCGAACCGGAAACGAGGTAAAAGTTTGGGTGTACACGACGCGCTGCGCTCCAAGCCAAGCCACATCGCTTCCATCTCCCACTTTCTCCGCTAACAAAAGAGCTTCCACGCGAACTGGAATTGCTCCCTTACATTATCAGAACAATAATTAGATTTCTAGGCCGCCCGCACTGAATAGCTCTAAGTTGAATGGGTATGAATGCTAGGCTGTAATTTTGGTGAGGAATACGAGCTCCTCTGTCAATATGTGCACTGTTAGCTCTTAGGACTGTTAGCTAATTAGTTGCTTATATGGCGTAAAAATACTTTTCAAGAGCGACTGAACATGCCAGTATAGATATAAAATCAGCGTCAATATGAGTTACGTTCCACAGAAACTACTGAATCGATTGAAGAACAATGTGACTAATTTTTTTTTGCGAAAAACTTATCTATAATTTTGATGTGCGGTACGATCAGATTTGTCGATCGTAATAAGTGTTATAATAGTCAAATTCGCGAAAAAATGATATCTCAAGAAAAAAAATTTAATGTGATTTTAGTATTCACAGGACCAAACAAGCCCTCATTATTTTTATCCCAAAAGAAATGGTTATAGTATTGAATTTATTTCTTCGTCTTATTTTCACACCTACTTTTTCAGAAATATATAATCTTAACACTTATCCATACATACATACATCCATACATCCCTATCCACTATCCTTCAGCCATTCATCATAGAAAAACTGAAGAATATTAATCCGTTTCGTCAGGTATGCGAGAAAGTGAAATTTAAAGCCTACACGGCTGGCGCACAATGTTGTGTTTGTTTGTGTAGCAGTATGGTGTTACTATCGGTTTAAAAAATATTGAGCCATTTTGTAAAGTCACATTTAAATTATTTCTAAATTATATGCAGAAGTAAAAATTACTGCTCGTTTTTTGCAGCTACTTGACTCCTCTATATAGACGTATTTTTTTCTGCAATTGGCATGTATTCATTGCAAAAAGAAATGTATTAAGGAACCGGCAATCTCAGTGACAGAACTTTTGTACGAATTATGAATGTATGTTACAATTTATCCACCGTCTCATGTGATATTGATATTACGAGTATTGTAAAGATATATGGGCGCTATAATTTTTGATGCCAAACTGTTTTCTTGATGGTGCCAATTGCTAAAAACCTGCAGATGCTCTATTTGTTTAGAACAATTGGTATGTTAACGTCTGAATATTTACGCATAATATAACATTCAAAGTGTAAACAGGGAATACCACAGTTAATACCAGGAAGACTGGGAAAGCGTTGTTTAAGTACATACGTCCCATAGAGTTTTCGTTTTTTCAATTTCCAGCGATCGTAAGACTTGTCTGCGCTTAATTAATGGTTCTAAAATGTAATAAAAATTATCGACGCTTCTAAAATGCAATAAAGAACAAGAATCTACGTTCTTATGATGAAAGTTTTATCTGAATCGTTTTTCGATAAAATTGAGGGTTTATGAGTTATGATATCGTCGCAATTTAAAAGCCTCATATACCGGGTGATATGAGTTTTAGATTATCCCAATTACGTGTTGTGATACCTCACATTTTCTAAATTAACATAATCTATATTTGAATGTCATTTACTATGCGAGTAAAAATCAAATAAATTAAATAGTCTATAAACCAAAATATAGAACAAAACGAATACGTAATTTGAATAAACATTAATATAGGTAAACCAACCATTTATTGTTTAAACGGGCCTCATAAAGGAGAGAAGACATATTATAATAATTGTTATGCAATCAAAATTTGATACTCTTGCAATAAACAACCCAACTGGTATTACTAAAGCGATTACTTAGATAACTACGACAACTACGTTAACGTTAACTAGAATGTGCTTTATTAGTAACAAAAATCCCCCGTAACTAGTTTTGGGAACAGTGCCGCGCGAATTTCCATATTAATGAACGATTTGTCTCTACACAGAGAGGGGTTGAAGCTAAGTCTTGTATATCCTGATTTACGTGTAATGTTAGCGGCAAGCCGATCTGACAGTCTATACGTACACTACTACATACCCCACCAGAATAATGCTATCCAATTCATGCCTTATTCTATATGTATGCGGCGTGTATTAGGGGCTGCAATTTGTCCTATTATGAAAATCGTGTTTCACTCTATAGAACATCGCATAGAAGCATGTACTAACTAATCATGAATTGCAACCAAATTATATTTGCTATATTGCACATGTTGCGTCGTATGTCACATGTTAGATGAAGGTATTCCTGATTGCCATTTATTTTTAGATATAATTACTATGAATAAATTCAACGGGTTTATTCTCATTTCAAAAACCTGCCACTTATGATTTCACGTTTGACAGAATGTTGTTTTGCCAGTGCAATTCGCTTTTTGGGGAGTTAAAATAGGAAATTGGCTGGTGGGAGACCGAGTTATTATTTTCGAGTGCTGTGCTGGTAGGCTTTGCTTTTTGCTGATTTTTTTTGTGGTAAATGAAAATTAGCCCATCGATGAGAATAGCCAAATATAGAATTAGACATTTGTGAGTTAGGCCGATGAAATACAGTTTCATTTTGTTGAAAGCAATAATCCTAGCATAACCGATTACCCGTCAATCAATAATCCACCGAGAGAGATGCGAAAGCCAAACAAACACGATTTTCTTTTTGAACTTGAAGATGATCGCTACGCTCAGCAAATTGTTTGGTAACTGAAAAGGGAACTTGTGTTACGCGAGGAAAACTTGGTGAAATATTTCTTTTTTGAGCCGAATACGACATCAATCATACTCAGTCATGGGCCGCCATCTCCTGGACTACGTGTGTATACATTAACCGAACTTGATGTCGACAAAAGTGAGCGGCAAAATTAAAATTTATGCCGTCGATTTATCAAGCGTTGCGGGGTGCGGATCGGTATGGTAATTTTGTAGCCCTATATATTGCTGTTACCGGGACGCGGGTGTCGTTGAAATGACAAAAATTTAATTTGAAAAGTCGTTTGGGATTAATTGAACCGCAAGCCTTGACGTTTGATCACATTATGTTCATTTCATAGAGTTGGCAAAAACTTATCTAAGTTTTAAATTTTACAACATTTAATCTGCTTTATATTTCCAACGTGTAGCAAACAAATCCAATGGTGGTCTTATTTGATTCTAATTTTTTCTTGTTCTCAGTATCTAAGGGCGATTTAGTTGGTAATATTTCAGAAATGTATTTTTTACAAAAACCTACTAAAAGTAGACCTCTAAGGCTCAGTATAAAAATGTGAGTAAATACGTTAGCAGTAAAGCATTTTTTCACAGAGGGCGAAAAGTGTACACATTTTAGTACTAGTTAGAAAAGATCGCTTAGCAACTTACTACATAATATACACTACGAATATCAGTTGACATTTATATGCTCGCATCATTTCGTGTTTAGTTTTTAAACCTCTGTAAGTGTGAGTATGGTACTCGTGCAAAAAATATTTTATTTTGCACGATTATCATGAATAGCTTGTTAAGTTTATATACACTTATTATTTAAAAAAATAACCAAAAAAATTTCGATGACTTTGTTTATGAATTGCTTCCCCAAATACATATTATAAAACTGCTTTTGGCGCTGAGTAGTACAGTACAGGTTCTTCAAATAATGATTTTGAATATTATGAATTTTTTTTACAAAAACAATTACGAGAAAGATGGCAGTTCTGACAGGTTTTATTAGTTTTTCAGCATGGCGCAATCGCCAGACAAAATGGTGTTTGGTAAGATTTTGACAAGATAAATCTTCTGTTCCTTTTTTAGTCGGTATGCAGCGAATTTGTCTAGAATATTCCTAGATAGTTTTGCGACAACGAGTGGAACGAACTTCTTAATAAAATTAAAACGGATGCCGTTGAGAATTTAAACTTGGATACTTTTGACTTAGGTCACAAAAGGGACGGTGGAAGACAATGCAAGACGGCTCCATCACGGTAGAAATTTATATGCTACGGTGAATTCCCCGTACGCTTCAAAACTGGATTACCGGCACTACCAATTTCATCTTGGACGCGTCGCGTCGCTAAGAATATTTAAGTTCGGGGCTTCTGTCGCCATTGTTGCAGATAGGAGCCGCTAAAACTATTAGACCCCCAGACACTACAAAGCAAATGAATGCACTATATGCACTAGAAGTATCAACAGTGCCATTATGGAATAAATATAATCTATTTTCAGTTTCTAATAAAAGTTCTTAAGCAATATTTTTATAAGGAAAAACACAATTTGATAACATATTTCTTTTGTTTGAATTATCTGTCAAAACTGCTGTTTTTCAAATTACTATTAATGAAAATGAAAGAATAAAGCAAGGCTTCGAACCGTGAATGAACGTTAAAATAAACAAAGAAAACAATGAACTTTTGACTTTAGCTATAGTGTGGAAGAGTGTTAATTTTAACACCGAACTAAGATTTATTTTGATTAACGCGTTGGACATTAAGGCTGCGTCCACAATGGTGGCAAGCCGATGATGGCTCAGCTGGTCCACCTCCACCATTGCCATTACCATCGCCACAGTTATGAATGCACCGTTAGCCCTATAACCGAAATCATGTTTTGTGCGGCCAGTGGTGTACATAGCTGTCTCAATTCCTCAGTGAACGTGTTAAGGAGAAAATACCGCGAAAATGTAATATAATTATAATACATTAGAAGTAGACTGTTCTGTCGACTGAAGCTACCAGCTACCAGCTACCAGCAATCTATATTTTTTTGTAGAAAACTTTGTCAAAGCTAATAGTTAATTATATTTGTAAATACCTTAAAGCATGTGATACTATGCTTGCCTTAAATAAAGCAAATTTACCAAGAAATAATTGATGTGATACAGCAGAATAAAACATACCCGTAATATTTGATACAAAGTAAATGTAGGATGACCTACTCATGAAGTTCTTATATATTTCTAATAACATTAGATCAAAGAATAGTAATATGATAATGTAAGTGATTTTTATATACCTACATAAAAAGTATAATTTGAAAGAAACTATTACACAAGTTAACTACATATATTTCTCCTGTTATTAAATAGAACATTCCCCTAATAAAACTTTATGGAAACGTAAGTTGACTTACAAATTAATTTTGCTGCTCGAACGTATCAAATTTCGAAGTTCGATATTCGATATTCCTTCCGCTCCTGGGTTTGAGACGTTCCGACTGAGAAAAAAAACTATGTTTCTACTCGCTTCTATAACTATGTTTTTACTCGGTTCTATACAGAAAAGTTTCCGCAATTATGCGAAAATTTCATACAGTTTTTATAACTCTGCTTATTCTTTGTTTTATGGCTATAACGCCCAAAAGAAAGAACATAACTATTTTATGTAACCAAGGATGTGTTCCCATGATCCATAATACTACAGTGTCTATAAGAAATCATTTTTGATTTTATTATTTCATATATTTTAACTTTGATTAAAATCGAATTGGAAGTAAAGTATTCGATATTTTAAAATGCACTTATGAAATAACTTATTTTTATCTTGATCATCCATTAATATATCCATTAATTATACGCAATAGGGAAACAATATCGCTCTTAACTTTGATTTTCGATATTTCAGTCCCATAATCACGAATAGTAAATCAATGAAAGGTAATTTACTTACCTATGTCATGTATTGCGTAATATTTTGATATCTCTAGAATGGAGACTTCCGCCGTCTATGTGTGTTTACTGTATAACTGTCAAATCGTTGACAGTTGTAATCACAAATCAAGAATTAATTGTGATATCTACTGGGTAAAAAAATATGGGCGCACCAAGAAAACGAACAATTTTGCGAGGTTTGTAAACAGCTGCTAGGAACGCATTAAAAAAAATCAACAAATATCTAAGAAGGCTATTGAGGATAACTGTCTTAAATCACTATACGATACTAAATTTTTTCTAATAGTGAATCTTAAAAAACGATCAAACATCAATGATTTTTTATGAAAATGCATATTTCAGAGTTTTTCTATATGGTGCAGAGTTTCCTGGGCTCAGAATAATACCAACATTTCTTTTGCTACAATTTAGTTGGGTTGGGGACTGAGTAAACTTCTAATTCAGAAGCAATCCCTGGGAGGTATGTAGGACTGTCGTAGTTTGGAAGTAACCGGTCCAATTTTCGCGTCCTTTGAGAATTGGGTAGATGTTTCGTGTTTGAGTGTTTACATGGGTCACAGCACTGTGCGGTATATGTATAAACTTTTAGCCTACCAACTTTCAGTAAATCCATTCGGAATTATATTTAGGTGATAGTTACATATGCAGCATATGTTCTGGATAAAACTTTGTTAACTGAATGTATGATTTCATAAACTCATTTACTATAAAAACTCAAAAAATACGCTTCCCCTCTCTTAATATAAATTCGCGGAAGCGCGATCAAAATATCGTTTGAACCGTCAGAAAAATACATTTTTCTCCTCCATTTGAGAGGGGTCCGGAAAACCTGTAATAATAATAACCATTGGCGGCGTGCATTCATCATACTCTTAAAAAACGACGGAGAAAGGAAACTCGACCGACTGCGCGAACAGGGAAAGTTTTTTCCCCATTGTACCAGTAGAGGGTGTTCGATTTCGTGGGTGGCTCACCGCATCGAACCGACGATGGAAAAAATCATCTTCATTCAAGATTACCGAGCTCCGATATCCGTTGTAATGGTCCGTCAGGATTATTTTCCGAACATTTTGAGTTCTTTAGGAAATCGAACGTCCCACCCTCTACAAACGGCCGACGGAAGAGGGCGTCTTTTTATACAGACGCGTGCATCTGCTCGCCCCAAAGAAATGGAAATATGTTCTGGGTATGTGAAAAATCGCCTTTTCATCTGGATGTATGGACTCGACGATCGTTTATAACCCATCGAATGGCTATTAGGCCTATCCCACAAAATAGTTTGATGATGATTGCATGTCAAATTACATATTGTGGCATATGTTAACTTTTCATTCACAGTATTTTTTTCACAAAGAAGGTTGATTAAGAATATATAAATTGAATTTATTCTCTTTTATGTGTTCAATCAAATTTATTCATTATATATTTCATCATTATATAATTTATACTCCAATATGATATATTCAGTATTTAATACAATATCTTAACTTGAAAAACTGACAAAGACTGAAATACTTCCCTGATCTTTTACGCAAATTTTATTATTTTTCTCGATTTAATAAATTGTCATCGCTTGACATTCGTAAATGTCCTTCATAGCACCTATCATCGTGATAGTACGTAAGTTGTAAGTAAGTTGTTGTAAGTCGTAAGATGTCAATAAAAACATCACAAAAATATGTTTACAGTGAGATAGGTACAGTGGGTATCCTAACCACCTTATTTTTATGGAATTATATACTAGCAAAGTGTCAGCTACTGGCGTCATGGCTGCTCTGTATCAGTTTCTTCTGTTGTGTTAACCTTTTGTGTGTGATGTAATATCATTTATTAATTGCGTTATATTGAGGATGACATGTCAAATACAAAACACCTTGAAATGATGTAAAAGTGCAGCATTGTAGTTTTAACCTCCAAATAAAAAAATATGCAAATATCCTGCTGTTCTCTCCTTTATTCAGTCTCATAAGTGCGGGGAATGTTTTGCCCCACGACGTATAAACTAACTAAACATATTTACGATACTTACATGTATGGAGACGTTCCTGAATGTTACCATCAGATGTGGATTGATGTACTCGAGCTTGCAGCTGCGGAAGAGGGGATGAAAGCGGCCGTTACCTGAAACGACATACAAGATATTGGCTTTTATAGGATTCAGCAGCTGGATAACTTCAAACAGGACGGCAAGGCATCTGGGGTTACGCTTCACCGTATCCGCATGTTCATATACGCTTGTCTCGCCCACCAACGCAACGAGAAGAACAAAAACGATCGCGCAAAGGTAGACGGCAGCTACGGATGCTCTTGTCAGAGCATAGCGACGGCGTTTTACCACAGTTTTCAACTCCTTATCCCCATGGGTTTGGAAATTTAAATTAAAGGGAGGATCTGTGATGAAGACATGTTTGGAGGGTGGATAAACTCGTTAAGCAGGAGCGAGTGTAGTGTGGGGGAAGGGTATCAACTGGGTTTTATTTATAAGGCTGGTGGGGCTGTTGTAAGGCTGATTAATTATTGCCAAAAGAAACAAGAGTGTGTATTGTCAGTTTGTTGTTTTATTTTTTTTATGTAACAGGAAATAAATGTGAAGCAATATGTCTCGTATCTTTGCACAACGGCTTTGCGCGTCAACAAATCATAAGCGAGGTAATAGTGTTTTCTGTCACATAGGTTATGAGAAAACGACTATTTTCTTTATTCTACCTTCTCGTGATGTCTCCATCGTCAGATCAGTCCGCCACTTTTTAAAAAGTGACAAGTTTCAATTTTAACTATATTTTGGTGTTTATAAGAATATGTTTATACCTATATTTAGCCCGAAATTTATACTAGTAAGCTAGGGGCACACATCAGTGTCATTTGCGCAAAAGTTTGGATTATGTTTGTGTTATATGCAGTGCTATGGACCTGGGCACACATGCAACTAGAACTGTTGTAGTTACTATATCATTTAATCCTGATAAAAATAGCAAACTTTTAAGACATAAGAATGATAAGCACTGGTGACAAAGCAGACCTTATTCGAAATTACCTACACAATGGAATCCAACATTGTTATGGATCCTAATGTGGTTATAGAGTATAACCATAAGGACAACTCGCTAATCTACTAAAATCAAAGCATAATTTGATCGCAGTGTGGCATGTTAAATTTGATACAGTGCAGCGAGACAGGTAGTCTGTTGGTTTATTACCACCGATTTAAGGTAATCTAGTTTGTCGTAACACAGAGTAACAACGTTACAGGATAAAGGTGGCACCTGCGGGGAATTTTCAATAAGCCAGTCGACAGTAAACGGGGCAATTTATCCTGGAACACCATTGACCCACTTATCGAGATAAGACGGACACAGAGTACGAACTCTAGCAAAGTTGTGGTGCAGGAAAAAGGAAAAATTCGCGATATCGCAGTCTTTCTAAAATTAGGACACGGGTTGGTTGAAAGCATGGTGCTCCAATGAAATAGTCAAACAAGTGCAAATAATTTTGCATTTAATAAAATAGGTATGTGCATTTTAAATTAATTAAACTATATGCGGCTATATATGCGGTTCTAAAACAAAATTGTTCTTAATTTTCATCCAAAAATATGGCATCCTCAACACAAAAGAATTAAATGGCAATTTTAACATTGCCTAACCCAAAAGTTTAGCTTCTCAAATAGAGGGAAAAAATAATGTTTTTTTTTTGTCTTTTTACTTTCCGACTAGTACCCTAGAAGGCACAAGGAAAAATTTTTGTCGAGATGTTAATTTGCAATGATTTTTGGAAATTTTATGTATGTATATGTGAAGGTCAGTGAACCGGATGAAACAACGGACTGGGTTGAAATTTGGTATACCTATTTAGAATTACCGGGGGGGCGAACTGAATTGTTTTCACAATCTGACGACCGGAAGTGGCAAATGTTAAATGCGTCTTCTGAGAGATTTTGACTTAATTGATACCTGTTCATCCTCCAGCGACTTTAAATACGTACACCAAATTACAGATCGGTGGGGTGGACGGTTTAGGCGCTATAAGAGTTTATAGAAGCAGTTTGACAGAATCAAACGTCCGTGCTACTGACATGGCACGACATTAAATGTTATACTATGACAGACAAACTTCACAAAATTGAATAATTGCAAATTTGTTTAGACACACAAATGTGTCAGTGATTTAGTCGGAAAGTTGGGTGGGGGACACCCCGGATATTTTACTTTGAATTCTAATTCTTGATAACGTTCATAAAACCTGTTGATATAGAAAATAGTATCAATACAACAGCTTTGCTCATCAAGATACTATTGTAAGTGTGAAGTTGACCCATTTTCTGTATCTTCATCTTTCGCTAATATCTACCTCTTCCAATAACATTGCTTTGCCTTTGTCCTTGTGTGGTATATGGTGGGTGGTTGCAGTAATTTTGTGAGATAATTGCCCTGAGCTTTAAGCTTTCGCGAATGGATAAAACTTACATTGTACGGAATTGGTTCTAATTGTCTGTAGAAAGGTTTTAGAAATATGTTACCCGGGAAAATACTTGTATCATTTGATGCTTATTTTTTTCTTTTTGTATTCACGACTCCGGTGTTCACAGTTCCTTAGTTGAAAGAATTCCTGCCGTTTTGTATTTTTTACCTATTTTACTTATTTTAATTTATTACTAGTTTTTATTTTTTGTAGTTATATTAATACTCCTGAAGATAACGTTTTAGACAGTAATAAAAATAGTCAACAGCAAACCCAAAATTTATTGTTCGCAGTTTATTTTATTTCCATGGAATATGACTTGAACTTCTAATATTTCTAGAAGGATAACTAGTCGCGTTAGTTCTTTATATGACAGTCGTTTATATTTAAATATCATCTGTATGTCAAAATGAGTCATAGGCCACTGCTATGTTACGTATTTATGTAACGGGTCCGTAACCCGTTGTTTATTAATGCAGATAAAGTTATTGAATTAAAGTAAAGTAAAGTTTTGTTGATCCGGAGTTACAGTTATAACGGATTCAAATTCAAATTTAACTTCCCGCATTTTTGGAAACTTTAGTTGCCAGCCAGTTATATATTCCAAAGGGTTCAGAAAATTAATCTACGCAGATATTGCTACCACAGTTAGAGAATTTTAGCCAATTAATTTGTGTAACTTTAATAAAATTGAATTAGAATAACTAAAAGCATAAGACCACTCTGTCACATGTGATGCTACCATAGAATGGGTGCTTTTCCCAACCACTACATTTGGAAAGACTGGAGCAGAAAGCCAATATTGTCGATTTCTCGTAGATCTAATGAAACATCATGATGAGTTTGGTTTAAGACATTTTAATAAATGCGAAACTTTCCATTTAAATTGCTTACTACTCTTTTTAAGAGAAAACGGTTGCTCTGCATGATCTAAAAGCAATTAAAATAGAAACGTCACCAGGCAACTTTTTCGTTCCAAACTTCACAAAACTTAAATCGTACGCTTAATGACAACCATTTGAATTAATATTTTTAATGAAGAATTCTTAAGATTCTTGTGCAAATCCAGAACAGAAAACCCCACGGCAGGAAATTCGATTTCCTAAAGAAAAAGACGAAAAAAGAAAAATACTCGTGCAAACTGAATATCCACCTAGGAGTAAAATACACTCCTAGATTAAAAACTGGGCGTCGACACTTTACTTTGTAATTGACGGTGTGGTAAAGCGTTGTCCCGTATAGTTTCCAACTTTAATAAGGCCAGGGGAGGACGTTCTAGGGTAACGGAGGGCTCGCAATTACTACAACGCGAAAACGCAAAAAAAAGAATCTCCTCCTCACTCTCTGAGGCTCGGTT
This sequence comes from Aphodius granarius, assembly GCA_963971325.1. Taxonomy (NCBI): domain Eukaryota; kingdom Metazoa; phylum Arthropoda; class Insecta; order Coleoptera; family Scarabaeidae; genus Aphodius; species Aphodius granarius. Next base: position 31,157,503 of record OZ020221.1, read on the forward strand.
CCCTAGTACCAACAACGTACGAGTGGTGGCGCTCTCCCTCGGCTACTGTGACACTATTTGTCACAGGTCACGAGCCGTTGGACTTTATCGCTGCGGTTTTTTCCGACGCCTGCCTCCCAGCTCCGGACGTAATTAGGTTCAGTAATTTGTCCCCGTGGTGTTATTTGACGCCACACGAAGATGCATTTTGATATAAACTTACCGAGATTCTAGTGCTGTGGTTAAGGTCTTATTCGGTGTCTGGTTTAATGGTCACTGACAAGAACGACTTTTGATGATTTGATTGAGTGTATTATAAACTTGAACGGGGTTATTAGTTGATATCTAATAATAACATAATTAAGATGGAGACTGGAACTCCATTTTCTTGGCAACTTCCTGTGTTGCTTTACCAATTAATGGATTATTTCAGAGTTTTATTAATTGTACGAACATTATAAAATCCTACCAACATAAAAGTTGGTAGGTATCACTATATAACAACAACTCTTAAGTGTCAAACAGTGTCAACTGGAAACCCATAATAGTAAAAATATCAGTCATTTTTTACTTTCCGACTAGTACCCTACAAGGAAAGTATTGTAATCGACGGAGTTTGATTTTTTTTTTGGCATGACAGACTCAAGCACACATTAGTATCCTTCCCAACAGTTCACAAAAGTATTGAAATCTTATTTAAATGATAGATACATTAGAATCACACAAGGTGATATTTTCTCAGGCCTTAAAGAAATAAAAGCTACTCTACAGAAGAGATCTCCCTGAACAAGAAGACTTTGTGGCACTTTTGTTGATAATACTGCCTTTTTGCTGTCGGCAACAACAATGAAGAATCGATATGGAAACTCCAGTCAGCCCTTGGTCATTTCAGTTCTGAACGAATAATAAATTGATTAAACTTAACCATCTTATGTCAGTAAATGTTGACTTTACTAACAAAAAGGTAGAGTACATATCTCTAACTAAAAAAAAACGAAATAGTACCGTACGCAAGCACAGATACGTATCTTTCCATGACACTTGATGCAAAGTTCCACTAGAAACTCTACGTCAAAAGAAAAGAAGATAGTATGCTATAACAATATGTATTGACACCTTGGAAGAAACCAGTACAGAAACCTATAAGTATGTAACAAAATCTAGAAAATAATGAAACCTCTAAGAATGTATGGAGTTCAACTCTGGGACTCCCCCAAAAAGCCTAATTTAAAAATCATCCATATTCCAGACATTCCAAAACAAGGTATGTACTAAGAAATATTTTTAATACCTTCCGAGTGATGAGTGTGAGCGAAATCCAAAAAATTGTAAAACAGTCTCGAAGAAAGACTTTATCAACACGTGAACCTTGAGGCCATCCAGCTCCTCAACAACACCGATCCCAAGAGAAGACTCGAGAACCCTCAAGAAGAAAGAAAATCTTTTGAATTAGTGTAATTGTGATAGTGACAGAAACAGTTAGTGCTATATAGTGCGCACAAAAAATGTGTACCAGTACATCAGGAGCAACTAATTGACATTAATGTGTGCCTACTAGAATAAGTTATAGTAGTAAGAGAAGTCAAAGTTAAATTGCTCATTAGCCTTTGATGACTAGATTGTAATTGATCAATATCTGAGGTGGCCTTTATCTGGGGTAGCCCTTATAGATAGTACCTATAATTTAAACATAATACTATGCTATTACATGCTGATTCTGTCAAACTGCGTCTATAAACTCTTATAGCGCTAAAACCGTTCATCCCACTGATTTGTAATTTGTTGTACATATTTAAATTTACTGGAGGATGAACAGGTATTAGCTACGTCAAAATTGGGTGAATCTCTCAGAAGACGCATTCGGGATTGTCACCAAAAACAATCCAGTTCATCCCACGGTAATTCCAAATATGTATGTGTACCAAATTTCAGCCCCATCCATTACATACATACACACATACATACATTTTCCAGAAATTATTGCAATTGATTCAGGGGACCCCAAAACGCATATTTCCGCTGAAATCTAGATATTTTTTTACGATTACAATACTTCCCTTCTAAGGTACTAGTCGGAAAATAATAAAAAAAACATATGACACAGTTCTCAGACACAGTTGTTCTATTCTTAGTGAGCTTTGTAGAACTTCGCCATGTTAAAAAAGCACCAGTCATCTTTTTTTCTGCCATCTGTAATATCTCAGAGGAGAAAAAAAGAGGTAAAGGAACGCCAACTTTTCTCCATCAGGCAATCTCCAAAGGACATAAATTTAAATATCCGGCCTCGGAATGCCCCGAAAAGTCATTCCCGACGGGACGTCGCGTATAATAACCGCTAGAGGTCCATCAGACAGCACCGAACCGGATCCTCAGCTGAAAGGTAACCCGTAACAGAAGCCGTAGCAGCAGTAGCAGCAGTCCCCTTTTTCTCCGCAATACCCTGTCGGTATTCAGTATCATTTTCCATCCCTTGTATCCGACAAAATTTCATTATTTTAATTTATAGCAGCCAGGATTGCTACAGCCTTTACCGCCAGGAGCGCCGGTGACATAGCTTCGTTCTTTTTAGTAGGTATTATATGGCGGGAAGAATAAAAAATCTACGTCTCCGACACGAAAGACGTGCCCAACAATGCATGAATAATGACCGGAACGATTTGAAATAAATATGTATACCTACCGGTTGCGTGTATACTGTAAAGTAAGTCAGCTTTATCGTCTGTTAAGTCACTATAACCATTGCAATTAATGAAAATTATATGGCAAATCGATACCCAGAACAATAAAGCTGACATTTTAGGTAATCAATAATTGCAATTTATTATTCATTTAACTGATATATTTCAATTAACTATATTTGCTTTTGTTGAACATTGATAAAATGTCTATTATAACAATTAGTTATGATTATCACTAAATATCAGCTATTAGGTATATACGTAGTATAATTACTGATTTATGGAAATTATTGTCTGTAACAACTGAATAAAATTTAAAAAATCAATACTGTTACGAAGTGGTGAATCAAGAGTTATCGAGGCAGAAAGATATTGAGTGTGACGGACTGTTTTATCCATACAATGATGATTCCGAACATTTCAGCGTAAACTGGGGTACTTAAACCAAGACGTTGACGCCGACAATGACGCACCGTCAGTGCAGTGACACGGTTTCCAGAATTGCACCAATTCTGGAAACCGTGTCACCGCAACACCGACAAAGAAGTGTTGGCGCAATTAATGTGGATTACAAACCTAACACATGACCGAAAACCCAATATAAAAAGGCACGGACGAGAGTGATAAGAGAATTAGTAGTCAGTAAATTCACTGATAAATATGGGGAAGTTCATTGTTAGTGACACTCGCCACGGGAGGCTTTGGCTTCCCTTGTCTAGTAGTATTGGTAAACTTATCTGTCCTACTAACATATATGTCCTAGATCCAGCCCGACCAGAGCTACATAGCATGGCCGAGGTGTAAAACGATCCCAGTAGATTAGGAGAACATTTCGTCAGATCGAGATGTGGTAGATAGAAGTATATTAAATACGCAATGTGGTATTTTGGTATTGGTCGTTTTCAGCACCATGGTATAAGTTATTTGTCCAGGGTTTACGAAGAGGGAAGATAAGAAGGTTCCACAGACAAATAGGAAACCTTCTATAATATTTTTTCGTTTGTTCTCTAGTAATTCCAAATTTCAGCCCATTCGTTATATCATTTGGATGCTCTCCTCTTCACAGACATACAGAATCCACACATACGTACAAACTTACATACGTAGGACCTTACATACACACATACAGACATTTTCCAGAAATCATTGCAATGGATTGCAATGGAATCAAATAAATAAATAATATATGAATGTTCAAAGACTACACAGTAGCAATAGGGCTACGAACAAATGACTAGAAATGACCTGAAAAAACTGACGCTACGTAAAATTGAGGAGTAGAAAATATGACATAGGTTGTTCATTGTTCCACAGGATGTTCCAATATTCTATGTAAAAATAAGTTTAAGTATAGCCATGGACATAAAAGTTTAGAATTCATATCTCTTTTTTCTATCATTGTCCTTCTATAAAACCTGTATTTCTCAATTATGTCTGTATTTAGTTCAGATTAAAACGAGTGTGATCGAACATACAGATGCAGGCACAATTACAGGCAGGCCAACAAAGCAAACGAAATTCAATTTTTGCCTTTCTATACCATTATATCTACAAAATCCATATAAATGTAGTATGTAAATTTTCCTCAGCTACGTATGTGTCGGGCCGACTGCATAATAAAGTACATATAAAAAGTATGCGTAATTATTCAAACTGAAAAAAAATTTACGGCCCACTGTATTTTTCTGGCACATATCTCATGCCATGAGGTGAAATTAAACATACCCCAGTCTTTTTATGACCAGCATGTCCCCCGAGATAAATATTTCCCTTTTTACGCGCCACATTTTAAAACTTTGTCATCGATAAATTTCAGGGCATCAGTATGCGGCCCCGAACGTCGGCGGCTATATTTCTCTGCGGTAAAAGGGCCTAAGGTAGATACTCACTCAGCGCCAGCGTGTTATATTCAAATATTATTTCTTGTGAGCCGGTTTATTATGAATTTGTTCTGGGCGCAAGTTTGGAAAGCTTGAGAACCCTAAGGGAAAATGTAAAATACGGGTTTTAGTCGAAAATCGAATCTCTCGATCCGAAGAACTTTAATTTGTTATAAGAGAAAAGCTTTTCCATTGAGAAATATTCGGGCTTATGTGTCAAATTGATTATGTTAAGTACAGATCCTTCACGATACGATTTTGTTATAATTAACGGGAAAATATTATATATCTTCACCGGAAATCAAACATTAATTGATTCGGGAAGTCTCCATTCTAGATTAAACGATTTTTAATAATAAGAAAGTACTTTCAACACTAACAAAGTAACCAATGGTCAGCTGATACGTTTGGATATCCTACCTACTCAACCTTACCAAAGCCCATGTAAAAATTTGACTAATTTTTATCTCTAATAAGTTTTGTATTTTTTTGGTGGATTTTATTATTGTTTCAGCAAATCTAAAAATCTGATTATCAGTAACATGGTATTTGTTTCATTTCTATTTGTTAATTTTGAAAGAATGTACAGTGTATAATCAGCCAAAAGTTTGGCAATTTTTTCAACACGATATAAATGAAAAATCTCAGAATTAACACGACTTATGGTGATTATAACAAAATTATCTTACTACTTCTTTTACGGCCATAGAGTTCAGTAAGTTTTAAATACCCTGTAGAGTAATTGTTGTTAAGAATATGGGTTTTAAAAACTAGGTTTCAAAGTTTTCGATCACCCAGCTTTTTAAAAGTCGATTTGATGTTGATATCAGCCGAATTCAATTGAATTGTCTTCATAACAAAGTTTCAACGAAGTAAAACTGCTAGAATATAGACCTAATAGACATTCCCGGCGAGTTCCTAAATAGAAACGTAATTCACACGCAAAGTTCATAAAACACCAAGTAAAGTAAGCTCGGGTCTAGTCGAGTAACTCACGGCGTAGCCTGCGACCCCTGGCGTTAAAAATATGGACCATCCACCCGTGGCGTCTACCCCAAAGATAAACTCGTCCCGTACGGGTTGCAAAACGTACAGTTTGCCCGAACCGAACGTGACTTGAGCGCTGTGGGAATGTACCTCCGATAAAGTAGGTTGGTACTGCCTTCATGACGCTTTACTAGAAGTACTCGAACGTGGCGTACTAAAGTACTAACCTTGCTGGTTGACGCAAAGCGGCCCAACCCATTGACCCCCGATACACTTTATCTTGCAGAAGCGGCGTTCGCCTAACGGACCGATGGAGCCGAAGAACTGCACATCCCTCACGTGCTTATAGTCCCTGGTGATCCGGTGGTCGCCCTCTTCCGTTTCTGTGCCGTTCAAGACCAGCTGCGGCGGAGGGCAACTGTCCGAAAGTAACTCTGAAATAGAGGAAACAGTTTCAAGAATTATGTGTTTAGTAACAATAGAGCGTTCGATGTTTATTATTTGTGAAAAGCGCTTTCAAGTAGTGATGGGCTCTCCGAATGAAAGAAATAGATTCTTGAAATAATTGAGATACCACGATTCGTGAAATAATCATTTCTCGAAGTCGCAAACATTCGTCATTTAGCACGGTTAATAATATTTATAGGAAAACTTGAAACCGTGTTTGATACTGTGGAAGACCAGACAGAGGAAGACCTATTGTCTGACCTGGCATTATTAATTGTGCTTGTTTCTTCCTGCAAAAATGATGAAAATAACTTTGAATCTTACCCTTATCTTTTATTAATTTTTCCATCGTCCGATAAACGTTTACCATAATGCGTCACAACAAATAGGTACATAACACCAATATACTTAAAAAACAACCCGAAATTCGCATGGAGTGTCACGGAGGTTGTGAGTCGCACGTACCAAACTATAGGACATACTCTATGCATCGAGTTGCATGTGACACGTACCAACATCGCATCCAAGCGACGCAACTTTGTTGTGAAAGCATTCATTTAGTGATGCACGTTTTTCTTTTTTCAAAGGATTTTATTGAGTTTGACCTTTACACTGACGACATGAAATCCCCCGAAATGTTATATCTGTAAATAAACAAGATCATTAACCACATAACGTTTTATGTCAACTAACCGTTTGAATTGAAAATAATCATTATACAGGATGTGTCGGGTAAGAATGAAAATATTTTAGTGCGTGTTTCACAGGCGATTTTAAGAACTTCGGTAAAAAAGTTTTAAAGAATGGTGTCAATCTTACATAAAATGAATAAAACTTTGGGAAAAGGCTTCACAGTCAACACGCAGAAAAAACTCTCCAAAAAAATCAATAAAACGTCTAGTAAAAATATCCCTACATTTGCAAAAAAAGCGACGCGACAAACCTAAAACCCCAACGAAGGAAAGTTAAAAGGCAGTTGGTCATCATTTTTGCACCAGCAGCAGTCCCTGACGGCCAAACTGCGGAGAATCTGGAAAGTTTCGAGACGTCACGTCATAGTTGTTCCACACTTCGATTAAAGGTTAGCGAAATGTTTAACCGAATCCTGTCTGCCACTGCACAAACTCTTCGGTTAGCTAGTTTAACGAGTGAACATTTCGGATTTCATCAGTTTTACTACCTCTTCCGCTGCATACCCCACACACAAGGAAGCATTTTGTGTCCAGGTTGCAAAATGTTTCTTGATATACACTAGCTGCTAACTGATAATGTGTTTGATGGGTACAGTCCACCGCACAACAGGGTACACCGGATACACAGGATACGAAAAGTCGGCAAAAAGTCTAATACTGACACAATACTGAATATTGAAGAGGTCCGAGTAGTCGTGTACCGGAAGTACGTTGTTTGCGCATTATTTATGAGTGATTCGCGGACCAAAAAGTTGAAGTTAGATCCGCCTGATGGGGCGTGCGGTCGCTTGAACTTTATGGCCACCAGATTTACGTCGCTGTCGATCGAGACAAATTTTACTGGCTGGCAGTAAAAACTTGATCTGGTTCTGTGAACGGATCATTTGATTTAACCGTTCGCTGTTTACGATTGTGCCCTGCACAGAATCTGAGCAATAGACGTTGACCGGAGTAATTTTACTGAATTTCTGAGCAATTATTCTGAAACTTATTTAAACCTATTTTCGAGAATTATATTAAAGAGAATTATTAAGTTTTACACTAGCGTTTGTTTCTATTGCTTTTGAGTGGGTATGAGCCGTTTTGACGTTTCCTGTTTATGCAAATTATAATTTTGTGAAACATACATATTTTTCTACCACGCACGGAACGTTGTCCGTAACGTACACAATCGTTAACACAATCTATTACAATACAGTAGGTACAAGTAAGGAAATCTAGCGGTTCACTCGATAAGTATTTCTGTTTTCTACACGCAGTCGTTCATAGCCTTTTACTTTCTGACTAGTCTCTAGCCGAGGAGAAATTCTAATCAACGAATAAAAACATTGTGATTTGAGCGGAAATACGCGTTTTGATGCCCTGTGAATCCTTTGCAATGATTTTGGGAAAATATCTGTATGTGTTTATGTCTGTGAACACGTTAGCGCTCAAACGGTGCAACGGATCCGCTGAAATTTGGTAAACATATTTAGAATTACCAAGGGAAGAACTGGATAGATTTTGGTGGTACTCTGCAACCGGAAGTGGCAAAGGACATTCTCTTGTGGTTGACCGATTTTGACCAAACTAATACCAGCCCATCCTACAGTGACTTTAAACATCTATGCCAATTTTCAGATCAGTGGGATGAGGGGTTTAGGCGCTATAAGCTTTTATAGAAGCGGCTTGACAGTACTTGTCCATGCAAAATGAAAAATTTTTATAAACGTCAGGGGCTTACTGACATTAGGTTGGAATCCAGAGTGGCTGTGGCTTTACGAAAATGAATAAGTGCAAAATGTTTATACTGGTTTATACGCTTCAATGCGACAACAAGGTTGTCGGAAATTTGGGCTGAGAACAGCCTAGATATTTGTAATTGAAATCATATCTAGAACTGTTAAAGATGGCACACCATTCCGGAGTTATCTACTTAATTCTGCAAGGAAATATTATATAAGTACCTATACCAAATTTCAGCCCAATCGGTTTTTTGTTTGGGCGCTATGACCTTTTAAATTATGCCAATATAAATCAGATTCATACATTGTCAAGAGTAAAGTAATTAAACAGTATGTAATTAATAAAGAAATTAGTAAAGAAAATAATTTAATTAGCTTAATTTATATTTTGAAACCGGACTGAATTGGGTTTGTTATGAAACTCTATAAAACCAGGAGAATGCGGACCAACGCGAATAACAAGTTCGTTTTGAAACGCTCAGTTTCTTTGGTTATATTCCAACGCAACAATCTTTCTACATTTTACAAACGTGCGTAATGTTTCTTTACTTTACCTACCATCAATAAAAGATTTATATTATAATATTATACTTTATATAATTTACCTATTTAGACTTTTCTAAATAAGAAACTGGCATACAGATTTTTAAAAAACATGGTCTTTTAAAATATGCAAAAATTTATTTAGAAATTTATTTAGAATACAACGTTGGGATAAATTGATTCATAATCAGGTTACACACCAGCTTTTTGCACTGCAATAAGCTGTGTTGATTTATTTATCAAATGTATAAGAACGTTTATACAATGTAAATACAATAAGTTTAGTTCACACTTAGAAATATCTTACGTGATAATGATTTTTATGTTGTGACGAAGTTTTCCATAAACAACTCCCTTAATCCAAGTCCTATAATGTTAAACTCTGCACCAAACATCGATAAAATTCCGACCGTCTTCATGAAATGCACTACTTTCAGAGCATTTATTTTTAAAGATTCTCGACATTAATCTCGATTAGGGCGGTCCATTTGCCGATTGGGCCGATTTTAATTAAGTCGCAGAGCGTACAAGTCCGGATGCACTCCGTAAATTACACCGATTCACATCGATCGCGAAATTGTTTTAAAGTTAGCCTCGCCTCCATCCTCTCATCCTCTCTAGCCGCGCTCGCCGCCTCTTAAGCGGATTACCAAAAACAAATTTAATCAAGTATCCTTGTACACGAGAGAACTTCGCCACTTAATAATAATTACTAGATGGCGCTATGGTGATGGGGGTGGCGCCTACGCTCGCTTACGCTAATTGGCCGTGTAACGCCGGTTCGCGGCACTCTGCGATCCGCGGATCGCTGGAGGTAATTGAGCGCATCGAAGTGTGCCAATTTAATAGTGCTACTTGGATTCTTACACGGATGAGGACGCCGAGCGCAAACAGGTAACAAGAAAGCGTAGGGCGTAGGTGGTGATTTCGATAAAGGTGCTTTATCCTGTTCGTTTGCGAACTTCTCGGTTTGCCATAGTCTTGATTGGACTGGAAAGTTGGCGAGTTCGATAGGAATAGGAATATGGGGTATTGGATATCTATTGTATACCTTGCAGGGTCCAATAACTGTGCGCGTAATTACAGAACCTGACAAAACACGTTTAGACACATCATTGTAGAAAGGATGTAGACCGAAAGTTGGGTCAGGCCCAACCCAGATATTTTGTAGTTGGAATATGCTGATACATTGTTAAAATATCGATCAAGACTACAAGATAAAGTAAAATCATACTTTTAATATAAATAAGATTCATCCATTGCAAAATGTGAAGTAACTAAATGGTATATAAATAATATAATTGTGAGTAACGCAATAGCAAAAGAAAATAATTTAATTAGCTTAATTTATAATATTTTAAAACCGGATTAATTGCGTTTGTTATGAAGCATTCGCCAAATTTTTCAGCCGAAGCAACCGTATCTATATTATGCGCCCCTAATATAAAAGTCGGAGAATGCGGACCAATGCGGACAACAAGTTCGTTTTAAAACGCTCTGTTTGTTTGGTTATATTCGAACGCAACAAACTTCCTACTTTCTACAAACGTGCGTTGTTTCTTTACTTTACCTACTATCAATAAAAGTATTATGGTTTTTGTGTAACTTTAATTTTCACATTCGGGATTTTCAAAATAAAAATTTATTTTCGCACATATGAGTACCTATGCACAATTTTTTATCAGCATAACAATGAATATAATATAGCTAGCTGCAAGAGTCAACTATTTACAGCTTATAGGATTATGCTTATTTGATAAATATACACTCCGTATTTAATCCAGTAGCAAATGCCGCTCTGTTGGAATAAAGAAAATCAATCCTAAGAATATAATGCTCGCCTGCTACAAAACTCGGCATGTGTGAGGTTGGTGTGCGACGATGCGATCGGCCACTAAATTTGGCACAAAATCGTCAGTAGGTACACTTGCCTTGTTATGTATGTATCTACTTAGAGTATTTGCGCATATGGGACGTATTTCTTAGACGAATTTGCCGTCAAGCTTGGGGTCCCGCTGCCGCGCCAGAACGGATGATTTATGATACACCCTAGTTTTACCTGATTCAACGCCGATATTTTACACAGTTTGCAATAGTTACATTTTATGTGGTTCTGTAGGATTGCCCAAATAACCAACGAGGACTTTAGTAGGAGAAAGTTTTGTATAAAAATACCAAATAAACATATGTATCTTCAATAATTTTTACTGTCAGAATAACAAAAAATGCATCTTTATTAAATTAATATACAGCTTTGGTGCTTTCGATTAATGAAAAAAAAATGGAAATTATAAATAAATGGTCCCACGAAGCCTTGAGTTACATGAGCATGTGCCAATAATACATCGCATAGAGCTGTTAAAATCAATTTACATATTGGTTATTTATCAAGTATCATTCTTTTGCATACACTAACAAAGAAATGTGTCTTTTTGGTAACAATTGATGAAGAGTGGGTTTTAATTACTTTAAAGTACCGAAAAATGAAACGAACACATAGGTTATCATGTTATAATAATGTTATATATTATAAATAAACAAATATATCTCAAAATCCCAGCAAATATATAAAAGTAGGTAGGCACAAGAGAATTAAATTTAATGCAAGTTTTTTTTCGAGAAATTACATACCTATCTCCTATAAATTACAACTTTTAATATCGAAATTTGTTTATGGTCTACAACAATAGGCCAAACGGACAATGGGGAAGAAAAGACACCTATATATACATCCAATATATTAATATGTCCTTAAATGCGTGCATTTGCAAATAGGCAATAAAAGTCCAAGCAAAACAGCTACCAGAATTATAAATAACTATATTACAAAAATATGCGTTTTGCGTCCAACTAAAATAATAAAGTTGACGTTAAAACATAAAAACAAATTGTCTTTATTTACTATTTAAAAAATACAAGAAAACAATGTGTAGCAATTGAAAACAGTGGTGGATGTGATAACTAAAAATCTTCTGATTGTTTCTTCTGGGAAATGGTGCATGGAAAGCGTATAAATTATGCCTCATATTTTTAATGTCAGTTGGAATCTCAGTGTCAGTTGGAATCTCAAAAAAAAACAAAATGTATTACTAAAATTTCAACTGACACTGAGTTATTGCACAAAGTTAATGTAATTTCTTTTCATCGAATTACATACATACCTAACTTTTTTATATCGATATTTGTGTGTGATCGACCGACAACAACAATAGGTCACAAGGAATATATAATAACAATAAAAGGCAACGATTTATTGATTATTTTGGGTCCGAAATAAAATTAAAACACTTTGTAGAGTATTACGTCCAGAAATGAAGCATTGATATACATATTTTCTACTTCTTGCTGTCAACAATATATTTTGATTCATTTATAGTAGAATTATTTTCTGGTATAAAATGAGCGAGTAATATTGAATTTTACCACCATTTGATCGCATTACGAGTGGCGTAACTTTCAGATACAAAATGAGCTTCATTTGTGTTTTGCATATTGTGACGTGGTAAATTGATAAAATTACGCCCGTATCGATAAAATTACCAGATTAGGTCTGACACAAGTAACATTTATACTTCATTTTTGGGGAAGACGGAGCAAAGTTGTATGCCAGATTCTACTAAGAATTCTACTAGTAATTATTTAAATGTGTCATTTGAATAATTGATAAAATATTAATTAGGATATCACTCAATCTATTATTTGAACCATTTTACTATTTATTCTTCCTAAAATATGTTGTGCATTCGTTATTGTTACGCTAATAAATATAGCTGTTATTTGTAAAGTTTATTTCATATTTATAATATATAGCGGTTGGTAAAAACAAATCTTGAACTCGCACCTCCAATATATCTCAATTGCCACAGCAATAAAACGGGCAAGTCTAAAATTAACCCAAACAGGTAGAGAGGACACAAATGAGGGGAACACTATTGGCATTCTATGCAGCCGACGGACGATGAAGCTACGACCTACGCATAGATGCGCCGTAAACAGGCAGTAGGGAGATTCTTTTCATTCATAGTGTACATACCTATATCCTTATTTTTAGATTACTGGCACAAGAAGCCGACGTCTAATCTTTAAACGTTGTGATGTTTAACAAATATTCTTTTATAACGATTTAATTTTAGTGTTTCATTACAGATAATAGAAGCCACAACGATATTTGACTCATATTTTCGACGGAGCTAAGTCTACAGTTTTTATGCATGCAAAGTAATATGGTTTATTTTACTATTTATCAACAAGAAGGTAAGGTAATTAGAGTAGACTCGTCTAAGAAAACATCTTTTGGGCTAAACTTTTTGCAAACTTGTATTACATATCTTGTAAGAAAAGTGAACATTCAAGAAACAAGTTAATTAATAATACAGTGAAAGCTCCCATAAGCGGACAGTGTAAGAGGTTGGGACCTGAGTCTGTTTTTAATGGTAGCGTAGCAAACAGAGCGGTCAAATTCTTATTTACTTTATATCAAATTCAAACGGAGGACGCGAGAACTTTCTTTGAAACCTTGAGGGTTTGGTATCGCTAGATTTTTAGAAGCCAAAAATAATAGTAAATGAACACAAAGTATAACTTTAGGGTGATTAAAAGTCAAATTCTAACCAAAACAAATATATTTACAAAATGAACAAAAAGATTAAAAACCTACTAAATTGAAACTAAAAAAAACTAAATTGAACTACGTCATTCGACTTCTAAACCACGACCTCGACTGATATTTCAAATATACCAAACTAGGAAGGCCTTCTCCCACCAAATAAACAACCAAAGTTCGTTATTTTAGCAAAAAGTTTACATCCGCCCCCAGGCCACTTTAGTGGCCTGGGGCCAAACTTCTAGAAAAAATCTGTATTCATTCTTGTGAGCAGGTCAAAACGTCTCTTGAACAAATAACTACCCCTGAGCCATCTGTTTATTGTATTATATACAACCGTTTATTCTACTCAAACCCAAAGCAAAAGACAAAACCCCCCCGTATGACAACAGCAGTTTTTGAGTAACTTTTCAACAGAGCTGTCCGCATAAAGGGTTCGTCCGGTTAAGGGAACGTTAATTTTGCGTTGTCCACCTAAGAGAAATGCGAATAAAACCGTACACATATCATAACTTGTTTTAGTTATGATATAAGTTTTAATATGCTAAAATATTATAAACATATAAAAAGAATATTTCTTAATGTAGGTATTATATATAAAAAACTATTTGTTAAAAAACACCTATACATATTTTCGATTGACAAAGCTTTGCATCTTTTGCCATTCCACACCTTTTTGGAAATAACTTTCAACGACTTTTATTAACTGAAATGCGGAAAAATCCTCATTTATCTTTGCAAATCACCTAAATTTGATACAAACACTGTAAACCATTCATAACATAATTTCTCTAATTGGAGAGTATGGCCGTTGAAACAACGTTTTTGGTTGACATGACCAGATTTTACCAGAAGTTCATCCTTTTTCTTCATTATTTCAGCAACTTGCGTTTTACTAATATTAAAATGTTTAGCCAAATCGCGCACATGTTTTTTCCACTTCAAGTATTAATAATTTCAATTTTTTTAAAACTTAAAACGTTTCTTTTTGTCTCGGACATCCCGTCTACAGTACACTTCAGAAACTTATCAAAGAATGAAAGTGTGTGTTTCGAAGCAATAAGGTAAATACAATAAGCCACAATCATCAAATTTATACCGATCACATTCACGTCCACCAAAGGGAGCCCAGCGTCCGTTGAAGAGAGATGTTTTACTTGATTTTTGATATTATGAGTTAGGTTAAGTGAAATTGTTTTATATATGTTCTCCTATAACAGAATTTTGTGTTTGCAATTCTGTCCCGCCAAAGGAGCTGTCCGCTTAAGAGGTGTACGCCCAAGAGAGCTTTCACTGTATTACAATTCTGGTTTTGTAATCAATATCATATATTGACTGAGCATAATATGCTATACGGGTAGATACCTACATATCACAGCATCACAACCGTAACATTTATGAGCGCCTAATAAGAAGGTCGGTATATGTACATACGGTGTATGTGGCGTCCGGATATTCGTGAGGGCGCGGGCGGCTGCAGCATTTTTTTAGTTCTTGGTAATAAGAACTCCTTAAATTGAAGAGTTGTCATCAAAAGGGTCTAAGTGCCATTTTTATGTTTTTGAGGTTTTTGTGTCAACAGGTTCTACAGACCACCCTCAGTAACAATCAAAAGAATCTATGTCAATATCAATTCGGGTTTAGTCCGTATGTAGGGGGGTCACTTTGCGCGGGAAAAGGCACGACGCGCGCGCGACCCCTAACATGGTAGCGTTTTGGCCGAGCGCGGTCTAAGGCTTTAATTACTGGTCAAAATTCTAATTCATCAAATCTCTTCCAAATCTATTTGAAGGCAAAAACTAACTGGGTTCTTTTTCTTGAACCTTGTGAACACATTTTCTGACTACTAACTGACGCGTTTAAGTATTTAACATTTAATCAGGGCTGATAAAGCAAGACTACAGAAATCAAACAAAGCACTTCTCCAAAACAATAACATCTATTAACAATAATTAATCAAAACAATATGCGTTTGGTGTATTACAATGGTTATGTGAAACTTTGAACATATTGACGCTTAATTGAACCTAGGAGTTGATTTAGACAGACACACTTTTTAGCAGAGATACCAATAAACAATTCTAATTTAAAATGAAATGCGAGACAAGTTGAAAACACTTACCAGGACAATACACATATTTTTAAGTGCCTAGCGCACTATACAATTAGACTTTACTTCATGGTGGTTGAATGAGAAAACACCAAGATTTGTTCCCTTGCCTAGGTCAACCCGAAGGGACGCCGGAAGCATTTCTTCTTAGCCAATGACAACGCTTCAAATTCAAACTTATAAACACGCGGCCAACTCCTCAGTAAACCAGATGGTCAACTGAACACCAAAATCTTTGATTTTGACGTTCTACCCTGTCTATATTCAGCTTAATTTGATCACTTATCCCAATAAATAAACAATGGGTTTCCGACTCATTACACGTACAACGGTCAAAAGATGGCATGGCATGGTAAAAAGTGCCATGCGTCGTCTTTAACATGCCCACCCACCAGTTCACAGTATTCATCAAAGTACCGCATATACAAAGAGATAAGCTAGAAGACCTAAAGAACATGATGGAGTACTTGCCAGGGGGAGCTAAACACTTTAGTTCGGACCTTATCCGAGAGTTTGCTTAATACTGAATTAAGTGCCTTAATTAAGTTTTTATTTACATAACCAATAAACAAATACCTTGTATTCTTGTTAATATACATTTCTTATTAAAGTTAAAGAGTAGCTGAAGCTTAATTTGGTAAAATACCTCATTTATGGTTTCTAAATTTCCGTGACGAAACGTCAATGACGATAAAATTGTCAACGTTTCGCACTCTGTTGGAAGAGGCATCTTTAGGACGTAGCAGTAAGAGAGCTACGACTAGAAGAGAAGATTCTCTTCCTAGCTCTCTTACTGTTACGTCTTGAAGATGCCTGTTGCAACATGTGTGCAAAACTTTGACAAATTTATCGTCATTGAAGCGGTTTCCTCCCGGAAATCTAGAAATTAGTGATTCGGACCGTGGCAGTCTCCATTCTAAATATACCTGATTTATGCTTGAAATAAGCGTGATTCATCTGATACATAGCCCATGGGTAGGCTCTGATGTCAGTTGGGTCGTTTTGATTATCTCGGCTGATGGTACTTAGCCCCTTATGAAGGCTCCAAGTATATAACGACACAATGAATTAAATAGGCACATTCACCAAATAACGTTTGAAACACAAATCAATTATGTTAAAAACATTAATTAGGCGTAAATACACTTAAGTTTGTCAGTTTCCTCGGAACTAAATATTTGGAACCTAGACCCTTTTGATTTCCAACTCTTAACTTTGGCGGTAGCCTCTTTAGGTTTAAACCCTGAAATTTTGAGAGTGTCGCTAATCTTTTTAGCTGCAGCCTCTCGCAAACTCTGTTTCTATAGTGCAAGGTATGTGTCAAATTTGTGAACTTTTTCCATATCGTACAATTCGAAAAACAGTGCAATTTCCCGATCGTTTAATTTCATTATAAGCTGCGACGTCATTTCCGTACCTGAGGCCACTTCAAGTGGCCTCAGGTACGCAACACTTTTACTATTATTTTATGTCGCAAAGGCACAGCCACCTGGACCTCAACCTAATACAGTCATAGAGAATAGCACAGTTTACTTTAGAATAAAACTTCAAAAGGTCAATGAATTGTTGCAATACATCCACACCAATGAGAATGGAGCTATTCATAGCCAAATTATTTCGGTATTAGTTTTACTGTTGCTATAGAAACATATCTGGCATTATAAATTACGATGTTTTATTTCATTTTATTGGTCAGCTTAATTTTATATTACATATTATTTCATACAAAGAGGTTGTAGGTTTTATGTTACCACATGCTATGTAGGTATACATACACACAGCGGGGAAACAATAATGCAGACCTACTAAACGATCCATCGTAAATTTTTAAACTGATGCCGAACGCGGATTTCGAACAAAAGTATTATTTCAAATGCAAATTGACCATAAAAGCGTTATACTGCCTCTACCGCCCATGTCCGCCGCCCCAATAAACCTCGAACAAAAAAAAAGCAACAGAAGAACGCTTCGATATCGGCTTTATTAAAAAACAAAACAACCACCATAAAAATAACAAAAAAGGTACATAAACACAACGGGGAGATTTTTTATTTATGTTAATTCCAAACAATTTTAGCTTTTTTTAACTTGGCGGCTATGTTTGGTGAATGTAAACCGGTGGTAGTCCAGTCGGTCAATTGAAGAGTCATGCATATTTATGAAACAAATTGGGGATCTCGTTTTGGTAGGCTGGTTTCTAACGAAATCATATCAGCGAGTCTGTGAAGCGACGATTTTTGTTACACGCGATGGTTGTGTTCAGAAGAGCAAGCGCTGAGTAAGCTAGAGGCACACTTGCAATTGTACAACTACAACAGTTGTAGTTGCAGGTCTATAGTCATATAACCCAAACATGCAACCAAACTGTTGCGCACCTGACAATATTTTGCAAGTGTGTCCCTAGCTTAAATACTAAAACGCAATACCTTTAAAATCCTCCAATCTAAATATGTTGTTCATATTTTACGAAAAAATTACCGACATTATAAAAACATTTTCTGAAAATTGATCCATATGATGTGTTTTTTTTGAGATCACATTATTTTAATGCCGCACATAAACCACACCTCACCAATAGGAAACGCCTTCTAAAATTCTCATCGTAAAGCGGCGTATTTAGAATACGACAATCACGATAACTCTTCTCCTCTTGAATCTATTTGTATTCATTAGCCAACATTTGTGCATACCAAATTGGCTGTACTCAAAAATTCACAAGGAAGCAAACACAGAAACTTGTAAGCGGGGCACTTCGAACAAATTCTTGCGGAGGCACTTTCCTGTAATTCTTTTGTTTATCGCCACGCTTCAGGAGGCCGGCCAGGAAGCTGAAACAGACGCTAATTTCATCCATAATGCATGGGGGTTGTTCTCGTCACGAGACGGACACGACGCGAGCCAGATTGATAAAAAAAAACAACATTGCTGGCCCCCATCCAGATTGCCGTCGCAATAAAAATGATAATTCCGAGCCCTGTGGCACCGCCGATTAATTCATAGTGGGCCGGTGATTTTATCCTGAAGGGACCATTAAGAGATGTTGCTCATTTCGAAAGACGCCGCTAGACGGAACAACGGTGATTTTATTTTTGTTGAGACATTCCGTTGCTTTTTATTGTC
The DNA here is from genome assembly GCA_963971325.1 of Aphodius granarius. Lineage (NCBI taxonomy): Eukaryota > Metazoa > Arthropoda > Insecta > Coleoptera > Scarabaeidae > Aphodius > Aphodius granarius. The sequence goes on from OZ020221.1 coordinate 31,176,266, forward strand.
CGCCGAAGTGGCTCTTTTGGTCTGCTTCGTAGAAATTTATTTTAAATTGTTGGTGTTTTAAACCAAATACTGTTCTTAGAACAGCGCTTGGGTAATTTTTCTCCTTCATAAGCAAACTCCGTTTCGGTGTTAGTTAATTATTATACTTGTTTGTATTTCTAGATCGAGGACTTTTGTGGTCTGAGTCAATTAATTCTTGATCTGTGAGAGGAAAATGCGTTGTTGGTGTTATAATTTGCACTGTGTTGCATGAGTCATCTTCAGAACTTCTTCACACTATGACGGTTAAGTAAGAAGGGAGTGGTGTCTATCAGGAAATGTTTGAGTATGTATTTATCGCCGGTATGTCCGGTATCTGGGTACCAGATAGCGGAAGTGCAAGGGTGGGGGACTAGATGTGACTGTGTTGGTTTGTGGTGTGTTGGGATTATTTGGGGATAGTGTTTTCCAGGTATGGTGTAACTACCACCCATCATCTTAAGATTGGAGGGGTGTTGTAAAACTTCTATGGACCCATGGGTTTTTCTTACCGCTAATAGGGATAGGATTTTCGTTTGGTCGAATAGGATTGTATTTCAGCATCTTTTCTCGGCTAGTATAACAGTCATGTTCTCACACACGAATACTGACCGATCGCTTTGCTTCAACGATGTATAAGCACTGCCGCAAGGCATAGGGAGTATGGTACACATATGGGGTCAAGGGTGGAGAACCTTATTATTGGAACTTAATTAAATACAAAATTTTGTGTTAATTTATATATTGTTATATACTCACAGTTTTGACTTTTGAACTCCAGTTATGCATACGAGATTTTATATTAAAATGTGTAAATTCGCTTTTAGTATGACAATTTACAGCAACACAATTACTACGTATGATCTAAGCAACCGCTATTAATATTCGTTGGCGAGAAAGAAGGTGGGGGAAGAAGAGTGAGTGCAAAGTTAAGGCGCGCGTAATCGGATCAAATCAACGTCAGAGCCGATAACAAAACAGCCCTCCGCCCTCAAATCATTATAAGTAATGGGCGAGACCGGGTTGTCTGCGACAGAAATGGGGAGACAATGCCATTTACGCGATATGACAGGTTTCCGCGGGGTAAACCCAAAGAAAATCGGCGAGCCAAAGCGACAGCTGAAAAGCGTGGGCGTAATGAGCCGTGGCAGGTGTGTATCTAGACACATATAGGTATTGTGTAACCCGCCCGCCCTTGGAATATCTTTAATATTCTCAAGGGTATCATAAATATGAAGTATACACCGTACACAATGAGACCCTTTTTATACAATTTTATTTATGAAATCAGATAAAATGTAGCATTAGCAAGACAAGTAAATGGTCGGTTGCAGGATGTACATTAACATTTGGAAAGTTTTTAACCCGTAACATTACATACATTATAATATCATTCTTAATAATGACATAATCGACGGTTTATATTCCACAGAAGCGGGCAATAATAACAATTATAATAATTAGCATTTTTATTGAAATTTGGTAAGTAATTTCTTCCTCAGTCTTCCTCATTATTATTAGAATTCATTCACTTTTCACTTGTGATACCAACATAACCACAATAATACTCATCAGCTAGTGCTTACTCTAAGAGTTTTTTTACATACATTATGTCCCTGAATTAAATGCTGGATGGAGTGAATTTGCTATCGTCAACCCGTCTTGTTGCTACCCTTTCAAATGGACCATGTCAATGACGTGAATCAATATTTAGAAGAGGTTGTTATAATATTTGATTCGAGTTAATGGAAATTGCTTACTCATTTTCTCTAATGACCATTCATGAAACTTACCACAGGTCTTTCAGTTGTACCACGGTGATGAAAATAAAGAGCTGCTTCCTTACATGCTCTGTGTAAGGTATCCAAAAGTATAGCACTGTTATTGTCCAAAAATACACAGTTTAGTTTTTATTATAAAAAAGTACAAAATAAAACAAAATCTCAAGGGCATATCCTTAGCTATTGGAAAGTTAATAGCGATACTATAAACAAATATCTCCTTATTTCCCGTATAACCTCTAGATATGGACAATGGTCACTTTTTATATGCTTGAAAATCTAAGACAAATACAAATGTATCACAAAAACTTTTAAGCAAACAATGACATGTAAGAGTAAAAAGAATAGGCAATCTTTTAACCTCTCTCTTAAACACACCTTTGCTTGATACGGTCAACATGCTGGGTGATAATGTATTGAACGTTTTTACTGCCATATAATGTGGTCCATCCTCAACAATTGAAAGCGTATGACGAGGAATGAATGATATGGCACGAGGCACAGCGAGTCCGTATTGATGCGCTAAGAGTCTTTAAACGTACAGATTTCATAGTAGAGATGGGCTTATTAGTTCTTTTTAACGAACTAGTTCTTCCGAACTAGTTCACAAAACGATCAAAGAACTACTTTGATCCTGAGACGTACTACGTCGATAAACGTGTCTTCATGTGTTCTAGCGCGTGTATATATCGTTCCGAACGAAACTTGGTTCTAATTTGGACAGAATCGGTGTCTGCTCTCCCACTTTTTCTTGAAGAAACGTTATTTTGTTATTTAAGTATATTTTTCTTTTGCAAATAAATAATTGTTTATAATTATATAGAACGAAGAATCGTTATCTTATTTTATTTAGGTATATTTTTTTAAATATTTCTTTAATAAAGCATAAAACAAATATTGCTGCACGTATTTTAATCTTAATCTTTCTAAGTATTTTAATCTAGGTATTTTAATCTAAGTATTTTAATTTTAATCTTTATACTGCAATTTTAAGTGGAGTTGTGTTTTTATTTATAAAATATACTACAGCAAATACTGGCGAAACTTGGGCGAAACTACTATTAACAGTGATGGATTCTCTGGTGATGGGGCATATCCATTATCCAATAAGAAAAAACTATAGCCTAATTATATTTTTGACATTGACCGCCGATAGATAAAGAAACAACTGGCGGGCGATGCGCTTTGTCACTCGTCTGGTGTCGCCACAACTCGTTCACTGAATGGGATATGCTTCACCAAAGCAGGTCTTTCGAACTAGATAGATATCATGTCCCTCTCTGCAGAGCAGACACGCCGCCCAACATAAGTCGTTCACTGAACGAGATATGTTTTAGCAAAGCATGTCTTTTTCGAACTAGTTCTTTTTATTTTAAAGAACTAGTTCTTTTGTTCTAAGCCGGGAGCCATTCTCTCGGACTAGTTCGTTCACGAACTACCCACCTCTATTTCATAAGTTTCTGCTTAAAGTCTCCAAGCGATGTTCTTTTGTACTACTGCCTGTCGGATGGGTTGTGGAAGTTATTAGTTATTACTAACATTTTAAACCACTAGAATCATTAATCATATGCTGTATTAAAGGGGTTGGCCTTCGATCTTTTAGTTATTAAGAAGAATAGAATAATATAGATATAGGAATCTTGCTATCAGCTAGCGAAACCCTATTATCGTAAAAATGTAGTGCACTTAAAGCTGTTGTACCCTATGCAGTTGTTTACACCTACATAATAAATATATTCAGGATGCCACTTTTTTCTTTTCCAAGCCTTCTTCAATTTCTAGCGATTATTAACTTTTGCTTTTCAAATTGCTCGGTATAACATTTGTCGTCATTGTATGGAGTTCCTTTTTCTTAATCCATGGCTGTACAATGCGATTTAGTTCCAAATTTAGTTAAAAACTATCTGGGGTGGCCCTCACCCAACTTTTCGACTACGACGTTGGTACAATCAAATGTCTAAACATTTAAATTTTGTAAGGCCACAGCCACTCTCGACCCTACCCAACGTCAGTTTCTATGACATAACGACATTTGTCATACTGACATTATTTCATGTCATGTCAGTGGCACTGACGTTTATCAAAATCTGACAATTTTGAATACAGCGACGAAGGCTGTTTTTTTTTTCATCCCAATCCGTTGTACCGTTTGGACGCAATCGTGTTCGCAGACATACACACATACCCACATACCCACATACACACATTCTCCAGAAATCTTTGCAATGGATTCAGAGGATCCCAAAACGCGTATTTCCACTGAAATCTCGTTTTTTTCGTCGATTACAGTACTTTCCTTTCGGGTTCTAGTCGAAAAGTAAAAATAAATACTTTTCGAACATTCTCAAAAGTCATAAGTGCCATTAGAAATTATTGTGAGTTCTCTCTCTTGCTGATTTGAAAAAACTTATGAAGTATTGTTTCTTTCAAGAAATCGAACAGGAAATATTCTGAAACCGTACAGCTGCATGATCTCTTAGCTTTTGAAGAGAAAATATTTGGATGAAAGTTTAATAATGGAATTTTTAATTTCAACACGCCATTGGAGCCCAGAAAACCCTAGATTCGTGATCGAAAATAATGTTGATGTCTTTTTATCTTATCGACGGTTCCTTAAATCAACAAAGATAGCACCAATTATACAGTTTTTTTTTAAGGAATTGCGGCTTGCGGAATAAGTACGTAAAGTATATTTTTGACAAGACGGTGTTATTTCCCATAATACAAGAATAAATACTTTGTTGAATCTAAATTGTAGTGAACAATATATTGTTCATCTGCACCCATTCGTTGACCCGCGCGTTTACCTGATCATACACCTATAGATTTTGACGACATCTCAAAGATAGGGTGTGTTCAACAGGGCCACAGAACGTAACCGATTTCAGAAACCTAATATGTAACTGAAGCTTGTCGGAAAATACCTGATGCTTTTATTCTAACTGCCACGTATATAGATCATCACCATAATCCCTTATCCCGCAGAATGTGAACACGTTTGAAAACATAGTTATTCACGTTCTTATATCTCGCCGTGCGCCTCCATCAGCCTTGTACTCCGTTATGGCAAGAGCGAAGTAGGCAATTCTATGGTAGTAGAAACGTTGTAGTAAACATCTAAACTCCCTCGAATTGCATCGTTGAAAACATTATCAAAAGTTACATTGCGCTTCTCGACGCGTATTCAACACAGGAAAAGAACGTGGAGAAAAGTTCAAATATTATGTAGCTTAATGCCGCGGCCATTACATTCCTCGCTGGCCTTTTTTCGTGTGTTTCTGTCTTGTGTCGTTATTATTTATCGTTGCGGAGAACGCGAGATCGTGATATCCCGGCGACTCCACCGAAATATAAACTAGGGCGGAGGACGCAAAAAATGACGGTGCTTTATTTGCAAATGAGCACGTATGCGAGTGGAAGAACGATATTCTAATAATTAAGATGCAGTAATAATGTTTTCAGAATATTGTGTGAAAGGATCTACGTGGTTGTCCTGAAAATAAACCGTTGTTTATAATTATTATATCCACTTATTATTTTCTTATCTGTTTCTCTTAAATATAGCTGTAATTAGTGTAACTTTTGGAGGTTATTATTATTTTAATTAACTTCAGAAATATCTGGACTTCTTTACTGTCATCGTCATGAAAATCGTCACAACGATATGAATATATAGTAGTTGTAGTAGATTATAATGTGTATATAGATTATTGATTTTTCCACAACGCTGTAGAGGTTTTCTGCAGTTTTCCTCTTCTTTTCCAGCATAGCAAGTATTCTTGACGGTGTGTTCAAAATTGGTTTGCTCTGCTGAGCATCCACCGTCTCCAACGGATGTACCCAACATTTCCGATACTAGCCATTTTGGCTTAGTGCTTCAAAACAATTTTAAAAATTCATAGTATTACTTTTTAAAATATAAGTTTACAAATATATGTGGAGTATGAGAGAATTACAATAAATAATAATAATATACCAATAATTTCTATTTAAAGCATTGTGAATCAGTTTTGTACGAGGCAGTACGTGGCCATAAATTGATGCTTGCTATTAACAGCCGCCCCATAAAGGTGACGAGTAGCAAAACATATGAAGTTCAGAAATTCCCCAGCCATGCTAAAAATCGAGGCGTGATTATTACAACCCAGTTCACCGGCCTCCGGAAGACTGTAAATCTAGCGACCCGCAACATCCGACGGGTCGCATTTAAATGTAAAATGTGTACGTGTCGGTCGCGGTATGCCACGACGTCGACGACGGCGCTCCTGCCGGCTAGGTCGCGTCCTGGAAGGATCACAGGACGAATTTATGGCGAATTAGAAAGCACCGCGCTGTGGAATTTTGGTTCATGTATGGGCACGTACGCCGCTGGAAGATATAATATAAATAAGGGGAATATGTGGGGTTTGAAAAGAGTAACGAGTACAACGACAAGTTTTACGATTTTTGCGTTACAATACGTTTTTCATGGCTAGTTAAATTTTTGTTCCGAAATTTCTTTATTAACATTTCTTGGCAACATCTATTCGCCACCATCCGCAGGATGAGTTATTTGTATCTCTGTGGTCGATATTTCGGTTATATTTGGAAAATGGGACAAGTGTCATATACGAAAACGGTTTATGTGTGCGGATATGATCGATATTAAACAGACAGATCAGTTGCTAAACATTTGACAACATTTGGTATCCAATTACTTTTGTAATCTTTGGTAGATTTTGATGATTCTTTCAGCAAATTATAGGCAAATGCTTTACATGTCTTTCTAGCTGAAAAAATATTTAAAATACATAATTATTTCCACAACTAGTTTGATCTGTAGATTTATCTAGCAACACACATTCATTCAAGAATCAATAAATGGCTGTTAAGTCACTTGGTATGTATCTAGGTTGCTCAGATTTTGTATTCAATCATTTATTATGGGCCGGTGAAGTGGGTCGCAATAATTCCGACCCGATTTTCGTCCGGATAGAGATCTCATAATATGCTGTGATGTTTCGCGATCCGTCACTTTTACGCTCTTGTGGGTGGAGGGATGTAAAGACGCCCGGATGACGCGTTGCTTTATGGTCTTCTGCCCCGATTGGCATCTGTTTCGTTTGATGATATCGCGATAGCGTCGAATACGACGACGACTAGACGATCCCCTGGTGCAATTAAAAAGGATGAGCCGTCTTTATTGCGATGTCGTAAACCGGGTAAAGCGGTGGATTGGGGAAAAAAGAAAAAAAAATGAGTGGGGGTTGATGAAATTCGCAGACTGGAGGTAATTTTTATCCTGCCGTTTTTCATATGATTTGTTCAGTCTTTAATTTTAATTGGGTTTTCAGTTAAATATAGCCCGACATCATTAACGCAGGTTTTAAATTAAATATTAGATAAAACCTTGCGATAAAACAAGCAAAAACAAATGCTTAAGTTCTTGATATGCTGCGTTCATGTTTAAAGGTATCTGAGATCTCATCAAAAGATTTGTTGTAAAGATCAGTTCATAAAGATTTATTTTAATGTATCTTTTCTGCAGATGAAGTATTTCGGCATTACTTTTCGCTAAAAATTTTCAAATTTCACATCATTGAAAAATAATAATTGACAAACTTCTTTACAAAATATTTGGGGTGGCCCTCGCCCTACTTTCCGACTATATCGTTGGTACAATGAAATATCTAAACACTTTTGAAATTATTCAATTTTGTAAAACGACAGCCAATCTGGACCCTATATATGGATGACATTTGTCATCCTGACATTTAATGTCATGTCATGTGATGGCACTGACGTTGTTAAAATCTAACAATTCGCAACACAGCGACGAAGGCTGTAGATTCTGTCAAACCGCTTCTATAAAAGCATATAGCCACAAATAGCGTCTAAACCGTTCATCCCACTGATCGGCAAATTTGTACACGTACTTAAAGTCACTGGAGGATGAGTTAGTATGAGTCAGAAGATGCATGTAACAGTTACCACTTCCGGTTGTCAGATTATCACCAAGAACAATCCAGTTCGTCCTCCGGTAATTCAAAATATGTGTACCAAATTTCAGCCAGATCCATTGTACCGTTTGGGCGCAATCGTGTTCACGGCCATACACACATACATACTTTTTTCCCGTCGATTACAATACTTTCCTTCTAGGGTACTGGTCGGAAAGTAAAAAAGGTTCGTTACTCTCTTTAACTGTTTCTATCTTATAATGTAAAGGATCAGTTTTTAAGTGGCAGTAGTCAATATTTACTTATGTTATGTTTGGAAAAACGAAAACAAAAATGTACAATTCAAACTTATTTCTACTTACGCTGGGTGTTTTATAAAAGCGCAATACAGCAAATTTACATCTTTTTTAACGGAACCCCAAAATAGTGATACATTTTTTTATTCTTATTAAATTCTGATAAGAACTAATATAATCGTAGCTAGCTAAACCCGACTCAGTTTGATTTATTGCTTCTTGTGTTTAAAAATTTGCAGAAAAAGCTATTTCTGAGGCTCTCAGGGTGTACGTTCTCAGTATTTGTTCTGAGGTTGTACTGTCTCTCTTCAATTTTGTTCTTGGATTGCGATAGTAATCTTCTTTCGGGACACATATAAGAATTTGTGTGTTGCGTTCTTCAAATTTTCTTTCTAATGTAGATTACGAAAGTTAATGTAAAACGTCTCTATTCCACGCAATTATTTGCAAAAGTTGGCTTAGATTGCAAAAAATTGTTTTTGAAAGTAAAATTTATGTTACTAACTAATGTTTACAATTAAATTACATGAACTACTGAGTCAAAATTTCATCGTTCTATTATCACTACTGCTGTAGTTGTTATTGCAGATGCTAAGATATTCGCTTCCACAAAACTTTGCGGAATAAGCTTAAAAATAGATTTTTGTACTAAAAAAAAAAATAATCCACTTCTAAAATATAATATAAACATAAATATTATTACTAAAATAAAATAATGAAAAAAGTCGATTTACTTACTATTTAGTAATTAACAAAGTATGTCTGAAACGCGACGGTGTAATTGTTATTAATTTTCATTACATTCACGCTCCGTATTTAAGACTTAATAATGGTCGCTCAGCTTACTGATGACATCTTGTTAGCATTCCTTGGTGGCTCCAGAGCTACAATGATTTATAGTACAGCACGTACCCCCATTTCGTTTGCGGTCAGCTGCCCAACAAGGGCATCCAACCCTTCTGCATGTTCAATACTTGTCTTCGCCTTATCATACAGTATGGAACACAACAGACGGGTAGCAACCGCAAGGAATTTCGGGCACTTGAGGGACATGCCATTATTGCCAGTGTAACGCACGATTAAATTAATGTATGTTGTTCGTCGCTGGCAGAATTGTTTCCACAATGTGGTATTGTCGCATAAATTTTAGATATACGATCGTAGTTATGATAGCGGGATACTGGCTCACAAAATTTGTCTAAAATTTTCGAATCAGTGGAGGTTGACCTTTGACCTGTGTTTATCATACTACCATTTTAGAAATATATTAATAATTAACAAATACACTTAAAAAATGTATATATGTATATTTTCTTCCTATTAATTTATCAGTACAATTATACAAGTGATATGTATAGTATTATTACATTATTTTAAAATGTGGACTGGAATGAATCTTCTATCTTTAACATATTGAGAGAAATACTGAAATTATACAAACAATAATTTTAACACAAAGAAATCAAATTTGTACCTGTTCTTACATGTTCTTCTCTCTCAATATAGTCATTCATGGGCTTCATGGCTTCCTTAAACTTCTTTTCCTTATGTAAAATATTGCTTGTGCATGTTTGTAACTTTGTATTACAATTATTAAGATCAGCCTGCATCATGTGTGCATGCAATTATACTTCATTAAAGCGACTGACTATTTCAGTTATATTCATAGCATGATAAACTCACGTCAAAGGTCAACCTCCACAATGATAACAAACTTTTTGGAAAATTTTAAACAAATACAGTGAGCCAGTATCCCGCTATCATAACTATTAACGATTGTAGTACAGCCCAACAAATTTTCGTAAATGTCAAAGCGTGTTTAAAAAATGACAGCAGTTTTTTTAGAATCTGAATCTAAAGACGAGTTCTTCATACCAAAACGTATCAAAGAATAAGACATGTCTGTCTTGTCTGTTTTAACATGAATTATGTGCATCATGTGTACACACAATATTACGTCATTAAAGCGATTGACTATTTCAGTTGTATGAAAAGCATGATAATCACAGGTCAAAGGTCAACCTTCACACTGATAACGGACTTTTTAGCAAACAATTTTAAACAGATTGTGTGAACCCGTATCCCGCTATCATAACTACTTACGATTTAGTCTAAGATCCCGATCTAGATCGACCTTCCCTCATCATTTTTCCTAATCAAATCTATATTTCATACAATGTAAGGTATAAGTGAACACAATGTCCTAGGGTTGCCGCCCCATATCCTGGCAAGGCTATTTTTAATTAACCATTATTTAAGGTAAATTGGTACTAGTAATTTACCCTCATCGTTTTTCCTAATCAATTGTATACCAAAATGTAGGTTGCTTTGTTGCGAACATCGTGGTGTAGGGTTGCCTTTGCAAAAGTTGGCATATCTTAGGGTTGTCGCGATTTTAAATATGAATAGTTGAGTAAAAGGGTACGTTCACATGACAAGCGCCTAGCGCGCGTTTACACTATCGCTGTGCTATCGCCTACTATTACGACAGACTAGAAGAGAGTAGAATAGCAGTTGCCTTCGTACTTACCAGTTATCAATATAAGTTTGGCGTTTTTTGTAAGTCTTTGGCTCTCAATTGGTACCAAATTTTTCAAGAAAAAGAATGACCGGAACTATGAAAAAAAATACCTTAAATAATATTTAATTAAAAATAGCCTTGCCAGGATATAGGGCGGCAACCCTAGGACATTGTGTTCATTTATACATTATATTATATAAAAAATAGATTTGATTAGAAAAAAGGATGAGGAAAGGTCGATCTAGGTCCGGATCTTGTACTAATTGTAATACAGGCCAACAAATTTTCATAAATGTCAATGTGTGTTGAAAAAATGACAACAGTTGTTTTAGAATCTGAATTAAAGACAAGTTCTTCAGACCAAAGCTTCTAAATAATTCGAAACTATATTTGGAATTTGCAGTTTCGTGTGGAACTAGACGTGGACGTTAAAGAACTGTTCCTGGGGGTTCAAATTCCCTCAGTTCGACAAAATTCCTGGGTCTGTGTGGCCTGCATCCAGCGGCGGTGATTGGCCAAAGTTGCGGAAATGGGCCGACGTAAAATAATCGAGAATAAAAAAAAACTATACGTATGATGTCACGTATTGAATTCGAAATCAGTAAGAAAGAATTATATGAGAGTTTTGAAAAGGTTAGCTGTCGATTATTCAATTATTGTTGATACCTAACATATTTTTTTGACAACGACTTGAAATTTCGAAACAAAGGTGGAAGTTATTAGCGCAACTTATTTGTTTATTGTTTGTTTAAAGTCACATCCTAAACACATCCTATAATGAGACAGTAAACTCGATGGTTCCCCGTGCTGCCGTGATGCGACGTGCACGTTAAAGAACACTTACGTGGGATGGAATTTTCTTCTTCAGTTCGACAAAATTGCTGGGAGTGTGATAGCTTGTAGCCATCGTTGGTGATTGACCACGTGGGTTGAGGATATATACCGATGTAAAATAAATCAGAGCCAAAAAACATCCATGTTTGCTATATGATCGAATATGACGACTCCTGTTAAATAATTACTGTATGACATTGACCGTTGACCGTTCGGCCCTTGGTTTAATTTGAAAACGCCATTAGTATAGTAATAACTTAATGGCCACTTCACTGAACGAGCTGCCAAGGCTTAATTAATCGCCCATATTTTATGATCTGGCTGAGACTTAAGTTTTTACTGATTCTATACAGCATAATTTCAATTAAAAAGAGCAGAGCCCAACACAAGTGCTATAGCATATTTATATGATGTACTTTGACCCAGTAATTTTACCAACCACCTACATCTATTTTACCTCGACATATCCTGAATTGTACTTTCCCACTAGTACCCTAGTGAAGGGTACTAGTGGGAAACTAACAATAGAAGGTATTGTAATCGATGGAAACATTTTTTCTTATTTCAGCTGAAATACGCGTTTGAGGGCTCCTGAAGAAATGATTTCTGGAAAATGTCTGTGTGTATATGTGTGTACTGTGTAGGTATGTATCGTATCGTATTTGTCTTTTTTTTGTGACAACCTGACAACCGGAAGTGGTAGACGATACATGCATTTTCTTAGAGATTTATGGGTATAACTTATCTTACATACATATTACCAGTTATAATATTATAATACTACCAGGTGTTTACCAGACCATCCTAAATCGACTTGGCGGAATGGACAAAATCGGAATGGAATGGAATGGACAAATCTCGATATGAAGTCAGTTTTCAAAGCACAATCTTCCGAGAAACTGAAAAAAAACTGTTAGGAAATCCTGTATAATAGCTCACTAAAATCGCACTAATCGAGCAAAACGACGAGCAGTTTCATAGTATAAAGAAGTGTTACATAATCGAAATTTCTGCCCGGTAAAAAATTAAGCAGTACACATAATTCCAGATGTAAAACTTTACAAGACTCGGATACTCGAAACATTACGTTAATATGGTCTTTCGTCCTTCATTTCGCGTCAGTTAGCTAATATCCGGGATAATGGAAGGTCCCGAGATGCAGACGGCGACGCGGGCGGACGACGGACAAAAGGGCCGACTTAAGGCGCAGAAAGAATAAAAGACTGATTTTGGAGCCGTCACCGTGTCTGTTCTTAACCTGTTGAGCGAACGTCGGATGGTACAAGACGGTCCGTAAATTCGAAAAGGAGATTATTTATCGTGCCGTTTATTTCAACAAGGAAGTGCATTTTTCGTCGGTGCTTCTTTGCAAGACCACCCTCCATGGAGGTCTGTCTGCTGGAATATTTACGGAAATTGGACTAGACAGGGAGCAAGGACCGGAACGCATTAGGGGTCGCTTCTACCCCGTAATTTGAACAAATGTAAGAATAAAAAATATAGTAAGTATTCGTAACAATGTCGAGCGCAATTTACGTTCTCTTGTCTGATGAATTACAAGTCAGTCTACAGAACATAAGCTAAGACATAGTCGGAGACAATACATATGGAAGTGGTGTGTTTATGTGTAGGGATATGTACTCAAACACAGCCAAATATCTTGGCATGACACTTGACACAAAGCTCCACTGGAAAGACTATGTCAAAAAGAAAAGAGAACAAAGTCCCTGCTTTATTTAATGAAACGCAGCTCAATCGTCCTCCAATATCACAATCCTCTGTAAATAGAATTGGAAATAAATTTCGCGAACTTAGGCATTTACGAGATAAACCTAAGGTCGGTCCATCAGCTTTAAATGATAATGAACAATTGGGTGTCTCATTAACCATTCAGGAAAATCTTCAATCAAACCTCGCAACAGTTGTTTTAAATTTAAACACCTGGAAAAAATGTTATTTCAATAATTCTTAACAGAACAAAATATCACCCCTATAAAATGCTGCTAGTAACATTGTGAACATGATGATACTGGGCGAGTTTAATTCGCCGACTAGCTTGTAAACTCGCTCAATCTAATCGACGCTTTAAGCATCGATTACATTTAGCGAGTTTACAAGCTGCTAGATGGCGAATTAAACTCGCCCAGTGTTATAGTAGCTCATGCTATCAGGAAGGAATTTAAAAAATAAGAAGAGCAGAAGTTGAGGAAAAGTGTGGGTACTACATGCAGACATTAAGAAATTCCACAATATTATTTACATTTCACTTCATTTCAACGGCAAGAAATATTCAAGAAATGAAATAGCAAACAACAACATCATATTCACAACACGTGGTTTACTGGCTAGCTAGTTGGCAACTGACAAGTGAACAGTTTTGTGTGTCATCGCTACTATCCCACTAGCCAACACGCTCGCTTCTAAACTTTCCAACTAGCAGCTTGTAAATTCGCTCAATGTAATCGACGTTTAGGTATCAAAATTTTCCGAGTCGCAACCATAGCGAGTAAAACTGTTTCTATAAAAGCTTATACCCCTTATATCCCCTTCAGTTGAAAATTGATTGAATATTTAAAATTTGTGGAGAAGAAGCTGACTCCAAAACACCGTAAATAAACATTTCCTACTCCCGGTTGTCAGATTGTGACCACAAAACAAACCAGTTTGCTTCTGTGGTCATTTTAAATATTTATATCAAATGTCAGGCCGATTTGTTCACAAAGACATTTTCAAACATTGTTGCAATCAATTAAAATAGCTAGTGATCGTAGTCGTAAAGTAAAAAGACGATGATACAGTATTACAAATATATTAAACGTTAGCATTTTGGTTTCTGGATTCATCAGCATGGACAATAAAAGAAATATGGATATAATATTCATAATTCTTCTAGCCACATGGGTAGAAGAATTTTCTCTGTTGTTAACTGGATAGTAACGAAGGCATTCTAGGAATTTTGTCAATTCCTCGTCAATTCTTGGTCTTTTTGTTTTTGTGGAGATAATTTCTAGGAGATAAGTTCACGCTGTTATGTTATGATAAATGATTACAATTTTTTATTTGAGTGTATATTATTAAATTATCTGCACAATTATACGATTATTTGTGATGCACATCCAAATTTTACAACGGTAGACTCTACTTTACGGATATCCGAGACTGCAATCGCCACTGAAAGATTATCAGGAAATGGCGATTTAAAAATTAGTAGCAGATCAGTAGATCAGTGGGTGATCATGCAGAAGACTATTTTACTACTGTTGTTCTTACTGAATAAATCAATAAAGAAATAAGTATTTTGCATTTCTTCTATAAAAATCTAATTTGCTATTCCTGTAACAAGATATTTTACTTTATTGTTGTACGATATGAGATATGGGGCGGGTTGCAGAAACACAATTGAAGCATCCTCTAGCTATTGGTTCTCTAACTTTAAGCTCACTTGGCAACGTCGCGGAATTTGTCAAACGTCACATTGGCAGGGCGCTTGACAGCTAACCTCACTTTTCACGCGTATTGTTTAGTTTAGTATTTAATTCAGCGATAGGTCGGGCAAGGAAATGAAAAAAAAAATGGAAAAAAGGAAAAGGGCATCAAATTATCTCTTATTCCAGAAGCAAACGCCTCTGTAAAAGTGAATAGCATAATTAAACGACTAATAACATTGTGTATACATAATGGTATTTCTCAAATCTCAGTGCTAATTTATGAAATATTTGAAAATGTTGGTAGAATTTATCCTACAACAGTATTTAACAAACATTGATTTAGGATATCTTCATTACCAGTAAATTTTATAAACAAAACATCCTCATAAATCCATTAGCTACACATTTCAAAATCATTTATCCATTAAACAGTACCAGTAGAATAAGAGGACAGACGAAACCACTATGCTAAAGCAAGATTGGTACAGCAGTTTTCCATTCTCTACGATAATTTAAAGAGGATAAGCCGGAAAAAGCGGCTAAGGAAAATAATTAATATTATGTGTTATCATTTCTTATATTTAGTGCATTATAACGTAGTCTTCTTCCAAGGGACGTTGTACTGCTTGTTTTACACAAATAACCGTTAAGTGCATAAATAAATCACGATTGCCTAATAATTACTTAGTTTTATCTCTGATGTGTAAATTGTAATTGTTTCTTTACAAATAAGTAGAATTTTGGCCGGATTAATCGGCCAAAACGATCGATTAGCATCGTTTAATGGAGGTGTCGGCCACCTATTAGATAATTTCAAATGACCCATATAAGTTTAAAAAATAAAGTAATATAGAAAACAAATCCTTAAAGAATAAGGGTGGGTTGCAGAAACGCCGCCTATTGCTTAGTGGCTGCTTAAATACCTTAAGTTAACCATCCGTTAAGTGTTGTAGAAAACTTTCAAAAGTTAACGTCATTTCAGTTAAGCGGAAAGTGACCGCCTTGAGTGTTGCAGAAACACCGATTAAGGGATGATGATCCACTAAGATCAGTTGATCTGTCACTAACATCGGTTAAAAACCATTGATTAGCATGGTTTAGTGTTTGTTTTGTACAATAATATTAATAATAAGTTACAAAAGCAAACAAATAATTTGTAAAATTTAATTTATTTATGAAAAAACAATTATAATTTACACATCAGAGTTAAAAACAAAATAAGTTATTTGTATAAAACAGAAAGATTTACACGTTGATGATGATAAGGTAGCCGCACCTTGCAGAATCAGAATTTCTTTAAGTCTCTGGATCATGTGGACTTCACGTTGCAATTTCATTTTTCAATCGCTGTTGTTAAGATTCTGTATTTGTTTAAACAAGATTTGGCACCGGCAACAAATAGGAACAGGAAGCGCAACCAACATACTGCTTCTTGCTTTAAATGTACTCAAGAGTACCGTCAACCGAATAGTACACCAGGTTACAGGCAGTATAACATCCCTTGAAAGATACTACGTTTAGATGTCTTCGCAACATCATAATATCAACCGTCGTTCATGACTTCTGTATCTTTCTTCTGCCGCCTTGCTTTAGACCCGCAACAAACTGCAGTGGTCTGTTACAGTTCCACCGAATAGGTGTCTTCTCTAGTATGACATCAAGAATTCAATAATGATATACTTTTTCTATCGTTGCTTTTTTTTAAACGTTACAACATCTTGATGACTCAATTCTTCCTTTTGTGGTATTTTTTTCATATTAACTTTGCTAAAAAAATTAAAATTAGAAATGATAAGACGTAGTAATCGAAACCATACATTTTCCTTTGCCGCTTATTTCTGGCTTATCCTCTTTCAATTATCGTAGAGAATGCAAAGCTGCTGTATCGATTGTGAATCAGCATAACAACCTCTTCTGTCTCCTTATTTTACTGGTACTGGATACATTATTTTGAAATTTGTGGCTAATGGATTAATGTCAAAATTTTGTTTATAACATTTAACATTTTCTTTTTTCCACTTCTTTTCACTTCCTTGCCGGACATACCGCCTAAACACTAAACTAAACAATACCAAACAATACACGCGAAAAGTGAGGTTAACTTTGAAGCGCTCTCTACCAATATGACGTTTAACGCATTTCGCGACGTTTCCAAGTGAGTTTAAACTTAGAGCACCAATAGCTAGAGGATCCTTCAACGACGTTTGTGCAACCCGCCCATGGTGTGATAGGGTACGGTTTTGTCGCTGGCCACTGGCTTTTCGAGATACTTCGACCTGAAAGATCTTTTGTATACATCCCTTATACATTATAGTCGATGTTGAGCCTTTTCACGAAGTCAATTATTGTTCAAGAAGTTTGTTCAACCAGTTCTTCTGGCTTAATTGTGGCGGCTCCACGATGGGTATGCCTGGCGCATTGTAGTGCGCTTTTGTAGCTGGAGAAACTTGATTTTGCAAGCAGAGAAGGTAGCCTTGCTTGTCTCATACCAACGGATATGTTTCAGTAAGCTTTCTTTGCTTTATCTTCCCAATTTTGTACCATCCCATAATGTGGCGTTTAGTACGTGGGGTTATATGTAGCAGATTGATAGATAAGCTCAAGTTCGAATTGAGAATACACTATGTAGTGGTATGTCAGATTTTTACCGACCGTCAGTTCATTACTGTATGAAGGAGGTATTGTATCGCTAAATATTTGACCTCCTACGTTTGGGCAAAAACACCCGTTTATCAGTGGACAATAAACAATAGCAAATAAAATACCTTAAAATATTTTACTTTTTAATGAAAAAACTTTTAAAAAAATCCCGTTATTAAGACAAGACCACGACGCGCGACGATAGATTCAGTTAGTGCATAGAGTAAATTTTTTTAAGCCGAATATAATGTAAAGGATCTTCTTTTTCTTTATAGTCAGTAGGATTTACAGGTACACTCCATCTAGTTTCTTCTTATTTTCTTCTGTTATGTTATAGTTTGTTGTTGTACGACGATTTGCCTCTGGGTACAAAGACATTATCATCCGCAGTACTACTTCTTAAAAGGTAGGTAAACATCAATGGCATATGCCGCATTTCGCAGCATATTACAGTAATGTTTACCTTCGCATTTATACCTTAGCACCTTAATAATCTAATTTGCAAATAAATTGTATTTCCATCTGCATCCAACTCGATTAAATCGACTATAGCAGCACGCCTGAATATGAATAGTAAATTTTGCACCGTCTCAAATCTCGCGTGCGTAATATTCGCTAGTTTGATTCCGAAGTCTCGGTTCTCGGTATTGGGGTTGATTTATGCTTAGGGGGCTGGTCGACTGTTGGAGGGTGAAATGGAGCAGACCGCGCGCTCGATTATTCACGCCGGAGATAATTGAGCTGCTCAGTAGAAACTATTTTAATATCGGGCACCCCAAGTTAATATTACAACAGTGCCAATGCAATCCTGTATGGAGATGGCAGTTCGCTATCCCGAAATAGTTGGAATGGAATTGCCAAAACTACGATATTATTACGTATGTACAAGTTGACTATCTCTGTGGCGATATGTGTACCGGTCAATATTGCTGCTTTATCACAGAGAATACACACATATAAATTGCTGTTTACTTCTGTTTCTATGCCACTGAGTAACCTGATAAGAATGGAATTATGTGTGAAGCGAATTCGTAATCATTGTTGAAAAAGATCAGCTGTTCTAGTCACTTTAAAAGCATCTCCCAAAGAAAGCAAGTAGAAAGAACTAATACAGGGTGTCACACGAAAAAATGACAAACTTTAATTATTCGGTTTCTTAAATCGTTTACGTCATGTGGCACTGTTAAAGGTGAATGGGTTCATATGTCCAAATTCATTGCTCATTAACATTTCGATCCAACCATCATTTATTTGTGCATGATGAGAAGTAGCACCGCCTTGTTGAAAACTTCACGCAAGTCATCCAAAAAACTTTGAAATCTTCTTTTAATCGTTGATTCAGGAAGCGTTGGTGAAAATGGCCCTATCAAGCGGTCACACCAAACATTGCAGCTAAAACGACGTTGAAAATTATTTTTTATGGCAAAGCTAGGATTTTCTTGGCACCAATTTCGATGAGAGTTGCGATTAAAAATTAGTGAAAGTAGGAATGGACGTTGCTGCTGCAGACTACGCAACAATCTACTGAAATAGGTATCGCTGAAATATTTGCCTTTTATTTGAAATTTAAATGTTTGTGTTTACACTGTCGTTCTATACTAAAAACTTGATCTTGTTAATATGTATCAATCAAATATCCGTTTTTGTATTAAGTAAAATTTACAAATAATAACAACTTTACAGACACTAAGGGCTTATTTATTCACCTACACGTAAAGTACTGTATAGCTGTATGTCACATGTGTCAAATTTTGTTGCCCTATTACGACTCGTTCAAGCAATATATTCCTGAAGTGTACAAAACGCATCTCTTACTCTTTCTTTCAGTCTGCATCCTGCCATCACTACATCTTATCGGTTAACTCTAAAAAGTGTGCAACAAAGCCAGCTTATCTGACACATAGCTATACAGGACTTGATACGTGTAGGTGAATAAACCAGCCCTAAATCTCGTAGTGATAATACTTGATGGCCTTCTGATAAAAACGTGAAACAAATACTGTCATCTATGTATGATTTTGGTAAATTTCTTAATATATCAAAAACTTCTACGGATAGGTGCAGGGACATTTCTTAAACATTTGCAGAGAAATATATACTCAATCTGATAAGTGAATCAAAACTGGCGTGTTTTATTTAAAATTTAATTTTTGTTGCAAGTGAATCTGGTAAAACACTAATTACATTTTTGATACATTTAGATAATAATAATTGGTAGAATTAGAAAGCACTAGGCATCAACAATACTAATCAAAGTCAACATTCTTTGGTATGGAGAATTAGAATATGTAATAATAGAAAATATACAAATTCTATTTAAAATAACCGTAGTTTATTTTCTGTACACTGGAAGTGGCGACCATCTACAGAATATTTTTGGTAAAAAAATGAACAACCTATACAGTCTGCGTTTCAAGTTCTATGCGTAGATAATTTTAAACATTTCACTGATTTTTTTCATTGAAAGTACCATTTCAGCCAATATGTTGATCAAAATGTCAAGTATTTGACATCATTGTAACCGAAAGAAGATTTTCTGTCCGATAATGGTAGTTTACGTTTGAAGTATCCGAGGAAAAAACTAATTTATTTGCGAAAGCTAACTTCAATTATTCTAGAGAGCCCTCATGGTATACTATCATCCAGAATTGATTTAAGCTCTCACTTTTTTTTTGGCAATTTTCGACAATTTTAGTGAATTTATTGCCAACTTGATTAACAAATAGAAAAATAATTGTGTAAAAACATAAAAACCATAAAAATTGTTCAACTTAAAATTTCAAAGATAACATAATTTCGGGAAAAACTGTTCTAAAAATCTGATCAACAACCCAAACAAGTAAACAAGTACCATTTTTGTCTTTTATTGGTTGAACAAATTTCATTCAGTTGTCTTCAAAAGCCTAAATAATAAGCCATTTTGCGGCACGTTACATATGGTGTTTTTATAATTTTTTTATTAGATAATAGAATCTCTTTAATTTGCATTAATGAACAATTTCTGGAAACGTTTACGTATCTACTTAAGTTATAAAATGACTGAAGCATTATTATATTTTGCCACATCTTCAAAGCATACCCATTAAAACAAATTTGCCAGAATATCACGTTTCTCTCATGCTCACTTTAAGTGCGAACTAACGGCCAACCCGAGGCTAGAATCCGGCAGGAAACGCTTTTTTCAGTTCCACGGTTTGGATATGTTCCCGCCGGCCATCATCTCTCTTTAGCTTTCTCTCTCTCCCTTACTCCGTTTCATTGCATTTCGAGCGGGATCCGACAAAAGGGAGAAAGAGAAACTAGAACCGGGTATAATAAATTAAGCCCTGTGGTGGAAGAAATTTGAATACGGCTCAGCGGGACTGCCTATGGCTCAATTCCCGATATATATCTCTTCGACAGACAATGCTGAATTAGTGCCGAAGGTCGGAGAAAATAATCCGTTGCGGAGACAGGAGAAAGATGGAATTGACAATTTGCCCGGATGTCCGGATGTTCGAGGACGGTCGTACCGCTATTATTATCCTCCGGTCCTTTTTAAGGGATCATTTTGCAGGGGATTTCAATTATCTCATGCTTCTTTCATGCGGCCGGTATATGGACCGTTTTGATATGATCTAATTGGGTGACAAACGGATCGTATGATCATATCAAATGTTGTAATAATTGACGTCGAAACTTACTTGGTCACGTGTTGTAAGATTCTAATTATTATCATTAATTATATATTTATTAATTAACTATTGACACCAAGACAATGTAATTTGAAAATAATGTTCAAAGATCAAATCTGCGCTAAAAATGTGGCGTTTAAAACTAAAGTTGGGGCAGTAAGGTACTTTCTTCACCGTAGAGGGCTTTAACGGCAGGTGTGAGTCACAATGCACACTGGTCGAAATGCTTGTTCTAGCTGTGCAAAACTGAACAAAACAAACGACACAGGCAATATGCATATACACTTGATGCACACACGAAGACAGCTTACAAGTAAATAATTTTAGTACCCATACACGAGGTTTGGCAGCCTCTACTTGTTAGCTCTAAGTACCAAATCCTTTTTCTATCACAATCGACGGGATCTGTGGGATCTCTGTAACATACAGACATTCTAGGATTTCTGTTGACAGCAGAATTTGGACTTTTGCACGTCTAGGTTGTCAATTTCCACCTCTGTGCAATGCCAAGTGTCACAATGATGGGGCTGGTCGAGTATAATGTAATGCCAATAGAACCCAGAAGTAGTAAGAAGACAGAAGTAAAACAGCAATAAACGACGAGCAAAGAGAAGTTTTGGAAAAAGAGATTTCGATTTTTTGATGGCGCGCCGTACCGCAGATACGAATAAAAGGACCACAATCACAGGACACTTCAACAGCGAATCATGATGTCCAGGTCTAGAAAGTTGTTGCTAGCTGTTCCACAAGTTATAATTCACATGTTCCATCGCCAAGAAGTTAATATGTATAGGTGTGTAATTACCATTTATTTCGAGTAAAAGAATATACCAAAATTTGTTACTATTCGCTAGTTTGGTGGTCACAATGAAACGTATACGTCCCAAAGTGAAAGATTTCATGAATAGCAGTCCACGGGGCATAACTTCAATCACATCGTTTTCTCTAACGGTTCTGATCAACGTAGGACATCCAATTAAAAATCGCCCAATCGAACCTTCCCACCATACGACGACATTGATAAACTTTTTCTCGTATCCTCACGTTAAGTGCTATCCGGAAGACCTCAAGAGCCACTGCTCATGTGGATAAGCCGGTCATATCCTCCGAGGAAGTCGCCCTCGTAAAATTTAAGACGACGGAAGACAAGATCCGACCGACCGCCAGAGGTCGTTCCTGGTGCCATCGGACAAATGAAAGTCGGGGGAAAACTGGCAGCCGTAGAAGAAAAGAAAATTTAATTTTGCGGTGCCGGCGGGTTAGCGGTCTAGAGCTGGGACCTTAATGAGATCGAGTAATTTTCCAAGTGCGAAGACATAACGACCGCGGCTTACGATGTTTAGTTGTGTAGTTGTATCGGTCTGATGGTGATGGTTGTTTACGCCCGCCGCCCTTGTTTCATCTCAGCCCAGCCCCTCACTGAGGGATGTACGAGCGAAGAAAATCCAATAAGGGAGAAAATCGGTTTGTGCGGGAAAATCCGTTTCGCGGTTGTTGATTGGTAAAGGAGGAATGGTATTTACTGTAGAACTGTGGTAAGTTTTTGTCATAATAAAGTTTACTTCATGCAATTTGTTTCCCTTTCTTAGAAAATAGAAAGTTTTCCTTTTTAACTGGCTATCTCATCTATTGTTGTGTGAGTTTGATCTGCAATTAACCATGAAGGGACTTAGCCTAGCTGTAGTTTTGCGACTGTATTGAATAATTACCAATATTACACTATTTATTTTTTTGTTGTAAAAGTAAGACAATACTGAATTCATAGTTTAATTGAGATAGTGCACTTATTCTTGTTCTAATAAAATAAGTTGGTTGACACAAGAGTCTAAACACTTTTACTATTATATATTAAGCTGCGTGAAGCCACAGCCATTCTGGTTCCCAACCTAAGGTCAGTCATAGAATAACATGTCGTCATGTCTCTGATCTTTGTCAAACTGGGAATTCGCAATACACCGACGAAGGCTGTGAATTCTGTCAAACTGCGTCTATAAACGCTTTTAGCGCCTAGACTGCTTATTCCAATGATCTGGAAATTAGTATACACAGCCAAAAAACAGTCCAGCCCAATCCGTTGTTCCATTTGGGTGCCATCATGTTCACATACATACATACACACATTAATACATAAGCACATAAATACCCACATACATTTTCCAAAAATCATTGCAATCGATTATCGTTTATCAAAATGTGCAATTCGTAACCATAGCGGGTCCAAGTCCGCGGGTGCAGGGTATTAACGCAGTCTATAAGCGCCTAAACCATTCAAACCATTAAAATTGGTTCACATATTTAATGTCACTGAAAGATAAGTTTGGTTTAAAGAGGATAAATTCCTAACAAAACGCATGTAACATTTGCAACTTCTGGTTGTCAGTTTGTCACAAAAAATAATCGAGTTCGTCCCCTGGCAATGCAAAATATGTACACCAAATTTCTTTGTTGTTTTTTTTTTATATAAAACTTCTTGTAATTTTAGAGAATTACTAAATAATGGAGGAGTATATGTATGACAAATTCCACAGCACTTAATAGGTATTAAGTTATATGTTTATTATAAAATAGGTTGTCACGGTAAAATTTCAAAACACGTCGTATTATGTTTACAATATTACATGGTGAATATTCTTTAGATGATTTCTGAACATGTAACGTTTTCAATAATAAATTATATTAATAATAATAAATATAAAGTTTTCTATTATTAATTTAATTGGTAGTTTAATCCGAATTGACATTTTCCGTAACGTTGTCTATGGTTTCCGACTAAATCACTTGCACATACTGCATAATATAGTTAATATTGCTTATAACGACGGCCAAGTGACCGGACATATTAGGTTGTTATATCCGTAGGTTGCTATAAGAAATATGCACATAATTGAAAGCAATTTTTAGTTTAAAAAATAAGGAAGTACATAGTCTATGTACTACATATAAGTGAAGTTATTTTAACGAAGAAATCTGTTAATTTGCTTTGTTTATATAGTAGATAGTAGTATTAAAAAAATCGACCCCGATTGGCCTTTTTAAAGTTGAAATGGCGGAAACTGTACTGGCATCTTTTACAGTTTCATTGAATCTGAAATATTTTCGAATTGATTGAATGACCTTCTTTTAATGATGGTGATGTGAATTCTTGTAGGTCCTCATCATCGTTATTGGTTTCAGTTTCCAATTCCTCTGGATTTATATTTGCTAAAATTTCTAAAAAAAAAAAACTCCCAGTTGCACTTTTGTACGCCACTCTGGATTTCAGCAATTCACTCTGTATGTATGTGTGTATGTACATACATTATGTACTTTTAGGTACATTGATTTGATATCCCTGGCTATGGATTTTTTTTTCGATATTAAAAGATTTTTGCTTTGACATAGTGGTTTTTGCGCGCATAGCTGTAGTAAGGTCCAGCGAGGTCCAGCGTAAATTGACAAATAAGGCAGGCCACATATGACGGAAATATCGCGTTTTTGATTCAAATATGCGAAACGTCAATAGCTGCCATATTAGGCGGAACTTTTAGCTAGCATACCGTATGTAGCTAGTAGCGTATGCTGCATACGCTACTGCAAATTTTCGACAACGCCTGCATAAATATGCTACGCCAGCACCAATCTTTCACAAAACGCGGTAATTTCCTCAATTCGATCTGGATTTTTTCGCCGCTCGTTGTTATATGCGATATCCGATTGGTTTGTGTGGTTGCATATATGGTTGTTATATCAGTTCGGTTGCAATATCCGATGTCGTATTAAGCGATACATTTACACCATATGTTTTATGGAGACTGACCGGGACTTTAAATATCGGTTTTTATAACCGATATGTCGTTATATCCGATGTTGTTATAATCGATATTAACTGTATAATAATAATAGGTACTGTATAATAACTGGTCCAAGAAAATTAATTTCACTACATAAAAGCCTCCAACGTCATTCTGCAAGGCTCTTTTCATTACAAAGAAGCACACTCTACAAAATACAACGCAGTCAACTGATTTACGCTGGGTATTTATAGAAGTACGATCCTAAATTGGATCCAAGTAGAGGTTTAATTATTTGTTAGAGAGGCTGTTAAAATGCGAGGTTTACATCCAAAACATTTTACTCCTCATTAGTAAACAAACAAGGTTGTATATTTATTTTTAGAATTTCAACCCTTACACATATCCGAAATTAATACGACGCGCATAGGTTGGTTGAAAATTTGGCGTACGTAATGAAGACGTTTCTAATACCGAAATACTAATAACATTACAAGTAACAACCAATAAACTACTGTTTCATTATCACCTTCACATCCTTTCAATCTTTTTGCCTTCATTTTTCCTGAAGACATTCACAACATTTCAGAAAACTTCTAGCTATTCCTATATTACTACTACTGAAATTTTTATTTAAGTCATCAAACTTAATATTGTGAAAAAAATCTTCCTCAGTGTGGCGCCTCCACCATTTTGTACGTTATGAGGTTACCTGCTAGGTGTATATTTTGCCTAATAGATCCGCGTACTAAATAAAACCGTTATGATTTATGCTCATCTTATGCAGTGAGTAACGCGCATTAGTTTGAATTACCCAGCCATTATATTAAAAACTTTATAACCTCTAAATCTCGCAACGCCCCGGCAAAATATGGCTCTTTTTACAGCAACACCGCAAACCTGCCGTCAATCTTTCTGCCCCACGGTCTTTATTGCGGTTCTGTTTCATCGTCCAACACTTTCATAGGTTTATCCACAGCGGGCAATAACGAACAAGGCAATAAACTTTAGCAATAAGCTCTCTCGTTTCTATACTATTTCTCTTCTATATTCCTCTCTTTCTCTACGATACTCCGTAGAGAATTAGGACTTCATTAGGGGCATTGCTAACGGTCTGCGTATTTAAATTATCGTGCTCTAGACGAAACGACGTAAACTTTTTGTAACCTTCTCCTTTCCTCCTCAAACATCATTAAAACTTTATAATTTTTTATGACCCGAAGTGCTAAAATGCCTACTACTTTATCAATTTTGGGAAGGGTGAGAGATTGGTGGAGGGGTGTTGATGGTGGGTGCTGTAAAGGAACACATTTCGTGATGATTTACGCGCCAATTTCGCGGGACGTAAGAGTTGGGGATACTTCCGCTAGGGGACGCTTTTAGCGCGAGTGGCGGCTGCCTCGTAAAAAAGTAAGGAAACGGTTGTCGGGCGGATTCACTGCTGGAAAACAGTCATTTGGAGTTGTCTACTTGCTGCATTGCGGTTGGTTCGCTGAAAGGAAGCAGTACTCGTGGAAGTTTGGCTTGTAAACGAGGTGTAATTTTTCTTTTTATGTAGAAACATAGATACCACGACACAAACTTATATTATTGATCTTCTTGATCGCTTATTACATACAGCATTATGCAGAAACGCCCAATAAGTTCTATATAATAATTGGTTAACGTCTTAAAATTTTAGTTGATCTTTCAAAACCTACACAGAGGGAAAAATTTATTCGATACAACACGAATATCTTTGAGTGAAGAACATCACTTGTTTCTATATCCGCAGAAAGATCATTTGGTTGGTTCAAGTAAAATATAAAATTCTCAGAGTAAGAACATCTTGATGTTCTAAGTATTACGTTTTCTTGTTTTAAGTATGAAGGAACTGCTTGAAAGGTATCACGTCGTTTGTTTGTTGAAGCATGTATATTTTTCATCCAACAAAATACTGTTGTTGTTGTAAAACGAACGTCTTACTCTATTTATATGTAGAAGAATAACATATTCTTCGTGAGAGTAAAATATACTCAGCATAAACATACTAAACTCTTAAAACAGAAGAATAACTAGCCGTTGAAATAACTACATATATTGAAATTCTTATTACAATAAAATATTATTTCGATAGCAAAAATATCCTTATCATGCTAAACTGTTCTTTCTGTGTAGGCTATTCCACTACAATCCTGGTTTTCCTCATAATCCTTGAAATGAAACACTTATGCATAGATGTAAACAAACAATATACCAACACTCAATATCATCGAACTTATTTAGCGGTGATATGTGGCAAAAGACGCGAGGAACTGTTAGCGCCATCTGTAAAGTAATTTCACCACTTTCTATGTATCTCTCAAAGTAAGAATCTTACCTATGTCAAGAAACTGTTTTTTCGTTGTCGTCGAACGTCAACTTCTTTTATTGAAGAATAACTTTTTGTTCGTCAGAGAAGAATATACTTGACATAAACATACTAACTTCCTAAATCTTACTATATTGAAATTCTTATTGGAATAAAATATTATTTGTATAGAAAAAAAAAATCCTCTTCATGCTACACTATATACGCAAGAATAATTTATCTTGATATCCAAGAATAGAGTTCTCTCTATGTAATAATCGACCCTGGTAATAGAATTTGCTATAAATTTGTAAATATATCACAGTAGTGAGTAATTTTAGCCGTTCTTAACTTCTCCGTGTTTAAAACTGCCCCATCTTCCATAAATGTAGAAACTTCTATATTATAATAATACATACCAACAAAAAAATAAAAACAATACAAAATTGATCAAATATACCCCTCTAACAATTAGTTACCGCTCCAATTCAAAATCTGAAACAAAACCCTCGCCGGAGCGAGACTAATAAAGCAAAATCAGTGCCGTGACTGGAAGCAATTAAAGACGAAACATTTCGATCCACCGAACAAAAGGCGGGCAGACGATTCGGCGGAGACGAATAAAAAAAGAACCTTGGGGAGAGATCCGGGATCCAATAATTAAAACTTTCCATACGTACACGCGAGGGGGAGCCACTTTTCTTCCACTTCCCCATGCTTCTTTCATCAACTCCTGGGGCGGCAACGAAGGATGAGAGCGATCTTGTTATTTTTCGAGAGGTCGCCGATCCGGCACACAGGCCCAACTGTTTGCCGATGTGTTCTCTATTTGGTTTCTGTTGTTTTTTTTTGTTCGCTTTCGTGCCGGAATGTCCGGGAACAATGGCCTGAGAGCTGAAGCCGTCGCGTACCCGTCTAATGCGATGGAGCGCACCTTTTGTTTTCCACGGCCCATCCGATTCTCCAACGAGCACTCCCTTATACATCCGAATCTGATAATTCTGTAGCTGAGACTCAGGAGGAGTTTTTGTGCCGATGTATCTCAGTTAATTCTAGGTAGTTCTGATCTAAGAAACGTGTTCTTTTCGCGTTTTCCTTCTCGCTTTTGTTTCCATCAGATTAGAAAAGCTATTTGATTATATTGTTTGGTGCATTAGACTATTTTATAAAGCTCCGAAGCTTTAAATAGACCAGTTTCAGGGTTGAGATGGGTCGGGTTGGGCAGGGTTGATATCGTTTGCCTTTTTCACAGTTTTTTAGGTAGTTAGAAAAGATGTTTATTAAATCATAATCACTTACGTTAATAAAGAATCCATAAAACTATTCCTTTATTTGAAAAATTCTGCAATATCATTAAAGGTGTTGTCTTTGTGAACATACCTGGAACAAAAAGAGATTGAATCAATAATAATGCAATGTGGTTCATAGATGAATGTTTAACTATAATATGGGAATATAAAAGGTATTAGCTGTTCAGTATGAATGAAAGAATTTGATTTTCTATCTTTAATTGGTTTTTACTTTCCGACTAGCACCCTGAAAAGGAAATATTGTAATCAGCGGAAAAAACTCGAGATGATTTTTGGAAAATGTCTGTTTCTATATGTTCGAGCTGAAATTGGTGTACATATTTAGAATTACCAGGGGATGAATTATATTGTTTTTTGGTGACTATTTGATAACCGGAAGTGGCTAATATGGAACGCATTTGCTTGGAAATTCAAACAATTTTGATCAAACTAATGTCAGCTCATCCTCCGGTGACTTAACTTATGCATACCAATTTTATAATACGCGGTTTAGATACGATAAGCGTCATTGAAAAATAAGATCATTGAGAAATTATCTTTTCCGAATTGGCAAGGCTACATTTATTTCATGTATTTCAGTTTTCTATTAATGTCGTTTATTTTACGTATATTTCCGCAACTTTTGCCAATCACCGATGTTGGATGTAGGCTACACACAGCCAGGAATTTTACCGAACTGAGGGCCTTCCACCACTCCCCCCAGTAAGAGTTCTTTTACGTGCACGTCGCATCATGACAGCATACGGGACCACCGGCTTTACTTCCTAATCCGATGGATGGCGATGATAAGATATATTCTCCCTGCCTAAAAATCAGGACAGTTTGTTCGGTATATAAGTTTATTTAAGAGTTTAATCAAATCTTCAGTATTCTATATGATATAATTACAGGACTAGTTTTTCACAGTTTATTGGAAGTGGAGTTGACTGTTTTTGCGTGCATACTTCTCAATAATGTGCTTGTCATATAATGCATCTGGGAGCCCACTGCGCCTGCGTAGGTACCTAAATGAATTTATCTTTCTATTTATGAACACAATTACGTATGAAATTGGTAGTGTGGACAACAGAGTAGACAAACAAATCCATTTTGGCACTTTAATTGGAAGTTGATCTGCTGTTCTGCCGCATCGGTACGCGTGATTATTTGTGTAGATGGATGAAATGTGAAAAATGTGTTTGACATGTTATAATGATTTGGGCGCCAAAATAACCAGCTAAAAATTTAACAAATTTATATCTCAAATATCTTTTGAAATGTTTGTTGGGTTTAGACATTGTTTTAGCAAATTATGGACACAGTCTTCAACATTTTATGTCGCTATTACAATTTTTAAATTAATATTTCTGCAACTAATTTAATCTCTGTAACCGATATGATGCGTTTTTGGTCCATGCTACATAACTCCATACATAACTGATACCTTGCAGATTTAACTTCATCTTAATATATTTATCTTTAAATTAATCTCATAACTCAATATATAAATATGGTAATTGTTTAATTCATATTAAAACATTTTTAATTTTATGTACTAATTTAGTAATAATTCCATTTTAACACACAGGCTTCCTATGCAATTCATCAAATTCCGACGGCGCCGGCGGGCCGCAGTTCATCAACACCAGGGACATCCGCTCCGGCGACGATTGCTGAGATTGCACAGTCAGCTGGCCAGAGTACAACAGAAACCCAGTGTTTACAAACAAACTACCATTATTGATTTTACTAAATTTTATACAATTGATAGGCAAAATTATTAATTGTTTTAGAACCACCGTTATATTTGTAAATATTATTTTTGTATATAAACCCAACCAATTATTCAATAAACCAGAATCAATACCTCTCGTGTTGTGCTTATTATTTATCTACAGCAATTAGTAATTGTACATGGCAGAATCAGCATCAGCAGAATCATGATCCTGAAGATGGAACCTAGCCTTCCACCTAGGTAACTACAACACAGCGGCCCTTGGAGAAGACAACCGGCATCACATGCCGGCTCCGTCACCTCAAAGAAGCCCACAACCCCTTGGAGAAGAACCTAGCGCCCCAGCTAGGTCACCACAAGGCAGAACCTACAGAGACCCTTGGAGAAGACGGCCGGCATCACAGTCCGGTCCCAGTCAACTCGAAGAAGCCCACTCCCCTTGGAGAAGAAAACTAGCGTCCCAGCTAGTTGGCAACACGGCGGAACAAAAACAAGTCCTTGGAGAAGAAATCTAGCGCCCAGTCTAGGTCTCCACAAGGCAAAACATACAGCGGCCTTTGGAGAAGACGACCGGCACCGCAGCCCGGCTCCAACTCGAAGAAGCCCACAACTCGAAGAAGCCCACAACCCCTACGTCCCTACCAGCTGTATCACAACTTTAGCAATCGTTGCTACAGTTTTGTTGATATGGATAGACTGCTGGAAGAAAAGGAGACCGAATAGACAGAACGTTCTACCCCTATGAAGACAACAGATTCAGATACTGGGAAGCTACAACAAACATATATCACCTGAGTTCCAGCTAACACTGAAGCATCCATTCTAAGAGTTATCACAAGAAGAACTGGTATTACAGGCATAAGAAGCAATAACTACACTGAAGATGAATCAACACAAACTGAGTCAACAGTTGCAGAACATGCACTGGCATACTGTGAAACTTCATTCTATCCTTACCAGCTGTCTCACAAGTTTAGCAATAGCTGCTATAGTGTCGTTGATATGGATAGGGCATACGTACTGGAAGGAAGAAGACTGAATAGATAGAAGAAGAGAACCCGGTCAAATATCACCACAAGAGTTTATAATTATATCCGTGTGGTAGTTTAACTTTCTGACTAGTACCCTAGAATGAAAGTAGTGCAATCGATTAAAAAAATGGGATTTCTGAGAAAATTTGCGTTTTCGACCACCGTGAGGCGACTGCAATTATTTCAGGAAAATTCTGTGTGTATGTATATGTATATGCATATGCATGTATATGTGTGTATGTATGTGCGTATGCATGTATGTATGTGTGTATGTATCCCAAATGGTACGACGAAATTTGGTATATATTTTAGAAAACAAAATCAGCGATCGTCATTCTCAATCTTCTAAATCATGAGAAATATTTAATTTATTGTTGTTGCTGTTACTTATCGTGTAGCGAAACCAATACAAAATAAAATAATCCAGAGTTGGCCAGAGTACATTTGATACAATGGTCCCAAGCCAGGTTTCCATAAACATACACAATGCCATAAAATACATCTTGCAAACATTCAAACATTCT
The DNA here is from genome assembly GCA_963971325.1 of Aphodius granarius. NCBI lineage: Eukaryota > Metazoa > Arthropoda > Insecta > Coleoptera > Scarabaeidae > Aphodius > Aphodius granarius. The sequence continues at coordinate 31,208,075 of OZ020221.1, forward strand.
AAAAATATGATTACAAGATTTACCGTTGTCGATAAAAATTCAATACCACAGCAACCGTATGTCTCCAAATGCCCAAAGGACATTTATATTCACACTTCAGCGTTTTGGACAGGATATAACTCCACCAAGGTACTACATACATATCGAGTCCGCACGGATTACGTCGATTTCCTTGCCCAGAGTAGGCGGCCCAGGGCGATTTCCTCGCGTGGTCCATTCAGCAACGAGCAGGCGGTCAGGGCAGCTCGCGATTTATTGGTTTCTTTGTACTGCGCGAGTTCTGGCAACAATAGCCAGCCGAAACCCGAATCGGCTATAATAACTCATAGCATCGCGAAACGCTTCCACAACGAACCGCTTCCAGAACCACTAGATAGAATCGAATAGATAACGATCACCAATTTACGGAACTGTATGCGCCACGCCAACTGGACCAGCACGATGCTGGAGTGGGTACTTGAAACCTTAAATCCACATTCGATGACCGGTGCACGCCGCTCTATTTGAATAGTGGACCAACGTTTCGGTTTGAACTTGTATTTTGAAACATTGTGTTGGCTTGCGGGATGTGCTACCGCTGGCGCTGCAAGTGACTGGACGTTTGTATGTGCAAATTGAAGCGGCGTTGAGCTGAGTACGTCACGTGCAAAAACAATGTGTGTGTGTGTATGTGGGGTTGTAAAGGGAAAGAGAAAAATTACCGAGAATTTCTTTTCTGTTTAATACAATAAATTTTTGTGAATAGTATGTTATACAGTATTATGAAGTGATTTCGTGAAGCCACAGTAACTCTGGACCACAACCTAACATGTGTCATAGAATAATTGTCATATGGATGTAATGTCAGTGGCCACTGACGTTTATCAAAATCTGACAATTCGCAACCACAGCGACGAAGGCTGTGGATTCTATCCAACTGCTTTTATAAACTCTTATAGCGCCTATAGTCAAAATCGGATAAATCCCTTAGAAAACGCATATAATACCACTTCCGGTTATCAGATTGCTACCAAAAGCAATTCAGATCATCCCCTTGTAATTTTAAATAGGTATACCACATTTCTGCCCGATCGGTTGTTCCGTTTGGGCGCTATCGTGTTCACAGTCTTACACACATACATACACAGAGGGAAAAATTTATTCGACACAACACGAATATCTTTGAGTGACGAATATCACTTGTTTCTATATCCGCAGAAAGATCATTTGGTTGGTTCGAGTAAAATATAAAATTCCTAGAGTAAGCATATGATTTCTTGATGTTCCAAGTATTACGTTTTCTTATTTTAATTATTAAGGAACTGCTTGAAAGGAATTACGTCTGTTTTAAGAGATACGTACACGTACGTACACTTTTGGGTCAAGAAATTGTTTGTTCGTTGAAGCATGTATATTTTTCACCCAACAAAATAATGTTGTTGATGTAAAACGAACGTCTTACTCTTTTAATATGTAGAAGAATAACATTTTCTTTGTCAGAGTAGAATATACTCAACATAAACATACTAAACTCGTAAACCGGAAGAATAACTAGCCGTTGAAATAACTGTAACATACACTGAAATTCTTATTACAATAAAATATTATGTGGATAGCAAAAATATCTTCTTAGTACTACACTGTATACACAAGAAAAATTTCTCTTGATATCCAAGAATAGAGTTCTCTCTGTGTAAACTACTCCAGTACAATCCTGGTTGTCCTCATAATCGTTGTAAGTTACCCATGAAATAAAACACTTATGCATAGATGTAAACAAACAATATACGAACACTCCATATCGTCAAACTTATATAGCGGAAATATGTGGCAAAAGACGGGAGAAACTGTTAGCGACATCTGTAAAGTAATTGCACAACTTTCTATGTATCTCTCAGAGTAAGAATCTTGAGTCAAGAAACTGTTTTTTCGTTTAAGCGTATATATTTTTTGTCCAGCGAAATATTTTTGTTGTTGTAAGATGAACGACTACTTTTTTATTGAAGAGGAACTTTTTCTTCGTCAGAGAAAAATGTACTTAACATAAACATACTAACTTCTTAAATCGTAAGAATAACTAACAGTTGAAACAGCTATATTGAAATTCTTATTAGAATAAAGTATTATTTGGATACAAATAATATTTGTATCCAAATAGTAAACCCTCTTCATGCTACACTATATAAGCAAGAATAATTTTTCTTAATATCCAAGAATAGAGTTCTCTCTGGGTCTTGAAACTGTACGCTCATACACGCCTCCATATATACATACACACATACATACCCAGATTCATACACACATACATAATTTCAAGATTTCAACAATTTCAACATAACAATATTTTTCTTTCTGTCGATACTTTCTTTCTAGGGTACTACTTAGTCCGAAAGTAAAAACTGATGAATCTATTTAGTGTCAGTAGCATAAATTCATTCTGTAGGTACTGTGCTTATGATGCATACTTGCGGTATGTGCAAAATGTTGACTTTAATCTTCAGTTTCTTTGATGGATGCATCATAAATCTGAATCGGCGAATTGATGAGTTGGGTATGCAATACATCAATAATGATCCTTCAACACCCATAATTAAACAGATTAAAACAATCTAATAAGTCGATAAAACTTTAAAATAATTTTGTTGGCATTTAATAAAATGTCTTATCTAATTTTATTATAGCTTCCATGGAGTAAAATTTGAACGTGGATGTGTGTATAGAACTAAATGAAAACGACAAATCATTCGATTTTTTTTGTTTGTCACTAGTACGGGTTCGAAGCGATATTGCTCGTACACCCAACTCGTACAATGCACACAACGGACGATAATCTACCCTGGAATTCCGGGTACATGTAACACATGTTCCACAGATGTGCCAGTATTTTTCTAAGTGATAATATTCAACCGAGTATGTCATATTGGACAGCAAACATTTGTGCACCAGTATCCCCAGAATTTATTCGACTGTTCACTCGAATTGACTTTTTTTTTCGACGTTGACGTGACATCAATAGTTTATTATACTGGTGTCTGCTAATTGTATTCCGATGCACGGATGCACAGGTCCAGGGACCGATATTTGACCAGCCGGTTATCTGATACGACGACAAAACATCGACAGTAGCATAATGAACTTGGAACGCTATAAAATAATGTGTGAAGTTGCATTTTCAGTGTTATTTTTACTTTCCGACTAGTATCCTAGAAGGAAAGTACTTATTGTTATCGACGGAAAATGATATTTCGAGAATTTCGCGGAAATACCCTTTTTGGCGTCCCCTGAATCGATTACAATGATTTCTGGTAAATGTATATATGTGTGTATGTATGTGTGTATATCCGTGAACACGATTGCGCCCAAACGGAACAACGGATCGGGCTGCAATTTGGTATACATATTTAGAATTACTGGGGGGCGAACTGGATTGTTTTTGGTGACAATCTGACAACCGGAAGTGGCAAATATTACAAGGGTCTTCTTAGGGATTTATTTTAGCCAAACTGGTATCAGCTCACCATCCAGTGACTTTAAATATTTATATAAATTTGCAGATCAGTGGTATGAAGGGTTTAGGCGCTATAAGGGTTTCTAAAAGCAGCTTGACAGAATCCACAGCCTTCGTCGCTGTGTGACAAATGTAATTTTGTCATAGAAACTGACGTTACGTAGCATCCAGAGATGGCTCTGGCTTTGCTAAATTGAATAATTGCAAGAGTGTTCAGACACTTCATTGTGCTAACGATGTAGTCGGAAAGTGGGTGAGGGCCACTCCAGATATTTTTATTAATGATTTTGAACTATTACGGAAAAATAACACCTTGCTATTACTTGGCTTGTTATACCACTGAGGCGACCAATTGACCGTTGAATATTTAATATTATTATTATTATTGATAAATATTTAAAACCCATGTGCTTGTGATTGCACCCGAGTCGACTAATTTTAAAGTTTTAGTATTCCTAATTTATTATTACTGATTTTGCTTTATCAGTATACTATCATTACATAATTATCGAAATTTTTGTCAAATAAAAATTGTTTATTTTATTGTGTTTATTGATAATGACAAAGCAAACATATTTCTTGTTTGTTATGTATAATGTAAAAAAATATTTTTTAGGGGACAAGAATCCAATAATGGCCTGGTGTTGACTGATGTCGACAGAAAGTTAATCCGCTTTCGCGAAGTAGTTTAGAATCATTTGAAGGAAAGTTCATACCATTAGATTCAGGCACTTTTCTCGAATGTTTGCTAACAGCCCTAGACATACACTGCTTCCTGTGATATCAAACCTTGTAGTTCCTTCAACTTGGGATCTTCTTCGGTGGCACCATACCCATACCAACGCCACTTGCAGAATTCTGAAGGTTCCCCAACCTTTCCTTCTTTTTTTAGCAATTTTGCCTATTTATTCACACATGGTCTTTACTAACCATGCTAGTTTATCTGGATACTAATTCCAGATATAATCATTCGGGAAAAATAAAAAAGAAGCAAAAAATGATTACTTTTCAGTTTTTATAGAAAAACCTATTGTTTGACAAGTTTATGTATATAAATGAAATACTTCCTATCTTTCTTTCCACAAACTTTTATAATACAATTTTCCTGGTCAATTCCGCTATCCGACGAGTGAGAAAGAGGAGGCAGTTTTGAACAACATTAATAATTGAAAGAAATAATCTCGCAGAAAGATATTATAAATTTTTATGTCTAGAAGATTTTGATACAAAAGAAAAACACAAGCACAACTCTTTTGTAATTACCGAAAATATTCTCTGACGAAAAGAATTCAAAAATTCTCCACCATTTGAAACGTGACGTAACAGGAACAAAATTTCTGGATCGGAATTAATTTAGATGCAATTTGAAGCACACCACCGGGATTTATTTGCAATTTTGCCATGTGACCCATGGCGCGGAAATACCTCAGTTACCGCAGCACTGAGTGCCGTCGACAGGAAACAGAAAACCGGAAACGGGAACGCAAGAGATTTGTCATGGAACCGTTCATTTTTTCTTCTGTTTTTATGTGCCCTCCCCCTCTTTCACCCTCTGCGTGCCGTTAACTGTATCCGTTCGCAATTTTTTCCCATCCGTTCCCCTTTTTAGAGGTCTTTTTTTATGTGATTATGCGAGGACGAGAACCAACCGCGGCGGGTATTTGTTTTCACGGGGCTGCTCTTCAGTTGGTTCAGTTTCCGGGTCCAAACCGCCGTCAAAATTCCAGCGAGAAGAGATTGAATATGTATGTAATAAATTTTGAGATACTCTCTCGTTTTATTTTGTTGGTCCTAGCGGACAGGTATAAATTACTACTTGTTGAAGAGAGTAGGTATAGAAGAAATACATGGTGTATATAAAGTAACGGATAAGCTACAGATAGCGATGTTCTTCGTCAAATTTCTAGTCGAGAATCTTAGAAATGCTTTTACATTATTCGTGTGTCCTGAAGAACCATAGAAAAAAACTGAAACTTGGCAACGTTATATTTAGGTGTTTAATCTACAGGATTAGCAAGCATAGAGGAAAAAAATATTTGATACAACACGAATATCTTTGAGAAGGATAATTTGGTGGTATAAGTAGAATATAAAATTCTCAGAGTAAGAATATGATTTTCTTGATGTTCCAAGTATTAAGTTTCCTTTTTTTAAGTATGAAGGAACTACTTGAAAGGAATTAGGTAGAGGTTAAACTGTACAGTTGAACTGAAGAGGTTCAAACTGTCAGTTTAAACTGAACGTGTGTGGCCGGCATAAGAAATGATAAAAATGAGAAAATAAACTAATACATCAGAGTATAGTACATCTCGTATAACCGTTCAACAATATTACTTCGATATAAAATATTAAAGTATTGATATTGTTAGAACAAGGTAGATAGATTGAATCTAGTCGATGGAACATCGAGGAGGGTACTGTAAGAATGAGGAACCGTACCCTGTTAATAATTTAGCTTAATTTAATATTAAGCGCGAACAAAAGGAGGCAATCAAGAAGTTACTGAAGAGATTGATGGTTCCCGGGGCGGTCGACGTAAACGAAATACCTTCACCCCCTGGGTGTTAAATGGGGGAAGTTTGGCGGGATAAGAGGAGCGAAACTTGGAGACCGGAATCGACTGCTGATGTTTTCTTCCCGGTATAAAACAGTTCTGACTTCCTCTAAAAAAATCCCATTCGATCTGGAACGTGGAAGTTGTCGACAATGAATTAATTCGAACAGAAGAGATTCGTGAAGGGTGAATACTGCGTAGAGAGTTAAAATTGAAGGGGATTTCGGTAATTTGAGGGAGGACGACGCTCTGGAACGCAATGAAATTGGTAGTGGCAGGAGTTCTATGCGAGATCAACATTTAGGATTTAAACGGGTGTTTTAAGATAATGGCATTCTCTAAGCCTTATGTTTAGCCTAACATTATCTTAGGTCGCTATTGTAAAAAAATACTTACTGTTAAAAAATTTGTATTTTCTGTAGGCTGTATTTTAATAACTGTATGCTACGACTTGGCAACAGCAGTGTAAAATAACGGCGAAAAAAATCGTCGTTTTTATGATCAACATTTTACCGTTGTGACAGGTTGATATGTAAGTTCATACCGGCTAAATACGGAAAATGTCACTATTGAAAGTTGACATTTCAAACTGTATTCCGCTTGTGGAAAAGGTACTGTCAGTTTTGAGGTTATGTAACTGACAGTAGATACTAGTTCTATGTAAAACTAGCTTAGATTGCTCCGCCCATCACTTCGTTCTAAATGCGAACGCACTATAATTCATAGAATACTGATTGAGGAATTTAATTACAAAAAAAAAATCTGAAAGAAATGTAGTCGAAACAGTAAGTCGAAAGCAGCTATAATATATTCTGCAAAATATAGTTTTCGCGGAAAATATTGATTTACCTGATAAAATGGTGAAGGGCTATATCAATAATGAGAGAGCCATTGGATATTGTAATTTGTTTAACACATCAATGATAACAATAATGCTGGACGACCACTGATAAGGTAACAAATACTTAATTTAATACATGTACAGCAATTAACAAAATAATACATTTTTGTACTACATATTTACTACAAATCAAAGTAATCGAACTTAAATCATTTTTTAAAACCAATGCCACGTTCGGTTTTCCACGTCAATTTTTGTGTATTATTTTTCCCTGCTCTAACTATTATATGTATTTTTGATATATGTACAGTGTGTCCAGGAAATTCTGCACAGTATGGGAAAATCTTTTATTATCCATATCTCAGAAAATTTTATTCTTTATGAAAGTTGGCGGTAGGTCTGAAATCAATATTACCATCATAAGATCTTTAAAATATCGCAGTAAGACAATTTTGTAGCGGCTAGTGATTTGAAATGATTATCTTTAAACAGTTTCTTATATATTTGTTTAAATTTCCTATAATACTCGCGATTTCGATAGCATTTCCAGCGCTTTTTTAAAATCATTGCAAAAATTGCCGTTTTCTTGGTGCGCTTATGATTTTTCCCCAGTAAATATCAAAATATCATGCAATACGTGACACAGGTATGTAAGATAGCTTCCATTGGCTTATTATTGGTGATTGTAGGTGAGCTGATAACACTAATTTATCAGCTGTTCACGTATTTGTATGGTAAACACCCACAAAAATGGCGAATCCGAAAGGAAAGCATAACAGCGTCATGATATTGTTTTATTAGTGTGTATACTCCATGCGTTTCGAGAATTAATTCAAATTTTTATGGTATACCTGTGTATCGCATGATATTTTGATTTACTGGGTGTAAAATCATAAGCGCACCAAGAAGAAGCGTTGAAAACGCTATCAAAGTCGCGAGTATTATAGGAAATTTGATCAAATCTCTAAGAAATCGTTTAAGGAGAATCAATTCAAATCACTAGCCGCTAGAAAACTGTTCTTACATAGTGAAAATTCAAAAAAGAAGCGAAACAAATTCATTTCAAATCTGTGCGTAATTATTAACTCTAAGCAACATTCCCAAATAAAATTTTTTGATAATCTTAATATTCCAGGTACTTTACTCTTATGCGCGTTTCACATTTTTTTAGACATGCAGTCCAACTTTCGTTAAGAATAAAATGTGTATGTTGTCGCTAATAGTTCTTGCACGAAATACAGAGTCAATTTCTACGAAGCGCTAATACTTCCATTACTCGATGGACACTAAAGTCTCCTCATTCTGATATGTGTTGTGGCATTGTTGCTTGGATATTTATATGTACTTAAATAATATTATCTTTTAACTTGTTAAAATAAAATAAAGCAACATTTCATAAATTTGTGTCATGAATATGACAGCAAATTTTAAGTAGGCGAAATACGTTGAAATTCGAAACGTAGGCGAAACCTAAACAGCATCAAGATGAAATTTACGCTAAGTGTTGCATAACCCTCAAAATAGTACTGTAGGACAGAATGTTACATTTTTAATAAAAACAAAGACATAGTGTGTATGCTTCCAGGGATGAAAATTAACGAAATTGTACACCGCTGGATTAAGCGCCACTTGAAATGGGTATATACCAAAAAATCTGATGTGGCCAGGCACATGACTATCATACGATACAGCCGTGTTCAGGGGGGCAATTTGGAAGTTCAAGGGGCATCCGCTTACTATGATTTAATTTTTTTTTTTCCAAAAAATGGAATGGACATAAATTATACAAAATTTTCTCTACTATAGTTTATTATTTAACTATTTTGACGAAATTACAGATATGGCGGCTAATTTGCAAAATCGTTGAAAAATGATAAGAGTAAACCTCGAGTTCCTTTGGGCCCTTTTGGACAAAACTTCTTTCAGCTCTAAGTTTAGTTACAAAACTTCTAAATATGAAGTTTCGTCTCGATACCTTCAGTAGTTTCTCCGGAATCGTCGCCACAAAAAAACGGGTACACACACACATACACACACACCTGTGTATGTACCTTGGTCAAAAATGTTCAGGGGGCCCAAAAAGACCTATTGTAATGGGCCGGAAACCCATTATTTATTTATTAAGATATGATCAAATTAAGCGAGATATTTGTAAGAACATTCGGGAATGTCAAAGGTTTTTGCTAGGGTTGAACATCTGGTTTAGGATTTGACCGCGTGTTATAAGTTTAAAATTGAAGAGTTGTCATTGGCTAAGAAGAAATGCTTCCGGCTTCCTTTGGGGTCAAGGGATGCAAACGAACAGATCTTTGTCTCTTCTCATTTCAACCACCGTCATGTAAAGTACACGTTTTTGTGGAGCGTTCTTAGGCGCTTAAGTTTATTCCTGGTAAGTCTTTTCAACTTGTCTCGCATTTCATTGTAAATTAAATTATTCATATTTCTGCTAAAAGTGTGTCTGTCTAAATCAACTCCTAGGTTTAATTTAAACGTCAATATGTTCAAAGCTTCATTCATTTTTCTATGTAACCTATCAAACAGGATTGTTGATTATTATTGTTAATAGATGTTATTGTTTTGATAAGTGTTTCGTTTCATTTGAGTAGTCTTGCTTTATCAGCCCTTATTAAATGTTAAATACTTAAACGCGTCAGTTAGTAGTCAGAAAATGTGTTCACAAGGTTCAAGAAAAAGAACCCAGTTAGTTTTGCCTTCGAATAAATTGGAAGAGAATATCAATAGTAATAACAGAGTGGCTGAGTGAACTCAATATGGATGCAAAACTTGGGCCATTACCTCCAAAATCCTTGGCAGTACAACCCAGTCTTTCGGCGTACTTGAAAATCAAAGAAAAACAAGCAAAAAGCTCGATAAATAGTTCTATTTGTTCGTTAAACGGCAAAATTCCCCAGTTTTATGACGGTCTTTATTAATGGGATATACTGCTCATCTCCTGTCAATTATTACGTCATGGTGTGGGATAGCTTATATAGTTCTAATGCGGTGGATTCTAGAAGCATATGCTGTTGAACAGACAATCGTCAGTTGACAAATACTTAATTGTTATTAGTTACGTAAATCGCTACGCTAGTATCGACGCTAGTATCCATGCTAGTATCAAAGCTTCACTGTAACCTCAGCCGTACAGACCAGCTCGAAATGATGACGCGCAAACAGTCCTGAATCATGTAATATTTATAATTACCAATTCCATTGCTGTATGTGCTGAATAATGTTAATGAAATTGTTCCATTATTTGGTGGTTTTGTTCATATTTATTACGCTAATGCATTGTTTGTTTAAAAAGCCCGTACGTCCGTAATGGAGTCTTGTTTTAGTTTTTGACAGGTAATTACGCGAGCAACCGTGAACTACAATGGATGCTGCAAAACCATAAATAACACAGTCCAGCTGATACTAGACCCACTGAAACTGTACGCTGTCCGTATATCCAACTTTTTGTACAGTCTGCGAGTATGCTAAATAATAATTAAAATGCAGGACCCCGATGTCCAGACCCAAACATATAAATACAACTAGAACTGGAGAGGAGAGAACATTGCATAATGATATTGCTCATTGTTAGGACGTGTTTCAATTAAACTTTCTTCATTAAAATTTCACCGGCCGACCGTATCGGTATAAGCATTAAAATTTCCCAATCCTCCCCTTTACTTTCTCGACCTTCGCCTTTCCACCCTATACGTTTCATTCGCTCTTGGCAGATTAATCGGTTTACTTCTGTTACGGGATTAAGGGGGATGACATTTTTCTTTTGCCTTTCTCTGAGTACTTAATAATTAACTAGCGAACTTAAAAATAACTACGTTGGATACGAATTTTAATTAAAAAACCCAAACCTTTCTCATCAAAGCACGGTGTGAGTAGAATAGGAGTGGACGGCATGTGCTTTCGTTATTTTTTTTTTGTAACTAGAGGGTAGGTGTAAATTACACAGACGTCACCTAAAAATCTAATAAACAGTCAGTTGACTATTTTTAAAGTACCTGAAATTCGGCTCTGTGGTAACATAGCGAATTATCATTTCATAGACGTTAAAATAGACAATTAAGATAATAATATTTATCACATATTGTACGTATACTCATCTGTAAAGATGGGCTTTACATTTTATTCCATGTGTATTTAGCATCCGAGGGAAAAAAACCATTTGCAATTACGGAGAACAAAAAAGCGAAGCGTTTGTTTTCAACAGAAATTGTAACCCGCTGTATTCTATTTTCGTTTCATACAGAAACCCATTTTTCATAAATGAATTCGCAAATGCTCGCCATGTATCCGTACTGAAAGTTGTTGACATGTTTCCATTATTCGCTAACGAAAAAAAAATAGATTTAATGGTTTTTATCATACTAAAAAGTTAAACCGTATCAACAAACAGGCAATTAATGGGTTTAAAACTGTTTATATACGACAATACGTAACACAACACTATTATAAACATTTACCTATTTACCATCCACAAATGACCATCCGAGGAGCAAACTGAACGATATATAAACTTATTTTCATGTTTCTTAGAACCATCGCCAAAGTAATCCAAGATTAACTTTTATAAACGTCTCGGAATCCAAAGTCGAAAACCGATAGAATAGGCTACAGGGCATCGAGGAAGGAAGGCCATCGAGCAAAAATAAACGCCAATATTTGAGATCGCGAATCAGCACACCCCGCGGCAAAGATAACAGCTAGAGTTTATCCTGATTGAAAAATGTCGGAATTTAACCCGAGGGTGAGTATTTTACCGCACCTTATAATATTGTTTTACCAAGAATTTGTTATTCTGGACTTTATTCATTTGATTACTGATCTTGCAGTGGGAAACGCTTAAAGGCTTTTAATCAGAGTGCTGTTGGCTTTAATACGGTCCTCTACAACAATTCATTAAAAGAACTTATATTAATATTAAAACGTATCGTAAGGAATTTATATATAATATATTATCTTCCTACTGCACAACTCTACTACATCACATGTGTGTTAATTTTGCAACCTAAGAACTTATATTTGCTTAAGAAGTACCTAAGAACTTGATATTTCGACCTGAAAGATCTTGTGTATACATCAGTTATACATACATACATTATAGGCATAGTTTTTTGTATTTTACATTCTTTTTCTCTGTTTGTAATATCCGTTCTATATTTGTCCCACACCGGTAATGAATAAGTCGCCTTCATACGAAATTACTACGCTATTTAATCGAGTTCCACAGGTAGCAAACTTTCAAATCTTTAGACATTGTCTTAGACAAAGTTTACGTCTCGATTCTAATCGCTTTACACTCTACAATTATCGCGAGCGAAAAGTTTAATTAACGTGTCCTTTCTCGGAGCAGTAGCACCCGCCCGCGGCGCCCGACAGCAGGGCGAAGTAACACCACGACACGATAAAGAGGTTAAAATTGAATTGTTGTGCGGAGGGTTATCTTTTTTGCGACTTCCGGCGGACGGGTGCCGCAAATCCTTTGATCCTTCCCACGGTCAGAGTCCCTTAATTAATGTTTCGGAATGTTTGAACCCAGCATACGACCGTTTGCCCTGGACAGCTACAAGTGAAATCCCTACACGGATTAACTTTTTAGTCGCAATTTGGAAAGATTAATTTTAAAGTTTGATGTTAAACTATTTATGAGGACAGGGTGGGAATTTTAGATTACTAGCTAACCCATCTGCTTATATAAGCCCTACTGGAGAATAGGGAGTTTTATTTGAAGAAAATTTATAAAAATGTAATGGCTTCATTATTTATTCAACCTATCTAATGACTATCGTATTCGAAGCAACTGCCTGTTTGTTATGCCTTCACTTTCCGCACTGTAATTAAAAATATCTGGTGTGGCCTCCACCCAACTTTCCGACTACATTGACACACTGTTTACACATTTATGAACTCTCTAGAGTCTAGAGAGTTCATAAATGTGTAAATGTCTAGAGTCTAGACGTATAGAGTATAGACTATAGACTAGGGTGAAACACCAAAAGCGAATGTCCGATGATAATAAGAAGACTATAACGGGATTATAACAATACGACTGACTGACCTCTCGATACAAATAACTCTAATATACTGTCACGTATCCGTGTTATCATATTAGGTTTATTTCTCTACTTCTTGTTTATTTATTCTTCAAACGCGAGTGGGCGATAATATTCAAACAATAACGTGTGAGCTAAGGCGGTATGATGACGTCAGTTCTCCATTACGTCACATACCAACTGATTAAATCCAAATCCCTATAACGCCTAAACCGCTCATACCATTGATCTGTACATTTATATATTATATGTACCATATTATATATATATATATATATATATATATATATATATATATATATATATATATATATATATATATATATCTTTTATATTGTACCAGGGCTAAGGTTGTACCTCGGGGTGTACTTGTTGCCTCGGCGCGACGTTACTTCTTGTCCTCAAATCCGAGGATGTCGTGACTGAAGCTCCAAATGGTGACGTTGGTCTCCCTGATTAAGGTCCCATTTGTTGAGTTCTCCATTGAGTTTCCATCCTTTCTCTTTGGCTATACCGTACTGACGAGGACTAATAAGTCCGAAACACGTGTCTACGGTTGCATTAAAGATAGCGGTTATGCCCAAAAAAAAGATAATCCTTTTTACTATATTTATATTTAGATATCACCGCAAACAATACCTTTTTTCTTTTATATTGTACCAGGGCTAAGGTTGTACCTCGGGGTGTACTTGTTGCCTCGGCGCGACGTTACTTCTTGTCCTCAAATCCGAGGATGTCGTGACTGAAGCTCCAAATGGTGACGTTGGTCTCCCTGATTAAGGTCCCTTTTGTTGAGTTCTCCATTGAGTTTCCATCCTTTCTCTTTGGCTATACCGTACTGACGAGGACTAATAAGTCCGAAACACGTGTCTACGGTTGCATTAAAGATAGCGGTTATGCCCAAAAAAAAGATAATCCTTTTTACTATATTTATATATATATATATATATATATATATATATATATATATATATATATATATATATATATATATATATATATATATATATATATATATTTAAAATCACTGCAGGATGAGATGGTGTCAGTTTGGTCAAAATCGGATGAATACCTAAGAAAACTTATGTGACATTTGCCACTTCCAGTTGTCAGATTGTCACCAAAAACAATCCAGTTCGTCCCCGGTAATTCTAAATATGTATACCAAATTTCAGCCCGATCCGTTGTTCCGTCTGGGCGCTATCGTGTTCACGGACATACATACACACACAGACATACACACATACATTTTCCAGAAATCATTCCAATGAATTCAGGGGACCTCAAAACGCGTATTTCCGCAAATATCTCGAATTTTTGTTCCCGTCGATTACAATAGTTTCCTTCCAGGGACTAGTTGCAAAGTAAAAAGAAAAAAAATTGTAATCAATGGAAATGTGTATGTATGGATGTCTGTGAGCACGATTGTACCCAAACGGTACATACAACACATCGGTACTATACAGCAACACGTATCTAGAACACTTATCTAGAATTGCCAGAGGCCGAAATGGATTGCATCGGATGATAAGTGTAGTGGTAAAGTGGTAAAGTGTAGTGGTAAATGTTACATGCATTTCTTAAGGATTCAACAGAATTTGACCAAACCGAAACAAAATCCAAGAATTTACGAATTTGCAGATCAATGTAATGAACGGTTTATGCGGTATAAACGTTTATAGAAGCAGTCTGACAGAGTACACAGCATTAGTAGCTATAGTTGCATATTGGCAAATTTGATAAACGTCAGTGGCCACTGACATGACATAACATTTCATATTATTCTATAACTGATATTATGATGGAATCCAATGTGGCTGTGGCTTGATTAACTGCACAAGGATTAGACGCTTCAATGTGCCCACGTGGTAGTCGGAAAGTTGAGTGCGGACCAACTTATATACTAGTATAAAGTGTAAGAACTAAAAACTAGACAATGATTTGAAACGTCACAGCACTCAGTTTTTGATGGCTGGACATTTCCTTTTCTTTCTGAAAAGTTGTTAGTAACAACATAATTTGTTTCAATAAAAAAATTCAAAAAGCGGCCATGAAAAAATGACTTTTGATTTCCAATAATTATTGGAATTATTTAGTATAAAGTTTTTCAGAGAAAAAATATTATGTTTAGATTCAAAAACAGTACACAAACCATAAACATATGCATTACCAAACAGCTATATCGAAGTTCATTTGTATGTTGTTTGGTAGCAAATAGATCTTGTTGTTCAAATGATATCTGATATCATATCTTTTGGTATACATATTTAGAATTACCGGGGGACGAACTGGATTATTTTTTGGTAACAATCTGACAACCGGAAGTGGCAAATGTTACATGCGTCTACTGAGGGATTCATCCGACTGAGATCAAACTCATACCAGCTCATCCTCCAGTGACTTTAAATGTATATACAAATTTGCAGATTAGTGAGATGAACGATTTAAGCGTCATAAGAGTTTATAGAAGCAATTTGACAGAATCCACAGCCTTCGTCGCTGTGTTGCGAATTGTCAGATTTTGACAATCGTCAATGCAACTGACATGTCATGCATGTTATGCATGTTATTCTATGACTGATGGTAGGTTAGGGTCCGGAGTGGCTTTGGCTTCACGAAATTAAATAATAGTAAAAGTGTTTAGCACTTGTGGCAACAATTTAGTCGGAAAGTTGGTAGGAGCCGCTTCGGATTTTTTTCATATGCTTACACACTTCGGTTTTATCTTAATTCAGAAAACACAGTAGAACATTATTTATGTGGCGACATTCTGATTACAAATGATATCAATACAACGTTTTTGCCCCAACCTTAAAAATAAGATTCTTGTTAAGCTTAGCATATTTATTTGAGATTTGTTGCAGGACGTTTGAAAATGTCTGGTCATGAAACCAATATAGTATCAGATTATTCCTCCTGGTGTCATCTCTTATCATCACCGACACAATGTTATAATAAACCAAGACAGCACTATCTCAGTCGATAATTTCAATATAAATTCAGCGCGTGTTCCGGACAAGTCCAGGCTAGCCAAGATTCAACGCGACATTTCTCACACTCCCTAGAAGGGGACAAACACCCCTTCAGTTTGTCGAAGAGCGTCTGTATTTTAGGCAAAAACCCCCGCCGACCGCGCCCCACCTACTTCACGTAATCTCCTAGCCCTTAAACCCCGCTATTAATGTAAATTTCCGCAGTAAGCACCTTTGATCTCGGCGCATAAATCATCGACAAACGTTGAATTTTAACTTTTCGCGCGGCAACAAGAACGCCTTCAACAGACGCGCCTGCTGTCCCGTTTCCGTCTGGCGAACAAATTGAATTATGCGATCGATCCAAGCGTTACTCTTTTGCAAATTTGTGGAAAAAAGTCGACACTCAATTTCCGCGCGCGGCAGCGTTATGTTAGGTAAAAGATGGACCTGTCGACAACAAAGGAATTTTGATGCTGCTTGATGTATGAGCCATAATAATAACATCCTGTATACAGATACTCTGGAAGGAACGACCCATTCATCATATGTGTTGTCAGTATTCAATATATTGAACCTAACTTCTAAAAGTACACTGTTAAAATCATAGCATCGCTTGTTTTTTTATGCGACAATAAAATTGTCATAATATTTTATATAATATCAACTATAATTCAAAGAATACTTTAAGAGACTTAAAGATATGATAAAAGACGAATATGTTAAAAAGTAAAAGAGATATAAGAGAGATGTATAGAGAATTCAAGGATACATTCCTTCAGAATCACAAGGATTGAACTACGATATCCTAACCCCTATCATGAAACCCACATCCAACATATGTCGAGAACACAACCCTAATATGCCACTCCGCTAATCTTAGCATCTCTGTAAACAACCTGGAATAATTACTTGACCATACCCAGACCTTGCTTAACTTATGGCGCATTGCAGCATATCTTGCGAAACCCTAACAGCTTATCCTGAATCTCAAAAGAAAATTCTGTTCCTCTTCTATAGGATTACACAATATCATCATTTCTTCATCCTGCATTACAATGGATTTGAAAGTCTGAAAACTTCAAAAATCACAAAATCAAAGGTTATCTTCTAGTTCCACTACAACGAAGGCCATACAACCTCCTTTATCAGACAAGAAGACTCATTTTCTTTATAGAACTAAACTATTTCACAGAAAACTACTTCTCAGGAAAACTAGCTCCAGATTTTCCGATTTAATCCCCCCGTACCATCTATTCCTTTACCACAATAATAAAATTCCGCCAAAATTCATAGGGCTTGGCTGAAGAAGAGTAGGACAATTCAAAGAAGGCAAGAGGATTATTGTAATAAATTTATATGATTGTAAAATAAAATGTAGACAGAATGTTGAAGTAAATGTAAATTCAAACAAATACATGCAATATACTATAATTTATAAATATCACTTCGTGATATTTTGACATCCATGCTCAAGTGGAGTAACAATAAACTGTACAATCCCTTTTTTTATCTATTTTAACAAGTTTACTTTCATAGCCATTTTTATACAATGTTGGAATTATTGTCTTTTTGTCCATTTGTTCAAGTCTACAATAGTGGTGTCTCTTTATGAATATTGTTGGGCGAGAGCAATATTACTTCTCTATGTGGAGGTACTGTCAAATTTATCTTTCACCAAGAGAAAATTACATATTCGAATAAGACCCTGACAATTATTTGTTAATGCGTTACAGACTTCAAGAAAATTGTTATTGAGAATTGTATGACCTTTATTGTATTTTATTTATTGTATTTTTTGGGCCCTAAAAAAGACGCCACATTTAAATGGAACCATGTAAACGCGGCGGCTTTGAATTGACTAATAATAATACTAAAACATTTATTTAGGTAAAAAGGTTCATTAATAATCATTAAAAAGGTTCAGTACATTCTTGAAACATTTTAAACATTTTTTTAAACTCCCAAAATCGCTTGATAGCATGATAAATTGACACATGTAAGTACTGTCTTGACATTTTTTAAAACGACGTTTCTTGTGCACTGCATGTTTACATCACAATCAACCAAGGACATCTAACATCTTATATTTATGCCGACATTAAGCGTACATTTTCTAGGCTTAAGTTGGGTTGCTTTTAACGGTAGTTAGGTAATGGATAATCAATCAAAATCGATGACATAAGTACGACCTCATACTTAAGCCATTCTTAACACATACCGTGCAATGGGGCATTAAGGCCTTTATTACAAATATTGATATAAAGAATAGGATAAGCCATATAAGATAAACCCTACGTTTATGGAAGCATTTCAGTGGCTGCAGGACACGTGTTACTACAGTAATTCTGGAGTGTATGCCGATATTCTGTTATTCCGGGTATACACTATAGGATATGTGTTTTGTAAGTCTGCGACTTAACTAAAAAAATTAAGTTTACTAAAACAAAATAACAACTTTTTGGTCGTCATTTCCAGTCTCAAGTTTTATCCTAATTTAGGACAAAATCTAGCACTAGTAGTATCGTAGACCCCACAGATTTTTATAGGTTTTCTTTGCGTCTAGACTAATTCGTCTCATATTACAAAATGCAGCTGGCATTTTACGTTAAAAATAATGATATTGAACGTCACATGATGGTAGTTCTGGAACTCCACAATTTTTCAA
Organism: Aphodius granarius; assembly: GCA_963971325.1. Lineage (NCBI taxonomy): Eukaryota > Metazoa > Arthropoda > Insecta > Coleoptera > Scarabaeidae > Aphodius > Aphodius granarius. The sequence goes on from OZ020221.1 coordinate 31,226,656, forward strand.
TTACTACTCCTCAACAAATTAAAATATTAAACTGTATAATAATTCAATTAATCACCCGGTGTAGTGCTGATAATTGATGAGACATAAAGAAGTGTAATTGTAGCAATCTTGGGACCTATGTGAAGTTAGCCCCCAGCCCCCCTCTTATGGGAACTTAGGTGTATCGAAAAACACTAATTACTCCACTGTCTTAAGAGATACCACAATGAAACTAACACTTTTCGAAAGAACGTTCTTTGGTCAAATCAAAAGTGGAAATGTCCGGTCTCAAATATATAAGTTCCCATAAGAGGGTGGCTGGGGGCTAACTTCATAGATAATCTTGGGTGGTATAAATGAAGACAATTTGTTGTAAAAGAGTTTTCCGCCAGTGGCCTGCTTGCCTGCCTGGCTAGCTCTGTAAAGAAGTGAAATGCTATAATCTTTACATCATTTTGTACTACATTAGCCATAGTAAGCAGTTAGTTTACTATTCAAATATTCGTTTTTTTGCGAGATGCTTGCAGAACACAGCGTTTGATGTGCGATCACATTTGGGGTCTGGGAATTCTCAATCATCGGACTCCCCATCTGCCATGACGTTTCCATGAAATATGGAGAGTTTTGACGCACTCTACGTCACCGCCTCCATCACACTCGTTTTTAGTCATAAATAATGCATAAAACACGGTAAGGGTCGGCAGTGCTACCCCTCTACCCGCAACACATGTATACAAATAGCTGTTCAAGGGTAGGTAACTCTAATCATAGCAGAACACTTGTAACAACCGCTTGACTCTATTAAGCTATAATCATATTAGTAGCGTAGGCGTTGCAGTAAGTTTGTAGAGTGCATTTTAACTAGACGCTAACAGATTAATGTGAACAAGTACTTACAGCACAAGGGGAATTACGCACAATAATTTTTATAGAGAAAGGCATTTATAGGATCTAGCTGACAGATAATTCCTAATAAGTGAAAGACAGAAAAATTCAGTGGTGACCCCCACCAAACTTTCCCATGAAATTGTACACAAGGGCTAAACATCAGATTGTGACCAAAAACAATCCAGTTAATCAAGAATCTTGATAATTCTAAATAGGTATACATACCCATAAGCATTTTCCAGAAATCAATGGATTTAGAGGAGTATTTCCGTAGGAATCTTTAAAAAAAATTGTAGATTACAATACTTTCCTTCTAGGGTACTAGTCGAAAAGTAAAAAAAAGTTAGTTATTATTTAGTTATAAATTTAATTTGCACCTTGTTATAACTAATGATTTTCTCGACTATTTTAATGCTTCAAACCTTTTTTTCTGGCCTGGTTTTTGTTCTGGTTCAACAAAAAATGAACAATATATCTGAGAGAAAAAGAAATGTGAAATCAAATAAATGTATTTCGTTGAACATATTTCTTTCAAGGAAAGAATATATGATTGAAACAAATAAGTATTTTTAAATTTAAAAAAAATGAGCTGCATGGGCTGAAAGAAATATTTTATTGGAAGTAAAAAGAAATAGTTTTCACTGAAAAAAAAAACGATTCTTTTACACCAAATGGTTTTCCGTGATTTCCGTAGAAATTGTGTGGGTTTAATTGCAAAAACACGTTAGAATGAAATAAATCTGTTTGAAATTATTTGGAAGAGAAAGATAATAGATTTGAGTAAAAAGATGAGTTTGAATAAAAAAAGTGGTTTCATTAAAAATTATTGCTATGTCTACTGGCGGGGAGATGGCGCCGACAGTCTCTATGCACGCGTTGGTTTTTTTTTTTGGTTTTATATAAGCTGACCTACAGAATGCGAGCGGTATTCTGGTTACTCTTCATTCGGGAATAAGTCTGTAGTCATTACTAAAGATTACCGTGGAAAATAATTCACCATACGGTGCTGGAAAACTTTATATTTGGCTATGAATACCTCCCTTCTCATCGACGTGGATGTATTTCTAATTTAGAATAAAACTTCAATACAATTCATTGGACTTGAAGTTTTATTCTAAATTAGATAACTTTATATTTATTTCGATATTTCAATATTCCGGAATGATTTACTTCTTCATCAGATACAAAAATTGAGTTTTTGTTCAGTTAGCATCTGAGATAGACATCCTCACACTCATAAAACCTGCAATGCGTTCAAGTCGGTAAAATGGCTACCAGGTAAGTATAATCAGAAAGTTGCCATGTCGTATGTTTTCACTAGTTAATCAACACTGTCAATAATTTTCGTTTATTTAGAATTAAACTTTATCAACATCCAGTAAGAATAAACTTGTCTAAGCACATAAAAAAGAATCTCCATAATTATAAAATGCGCTATTAGCTTCCATGCCCTTTAATGCCCCTTTGTTCGCGGTACATTTCGCCGAGAGTAGTTAATTTCAATCTTCCAGCTGCGGAGACCATTTCCGGTGCTACCTGCGATAACAAGAGGGACAGCGTCCTTCCTTCCCGTGTACATGAACACATTGTACCCATCTCTAATTAGTCCCAAAATGGGCGTACCGGAGTAAGTTTAACTACGTTTACCTATGCAATGCCGGCACCTCCGCCATTCGGTATATTACGGAGTTTATCGTGTGTATTTACACCGGGCGGCTCCGTAGAGTGCACAAAGGTGCAAAAAGGGGACCAGTGCTGCCCTCATTAACATCTAATGATGTTTTCCTGTAGCACTCTGAAAATTTTCGCCCAGCACCGTGCATAGTCGGGAGTGGGTGTAGTGGAGTTGGTCTATTTGTAAGAGTAACTCACAATTATAGAGAATTATAGAGAGTAACGACGCGCTAGACCCATTAGGTTTTAATTAAATCCGCTTAGTCTCGCCGCGCAGCTCGAAAATTCGGCAACATTGTCGGGTTGAGCAGTTTCGAGGTGGGAATATAAATATGTTTCACGTTTAATATGTGGATATTGCCGGAGGGATGAGATGTAGAGGGTAGAATAGAAAGTAGAAACCGCTATGGGTAGGTCTTGCACTGGGAATTATATTAAATCATGGTCGTTTTCTGATGATCTAAGTTATATTGTTTTATTTTTAGCAGATGGCGTAATTATTCTCGTCTATTACCCCAACAAAATGACGACTCATTCTTTTAGCTTATTATTTAAGTCTTTGTAGTAGCTGTGACCGACGTGACCAGCACAACCCACTTCTACAGTTATTGATTAGGTTCAACAAAAAAAATTCGTCAAATCATATTAATTGAGCCGATTCAAATTCACTACACTATTATGCAGGAAATAGGACTTTTTATGATGGTTTTAAAATTGTGACTGGCGTGACTTCATTCTGTGATGGACTCTCTTGAAAAAATTTCCTATTTGCAATAGTAACAAACATTTCTTACTGCATTTTGGGTTATTTTGATCAAAAACAAGCTTTTTTATATTTGACATTTACTCGTTCAATGTTATTCTTTTTTCTGGTCATTTTCTTTTTCATTTTCTAGAAAAAAACCTAAAAGAGATTGCAGTTTTCAGAATCTTTTCTGAGATCCTCCCTATTTGTTTGCTTCCTTGCAGCAGATCGTCATATAAGACGATCATATTTCGAGCATTGAACAAGTGGATGTTTTGCTTCATTTGCTTTGGAAATATGGCTCATCAGAAAAGCGCTGCTTATTACGCACGATTCCGCTCTTCTCTTAATAAACCTACTTATATTGCAATAATTTTATAATTCGCCAAAGAAATCTAGTAATCATTTTTTTACTTTCCGACTAGTATCCTAGAAGGAAAATACGACGAAAAAAATTCTGGATTTCAGCGGAATTACCCGTTTTGGGGGTTTCAAACGGAACAACGAAACGGGCTGAAATTTGGTATACATATTTATAATTACCGGGGAACGAACTGGATTGTTTTTGGTGACAGTCTGACAACCGGAAGTGGCAAATGTTACATGCGTTTTCTGAGGGACTTATCCGACTGAGATCAAACTCATACCATCTCATCCTTCAGTGACTTTAAATGTGTATACCAATTTGCAGATCAGTGGGATGAACGATTTAGGCGCTATAAGGTTTTATAGAAGCGGTTGGACAGAATTCACAGACTTCGTCGCTGTGTTGCGAATTGTCAGATTTTGACGAACGTTAGTACCACTGACATGATATGATATTAAATGTCAGTATGACAAATGTCGTTATGACATAGAAACTGACGTTAGAAAGTGGCTCTCTTTTAAGAAAAATGAATAATGGCAAAAGTGTTGAGACACTTCATTGTTCCAATAATGTAGTCGGAAAGTTGGGTGAGGGCCAGCCCAGATATTTATTTTTTTGTGACGGACGTGGCATCAGTTAGTTGTAATTGCCAATTTGTTGTAATAACACAAGCCGTTTACCTTTTTAGAAATTGTAGAACCTTTGCGGGAAACTTTAATAACCTCTGTCATATTAGCTCACAGTTATAACACTTCATTCACAATAAATGGTTGTTAGCACTACTAACAAATAAGAAAACTAGCTGCACAGAAATGTACGGTGTTGCTAGCGCAACTTCACTCGAGGGTAAAACAACAAAACACATTTTAATCACAAACTCTCAATTGGTAATAAATACTTGAACTATTTAACTAATAAGAAATTGTATGGGAATTGATCAAAATTTACAAAGGCAGAATGAGCCTCATCTACGTCGTGCAACAACCGCTCATTAGTGCTACAAAATATACTCGATCGAAAATGCATTGAGTGTTGTCTTGCTTGGATTCATTCCACTTCATTGATAAGTATTTGTTTTTTTTTCTCAGAATATTATGGGCGCTGTCCAGAATGAAATAAATAATTTGGTTTTGTCTCTTAAAATGCTGCCCTGGTCCCATTACAAGGATCCATGTACAGAGCGGACATAAAGACAATAATAGTGGACGGAATTTGGGGACTATTAATCACAATCAACAATCATCTATTACTATATAATACATTCAGTTCTGTAATTCGAGAAAACGCAATAACTTACAGAAAGTACGTTTGTTACGGAGGTAATAATATAACTCAAATACTTGTAGAAATATCTGGAATGCCAATTACGAGACTTGTGAAATTAAATACGAAGCGAAGAGTGCGGAGCTCCAATTGCAGTTCAAAGGAACAGTACTATTTTAATTAAACTGTCTCCCCCTGTAGAGCGGTTATAGCTATGCACCTTCAAAAGGCAAGTAGGAATTTATGTTAAGGAAGCATGTCTCTACAGGCGAGCAATAGAAACATGGACCGCCAAGCTCTGGTCTACGAACTGATTTTGGAAGCACAAGTTTTGGTATCATACATGCCGTAGTGTGCGGAACGGTATTCCGTCCCACGATATGTTGAAGATTCTTATCATTGTTCCTGAATTGGATTGAATTGGATTAGTAATTAGAAATCCTACTAAAATACCTTTTCGTAAATATGTGGAGCAGCGTGGAGACCTTTATAGTGCAGTTTTTGTCAACCAACCGTGAATCGGTACGTAATATGCAAATTCACGACTAATTTCAAGCCATCTCTGGCAATTTGATTCTCAGCGACGTTCGTATGTCGTTACCATGTCGTTACCTTTGATGAGTAGTATGGAACATCGTCGTTATAGGCAAATGACATAACCTCTAATTCGAAATGAATGGTCGTGCCGGTAAAGTCAGTCGCAACACGTACGGCATGCAGAATTCGGTTACGAGGCCGCGGCGGAAAACGCTCAACGTTGATCTGTAATGACATCGCGTGCGATACGACGCAAACATGTTACCCACATTATTGGACTCGATGGCGACAAATGGAGAAACGATACCGGAGAACCCTGATCAATTTACCTCGACGTATCGGGTTACGCCGGGGGTAATTTCGATTTGAATGAAATGTCACACGCTACTCTTGGTTGCAGTGTAGATTTCTGGTACTTTTCATTGATTTAGATATGTTTAGATTATTCCGCAGGTTGTCCCATTTCCATACCATAATGAGCCAAAATGTGTGTCAATCAACAAGGAAATAACAACCATGTTATAGATTAAAAAGTAGCGCCATTTCTGTCAGCTTTAATTCTGTCTGCAGTAGTATGACGTTCTTCTATTATATTTTACAAAGAAACCAATAACGAAAGCTATCTTGTAATATAAAAATCTTAGAGATTCCGCCCAGAAGCAGTCCAGAAGTTAATAAGTTTTGGGAAGTGCTTTAGAAACATCTGTACAAAATTTTGTATGATTACATGCAGCCAGACCGACATTTTCTTTCACCAAACCATATATTAATTTTTGGGACATTATAGTACAGTGTTTATTTGTGGATTCGTAAAATCATTTACATAACAATTTTAGATACAATTACGACTGAGTAATTACATATATATAGCAACTTGACTAATTTTAAGTTTCTAAACGATAAAATTAAAATGCTGTGCTTTTCTATTCAGTTTGTCTAAAGAGATAACCAGACAGATATATAAAACAACCAAAATCAAGAAATTCAATATGGCTTATTAAAGGGCAATAAAAATATAACTGCATTTCAAATAAAAACCAAACATATAATAAAAATAAGAATAGAAACAAATAATTGACTAAAGTAAGAAAATCAACGGTTTACACGGGTTGACGTGAGTGAATGTGATTTATCGTGTTAAATGAAGAACAAAAACAATTAATTATGTACTTCATCCCACAACCGAACAGTTATTCTTCCATTAAACCCTTACCGACTAACATTCGTGTTTATTAACCCCTGAGCTCGCATCGGGGAAAACTTATATGAAGAGTGGTGGACGCAAAAGGTCGATTGGGGTAAAACTGCGGGCGGGCTGAAATTAATAACTGAGGTCCCGGAAAACGTAATACAATTCTCTGCGGTGGTCCGGCGGCGGTCACCTTGGCCTTAGGGGAGGTCGCGCTATCGCGATTTCCGCCCTTGTTCTTTGCTTAGGGGGAAAACGTGCCGCCCAAGGGGAGTCCACTTTAGGGCCCCGCCGAACGGCCGAACCGGCACGTAGCCTTTTTATATTGGCCTTTCGATCTCTGAGAAATTGACCCAATAAAAGATGATGTAACGGCGGTACTATAAAGGGAAAGAACGGGTGAAGGAATTGTAAGGGATGGCCGTATTACGGAAGAGAAACGGGATAACGAATACGTCTATTTGAGGGTACGGTACGGTTACGCATGCAAAATAAATATAACGTACTAATATACAACAATAGTGCTATAATATAGTGTTTTATTTAGTAAAAATTCAAGCAAGCCGTAACATATATTAGAACATCTCTCAGTTTATCTGAGTTGATCTAATCTAAGATAAATGTTGCGTTGCATTTGCCCATTTAACCATTCTCCATTCTTAGAGCATTTGCTGTTATTCCGACTGTCAACAGTACTACAAGAGTTACAAACATGTTTTCTACATGTATAGATAATAATATATCTTTGCCGGTACCAGGTTGTATGAAAATGTTTTAAACAGTAAATGTAAAGAGTAAATGTTGGCCGTGACAGTCTCTGTTTTGTTGATTGGCATCTGCAATTGAGGCGGAGGCGACACGAGTTATCAAAGCGCAATACTGCAGATTTTTACTTTCCGACTATGTATGTGTAATCGACGGAAAAAAATTTCGGGATTTCAGTGGAAATACGCGTTTTGGGGTACCCTGAATCGATTGCAATAATTTCTGGAAAATGTATGTATGTATGTATGTATGTATGTATGTATGTATGTATGTATGTATGTATGTATGTATGTATGTATGTATGTATGTATGTATGTATGTATGTATGTGTGTATGTGTGTGTATGTATGTGTGTGTGTGTATGTATGTCTGTGAACACGATAGCGTCCAAGCGGTACAACGAATCGGGCTGAAATTTTGCATACTACTTAGAATTACCGGGGGGGCGAACTGGATTGTTGTTGGCCACAATATGACAACCGGAAGTGGCAAACGTTACATGCATCTTCTTGGGGATTTATCCGATTTTGGCCAAACTGATATCAGACCATCTTCCAGTGATTTCAAATAAGTATACTAATTTACAGATCAATGGGATGAACGGTTTATGCGCTATTAGCTGTTATAGAAGCGGCTTGACAGAATCCACAGCCTTCATCGCTGTGTTGCAAATTGTCAGATTTTGACAAACGTCAGTGTCACTGACATGACATCACATTAAATGTTAGTGTGACAAATGTTATTATGTCACAGACACTGACGTTAGGTAGGGTACAGAGTGGCTCTGGCTTCACAAAAGTGAATAATTGCAAAAGTGTTCAGACCTTGACACTTCATTGTGCCAAAAGTGTAGTCGGAAAGTTGGGAAAGGGCCACCCCAGATATTTTTAAATGCAATGCCCTAGTTTGATTGGACTATTCAATTCCTTTTGATTGATGAACACAGATTCCTGTTGATTGTAATTTTCATCTGACCTGCAATAAAATTACTCACAGGATTGGGTGGAACTCAGTCTTCCCGTAGATTAATAAGCGGTGATTATTAAATATCCTGCGTTTCTTTCCCGATCCAGCATTTTAAAGATTAATGATTTCATGATTGTCACTATAACAAAAAATTTCAATTTCTTGTCTTTTACGTTTTTATCCCTTTATCGTTATATTTATCTTTATCTGTAATATACCTTGTTTAAGAATTCATATTTTTGTTAGTTCAAGTTTCCTTAAACAACTAACTTAACACAAGATTTGTTTTGTCCATCCGGATATGGTCTACACATAATGGTTTCGATTATACTTAGTGAAAGTTTACCATGACGTCGATGTATTATCATATTAATAAAGAACGTCAGTGTTCCTTCAAGGGAGTAATAATGACGGGTGACGGATGACAGTGATGACTTTCATATTGAAATATTCACACGGGTTGAACAGCTGTCAAGAACTAGTTCAAAATTAGTTTTTCAGATGACACAACTAATCTGTCAAATGTGTCATGCTATTTGTAATGCAATTATTATTAATTATTAAATCAATTATTAAATCAAATTCCATTAGAGATTAGACGCGAGAAACAGCAATAATTATAATACGAATAATAACAATAATAATATCAAAGTGATTAAAATTAAAAGTCAAACTCTAACCAAGACAAGATATTTAAAAGAATTAATAGTACACATCACTTCAGATCGCGTAAAAATATGTAAAGGTCTACAAAATGAAAACCACTGGAGAGAAAACAAATGACAGGAGTCATAACAATTTGTGGAAACAATGTCGAAAATTGGCCCTAACACACATATGGCAAGTAAGAGAAACAATTTTTGGTTACAAGGCCTAGTACCTAAACGTTGTAGACTCATCTTCTTAGTTCAGTTTCCAAATGAAGACTCCTCTAATTTTCAATAAAGTAAAGCCCAGAAATGACCAGGCCATTCGAAAGAACACGTTTCATTAGTAACTCGACAAATCTGTCTATACACAATACACAAACTGCCAATATCACATTTCAGGCCATGCATACATAAATGGTGTCATAAATCTGTCCCTAACTTTCCTGATTCAAGGTGATTAATAGACATAGGATTTTCAGTAGTAATTTTCTATTTATAATAAATCAAACGAGATGTTTGGTCGTTGGGATACACTGTTTCCTCGAACAGGTTTCTTAGTTCTAAGTTCTAGATTTCCGGGAGAAAACCGCGTCAACAACGATAAAGTAGTCAATGTTCATACTCTTCGTAGCTGTCTTACTGTTACGTCCTGAAGATGTCTCTTGCAACAGAGTGCGAAACGTTAGCTACTTTATCGTCGTTGACGCGGTTTTCTCCCGGAAATCTAAAACTTAGTGATTCGGACCGCGGAAGTCTCCAATCTAAATAGGTTTCCTATTTTTCTTGCGATAAGGTAGCTGTGTGTGCTAATGGGTTAGCTGTTTGTTCGAGTAGGTTAGTTGTTTGTTCGATTAGATTAGCTATTTGGTCGACCAAGTTAGCTCTTTGCTTGAATAGGTTCACTACTTGTACGTGCGCGTTAGCTGTTGGTTCCCAAAGGTTAACCTTTCGGAAGAGGCGTAAACCGTGGGTCCCGGCAACTAGTTGAACAACTCTGGTTGCCATTATCAAATAGTATGACAGTATGGGTAAATGCAAAGGGCCAAGAGTGGCCTAGGTACAGCGGAAAAAGCCGCACCCAAAACTACTACATACATATATCAATATAAATCGCGTTTTTAAACAACTCCGCAAGAAAAGTTATTTGGGGATTGATCAGCTGATCTTGGGACCAAATAATTGTCGCCTGTTCCACTAATACGAAGATTATTAAAAAGATACATTATTAAAATTACATTATTAAAGTACGGTACTCTAACTAGTAGATTGTAGTGCAAAAAGAACTTTTTTCGCTAAACTCGAGGCACCATTTTCACAATGTCTGCAGTCGACAGAAGAGAATCTGCATGACCTCCATACGACACTTGATATGCATTAACTTAATCCATATCGGCGAGTGAGTTGGGTGCAGTGAAATTACTGAGCAGATTAAGGCTGGATTCCCTTCTGTAAACTATTCGAATTCGGGCGGGAAAATCCGGCCGAGACTAATAAAGAACCCGGTTTAACGGCCGCCGTCGAGCGGAGACGTTACAAATGATGCCGATTATAGGGGAAGCGCCAGTATGCCACTTCGTCCTGCTGACTGCCTGACACCGATGCTCTTCCACTGCCGCCTTCGACGATCTCTTGCATTCACCGTGGATGGAAATTGGCAGCGGAGCGGAAATTCGACAGAATCCAGAATGCAGATTTCCCAGTTGAGGTGTCTAGACAGGACGACGCAATTCAACACTAGCAAATTACCATTTGAGGATTTGAGTGAAATTCGGCGGGCAATTAAGGAATATGGACTGGAAACGATGGTTGATTTTTACTATGTTTTATTACGTTTAGATAAGAACTACGGGTGGTATGATGCAAGAATCCGGCACCTCCGCCCTTCTTAAAACTTTTTTATTGATAAATTGGTCGCCCAATATAATGCCTGCATATTTATTTATAAATTGTCCCATACACACAAACAGTCGATTTCAAGAACAAAATAAACAAAATTAATACATGCAAACATAAGCAAAAGTAAAGTTTCAGATTATTTTAATAATTAAGTTCTGCTAGTGGACGCACAAGACAATTTTTTACGCGCGAGAAATGCCATGTTGTGGGCGAAAATTTACCTTTATAATACTTACACCACTGAATGGTTTTGACTGATGACCACTGAATGTTAAATGCACTATTCAGTTATTCGCAGGCACCCTTGGGCACCCTGTCCGAAAATGTGCTTGCAAGAGGCTTGAACACTTGTAAGAGATAGTTCTCAAGGTAACAGAAAAGTTGACATTTCTCTAAATTAAAGTATTAAAAATTAAAGTGACAAAATAGTATGGAAGCAGAAATTGTAAGTTCAGATGAAAACATCACGGGCAGCGCATGCTGAAGCCACATTTAGCTACAACGCAACGTCCAGAATTCAATATGGCAAGTGAATTGACAGCATTCCATTTAAGGTCATGTGATTAAGTAAATTTCGAACGCATTCTGTGAGGAATGTGTCACATTACAAAAACCGGCCGATATTCAAAATTTAAGAGCTGTCAGGGTTATAAAAAGCACAGTTGTACGACCCACTTTGATTGACCTACCTGATAAATGGACCCCTGCATTATTCTCTAAATACCTTCAATTCAAATTTTCTAGATTTCAGTGACTTGAACTTATTTTATAAGCCAATGTGAAAATTCTTCCATATGCGTGATTTACTTACTGTAGGTATCAGCACGATGGTGCGTATGCCTTTTTACTTTCCGACTAGTACCCTAGAAGGAAAGTATTGTAATCGACGGAAAAAAATTCGAGATTTCCGCGGAAATACGCGTTTTGAGGTCCTCTGAATCGATTGCGATGATTTCTGGAAAATGTATTTATGTATGTGTGTATGTATGTATGTATGTGTGTATGGCCGTGAAGACGATTGCGTCCAAACGAAAGAACGGATCGGGCTGAAATTTGGTATCCATATTTAGGATTACCGGGGAACGAACTTAAATATGTATACCAATTTACAGATCAATGGGATAAACGGTTTAGGCGCTATAAGCTTTTACAGATGCAGTTTGACAGAATCCACAGCCTTCGTCGCCGTGTTGCAAATTGTCAGATTTTCACAAACGTCACAGCCACTGACATGACATTAAATGTCAGGATGACAAATGTAATTCTGTCATAGAAATTGACGTTACGTAGCGCCCAGAGATGGCTCTGGCTTGACTAAATTGAATAATTGCAAAAGTGTGCAGACACTTCATTGTGCCAACGATGTAGTCGGAAAGTTGGATGAGGGCCACCCCAGATATTTTCCTCTATGTTAGCAAGGGTGCTTGAGCTATGAGTTTCTGTATAAATAAACTGTTACCACATGTTTCCTATATGTTGATGATCTCCAAAAAAATCTTCCGACTTTCTTTTAAGTGCATGTACTGTATGACTAGGTGATTAACTTAAATCCAATAAGCGCCGAAATGAAGTAGCAAAAAAAATGAAGATTTTAAAGTAAAGCAAGTCGACATTACTACCAGCATTAATTAATATACTGATCTGTATTTGCAATATATTATATTTGCGGACAGAAGTAGGTTTTATATAATTACTTTTTTCACAAAAGGAAGCAACAAGAAATAGAAATTCTAAGATATCTCCAATAAATCCTACCTTATACGTTCCCATTTCGTTTCAGTGAATTCGCACTCGTTTCAAAGTATTGCAGTTGATATTTGAAAGGATCTAACGGGTGCGCGCATACGCCATCTGCAGGGATGCACACGCAACCAAAACGCTGCCACCGTAAAATATTAAATTTAACAACTATCGTGAGCATGCTACACCCGCGGGCTAGTATAAAATTTTAGTAGGTACGTATGTTGGCTACATATACTGGATATAGTGGTTTATCAGGGCCGATATTTTGTTTGACCAAGTTATATCGTGGGGTCTGGTGGGCATTACCGTACATCAAACGGACACGAGACAGCCACAAAATGAGCAAAGCGATCTCGTGCTCTCGAGCTATCACTTGATCAATTTTATCCATGCTTGTCGGTTGATGGTTTATGTTTATACACATATAGATGTCCAGAACTTTGTGGCTTATATTTTTTTGCAGTGGAGTGCTTTAAAATACCCCATAGATAAGCTTTTCTCATATCTATATTTCTATCAGCAAGTGTACATATGTTCAAATCCTAAGTTAAGTATTTTTAAATCTTTCCACTTAAAAAAATGAATATCGTTCAAATTTGTATGAAATTTTCAGATTCACATATGTATTCCACATATTTAACATGTGAGCTGCTTTATTCGAAATTATACATGCGTGCAAATTATCTAATGCGCTGCATTGTTTGTGGGTGTGATAAAAAAACTCGCACTACTAATTTGACAAAGCAAATTTATACTCGAAAATGTATATACAATAACTACACACAATGCATCTGTTTCCGGTACATGGTATAATATAATAGAACATTTCGGAATATTAAACAGCTAGGCGAAGGCAGAAACTGAAAACGTGCGTCACGTGGACGTTCGAGTTAAATAACGGAATTAATCAAATGAGAACAGGCATCCAAATCGATCCCGAATTAAATCGGTTTAACGTGCTCATTACATTCAACACTGTGAATTTAAATGGAAAATTGTTTCCGTACCACTGATTTTCTGAAAGTTTTATATTAATTGCTCCTAATTGATTATAAAAGAGAATTTATCGTAATATAAACGTCAGCGTTTAGCCTCTATGTTGAATCTGTACTTTTTAATCTTTTACTTAAAAATCATGGTAATCGATAAAAATATCTGGTGTGGCCCCCACCCAACTTTCCGACTACATTGAAACAATGTTTATACATTTATAAACTCTCTAAACGTATAGACTATAAAGGGTGAAACACCAAAAACGAATTTCCGTGAGATAATAACAATATACATACAAGGCACTTCTCGATACAAATAATTATAATATCATAATATACTGTCACGTATACATGTTTCCTACGAGATTTATTTCTCTACTGCTTGTTTATTGATTCTTTAATCGCTGGCGGGGCGATAATATTCAAATAATAACGTGAGGCCTAACGCGGTGTGATGCCGTCAGTTCTCCATTACGTCACAAATTAATAGATAAAAACTCTTATAGAACCCAAACCGCTCATCCCATTGATTTGTAAATTTGTACACATATTTAAAACGACTGCAGGATGAGATGGTGTCAGTTTGGTCAAAATCGGATGAATCCCTAAGAAAACGCATGTAACATTTGCCACTTTCGGTTATCAGATTGTCACCAAAAGCAATCCAGTTCGTCCCCTTGTGATTCTAAATATGTATGCCAAATTTCAGCCCGATCCGTTGTTCCGTTTGGGCGCTATCGTGTTCACGGACATACCTACGGACATACACACATACACACATACATTTTCCAGAAATCATTGGAATGGATTCAGGGGACCCCAAAATGCGTATTTCCGCCAAAATCTCAAAAAATAAATTTCCGTCGATTACAATACTTTCCTTCTAGGAGTCGGAAAGTAAAAATGTAGTTTAATAAATTTTGAACCCCCAACTTTACAGAAAAATGTATGAGAACTTTGACTTTCCGGTTAGTAGAAGTATTTTTTTCGAGATTTCAGCGGAAATACGCGTTTTGGGGTTCCCTGAATCGATTGGAATGATTTCTGGAAACAGTATGTATGTATGTGTGTGTATGTGTGCTTGTGTTTGAACATGATAGCGCTCAAACTGTACAACGGATCGGGCTGAAATGGTATACTTATTTCGAATTACCAGGGCGTCCCCTCCCTGGATTGTTTTTACTCTGAATCTGACAACCGGAAGTGGCAAATGTTACATGCGTCTTCATCCGACTGCGATCAAACTGATACATGCTCATCCTCCAGTGACTTTAAATATATTGTAACGAGTGCCTTGCATAAGCGCGGACTGACGTCGCCGCGGTGCGGGAATATTCGAGAAGAAACCAGAATATTCCGGCGGACTCGGGAAGGCGTGCGGCGTGGACCGACAGGCGCGCGGGTTGGCCCGGTCTATCTATTCGTGAAGAGTCTAGAAAGGCCAGGAATTATCACGAAGGTCGAGCGCATACTGGACGCCGCGATAGTCAGTTCTTGCCTGGAAGCGCTACGAGTGAATACCAAGAGATCCACATAGCGATCGTGTGCAAATAAAAGTGCTGTATTTACATAAATAGGGCTATTATAGTTATAAATAGAGTTGTGATTTTTAGTAGTGTTTAAAATAAACAAACTCTGCACACACTGGACGTTTTCGAACCCAAAACGTAACAACTGGTGTCAGAAGTGGAATTGAAAAAAATATAAGTGACAAGTGCGTGTAGAGATCATGGCCACCTTGGACAATTTAAAGGTGAAGGATTTGTGACAGGAGTTGGAGGATTGTGATCGAACACGTCTGTAAAAAAGGAAGATCTTAAGAAGAGGCTATCAGAATATCTAATATCGATAGGCGAAGATCCAGACACGTACGTATTCGAGAGTCTCGAAACGAAGCTTCTCGAAATAAAGCTTCAAGAAAATTCTAGAAACATCGAAACCAAGCTTCTAGAAAATTCGCAAATTCTTGAAACGAAGATGCAAGAAAATTCTCAAAACATCGAGAGACTGCTAGAGAAGCTTCTAGAAAGTTCGCAAAATCTCGAAATCAGACTACATGAGAAACTTCTTGAAAATGCTCGAAACCTTGAAAACAGACAAGAGATGTTTGAAACCCGATTACACGAGGAACTTCTAGAACATAAAGGAAACCTTGAAGAGAAGGTTCAAACAAGAGATGCTGGAAACCAGACTGATAGAAAATTCTACAACTATTGATAACAAGGTGAGAAGTCTGGAAGAGCGGCTACAAGAAAATCTGAAGATTGTGGACAATAAAATAAAAGAAATTGCTAAAAAAGCAGATAAAGACGACATACTGAATGCGAAAAAGTTCCAAGTAACTGCGACGGATTCCGTGATAAGGGAGGTCAAGTCCTGCATTAAACCACCAACCTTTGATGGGACCACATCATGGGATAACTACAAAAAACAATTTGAGGCAGCTGCTAGGGCTAATGGATGGACAACGCAGGAGAAAGCTATTTCTCTGACTATGGCGTTGCGCGGCAATGCGGTGGACATTCTTCAGACTTTGTCCGAATCCGAGTTGAACGACTTAAAACGATAAGTTAGTGAAGGCAGTCGAGGTGAGGTACTGCCACGCTCATCTCGAACAAGTATTTCAACTCCAGCTGAAGAATAGAATCCAGAAATCGTCAGAAACCCTACAAGAATTTCAATCAGACATTGCCCGCCTGGTCAGGTATGCTTACCCGAATGCCCCGGAAACCCTTTTGGAAACTCTTGGGATCCATGCCTTTGTGGATGGCATAAGAGATGTGCAAGTACAGCAGGCACTCAGAATGGCACGACCCAGGACGATCGTCGATGCATTGACCCATGCCTTAGAAGTGGAGGTAGCCAAAGAAACATCCAGGGGACATGCACGACTTCGGGGTGTCGAGCTGGAGGAAAATGGGAGAAGGTCCCTGCGCTGCTGGCACTGTGGTGAATTAGGCCATACCAGGAACAAGTGCAAGAAGTTTCTGGAGAGCATGGCCAAAATGAAGCAGGAAAACTAAAAAGGGTCGATGCGAAGGGGCAACCATCGACTCGTGCCAAACAGGCCCCACTGAGAGTTAAGGTGGCGACATTGCAGCATTTGTTGACAAGCCTATTCGTCGATGGAAAGAACAACGGACGACCGGGCTCATTACTGCTGGATACTGGCGCTAAACTAAAAAGGGTCGATGCGAAGGGGCAACCATCGACTCGTGCCAAACAGGCCCCACTGAGAGTTAAGGTGGCGACATTGCAGCATTTGTTGACAAGCCTATTCGTCGATGGAAAGAACAACGGACGACCGGGCTCATTACTGCTGGATACTGGCGCTACCAAAACCAATGTAAGACCGGATGTCGTAAATGCCAAGCGGATAAAGCCCTCCAAGTGGATGTTGAGGACGGCAACAGGAGAAAGAGCGACAGTCCTAGGAGAAACCCGAGCCACTATCGAGATAGGAAATTCTTCATTGGAGCACAATATTCTGGTTGCTGACATCGCAGATGAAGTGATTCTCGGTATGGATGTGATGACTTTCTACGGCTTCCAGCTGGACCTGAAACAGGGCCTTTTGAGGATCGGTTTGGAAGAACATGTCCTGTATCAAAGGGGAGACATCCGAGCCAGAGTGCTTCTCAAGGATGACATAGTTCTTGCGGCAAGAAGTGAAGCTGTTGCAACGGCCACTTGGGATAAGAACATCACACAAACCAAGGTAGAACTCATGGACCCAGCGTACCGGCACGGGAGGCTGGAAAAGGGCATCGTAGTAGGCAAGGCTTTGGTGGCGACAGACGGTAATGTACCAGTACGCCTTATAAACCTGAACGACTACGCAGTATCCCTGAAGAGAGGAGTCGTAGTGGGATACTGTTCAGCTATCTCCGCCGTCGTCCGTAACACCAAGGCGTGTGAGGTTGCCCCTTCCCAAGCACCCAAAAGTATGTCAGACTTGCTACCGCCAATCAACAAGTCCCTGTCAAGTCACCAACGACAGAAAGTTTACCATCTGCTTCAAAAATACCGGGACATTTTTCAAATTAATGGAGACCCAAACGGACGTATTGCGATAGTAAAGCACAGAATTGACACAGGTGATTCCAGACCCATCAGACAAGCCGCACGAAGATTACCGCTGGCCAAACGCGAAGAAGCCGAACAAATAATTCAGGACATGAAGAACGAAGGAGTGATTAAACCTTCCAACAGTCCCTGGGCGTCTCCGGTGGTGCTTGTTAAGAAGAAAGACGGCTCCACTAGATTCTGTGTAGATTACAGACAACTGAACAACGTCACCAAAAAGGATAGCTACCCACTACCTAGAATAGATGACAGTTTGGATACTCTGGCAGGATCAGAATTGTTCTCCACACTAGATCTCAAGAGTGGATATTGGCAGGTTGAACTACAAGACGAGGATAGGGAAAAGATCGCATTCACCGTACGGTCGGGTCTTTGGGAGTTTACCGTGATGCCCTTTGGTCTTTGCAACGCCCCTGCCACGTTTGAGCGACTTATGAAACCTGCCTAGTCTATTTGGACGACATATAAGTTGTCGGTAAAGACATTCGAAGACCATTTGAAAAACTTGGAGAACGTTTTCCGAAGACTTAGAGCTGCCAACTTAAAGTTGAGTCCAAAAAAATGTCACATACTTCAAGAAAAAGTAAACTACCTTGGCCATGTTGTCTCAAAAAATGGAGTCGCTGTTGACCCTGTTAAAATTAAGGCGATTAGAGACTGGCCTGTGCCTAGAGATAAACATGAGATAAGGAGTTTTCTTGGACTTTTCTTGCACCTACTACAGACGATACGTACCAGGATTTGCCGATATAGCCAAACCCCTGACTAAACTTACAGACGATGCCCGACAATTCTGCTGGGATGAAGAATGTCAGCTATCATTCGAGCATTTGAAGCAACGTCTTATCAGTGCACCGATATTGTGTTACCCGTTGCCCGAAGGAAAGTTCATCTTGGATACCGATGCCAGTAATGTTGGATTGGGAGGCGTCCTATCACAGCTTCAGGACGGCGAAGAGAAGGTCATCGAGTACTTTAGTAAAGTTCTTTCTAAGCCCGAAAGGAATTACTGTGTCACAAGAAAAGAATTACTGGAAGTCGTTAAATCTGTGGAACACTTTTACAAATACCTTTACGGCAGGAAGTTCTGACTAAGAACGGACCACGCTGCGCTTAGATGGCTGCTTCAGTTTAGAAATCCAGAGGGGCAAGTAGCCAGGTGGATAGAAAGGTTGCAACAATACGACTTTGACATTGGGCACAGGGCAGGAAGGATTCACTGGAATGCCGACGCACTTTCTCGAAGACCTTGTCCAGTGGATTGCGAACACTGTTGCCGAGTAGAGAGGAAGTGCGCCGTTGTAGATAGAACCACTGCCATGGATGAAGATTGGTCAACAGAACGATTGATTGCTGACCAGAAAAACGACCCCGATCTAAGACTTCTTTTTGATTGGAAGGAAAATGGATAGCGACCGAACTGGCAGGAAGTGGCTCCCGGTTCTTCAGCGCTAAAATCTTATTGGGCCCAGTGGGACTCGATTACAATGGAGGACGGACTATTAAAGAGAAAAATAGAAAATGATGATGGTACAACTTACACGTTACAACTATTGGTACCAAAGAATAGGATCCCACAGGTGCTGTCGCATATCCACGATGGTACATCCGGAGGACATTTTGGTATCCGAAAACCCGTCGAGAAGATAAAAGAGCGGTTTTACTGGTCGGGTTACCAGGACAATGTCAAGGAGTGGTGCCGGAAATGTAAAGTTTGCGCCGAAAGTAAAGGAACCCAGAAGAAGCCACGAGCACCGATGAGGCCATACAACGTTGGTAGTCCTTTTGAACGAATAGCCATCGATGTCGCAGGCCCCTTCCCCGAGACCGACAACGGCAATAAATACATCGTGGTAGTGATGGACTACTTCGGTAAATGGACCGAAGCGTATGCCCTTCTTGACCAAACAGCAGCTTCAATCGCAGACGTCCTCGTGAAAGAGCTGATTTGCCGCTTTGGTGTCACGCTGCAGATGCAGTCAGACCAGGGCAGGAATTTCGAGAGTGAACTTTTTACTAAGGTGTGCGAGTCCTTGGGACTACAGAAGACCAGGACTACCTCGTTACACCCCCAGTCGGATGGCATGGTGAAAAGGATGAACAGAACCATGGGAAAATACCTTTCCAAGGTGGTTGCCGATCATCAGAGAGACTGGGACAACCACATCCACCTGTTTTTGCTAGCTAACAGGTCAGCTGTACAGGAAAGCACTGGTCGAAGTCCAGCCAGCATTTTATTTGCCAGAGAACTCAGGCTGCTCTGTGACCTGAAGTTTGGATCGAAACCTGGAGATGATGTTGCGGGTGAGGACTATGTGACCGACCTCAAGAGAAAGATGGACGATATCCACCAGCACGTGAGGCAGAACCCTCAGGACGCGAGCGAACGGATGAAAGACCGATACGACGTAAGGGGCAAGCAGGGAGGTTATCAACAAGGAGACCTGGTGTGGCTGTACAATCCTCGGCGCAGAAAAGGATTTTCGCCCAAACTCGAACGAAACTGGGAAGGTCCTTTTGAAATCGTTAAGCGGATAAACGACGTGGTGTACTGGATTAAGAAGCTTCCCTCAGGAAAACCAATGGTTGTCCACTTCAATCGTCTGGCACCGTATGAGGGCACCAACGTTGACGAAGAACGCGTGAACCAGATAGGTAGAGGAGACGAACTAGAGAAGTTCCTTGCTGAGTTCTCAACTGGCCGCAAGGTGCGGTATGGTGTCACGAAGGAAGAACGTTGTGACCTCTTTGCGATGCCGGATGATTACTCGTTGGCCCATTGCGTAGGAAGCGATCTGCTTATGCGAAAAGGAATAGCCACGGTTTTTCGAAGGAAATTTGGGCAGATTGAAAAACTGAAGGAGCAACAGCCGGAGATCGGAAATGCCCTTGAGTTGGAAACAAACAAGAGGCACATTTATTATTTGGTGACCAAGAATTCCTCGTTTGCCAAGCCAACTTACAACTCGATGTGGGCATCACTTCTGGATCTGAAACGCCGTATGTTGTTAAATGGTGAAAATAAATTAGTCATACCAAAGCTGGGATGCGGACTGGACGGGCTGGACTGGAGGGCAGTAAGGAACATGCTGGAGACCATCATCAGGGACACCTCTATCCAGATCGTCGTCTGTTGTTTTAATCTGCGACCCCGTTTGTCAACTGGAAAAAGTGTCCAGTGCTATTTTTACAGTACGGGCACCTGCACAAAAGGACCTGACTGCCAATACCTCCATGGGGATACTGTTTCGGGGCGAAACAGTCTAAGAGGAGGGCAATGTAACAATAGTGCCTTGCATAAGCGCGGACTGACGTCGCCGCGGCGCGGGAATATTCGAGAAGAAACCAGAATATTCCGGCGGACTCGGGAAGGCGTGCGGCGTGGACCGACAGGCGCGCGGGCTGGCCCGGCCTATCTATTCGCGAAGAGTCTAGAAAGGCCAGGAATTATCACGAAGGTCGAGGCGCGGACTATATAAGCGCGTAACGGACGCCGCGATAGACAGTTTTTGCCTGGAAGCGCTACGAGTGAATACCAAGAGATCCACATAGCGACCGTGTGCAAATGTGCTGTATTTACATAAATAGGGTTATTATAGTTATAAATAGAGTTGTGATTTTTAGTAGTGTTTAAAATAAATAAACTCTGCACACACTGGACGTTTTTTCGAACCCAAAACGTAACAATATATACAAATTTGCAGATCAGTAGGATGAACGGTTTAGGTGCTATAAGCCTTTATAGAAGCAGTTTGACAGAATCCACAGCCTTCGTCGTTGTGTTGCAAATTATCAGATTTTAACATATGTTAGTGCCGCTGACATGACATGACATTAAATATCAGTATGATAAATGTCATTATGTCATAGAAACTAACGTTGGGTAGGGTCTAGAGTGGCTCTGGATTCACAAAATTGAATAATTGCTGAAGTATTCAGACACGACCTCACCATATCTGGGGTGAGGTCACTCCAGATATTTTAAGGTCATTTTACTATGCATATCAACTGCCCTGGATGCTATTGGATAAGAACAGTCCCCTGAAATGACAAAGATATAAAAATAACACAGAAGGTATTTTCATGCATGCCTATCGGCAACACAATATTATGGCTTCATTCTGCTTTTGTTTTCATATCATTCTCGGGAATTGATTTTCGAATTTGTTAGCGACTATATGGATATGCGCATAAACTGTTACATATATCCATAGCAAGTTAAATCATGCTAGTATCTGGATAATTATTTATTTTATACCAACATTTCAGATTAAATCTTCATAAGTGTGTTGTTAAAAATGTTGTTCTTTATAAAAGTTGACGGTAGGACTGCTATCAAAAACGCCATCACTAGATCTTCAAAATATTGTACCATATATTTTAAATAATCTGGTTAAAAATGTTTGCAGCGGGCATAAGAGTAAGTAAGAACGATCTTTAATTTTAGTAAAATCGAAATACTAAAATACTATTTGGAATCGTTGCTTAGAATTGATAATTACGCTTAGATTTTAAATCACAGTCGCCTACCATAAAAAATCTATTATCTTGGGTTTCTTAAATGTTCACTATTTGAAAAAGTTTAGTAGCGATTAGTGTTTTAAAATAATTCTCCCAGATCAATTTTTGTTTATAATCCATGATTTTCCATCCAGTATATCAAACTACAGTAATGTGTAACAACGGTAAATTACCACGTAAATTACCTTTTATTGACTTTTTGCAAATACATAACACAATTTTATCAGAAATGGACAATACATTATTCTTCCATACGGTGCGGACTTTCCTGGATACAATGTACAAACAAGTTCTTTATACTATATTTTGTGTTAATCACTGTGTAGTGTTACAGGATTTAAGTGAATGTGACTACTTATTCACTCTTTGTGCATACATAATAGAACCATTTGACCTCGACGAATTTCAATGGAAAAAGTCCAGGTCCGCAAGATCTCATTTTTTAATTGCAACTGCAATCTCTGAATGCAAATTTCAAGTGCCCCTTCTAATTATCCCAATTAAGACACCCGCTTTCCGCTCACGCGATTGCAGTACCATTATGCGATATCTAGGTCAATTGAGCTTTGAAAAAGTTTCAATAGTAGCATTATTTGTCGCCTTATTGTAATTAATCGTATTTTATAGGAGAGTTAATTGATAACGGGCAAGAAACTCAACTAACAAGTGATCTCAACCCACAACATTTCAAATTAATTATTACTTTCTTCCGTGGGACCTGGTCGGAAGGTAACAAAAAAAAACCTAAATATCTCTTGACGTGTATATGATTGTCATCAATACATGGAGACTGACGACCACATCCATATCTGTTATACATATGTATATATACAATCCCCATACAGGCATACAACGTGAGCACCAGATACAGTCAGCATCAGCGAGCATTTCGACTAATCACCCGAGTGGTGGCAGCACGTATGTACGAAATTAATGGCGAGAGAATTAAAGCGCAGCGAAAAAAAAACAATCGCAAGTACGACGACTGCGCGGTCTCTGCGGATTATTAATGGGACTTTTATTTGGGCCCATTTGTTAGCTGTCACCGGATTGTGGGACCAACCGAATACCGGAACGGCCCCAACTGATAAATATGTCCGCTTCGAACTCGGTCTGTCAACCGAGTCGTTACTCATAACGTTGAGTCGAGGAAAGAAGTTGATAATAATTAAGTGTGAGTGGGTAGAAGGTCTGCGGACTTGGGAGCGAATGGAGTTTTCGCGTTTTTCTTTTGTTTTAGCTGTAGGTAACTGCGGAAGAGTAATCGCGCCACGCTTCTCGGAGATTAATGGAACTGGGAAATAAGCGAGCTGGTTATTATGCTTGTATTTATGGCGGTTCTCAGGTGACGTTACGTTTTAAAGGGAATGTTAACATGGGAGCAGATGCGTATTAAATTTTACAATGGTTTTCTTAAAATTTAATCTCATTTTAATGAAAAAAATACTTTATTTTAAAATATAGATACCTAGATTTAATATGATAGTAGAAATGTGCAGGCGATATGACAGCTGCTTATGGTGTGATAAAAAGTTGGGCTAATCCCACTTATAGACATCAAATGACCGGAACTGTTTAATGTGGTTTTAATGATAGAGCTGTATATTTGTAAGCAATTTTATTTATATCAAATTTACAAACTTTTTCTTAAATCTTGATGGTCGAGTGTTGTTAAACTTTAAAATTAAAAGTAAAACTCTATCCCGGGCAATTATATTACAAGAATCAATAAAAAAATTCGCGATTAATGCGTTACAAAATGCAGACATCTCTGAACGAAATGATAACGATTGGAAATTAAAAACAGACAGTCGAAGATTAAAGACATTAAAATATAAAAGTGAAGTAAACATTATCGAAGATTTACGCAAGATTTTCACATATGGTCAGTAACACTCGTGAAACAAAGAATGAAATACTTCTTAAGTAACTATATGCGTTTCTCTTTATGGCTACATTATAGTTTGCGATCGGAGAACTATCAAGTGTTTTTAAATTTGCCATTTCAAACAGAAGAAACCTCATTCCCTTCTTCGTTCAAACTGCCCTCTGGGCGATCTCAACTTCACACCAAATAATATACAAGCATCCTTGTAAAACCCCACTGTGCGGCAGTTTCTAGTTTAAAGCTATAAACATATTAGATTATCGGTTCATCCTTTGGATTCTATATTATTCTATATTTATTATTCTCAATTCCAGTATAATCCAACATGTTAAAAAAACCTAAAATGTCACATACAAGGACAATCCATACAAGGGATTTCATAAACCAATATATAACTTCCTGTTCATGTGTTCCGTTCAGCACTTGTATAAAACCATAGGTAATTTTTAGTTCATTTTAAAAATACTTTCAGTAACTACTTTAACATCCAAAGACAAACTACATGGTCGTCGGTTTATAAGTCATAGTTATAGTACAGTTATACTAAGTTATCGCTGATACCCGAACCTACTTTAATTGTCTTATTATCTAGTTAACTGTTTGAGGTACAGGTATTTAAGAAATAATAAACCTCTAGAGGTACGGAGAGCAATATTGTTTTTCTTAACGCAAATTATTCACAATCACGAAAATCAGATCGAAGTAGTCGCAAATAAGGCATCAATAAACCAAAACCCTCGGGTATTGCAAATCCCATCATACCTGCCAAACAAAATTCCTAAAGGGAAACCGGATATTCGCCAGACACACGACGGGATCGTACACAATAAGCGTCATCTCGATGCCCACTCGAAGACACTCAATGCTGAGCGCAAGTATCAGAATCTCCATTTCCCGTTTCCGATCCGAGCGCGCACTCCCACTTTACAGCACGCGATTGCGGTAAAACTCAACGGACCCCCGTTCCCCATCAATCCCCAATCAATAAAACCCACCTCCCCGAGATCAAATCCCAAAACCGGAACGACATACGAGCTCAAACGACGAAACGGTTCGCATGTAAATACCAAAGCCCAGTCCTTACCTTTCTGTATGAGTCTGGCGTCCGGGGAATTCCCCATCCAGACGATCGCCAGGAGCACCAGCGCTACCCTACGGTACATATTGCGAACTTCGCACGGACTTCTACTTCGGAATTCACATTTCACTCGGGCAGGAACAATCGAAAATTGGAGACGGAAGGTTCTGGGCATATGTCACATCGTGTCACGTATACCAACCGGTGAGACGCTCAGAATAACGATGACTAGTTGTGCTGTCTGTAGGGGTGGTAGAGTGATTTTTTCACCGGGTAAATCTGTAAAAGAAAGGAGAGTGTGTCATTATTTTGTTTCGGGGCGAATGTGTCAAGTCGGTTAAAGGTTGTAAATGTTGTAATATCATGTTTTCCAGACATATCAAATATGATGCTCGATGCTCGAGATCTGTCAGGTCTCTGTCAGGTCATTACTCTGGAAGTAATCAACGAATAAATAACATTTGATAGGCCCTGTCTAATTATTTCGAGTTAATATTGATATGACAAACAACAAGACCGTTAACGCCAATAATAATGGGACAAACGACAGCAGCATTTGACGTAATATCAGTTACAAAATATATAGATGAATTGATCAGTGCTTTCTAGAGCGTTTTTATATTCCTAGAAGGAAAGTATTGTAATCGACGGAAAAAAAATCGGGATTTCAGTGGAAATACGCGTTTTGGGGTCCCCTGAATCGATTGCAATGATTTCTGGAAAATGTATATATGTATATATGTATGTATGTATGTATGTATGTATGTATGTATGTATGTATGTATGTATGTATGTATGTATGTATGTATGTATGTATGTATGTATGTATGTATGTATGTATGTATGTATGTGTGTATGTGTATGTGTGTATGTATGTATGTTTGTGAATACGATAGCGTCCAACTGGAACAAGGGATCGGGCTGAAGTTTTGCGTACTTGTTTAGAATTGCCGGGGGCGAACTGGATTGTTTTTTGCCACAAAATGACAACCGGAAGTGGCAAATGTTACACGCGTCTTCTTCGGGATTTATACTATTTTGGCCAAACTAATATCAGTCCATCCTCCAGTGATTTTAAATAAGTATACTGGTATGAACGGTTTAGGCGCTATTAGCTTTTATAGAAGCGGTTTGATACAATCCACAGCCTTCGTCGCTGTGTTGCAAATTGTCAGATTTTGACAAACGTTAGTGCCACTGACATGACATGACATTTTATGTCATTGTGAAAAATGTAATTATGTCAGAGAGCCTGACGTTAGGTAGGGTACAAAGTGGCTCTGGCTTCACAAAATTGAATAATTGCAAAAGTGTTCAGACACTTCATTGTGCCAACGGTGTAGTCGGAAAGTTGGGTGAGGGCCACCCCAGATATTTTTCTTTCTCATAGAAAATTCAAACAAACTCATTACAAATATTTATAATGTACGGTCCATCAAGGAGTACGCCACCTGCAAAAAATTGTAATATTGTGAACTGAGAATTTGTTGTATTTGAATTTGTGAACTACATTATTATTAAGTACATAATTTCGAGCTTATAATGTAGAATACGACTTATTTTATAGTTGGGTCATAACGTTTAGACCTTCGTGAGATAAGAGCCCAAAAAGGGCTATAAAGTTACTTAGAGTGTAAGGGATAGGGTGAAAATGTTGATATCCCGGAATCGTCGGTACCTGAATTTAGGTACCTAGGTGCTTTTAGTCCTACACTAATTTAATAAAACCCTAAAAAGCCAGAGGGCTCCTCCAGTAGTCTCTTCCGCCAGCTTACAAATATACCCGTTTTTATGAAAGCAATAAAACCCGCGCTAATAAACACAAATTTGCCGTATTACATTAGCAAAACATCAAGACATCGTCAGTCATTAAATATTGTAAAAGGAAATCAAAGAGAGATGGAGGTAGAAGGTCGAAGCGGTCGCCCGGATGCAAAATTAAAACGTCGCCGGAGGTTAAGGAAATTGATATGCCGAAGGCCGTCAATCGGAAAGAGTAATAAATTTCGCAAAAGTTAATTAAAAAGGCTGGACGGACGAACGCGGCTCGTTTCGACTAAATTTAAATTGAAAAGTTAGAGATGATGCCCTGTAGTGGAGTTACTGGGGTGTTAGTGGGTATTACATTATTATTAAGGGATGATTCGGTTGCTTCAAGTTCTTGTTTGTGTTCGATCTAAATTTTTCAGTTTTAATTTATTGGCGAAATCAAAGTCTCCTCATCATATGACTTAATGGAACCAAGCTTTTCAAATTCATTCATTCAGGGCTCCTTTCCCCTGAAGTTAACGATATCCAGTATTTGCAATTACAAATGTCGTTTGAATGAATCAACGAGGTATGCGGAATATTTAGATTGGAGACTTCCGAGGTTCGAATCACTAAGTTCTAGATTTCCGGGAGAAAACCGCGTCAACGACGTAAAGTAGTCAAGTTGACTAAAACTACATATTATTAAACAGAATTTTATTTCAGATTTTCAATTGCTTTCGAGTAATAACGTCATCGGTTGTTTCTTTTAAAGGTAAGCCCAAATTTTCCTTATCAATTTGATAGATATACTGCTCTTGACAGTCACATTGGTATAGTCGTGCATAAGAAAGGTGGCATTCCGCTAGAAACGCATGAAGGAAATTACTTTTTCATCAATTTTTTTATTGTTTCTGATGTCTTGTGATGTGCAGTCATAACGATTTAATTCATTTGCCTCATTTTTTCCGTCAATATTTTTGAAAATACAAAAAGAAAAATGTTTTTTTTTTTATTTTTTACTACAGGTACTATACATTAATATGGAAATCGATACTACGCCTAGCGCAATGTACTGCAAAATATTCGCATAGTATGTTTCGCTATTCTGGGCGGTGTGCTGTAGAATGTGCAGAGAGTTAAATCCGGTCCAATGATGCCTACCCCAAATACCTCCTCTGTTTTTGAACCATCAGTAAACCAACGCATAGTTTATCACTTCTAACATCGTACTCATTACGTGGTTTCAGCTATCATCAATATCCTGACGATACGTTGAAAAAAAATTATAATTAGAGAAAGCTGTTAATGATTAGATATGCTGAACTCAAGTGTGAACTACGCTTATTGGGTGCATGAAATAACTATAATAAAATTATGCACTCTGTTTGTAAAACACGAATTCAATTTTCATTTATACAGTTTTCAGGTCACTTTTATAGGGAAAAGTCAACGAATGGAAAACTTGCAAAATCGGAACTTGTTTTTTGGTCCCAAAAAAACTGCACGTGCAATCAAGCGTCACGAAGGCCAGCGCTTTAACATAAAACTTCTAAGAACGTTCCGCAAACTTTTCGAAGCTTGGTGGTGGTTTTCATGGTAACCACAGTGGGGCGTCAGCTTGCAATCGCAAAATAAACCGTGCGCGTTCCGACGCAAAAACAAAGCTGGCCTAGTTTCAAGTTTGTCACAACTGGTTACCAACAGAACGGTTGAGCGCTGAACATACCGCTTTAAAAAAATTAACGCAGTGCATTATTAATTATTACATTTATTACCCATCAAGAGCTACATATTTTAATTCTATTAACACTTACCACTATTTGACTTACAGGTAAATCTTTTGATTCTTTAAAAGAAATAACAATAAGAATATTAACTTTTAACAATTGAATTTATGCCCGCGTATCAAAGTACTTAGATCTTGTCTTTATACGTAATTCAAAATCATCTTTGTATATCATTATCATACAAAGGATGTTCACTACATGTTCACTGCTACTAACTATTTATGAACATGTTACTGCACTATTAAAGTAAATGGTGTTTAAAAAGTGCGGAAAAGTCAATCCACGAGGCTAACCTCTCTTTATATTTATGTTCTACGCAAGAAAGTCATTTCCATGAAAAATATTTTATTACTTTAAGAATAAAAGTACGGCAATTTCATTTTTATTACTTCCCGGTACTTCGTACTGTTTCAAGATAATATCGTAAAAGATAAGACGGATATCATGTTTATATTAATAGAATGATAAAATACAGTTTCTAGAGCGGGATATAGCTATAGGTATACATAATTTATCTTTAATAAAACCTTAAAGAAAATTTAGCTTGGCGAGTGGCTTTTCGGTTTATATTTTTACTTTCTGACCAGTACCATAGAGGGATATTATAATCGACGAGAGAAAAAATCCTGATTTTAGCGGAAATATGCCTTTTAAGGTCCCTGAACAAGATAGCGCCCAAACGGTACAGCGGGTCGGTCAGAATTTTGGTATACATATTTACAATTATCAGGGGACGAACCGGATTGTTTTTTTTTTTGTGATAATCAGACAACCGGAAGTGGCAAATGTTACAGGCAGTGTCATATGGATTGAGCCGGCTTTGAGCAAACTGATACCAGGTTATCCTCTAGTGAGTCTAGTGACTTAAACTATGTATGCGAATTTTGAGAGCTATAAACTTGTATGCAGGCTATCTGACAGAATCCTTAGAATGCCTTAGTCCCTATGCTTGCGAATTGGTAAATTTTGATAAACGTCATGACATTTAAAGTTCCTTTATGACTGACATTAGGTTGAGATCCACAGTACCTGTGGCTTAACGAAATTGGGCTGAAATTTGGTGTACATATTTATAATTACCAGGAGACGAACAGGATTGTTTTTGGACACAATCTGACAACCGGAATTGGCAAATATTAGGTGAGTTTTCGTGGAAATTTCTTCCGATTTTGACCCAGTTGATACAAGCTCGAAGATGAGGGGTACCGGTTTGGCCAATGTCAGATGAATCCCTACGAAGACGCATGTGACATTTGCCACTATAGGAGATTAGATTGTCACAATCCAGGTCGTCTCGTGGCAATTCTAAATACGTACGCGTAATTTGAGCCCGATCTGTTGTTACGTTTGGGCGTTATCGTGTTCACAGACGTACATACGCACATCATACATACCCATACACATATACACACAAATACATGCATACCAACATACATTTTCCAGAAAACATTGCAATGGATTTAGGGGACATCAAAACACGTATTTCCGCTGAAGTCTCGATTTTCTTTTCCATCAATTACAATACTTTTCTTCTAGGCTACTAACCGAAAGGAAAAATTTGCGTGTCTAATAATTTAGCTAGGGGTGGATTGGATTTTTCTATGATTATGCCGAATGATATGAACTGGATATGTAATTTCTCTAGTTTCTTCATATCCATTTGTTATATCTTCATGGAGTGATGCGCTGGCCGTATGCCATAGCTATGTCGTCTGCAAAAACTTACAGATTCCCCTTCAATCGTATGTCTTTTATATCATTTGTATAGAAGATGTATACCTACATACTTACATTAGCGCAGGTAGGTTTTGTCTGGTAGAAAGTCATTATTCAGGAGATACTAAATCACGTTTAATATAGTTCATTACAGTTGCTGGAGTCCGATCGTGTGGAAATGTCTTGAAAAGTTGTAGTTGTTTGTTATGGTCCCAATTGAATCCCCGTAATGTGTAGAAGAAATCTGTTACTTTACATCATAAGAATTTCTAGAAGTGAGGATACGTTTTGATGTGCGACACAGTGTTATAGTTTACAATTATTAAAGTTATTATAATAACTTTGACAGATTACGGCATTTCTTTATGATAGGTTAGTTGATTTAGATGTCTTATATTTTGATAGCACCACGTGCAAGTGCAGCATAAATGTTGGTTAAGTTGGGTTCCGACCCAACTGTCGACTAATGAGTTTACACATTAGTCGGCCATACACAGGTAAATTTTGATCTGTCGCCGACCAAGTCCGTTACAATGCCCAGCAAATGTGTTTTTTGCGACAGCCCAAGTATGCGGATTCGGTCTACGGACTTGATTTGTCAAAACTTTTCACAATACTTTAATTTCAGGAAACCACAACCACTCTGGATCCCAATCTAATGTCCGTCATAGAATAACATTAAATGTCATATGACATCAGCGGATACTTCGGCGTGGCCCCCACCCAACTTTCCGACTACATTGACGCACTGTTTACACATTTATAAACTCTCTAAACATATACCTATAGAGGGTGAAACACCAAAAACGAATGTCCGTGAGATAATAATAATACTATATCAGGATTACAACAATACATACAAGACACATCTCTACACAAATAACTATAATATACTGTCACGTATCCATGTGTTTGTTACTCTACTAAAACCCGTATAGAACCCAAACTGCTCATCCCATTGATCTGTAAATTTGTATACATATTTAAAATCACTGCAGGATGAGATGGTGTCAGTTTGGTCAAAATCGGATGAATCCCTAAGAAAAAGTATGTGACATTTGCCACTTCCGGTTGTCAGATTGTCACCAAAAGCAATCCAGTTCGTCCCCCGGTAATTCTAAATATGTACACCAAATTTCAGCCCGATCCTTTGTTCCGTTTGGCCGCAATGGTGTTCACGGACATACATACAAACATCCATTTTCCAGAAATCATTGCAATGGATTCAGGAGACCCAAAAACGCGTATTTCCGCGGAAATCTCGAAAATTTCCGTCGATTGCAATAGGTACTTTCCTTCTAGGGACTAGTCGGAAAAATTCACAAACATAGCGACAAAGGCTGTAGATACTATCAGACAGCAATTTGGTCAAGATCGATTAAATCCTATAGAAAATTCGTGTAACATTTGGCAATTCCGGATGTCAGATAGTCACCAAAAATAATCCAGTTCATTTCAAATTTCATCCCAATCCGTTGTGCATACATACATACATATAGTCTGTTCAGTGAAACTTTGCAGTGGTGGGCGGGATTTAGCAAGCCAGATTTACAACAATTTATATTATAGGAAATTGAAACAAACGTCAAATTGTGACAATTTTATTTGCGCCAGTATAGATCTACCTGCCGTTTGCACCAATCAACAGCGTGAATTTCGATCTCTATCCCGGCTAATGCTGCAAATTTCGGCGGACAGAGTATAGTACATATATACATATCCACATACATACTCACATACATTTTCCAGAAGTCATTGCAATGGATTTAGGGAAGCACAAAATACGCATTTTAGCTGAAGTTCCAATTTTCCCGTCGATTACAATACTTTCCTACTAGAGTACTAATAGGCAATTAAACCCCGAAATGTATATAAAACATGTTGCGATAAAATGTAACGTTTTCCCCCAAATATTCAACAAAATAGTCACCGAATTCCATTAATTCGGCATCGAATCGAACTCCAGACAAGAGGACAAATACCGGAGATCAATAAGCCGGGGGAAGGGCTTGCAGTAAATTAAATTGCCGAATGCTCCGCAGACCCGATACACGAGACGGCCAAATATTTGCTCTCCCGTTAGCCTCACACGAAAATGCGCGCTTACGTATACATACATAGATTCTCGAGACATCTTCTCCGTACGTACGCCATCCTCGTCGAATCCGCTCACAAAGAGCGTCGCGAGGACCTAGCATTTGTCCCCGATGTCGGTTTGTTTTCCAGTTCGCGGCAAATGCAAATGACACATCGAATGAGCCAGAATAAACCGCGCACTGCACTGGCGAGGCCTCGCAAAAGTTTTACGTTCGCGTCATCCGCTCCAATAAACTACGGAGCAATGGACCGTGCGATGGTTTTCTGGACCGGTTTGAACGCGGCAAAAAAATACTCCGGCGAATGCACCATTTGTGAAAATCGACGAAATGAAATCCCGCCTGGAAAATTAACGAAGGCGATAATTTCAAATCGATTTAATCTTCAATAAAATTTCAATAACGCTAATATTAGACTAATTATGACTGACTTGTACCTTAGAATAAATGTAATTGATGCAAAGAAATTTCAGCGAAAATTCATTCGTTTTGACGTCTCCTGAATGAATTACAATGATTTTTGGAAAATGTCTACAGATTGTACATGTACATGTATAGGTATGTCTGGGAATATGACAGCAACCAAACAAAAAGATATACATTTCAGTTACTTTTGGCGATAGTCTGACAGTGTGATGTGGTAAATGTCACAAGCAGTTTCATGGGGATTCAATTGATTTTGATGAAACGGGTACCAGCTTATCCTTTAGTGACTTTCAATATGTGTACCAATTTTCAGATCAATGGATGAACGGTTTAGGAGCTATAATCATTTAAAGAAACAGTCTGACAGAATCCATAGACTTCGTCGCTATGGTTGCGAATTGGTAGATTTTGATAAACATCAGTATCCAATGGCATGACGTTAGGATGGGGTCCAGAATGGCTGTGGCTTCACGAAATTACAGAATCAATTACCATGGTCATTTAAAGTGAAAATACATCTGTCTGTGTGACCACGTAATTTGTACCACACAAAATGTTAACCTAATTACAATTTTTTTCATTTACTTTACCTTTAAAACTTTAACTAATAGTAAAGTGTATCTTCCAAAATAAGACAGCTACCTAATAAAATGATTGACATTCCAATAGAATATTGCAAAGTTACTGTTATCTGAAGAACTATACTGGATACGTATCTATGCATAGGGTACCCTAGTACCGATTGATAGGAGAAGCAATTTCATTCAAGAAAAAGTTTTTGTTATTTTAAACGCAATGGTCGATTATAAAATAACCAACATTTGAATTGGTCATATTTGAGATATGCACAGAACGAATATATGTGTTGGATGTAATAGTAACTAAGCTATTTAACCAAAATAACTCATAAAGGGTAATATTTAGGCATAAGTAAAGCTGATTGATAGATGTATTTTTGTACACGGAATTTACTTCTGGTGGCCGGAAGTTGAGATCCAAGTCCAATTCAACAACCGGTTTTAATCAAAAACAAAATTTAGAAATTTTGAGATAAATTTAGCAATTACATTAACAAGCAAAAAATAATTACATACTCTTGCAATACCACATGATTTATTTAATGTTTTTCAGATATTATCCTCTGCATATTTGCACATGTACAAAACAAACAGCATAAAATACATAAAATGAATAAACAGTGTATTTACATAATAATTCGCAACGAAGCCCTGTCACGAGCGCGGAAAATATATTTGTATACATTTAGAGAAATATGTATACGCATTTGGTATACATATTTAGAATTACCGGAGGCTAAAAATTATATTGCTAGAAAAATTAGAAAACATTTGTTTCACAACAGTCAAAATGCACCAAAGGTTACAAAAATTTTTAGATGGATGTTGTTATATGATGGAGTATATTTCTGATTCTCCATATCTACAGAAAATATTGCACATACGACACTCTTGCTTTACACTGCAGATTATACCGAAAAGATTAAAATCAACTTAATGATTACATCTAATAATAATAATATGTAATAAAACATTGTTCTTTTTCCCTACAATATTTGACGCACTGGATATTTATTGACGGGCCACCAGTTGTATTGGAGATAGGCAATCTGTTCGAGGCAAATGAGCAAATGACCGATATGCTGGGCTCTGTAATTATCGCAAATTGAAAGCGATTTTGCGCTGGCCCCGGACAACTGTGATGCCATCTGGCCCATACCACTCACCGGCCAATTGAGATCTAATGCATAAATTAGGAGCAATCTTGAACGTCAGGCCGACCCGGTGATAGCGACCTATGTCGATAAATTAATTAAGTGTTCAGTACAGAAGTGTCCATCGTTCTGTAACCAATACAACACAGACCTTTCCGAGTGATCGATCACACAATCAATAAGTAACATTCCAATAAAAAATATCTGGTGTGGCCCCCAGCCAACGTTCCGACTACATTGACACATTGTTTACACATTTATAAACTCTCTAAACGTATAGACTATATAGGGTGAAACACCTAAAACGAATATCCGTAAGATAATAATAATACCATTTCGGAATTATAACAATACATACAAGGCACCTCTCGATACAAATAACTCAAATATACTGTCACGTATCCGTGTGTTTTCCTACGAGGTTTATTTCTCTACTTCTTGTTGATTCCCAACGAAAACGCATGTGATATTTGCCACTTTCGGTTGTCATATTGTCACCAAAAACAATCCTGTTCGTCCCCCGGTTATTCTATATATGTACACCAAATTTCAGCCCGATCCATTGTTCCGTCTGGGCGCTATCGTGTTCACGGACATACACACATACATTTTCCAGAAATCATTGCAATGGATTCAGGGGACCCCAAAACGCGTATTTCCACTGAAATCTCAACTTTTTGTTTCCATCGATTACAATACTTTCCTCCTACGGACTAGTCGGAAAGTAAAAAGATCTGCTTTGGCCATCACAGTACTGATCACTTTTCATATAGGTGCATAATAAATGATAAATATAACTCGATTTCTTCAAACTTTACCACTTGGAGGTTTCTTTGTTCTGACGCCTTACCAGTTTTATTCATTGTCTTTAAATTTTAGTCAAGAGGTGTGTTATAAATGCATTTTAGAAAAGTGTTTCGGTCATGCAGAATCTATATTTACAGAAATTCTCCTGTCGGAAATTATTACAAAGGAATAGTAATCTTGCAATTGTGGTATCGTGTAAACATTTATAAATTCTGGATTCAAATGCTGTGATACTATTTCGCAGTATGTAACCAATATAGTGGCGCGTGAACGCAATGTGGATTTAGGACGCATTACATTCGTAATCACTGGGATATAAAGCGGATTAACAAGAAATAATTAATCAACTCGCAAGCACCGGTTTACCATTTCAATGTTCAAATTACACCTCATATAATGAGCTATTTTACGGATTATTGCCTAAATATGCAACATAAAGCTGTCCTCAAATTATGACAACAATGTCCGTGGTGAAACTACGGACTACCCTTAATTAGATGCGTGAATGGACAGGGCCGAAACGGTGGCTAGGGATTCGTGGACGGAATATTTCAATCCATCTCTTTCTGCGTTATGCCAATAGACGGTTCCCGGATTAGATCAGATGGTATGTGATATCAGTGGCACTAACGTTTGCCAAAATCTGACAATTCGACACAGCGACAAAGGGTTTCTATTCTGTATAACTGCTTCTATAAACACTTATAGCGCCTAAACTGCTCATCCCAGTTACCTGTCAATTAGTATCCTTATTTAAAGTCACTGTAGAATGAGCAGGTATCAATTTACTAAGTTCTAGATTTCCGGGAGAAAACCGCGTCAACGACGATAAAGTAGTCAACGTTTCGCACTCTGTTGCAAGAGGCATCTTCTTGAACATGTGTGAGTCACACACGTTCATTCTCTTCGTAGCCGTCTTACTGTTACGTCCTGAAGATGCCTCTTGCAACAGAGTGCGAAACGTTGACTATTTTATCGTCGTTGACGCGGTTTTCTCTCGGATATCTAGACCTTAGTGATTCGGACCGCGGTAGTCTTCAATCTAAATAGGTATCAATTTAGTCAAAATCTTCAATCAAAAACGGAGCGGTGAGTTAAGGTGAGCTGATAGCGGAGCGTATAAATAATGGTTGCATATGCGAGTGGCCATACAGTGTATGGTGGCTAAGGGCCACCGACAACCGGAAGTGTATAGAGGCTACACGAACGGGCCAAACGGCCCCTGTCCATTTGAGTCAAGTCCGTTTGGCTAGAGTCACATAACGTGCCAAATATCAAACATATGGCATCGAATCCTCCAGTATATCTGGGTTCCACCATACACGGTGAGCTCGACGTGGGGCCAATTGGACCGATGGATCGCCCGTGTATGGTGGGCCTAAGGGCTCACAATGTACGGGCAACGAAGAGAACAGTGGAGAGTAAAGCGTGGCGTATATCTGGTAGTGGCCACACATGTACAGGTTTGCGAAGCATTTCGTCGGCCTAACGTGTAAACCAGCTATGTCCATTTTGACCAATTCTACAGGAGAGCTAAAAAAACGTTACAAAACTACCATATTGTCTTAGGTAACAGTTTTTTAAATCACGCTATATTATGGATTTTTTTAGCTGAATTTGACTTGACAGATGAACAGAATTGTGTAATACACCTCGTGCTTTAGAATGGTACAAAATTTCAAATTTCGTTGAAAATGGACTTGGCCGATCAACACTTTACGCCGATGATTTTGCGGAGAATTTGGGAGGATAAAATTGAGAATACACCTAAATACGCTGCAATATTTCAAACAATTTTGATCTCTCCGCTACACGCCAGCCAGCGGGCTATCTATCCGCTGTCTGTATGACCACTCGCATATCCAACCATTAGTTTATACGATCCGCTATCAGGTCAGCTTTACTCACCGCTCCGCTGTACGCGTTATATGTGTGCCTGTAGCCTAAGAAAGCACATTTAACATATGTCATTTCCGGTTGACATATGGTGGTCAAATACAATCCAGTTCGTCTCTGGTAAGTCTAAATAAGTTTACCACATTTCAACCCGATGCCGATGTGTTGTATTGTTTGAACACTATCGTGTTAACAGACATATCCACATACATTCATACATTTTCCAGAAATTATCACAATGCATTCAGGAGAACGCTTATGTCCGCTAAAATCTAGAAAAAAGGTTTCCTTATATTTTAAATATATTTTTATATTTTAAATATATTTTTATATTTTAAATATATTTTTATATTTTAAATAATAGCATTACATGACTGAATAGAATTATAAGTACAGAAGAAATAATTGCTTAATGGGATTTGAAATGCTTTATATGTTTATTATTGCCCACTGCAAAAAAAACTTTTTTAAGCAGATTTCTACCTTTGAAGTAAAAAATTGATTTTTACTGTAAGTATGCCCCCCTGAACATTTTTGACCAAGGTACAAAAAAATGTCTGTGTGTGTGTACCCGTTTTTTGTGGCGACGATTCCGGAGAAACTACTGAAGGTATCGAGACGAAACTTCATATTTAGAAGTTTCGTGACTAAACTTAGAGCTGAAAGAAGTTTTGTCCAAAAGGGCCCAAAGGAACTGGAGGTTTACTCTTATCATTTTTCAACGATTTTGCAAATTAGCCGCCATTTCTGTAATTTCGTCAAAATAGTTAAATAATAAACTATAGTAGAGAAAATTTTGTATAATTTATGTCCATTCCATTTTTTGGAAAAAAAATTAAATCATAGTAAGCGGATGCCCCTTGAACTTCCAAATTGTCCCCCTGAACACGGCTGTATCGTATGATAAAGTCATGTGCCTGGCCACATCAGATTTTTATAGTAGATATTATATTTTGTTGCACAGATATTTTACCAATGCGGATTTTGCTAGCCAGGGATTATCTGGTACGATAGATAAGGCGTGCGGAGGGTTAATGTAAACACTAGGGAAAGCAACCTAGAGGCTCGAGAAAAAGAGGCCAGGCAGTACCATAGACTGGCACTAGGGGTCTATTTGTGTGAAATGTGTTGTTGCTATAGTATCGTGGGGTAGCTCTAGAGATGTAGTTCTGTGAGGTGTATTGTTGTTGTTCTAGAATGGTATTGACTTGGGTTGGTCTTTATGACAGTACCCCCTTGTCGGATATGGAGTTAACCTGGGTTGGTCTTTATGACAGTACCCCCTTGTCGGATATGGAGTTAACCTGGGTTGGTCTTTATGACGAGGAGAAATAGCTAGCTATATTCCTGGGTGGCATAATAGGATATTATGTGTGTTCGCCATGACTTGCACCGGTACATGGTAGCAATGGTACTGGCTAGTGCATTCCCCTCTGCTTCACTGTGTGTGTAAAGTTCCATCCAGGTTGTGGTTGATTTGGGGATTTTAGTTAACTTACCCAGGAGTCCCCAGGTACGTTAACCTTACACTGTATCGTTATCGCTGTTTAAAGAGGGTATTTCTATATTGTTATATGAAATGCGGGGGATGTGTAACCGTCCGGTGATGATCGGAACAGCCGCGGATTATTTCCAATAATATGATTATTCATTTACCAATGACGTGTCATATCGGTGAGTTATTATCAATCTATTAAGCATGTTGCAGTTTGGTATCAGATGAACCAGTTTTAGTAATTATGAAAAAATGTAGTGTGGCAAAAATTCTAGCCAACAATTTATTATTTATATTAACATTTATTTAATATATTTATTATATATTTATTATATATTTATTATATATTTATTATATATTTATTATATATTTATTATATATTTATTATATATTTATTATATATTTATTATTATTTATGGTTATTTCTTGGGGCAATTTCCGTACATTGTTTCCTAAATACTTTATAGCGGTTTTTGTGGAGGTAAACTTTCTTTGTTATTTAAACTTTATTGGGCTCCCTTTTTACTTTCCGACTCCTAGAAGGAAAGTATTGTAATCGACGGAAATTTCTTTTTTGAGATTTTAGCGGAAATACGCGTTTTGGGGTTCCCTGAATCCATTGCAATGATTTCTGGAAAATGTATGTGTGTACGTGTGTATGTGTGTAGGTATGTCCGTGAATACGATAGCGCCCAAACGGAACAACGGATCGGGCTGAAATTTGGCAAACATATTTAGAATCACCAGGGGACGAACTGGATTGTTTTTGGTGACAATCTGACAACTGGAAGTGGCAAATATTACAAGCGTCTTCTAAGGGATTTATCCGATTTTGGCCAAACTGACACCATCTCATCCTGCAGTCGCTTTAAACTTATGTACAGCCTATTAAGTATATTATAAAAATTCTGTTGTCCACAAAATTATGTCGACACTATTTATTCTCCTACCTCAAAACATA
The DNA here is from genome assembly GCA_963971325.1 of Aphodius granarius. Classification (NCBI taxonomy): domain Eukaryota; kingdom Metazoa; phylum Arthropoda; class Insecta; order Coleoptera; family Scarabaeidae; genus Aphodius; species Aphodius granarius. Next base: position 31,266,551 of record OZ020221.1, read on the forward strand.
CACTCTGTGGTTTATTATATGTACTTAACTTTAAAGTCGACCTTAGCAATGTTCTCTTTAAATTAAAAAGTTTCATCTTAGTTTTAAACTGTTTTTACAACTTTTTAAATTAAAACAATTACCGTATCAATCTTAACTTTTTAATTAAAATGTCTTAAGTAGTATCAAATTATTCACGAGACAACTTCAAAAAGCTCAGAAATCATATATAGTACATTCGTTGAGTGAAAGAATTATAATTCTTTCAGTCAACGGTACATTTTAATTTATCACTTTCTTTAAAAGTATTGTAGTAAAGCATTGTGACAGACACAATAAGAAAATATAATTAATAACGTATAACAAAATATACGCAATATAGGTAGGTATGGGCGAATACCTACCGCACACTACCTAATAGATTCATGCAATAAGTGCAATACCAATACTTACATAGTAATTATTACATTGACCTATAATCGCAAAAAATTGTAGCAAAACTTCCGATAATGTAAATAATGTTTTGTTAAAAAAATGTGATTTTCTCTTAGCCTTTATCAGTCATGGGCGATCGATAGCTGTATGTGCTCAAAATATTAGACGTGACCAATTACCTAATGGATATCTCGGAGCAGTTTCTTATTTTCGTGTCTTCTGCTTCAAAAAATTATCTCACCTATATACTTTTTCAACTGTACATGCATAACGTATTCAGTACCAATTAAATTAATATTATAAAGACGTTTTGGAAACCAAGCTGGAGATCTTATCAAATTGCTTGAGATTCCTGAAGCCAGAATACTACACTTTGTGGTTAAATACTAAGCCTACTTTTGGGTTCCATTACATGTATCTGATATAATAGACCTGACACTGAACATTAGGTGTATACCTGAACAATTATACCGTGGGCCCAAGGGTGCTCCTCAGTATTATCTAGCAATTAGTGGTAAGCAAATGTACAGATCTGATCGATCCGCTGTAATGTTCACTTAATTGCGTTCGGTGTTACCCTACAACTCCCGGAACAATGGAATACATACATAATCTACCCGCGTTGTTGTGCAGATTATCCGGTTATAATAGGTGGAATCTGCTCGCCGGGATAATATCTACCATGGTCCTGTTCCACACTCATTTACTGTTTATGACATCTGATTTTTAATCTCATCCGATTGATTGTGAACAATGCAAGCATTTTATATTGCTATTTGTCTGGACCATTTTTTTGGTATTATTTTTATTTTGTCTCAATTAAACTAGATTTTAGGATAGTTCCGCCGCAATATTGGCCTAGATTATAATCGCCTTTACTAACTCGATTTTAGAGACAAAGTAATTTTAGAAAAAATGACTACCATTTTGGATTCGCCATCTTGATTTATGAAACCTACAAAAAGTCCAACAGAAAATGGCCAAACCAACAATTGATTAAATCGTATTAAAAAACTGGTGTTGCGCTTAATAAACATATTAATGTTGAATACAAATTTATTATCAGTAACAACAAAACACCGAGTGTTGCTTTTTACTTTCTGACTAGTAAGTATTGTACCTAATCGACGGAAAAAAAATTTCGAGATTTCCGCGGAAATACACGTTTTCAAGTTCCCTGAATCCATTGCAATGATTTCTGGAAAATCTATGTGTATATGTGTGTATGTGCGTATGTGCGTATGTGCGTATGTGCGTATGTGCGTATGTGCGTATATGCGTATGTGCGTATGTGACCGAGAACACGATAGCGCCCAGACGGAACAACGGATCGGGCTGAAATTTGGTATACATATTTAGAATTACCGGGGGATGAACTGGATTGTTTTTGGTGTCAATTTTACAACCGGAAGTGGCAAATATTACATGTTTTTTTTTTGTAGGGTTTCATCCAATTTTGACGAAACTGGCACCATCTCATCCTGCTATTATTTTAAATATGTACACAAATTTACAGATCAATGGGATGAGCGGTTTAGGCGCTATGAGGGTTTATACCGATCGGTTTGTGACGTAATGGAGGACTGACGTCATACCTTGTCGTGACATATATTGAAAATTCAGACCACTACTATGTTATTTTCCCAAATGATTATTGGCCTCATCAGAAATTAGGTAATGTTGCGCCGGAAATTGAGCGACGGGTTTTATGCCGATATCCGTGTAATGGCGGGCGCAACAAATGCTTTGCGGTAATTATTGCAATGTGTTAATTGTTAGGTTGCTGATCTGTTTGTAGCAGAATAGGTAATTACGGTTTTGCAATGTGGTGACACACTGTTACTCTCCAACCTATAGAGCCCATTCATGTTGCATTCACGTGTTCATTATAGGGAATTATAAGAGCAACATTTTACAGAGACGATATTCTGAAAACACGTTGTGACAGGTTGGGCATTTTGTCTTTTATTTTGAGTTCGCATAGATGAAATGGTTGTAACAGATGTCCATAGGGTATCACAGAGATATTTGTTTCAAGACATCGTTGGATCTGGATGCTAACGGTTTTCGGGAAGGTTACTTGTGTGTTATGAATAGAGATTTCTTCTAAAAGTTACTGAGATGTTCTTCTGTGTGGTCTAAAAACAGATGGGAAGTATTTTTGCCTGAATAACGACCTTTTGGCCGTCTACGTGGAGGGGACAAGCTTTCTTGCTTTTGAATATTTAAAAATCAGTTAAGTCTTAATATCGAAGTCCAACGATGTACTTCAATTTGTTTGAGCAAAAAGGCCCATGTGTTTTGTTACTGTGCGTGTGCCAGTGGTAGCCATTTCTGTGTTGATGTAAAGTTGCCAATAACAATTTAGGTAATTTTTATGGTTTAATTATGTCTCTTTCATCCGTTTTCTCTCAACCATTTTTATTATGTCAAGAGGTTCGGTGACACTCGTTGCATAGTAACAAAAACATAGTCTTTCTCAATGAAAGTACAACATAGAATTTTGCTCACTCAAACTCTCTTAGAAGCATCTTCAGCATCTCTCACGCTACGAGGAATACGAAGGGACTGTTGTGTAATAGGTACTTATTCGGTACATATCTTAGATTAACGTTAAGTTATAAGAAATTATATAGTACCTACCTACTCCATAATAGCTAAAACAAAAAAGTTTATGAAATATACATTTGTTATTGTCCTACATATATTGGCTACCACTTCAATATTTTGCAATCCAATTAAACAATGTAATGAGTATATTCACAACCATTATATAAAACATCAAACGGTACATTGTGACAACTTTAATTAAAAATATCTTATAACAAAACCCAAAACACTGGGTAGTACTGGTAAACACAATGTAGCAACAATAACAAAAATAATAAAACTTACATAGTCAGTCCAGTTAACTTATCAATCACCGGTGCAACGGAAACTCCGTTTGAATTTTTAATTAGAACACAAGAGTACCTTGATTTCTCGTTAGATTAAACGACACCTCAATTAACCAGTGTTATAATTGCGATGGTAAAACAGCAAGGAAAAACAACAGACTGGGCAGCAATAACCCGAAAGCAGACACGAGTTTTCCAGAGCTTCCCCGCGATCTTTTCGCCGAGCTGTCGACGTCGAGAAACGCGACCCTTCTGTACAGCTGCCTCGCGTGGCACTGATATAAACATCTCAGGGAGCACCGCGACGCCAGAAAGTTTCAACGCGACGCGATGTTGCGGAGACTGCGCCGAAATAACGGTATGAAATATTCGCAGCAGAGCTTTCAGGATTGAATATGTATCGTGATTCGTGATGGATATACTTGCCTTCCAAGATTGACAAAAAAGCTTATTAATGAAATTGTTTCCACGTTGGTTTATAAATTTTATTTTTTTTTTAATGTCATGTTTCCATGACATCATAAAACATCATAAAACACTAAAAGATTGATATAATAAGATTGAATACAAAAATTATTTAATATTTTACGATTTTTGTTCAGTCACAGCTCACAGCGCAGCTTGTATAAAATCTTTTTGAAAAGATTTTTTGAGCTATCATTGCTACGTTACTTGTCACCAGTACAGGTACTTCAGCAAAAGCTAACATTGATGGTTGGCGCAAAAGACAACTGAAACGCAAGATTTAGCGTCGTAGCGAATATAAACTAATATGTACCAATGGTTACAATTTTAAGCAATACCAATTTTGTATCATACCCATACCCATACAGTGTCGAAATCTTCGTGCTTTGTTGGAGAAAATGATAAGTAGTCCAACTAACCCCTCGTTGATTCTGTAATAATCGGAATTTCGGCTACATATTTAGGGCTACATAAAGATACATATCTATTTTAAGATAAAAATGCTTTCCGTGGGAATACCTCTTGGAAAGCACCTTGAATGTTGAGATAAATGTACTTTCATAATTTGGAACAAGGAACAACATTCGGTTTTAAGATGTAAAAGAGATCAGTAGCAAGCATCTTTTTCTTGCATATTTTATTTGTAATTTAGTGTAGTGTTGCGATGGGTCGGAAACCCATTGTTTATTTATTAAGATAAGTGTTTAAATTAATCGAGGTATAGACAGTATAGAACGTTCGAGAATGTCAAGGATTTTGGTCTTTAGTTGAACATCTGGTATTCTGGGAATTTGACCAAATCGGTTTACTGATACGAATACGCGCTATTTCAAATTCAAAAGTAAAGTTGTAATCTATTTCGTTGAGTGCAATCTGCACTTGAGAGAACCTTGAAAAATATATTTTGAATAAAATAAACAAAATAGAAAGATTAAATGTATCTTAGTTCCTCACTTCTATGGACTACTATGTTAATTAACTCTTCTGAATTTAATTTATAAACTCTTTCGCTCTCCACACATAACAGAGCTAAATTTTTCTAAAAGAAAGGAATTGTGTTTGAAAATTTACAGATAAATCTTCAGGACGTGTTCACAAAATATTAATAAAACCGTTACTTAACTTAACCATCAGTTTTCTGGAAAAATAAATTTAAATTTGGCGGTAGTTCATCAAAACTGCTAAATGTTTCCATCAGACGCCGTTTGAAAATTGTAATTCTTTGCTTCCTCCGTTCATTGTCGATAAAATTTCCGTGTTATGCACACGGAAAACCTTTGCTCGTTGACATATTTATTGGTTATCACAATATGTGATAATATTTTGTCTCCATAATAAAATCTTAAAGCTAGCAAAGCATCATTCTTACAGGATCAGCGAGTGGAGTTTAATCGTTTCGTTTGTGTATTTCGTCACTTCAGAACAGAACTATTCTATTTACAAATTTGGCAAAAATTGAGTTTATACATTAATACCGTTAAGAAATAAAACAAATTTAAAAACACCATTTCCTGTAAAATTCTAGGTTACTTCTGCTCAGAAGCGACGATTGGTTTTTAGAAAGAGATATTACGAAATCCCATCCCTGTGTACTATTGCAAACTAAGCATAACTGTCTCTATAAAATCATATTTTTTTATCTTTGAACATTCTTGTAACGGCGTCATTAATCACTAATAACTGGATTTAAATTGTGTGTGCAACAGTGAACATAAAGTGTGTTTGAAGCTAGTGATTTGCAAACAATTATATACTTCCTTCATGTTTGCAACACAAGTGTGTGCTTGGTATCGCAATTTTTGATTTAAAGGAATCTGTGTGACAATATTTTTAGCGTTTCTGATTTTGGGTTCCCTAAATGTATTTCAACATTATATAAAATTTTGCGACTTTGTCATTCTCTCTTGTCTCTTCTCTAATAAGGATTGTTAATTGTTGGTAATATTTTTGGTGATGTTAAGGATAACTGAAAAGAGAACGGCACTTCGAAAATAGTTTCTTAACTTCATTTTCTAGTAAATCTATTATTATTTTTTTTTTTAATTTGGGTGCTAGTATGTATTTTACTTTTCGAATGATTTTATGAGTTTGCTCTTATTTGTAGCATTTTTTGTTGTCATTTGAGTTCGGGGGCCCATTCTCACAGTCGGCACACGGGCCCATTCACTCCTTGCTACGCCACTGGTAGTGATTATTATTAATCCGTAAGTCTTTTCAAATCGTCTCGCATTTTATTTTAAATTAGAATTGTTTATTGGTATCTCTGCTAAAATGTGTATCTGTCTAAATCAACTCCTGTTCATTTAAACGTCGTAAACGAATCGAAAAAGAAACACAAATTTGGTTTCTTTGGTCAAATTGGTATACTGCAATGGCGTATCGTAATTTCTAAATTGATTTGTGCCAATTTATCTGTATGCAAAAACAGGCCGTCGAACGTGTTATGTCCCTACGGCGTGGGCGTTTAATAAACCCAATTTTCCGATATATCAAATGTTATGCAGTCAGGTCCATTTTCAGTAGACGGACACATTTTCATTTGGTCGTGCATTTATCAATGCGGTTTGGTCGTGCATTTATCAATGCGGTTTGGTCGTGCATTTATCAATGCACAACCACTGAGCCCGTATTGAAAAGAGGAAACATTTATCCCCGGTAAGTAGTTTTCTATGTTAATCCCGGACGCCCCTGTTTAAAATATCCGTAACCGTAACCGTACTGAGAAAAAAATCTCCCAAGAGTCGGGAAATGAAAAGGCCCAAGTTAATCACAATAAATCTAACGCAATGGTATGAAAAAAGAGTGAGCCCGAAGGAAGTAGTTCTGACGACAGTGCGGGGTCCTTCTCATTCTCTGGGGTTCTTCGAACCTCTACGGGGGATCTTTTAGCTTTTTTGTCCCCACCGAAAAATATTACCCACCGTCTAGATTCTCTAAAGAATAATTATCATTAGTTGAAAGGTGTTTTTCAATGGGAGTTTCTTATGTAATTATCATTACCGACTACGATCTACTTTAAGTGAAAATTTCCTTGGGGAATCATTAGTTCCTAAGGGAATCCTAATCAGGAAATGGTTTGTTAACATAGTTTAAGTATTTTTCTCATTGTACAAAGCATTTTACTTATATGAAATGTGTATAGGGACGGTAGGTACTATAATTTAGTAGCTACACGTCTCCGTTTACGCGAATAAGCCACTCTTTCTAAGTATAATAAATAAGCCACAGCCGTACTGGACCCCAACCTAACGTCAGTCATAGAATAACACAATGTCATGTTCTGTCAGTGGCACTGAAGGTTATCAAAATCTGTCAATTCGCAAAACAGCTACGAAGGTGTGGAATCTGTCCAACTGCTTCTAAAAACGGTTATTGCGCCTAAACCGCTCATTCCAGTGATCCATAAACTAGTATATATATTTAAAGTCACGAGGATTAGCTGGTGGCAATTTGGTCAAATTGTAGGATTCCCTAAGAAAACGCTTGTAACATTTGCCACTTCCTGTTGTCAGGTTATGGCCAAAAACATTTCAGTTCGTCCCCTGGCAATTTAAAATACACACATACCGTAACTACTTCTGTAAAGCACGGATATATGGACTTTTTCTGTCAATTACATAATACTTTCCATACAGCTAAACCACCAACAAACTTTCAGCAAATTATAGGCAAAAGCTTCAAAATTCTTTCTACCGATTTCATTTGTGTAACCGAACATTTTTAGGTGGGTGATCTTTTGCGATGACTATAGTTGTTCATATAAACAAAACTCGAAAATAAAAAAATTCAGTTATATTAATGCTTTCTTGAAACTACTAACATTGGAATAAAGCATGCTGAGCTGATTTTGGCAATACTGAAAATAACAGCTTTCGTTCTTGATAATGCCTGATAGAAAATTTATTCAACAAATTTTAATGTATTTCTATATTCTGAAAATAATAAAATTATTTAATATTTTCACATATGCACTTAAAGCAATTTTGACAAAATGAATTTCAGTGAAATCATTTTGTAACAATAATCAGAATTTAATATGTAACAAATCCTCGTAAAAGCAATAATGAAAATTCATTATAATATTATATCTAACTGCAAATGTTGACAATATAAAGGAAAGTTGTTAGTTTCAATCCTACAAGAAGTCAAACATGGGCCTAAATATATGTATATATAAATAACTACCACAGTGTACATTTTGTTAAAAATGTAATTAATTATATGCGCAGATATCAACTATCTATACTCAAGTCTATAATTCTTTCTCTTCCAAAGATAATTTGCTTCAAGACCAATCTTTATTTCCAATAAAATCCAAATTCCAAATTTTTTCACTGAATCATCTTTCTGCAATTCAACCAACTTTTCAGTCAAATATCACTTAAAACATATTTCTTTCAGTCTAATGTGAACATAAAAAGATGTTTTAAGCAAGCATGCTAATTTGCGATTATGAGTTTTACGAGAATACCGACGATATCTAACTGCAAATGTTGACAATATAAAGGGCGCTGTTAGTTCCAATCCTACAATAAGTCAAACAAGGGCCTAAATATATGGTGATGTTGTGAATAACCACCGGAAACAATGCATCATAATTTACATTTTGTTGAAAAATGTAATTAAAGAGATGCGCACATATTATCTATCTATACCTACTACGAATATTCGCCCATATAATACATACGAGGTGATTATTCAGATAGCCATTTATCATTCCCATTAATGACACACGCTCGCCATAAATCAAACGCAGAATCCGCAGCAGCTATTAATCTCCACCTGCAATTTGCATACAGTAAAACGAATGCCCTTTTTAGGCTATGCTTTCAAATATTCATCATGCGGATATGTAATATCATAGTAGCACCGGATATAACACAGGAAGTCTGTATAAACGCGAAACACAGGCGGCAACTTGTAATGTACCATTTGAAAATATCCGCTTGTTCTACCTCGCGTTACATAGTAATTTAACCCATTAATTTATTGGGAATGCGCTGCAATCTTTCCGTCAATGCGGACGCAACCATATAAAACAGGATTTATATCGGAAATATCTCAACGGCGCAGTGGCGGCGCGGAGCTTTCAACTCTGTCCTATCAACGTCTGCGAAAAATGAAAAACAGCTAAAAGTTAACTCGAACAGATGCTCCCCAATCAATTACGTGGCTCTCAGCGAGTCACGCCGTTGGTGGAGAGCCACAAGTCCAGCCAGATTGTTTGATATATCGTCCGTTCACCACCTACCGCAACCCATCCGTTTTCATAACAGATTCCGCACTGAAAATATCGCCATAAATTCAGTCCAGGAAGCCAGTCTCGTCTAAAATGCATCCTGGGCAATTATATCGCTCTGTAGGATAAAACACATGAGGCGCCTTCGCCATTTCTAGAACCAAACAACCAAATAACAAGAGAGTTTTCCTGTACTTCTATAATAACAATACAAACAAAACAACTGAATGTTAGAAAGATATCAAATCAATTTTGGTTATCTTAAGTGAAATATTCTATATTGAAAAATATTACACAATAATGATGTTATTATTATAACACTGTTTTTGAATGTGCATAATGTCTATTCCATGATAGCGAGTAAATTTTAAATCTTTCCGGGTGCATAATGGACATTTATGTTCCTTTTTATTTGCAGATTTATCTTTAGTTGCATGTTGTTCTTTGTGGTACGTACATTTGTTGAAAGTGTTAAAATGTTTCTTGCAAATCTCACAAATGAAACAGTATATTTTTTGTAAGAAAGGAATGACCGGGTGTTTTTTGTATGCCTTCTTAAGTTACTTACAGTATAACCATTATAAAGTTGACCTGATACCTGCGCGAAATGATCTACTGCACATTCTATTGTTTACACAATTTTGGTTCGACTTTACACTGGTTGTACTGTCGCAGGTTTCTACATTTTAGATACTACAATTCTACAGTTAGGTAGTTTTAGAATAATGATGATAAACAACAGTTTGAACAAATTCCTTTCAGTTGTCGCATTTTCAATTCAATGCAAAATTCAAATGACAATCTTACAAGTTGTAATTAATATGTCATTTAATTTATATCAGTACTCAGGCGAAATCTTAATAATCATTTGAAGAACAAAAATATTCAAATCGCTTTATATACCAATACAGTTAATGTCGATTATAACAACATCGGATATAACGACATATCGGTTATAAAAACGGATATTTAAAGTCCCGGCCAGTCTCCATAAAACATATGGTGTAAATGTATCTTAATACGACATCGGATATTGCAACCGAACTGATATAACAACCATATATGCAACCACCCAAACCAATCGGATACCGCATATAACAACGAGCGGCGAAAAAATCCAGATCGAATTGAGGAAATTACCGCGTTTTGTGAAAGATTGGTGCTGGCGTAGCATATTTATGCAGGCGTTGTCAAAAATTTGCCGTTGGTATGCTAGCTAAAAGTTCCGCCTAATATGGCAGCTATTGACGTTTCGCATATTTGAATCAAAAACGTGATATTTCCGACATATGTGGCCTGCCTTATTTGTCAATTTACGCTGGATCTCGCTGGACCTTACTACAGATATTGGCGCAAAAACCACTATTTCAAAGCAAAAATCTTTTAATATCGAAAAAAAAAATCCATAGACAGGGATATCAATGAACCTAAAAGTACATAATGTATGTATTGTAGGTACATACACACATACATACAGAGTGAATTGCTGAAATCCAGAGTGGCGTACAAAAGTGCAGCTGGGAGTTTTTTTTTTAAGAAATTTGAGCAAATATAAATCCAGAGGAATTGGAAACTGAAACCAATAACGATGATGAGGACCTACAAGAATTCACGCCACCATCATTAAAAGAAGGTCATTCAATCAATTCGAATATATTTCAGATTCAATGAAACTGTAAAAGATGCCAGTACAATTTCCGCCATTTCAACTTTAAAAAGGACAATAAGGGCCGATTTTTTTAATACTACTATATAAACAAAGCAAATTAACAGATTTCTTCGTTAAAATAACTTAAATTATATGTAGTACATAGACTATGTACTTCCTTATTTTTTAAACTAAAAACTGCTTTCAACTATGTGCTTATTTCTTATAGCAACCTACGAATATAACAGCCTAATATGTCCGGTCCCTTGGCCGTCGTTATAAACAATATTAACTGTATTGGCATAAATAATTGATTGATTACATGATAACCTTAATGTCTCATGTTTTGCAAATAGCTGACGATCTGTTATGTACATGTTTGCCTGCAATAAGTCGTGAACAAATCTATAGGTGGTTACGGTGCGTTGTGCGCGCATAAATGATCGGTCTTGTACCACGTTCATCGTTCTTCCCGCAAGTGTCGAAACTTCTCTATTTAATTTGACCTATTTCCCATCGTTTTTCCCCAATCAAATTATAACACAACAAAATGACCAACAATATCTACCAAATGGCATTGCCAACTTAAAAACCTAAAAAAATGCACCTTTATCGTTTATCCCCCCACACTCCTCATATGTAAAGAAATACATTTTGTTGACATTTTTACTTTCCGACTAGTACCCTAGAAGGAAAGTATTTTGCAATTGACGAAAAATGACATTTCGAGATTTCCGCGGAAATACGCGTTTTGAGGTCCCCTGAATCGATTGCAATGATTTCTGGAAAATGTATGTATGTATGTGTGTGTGTGTATGTCTGTGAACACGATAGCGTCCAAACGGTACAATTTGAATTTGTATTTTGAATGGCCAGGGGATGAACGGGATTGTTTTTTGCCACAATCTGACAACCGGAAGTGGCAAATGTTACATACATTTTCTTAGGGATTTAACCGATTTTGCTCGTATTGAGCTCATCCTCCAGTGACTTTATATATATATATATACAAATTTGCAGTTCAGTGGAATGGACGGTTTAGGTGGTATAAGAGTTTATATAAATAGTTTGACAGTATCCACAGCCTTCGTCGCTGTGTTGCAAATTGTCAGATTTTGACAAACGTCAGTGCCACTAACATTACATGACATTAAATGTCAGTATGACAAATGTCATTATCTCATAGAAACTGATGTTAGATAGGGACCATAGTGGATATGGCTTCGAAAAACATTAATGATTGCAATAGTGTTTGTTCATTGTGCATGTAGTCGGAAAGTTGGGTGAGGGCCACCCCAGATAGTTATTATACTTCTATTTTCTCTGTCTACGGCACTGATGTAACGAATGAATCACTGGATATATACCATGTGATCTATAATACAGGGCACCGCAAACATTGTCATTACATTTATCTGACCAAGTTTTACTTTCGGACTAGTATATATGTACCCTAGAAGGAAAGTACTGTAATCGACGGGAAATTTTCGAGATTTTAGCGGAAATACGCGTTTTGAGGTCCCCTGAACTGATTGCAATCATTTTTTGAAAATGTATGTAGGTATGTATGTGCGTATGCATGTCTCACGAAACTGGTTCATTAGAAGTGTCTGACGTTTCACTTATTCGATATTTTTTAAACTTTGTAATGATATTATATTCCATCTGAACTTTCAATCCAAAAAATTCTTTCAGTTCCACTGAAACTTCCGGTCACCGGAAGTCGACATCAACTTTGTTATTTTAAATGGAATACTATATTTTTTATGTCAAATTTGAATTCTGCGTATCGAAAATGCATTGATTTTTATCAGGGTTGTTTTCGAGGTGAATATTAAAACTAACACTTTAATATTTGGTAGGCAGACACTCTAAGGGTGTCGTAAGGGTGTAGAAATGTATCTATTTTTACATTATATCGCGTACAGGGTGGAATGTAAAAATCTATTTCGACATTTTGAAATGTCCAAAACTCATTTTTTTTTCAAATGGAACACCCTGCATATGAATACACTATTGGAAAGAGAATTGTTTTGTCTATCAATCGATATTAGGGTTCCCTATACCTATCTTCTGTAGTTCTTGAGATATTACTGTCTTTGCAAAAATGCATTCACAACTGTTGATTATTTTACCAGGTAGATTAATATTTTGGGTATCAGGCTGTTTATTATTATTATTTATAATCTGTTACAAGGCTTAAGTATTTTCTATGGCGCAAAGTACGTGTTTGAAGAAATGTTCTTCTGAAATTCTAATAGCAAGCTGTGAAATTGTTACCTAACTTACTGTCGTTTGCTTACAACGCAACCGCTTTTTTTCCTAAAACCTTCACATTGTGTAAATGGATAATGGCCGAGATTACTCTAATAGTGATATTTTAAACATATTTTATATTCGCGGAGAATGTGGAAGAATTGTGGAACGAATATGCCGGACATTTAACGAAAGATATCCACACATACCGTCTATGACGAAACGCAGATTCAGAAAAATTGATAAGAATTTTCTGCAACATGGCATAAAAAGTAAGAAAACAGTTGAAAAGGTCATCACAACCAATGAAAATAACGAAATTAATGTTCGAGCTTATTTTGAAGCTTACAAAAAGCTCTTTGAGAGTTGCTTCCATTGATTTGGGTAGGTCCTAACATTTTTTTGCAATTGTTAGGTCTATCACGTCCATAGAATTTTGAGAAACCACAAAATGCATCCCTATTCATTCAATATTTTGCAATCTCTCCACCCAGACGATTACTCAAGGAGGACCGAGTTTTGCGAATTTTTAGTAATAAAGATACAGGAGGACCCATTATTTTGATCTAAAATCATTTCAATAATTAATAGAAAAACCGTACATTATCAGGCCACCGAAAATTCCAAAGTCGTCAGGGAGGCAAGTAAAATACTTTGGTTTTAATGTTTTTGCTTTAATTATGGGGAACTAAATTAGATATGAAATTTATGATGAAAATTTAAATAGCAATAAATATTTAGAAATTTTACGGGATTGTGTTAGTAATTTTTGTGAAGAGCTTCCTCCAAATGTATTTCGAAATTGCTGGTATCAATTGGATGGTGTCGCAGCACATGCGTCACATGATGTTTCAATAGAATTCGATGGGATGTTCGACGACAGGTGGATCGGGAATAGAGGACCATGGCGGTGGCCACCACGTTCCCCAGATTTGACGCCATTGGACTTTTATTTCTGGGGTCAAGTAAAAACCGGGGTGTAAACACTCCTCAGTAGTGAGAACTATTAACGATCTTCAGCGCGAAGAAGTGCTAAGAGCTCAACCATCAAGTTGAAAAAAGAATACTTAAATGTTTAGAACAGAATGGGGGACACATACAACATATTTTGTAATATAACAAACAGTATTATAACTTTTGATTTATATTAATCTTCCTTTTATTCCATCGCGTCAAAACTTTCATCTACTTTTCTAAATAGCGCCTTCTTAATGGCGGTACCCCTAGATTTCTCTCATTAGATGTATGTCATGTGGTTTCCACAATTTGTGTTTCAATTTCTGCTTTATTTCAATAAATGATAATAATGGATTACAAGTTTCAATTGCCAACGTCAGATAAATTTTAATAGATTTCAGAAAAGGTTTGTCATATCTCAAAAACAACAGAGGATAGGTATAGGAAACCCTAACATCGATTGATAGATAAAGCAATTCTCTTTCCAATGGTGTATTCATATACAGGGTGTTCCATTTGACAAAAAGTTTTTCACAATTCAAAATGTCGAAATGGATTTTTACATTCTGAACATCCTGTACACGATATAATGTAAAAATAGATATATTTCTAATGGTACACCCTTAGGGTGCCTGCCTATCAAATATGAAAGTGTTAGCTTTAATACTAACAGAGATATTCAACAATATCCTTCACCCTGAAAACAACGAAAATTATAGAAAAATCAAAATAACTAAAAAACGGTGACATGTAGGTATAGGGAATCCTGATCAAAATCAATGCATTTTGATACGCAGAATTCAAATTTGCCATAAAAAATATAGTATTCCATTTAAAATAACAAAGTTGATGTCGACTTCCGGTGACCGATAATAGCAGGGGAACTGAAAGTATTTTAGATTGAAAGTTCAGATGGAATATAATACCATTACAAAGTTCAAAAAATATCGAATAAGTGAAACGTCAGAAACTACTAATGAACCAGTTCCCTGAGACAGCCTGTATATGTGACCCGAGAAAACAGCTGTGAACAACAACAGTTTTTTTTACCCTTCTTTTTCTCCACTTTTCGTAAATTTCCAAACACATTATGACTTCTTGGTTTTTATCATATGAAACAGCGTCTCAAACTCTATCTTAATCGGCAAAAAAGTGGATAATGATTTTTTGACACCTAAGCCTCAGCTAATCTAAGTGTGTGTGTGTGTATGTGTAAGTGTATGTGTAAGTGCGTGTATGTCTGTGAACACGATAGCGTCCCAACGGTACAACGGATCGGGCTAAAATTTTGACAAATATTTAGAATTGCCCGAGGACGAACTGGATTGTTTTTGGCGACAATCGGACAACCGGAAGTGGCAAACGTTACATGCCTCTTCTTCGGCTTTTGTCCGATTTTGGCCAAACTAATATCAGCTAATCATCCAGCGATTTTAAATATGTACCTATACTAATTTACAAGTCATTGGGATGAACGGTTTAGGTGCTATTAACTTTTATAGAATCGGTTTGACAGAATTCACAGCATTTGTCGCTGTGTTGCAAATTGTCAGATTTTGACAAACGTCAGTGCCACTGACATGACATGGCACTAAATGTCAGTATGACAAATGTCATTATGTCACAGAAGCTAATGTTAAGTAGGGTTCAGAGCTTGGGTTCAGAGTAGCTCTTTGTAATTATTTAATTTTGTAAAACCACAGCCAGTAGGGTCCAGCTACCTAACGTCAGTTTCTCTGACATAACAACATTTGTCATCCTGACATTAATGTCATGTCATATCAGTGGCACTGACGGTTGTCAAAATCTGACAATTCGCAACACAGCGACGACGGCTGTGGATTCTGTCAAACCCCTTCTATAAAAGCTTATAGCATCAAAAGCGTGCATCCCATTGATCTGTAAATTAGTATACCTACATATTTAACATATGCCAACCGTTGTCAGATTGTCAACAAAACAATCCAGTTCAGCCCGATCCGGTGTACCGTTTGGGCGCTATCGTATTTACAGACATACACACATACACACATACATACATACATAGAAATCATTTCTATGGATTCAGAGGACCCCAAAACGCGTACCTATATCCGCTGAAATCCCAAAAAACAATTCCATCGATCACAATACTTTCCTTCTAGGGTACTAGTCGGAAAGTAAATATCTGGGGTAGCGCCCTCCCAACTTTCCGACTACTTGGTTGACATATTGAAACATCGAAACCTACAATATTTCAATTTAATGAAACCACGGCCACTCTGGATACACTCCTTAGGATCACAATCAAGAAATTAATCCGAAATGCAAAATTTAGCCAAATTCGAGCACTTTTCAGCTCCAACACGAGCGCGCGCGTACGCCAGCAGCGTGGAGCACATATGTATGTATGTCAGCGTTTAACAAAATTGATTCAAATGTTCACAGCAAGATTTTATTATTATTATTACACAGTTATGTTGGGGTTAAAATATTCTTAATATATGTGGGGAAAAATAACCCAGGGAAAAATAACGCTAGACGCTTTATTTTTGACCAGCCCCTTGAAACGATGTCTTCAATCAGTCAATTTATCCTAACCTTACCTTATAGCCTCGATGTCTCTCCTCACTCATAAGTTCTTTCACTAGCGACTAGCACATCACAACACATTGTTACGAAGGTTCGGTAAAAAATTGAAATAGGCATTGACAATCAATAATTATTTTTTTAAGGAAGTTCTTAGGCAATCACATGAGGTGTCGGAACACTAAATTTCAACTTCAGCAAAATGTCACCGCGTAAACAGTAAAATTAACATAGTCTTGATTTGTTTGTAAACAATAAACACGATTCGCGACACGATAACTTACACACTACCGCAATTTAAAACGTACATACGCATACAATGTTCAACCACTTCAGGAACTGAACTGTTGTCCCGAAACCTGATTGGTCCGCGAACAACATGGAGTACACGCTACGTTTCTTCGTCTGTTGGCCCACGGCGGAAAAAGATAGACCGCTCGCCTCGAACAAAAGAAATTCCTTACCTTGTAAACAGGTATTTTTTTGCTTTCAAGCATAGTATCGGGCAAACGATGCAAATGTTGGCACTACAACGTTGCTAGGATTCATATTGGCACACAGTTTTTATTCTTATTTATTCTAGTTTTAAATATTTACTAAAGAATAGGTGCTTGCAATGTTTGAACTATGTTTATGCAGTAATTAAAAAATTTGGGCGCTATCGTGTTCACAGACATACTTAAACACATACACAATTATTTTAAAAAATGGTCCATTTAGTTAGGATTTCAAAAAGGTACAACACTTGCTACTTTTCTGTCCAAAAAAAAAAATGTTGAGAATTTTTATTTGAAATTAGTGCAAGAAATTCAACCCAGCCTAGTTTGACGAAATGAGGAAATAAATTGAAAAATAAAACGAAACGGATGAGACTAAAAAAGGTGCTTTTATTTTACAAATTCAAATGCTCGAATTGTTTGACTTCAGCACGAATACAGGCTCGTCGGCATCGTCTGCATCTTTTTAAAGCCTCAGATACACACTCGGCGAGACATAGTGAGATTTGCCGAGACCGAGAGTGTGGAGAAACCTACTCGTCGCCTCGTGTGCATACATACCCCTGCGGCTTCGGACAGTCTCGCCGAGAGATTGACCCTTAGGCTGAGGCCGCACTACGGCGGAACCGCCGCACTACGGCGGAACCGCCGCACTACGGCGGTTTTAAAATGTACGGTATTAAATGGACGCGGGAAAAAACCGCAGTGCTGCCGCTTATATTAGTTTCCTTGACTCACAGAATCACGCGGTTAAAAACCGCGGCGGTTCCGCCGTAGTGCGGCCTCGGCCTTATAGCGTCAAGTTCGAACGGGTGAGAGCTTGTTCCAAATGAACACGTAAGAGAGAGAAAGGAGCTCTACGCTTGTAGCGTTTCGTCAGGAGCGAGCATTTATTGGCCGAGGCATAAAAATAATCATTTGATAAAACGTGCGTCGCGAGTTGCATTGATCTCATGTCAACTATATACAGCTCGGGTCAATTCCAGCCGCCGCATTAGTTTTGTGCGAGTGCGAGAGAGAACGTTTGAAACACATCCCCACCAATGCAGGCACCGCGCTAGCACGGCCTCGTGGTTGGTTCATGTCGCTTGGTGGGGGCATGCAGTGACCGCCTTTATATTGGTCTCTTGCTCTCTCTTATGGGCTATACGGCGTCTGAAACTGGCCGACACTGTATACAACTAGTATACTTCAATTCAAATGTGCTCTGGGAAAAATTAAACAAGCCTTTAGATTTTTTTTTAAATGTAAGGTCTTTTGGCTACCTTGTAGCTTTACAGTGCTATGCATGTGTTGAGGTATCAGTATCCCGTTGAAGACTCACTTATATTTATTATTTTTCTATCCTCTCTTTCAGTAGCTTTTCGAGGTCTGCCACCCCTGTGGTTTATTTCAACATTTCGATGATTTATAATACGACAAATTCTGGACTTGTGTATGGAATATTCCAGCGAAATTTGTTTTTGAGACAGTTCATTCTCAAAATCGAACAGTATTTTATTACGCGTTTTGAGGTCCCCTGAATCGATTGCGATGATTTCTGGAAAATGTATGTATGTATGCATGTATGTATATGTGTGTATGTATGTATGTATGTGTGTATGGCCGTGAACACGATTGCGCCCAAACGAAACAACGGATCGGACTGAAGTTTGGTATGCATATTTAGGATTACCGGGGGACGAACTGGAGTGTTTTTGGTGATTATCTGACAGCCGGAAGTGGCGGATGTTACAAGCGTCTTCGTAGGGATTCATCCGATTTTTGCCAAACTGATATCAACTCACCATCCAGTTACTTTAAATATATATACAAATTTGCAGATCAGTGGGATGAACGGTTTAGGTGCTATAAGGGTTTCTAGAAGCAGTTTGTCAAAATCCACAGCCTTCGTGGTTGTATTGCAAATTGTCAAATTTTGGCAAACGTCAGTGCCACTGACATGACATTAAATGTCAGTATGACAGATGTAATTCTGTCACTGAAACTGACGTTAGGTAGCGTCCAGAGATGGCTCTGGCTTTACTAAATTAAATAATTGCAAAAGTGTTTAGGCACTTCATTGTGTCAACGATTTAGTCGGAAAGTAGGGTGAGGCCCACCCCAGATATTTAAGTTACATGTTGAAATGAGCTAACTTTCAACGTTTACAATGACAGTCGACAACGGACACAACTTAAAACTTGCCGTTGAACAGCTCTCAAGCCACAATAAAATATTAGCTAGGCTGAGGTTTAGCGGAATACTAACCTCAAACGAGGCATCGAGAAAAGTCTGTTGAAGATGTCAAGATTAGGTACATTTTTTGTTGTATTGAAATTAGAAATTATTTCATCTGTTTTCTTTGCTCATTAAGGGCATTACTCAAACATTAATCTGTGATATATTTCGATTCAATGAACCCCTTTTAACATAGTTAAAATTGCCATATTCTTATTTGGTGCTTGCATTTGAAGATGTTTCTTATATCAATTTTTTCTACTTTGCATTCACAATGTACACATTGTAACACTGTTTTCGGTGTTACAATTAGCAAATTGTAACACCGTTTTTAGTAACTTTTTTCTAAGATTGGTGACATTGATATCAAATGCATGTCAAACGAAAATACACATAACCACAAAAGTAAGCGCAACTGATTTTTTAGAATCGCACAAACTGCGAAGTATGTGTATTTTGATACATATTTAAACATGCGTGTTGCATTCTAGGTTTCGTACTACTAGTATATGATGGTATATAATAATTATCAATAATTACTTTTTCACAGATATTTGAATTTATGTGACAGATGACAGTGTTACCAATGGTTGCACCCATAAATACTCTAGATTGGAATTTTACCTAATATACTTCTAAATTTTTATAAAATTAATGACGCAAAGTAGAAAAAATAGTATATTACACTCGTTTTATAAGACATATTGGCGCATTCGTTCATTTGGGGGATTCAGATAGTTACCAAAACGCTGAAAAGTTTTGCTGAAATCCCAATTTTTTTTTCGAAAAGTAAAAATTGTGTGTAAATTTTTAAGCAATTGCAATAATTATGATAGCCTTTAGTGTCAGCATTGTTGGTATCCGATAATGTCGCGCGCCCGTCAAGATTTCATGCCGGCTAATATGAAACTCA
Organism: Aphodius granarius; assembly: GCA_963971325.1. Lineage (NCBI taxonomy): Eukaryota > Metazoa > Arthropoda > Insecta > Coleoptera > Scarabaeidae > Aphodius > Aphodius granarius. The sequence goes on from OZ020221.1 coordinate 31,286,625, forward strand.
CATTAAAATCATTACCTAGTTAATTGCGAAATTTGCGAACGAGTCCAATCTGGCCAAATCGAGCTCGAGGGTAAATACGGGGAATTTGCATTACGGAAATGAGTAGTGCGGTGCTAGCGCCAACTGCGCCCCTTTCCGTCCAAACATTTCCCCCGCCAGCCTTCTCGCCAAATCGCTAACTTAATAACGGGCGAACGGGCGGCGTAAATAATTCATCGGGGACAACAGGCGCCTCCTTTGTTTAATTCCATCGAGCGATAATTGGACACTGTGCATTTTTGACGAGTTGGCGGCAGACAAATTTATGGCGATATTTCCAGAGCGACATCTGTTGTGAAATCAAATTTAAAAATGGTGAATACGACCGAAACATTTTTTTACATATCACAAACATTACTTCTCAACATCGTGAAAATAACAAAATTTTCGGTGCTATTAGAATAAATTGCATCTACAAATGCATCTAAAAAGATATTGTTTAATGTGCTTTAAATTCAAAAGGAAGTAAACAATTAATATATTACCTATTAACAAACCAGTGCACAATATTACGAATTGCTAAAGGAATGACTTCAGAATGTATTGATTCGTAATAGTAAGTGATATGCAAACAAATAAAGAGGTTATTGGTGGATAAAATATAATATAATAATATTTATAGCCATTGGATCTTTTTACATCGCTTCGCTCCATCTCGAAATTGTTATTATTCGGTTTCGCTAAATAATAAATAATCTTTCATGTTTGGACTAAAACGTACTAAACAAATAACAATCACAATAATAAACAAAACAACACAAATACTAGTCAATTTTCCGACAAAATTGTTGCCACAGGTGTCCAAAAACACTTTTATTATTATTCACTTTTGTGTCATTTTTATGTCATGTCAATGGCACTGACGTTTGTCAAAATCTGACAATTCGAAACACAGCGACGAATGCTATGGTTCTGTTAAACTGCTTCAATAGCACCTAAAACCTAAACCGTTCATCCCACACTGAGGGTAAAATTTATTCGATACAACACGAATATCTTTGAGTGAAGAATATCACTTGTTTCTGTATTCGCAGAAAGATCATTTGGTTGGTTCAGGTAAAATAAAAAATTCTCAGAGTAAGAATATGATGTTCTAAGTATTACCATTTTCTTGTTTTAAGTATGAAGGAACTGCTTGAAAGGAATTACGTCTGTTTTAAGCGATACGTACGTATACTTTTGGGTCAAGAAACTGTTTGTTCGTTGAAAAATGTATATTTTTCATCCAACAAAATGTTGTTGTTATAGTAAAACGAACGTCTTACTCTTTTTACATGTAGAAGAATAACATTTTCTTCGTCAGAACAAAATATACTCAACAAAAACATACTAAACTTTTAAACCGGAAGAATAACTAGCCATTAAAATAACTATAATATATACTGAAATTCTTATTTCAATAAAATATTATTTGGATGGCAAAAATATCCTCTTCATGCTACACCGGGTGACCCACGGCATAGGTACCAGCCTTTAATATTTTGATTTATAAAGATAATCGAATGAAATTTGGAGAAGTTATATTAGACAAAAATTGTCATTTTGTAACGTATTGCTGATGTTAGTATGACTTCCGGTTTTTCCGGAAGTGATATCATCTTTGGAATTTTAAATGCAAACATCTAGTTTTTGCAGTATTTTTGGATTCAGGACGTTATGCTGAATTCAAAAACGTGTCGATCGTCAATTTTTATCACCTAGGCAACGCAAAAATAACTTTTTTGTTTAACAATCTAGGTGGCTGTGAATTGATTAAATTGATCGAGAATTGTCATCTAAACCTTACCTAATTTTCTCAAATAATTTATTACTGGCGCCCTCTAGTACGATTTATTTTTTCTTTTTGCAGTAAGTCATTTTTTTCTCGGGTACCTCATTTCTAAACAACGACTGTTCGATAGGACACATTGTTCCGGTTACAATGATACCAAATACTTGATATTTTGAAGAAAGTAATAATGCAAAAACATGGGTTTAAATAGGAAGGTCAATCAATAAAAAGTTGTGACAAATCGAGGACATAGGCAGCTATTGATGATTTTCAAACATCTGAATTTGACAGATCTCTGCTGTGGTTATGTCTGCGATTTGATTCTTGTTTCATCTGGTGTTAAACAATTGGTCTATTGCATTTATTTATTGGTGTATGTTTTATTTGCTGAGTGTTTTATTAGAAAAATGCCTTTCTTAGATTTATACGCAAGAGATGAGAAGGTAAGTAAAACCTGCGTGCAATTTTGGGATATGAATTCTCGCAAATGTAAATTTTAGATTGGTATGTTATTGATATTTGGCGAGTGTCGAAGAAATCCCGTTTCGGCAGCACAATTATAGCGCACCCGTTATCCCGGCCATCGTCAGCCATCCAAAAACTATTTTAAAAGATTGGAGGTCCAATTCCGGAAAGAAGTTTTCACAGATAATAAAAAAACATTAGCAATCCTGAAATATACCGAAATATTTTATTTTCCGACGAAAGTCGCTTCACTAATAATGGGATGTTTAACAGAAATAACACCCGTTATTGACCGGGGAGAAGTTAGCAACAAAAAAAATTCCAACCGATTTCAATGAACTATACCTCTTTAGAAAGCCCATAACGTACTGAATGTATGGTAGTTATGGCAACTGGATCAAATCATAATTACTACCTAAAAAATGCAAAAGAATGTCATTATTTTCCCTAATTTCGCCATTTTACAAGTCTCATATCTCTGTTAGTACTGAACGAATCTTGGAGTATATAGCAGCAAAAGAAAGCACAAACCTTGCTTTAATTGTCATAGTTATTGCAACTTGAAATCAAAACTATTACTGGTAGAAAAAAATTAATGAACATTGTCGGTTTTACGCTCGACGATTCCCGCAGGGCTGCGAACAAACAAACTGCATAAGTCAGATTTTCACCTGATCTTAACAATATATACACCAAACGAAAGAAGAAGATTTCCGCTACCACTGGGAGTTATGGCAACGTGATATTACCCTAATTAATGCTAGAAAACAACTAACGAACGTTGAAGATTCCTCGCTCCTATATACAGTATACGGTATACGCCTAGAACCAGCAATAAAAGTTAGCAACAAAAAAAAATTCCAACCGATTTCAATGAACTATACCTCTTTAGAAAGCCCATAACGTACTGAATGTATGGTAGTTATGGCAACTGGATCAAATCATAATTACTACCTAAAAAATGCAAAAGAATGTCATTATTTTCCCTAATTTCGCCATTTTACAAGTCTCATATCTCCATTAGTACTGAACGAATCTTGGAGTATATAGCAGCAAAAGAAAGCACAAACCTTGCTTTAATTGTCATAGTTATGGCAACTTGAAATCAAAACTATTACTGGTAGAAAAAAATTAATGAACATTGTCCGTTTTACGCTCGACGATTCCCGCAGGGCTGCGAACAAACAAACTGCATAAGTCAGATTTTCACCTGATCTTAACAATATATATATACCAAACGAAAGAAGAAGATTCCCGCTACCTATGGAAGTTATGGCAACGAGATATTACCCTAATTAATGTTAGAAAACAACTAACGAACGTTAGACATTATTCGTTCCTATATACAGTACACGGTATAGGCGTAGAACCAGCAATAAAAGTTAGCAACAAAAAAAAATTTCAACCGATTTCAATGAACTATACCTCTTTAGAAAGCCCATAACGTACTGAATGTATGTTAGTTATGGCAACTTGATCAAACTGCAATTACTACCTAAAAAAGTGAAAAAGAGATTATTTCTCCACTAATTCCTTTCGTACAGATCTCATATCTTCGTTAGCGCTAGTCATTTCTTTTTTCACTTAATCATAACAATTACCAAACAAATGTAATAATTTGCAGTTGCGATAACTATGGCAATTAAAGGAAGACTTGTGCTTTCTATTGCTGCTACTTACTCGAAAAATCGTCAAGTGCTAACGAAGATATGAGGTTTGTAAGATATGGAATTACGATTTGATCCAGTTGCCAGAACTACCATACATTCAGTACGTTATGGGCTTTCTAAAGAAGTATAGTTCATTCAAATCGGTTGAAATTTTTTTTTGTTGCTAACTTTTATTGCTAACTTCTCCCCGGTCCGTTATTGGGCTGAAGAAAATTTACATAACTTCCGTGAGGGAAATTTTCAAAACCGATTTGGGGTTAATGTATGGTTTGGGATTATTGGGCATAAAATAATTGGACCTATTTTATTTGAAGGAACATTAACCACACAGCGTTATTTAAATTTTTTAAACAATGAAATTCAGAATTCTTTGGTAGAACTAGCAATAGTAGAATTAAATAACACTATTTTCCAACAAGATGGTGCGCCACCACACAATGCAAGGATTGTGGCTCAATATTTGGACCAAACATTTCCAGACCGATGGATTGGCACAAATTGAAGAATTTGGTGGCCTGCAAGGTCGCCAGGTCTTACTTCCTTGGACTTTTTTGTTTGGCCTTTTATAAAAGAAAAAGTGTATGGCCAACATTCATCCGCCAAATAACACAGAAGAGTTGAAAGTTCGCATTAGAGACGCCATACATTTAATGACGAAAATCTTACAAAATGTTTATCGACAGAGTAAACAGATGCATTCGAGAAAATGGACGGCATTTTGAACATCTGATGTGAATTTGTAGAAATAAATGTTCGATTTTAATATGGTGTTTTTCTTCGGTTTTGCTGTTAAATCGTAATGGATAAATCCATTTAAACCGATGTTTTTGCATTATCATTTTCTTCAAAATATCAAATACACGAGAAAAAAATAACTAACTGGCATTTTTGTAATAAAACACTCAATAAATAAAACATACACCAATAAATAATTGCAATTGACCAATTGTTGAACACCTGATTAAACATAAATGCAATCGCAGGCATACCCAGAGCAGACATCTGTCAAATTCAAATGTTTGACAATCATCCATAGCTACCCATGTCCCCGATTTATTACAACTTTTTATTGACCTTCCTATTTAAACCGATATTTTTGCATTATTACTTTCTTCAAAATATTAAGTATTTGGTATCATTATAACCAGAAAAATATTTTCTGTCGAGCAGTCGTTGTTTAGGAATGAGGACCCGAGAAAAAAATTACTTATTGCGAAAAGAAAAGACAAATCGTACTAGAGGGCGCCAGTGATAAATTATTTGTCAAAATTGAATTAAGTAAGGTTTAGTGGACAATTCTCGACTAATTTAAACAATTCACAGCCACCTAGATTGTCAAAGAAAAAAGTTATTTTTGCGTTGCCTAGGTGATAGAAATTGACGTTCAATATGTTTTTTAATTCAGAATAACATCCTGAATCCAAAAATTCTGCAAAAACTACATATTTCCATTTAAAATTCCAAAGATGATATCCCTTCCAGAAAAACCGAAAGTCACGCGAACATCAGCAATACGTCACAAAATGACAATTTTTGTCTAATATAATTTCTCCAAATTTCATTCGATTATCTTTATAAATCAAAATATTAAAGGCCGGTACCTATGCTGTGAGTCACCCGGTATACGCAAGAACAATTTTACTTGATATGCAAGAATAGAGTTCTGTCTGTGCAGGAATCCTCAACATCTCCTCATAATCCTATCATAATCACCCATGAAATAAAACACTTATGCATAGATGTAAACAAACAATATCGTCAAACTTATATAGCGGAAATATGTGGCAAAAGACGCGAGGATACGTTAGCGCCATCTGTAAAGTAATTGCACAACTTTCTATGAATCTCTCAGAGTAAGCATCTTGGGTCAAGAAAGTGTTTTTTCGTTGAAGCATATATATTTTTAATCCAACGAAATATTTTTATTGTTGTGAGTAGAGGTGGGTAGTTCGTGAACGAACTAGTCCGAGAGAATGTCTCCCGGCTTAGAACAAAAGAACTAGTTCTTTAGAATAACAAGAACTAGTTCTTTAAAATAAAAAGAACTAGTTCGCAAAAGACCTGCTTTGCTAAAACATATCTCTATGCATACCTCATTCAGTGAGCGACTTGTAGGGACATGAAATCTAGTTCGAAAGTCCTGCTTTGGTGAAACATATCCCATTCAGTGAACGAGTTGTGGCGACATCAAACGAGTGACAAAGCACCCTGCCCGCCAGTTGTTTCTTTACCTAACGGCGGATGTCAAAAATATAATTAGAGTATAGTTTTTTTTCCTATTGGATAATGGATTACACTGTTAATAGTAGTTTCGCCAGTATATGTTATACTATAATTTATAAATAATACCCCAATTCCACCTAAAATTGCAGTATAATAAGGCTAAAATACGTGCAGCAATATGTCTTTTATGCCTTATTAAATAAATATTTAAGAAATATACCTAAATAAAATAAGACAACGATTCTTCGATCAATATAATTATAAATAATTATTTATTTTCAAAACCATATAACGATTCTTCAAGAAAAAGACAAAGTGGGAAGGCAGACATCGATTCTGTCCAAACTAGATCCTAGTTTTGTTTGGAACGAGATATAAACGTGCTAGAACACACAAAGACACGTTTATCGAAGTAGTATATCTCAGGATCAAAGTAGTTCTTCAGAACTAGTTCTTTGAACTAGTTCCTTTTTGTGAACTAATCCGGAAGAACTAGTTCATTAAAAAAAAAAATTTTTTCTTCGTTAGAGAAAAATATATGTACATAACATAAACATATTAAATTCTTAAATTGTAAGAATAACTAACCGTTGAAACAACTATATTGAAATTCTTATTAGAATAAAATATTATTTGTATAGAAAAAAAATCCTCTTCGTGCTACACTATATACGCAAGAATAATTTTTCTTGATATCCAAGAATAGAGTTCTCTCTGTGCATTGATCTGTAATTTGGTATACATATTTAAGTCAGTAGAGGATAATCAGGCATCAATTTGATGAAAATCGGATAAATTCCTAATAAAATGCATTTAACATTTGCCATTTCCGGTTGTTTGATTGTATCCAAAAATAATCCAGTTTGTCCCTTGGTAATTCTAAATAAGTATACTAAATTTCAGACCGATGATGTACCGTTTGGGCGCTATCGTGTTCACATACCTACATTCATACATACATAAATACATACTTTGGTACATACATACATACCCACATACAAACATGCACACATATACTCACATTGTCCAGAAGTCATCGCAATCAATTCAGGGGACCCCAAAACGCGTATTTCCGCTGAAATCCCTTTCTTTCTAGGGTACTAGTCCGAAAGAAAAATCAAACCGACTTTGGTTGACTATCATAAAGTATTTTATGTCACATATATATATATATATATATGAAAATAATTCGTATATATAATAATTAAATCTACGCATTTATAGCATTTTCCTGTTCGCGTATTTAGGTTGACGCGTATTTCAGGTTATGATATGGACGATAAGAGCTTTTTTCCGCCCGGGTGACGCATAAAACACGCGGAATTGGTCGTAAAAGTGCGAGGAAATGGAAGCGGAAAATTATTAGATTGGTTTTCGGCCATTGCGGATAAACGTACTTTGATTACTGCAATCCAATCGAGGCACTCCCGCTTTGGCTGTCCTGTCCTCACGCCATCGCCACCGAGTCGGTCGCGCTTACCCACCCGTTTCCAATCATTCCAACGCTTTTCATGGCCATCTAGATCCGAGGAAATCTTATTTTAAACACCGCCGTTTCATCGTCCACGATCAAGATAATTTAATTAAATTAATCATTTATGGTTTATATTATTTATGGTTCATTACTATAAAGTGATTTCTTTACTCAGGTTGTAACACATTATTCAAGTCGCACGCTTAATGAGTTTGTGAAATAAACATGCAAACAGTAGTATTTTATATGATCATAAGTTTGACGACGAAGTTTACGGACCGAGCCGTAGGCGAGTGGAGTAAATTATTCGAGCGATGTATGGCCATTATATACGTGAGTTTCATATTACTTATACCTTATCTATATTAGTTTTATCTTGTAAATTTGTTGCAAAAAAGTTGCTGCCAATTTTGGTAGTGTTAAAAAAAAGTGGTTGACTTTCATTATTTGCTTGCTAGACCGTAACAAATGTAGATATTTGGTATAATAATCATTACAAGGTAGCAAAACTTCCCGACTCTACTTTGAAAATCTCTTATCTTATTGACCCCTCATTGAAAATCCCGATCCGGACTGACTACCGCCACAATGCAATTTAAAACTTTAATAATCCTTCACCAGAACGCAATGTACATTTGCATTAGTATCCGATATTAGCAGAGCGTTTGGATTGACGTTTTGATTCAAAGTCGCGCCTCCGGGTCGGCGCGACGAGAAAGACTAGCGGTAGAAAAAATCTGTATTAATTTGTTTCCGCGCGTTTGACGTGATGGCAGAATGACTTATGATTATTTATGGCGGCGACCGCGTTCCGGTTTAATGAAACTTCGACGGTCGCGTTTGAATTTTTAGCGGCGCCAGGGGCCGCCACCGTCGAATTACTGTTCAGTTTAATTGGATCTAGAAGTCCGGGTGAGCTTTTAATACCCTCGCGTCGGCGTCGCTCCGGAGTTCAGTCGAATCCAACGCCGAATCCAACGCCGATTCGGCAGCTAACTAGGATTTTGCTCTGTTGTAGTACTACTGTGCAGAAGCGGAAAGACTAATGCTCCATGAATAGACTTATTGTGTAGTGTTCTCAGGTTGCTCTTTTTATAGTTTTCACATAGAACACAAACCTAGACTGGGCGAGCTACACGAGGTAGTGCTATTGCGGCTTGTATATTTCAATCAAATGCGCTACTGTTTTTGCGTCGCTATGAAGACCACAATACACAGAGTAAATATTTTTCCAAGCAAGGAGCGAAGTTTTATTAGAATATCACAACCAGGTAGCCCTCGGCTTCATAAGATATTAGTGTAATGTCAATATGTCAATGTAATATTTGTGACATTTGAGATTATTTAGACTATATTGCTATTTTAATGCAAATTTGTTACACTTCAAAAGTCTTAGGTCATCCCTGAAAATAAATTACCTATAACCGCCAGTCAGTCACTTTTTGGCATTGCAGCAAAATATTCCATTACTGGAGAACAGTTTGACTATTAATTAGAGCGGAATCTTATTCTATTCATAATCATATTCTATTATATACCGACCACGCAACTGGTTCGTTAAAACTTTCTTTGTATCTAGTAGAGGTGGGTAGTTCGTGAACGAACTAGTCCGAGAGAATGGCTCCCGGCTTAGAACAAAAGAACTAGTTCTTTAAAATAAAAAGAACTAGTTCGAAAAAGACATGCTTTGCTAAAACATATCTCATTCAGTGAACGACTTGTGTTGGGCGGCGTGTCTGCTCTGTACAGAGGGACATGATATCTATCTAGTTCGAAAGACCTGCTTTGGTGAAACATATCCCATTCAGTGAACGAGTTGTGGCGACACCAAACGAGTGACAAAGCGCACCGCCCGCCAGTTTCTTTATCTATCGGCGGTCAATGTCAAAAATATAATTAGGCTATAGTTTTTTCTTATTGGATAATGGATATGCCCCATCACCACAAAATCCATCACTGTTAATAGTAGTGTTGGCTATGGATTTTTGCCGCAATTCATTTTTTCATAATTACTAAAACAGGTTCATCTGATACCAAACTGCAACATGCTTAATAGATTGATAATAACTCACCGATATGACACGTCATTGGTAAATGGATTATCACGCTATTGGAAGGAATCCGCGGCTCTCCCGATCGGCACCGGACGGTTACACATCCCCGCGTATCATATAACAATATAGAAATACCCTATTTAAACAGCGATAACGATACAGTGTAAGGTTAACTTACCCGGGGACTCCTGTCCCCAGACTTCAGTCTCCAGTCCATGTCGTCTATTTCCTTGGACTCATAGGCTAGCTTGGTCATCTGCACACTTTATCTTATCACACCTAAAATACTCCGAATCAACCACAACCTGGATGGAACTTTACACGCACAGTGAAGCAGAGCGGAATGCACTAGCCAGTGCCATTGCTACCATATACCGGTGCAAGTCATGGGAGAACCCGCATAATATCCTATTATGGCACCCAGGAATATAGACAAGCCCAAGTCATATACGTCTGACTCCATGTCTATGTTCTCCTCGACAAGCCCAAGTCATATGACTCCATGTCTCCACGACAAGCCCAAGTCATACGACTCCATGTCATACTATTCTCGACAAGCCCAAGTCATATAACTCCATGTCTCCACGACAAGCCCAAGTTATATGACTCCATGTCTATACTATCCTCGACAAGCCCAAGCCATATAACTCCATGTCTCCACGACAAGCCCAAGTTATATGACTCCATGTCTATATTATTCTAGAAGAACAACAATACTTTCCACACAACTATACCCCTAAAGCCACTTTACAATACTCCAGCAACAACACATTTCACACAACTAGACCCCTAGAGCCAGTCTACGGTACTGCCTGGCCTCTTTTTGTCGAGCCTCTAGGTTGCTTTCCCTAGTGTTTACATTAACCCTCCGCACGCCTTATCTATCGTACCAGATAAACCCTGGCTAGCAACATCCGCATTGGTAAAATATCTGTGCAAGAGTAGTTTCGCCAGAATTTGCTGTACTATAATTTATAAATAAAAACCCAATTCCACTTAAAATTGCAGTATAAATAAGGTTAAAATACGTGCAGCAATATTTGTTTTATGCTTTATTAAAGAAATATTTAAAAAAATATACATAAATAAAATAAGATAACGATTCTTCGTTCTATATAATTATAAACAATTATTTATTTGCAAACGAAAAATATACTTAAATAAAACAAAATAACGTTTCTTCAAGAAAAAGTGGGAGAGCAGACACCGATTCTGTCCAAACTAGATCCAACTTTCGTTCGGAACGAGATATACACATGAAGACACGTTCATCGAAGTAGTACGTGTCTCAGGATCAAAGTAGTTCTTCAGAACTAGTTCTTTGAACTAGTTCCTTTTTGTGAACTAGTTCGGAAGAACTAGTTCATTAAAAAGAGCTAATAAGCCCATCTCTAGTATCTAGCACTTCTGCTGTCGTTGTAGAGGTTCAGCGTACCGGTTTTTTCACGAAACGCATTTTTCCACTTCCGGTATACCATAATTTTCCCTTATTAAATGGAATAGTATATTTTTTATTACATATTCGAATTCTCCATACATGTATTTGAAAGTTGAAACTATGGTGACTTTGATCAGAGTTGTTTAAACCTGGTGGCTTTTCGACTTACTTTATTCTTACAGATTTCTAACAACTATCACTGTAGATAGAAAGATTTATTTGGGCATATCCGCCATATAAAATGCAACAGTGGATACGTGTTTCGGACATATTAGTCCTCATCAGTACGGTATAGCCAAAGAGCAAGAAAGCTCAATGGAGAACTCAACAAAAGGGACCTGAATATGCCCAAATAAGCCTTTCCATTGTTTAAATTCACCACCGATTACCCAATATTTTTAATTATCACTATGTTAAAAAAAAGTTAAAAAATGGCTCAGTTACTCCTTAGATATTATCAAGTAGAATGTTCAATTGCAAAAAACTTAACTTAGTAAAGTATTGCAATCAACAGGAATCCATTGCAATGAATTTTAGAAAATGCATGTGTGTATGTGTGTGTACAGGGTCCGGCACTATCTTGGACACAAATGGGAAAACTTTTTATTATCCATATCTCAGAAAATTTTATTCTTTATGAAAGATAGCGGTAGGTCTGAAATCTAGAAAACCATCATATCTTAAAAATATCGCACCATATACCCGATGTTTAAAAAAATATGAAACGCGCAAAGAGTAAAGTACCTGAAATATTAATATTATCGAAATATTTTATTTGGGAATGTTGCTTAGAATTAATAATTAGGCTCAGATTTGAAATAACAGTCACCTATGACAGAAAAAAAATATTTTGCTTTTTTTTAAATTTTCACTATTTGAGAACACTTTTGTAGCGGCTAGTGATTTGAAATAATTCTGCTATTAATTCACAAATCATATTACTAGGAATAATAACCAAAATACTTCTATGGTGTTGTATCTAGGATATGAAGAAATAATTTCCTTTAGTCTTTTTTCTGGTGTTTTTGTCCATAAACTTTACTCGAAAACGAATCAAAAAAGTTCTCCCTTTCCTCAAAAGCAACACTTTACTATACTTTACGTTATCAGGGTCGAACGTGTACGATGAAACTTAGCATGGTAGGAAAAGTAGCGAGTTTGGTGGTAGGGGTGCCGTTGAATTGGGAACGTTTTCCGGGAGAGGGCGCTCTCAACGCGGCGAGTTTACCGTCGGGATTGTCACACAGTGGCGGCGGAGCCGCGGGGCTGGAACCTCGCCGCCCACATGCCCCGCAACAAAACTTGAAGGGAAAGGGAACCGTTGTAAATAAGATTTTCCTTTTACCGGAACGCCGTGTTACGGAAATGGAATACAAAGGAAAGCGTTCGCCGTTCACTATGCCGCCGGATCGCGTAATTTATCAGCGTTTAACGAATGTGCACGCTTCGAACATCCTAGAAAGTTTCACATCGAATTATGTACAGACCGGCCTAGTAAAGAGCAGCCGGTTCGTTACACAAACCTATTTCTGCGTTATCGCATGTTGGATATGCTGTGTAGTAGTCTCTAGGTGCATACAATATACCTCGAGTCTTCATATTATTTTATTTTTTTTTTCTTTATTTCCGGTGGAAAATGTTGCAACTTGTGCTTCAAGACAAAATTAGCTGTAGTCTAAGTTTTTCTGTTTTATTTTGTACTTCACATGAATAAAAAAAATCATATTTTGTTGGTTCAATACGATACAAGTTTATAAACCTTGTTTCGTCAACACAGAACGAGATTTTATGAAAGAAGATTTTATAGTCATATATTTATTGTAACTTAACATAATGGATTACATTAATTTCTAAAAAATATATGTGTGTACATTACATGCATTTTTATTAGAATTTAATCAATTTTAACAGAATTGATACCAGCTTATCGTTCAATGATTTTAATATGTTTATGTTTCAGAAAAGTTTTTGTATCAAATTTCTGAATCGAATTATTGGTATTCGAATGATTTTATTAATCGAATGAATAGGTTTTCGAACTGTTTTGTCTCGATTATTAATCGTGTCTCAAAATCGAAAAGTACAAAATGAAAAAGAAAGGGGCCGGAAAAAAGAATAAAAATGAAACATAAAATAAAAAAATTATCTGTGAAGGCTGTGAGGCCAGATATGTGAAGAGTGATATTGTTTGACTTATTCACACGCACAGGCATAATTTATTATATTTTTCAACTTAGAAAACTCGTAAATCTATCTTTTTATGGCTCAAATCAGTAGCACCCTTTCGTCGAGTGCTTTGTATCTCGATATTTTGTGTGTATTGTTTGCTTAATTATAGATAATTTTATCGTGGACCACCGCGGTTCGTGGACCGAGATAGTTTATACATGAGAGGTATAAGTTCGAGACACAAAATGACAAGAGAAAAGATTCTGTATTCAACTTTCGATATTCAACAGTTGAGATTTAACAGTCGCGATTCGATTTTCAAGATATAACGAAAGCTCACTGTTAGTGTAGTGTTTTGTGTTTTGTAAATGGTAAGCTGATTATTATTTCCTCCCTTGTGTTTTTACTTCTTTATGTTTGTTTTTTATTTACGAGAATCTAACAGCTCCTCTAGATAGTAATTTTAAGCATGAATTATGTTGTCTCTTTATATTTTTGTGTTCACTCATTTATTTGCTTTTTATGGACAATAAATTTGTTATTTTGTTGAGAAGTGTTTTCTTTTGAGTTAAATATCAATATCAGTAGTTTAATTAGTTTTGCCTGCTAAAGTGCTGCACTGGTCTCATTGCAAGAACCCACGTGCAGATCGAGTGTAAGAACAATAATAATGGTGGCATGTATTTGGGGTTGTGGTACTTAGTTTAAATGTTTTACAACATTTAATTCGACACAATCGACCAAACCATCCCATCTATTACATATTGTCTATTTCCTGCATAGTAGTGTAGTAATTTCACTACACTACTGAATTCGATATCGACTGAATTAATATGATTCGGTTAAATATTTAATTGAACCTAACCAGTGGCGTAGCAATAGGGTGTGCAAGGTGTGCGGCTCACACGGGCCCATGGGTAAAGGGGGGCCATCCAGGTGGGCCATGAGGGCCCCGCGGACATAGCGGCGATGTATGTACATCGCGCCTATCTAGAAATATCGTCACTGATAGATGATCTTTTTCGTTGAGTGCAATCGGCACGTGAGATCCTTGAAACTGTTTGCACTAAATTCATTTGCCAAAACTGAATATTTAGTTTATTCTTACGAATAATTTGGGTGGTATTCGGGCAAGGTTTACAGGTTATATGTTTGTTGATTAACGGACTGTTAGTGATATTAAAATTTTTGTATTTAGAAATTTTTGTATTATTAAAAATAATCAATTAAGTATATAAACACAATCGTTTTCGACAATTATTTAATAATATTAAAAACGAATGTATCATTATAAACAAGGAAAGTAATATAAAAATATATTTTGAATAAAATAAACAAAAAACAAGATACATTTAAGGACAACTATGTTAATTAACTCTTCTAAATTTAATTTACCGGGGAGGAGCCATAACTTTTTTTGTTCGAATTTCTTAATGAAACATATGTCAATCGATAGAGCTATTCAAGTAGTATACCCCAGAGTTTTGCCCACAAAAAATAACGAACGATTTAGCAAAAAAATGATTTAATTACCAGCGCATCATATAAAACAGCTCATGGTGTCCCCAAATAGAATTGCAAATAACGCCATCCGCCGATACCGTAGAACATCGGGGATAACAAATTCGGAATCTACATGAAATTCTGCATCTAGTAATTGTATCAATACGACACTACCCTTATGGTTACAACCCCCCTTACATAAGTAAACTGTAAATTGGTGTGCGACTTATCAAGTGGTTTATATAAATGTTTATAACTATTGCGAAAGTTGATGCATAACTTTTATTAGTATGCCAAATTGTAGGTAATTAATAGGGGTAACTACCCTGAAAAATAATAATACCCCTTAAATGATAATAATGTTGAGCTACCCCATAACAGGGAATACGACGACAGACAGATAAAATAATTAATAACTGTTGTAAATATTCTTGCATAACTTTGATTTATACGTCAAATTGTAGGTAATTAATAGGGATAACTACCCTGAAATGGTCGGAGTTTTGCCCACTCAATAACATCCCTTAAATGATAATAATGTTGACTTATCCCATAACAAAGAATACGACGGCAGACCGATAAAATAATTAGTAACTTTTGTAAATATTCTTGCATAACTTTGATTTATACGTCAAATTGTAGGTAATTAATAGGGGTAGCTACCCTGGAAAGCTTGAAGTTAGGCTCATTCGATAACACACCTTAAATGATTATAATGTCGACCTACCGCATAACAAAGAAGCCACCGCCACACTGATAAAAACATTAATAACTTCTATAAGTGTTCTTGCATAACGTTGAGTCATACGTCAAATTGTAGGTAATTAATACAACTAGCCAACATGGATTGCTCAGAGTTATGTTCACTCGATAACACCCCTTAAATAACCATCATGGACACGTAATATACCATATGCAATGGGCCGGTAGGAAGTCGACCATAAAAGATATCCATAACTTTTTTGTTCGAATTTCTTAATGAAACATACGGCAATCGATAGAGCTATTCAAGTAGTAACCCCAGAGTTTTGCCCACAATAAAATATCGAACGGTTTAGCAAAAAATTTGATTTAATTACTAGCGCGTCGTCTAAACAGCTCATGGTGTCCTGAAATAGAATTGCAAATAACGCCATCCACCGATACCGTAGAACGATACTACCCTTATGGTTACAACCTCTCTTACATAGGTAAAGCGGTAAATTGTTGTGCGGCTTATTATTTGAGGACACCATGCGCTGTTTTAGATGATGCGCTGGTAATTAAATAATTTTTTTTTTGCTAAACCGTTCTATACTTTTTGTGGGCTAAACTCTGGGGTACCTATACTACTTGAATAGCTCTATCAATTGACATATGTTTCATTAAGAAATTCGAACAAAAAAAGTTATGGATATCTTCAGGGTAGTTACCCCTATTAATTACCTACAATTTGACGTATAAATCAAAGTTATTCAAGAATATTTAGAAAAGTTATCAATTATTTTATCTGTCTGCCGTCGTATTCATTGTTATGGGGTAAGTCAACATTATTATCATTTAAGGGGTGTTATTGAGTGGGCGAAGCTCCGACATTTTCAGGGTAGTTACCCCTATTAATTACCTACAATTTGACGTACTAATCAAAGTTATGCATTCACTTACGCAATTGTTATAAACATTTATATAAATCACTTGATACGCCACACACCAATTTACAGCTTTACTTATGTAAGAGGGGTTGTAACCATAAGGGTAGTGTCGTATTGATACCATTACTAGATGCAGAATTTCATGTAGATTCCGAATTTGTTATCCCCGATGTTCTACTGTATCGGCGCATGGCGTTATTTGCAATTATATTTGAGGACACCATCTAGATGACGCGCTGGTAATCAAATCAATTTTTTTGCTAAACCGTTCCATATTTTTTGTGGGCAAAACTCTGGGGTATACTACTTGAATAGCTCTATCGATTGATATATGTTTCATTAAGAAATTCGAACAAAAAAAGTTATGGATATCTTTTATGACTATCTTCTCCCCGGTGGCATTAATCATTAATAATTGGATTTAAATTGTGTGTGCAACAGTGAACATAAAGTGCGTTTGACGCTATTGATAAAATTTTTGTTTGCAAACAATACCTCCTTCATATTTGCAACACAAGTGTATGCTTAATACCGCATTTTTTTATTTAAAGGAATCTGTGTGACAATATTTTTAGCGTTTCTGAATGTATTTCAAAATGTATTTCAAAATTATATAAAATTTTGTGACTTTGTCATTCTCTGTTGTCTCTTCTCTAATAAGTATTGTTAATTGATTGATTTTGGCAATATCTTGGGTGCTGTTAAGAATAATTGAAAAGAGAACGGCACTTTATCAAAAATACATTTTAACTTCATTTTCTAGTAAATCTATTAGTTTTTTTTTTTTTAATTTGGGTGCTAGTATTTTATTTTTTGAGCTTACGGATGATGTTGATATGATAGTGGAGTTTGACATGTTTCTCCTTTGCCTCAGTACATTATTAACTGTATACAATGATTTTATGAATTTGCTTTTATTTGTTCTTTTTTTTATTGTCATTTGAGTCCGGGGGCTCATCCTCACTGTCGGCACACGGGCCCATTCACTACTTCCTACGCCACTGAACCTAACCAATAACTGTTGATATAGATTGTGCCGGTCATGTCCGTCAAAGAAACTTGAAGGCTTATTAACAAAACTTAACAATAGCGGCCTTTACACCTACGCTCTTTACCGCGGGCTTGGAGCGTACGCGCAAATAGGTGGATAAGAGTTTTATAACCGAAGAATAGCGCGCGCAAAAGTGCAAGTTCTGATAGCGCGGGTGACGGGATTGCGCGTCTAAAGAGTAATCGCGCGTACTTTACTGCGCGAATCTGGCGCGTGTTGGAGCGTTCTACATGTCAACGGTTTTTGCAAGAGTGTGAAGTTTTGTTGTCTCGCAAACCAGCGTGTATCGTTTATTTTATAGTAATAAAATATACTTATTATAATATGGACATACAAAGGAGAAATCTTACACAAACTGTAGCTTGTGCCGGTCTAAGTGTAATTTTTAGTGAAAATAAAAAGCAGAAACGAAGAGTTTGGATCAAAGAATACAGACGACGCTTTAGTCATATGCCATTACTTAATCATTTACGTGAAAATTACCCTGATGATTTTAAAAATTATTTACGAATGGATAGTTCATCATTTGATACATTACTGAATATGGTAAAAGGAAAAATTACAAAGCAAGATACTGTAATGAGGAAAAGCATAAGTGCGCACGAACGCCTTACAGCAACACTTCGATTCCTGGCCACAGGGCGATCTTTTGAAGATTTGAAGTTCAGTTCAGGGATATCAGCTCCATCTCTGTCCATACTCATACCAGAAACATACAAAACCATATATGAAGTTCTTAAGATGGAATATATGAAGGTAAGGATGATTTATATTGAATTACACATATAGTGGTTTGCCATCTTTATTGTTTACAAATAATTGTGAACTAAAATAAAATTCTTACAAACTGATATTAAGCGCACTTCCATATATAACTGATCTAAACAATAGTAACGTAAACAATAATAATACAAAATACAAATAAACTACTTCTAATTATAATTTTGCGATTCATAATATGTACGCAGTTCATTGTCTTCATTTTCTTCGTGCAAATGAAATGACTGCAATAATGACGGCTGCTGTTGTCTTTGTGAGGAAGCTGAATGCGAAGAATCTTGTAGTACTACCGGTGTATGCAAGGACGATAGTTCCGATGAAAGATAGGGCGATGGACTTCCTGTTGTAGTCTTGCAATTGCCAGCGCAAAAATCACTATCTTCAGTCAACTTCTTTAATAAACCTTTCCGTAAAATAGAGTTTATCAACGATTCTGCATAGATTGCTTGAATGGGATCCATCCGTTCTAATTTTTTAGCCACAGTTACTCCAGTCGCATCATATTCGCTTATCGGTTTCCTATTGGCCTGTAATGTTGCAGTGCAGACGCTTAAGAACTCAGCCTGCGCATTATCAGTCTTCCTTTTTCGCGATCGTGTTGCTGAATTATAAGATGTTTCAACCTAAAATTTAAAAAATTACTAATAAAGCTATTTCATATTCCAGTTTCTCAGCACAAAAGTAGAATGGACCAACATTTCTCGGGAGTTTCAAAATAAGTGGCATTTTATTAACTGTGGAGGGTTTATGGATGGAAAACATATTCGCATAGTACCACCAGCACCAACAGCACATTCGGGAGCGACGTATTACAACTACAAGAATTTTTACAGTATTGTTTTAATGGCGTTGGTGGGTCCTAATTAGGAGTTTATATATGTTGATGTAGGGAAAAACGGGAGATTGTCAGATGGAGGTGTGTTAGAGTACACAGAGTTTTACCGAAAACTTAAAAATGGACAGTTAAATTTGCCTGAGAACGACGAAACTGTGAAAAATTTTAATTTTGTATTTCTTGGCGATGAAGCCTTTGGACTACACGAACATTTTCTTAAACCATATGCACAGAGAGAGCTGGATGGAGAGAAACGAGCTTTTAACTATAGGTTATCCCGTGCTCGAAATGTAGTTGAGAACGCATTTGGTATAATCGCAACTAGGTTTAGAATATTACATACACCGATAAACATGAAACCACACAATATTTGTTACGTGGTATTGGCAATTTGTGCATTGCATAATTATTTGCGTGTATGCAGTGATTCATATATACCACCAAACTTAGTTGATAGCGAATCCGTAGTTTGTGGCACAACGCAACTCGGCGATTGGCGTCAAAATCCAATACAGTTGAGCAGTTTACAACGGAGTGGTAACAGATATGCAACACTTGAAGCGAAACGAAACAGGGAAAACTATAAAACATATTTTAATTCGGAGGGCAAGGAAGAATGGCAAGATCGCATAATAGCATCTGGAAGAGCTTAAATCTCGATTTTGTAATTTTAAATAAAAAGAAAATAAACTACTTTGATACTCACTTCTGGTTTATTTATTTCCGCGCTAACGCTCGGAGTATCATCTTCATTTCCCTCTAGATTCTCGTCATGTGCATGTCGTCTGGGGTCGGGATCCATTTCGGGGTCGTCCATGTTGGATACGCTATCAGTTGGTATTTCTTGATCCTTGGTAAATAGTAGGAGATCGTAATACCACAGACATGGTTTGTATATGTCTTCTGTAGCGCTGCCACTACGTTGGCTTTGAATTGATTTTTTAAGTTCCTTTCGGAACGATCCCCTCAGGCTCTGAAGTTTTTTGACCACTAAGTCGCGATTTGCGTCAGGAAATCCACGATCCCTGCACAACGCAATCATTTTTTGTTACGCCTCTTCCTTCAAATTTCTGTTTTTGTATTGTTCACATTTCACTTTCCATAAACATGGATAATCTTTGTACATATTTATTAAGTCCGTTATTAATTCACGTGACCAAAGACGAGTGTCCATTTTTATTATTCCTCTTAAGCGTAAAAAGCACTGTATTATGTAAATAAACACCAAAAATACACAATCCAGGCGCGCACGATATCACGCAGTCAGCCAGCAACAAGTTGGGATGCGTGCATTCGCGCATTCACGCATGACACGCATACAATTCACTGCGCGCTTTCCTTTGCGCATATCGCGACACTACACGCAGGGTATTACCCGCGCGAAAGCGTGCACACCACGGTAAAGAGCGTAGGTGTAAAGGCCGCTAATGTTAGATCTCTATTTCCCGATAAACTAAAAATGTCAGTCGTCATTTCGTTTGCGTAGTGGATTAGAATAAGAAGAAAACTCGCAGTTCTTTGTTTACAGTGCTACCGGTGAGACGTTACCACAGTGATTGCAGAAGAATCAATTAATAATTACTGCCTAAAAATTTAAAATGATACATCAAAATTTCAATATATTTCCATATATATATATTTAGAATAGCATATCTTCGCTAATACTTCATTATATTTAACGCCAATCCGCCTCAACGAACGAAAGAGTCTCCGCTCTGGTGGTAGAAATTTGAATTAAACAATTCGGGGTAAAAAGCGCCATCTACATACGCCCGTTCAGGCGGATGTTTACATTGCGTCCAAATTATACCACGAAATAAATCTAAATATATTGTGTCGACAACTAAGAAATACACACAAACGATGCTTCAGATATGTACTGGAATGAAATGCAAGTAAACAATATACATAATATTAATACTATAATAACTATGATAACTATGTGATAACTATATGTACATACATACATACATACTTGAAAGAAATCGAATGACAAATCGACAACCGTTTTATATTGAATAAATTCTATTGGAAGATATTTAAATACAGGCGCGATTATTGGCGCCATCTATTAACATTCTACCACAGAATACATACTACAGAATTCTACCGTATCGTGAATGCAACACAGCTGACGTCGCACTTTCTGTCATTCGCTATACCGTGGTCGTCTCACTCAGCTATCTTTCGATGTATACTTGTATACATAATATCGACGATTTACAATTTACAGTCGCGCGCCGGTGCCCTCGGTACGACTGTTTTGGGACAATGGTTGCTAACCGGTTGAGCTCGCAACTGTTTTTTGACCTTGGTAACGTACAGTCGTGAGCCGCCTGTCCGCGCACGAGGGGATCGAAACAAGATTAGTGGCAGTCAGTTTCAAACCGGTTGTAAAGCAGTCGTTTTCCACGGTCGCAGTTGCCTTGCAGTTTTCACCGAGCCACGAGGTGTTGGTATATTTTTGTTTTTTGCACGATGGTCGACCAAGAATTCAACATAAAGTTCGTCGCAGAGGTGGAGAAACACGAATCTCTGTATAATTATAAACTTCCTGAGTATTCAAGGAAAGAAGTTACGGAGAAAGCATGGCAAGAGGTGGCCGCCCGAGTAAATATGTCAGGTATGAAAAATGCAGTAACTTATTGTTGTATTATTTTTATTTAATAACTGAGCAACATTCTTCAATCAAAGTGCACTGTTTCACGTCAAAAGAATTTTTTCCATAGATTCCAAATCTGATAACCAAAAGTCTCCACCGCGTGCCATTTTTGAATAAATGTCGTAATGTGTAATCGTGGGAAAAATCGTGATTTCAGCGAAAATACTCGTTTTGAGGCTTCCTGGAGATAATCTGATAATGCAATGATTTCTGGTAAACGTGTGTATGCATGCAAACGGTACAAAGGGTCGACAGTACCAGGGGACGAACTAGATTGTATGTGGTGATAATCTAACAACCGGAAATAGCAGATGTTATACGTGCATGCATTTCCTTAGTGATTTAACCGATGTTGCCCAAATTGATAACAGATCATCTAACGTTAGTGGCCACCAACATGACAGGACATTTAATGTTATTCTACGACTTACCTACGTTACATGAGGTCTATAGTGGCTGTGGCTTCACGAAATTGAATAATTGCAAGTGTTTAGACAGTTCATTGTGTCAACGAAGCAGTCGGACAGTTTTGTGGAGGGCAACCCGGATTTTTGTCATTTATGAAAAAAAAAAACATAATGCGACATAATTTTAATTGTTGTAGTAGACTAACATGAAGTCCGCCCCTTGTACTTTTATGTTATAAAGTAAATATCTGGGGTAGCACTCACCCAACTTTCCGACTACTTCGTTGGCACAGTGAAGTATCTTAACACTTTTGCAATTATTCAATTTAGTAAAGCCAGAGCCATCTCTGGGTGCTACGTAACGTCAGTTTCTATGACAGAATTACATTTGTCATCCTGGCATTTAATGTCATGTCAGTGGCATTGACATTTGTCAAAATCTGATAATTTGCAATACAACGACGAAGGCTGTGGATTCTGTCAAACTGCTTCTAGAAACCCTTATAGCGCCTAAACCGTTCATCCCACTGATCTGCAAATTTGTATACATATTTAAAGTCACTGGTGAGCTGATATGAGTTTGGCCAAAATCGGATAAATCCCTAAGAAAACGCTTGTAACATTTGCCACTTCCGATTGTCAGATTGTTACCAAAAACAATCCACTTCGTCCCCCGATAATTTTAAATATTTACACCAAATTTCAGCCCAATCTGTCGTTCCGCTTGAGCGCAATCGTGGTCAACATACATACACACATTCACACACACATACACACACACATACACACCCACATACATTTTCCAGAAATCATTGCAATCGATTCAGGGAACCTCAAAACGCGTATTTCCGCGAAAATCTCGAAACGTCATTTTTCCGTCGATTACAGTACTTTCCTTCTAGGGTACTAGTCGGAAAGTAAACAGTTATGTATTTTCTCTCGAGATAAGTGTAGAACAGAATTTGATTAGGTATGCAATCTTGACTTTGTCCAAATTTTCCAAAATTTTCCAACCTATTTTGAAATAAGCAGCTAACATCTTCCTTAAGTCAGTAGCATAAAGCTGAGATTTAGAGTTACAAAAAAAGTTTTCTATCACCATTACAAGTGACGGCTAGGCATAATTTTCCATGGAATTAAGAGTTGGTATAAACGACGGATCATTAATTAATTTCTTATTACCAGAACCAATAAAGACTGTGGTTGATGCATCCCAGTTGTAGCCCAGGAAGTATAGTCTGCACATGCTAACATGCTTATGTTTTTTATAAAGAATTTTGTCCAAAATAAAGGTCATACTCCCGTTTATATCATTCATGTTTGCCCCATGTGCTACATGTATCAAAGGTAATTTATTTCGGTAATGGAGCAATACTGCTTATAAACTAACGTTAGAGACTATTAATTCTTGATTTCCGTGAGGAAATTGCTTAGCTGACGGTATAATTGCCTCTGTTGCAAAAGGCCTCTTCAGTACTTCTTTACAATACGAAGTTTTTTAAGAGTCTCTCTCTCTCTTTTCTTGAAAGCTATATCGCCGGCGTTCTGGTAAAATCCAAATTAGAATATTATAGTAACATAGGTTTTTATATTGTTATTGCACGTTTATTAGATGTTTCAAAAGAATACAAAAGATGACTTTTACCAGAACACCAACGATACTGACTGTGCTTGTTTTACTTTCACTGTGCGTGTGTGTCTTACTAAAATACATAAAAACCCTGCGGTCAGTTTTGTGGTGGCCAAAGCAAGCATTTATGATATAACATTGATTCCAACATTCAATATATCAATCTTCTTCTTATCTGAGATCTCACAAAGTTATGATTTGTATATATAACCCTGTATATCGCTATATCTGGACGTGATGTACAAAAAAAGAATATTTGTTTCTATTTCTACATGTAAATTACTATAAGAAACAATGGTCACCTCAGTGTAATTTTTTATAAGGTTATGCACATTGGTAGCAGAAAGTTTAACTGAATTATTTCATATTTCCCCCCTGGTACAGCAAATTTCCACTGCCAGGGTAGACATGCACGCTAAGAAAGAAAATAGTTTGCCAAATAATTTCTCAAATTAGTAGATGAAGAACCTTCGTGTATCACCAGGTCTCGTATTTCTATGTTGGTCCGTTGGTCGGTATTTCCACTGTCTCGTTCATGTTTGCTGTGTCAGGGGACCTGTAGTCAATTCTCTCTCGTTTCCGTACGAAGTTGTGAATGATACAAGCGGCCTTTATTCTATTATTCAATGCTGTTGGTCACGACATCTTTTGGGCCTATTCAACACCGCGAATTTTTCTGCTCCCATGCCAAACACACAGTCAATACATTTTCTTCCTCGGCCAATATCCTCTTCACATTGTCCAGGGTTCTACTAAATAGGGCCTGAATAAATTGCAAGACAATTGGAACGCTTCATCTCCAACGAAGTAGTGTAAGGAAACCTTAGACATATAAATGTTCTTCAGATGATTTCTGTAGTTTCTCTGATAAATTTCTGACTGTGGTCTCTCCTTTTGCAAAATATAATTTAGACAGTGACACAAATATTCCACCAGTAACCAAGTACCTACCTGTAACAAAGTGAATGAAGGGAAATTAATACATAATTTTATTTATAATAAAAATGAGAATAAGAATTGTTAATTTTGTTTGATTTCAGCTGGTGAATGCAAGGAGAAGTGGCGTAACCTACGTACAGTGTTTGCACGTAAATTGAAACCTACAGCTAATGGAGCTGGAGCAAAGAAAAAGGCGTACTATTTGGAAAATGCCATGCAATTTTGTTTGCCATTCATGCAAACATCGGTTCCTTCGTCAACCGGAAACTTGCCGCCGGTACCACTCAACCCAATTGTTAATGATGAAGTTGTTGAAACAGCAAGTGAGGATGGTACCTCCCAACTGGATTTTTCATATCCTATGCAATCCGCACAAGCACCATCTACACAACCATCATGCTGCAACTCTTCAGCAGCTTCAAAGTTTCAGCATAACGTTTCAGATCTGTCTCAACAAAGAAATGACAGACCAGTACAGTTTTCGTCGTCCACTCCAACCAAGAGAAAGTTGACAGTTAAAAATAAATCAGCAGCATACGCAGATCACTGTGTAGCTGAATATTTCAAAACCAAAAAAGCCAAACTGGACGACGCTACTCTCTGCCTTTGCTCTCAAAAGATTGACAGACAACAGGGTCTCGAATTGTTCCTACTCAGCTTGATACCGGACTTGGAAGATCTAAGTAATTCTCAGATTAAATTGTTCAAACGCCGAGTTTTCTCTATTATGGACGAGATATCTTCTCGGCACCAGCCTTAACACCTTCAGACGTCAACATTCCACACAATGCTCCCATCACCATCTGATTCCCATGTGTCGTAAGCAAGAGACTTTTATAGCACTTTTTCACAGAATGATTCAAATATCTAGATATCCATATATATGTATGTATTTAAAATAATTTAAAAAATACTTTTTCTAATCTTCTATTTCAAGAAAATTGTTTGGTTACCTATATCGTTATCTGATAATTTGAAAAATGTTTGTGAATAAAATAAAAATTGAGCTTACTTCAATTAATCATTGGCGTTCTGTGCATTAAGATATGGAAAGTGATCAAAGAAGATGTTGTAAAAATTCACCAAATAAATTTTGTTACATGTGCGGTTGTTATGTAGTGACACATCTTAAAAAAAATACGGAAGAGGCAGAAGCAGCTTACTGCTGCTATTTTGGATTTAGAATTGGAGATCTGGAAAAGCCATGGACACCTAATATATGTTGTATTTCCTTTTAGATCGGACTTTTAAAGTGGATGAAAGGGAAGAAAAAGAAAATGCCGTTTGCAGTAGATTTGTAGATGTTTGCTATTTTTACACGATAAGCGTCTCCGAATATTCAATAAGCATAAAATAAAATATCTAAATTTGCCATCAGCATCGCGACC